>OX637663.1:2317699-3667372 GCA_951802225.1 Euspilapteryx auroguttella | reverse complement strand
TAGTGGTTAGTTGGCAGTAAGGTTCAGGACAGAGCACAAAGCCTGAAACTCTGAAAATTCGTCAAAAATTATCATTTTACTTTGGCTGCTAGCTCATTTAGGTACCTAAACCCCTACTTATGAAGATGTGAATGATGTTGCTGGGTAGCTAGTATGTTAGGCTAGGCTGGCAGGATAGTGGTTAGTTGGCAGTAAGGTTCAGGACAGAGCACAAAGCCTGAAACTCTGAAAATTCGTCAAAAATTATCATTTTACTTTGGCTGCTAGCTCATTTAGGTACCTAAACCCCTACTTATGAAGATGTGAATGATGTTGCTGGGTAGCTAGTATGTTAGGCTAGGCTGGCAGGATAGTGGTAAGTTGGTAGTAAGCTTCAGGACAGAGCACGAAGCCTGAAACTCTGAAAATTCGTCAAAAATTATCATTTTACTTTGGCTGCTAGCTCATTTAGGTACCTAAACCCCTACTTATGAAGATGTGAATGATGTCGCTGGGTAGCTAGTATGTTAGGCTAGGCTGACAGGATAGTGGTTAGTTGGCAGTAAGCTTCAGGACAGAGCACGAAGCCTGAAACTCTGAAAATTCGTCAAAAATTATCAATTTACTTTAGCTGCTAGCTCATTATGGTACCTAAACCCCTACTTATGAAGATGTGAATGTTGTTGCTGGGTAGCTAGTATGTTAGGCTAGGCTGGCAGGATAGTGGTTAGTTGGCAGTAAGCTTCAGGACAGAGCACGAAGGCTGAAACTCTGAAAATTTGTCAAAAATCATCAATTTACTTTGGCTGCTAGCTCATTTAGGTACCTAAACCCCTACTAATGAAGATGTCAAAGCAGTCACTAAGTAGCTAGTATATGAGGCTACGCTGGCAGCATAGTGGTTAGTTGGCAGTAAGCTTCAGGACAGAGCACGAAGTCTGAAACTCTGAAAATTCGTCAAAAATTATCAATTTACTTTGGCTGCTAGCTCATTTAGGTACCTAAACCCCTACTTATAAAGATGTCAAGGCTGTCACTAAGTAGCTAGTATATGAGGCTACGCTGGCAGCGTACTGGTTAGTTGGCAGTAAGCTTCAGGACAGAGCACGAAGCCTGAAACTCTGAAAATTCGTCAAAAATTATCATTTTACTTTGGCTGCTAGCTCATTTAGGTACCTAAACCCCTACTTATGAAGATGTGAATGATGTTGCTGGGTAGCTAGTATGTTAGGCTAGGCTGGCAGGATAGTGGTAAGTTGGCAGTAAGCTTCAGGACAGAGCACGAAGCCTGAAACTCTGAAAATTCTTAAAAAATTATCTATTTACTTTGGCTGCTACCTCATTTAGGTACCTAAACCCCTACTTATGAAGATGTGAATGTTGTCGCTGGGTAGCTAGTATGTTAGGCTAGGCTGGCAGGATAGTGGTAAGTTGGCAGTAAGCTTCAGGACAGAGCACGAAGCCTGAAACTCTGAAAATTCGTCAAAAATTATCTATTTACTTTGGCTGCTACCTCATTTAGGTACCTAAACCCCTACTTATGAAGATGTGAATGCTGTATTTGGGTAGCTAGTATGTTAGGCTAGGCTGGCAGGATAGTGGTTAGTTGGCAGTAAGGTTCAGGACAGAGCACGAAGCCTGAAACTCTGAAAATTCGTCAAAAATTTTCATTTTACTTTGGCTGCTAGCTCATTTAGGTACCCAAACCCCTACTTATGAAGATGTGAATGATGTTGCTGGGTAGCTAGTATGTAAGGCTAGGCTGGCAGGATAGTGGTAAGTTGGCAGTAAGCTTCAGGACAGAGCACGAAGGCTGAAACTCTGAAAATTTGTCAAAATTCATCAATTTACTTTGGCTGCTAGCTCATTTAGGTACCTAAACCCCTACTTATGAAGATGTCAAAGCTGTCACTAAGTAGCTAGTATATGAGGCTACGCTGGCAGCATAGTGGTTAGTTGGCAGTAAGCTTCAGGACAGAGCACGAAGTCTGAAACTCTGAAAATTCGTCAAAAATTATCAATTTACTTTGGCTGCTAGCTCATTTAGGTACCTAAACCCCTACTTATGAAGATGTCAAGGCTGTCACTAAGTAGCTAGTATATGAGGCTACGCTGGCAGCATAGTGGTTAGTTGGCAGTAAGCTTCAGGACAGAGCACGAAGCCTGAAACTCTGAAAATTCGTCAAAAATTATCATTTTACTTTGGCTGCTAGCTCATTTAGGTACCTAAACCCCTACTTATGAAGATGTGAATGATGTCTCTGGGTAGCTAGTATGTTAGGCTAGGCTGGCAGGATAGTGGTAAGTTGGCAGTAAGCTTCAGGACAGAGCACGAAGCCTGAAACTCTGAAAATTCGTCAAAAATTATCTATTTACTTTGGCTGCTAGCTCATTTTGGTACCTAAACCCCTACTTATGGAGATGTTTAGGCTCTCTTTGGGTAGCTAGTATGTATGGCTAGGCT
Organism: Euspilapteryx auroguttella; assembly: GCA_951802225.1. NCBI lineage: Eukaryota > Metazoa > Arthropoda > Insecta > Lepidoptera > Gracillariidae > Euspilapteryx > Euspilapteryx auroguttella. The sequence continues at coordinate 3,664,929 of OX637663.1, read as the reverse complement.
GACAGGATAGTGGTTAGTTGGCAGTAAGCTTCAGGACAGAGCACGAAGCCTGAAACTCTGAAAATTCGTCAAAAATTATCAATTTACTTTGGCTGCTAGCTCATTTAGGTACCTAAACCCCTACTTATGAAGATGTGAATGATGTCGCTGGGTAGCTAGTATGTTAGGCTAGGCTGGCAGGATAGTGGTTAGTTGGCAGTAAGCTTCAGGACAGAGCACGAAGCCTGAAACTCTGAAAATTCGTCAAAAATTATCAATTTACTTTGGCTGCTAGCTCATTTAGGTACCTAAACCCATACTTATGAAGATGTGAATGATGTCGCTGGGTAGCTAGTATGTTAGGCTAGGCTGGCAGGATAGTGGTTAGTTGGCAGTAAGCTTCAGGACAGAGCACGAAGCCTGAAACTCTTAAAATCGTCAAAAATTATCATTTTACTTTGGCTGCTAGCTCATTTAGGTACCTAAACCCCTACTTATGAAGATATGAATGCTCTCTTTAGGTAGCTAGTATGTAAGGCTAAGCTAGCAGGATAGTGGTTAGTTGGCAGTAAGCTTCAGGACAGAGCACGAAGCCTGAAAATCTGAAATTTCGTCAAAAATTATTAATTCACTTTGGCTGCTAGCTCATTTAGGTACCTAAACCCCTACTTATGAAGATGTGAATGATGTCGCTGGGTAGCTAGTATGTTAGGCTAGGCTGGCAGGATAGTGGTTAGTTGGCAGTAAGCTTCAGGACAGAGCACGAAGCCTGAAAATCTGAAATTTCGTCAAAAATTATTAATTTACTTTGGCTGATAGCTCATTTAGGTACCTAAACCCCTACTTATGAAGATGTGAATGTTGTCGCTGGGTAGCTAGTATGTTAGGCTAGGCTGGCAGGGTAGTCTTTGGTTGGCAGTAAGCTTCAGGACAGAGCACGAAGTCTGAAACTCTGAAAATTCGTCAAAAAATATCAATTTACTTTAGCTGCTAGCTCATTTTGGTACCTAAACCCCTACTTATGAAGATGTGAATGATGTCGCTGGGTAGCTAGTATGTTAGGCTAGGCTGGCAGGATAGTGGTTAGTTAGCAGTAAGCTTCAGGACAGAGCACGAAGCCTGAAACTCTGAAAATTCGTCAAAAATTATCAATTTACTTTGGCTGCTAGCTTATTTAGGTACCTAAACCCCTACTTATGAAGATGTGAATGATGTCGCTGGGTAGCTAGTATGTTAGGCTAGGCTGGCAGGATAGTGGTTAGTTGGCAGTAAGCTTCAGGACAGAGCACGAAGCCTGAAACTCTGAAAATTCGTCAAAAATTATCATTTTACTTTGGCTGCTAGCTCATTTAGGTACCTAAACCCCTACTTATGAAGATGTGAATGATGTCGCTGGGTAGCTAGTATGTTAGGCTAGGCTGGCAGGATAGTGGTAAGTTGGCAGTAAGCTTCAGGACAGAGCACGAAGCCTGAAACTCTGAAAATTCGTCAAAAATTATCTATTTACTTTGGCTGCTACCTCATTTAGGTACCTAAACCCCTACTTATGAAGATGTGAATGCTGTATTTGGGTAGCTAGTATGTTAGGCTAGGCTGGCAGGATAGTGGTTAGTTGACAGTAAGCTTCAGGACAGAGCACGAAGCCTGAAACTCTTGAAAATTAGTCAAAAATTATCAATTTACTTTGGCTGCTAGCTCATTTAGGTACCTAAACCCCTACTTATGAAGATGTGAATGATGTCGCTGGGTAGCTAGTATGTTAGGCTAGGCTGGCAGGATAGTGGTTAGTTGGCAGTAAGCTTCAGGACAGAGCACGAAGCCTGAAACTCTGAAAATTCGTCAAAAATTATCAATTTACTTTGGCTGCTAGCTCATTTAGGTACCTAAACCCCTACTTATGAAGATGTCAAGGCTTTCACTAAGTAGCTAGTATATGAGGCTACGCTGGCAGCATAGTGGTAAGTTGGCAGTAAGCTTCAGGACAGAGCACGAAGCCTGAAACTCTGAAAATTCGTCAAAAATTATCATTTTACTTTGGCTGCTAGCTCATTTAGGTACCTAAACCCCTACTTATGAAGATGTGAATATTGTCGCTGGGTAGCTAGTATGTTAGGCTAGGCTGGCAGGATAGTGGTTAGTTGGCAGTAAGCTTCAGGACAGAGCACGAAGCCTGAAACTCTGAAAATTCGTCAAAAATTATCTATTTACTTTGGCTGCTAGCTCATTTAGGTACCTAAACCCCTACTAATGAAGATGTCAAAGCAGTCACTAAGTAGCTAGTATATGAGGCTAGGAGAGATGTTTAGGCTTTCACGGGGTTGCTTGTATAATAAGCTAGGCTGGTAGTGTTGTGGTAAGTAGACAGAAAGCTTTAGAACGAAGCACAGGGCCAATAAACAAAATAGTTTTGTGTTTGCTTTTCGCGTCTTTTTATTTTTTTTTAATTATATTTTAGACATTCTGTTGACTATTTAAGCCTTGCAGAGGCTTTTAAGGCAATATTCTGCTCCAAGGAAATTTATTTTACAATGACATCCTTAAATGATGGGGTTATACTTGGCTGCTAATTTTGGCTGCTAACTTCACACCGGTTAATCCTTTTGTGAATAACCTATAGTTACTTTACAAAGCTCAAAACTTACCTTCCAAAGTCATAAACACGAGCGCGCCAACAACACTGTACAACGCCAAAAGCAAAGTCAAAAAGAAATGAGTAAACCACTTTTTCGACAACGTACGAAGTTTGTACAGAAACCAGAAAGCCGATTTTTCACCCGCACTCAGTCCACTTTTCGCCGTGTTCATAGTAAAGTCTTTCATTCCTTCAAACTGCTTAAACATGAAGTCTGAAGCTTTATTGTGGTACATGTGCGAGAAGGGATGAAAGTATGGGTTCACATGAGGTCCTGAAATGTGGGACGCGGGAGTGCCAGGAGGTAGTGGTGCGTGGTACTTCGGGGCTCCCCAGGAAACCGTGGGTGTTTGACCCGTCTGGGGTCCTCTTTGAAGGGCATCAGGGATGGACAACGTGATCTTCGGCCGTTCAGATTTCTTCGATGGCGGCGGCGGCGGCGGACGTCTTGGCGGGTCATCCATATCTTATACGATATTAGGGACTAGCTCATTAGTTTCTCCCGCGAAGCAACTGAAGTTTAGTTGTTAACTTTCTTTTCACCAATAGAAAAATACGTTAAAATAGAACACGTCCGCGTGAACTAGCAGCGACTGGACACTGGTTTTATAAATAAAACCGGGAGTGGAGGCGTCCCGTTGTGTCATCCCTGGAGGTCCATTGCCAAAAAGCGTCAAGTTCTTTGAACCATGAGTCAGGGTGTTAAGCCGGGAATTTCCTGGGATTTCTTCTGATAGATTAGGATGTATAATGACTGTGACATAAATTAGATGGCGCCACGAAGGTGGTAAACTTGAATGAAGATTCTGAAAATAATTTGGACAGTTTGATATGACTATTTTTTTTAATTTGAATGGAATCTCTTGTGATGAATGCATAGGAAGGTGTTATTGATATAAATTCATAGTAAATACTACATCTGACCACCTTGTGGGGCTCTGCCTACTCTGCGTCTTCCGGTGCGCGGTCGCCATTTGATTACTTTACAACCATATTAATTTAGGCGAATAAGTAATGTTTTTGTGTAGTGCGAATTTGCATTATCTCTTATCGCTGACGGTTTGATGTTTATCAATACAAACACGTTCAGCAGTTTACAATTTAGCATAAATTCGATGTATTTTGCAACAGATAATTTAACATTAATTACCAATGTACCTATGAACGAACCGCACATCGACCTACACATCCCAATTTAAAGTCAACTAGGTACAGTTTAAAAAAGGGTGGGTACCTTTCTTCGTCAAAATCAACCTGCAATAAAATATACAGCTTGATGAAGGAAGAAGTTTATTCAGTTTTGTTATGGGGGCTGGCTTCTGAACGTTCATACCTATTGCACAAATAAACCTCTCGAAATAGGGCCCAACCCTTGTATGTAACGGCACTTGACTGTCATCATCTTGAATATTAGATATCTCGCATGGACTCATAAGCTGCACCTGCTGTTTATTTCTAGGATTGTGCTAGCTAGGCCGGATCTAGTATGGCAGAAATATGCTAAGGTGCTTGGTGCTTTTGATCCCGAAAAATTCCCGTGACGTTCCCGTTGAAATAAGAAAATATTATCTGTTTATGTTTTTAGTTAAAATATTTTTTCCTTTCGCCTCTCATCTCACTCAACTATTTTGAGTAGAACTTTGAAAAGACAATGTTGGCACAGCGGCGTGCTTGGCATCTGTCCAATATTCGATGCTCGTATTACTAGGTTCGATTTCCAGACTGGAGCAAACTCGTTTACCTACCTGTCTGTCTGTCTGTAAAGGTTGATTTCTATGTTGTTTCTATGACTGCTCCGTAGCTCAGTTGGCAGTGATGTGGACTGAGTAAGCGTGAGCACCCGGGTTCGATTCCTGGGCGGGGCGAATATTGATATGATGAATATTGATGTTTGTTTCCGGTCTGGGTGTGATGTTCGTCTCTGTGTTTAGGGCGCCCTAGATACAGGTTCTTCCTAGTTAGGGGCTCTGAGTGTGATGTGTTATTATTATTATTATTATGTAGAACAAGACTACGTCTAGTAAAAAAAAATACACTAATTGGTCTACAAAGATTTAGCTTTAGTTAAGTTAAGTTTATTAAGGTAGTTACTATTCTCTGATCTAAGGTTAGAACCTTCGTAAGTAAGTATGTACCTACGTAGAAAGAGGTGGCTACATTAATTTTAAAGCTTTTGATCTTACGAATATCAAAGGACGAATGTGGCCAACCTAGTTATCGTAAGCGTTAAAAAAACAGTCGGAAGTACATATTAAGGATACGGTACTCGTCCCGGGACCGTATTTATGACTACGCCATCTGTCCGTGTTTCAATGGTTCTTTTCTCGGAAACGCATGCACGAGATATTTTTTATATTTTATATAGAACTAGAGGCTGCCCCGCGGTATCACCCGCGCAGATTTCTCTTAACACAAAAATCCCGTTTTTTCCCGTTCCCGTGGGAATTTCGGGAAATCCTTTCTTAGTGCTCACCTACACTCCCTAAGGAACCTACATGCAAAATTTCAGCCCGCTACGCCCAGTAGTTTCGGCTCTGCGTTGTCTGTCAGTCAGTCAGTCAGTCAGTAACGGAAGAGTTTTATATATATTGATTGTTTATTTAGAAGATTTTCGCCATTGGCGCTAGCAATTGGTGTAAAAGGTCTCTTAGTTACCGCTTCTTCAAATATAAATGCAGTTTAATTCTCTATAGAAACCAACCGTTATTTAAAATTGACTATAAATTCCATGATTCGTAAGACAAACAACGCCTTCTTGTGATGGAATGGGGTCATAATGGTCATATCATAGACAGCTGCATCGATTCGCAATGACTTAGGAGGTATGACAGGCTTCATTTAGTCCACTGCGGAATTTGAATGAGAAAAGTTCTGAAGGCAATAGGCAATGGTTTTAAAGTTTACAGTAAAGAATTCATCATTATCATAATTTCAGCCAAAAGACGTCCACTGCTGTACTGCGTCCTCTAGTGCAAAAAAATTGTTAATAGTTGGTAGGTACTTCAATCTACAAGCAAAAAGTGAGTTTCCGCACTCTATCGGCTAAAAAGCTCAGTGTTACAAAAGAATATTGTTATACTGTGTAGGTACATAGGCAGTAAATGTCTTCTATATAATCTTCTAGGCTAGCTAACTTAGGTCTTAGGTATAAGTATAGATGCCTATTGTAGGTATCTATACTAAGTTTAATAAGTACACAGTGGACATTATCAGCAAATCTAGAGCAAATCTATATGAGTAGATTCGTTTGAATTATTGGTTTGTAAGTCAGTAGGTAAGTACTTATATTTTTGCTGTCTGTGAAAGATAATTCTAAACGAAAATACCAAGGAGGTCCCTAAACAGTGTACATTATTGTGTTGTGTATATTTCGGGCAATAACTTATCGGCAAATATTCACGTGAACGTTTACTGAACCCGGGGGTCCTGTTTGTGAATGTGTTATTATTTTACGTTTTGTTTTTAGGATTCTACGTAAGTAGGTAAACAAAGTCTAGTTATTTCGGTTTGTCTGTCCGTACGACATTCATTTTATTACATAAGTACAGTGGCGGACACGGTCGGCGTAACACTTCCGGTTTTTCTGTATTGCAAAATAGCTCTTGTCCTTTGGTAATACAGTCTAGGGCTGACGAAACCATGACAAATCTGTTACGGCTTCCTAGTCCCCCACTGTACCTAATACTAACTAGCGGGTGCCCGCGACTTCGTCTGGGCATGTTTATTTAGAGAGAGAGACCATCTTCCTTGTTCTGTGTTTATTATTATGAGTAGCTTGAAAATCTTTATTATTTTTAACCTGTGTTATTATGATGTTTATAACCTAGTATATTATTGTAAAGTTTCATTTAAACCCATTTATGTACTTAGTACTTAGTTGTTTCGTAGAAGAGTATAAAAGCACTCATATATACTTACAAACTTTCTTGTTTATATAATACTAGAGGTTTCCCCGCGGTATTTCCCGCGCAGATTTCTCATAAACACAAAAATCCTGTTTTTTTCCGTTCCCGTGGGAATTTCGGGAAATCCTTTCTTAGTGCTCACCTACACTCCCTAAGGAACCTACATGCCAAATTTCAGCTTTGTACGCCCAGTAGTTTCGGCTCTGCGTTGTCTGTCAGTCAGTCAGTCAGTCAGTCAGTCAGTCAGTCAGTAACGGAAGAGTTTTATATATATTGATTAGTAATACCAGATATTATATACTCTGTGACTTCTATCTAATAAAGCCTATTAAGTATAGTAAAGTGTTATGTACTCAAGAAGAGAAGATACAATAAAAACAAATGTATCCTAAAATACATAAATATGCATCTTAAAGTACATACCTACTTATATAGGTAACTCCCAATGAAAACCCTCAAAATTGACTACGGGGTTCCTTACAGTTAGTTTTATTTAAAGATCACAAGATCTAATCGTTTACGACGACGGCCATCTGCTATTTTATGACGATCGATCGCATCACAGTTTCTCGCAACTAATTTGCTGTTTACTTTACTAACAAAGAAAGTTAGTGACTAGTGTACCGACTGTCTGTTACAATAACTAGAAGAGTGATAACTACTGTAGTTAGGTATAACAGTCGTCACAATATAATAAAAGGTCCGTTTTGACAGATGAGATATAGGTAACTAGCCTAAAATATAGCTAAGAGATTATTGTTTTAACGTTGGTTCCGAAACCACGTGTTTTGTTTGCGAGCTTTAAAACAATAATGCAATAAACTTATAATAACCGTACAACGTTGCCGGACTTTAAGCCCACCCTTTTTAGCTAATTTGTGAACTTGACATTGGCAAAATACTCCACTGAAGTGGAGTCAAGTCCATTAAATTAAAATAATAATAATTATAACGCATCACACTCAGATGCCCTAATTAGGATGATCCTGTATCTAGCTAGGGTGCCCTAAACATATACAGAGACGAACCTTACACCCAGATCGGAAACACTCATCGATATTCATTATACTCATAACCTGTATACATGTCGTAGTAAGATTGGATAATTAGGTTTTTTGCAATAAAAACTAGGGATTTGGCTAGATTATTGCTTGCTGGTAAACTCTTATTCTGATTGGTTCTCTGTAGCGACAAAGGATATTTTAACGAACCAATCAGAATAAGAGTTTACCAGCAAGCAATACTTAGCCAATTTCAAAGTTTTCAATTAAACTAGGTTTTTGCAAAAAAAAACTGCTTTATGTCAGGATGATTGAAAAAAAAGTAATGCTTATATCAAATTATCCGGGTTTTCGCAAAATACCTAGTTTTTTTGCAAACAACCTAATTATCAAATCTTACTACGACATATATATGTCACCGGAAAATAATAAGATTCGCAAGTTTATAAATTTCCTAGGAAATTTATAAACTTTCGTAGGATTCTAAACGAGAGATAAATTGAATTATTTTACGCCCACTTTTTCGCAAATTTATAAATTTTCGACGCGTCGTAGTAAATTTATAAACTAACGGATATCAATCCGTAAGATTCTAAACGGATCGACCAATCACAGAAGAGCTTTTAATTTTACGCTTTTTGAAATACGGAAAATAACACACTGCTCTCTGATTGGTCGATGTTGACAGTGAAAATGCTTGCGTCCATAGACTTACGTACAATCAGACTTGCCAAACAATTCGATCACACTAAAAGTATTTTTACTGGTACTAAAAACTAAGTAGGTTTATAGGTTAATATGTGACCGCTAATGTGCGAAATTCAGTAAAAGTGCACTAACTGGCTGAATCCGTTAGAGTTCGAAATAAAATGTTGTTCTCAACATCAACTAGGTAATCTGCAAAATCCCTAGGTAATCTACAGAGTTAACGACTAAGTTAAGTTCGAAAAATTGTTGCCTTAGATTTCAGTTTAACACAGGTAACCCAAGCTCCGCTCGCTTCGCTCGCTACGCTGGTTAAAGATCACAAGCCAAACCTAACCTAACCTACAATTTTGCCCTAGATTTGAGTTTTCGGTCGGAGCTTCCTGTTTACCGCACTTTAACGGCGAGACCCCAGATACCCCATATTTCACATAAAATTTCGCACATTAACTGACCTAAACAGTGTGCCCGGGAGAGAGCACATTAACGTATTTCGCACTATAACGGTGACAGATATAATATATGCTATTATGGGATAATAGTATATTTTAATCAATAAGTAACCTTGTATTTTAGGTACCTACCTACCTACCTACCTAGTAGGGGGTTAAAATTCCCTATTTCACTCTACCAAAATAAAACATTTTGTCATGGCTAAAACTTTCGTAGCTCTGTGTTAAATTTCAATTCATTATACATGGCGTTTGGTTATTGGTTACTTATTAATTTACGAGTGAGTTTAGTAAGTTTATCAATTTACGAAAATGTAGGCGTAAAATAATACAATTTATCACTCGTTTAGAATCCTACGAAAGTTTATAAATTTCCTAGTAAATTTATAAATTTACGGTTCTTGTTATTTTCCGGTGACATATACATAAAAAAAGGATTTGAAAATGACGGCCGTTGTATGGCCTGTCTCTCTTCTTACTCTTATTAATATACGCGAGATAGCATGCGTTCGGCAGCCATTTTCAAATTGTTTCTTTATCTGCGCGGCTTATACAAATGTTCGCCCCGCCGGAAATAGAATAGAACCCAGGTGCACATGCATACTCAGTTCACATCACTGCCAACTGAGCTACGGAGCAGTCAACAACTGTATGGAACAAAAACAAAATTATTAAGAGCCAGTTTACAGCGATGCTAGCGCCATTCGCGAAAAAAATTAATATCTTCTAAACTAAGGCAAATATCAAAAATGAGGCACTGTATGACACTAGATAATGTAGCCTAGTATTTTTTGAGCACAGCAAAGTAGTCCTAAGTAAAAAGAACAAAAAAAACATAGAATGTTGCCAAAAGTGGCCACTTTTATCAACACTTTGCAGCTTTCTTTGGTCTTCAACCTAAAAGCTGTACAGAAGAGCCCTAAAAATACTAGGCTACATTATCTAGTGTCATACAGTGCCACATTTTTGATATTTGCCTTAGTTTTTAAGATATTATTTTTTTTCGCGAAGGCGATTAACAGTATTTTTTTTTGGTTTCTTTCATTTATATTTTACAGTTCAAAAAGTTACATTTAGTCTCTTCTGAACGGACCTATTATTTTGTGACGACTTTAAATTTGTATAATTTAGTGACGTACCTACCTACTCATCATGCGTTGTCTGGAAGAAATAGCTTTTAGTAATAAGCCCGCCTTTTGCATTGTTTGATGTAATTAATTTTCTTGCTTGTTTTATTTTGGTTGCAATAAAGTATTCTCCTATTTTATCTATCAATAAAATTGTAGTAAGCATAAAAATAAAAATAAGTTTTTAAATATTCCAATAAGTACATTTATTTCCATAATAATAATAAGTACAGATTTTTGTATGTAAAAAATAAGCTACAGTATTGGCTTTTAACTTAAAAACTAATTAATGACTAAGAATATCACAATAATATAAGTAAGTTGTGTACCTACATAATGAATATAGTTTTTATTGCTTTGATTTTCTGTTACCATTACAGGAATAAAATATTTACTGCCAATCTATTTGCCGTCGTTTTTCACCACAATAAAAATCACTAACGCCATCTATCGTATAACATGAGAAGCAACAACGTACAGCGCCATCTACCGTATATAATATGAAACTTCAGTACAACGCCATCTATCGTATAGTCTGCGACATGTGCAGCGGAGTTAGCATGAGTTCGAAGGCGGCATCCTTGAGGTTGGCTCCGCGGAGGTTGGCCTCGTGAAGGTCACTTCCGGATAGGTCACAGCACTGGGGGGAAAAGGAAACAGAAAATTAATATAAAGTTACAAAAAACTAGTAAATAGTTAGCTCGCCGCTTCGCCTGGGCTTTATAAATTTGAATAACCGGTTTTTCCCGTTTCTGTTTGACAAACATTTTAGGGAGAGTGGTTTGACATAATGGTCACACTTGCCACGGCACTGGAAAGGAACAGCATGTCCTCCTCAAATATGAAACTGGACAATAGCTAGGCGTGGTAGGGACCCCAGACGCAGACATTAATACTTTCCGGGGTCCTTCCCTTACAAGGAAGTTTTAGCGGGTGCGAGCCCCAAATACCGAATATAAAAAAAAGACATGTACTTACCTCCAAATCGGCGCCAGCCAAATCCGCCATCCTCAGGTCACAATTCTGCAAATTAGCATTCTTCAATGTGGCAACCCTCAGGTTTACACCCGCCATATTGCTTCCTTCCAGATTAGCACCTGAAAGTTAATATTTATTAATCATAAGTAGCCTTCAAAGAATTGCGAAACTGGGCAGGGCACATAGATCGAACAACAGATGGTCGCTAGAGCCAAATAGTAATGGAGTGGCGACCGCGCAGCAGAAGACGCAGAGTAGGCAGACTCCAACAAGGTAGTCAGACGACCTGGTGAATACTGCCCGGGAGGCCTATGTCCAGCAGTGGATGGCTATCGCCTAAAATGATTGAATGAATTAATTTTGGTTACCTTTTCGCAAAATCGACTTGTTTGAAATATAGCTTACACATAGCCTAAAATAATAAAAATTACTTTCAACAAAAATGAGATATTGTTTTTGTGAAAATCAAACCCTCCTTACTTTTCAAATTAACCCCTTCCATCACAGCCCTGGCTCCGGTCGGATCCTCCATGTTACAGCCTTTTAGATTAGCACCTGAAATATTAATAAGTCACTTTTAATTCCACCCACTCGAAATATAGTGGGGCGTACAGACTAGTAGAAGTTATAAAGTAGCATGGCAACCACTGTACCACAGTATAATAAAGAGTAATACATACAGTATGGACACTTCCTGCCTCCCGCAGCAAGTGCGGCCCGCGCTCGGTTACCTCTCAGTTACCGCTCAGTACAAATAAATAGCGCGTCTTATCATCATCAACAAGCATGATATGCGTGCATGATACGCGTGCATGTACACAAGTTTCGGCTGTGCGCGAATCAACGCGCTTTAACTTTTTTGTGACGCACTGTGATGTACGTTTTGGTTCCTGTTCTCTAGTCCTAAAGTGATATGAAGTATTTACACCCGTTTCTGATAATACTGTCACTAATGAGTAGCTTTAAAAAAATAAACATAATATTGGTTCCATAATTAAAATTAAAATAAGTAAAACACAGGACACAGGATTAGCATCACCCCTGTGAAGAGCAACTAGTGTAAAGGCTTTGTAAATACTAAGGCTGCGTCCTACGTGGACGGCTCAGAGCGAACACGGTTTCGAAACGATCCAATGCCAATTTAATGCGGTGCGGAGCGGCTACTCTGTCCTACGTGCGCGCGAACCGTCCCCTCCGCGCCCTCCCTTTTTGCTTGAAAAATGTGGCCGACGCGTCCACTTCGCGCGAACAAATCAAGTCAACCGATCGCGTTCGCTTCATCTCGCGCCGCACCGCGCCGCATCGAGCTCGCATCCAGATCGCTCACTAGGACGCAGCATTACCTTCCATATTAGCGCATAGAGCTTTAACATTCAGCAGCTGCGTCCCCTCCATGTTAGCGTGCGATATGTCCGCTCGCTCCAGACAGCAGTGGGACAAGTTTGCACCATTCAAATTGCAGCGCGACAGGTTTGCATACTGGAAACAATGTTTAAAAATTTCAAGACAAGCATTTCTTACTCCTTTATCCAAAAATATCAGAGTGATTGGCGGTACAGTGGCGGTTCTAGGATGGCGATACAGTACTTGGTAAGTCTTGTTCGCACGAGACCATAGACAAATCTGTTACACCATCCTAGACCGCCCACTGTACAATATTGAAGGACTAGCAAGAAACACAGGGACTAGACTTGCACAAGACAGAAACATATGGATATAGGACCTGTACTACTATTGCAGTTGACATTGGATATGATATGGGTATTGAAAAGAAAGATGGCGCTATACACATTAATGGGCGCTGTCTTTTTTTTTAATAGCCTTAATCATATCCATTGCTAACCACAATAGATCCCCTGGACTTAGCTCATGTTTGCAACTATCCACATGATTCACCAAGAAAAGATAACCTGCCTACAATAGTGGTCATTCTAGTTGCGTATGGTCCTTACCTTAAAATTAATATACCGCAAGTCTAACCGATTAAGGTCTGCACCAGCCATGTTGACACCTTGAAACCGAAGCTCAGACATAACTGGTGCTGTTATCAGGGCTTTCACCACATCCGTTCTGGTTAAAGCTTGCAAGTCACTTGTTGTTTTACACTCTGCATTGTCTATTAGTTTAGTCAGTTGTGGTATCATTGATTCTATTCCTGTAAAAGATACTAAATCAATACAAAGTATAAAAAAGTTGCTTGCTGTTTGTATGTATGTATGTACGCTATTTATGCTTAAATGTTTAAAACTATACTACAGATTTTTATGGTTTTTTTTCTATAGATTGAGTGATTCATGAGAAAGGTTTAAATGTATTATAATACATGCACAACATAGTTATAGGTTAGGCAGTGTGATGTTTGCCTTAAAAAATTTCATTGATTTGTTTTGTTTTGTCAGGGTTTAACAGAAAACCTTATACTAATCATTATCATTTGTTATTTCATATAATCAGTTATTTGTTTAATAATTAACTTAGCAGGCTAAGTTTCACAAAGATTATGGTTAGAAAATCCTTAACTAAATAAAAATCTAATCACCATAAAACACAGCCTCTTCAAGCACACCTTTAGGATTAACATGTTTATCTAATATCACATTGCCATGCCTCAAATAATTAAGTATTGGCTCAAAATAGTGTGGACTACGGTCAATCATGTATGCGCCACTAACATCTCGAGTACTAGGGGTCATAAGATAATTGTTACTGTCTCCAGCGAACATCCTCGCAAGCATAGAGTGCGGCTCCTTAGCCAATAAGGTTGCTCTAGAAGTTGTAAAGTGCTTGCCACCAACATTTAGAGAGATCCACTCAGAAACTTCACTACTATTTTCTAAAGCTAGTTTCTGTTCTGATTTATTGCTAGAATTGTTAGCTATGATCTCTTGTGATAGGTAAAGCTTATCCTCGTCTCGAATCACCTTTACGTCATGTATTTCACAGTTGTTTTCGGTAAAAAGTCGAATGTTCTCGTCGGACAAATGCAATGTTTTTGAAATTTCTCTTTGTAAGTTTTCAAGTGAATTTTCCACAGCAATGAGTTTACCAGTTTCATCGGTTCTACTTCTAAATAAGTACACACGTTTCATAATTTGATTAGAATAAATTATTGTCTGCAAAACCAGCAAAACTTTAAATTTTTATTTATTTTCGTTCGACCATGAGCGAAAATCTCAAAATCTCTCTCTCGTGTTTGACACACGTATCAGTTTTTTGTAAGTACTGATTGAGCACAGACCAAACAGAGATTGAATGCAAAGGAACATAGTTCATACAGTCAAGTCTACAATATTATATTTTTAACGTGTACTTCAAGCTGTAATCCTCATGTTTTAAATCTTCGCTAAAACAAATTTTGAAAATGCAAATAATTAGTCATGAATTGATCCAAATTGGTCCACAAAGTAAAATAATTAGTCCACTTATACTTTAGAAGTTATAGCCAAATGTTTGTGAGGATTATGGCTTGACGTTCAATCCTCATCTCTCGTCCAAGAAAACGGTTGGGCCTATCGACTTGGTTCAGGTCTAAATAATTAGTCCTCAATTGATCCACACGACATGCCAAATCCCAGAATTAGTCCTCAAGAGGTTCCGGAGTTATAAGGGCATCTTAGTGAGGATTATGGCTTGAACATTTGGCACCTTCAATTATCTCCGGAACGCCTATAGCTATTGGTTTGAAATTTTGCCAAAAATTAATCCTCAATTGGTCCACCAGAATTATAATCACTTCGAACTAGGTTTCCTTTGAATAAGTACGTTAAAATCATCAGTTTTACTTTTCCATACATTGCGATCTATGTACAGTTGTGCACAGAATAATTGATCAACATTGGTATTAACCGGTTACCTAACAGATATTTTAGAAGATGAGGTTTTTCTTATGTATGTACAGTAGTGGTCTAAGACGGCGTAAAAGATTTGTCTATGGTCTCGTGTGCCCTAGACTGTATTACCAAAGAATATGAGCTATTTTACAATTCAGAAAAAAGTAAGTGTTAACACATACAGTATAGTGGAAAGGACACCGAAAGCTGATCATCAATAGTTCCCGGGGTTCTTCACAAAGCACCGAGACGGCCACCAGGGGGTTTTAGAGGATGTAAGCCCCCCACATACCCTCGTCGCACCTCCGAGCGAAGGGAAATGCGACACTTGTTTGACAGGAGCAACTTTTGTTTTTGCTGCCGATAAAGATACTTAAATTGAGCCATTTTGTTGAATAGCTTGGATGTAAAAAACGTTTTCTGGCTTGGATAACTACATTTTCTGAAACATTATCTAATCCAACTGAATCATTCAGATTTTATGTAATATTAAATATTCCATCTTTTATTTAAAAAAGGATGTCATTTTCGATCAGCGCAACAACTGTGAAACTAGAAAATGCCACCCATATATCGAATACCTAAAAATTGTGTCCCCTTTCGCCATCAATACATAGTATAAAACAAAGTCGCTTCCCGCGTCTGTCCCTATGTATGCTTATATCTTTAAAACTATCCAACGGATTTTGATGCGGTTTTTTGTAATCCATAGAGTGATCCAAGAGGAAGGTTTATAAGTATAATACATGAGCAACATAGCAATAGGTAAGGCGGTACGAAATTCGCCGGGTCGACTAGTCTTAAATATAAAAAAAAAAACTTTAAAAACAAGTTTATTTTTAATACTTTAATAAAGAAAAAAAAAACCTATTAATTTTTTTACTTTTGGAAATTGCCTTAATTGACTTTTACGACACCCACAAGTCACACAATTTCCCGGAAGAAATAGTGTGTTGGTGGTGGTATTCAGAGCCACCAACACACGGCATGCGACGTTCACTCACTTGTTACCCGCTCTAAGTAAAAAAATTGTTATGTAATGAAACTTTTGCAAACTTTTAATTGGTACAGTAACGGGACACGGACGGCGTAACACTTCCGGTTTTTATTCTGTATTGCAATAGAAATATACTACAGCCTAGGGTTCACGGAAACGTTAGACAAAAGTGTTATGCCCACCGTTTCCGCAGATATTATTTATTTATACCTGCAATGCAAAAAGGGATCACAAACCCGTTTAAAATACAATCGGTGCTGTCTTAAAAATAATTACATAACATACATAACAAAAACCTCTTTCACTCTTCGAAGGTATTAACCGGTTACCTAATCAAAGAATTGATTAGGTAACCGGTTAATACCAATGTTTATTAATTATTCTGTGCACAACTGTACACGGATCGCAATGTATCGAAAAGTAAAACTGATGATTTTAACGTACTTCTTCAAAGAAAACCTGGTTCGAAGTGATTATAAATCTGGTGGACCAATTGAGGATTAATTTTTGGCAAAATTTCAAACCAATAGCTATAGGCGTTCCGGAGATAATTGAAGGTGCCAAATGTTCAAGCCATAATCCTCACTAAGATGCCCTTATAACTCCGGAACCTCTTGAGGACCAATTCTGGGATTTGGCATGTCGTGTGGATCAATTGAGGACTAATTATTTAGACCTGAACCAAGTCGATAGGCCCAACCGTTTTCTTGGACGAGAGATGAGGATTACAGCTTGAACGTCAAGCCATAATCCTCACAAACAGTTGGCTATAACTTCTAAAGTATAAGTGGACTAATTATTTTACTTTGTGGACCAATTTGGATCAATTCATGACTAATTACTTGCATTCTCAAAATTTGTTTTAGCGAAGATTTAAAACATGAGGATTACAGCTTGAAGCACACTTTTTAACTGAGTTTTTCAATAGCGTTTCCCCACCTCACTGATTTTTAAGGACTGTTGTTCGGACCGCATCCGTCAACCCACCTTAAGACGATATACGAGAAATAAAGCAAACGACCGAGAAACAAAGGATGTCCTTTTCCCTCAAACATACTGAAGGAAAAGAACAGTCATATGTCAGTCGCACACATCGGTTACTACATTTTATTGGAAAAAGTAATAAATGTTAAATATCTTTTTAATTATTACATTTAAATCAAATTTGAATTACCAGGATTTGATATACTTTATTATCATTATTCCTATGTAGTTTCAACAAAAACTAGTTTGTAATTTTGAAGAACTAGCTATTCCCGTTTTTTGGAATGGTTATCTTTGACGAAATAATGTATCGAGGTTTTTTGATTCCACTAGTGTTTCTAAATTATAAAAAAACTTTGTTATATCCTCAAAAACGTTATATTAAAATTCCAGATCTTTACCTCTTATAGATTAAGAGAATTACTTACTTGATCTAAAAAAACCTTCAAAACTCATATAGCGTCTTAACCGCGTCTGACGGACACGTGTGAATAATGGGGGTGTACGGAAAACATTTTGTAGATGACGCTTTATATGTTCGACCCGTATCAAACAAGTGAAATACAATAACAAGGCATTTTTTTTGTTTTTCGACTTTATTTTATTGGTGACTTTATTTTTTTTTTATTTTTATACACCAAATTGGTGACTTTCTGAGGAAAGGCCGCGAGAAGAGTTCACGAAACCGACGTGCGTGTATGAAAAGGCTTATGACTGTAGAAGAAGCGAAAGAAGTGTGTCAGGATCGTAGCAAGTGGAAATCAATTGTCTCTGCCTACCCCGATGGGATACAGGCGTGACGTTATGTATGTATGTATTTTACACTGTATTGTATCGTACGGAACGTAGAAGAAAACATAACATAGTTGCGAGAAGAAATTAATAAATGAGAAGGCGTTTTACGTGACAAAAATGCGAACTTCGTGAGCAGGTAAACAATGGGTTCATGGTTAATGTTAGCTAGGACTATTTGCTTGTCATTATCTCTAGTTCTCATTTAATTACTAGGGTGTATGGACACAAATTCATACGAATAAACCATTTTAAATGACTTTTAAAGTAAAACGAAATATAACCTTAAAACAATCAAAGGTAATCTCAGGATGGGTCAGAAACCCTGTGCAAGGACTGCAGACCTATTTAACAGCGATAAGATATATAATTAGGAACAAACCTGTAGTAAAACTAATACTTCGGTACCTACTTAGTTGAAATCTTCAAAATGTCTAAAACATAACCTCGATCCGCTCAGATTATTTGAAGTTCTTTAACCTCATAGCTTCCTAGCCGGGAATTGTTAGGAAACATAAGATTTTTATTTTCCTTACACCGAACATCTAAATAGTGAGTTCTATTGATACATAATTGGACTATCAATGCAAATCACATACAAAACTTTGTTTGTTATGGGTCGACCATTCAAACGACACTAGCGGGATAAATTGGCAGTATTCTTCCCCATTTGCACAGGCAGGCCTTTTAAGCAAAGTCTTCATAAGTACCTACAGTGCTACAAGGATCAATGGCGCGTGGTGAAAACGGAACCATATCGGAAATGTATTGGAACGAAAGGCGCCATCTTGCAGCTCTGCAACAGATTGTAGGTACGCCAATGGTACGCCCCAAGGCCACAGTGGCGCCCTCCTGTCAATGTCACTCACGTGCCATTAAATATGATCCTTGTAGCACTGATTACATAATTGTCGGACATTTTTTCCTCACTTCTAGCCAAAGGCCAAACATTCATTGATGTCTGTTATTTTAACCCTGGCCCTGTTACCACAAAAAAAGTTAGACTTCTAAATCGCCAGTTTGTATGACAAATTAGTGTTTTAAACCTAGTCTAGTGATTTAGACCAAGTTTAACTCTTTTTGTGGTAGATGAAAGGCTAGAGCTGTGCTGTGTGTGTGCTAAATGTAGTGTGGTTGGTTGGTGGAATGGCCGTTTTCACACTGTGACGATAACGACACCGACACGATACTCATATATCGTCAGCTCGGACGACAACGATATCGTCCGGTGATATCGGGAAGACATCGGTATGTGACTCGATATAACCTACAGCTTGTATTGCTTGCGGGCGGGGCGAGTGGAGTGAGTAATCTCTCGTCGCACTTGTATAATCGCCTCGTGTAACATGCAAGTGTATTATTTAATAAATGATGGCCTCGTGTGTTCTGGACTGGACATTAACCGCGTGCGTGCTTCAGCCGCGCGTGTCCGCTAGTTTGTTTGCAGCTTTATTTTATTCAAATAATTTGGGCATAGACAATTATTTTTTCTTTAGGTTGGCGGCCTTGCCAATGCGTCGGGAAGTTGGTTGCATTTTGTTTTTTTAATTTTTTATTCGCGTTCTATTTTTGTGTGTGACGGTTCCGTCCGGCGAGAAAATACAGTTTTCCGTAGAAATTAATGATTTTATAATAAATCTTTCTTTGTAGATTTTAATACCTCCTGATTGCGACAATTTATCTTTGAGATGCAGAACGGAGATGAAACGCCGGTGGCTACTGAATCTGGTAAGTCTCCCTGTGAGTTATTTCCAACAACAATAATAGGTACTTGCACTGTTTTCACTACGATTTTCTATTATTTTGATAAAACTCTGTGCCTGAAACACACTGATAAAAACGTGGTTTCGTTCTATTGTTCTAAATTTCACTTCTACCCTCCTAGAGTATTAGATAAACGCAACGAAAAGTCATTGAACTATCTTATAGATACTTCTTGACAAATTCTATGTTTTCACATAATAGTTCAATGGGTTTCACTGTCTAATTTAGAGGAAGGAAGTGCAATGCTGCAATGCAATCCGTTTGGGCCTAGATTTTCACTCGCACTTGGTCGTATCGTGCATTGATTACGACGGCCGACTCTAACAATTATTCGATAGTGCGGGTAGCACAACTGGAGTGTGAAGAATGACTCGGATTCTCGATATACCACTGCTGTAAATGAATTTGATTTGTGATTCGGCTAATTGTGTAAAAAAACGCGCATACCTATTAACTTTTCTAGAAACTAAAGGCCGATACCTATGTGGGAGAACATAGGCACGTTATTATCGGTCGATAATACTGGATGCGTTATTGCAATAATGTGTACCTATTTCTTGCAATCACTGCATTTTCATCATCCAATAAATCTAGAACACTCTTATGATGGTGTTGGTAAAAATCAAATTCCGTCCTTGATCTCGCTGTGTGTGTTATTGCGTGCATCCCAATACAAATGTTCTGAGATCTAGTACTTATCAAAGTATTACAGGACAGAGAAATGCATCCTCTTTTTATTGCAATGTTGTTATCACAGCAGTGTTTAACTTTATAGCTATTATTAACTAATACAAGAGCCTTTTGCCCTCTAGAACAAGTAAAGTTGTCTTTCATACAGACTCTGTCCGATCTACCTTCATTTAATGATTATTTTTCATACCAGTAAATTATATACTACCTTCAGATCCTAATTTCTAACTTGCTGTATCATTTTAGAATAATTAACCAGTTTTACCAAAAAAATGAATGGACTAGGGACTAGGAAATACTATCTCAACCACCATCGGCTCTACCACAAAAAGTGTGGTAAACCTGGTCTAAATCACTAAACTAGGTTTAAATTACTAATTTAGTCATACAATTTGGTGCTTTAGACCCGTCTTAATTTTTTGTGGTAACATCTAAGGGTTAAGTCTACAATTTAGACCATCCCAGTCTTAGCTACAGTGGTTGTCTGATAATATTTAAGGTGGTAACTCTCGCTATGGCGCGAAATTCAAATTTTTTCGTGTTTTTTATTTATTCTGGCGAAAGTATACATATTTTTAAAAGTTTAAATGAATTCGCGTATGTAAAAAACCATTTCCCACATTGTAATACAACGTTTTTAGAAGACAGACCTACTGATTTTGTGCCTAAGGACATAAAGGCCAAAAATCAAGGTAGGTCCTTAGACACAAAATTAGTAGTCTGTCTTCGAAAAACGTTGTATTACAATGTGGGAAATGGTTTTTTACATAAGCGAATTCATTAAAACTTTATTAAAAATGAATACTTTCGCCAGAATAATTAAAAAACGCGAAAAAATTTGAATTTCGCGCCATACCGTGACTTACCGCCTGGTTGATAATTAAGACTAGACTACATTGTAGTGCACTAAAAATTGGCCACTACCTAGGACAAAGGACAGTTGGTAACTGAAGTTTTAACTTCACCGCGTCGTGCGCACATAATTTAAATGCAGGTAATGAGGGTAGGCTAATGTTCCACGGGTCCTACCTGCCTAACTGCGATCTTGTCACTTGTCTTGACACTTGTCCTTAGAGAACTAAGTAAGTTTAAGAGTCAGTTCACTAGATGTAGTCTAGAGTTTAGTCTAATTAATTACTGCTTTAAAAGTGGAACAAAGCCACTGTTTTGGGTTACTTTGAATCCAGCCTAGAAAAATGAAAAAAAGTTTTGATTGTTACCAAATAGTAAAATAAATTGCCAAGTTAGAATAACCAATGAATTTATACAGAGAATATGATATTTTTTACAATTTTTTTTTATTTGAACACAAATAACATTGCACATCTGTAAAGTGTGTGCCATTATTGATATGAATATGAAATTTCAGTCCATTAACATTTTAGTCTGCAATATTATTTAGGCCAAATTGCAACTTAGTAACACCTGATTTTTCTTATGATGCCTTAACACTCAAGGTCACCCAAATGTAATAACTTTGTGTAGGCTTTAAGTACGTAAGGCTAAATCTATTTACCCAAGTGCAAACTCATATTTACACATTTCTCATGTAAAATTTTATGTGAAACTCAATAATTCTGAAAGGTATTTTGAGTGAGAATAAAATTTACCATAATAGTTTTTCGGATGTTAAGATATTTTTGGATCTGTATTTCACAAAGAGGTCCAAATCATCACACATCACACATCATCACACTCAGAGCCCCTAACTAGGAAGAACCTTTATCTAGGGTACCCAACCACACACAGACACAAACATTAAACCCAGACCGGAAACAAACATTGATATTCATCATATCGATATTCGCCCCGCCCGGGAATCGAACACAGACGCTTACTCAGTCGACATCAACTGCCAACTGAGCCACGGAGCAGTCAGGCGAACGCTACGGCATAGAATAGTAATAATTACAGTATTAACCTGTCACACAGAGCTCCTAAACTAGAATGTTCTGACGCCGCCGTCTATTTCACAAAGCTGCAAGTGTTCCTGGTATAACTAAAGAACCTTATCGAGCACAAATTTTAAAACAAACCACAACTTTACAGCCCCAAAGGCCGAAGAAGTTGTGACGAAGCAATCGTTTCGCGTCAAAGTATGGCGTCACCTGGAGAACAATGGGCTGGCAATGTTCCCGCGCCCAGTTTACAACAGGATCCCGAACTTCAAGGGAGCCCAGGAAGCTGCGGCTAAGTTGGCTGAACTGGACGTCTTCAAGAATGCCAAGAGCGTCCGGGTCAACCCTGATAAGCCTCAGGAGGCAGTCAGGTTTGTGAACCACTTTTTTTAACGTAGACTGCCTAAGGGATTAGGTATGCTGTGCTAAGGGTGAGGATACAAAGAGGCAGGTACCGATTCTCACGCATAAAGTTTGTCCTTGGCGGTCTAACCGGTACCGGTAACCTGTCTCGTTATGTCCTCATCACCCTTACTCACTTCCTGCCGCTCGCACAGTGAACTCTTCGGTAACCACCTCTCAGAGATTTTAGGAAGGATCCCCGGAAATCATTGATGATCTACATCCGGTGCCTTCCCCGCAAGATGGTGAACCCTCACTGTAGCCTTGTTGGCCTGGTAAAAGTACCAGACTTTAGATAGATAGGAATTTTATTGCAATCAAACATAGGCTACGTTTTAAATGGTTTACAGTAATAGGATTTAGTTGTATTAACACTGATAGCCATTTACCAGCACGTAGTTTTTGTCTTACGCTTTGTACTTTTGTTTTGCTCCCTAAAAATACTGTTATTTCGATTTTATCGGGAGACAAAAATCAACACTTTTTTTGTACAGATTGCAGACATTTAATTTTTAAGTATAAAATTTCACTTTGTTGTATTGTAATATTGTAATTCACAAAGCATGACCGGTGATGTATTAGGTAACTTTCTGCATTCCGATAATATTATTATAAGTCAGTTCAGTAGGTACTTTTAATTGCTGGTTGGTTTGAACGCGGCTTATTAACGTTCATTATTAATTTAATAATACTTACTTATTTTATTGATAGTTAAATAATTAATATGTATCTTGATGTTTTTCTTGGCTTGACTTGAGTACCTATTAATAGTTTTTTGATGAATACAATTTTGTTCGCCCATTTATTGATTTAGATTCTATGGCACAAAACAGATTTTCATTCGAAAATTACTCTTAAGCTACCATAAAAAACGGCACGCGTTTGGTCCTCAACCCTGTGCCATATAAGTTGAGATCAGTTATAAATTGTTATTCTTTCTGTTTCTTCGCCGCGCCTCGCTAGATTTGAGCTGTGTTCATGAAATATGTTAAGGGATGGCGCACATTTGGCGATATAAATATCAATATCAATATATATAGTATAAAAAAGTCGCTTCCCGCTTCTGACCATAGGTATGCTTATATCTTGAAAACTTTGCAACGGAGTTTGATGCGTTTTTTTTTTAAAGTCAGAGAGGAAGGTTTATAGTAGGAGGCAAGGCGGTACGAAGTTCGCCTGGTTGACTAGTTATAGATAATTTTTGACTGCCAAACTATTATCGGCTTTGTCGTCTACAGCAGCCGCTTTCCCGCGCGCTTCCTTTCATGTAGTCGCTTCGATGCGCTTAGAAATGAAGTATTGTGTTCATTGATTTTGGATATTATTTCAAAGACGACAAAGCCGATAATAGTTACAGTGAAAGATGCCCTGCGCTGCTCTTCGCCATATGTGCACAGGGCCTCAGTCTGTTTTCATGCTACAATTTTTGAAACCCTCGAATCTTCGACAGTCATATCGGTATTTATTTAAATGTACAAAGTAGTATTGAGAAGGTATTTTTATCGCCACCTACGCATAGTTCACTTTACTGTCACTCGAAATGTTTATGTATAATCTCCTAATTCCTATAGAGATAAATAGGTTAGTGTTTGACGTGGGTGAGGCGAACGCCTTATGATCAGTTTTATTGCTATTACGTGTTTTATTATTTTAGGAATATTATAAAAAATGCATAGACTTTAGTGACAGATCGAGTGAGTGCTAATTTAATCACTGACTCATTCTGATTAAGAAAGCTAGGTTTAGTAAGTAGATTGATGAGATTTTATGCATTAAATTTAAGTATGTAGAGAAGAAGATATTTCAGCTCACAGTTTATTTTTATTATTTAGTCACCTCATCCTCATAGTTTTCATCACCCGATAAACATCCAATGCTGGATAAAGACCTCACCCACAGATCCCCACACCACAGTCACCGGATGCGATTCATTCCATTACTCTCGTAACATTCAGAAATATTATCTTTGACCTAATTTTTTTCATATTCATTCAAAATAAGTATACGTCAGTATAGAACTTTTTTCATTCTGACAAACTTTTGCCGTTTGATTCAAGAACAGCATTTGTATAATTTACTATTGGGCGCCCCGAGGCTTTGCCAGCGCATTTTACCTTGAAACATCAAATTGTAAATTTTCCCGTGGGAATTTCGGGATAAATGAGGCCTATGTCCTTTCTCAGGCTCTAATTCAAATCGGTTAGGTAGTTTTCTCAGGAAAGCTAGACAGACAGAGGTACTTTCGCATTTATAATATTACAAGTCGACCCGGCGATTTTCGTACCGCCTTACCTATTACTATGATGTGCATGTATTATACATATAAACCATCCTCTTGAATTACTCTATAATTAAAAAAAACCGGATCAAAATCCGTTTCATAGATACAAGCATATAGGGACAGACGCGGGAAGCGACTTGAAGCGTATTGAAGTATGGATTTTATCAGGATATCTTGTTGTTGGGTTACAAAGTAATTTTGAGCTAAACATTCCCAATCAGCTCGTGTTCAGCTTAACACAAAATAAGCATAATAAGATAAACTCCAATATTTGTAATTTAAGACTGATGTTATCTGTTTTATTGCGGGTCATGTTACTTTGCAGATTGCAAACCCTGTTTATTGATTGCATTTTGTATTAAAGTTGTATTCTAGTTTTATATCTTTACAATTTAATATGTTTTATTTTCGGACTAATTGTGTAAGAGGTAATTATTTGATAGTAAGATAACAATTACCTCAGTAGTTAAGTAATGTCAAAATAAATAAAATTAAATAATAAGTTATTATAGATAGAGATACTAGCGTCAATCGTATATTTTCTTGACAAATTGACTGACTGACTGACAGACAACGCAGAGCCGAAACTACTGGGCGTAGCGGGCTGAAATTTTGCACGTAGGTTCCTTGGGGAGTGTAGGGGAGCACTAAGGAATGAATTCCTGAAATTCCCACGGGAACGGAAAAAAACGGGATTTTTGTGTTAGTGAGAAAAATGCGCGGGTGAAACCGCGGGGCAGCCTCTAGTCCTAGATAAGATAATGTAACTAAACTTAAAATATCTTCCAGGTTCTACCTATACTTGCTAGTTAAGAGGCATAGCACAGCTAAAGTAGCGCCACCCGCGAAAAAAATTCATATCTTCTAAACTAAGACAAATATCAAAAATGCGAAACTGTATTATACCACTAGATATGTAGCCTAGTATTGTAGGGCACTGTTGTATAGCTTTTAGGTTAAAGATCAAAGAAAGCAACTGATTGTTGCCAAAAGTAGCTGTTTTTAGCAACATTCAATAGCTTTCTCTGGTCATTATTATTATTTGTTGTTGAATAAGATACACTTTAACAAAAACATTAACTTTGTACATTTATTAGGTAATGCTCATGCGTAGAAGTTACGAATTCTAAGATACTTACTAGATCTTTTCTTTAGGATACTTTGCCTCGAACAACATAAGACACTCTACGTAGCGGTACCCGGACTGCAAGGGGGCTACTTGAGCAGAATCGCCGCCCCTGAAGGCGACGGGGACGTCCGCAAGGCTGTCTCTAGGAAGGGCATGGAAACCCATGGGACACCGATACGTGAGTTAATAGTTCCTGCTTTAGGAACGAAGCAAAAAGTAATACCTTACAGACTAGTGAATGCAGCGTTCTCTGTCACGTAATCGTGTAGAAAAGACAAGGACACATAACGTACAGAAGTGGTCAACTGTAGATTGATATGATAGTTTTTAGTAGCCCATTTTTTAGGTTTCATAGACAAACATAGTAGCTCCCATAGTTTAGCTAAGTCGGTTGGTAATTGTACAGTACTGTACCAATCTAGGACGGACGGCGTAACAGATTTGTCTATGGTCTCGTGCGCTCTAGACTGTATCACCAAAGAACCAAAGCTATTTTGCAAAACAGAACAACAGGAAGTGTTACGCCTTCCTAGATCGCCACTGTACGTCTGTTTTCGAACAGTTTTTTTTTTCGGTAAAAATGTCGGGCTGGATATTTTCTTGAAGTATTATACAAAAAAATCTACTGTTTGTATTTCAACAGCGATAGAAGAAACCGTCTCGCTGGACCTGATAGTGATGGGCTGCGTCGCTGTCTCCAAGGAGGGCTACCGCATCGGGAAAGGGCGAGGTAAATCATTATAATTTCAAACACGCAAAAAGGTCCATTACAAACAGCAAGTTTACAACAATTTGAGACATAATAAAGTCGCTCAACGTTTTGACGAGTTACCTCTTTCTTACTATCTGACTACTTAGCTATAATAAAAACGATTTCTATTTTAAATATCACAAAGAACGATATTTTTATTGTGATTTTCATTTTGTACTCAGTTATTGTACTTAGTTTTTGTTTTTTTCTAGGCTTTGCCGACTTGGAGTTTGGTCTTTTGATGCACATGAAAGCCATAAAGCCTAATGTACTCGTTGTGACGACCGTCCACGATTGTCAGGTATGTATAAGTTTATCAAAAACTTAATTCATTTAAATTCTAACAGTGTTATTCATAAAGATACAGTAGATTTTAGGTAGCTTTACTGGAGGTCTTCTTTTCTGGTTTGTTGTATGGTCAATACGTTACATCCAGTCTAAATTGACATATGTCAAATAACGGAAATTCTCTTTAACTTTTTATAAATAACAGGGTAAATGTACACTTTTGTCGTGCAATCTAAAAGGATGTAACATTTCCGAAACAAAAAGGAACAAAATAGCTCGTCTATAGTTTCAATTTAAATATCTTTAGCCTAGGTTTTGTTCAAATTCGTCAAGCTAAGCATGAATAATCAGCGTCGATAATGTTTGATTAATAATTAGTTACATTTCATTGGGACAGTCCCAATGAAATGTAACTAATTATTAATCAAAGTCCCAATGGGACTGGTCAGTTACTATGTGAGGATCACGCCCTCGCGTTTCCGTAAATATGTTTGAAATGTAGTTTGTTGAACTACTGGCAAGCGGCCCAATGGGTTTACTGACCTTTTCTTTTGTAGTTTTCTTAATGTTATACAAACGTTTTTTAAACAAAAAATTGTCAACTTCAAACTGCAGAATCCCAAATGTCCATTCCTGTAGGATTTTCGGGATAAATAGTTCTCAGGTTTTAGATTATCACTATACCAAATTTTATTTAAATCGGTTCGTAAGTTAAGCGAGACAGACGTATAGACTAGTTACTTTCGCATTTATAATACAACAAGTCGACCCGGCGAACTTTGTACAGCCTTACCTACTACTAGTATTATACATATAATTTACTAGCTGACACGGCGAACGTCGTTACGCCACAGAATTTAACATACTACTTAACACTTGGCTCTATAGACTATTTTCTTTTGACTGTCCAGAATGAGCTTAGTAAAAATTACAAACAAACCACCAACTGTCAAAATATGTACAGAACGGGTAAAAAATGCACCTTGGGTTACATTATTGGAGTTTAAGTAAGGATCCCTAATTATTTTGAAAATCTAATATGGCCTATGTCACTCGGGGATAGTGTAGCTTCCTATCAGTGAAATAATTTTTCTAATCTGTTCAGTATTTCTGGAGCCTATTTGTTACAAAGAAACAAAAAAAAAACTTTCCTCTTTATAATATTGGTATAGATATGATACTAGAGGCTGCCCCGCGGTTTTACCCACGCAGATTTCTCAAAACACAAAATCCAGTTTTTCCCCGTTCCCATGGGAATTTCGGGAATTAAATCTTTAGTGCCCCCTACACCCCCCAAGGAACCCACTTGTAAATTTTCAACCCGCTACTCCCAGTAGTTTCGGCTCTGCGTTGTCTGTCAGTCAGTCAGTAACGGAAGAGTTTTATTGGTTAACTAGAGGCTGTCCCGCGGTATTTCCCGCGCAGATTTCTCATAAACACAAAAATCCCGTTTTTTCCCGTTCCCGTGGGAATTTCGGGAAATCCTTTCTTAGTGCTCACCTACACTCCCTAAGGAACCTACATGCCAAATTTCAGCTTTGTATGCCCAGTAGTTTCGGCTCTGCGTTGTCTGTCAGTCAGTCAGTCAGTAACGGAAGAGTTTTATATATATTGATATGTATAACTGAGGGGCCGTTGCCTTGAGCCAGAAAATCGAGGCTATATTATCGTTGTGCCACGTATTTCTCTACACTTTAGCATGTGTCTTGGAAAGGAGATTATATAGCTGAGATTATATAGCTGAGATTAAAATACCAAAGAAATATTGATGGACAAGGATATTTATGTTTGAATATATTTTTTTTAGGTGTTTGATACACTCCCGGCCGAGCTGTTCGGGCCGCACGACGTTCCCATTGACATTATTGTCACTCCGACGCAGGTATGTTTATATGTATTTAATATTTTTGTTCAAATTTGCTCTAAAATTTTAGGTTCCAAATATTCAATTTCAAGCAGTTGACAAATTTAAGCTGAGGTTGGTGTTTTTTTTTGCTGTATGCAGGTGATAGAAACATCGCGTCTGTCCCAGCGGCCTATGGGCGTGGTGTGGGGGCTGCTGTCGCCGCGCCGCCTGCTGCTCGTGCCCGCGCTCGCGCAGCTCCGAGACGTCGAGATGCTGTGAGTCACTCACTCACTCACTCACTCACTCACTCACTCACTCACTCACTCACTCACTCACTCACTAGTGTAGTCAGGTGATAGACACATCGCGTCTGTCCCAGCGGCCTATGGGCGTGGTGTGGGGGCTGCTGTCGCCGCGCCGCCTGCTGCTCGTGCCCGCGCTCGCGCAGCTCCGAGACGTCGAGATGCTGTGAGTCACTCACTCACTCAGTCACTCACTCACTCACTCACTAGTGTAGTCAGGTGATAGACACATCGCGTCTGTCCCAGCGGCCTATGGGCGTGGTGTGGGGGCTGCTGTCGCCGCGCCGCCTGCTGCTCGTGCCCGCGCTCGCGCAGCTCCGAGACGTCGAGATGCTGTGAGTCACTCACTCACTCAGTCACTCACTCACTCACTCACTAGTGTAGTCAGGTGATAGACACATCGCGTCTGTCCCAGCGGCCTATGGGCGTGGTGTGGGGGCTGCTGTCGCCGCGCCGCCTGCTGCTCGTGCCCGCGCTCGCGCAGCTTCGAGACGTCGAGATGCTGTGAGTCACTCACTCACTCACTCACTCACTCACTCACTCACTCACTCACTCACTCACTCACTCACTCACTAGTGTAGTCAGGTGATAGACACATCGCGTCTGTCCCAGCGGCCTATGGGCGTGGTGTGGGGGCTGCTGTCGCCGCGCCGCCTGCTGCTCGTGCCCGCGCTCGCGCAGCTCCGAGACGTCGAGATGCTGTGAGTCACTCACTCACTCAGTCACTCACTCACTAGTGTAGTCAGGTGATAGACACATCGCGTCTGTCCCAGCGGCCTATGGGCGTGGTGTGGGGGCTGCTGTCGCCGCGCCGCCTGCTGCTCGTGCCCGCGCTCGCGCAGCTCCGAGACGTCGAGATGCTGTGAGTCACTCACTCACTCACTCACTCACTCACTCACTCACTCACTCGCTCACTCACTAGTGTAGTCAGGTGATAGACACATCGCGTCTGTCCCAGCGGCCTATGGGCGTGGTGTGGGGGCTGCTGTCGCCGCGCCGCCTGCTGCTCGTGCCCGCGCTCGCGCAGCTCCGAGACGTCGAGATGCTGTGAGTCACTCACTCACTCAGTCACTCACTCACTCACTCACTAGTGTAGTCAGGTGATAGACACATCGCGTCTGTCCCAGCGGCCTATGGGCGTGGTGTGGGGGCTGCTGTCGCCGCGCCGCCTGCTGCTCGTGCCCGCGCTCGCGCAGCTCCGAGACGTCGAGATGTTGTGAGTCACTCACTCACTCACTCACTCACTCACTCACTCACTAGTGTAGTCAGGTGATAGACACATCGCGTCTGTCCCAGCGGCCTATGGGCGTGGTGTGGGGGCTGCTGTCGCCGCGCCGCCTGCTGCTCGTGCCCGCGCTCGCGCAGCTCCGAGACGTCGAGATGCTGTGAGTCACTCACTCACTCAGTCACTCACTCACTCACTCACTAGTGTAGTCAGGTGATAGACACATCGCGTCTGTCCCAGCGGCCTATGGGCGTGGTGTGGGGGCTGCTGTCGCCGCGCCGCCTGCTGCTCGTGCCCGCGCTCGCGCAGCTCCGAGACGTCGAGATGCTGTGAGTCACTCACTCACTCACTCACTCACTCACTCACTCACTCACTCACTCACTCACTCACTCACTCACTAGTGTAGTCAGGTGATAGACACATCGCGTCTGTCCCAGCGGCCTATGGGCGTGGTGTGGGGGCTGCTGTCGCCGCGCCGCCTGCTGCTCGTGCCCGCGCTCGCGCAGCTCCGAGACGTCGAGATGCTGTGAGTCACTCACTCACTCACTCACTCACTCACTCACTCACTCACTCACTCACTAGTGTAGTCAGGTGATAGACACATCGCGTCTGTCCCAGCGGCCTATGGGCGTGGTGTGGGGGCTGCTGTCGCCGCGCCGCCTGCTGCTCGTGCCCGCGCTCGCGCAGCTCCGAGACGTCGAGATGCTGTGAGTCACTCACTCACTCACTCACTCACTCACTCACTCACTAGTGTAGTCAGGTGATAGACACATCGCGTCTGTCCCAGCGGCCTATGGGCGTGGTGTGGGGGCTGCTGTCGCCGCGCCGCCTGCTGCTCGTGCCCGCGCTCGCGCAGCTCCGAGACGTCGAGATGCTGTGAGTCACTCACTCACTCACTCACTCACTCACTCACTCACTCACTCACTCACTCACTCACTCACTCACTCACTCACTCACTCACTCACTAGTGTAGTCAGGTGATAGACACATCGCGTCTGTCCCAGCGGCCTATGGGCGTGGTGTGGGGGCTGCTGTCGCCGCGCCGCCTGCTGCTCGTGCCCGCGCTCGCGCAGCTCCGAGACGTCGAGATGCTGTGAGTCACTCACTCACTCACTCACTCACTCACTCACTCACTCACTCACTCACTCACTAGTGTAGTCAGGTGATAGACACATCGCGTCTGTCCCAGCGGCCTATGGGCGTGGTGTGGGGGCTGCTGTCGCCGCGCCGCCTGCTGCTCGTGCCCGCGCTCGCGCAGCTCCGAGACGTCGAGATGCTGTGAGTCACTCACTCACTCAGTCACTCACTCACTCACTCACTAGTGTAGTCAGGTGATAGACACATCGCGTCTGTCCCAGCGGCCTATGGGCGTGGTGTGGGGGCTGCTGTCGCCGCGCCGCCTGCTGCTCGTGCCCGCGCTCGCGCAGCTCCGAGACGTCGAGATGCTGTGAGTCACTCACTCACTCACTCACTCACTCACTCACTCACTCACTCACTCACTCACTCACTCACTCACTCACTAGTGTAGTCAGGTGATAGACACATCGCGTCTGTCCCAGCGGCCTATGGGCGTGGTGTGGGGGCTGCTGTCGCCGCGCCGCCTGCTGCTCGTGCCCGCGCTCGCGCAGCTCCGAGACGTCGAGATGCTGTGAGTCACTCACTCACTCAGTCACTCACTCACTCACTCACTAGTGTAGTCAGGTGATAGACACATCGCGTCTGTCCCAGCGGCCTATGGGCGTGGTGTGGGGGCTGCTGTCGCCGCGCCGCCTGCTGCTCGTGCCCGCGCTCGCGCAGCTCCGAGACGTCGAGATGTTGTGAGTCACTCACTCACTCAGTCACTCACTCACTCACTCACTAGTGTAGTCAGGTGATAGACACATCGCGTCTGTCCCAGCGGCCTATGGGCGTGGTGTGGGGGCTGCTGTCGCCGCGCCGCCTGCTGCTCGTGCCCGCGCTCGCGCAGCTCCGAGACGTCGAGATGCTGTGAGTCACTCACTCACTCACTCACTCACTCACTCACTCACTCACTCACTCACTCACTAGTGTAGTCAGGTGATAGACACATCGCGTCTGTCCCAGCGGCCTATGGGCGTGGTGTGGGGGCTGCTGTCGCCGCGCCGCCTGCTGCTCGTGCCCGCGCTCGCGCAGCTCCGAGACGTCGAGATGCTGTGAGTCACTCACTCACTCACTCACTCACTAGTAAAAAGTAAAAAAAGTAAAAGTAAAAAATGATTTATTCAATACAGGATACAAGATATCGCTTATTGAAAGTCAATTAGACTAATCTAATTAATATTGATACCTTATTTCGTAAAGTATCCTATACTGATAGAGGCGAGGTAGTTCAGGGTGCCCACTAATTGGCTCTGGCAAACAATGTTTGCCTTGCCTTACGACAATGGTCGCCTGGAGACGCCCCCAAACGAGCCCTCCTCTGTCAAATGATTCTACTCCCTTTCGCAATGATTTTACAGCGTAGAGAAGAAAGGGGTAACAAACTCTACTTTACAATTTCTCTCTCTTTTTTTTTTTTTTTTTGTTCTTATATATGTGACATTACAATTCAATTTACAGTACAAAGAACATAAATTAATAAGATTTAAAGTACATACATGAAATAATGAAAATATCGTGCAGAGCTAGACTACTTCCATGCGTCTTTGTCGTTTTCATAGTCATCAACATTGTAATAAGCTTTCTTAATCAAACCTTTTTTGATACGAGTTTTAAACTCATTATCATTCAGGATCAAAATCTCTTCTGGGATCTTGTTATAAAATCTTACTTCGTTTCCTATAAAGCATTTGTTTGTCCGTTTTAGTCTGTTCTGTGGAATACTTAGTTTGTTTTTGCTACGCGTTCTAAGGTCTTTAATTTTATCACATTTTTTATCAAACATATGTAAGTTTTTACGAGTATACATAATAATTTCAAAGACGTACTGGGACGGAAGCGTCAAAATATCAATTTCTTTGAATTTTTGTCTGAGGGACTCGCGAGCTTTAAGCTGATAAATGTTTCTAATTGCACGTTTTTGTAGTATAAAAATGACGTTAATATCTGCAGCTCTTCCCCATAGAAGCAAGCCATAGGTCATTAAGCTATGAAAGTAACTGAAATACACAAGTCTCGCGGTAGAAACATCAGTTAATTTTCTGATTTTCCAGATTGCGTACGCAGCCGAACTGAGCCTTGCCGCAAGATTTGAGATATGGGGGCCCCACTGAAGTTTCGAATCTAGAGTGATACCAAGGAATACAGTTTGATTTACCAGATTAAGCTTGTTATTGTCCAAATGTATGTCTGTATCATAAGCAGTCACATTTGGCAAGGAAAACTTAATGCAATTAGTTTTCTTTGCGTTCAAAAGTAAATTATTAGAAGTAAACCATTGAGAAATCTCCACTAATGTTTTGTTTATATCTAAGTTGAGGGAGTCACCTCGTTTAACTTTAAATGTTAAAGAGGTGTCGTCCGCAAAGAGGACAACATCAGTAAGTTTATCTAACATGTAAGGGAGATCATTTATGTAGACTAGGAATAGGAAAGGCCCCAATATCGATCCCTGAGGTACACCAATCTTGATAGGACAACCTGCAGACACCGCACCACACACGTCCACTCGTTGGTCGCGATCAGTAAGATAAGAGGCAAGTAGATCAAGTGATTTATCAATTAAGCCATAGTGCTGTAATTTAAGTAGCAAAGTCTCATGATCAACGCAGTCAAAAGCCTTCGAGAGGTCACAGAAAACCCCAATAGCATCGTGAGAATCCTCCCAGGCTCCATAGACATCGCTGATGAGTTTGTGACCTGCGTCTAAGGTAGACCGCCCTTTCCTAAAACCAAATTGATTTTTGTGTAGGAAGTTATTGACTGAGAAGTGAGACGCTAATTGTGCAAGAATAAGTTTTTCAAATATTTTACTTAAGGCTGGAAGAACCGCGATTGGTCTATAATCAGTGGGGTTTTCGGTATTTCCAGATTTAAAAATTGGCATGATTTTGCTGTACTTCAATAAATTTGGAAAAATGCCTTTTTCGATACAAGAGTTAAAAATTAATGCTAGATGAGGCGCTATTAGTGTTATAACAGGTTGAAGTACTTTAATTGATATCCCCCATAAGTCTTCTGTCTTTTTTAAATTGAGTTCCTTAAATATCTTAATAATGCATTGCGGTCCAACATGGCGAAACGTGAGTGGAGGCGGGGCGATGTCAACATGTTCCTTAAGTATAGATTCCGCGGCGCTGGCAGATGCGTTAAGGTCTTTAGTGGTTTGAAATGGGATGTTAGCAAAGAATGATTCGAATTCATTCGCAATTTCCGACTTATCTGTTACGACTTTACCATTTAAGTTTAAAGCTTGAATGCTTTCCTTACCGTTAGCTTTACCACTCACTCACTCACTAGTGTAGTCAGGTGATAGACACATCGCGTCTGTCCCAGCGGCCTATGGGCGTGGTGTGGGGGCTGCTGTCGCCGCGCCGCCTGCTGCTCGTGCCCGCGCTCGCGCAGCTCCGAGACGTCGAGATGCTGTGAGTCACTCACTCACTCACTCACTCACTCACTCACTCACTCACTCACTCACTAGTGTAGTCAGGTGATAGACACATCGCGTCTGTCCCAGCGGCCTATGGGCGTGGTGTGGGGGCTGCTGTCGCCGCGCCGCCTGCTGCTCGTGCCCGCGCTCGCGCAGCTCCGAGACGTCGAGATGCTGTGAGTCACTCACTCACTCACTCACTCACTCACTCACTCACTCACTCACTCACTAGTGTAGTCAGGTGATAGACACATCGCGTCTGTCCCAGCGGCCTATGGGCGTGGTGTGGGGGCTGCTGTCGCCGCGCCGCCTGCTGCTCGTGCCCGCGCTCGCGCAGCTCCGAGACGTCGAGATGCTGTGAGTCACTCACTCACTCAGTCACTCACTCACTCACTCACTCACTCACTCACTCACTCACTAGTGTAGTCAGGTGATAGACACATCGCGTCTGTCCCAGCGGCCTATGGGCGTGTTGTGGGGGTGCTGTCTACTACTGCTAGATAGCGTGTTTATAACTCAGTATAAATATTTGCAGAGCGGGTCGGCAGTGCACTCTAAAGGAAGTGGACACGGACGTGGAGGACCGCGCGCCGGCGGCGCCGCGCAACAGACGCTACAGCCGCCGCGCTCGCACGCGCTCCCACAAGAGCCAGAGCGAGGGAGAGGTAGATATACTACTTAATTTACTAGCTGCTAGGTAAATGGAATGGTTTTATTGGTAGCGAAAACCAAATGCGTCGCTTTGCATCTGATGATCATCAAAACACTACCTTATCCGGCTCGACGGACCAGGTTCTTTGGAAATACGGTTCAATTCAATATTATTGAGTGTTTATAAGAAGTGGACACGGAAGTGCGCCTGCGCCGCGCAACAAATGCTCAGTTGTCGCGCTCGCACGCGCTCTCACAAGAGCCTGAGCGAGGGGGGGTAGATATGTCACTTTAGACGACAAGTAAAAATATCTGAGCACCTCGCGCTTCCCGCACCTCGCCCCGTGCCTGCCTATTTAGTACCGATGCCAGCGCCATGACTTCATCGAGCCAGATGCACAGAAATTTCCGACGGCTTATACACATCATTACCAGCCGCCGCGCTCGCCGGCGCTCGGACCACAGCGAGGGAGAGGTAATTATGTTTCTTATGCTAACGATTTCATGGTATAGTTGGTAGTACTGAATTGAACCGGAATATGGTCCTTCGAGCCGGATTAGGGAGTTTTTCGACTAGAAATGTGATGCTAGGAATATATTTTTCACAACCAATAAAAAGAAAGGTTTTTCTTTGGTTTTTTAAACACATAAATTATCATCTTGCATATCTTCTCTGGTCGAAACGTTCTTTTATCTTGTTTGGAAATACGGTACTTCCATACTCTATACAATACAACAAGAAGTCGATGATATTATCTTATCAAATAAAGCGGTTTTGTTATCTCATTGTATCATTGCCTTTTATTTTTCCTCAATTAATTACTTGATCCTTTACCTTCGTTTAGGGCAATACAACGGAAGGCGAAAACGCAAAAGGCGACGGAGGCGGCAAGCCGCGCCGCACTACGCGCCGCCGGAACAGCCAAAAATCACGAGACGACAAGGAGCGCGAGCCGCGCGAGCCCGGCAAGGAGCGCCCGCGCCGCGCCAAGCGCCCGCCGCCCGTCATCGACTTCTCTGTTAAGGTTAGAATGACTCTACCAACAACTATACTCAAGAAGCATAACTAGCCGAATAAAATGCTCACACGGAAAAGAAGCCCCGGTGGGCGGGGCGTAGGTTACGGACACCATGCCGCGTCAGTTCCTAGTGGCACCTTGAGTCGTTTGGCTGCAGCGTCGGGAGCATATTACTGTGTTTTTGGGTATTTCTGACCGTGTTTTATTTTTACAAATATGCCTTCGTGCATTATAAAATGTTCTAGAAGCCATAAAGACAAAAAAATACTAATATCACCTTTATTAAGTAAGTAATAAATATTTTTAAAATAACTCTTGACCGCCATCTAGTAGCGATAATATGTACCAGCCAAGAGCGAGGGACCAGCTCGCCGCTTTGTCGACAGACGCGAGCGAAGCGGCCAATAGCGTGCAAGCTTTGTCTATGAGAATGTGTGAGTGCTTTGTTGCAATTGCAGTTAATTTGTGTGCGTAAGTGGAACCAAAATCGAAGCGGTTTTGTAGGAGAGTTACGTTTCCTGAGTATTGTTGTTCGTAGAATTGACTATTAAGATGGCCTTTAATATCTCTAAGGGCTGGTTGAGCACGAGCGGCTTGCCTGGCGAGTGGACAGCTATTCGCTTTGTCTACGTGCTACTGAGCAACTCTCACGTACATGTACAGTGGCGGACACGATCGGCGTAACACTTCCGGTTTTTCTGTATTGCAAAATAGATCTTGTTCTTTGGCAAAACAGTCTAGGGCTGACGAAACCATAGACAAATATGTTACGGCCTTCTAGTCCCTGTACGAGTTACTAGTAAGTTCCGTCCAAACGGTGCGAGTCACTGTAGTGCAGCTATTCGGAAGGCTGACTCGTACACTCGTACGTACTCGCAACGTGTAAACCAGCCATTAAACATTAGAGGCAACATTGCACAGGAGTACGGAAGGAACAGAGACTAAAGCTTCTAAGGAGGTCGCAAACTCGTGACGTAACTACAATGTAGTATGTTTTCGCTTGTACGCTTCAGGTGTAATGTTTCTGGGCCGTTGTATGAAGCTTAGTGTAAGAACGATTTAAAGTCGTTTTTTTATTATTTGGAGTTGCTACTCCGGCTAATACAACCCAGACTCCTTGATAATAAAAAGTGTTACTTAGGTTCTCAACGAAATATCTGTGTCTTGCAGGTGTCCAACATTGGCCCCAACATGCGCGTGCGCGAACTGAAGCAGGCGCTCACCGAGCGCGGCGTCAAGCCGCAGAACATGATCTGGAAGGTAATAAAGTATTTTTGTTGTGTCCTGTTATGAATTTTTATTTTTATTTTCTTGAGCATAAGAATAACTATGTTTTCTTTTTTTGTTTGTTATCTGTCATATCATTGAATGAATATTTGATTGTACTTAAATACAATAAAATTAAATTTGTTTTTTTTTATTTACAGGGCTTCCGTGGATTCTGTTATCTCCACTTTTTCAAGACTGGGCCGCAGAAGGTTAGTTTTTAATATCTTCTGTTAGATTATGTAATCTAACAGAAGATATTAAATTAACAAATTTAATTAAACGTGGGTGTAAAGTGATGTATGCTGAGGATGCTCATATTAAGCCTGGCTAATATATCTTTAAAATATTCTTCATTATACTAATACCGCCTTAGATTAGGTGATCATATTCCAGGTTTGAATAATAGGTGTGTTGATATCCAGGGTGAAGGCGACGCGGCCCCCAGCCTGGACCTGGAGGGCGTGGTGTCGCGCCTGCAGGGCCTCTCGGTACAAGCCGCCGAGGACGACGAGCCGCGCCTGCTGGCCGTGGAGCAGGCGCCGCCGCGCGCGCCGCCCGCGCCCGCCCAGCCCGCCGCGCAGGTCAGTACTGTAGGACGACGCGCCGCGCCTGCTGGCCGTGGAGCAGGCGCCGCCGCGCGCGCCGCCCGCGCCCGCCCAGCCCGCCGCGCAGGTCAGTACTGTAGGACGACGCGCCGCGCCTGCTGGCCGTGGAGCAGGCGCCGCCGCGCGCGCCGCCCGCGCCCGCCCAGCCCGCCGCGCAGGTCAGTACTGTAGGACGACGAGCCGCGCCTGCTGGCCGTGGAGCAGGCGCCGCCGCGCGCGCCGCCCGCGCCCGCCCAGCCCGCCGCGCAGGTCAGTACTGTAGGACGACGAGCCGCGCCTGCTGGCCGTGGAGCAGGCGCCGCCGCGCGCGCCGCCCGCGCCCGCCCAGCCCGCCGCGCAGGTCAGTACTGTAGGACGACGAGCCGCGCCTGCTGGCCGTGGAGCAGGCGCCGCCGCGCGCGCCGCCCGCGCCCGCCCAGCCCGCCGCGCAGGTCAGTACTGTAGGACGACGAGCCGCGCCTGCTGGCCGTGGAGCAGGCGCCGCCGCGCGCGCCGCCCGCGCCCGCCCAGCCCGCCGCGCAGGTCAGTACTGTAGGACGACGAGCCGCGCCTGCTGGCCGTGGAGCAGGCGCCGCCGCGCGCGCCGCCCGCGCCCGCCCAGCCCGCCGCGCAGGTCAGTACTGTAGGACGACGAGCCGCGCCTGCTGGCCGTGGAGCAGGCGCCGCCGCGCGCGCCGCCCGCGCCCGCCCAGCCCGCCGCGCAGGTCAGTATACAATAGCACAATGTAGATAACAACAGTGAGTTGTCTCGGCAGCGTTCTTGAAATAATTACCTAGACCCGCTCGAGCCCGGCCGGTAGAAAGACGCGCGATAGGGCTGCCTAATGAATGTCACTCTTGTTGCTTGCCTTATTATTTGATAATAAATCTAAACCTCTTGTCTGTGAGCCGCGTGGCGGCCATTTTGTTTTCAAAGTCCTCTCTGTGGGGACAAAATAGGCGTCTCCCACAGATGCAGTGTCGAAAAATTAAATTCAAAATAAAGAGCTAATAATGATGTCAATCTGTTGTGTTCAATCAATCAAAGTTGTCCATTGACATATAAAAGTGGACCTCTCGATAGAGCTTCCAGAAAGCATCACATTGTAAAAACATATTGAACAAAATCGGTCGCCCATAGACGCCACGTAGTGGCGCCTTCAACAGATGTGATAGAAGTCATGGCGGCCATCTTGGTCAAAATAGGCTAGTTCAACAGACCAAGGGATGTTCTTTCTTACTTATGAAACTTAAGTTTTCTATATTTATCCTTGATAACATTTTCGCATTTATTCTAAAAACCCATTTTTTATGTGGGATTTTAGTAGTTCTTTGTTCAGCTTATGCAGTGATAAAAGAAACATAATTTGAATTTAGAGAGTATTAACAAAATAAGGCAAAATAAATGCGCGCGTAATAAATTCGTGGGAGCGACACGCATTGCCGCATGTAACTGCATAACACGCGCAACTGATGGTGTGCCGAGGTATGCTGAGATTCGAGCGCGTACGTACTTACTCGCGTTTTGACCGTTTGTACGGAAATGTTCTACTGTTCATTTTCTTTACCGTGATGATAGTAAGTATAGGGATTTTTTGCGTGCAATTTTCCGCCATGAAGGCCTTGGCAAAAGTAGCTTCAATTTATTTACTCCCGGCACGGGGAGGTACTGTGATACATAATCTTTGTAAAGCTGTATAAATCGCCAAGTAACTACAGCCACGCAGGAAGTTTCTCTAGATGTAACGTATGCAGTTGACATGAATCCGTAAAGGTATAGCCTGCCAGTATCACACCTCGCACACAGTGAACGCGCGTCTAGATGAGGGCGCACCATTCTTGGGTAAGCGGTGAGTGTGATAAGACATAGCGTCAGTATTATTCATAGTACATAGTGATACCTATAGTGATTTTCAGCGTGTAATTTTTCGTCATGAAGGTTTTGGCAAAAATAGCTAAAAAATTATGCACTTCCGGCACAGGGAGGTAGTGCGACTTATATTATTGTAGCTGTATAAAACGTGTACAGTTGACCAAAATCCGTAAAAGTATCGCCGGGAAGATAGGACAACAGTCGCTTCGCACGTCAGATCAGGTGATTTCACTCCCGTTTCGAACTGATCAACGATATTTAACGGCGAAACAGCGTTAGCGAAACAGCGTAACTTGATTTGCTGTTGCTCTTTTATTATCATATATTTTTAATATATTTTTTAACAAAAGTTGTAACCGACAGAATGAAGATTGATTATATCCGTACCATCTGGGTTTTAAACAATAAATGTTGTTTCAGGTGGAGGTCGAAGTGCAATGATGCCCACACATCGCAACCCGCTAGTTCCGTTCTATATTTTTGATATGACTTTTCCCTTTAACGATTTTTATAAAAATAATTAATATAAAACTTGTATAACTTAAAACAAAAAAATTGCTTCAAAATGCACGGGCGGAAGCATTCTGACTTAACGTAGCCATTACGGTTGATACTTGTTTGCGTCGGCACGCGGTTTTTAATACAGTTTTTTTAAAGATAGACTCTTTTTGTCAAGGGAATGTGAATTTTGAGTCGTGAAATCTAAAAGTAACGTTAGTGAGTCGTTCAATAACCTTTGACTCTTACATAATGACAGTACACTATTTAAGTAAAATAATGATAGTGTCGTTTATCTGTCCATTATTTATACGTTACCATATTGTGCGACAGGCGATAGCGTCGGATTTTCATTTCAAACATTTGAATACAAAAGTATTCCCTTAATTTTATGTAGAAAAAAAAACTAAGTTTAGCCCTATTCCCTGACAAAAAATAGTCTTTATTGTGACCTAGTTAACAAGCAAAAAAGGTTTGATTTTAGTTTGTCATCGAAAGCAGTAACGCTCGATAGGTTTTTGTGTTTCTCTCTTCCGCGTCGCCGACTGAATAAGTTAGAAAGAGTGAGTTCTATATCTTAAAGATTGGGCGGTGATTGTTGGAAACTTTTTATTTTAGAAAGGTTGTGTTTTGTAGCGGTAGTCGCCGCCTGAACTTAGTAGGGTTATTCTTAAATTAACGAATAATCTAAGTTTAAAAAAAATATGTCTGAGTTTAGTTGTTCTCTAGTCTAATATTAGTTGTATTTAATGTTTAGAGCATTATTATTAGTTTCGTAACTCAGTAACTTTGTTTTTCTTAATTCCATTATAATATTTAATTTGAACCGAAGCGAGAGATTGAGATTTTAATTCTAGATACAGCCTTTTTTGTTAAGGTTCCGGTACTTTTCCTGGGACCTTATTAATTTTATTTTCTAAATAATTCGCATTTAAACATTTCTTATAACTCAACATATCAACAAGTATATATTTTCCCTCATTCATTTTACAGTTTTAAATGGTTTTTTAAAGGTGCTGTATTGCGAAAAGAAAGGAATTTCCAAATTTTATTATTATATAATTATTTAATACCTTACTTTATGTTGTTGATGGGGGGTGATTTATTTTAATTTGTTTTAATGATAGAGCTGCAGTGCGCTCGGTACTTTGTTTGTGCCAATAATATTGAACTTATGGAACAACGTAACTCGGAAAAAATAATAATATTAATTTTATGTTACTATGGCATATCTGTTCACACTAAAATTAACCTAAGCGCCGATCTAAATTTCATTAGATTACGATAGATGGCGTTATTTACTTGTATTTTATTTTAAATTATAAATAATGTTTCTTGATTTTTATTATTTGTTTGAATTCGT
Organism: Euspilapteryx auroguttella; assembly: GCA_951802225.1. NCBI lineage: Eukaryota > Metazoa > Arthropoda > Insecta > Lepidoptera > Gracillariidae > Euspilapteryx > Euspilapteryx auroguttella. The sequence continues at coordinate 3,623,168 of OX637663.1, read as the reverse complement.
ATTTTGTTTCTTTTACTTAGATCTCGTAAAATGACGTCATTTATCATTATATAATTACTTACGTAATGCTAATTTATTTTTTCAGTATTAGGTTAGTTTAATTTACTAAGTATATGGAAGAGTAACGTATATGATTGGCATAATATTTATATATAAAAAGATTAATATATTTGTTAGGTTTACGAATGTAAAACTAGTTGGAGCTAGTGTGTTATTTTAGTGGGTTTTGTACATTGAGCGAAATGCGACTACATTGTAGTTGCTGTGTCTTTTTGTACTTAAATAAGTTATTGTATAGAAGCAATAATTATAATTACCTAGATTATAAATATAGGTTGTGTATAACTTGCACAAGTTCCAATATATCTTATAATTAAAACTCAACATATTCTAATGTTTTGTATAAAACTTGTTACACATTTTTTAAGTTTATTTTGTATTCTTATCTAGCACGCCTGAACGAGAAGAGTATTTGTTTTTTTTTTGTATGTTTTTATTTTATTTTAAATAAATTTATTAAAGCCTTATTTTTATTTTATTTTTTTGCGGGTTTTTTGTTAAAGTATAGTTGCTTTTCAAGGTGGTTTAAGTTTTTGTAAATTAAAAAAATACTGATAATTAAATTCTATTTTTCTAGTGGAAAATTTCATTTTATTACAACAAACCAATTCAAGGAATTTACTTTATGGACTTGCTCTTCCTATCGCCTCCGTCCCAGTTGTACCCTAGTTAGTACTAGCACTACCTGTGCTTCAGCCTTGAGGGTACAGCTGGGACTGATTGTACTTATTTCGTGGTAAGTAATTTATTCTATTTTCTATTTATTTGTGTTTCAGAACAATGTATAACTTTATATCAAATTATATAATTACAGAATGGACACGAAAGTGACAGCACGATACAAATCTAACACTCGTCAAATTACGTTAAATACCAATTACAATAGTATTAATTTTACGAATCTATTATTTAATTTAACTCTAAATTATCTATTTCCGTTAAAAGCAGCTTTATCAGATGGCATCACGCAACAATTTATCTTTTATATTGCATTTGATTTGTCTAAAGCAAGTTATTTGTCGGTGGTCGTCGGACGATGAATGTGTTAATATTTTTTGGGTTTTTGGTTGGAGGATGTTTGGGACAAGGGGTAAGTTGAAAACTCTATATTTTACTCAATACAGTGTTGTAGTGCTAGACTCAAACTCACAGAAAAGTACTTTGCAGCACATACTTAATATTCTAAGTTGAAAGTAACTCTTGTCTATCTGTCTGTCTGTCTCACTTTCACGCCAAAACTACTGAACCAAATTAAATGAAATTTGGTACAGGTATAGTTTTTAACCCGTTTTTTTTATTATTCATTATAAATATTCTTAACAGAGTTGAATGTGTGTGTTTTTTGCCTGCGCGCAGAATACCAAACAAGCAAATTGCCGTTGAAATAAATACATTTTCTTTCTTTCTTTCTTTCTTTCTTTCAAATTTAGAACGAACTGTAGGTACGTAAGTACCTCCCTTATTATTCTTTAGGTAAAACTACAGTAGGTACACACCTACTTACACTTTCATCTGACATTTTCATTAAATTCAGATTCCAGAAGTTGTGGAGTATGTCCTAAACTTTGACTCGCCAGTGTACGTGTGTCCTGATGACGCCAGCAAGTCCTTCGTGGATACGTCGAAAATTGAAGTGAAACGTGTAGACGAAGACGCATCTTTGGCTGGTACCGTGAATTTCCTAAAAGGTCTTGGTGCGAATACTATGGTAGGTTTGTTACTACTACTACATTACTAGTCGACCCGGCGACCTTCGTACCACCTTACAATTTGAGTTTTTGAGAATATTCCATAGCCTATGTCACCCAGGGATATTGAAGCTTTACAACAGTAAAATATTTTTTTAGTAGTCTCGGAGCCTATTCAATGCAAACAATCCAAAATTTCCTCTTTATAATTTTATTGTAAGTAGTAGATAATGTTTTCTACCCAGTAGGTAAGAAGATGTAATTTGCAGAAGTGCACAGTATGGGAGTCGCACATGCATGAGTAGTCATTATGACGATATTCGGGGGAGGCTCCTGTCCAGCGGTGGACTACATTCGGCTGAGACCATTAAGTTAAGATAAGAAGACTTTATTGCAACCAAAAAACATCAAAGAACAAGAAAATAAATGATATCAAATACATAATGCAAGGGGTGGCCTTATCACTAAGAGCGATTTCTTGCAGGCGGTTGCCTGATAACAGTTCAGTTGCAGGAAGAAATTAACGTTAAAATTTTCGTACTTATAACTTAGTAGGCAGGATGTTGATTAATCAAGAGTCTTACTAAAGTTTCTTATTATTTATCCTCAATTTTTAATTGACTTCAAAAAGGAGGTTATCAGTTTGACCTGTATGTATATGTTTGTCCGCGATTATCTCGAGTTTGGCTTAACCAATTTTGATGCGGTTTTCACAGAAGTATTGGTTACATTCAGGAGAAGGTTTTAGTACCTATTTTACCGACTTCGAAAAAGAGGAATTTCTCAGTTGATGTATGTGTCATTATATTGAACGCGGGTTCCTTTTTTGTAAAAAATAAATTATTAAATAGATACTTATACGTACCTTAATAATTATTTGTTTATTTCACAGTTAGAAATTCAAGTAGAGAAGGAGGCATCTGGGCGTTTCGAAATAATATTCTCTCACGAAATCTGCGACCTTTGTAGTGAAATAGAGAACGGCGAGAGTGATTACAAGGAATACCTCAAGTACTTCGGATTTCCTGACAAATGTCCGTTTGAACCGGTGAGTAAGCACTTAATTTTTTTTTCTATACCTATTTCACCAAATACTTACTTAACTAAGTAAGTACTTGGCGGCAGCAGCGAAAAGATTAAGTTAATATATTCTTCTAAATAATGGCAAATGACAAAAATGTGATCCTGTATGGCACAAGATAATCTCGTTTAGTAAATTGAAGGCACTCGCACTGCTATATAGCTTTTAGAGTTTAAACCTAGGAAATCTGCGGTGGCCATTTTAGGCAACAATCCGTAGCGTATTTTGGTCTTTATTCTCAGGACTACCTAGAGAAGCTTTAAAAATACTAAGCAAGGCTATTTTTTCATTGTATCGGTGTAAAAAAGTAGGTACCTAGTTTGGTACAAAATTATACTTAGCGTAACTCTCTTCCGATCAAATGACTGACACAAGTCTACGTCATCATGCTGAGATGATCGAGAAGAAAATAACAATTAACATGCGTGAGACAAGGAGGCGACAGGTCATGTTTGTGACGTAGGCTTGTGTCACTTTGGGAAGAGACCTTTTTTTAGACTGTGGACACACACCTCGGACACTTCATCAAAAAAATCAAAATAGCGCGTTGTTTCGCGCACAGCTGAAACTCGTGTAGGTACATGCACGCGTATCATGCTTGTGTGAGTGACATAAGTCGTTCGACGCTGCTTTATTTGTACTGAGCCGTAACCTAGAGGTAACCGAGAGCGAGGGAGCCGCACTTGCTGCTGAGGGAGGCAGGGAGTGCCCGTACTCTACGTAGTACTATTTATTATACTGTGCTATGGATAAGTAGTAAGGTTAATTCCTAAACTTTCAGCAAGAGTACCGCATTCACGACTTCGTTGCCGACACAGCTGATATGCCAGTGAACAGTCAAAACGCCGGAGCGTACCAGGCCACCCTGAACTTATACCAGACTAATGGTGATTGTAAAGATGACAAGACTCTTTTAGCTTGCATGAAGCTGGATTTTGTTATTGAACCGGGCCAGTAGAACTATGAGGAAGATTTTTTAATACCGGAAAACCCGAGGCCAGTTTTTCGAGCCAGGATAGCAAGCCAGTGTTAGTAAGCTAGCAAGCTAGTACTTCGTGTAGACAATACCAGTTTCATTTCTAAGCTAACAACCTTATGTAATGTAATAAGATAGTTTAGAAGCCAAGACAACCAGTAAAAAAACTAGCTTGAACAAATGAAATAAAGTGTGTCATCAAAACACTTTATTTCATTTGTTTTCTCACCACATCTTTTTTTTAAATAATTTTGTTATCTATCGTATCGCATCTATCGTAAATTATATTATTTTAGGTATGCTGTAGCGTAGAAGACGAGTGCAGATTTATCTAGTTTCTAGTTAGTTGATATAATTTTATGTAATTTTATGTGGTTACGGTGTTAAGTAATTCTGTAAATTTAGGCAAACACAGTGACAGTTCCTTTGTATTAAGTTCCAATTGTAATAGAATCTAAGTAGGTTTTATTGGGATAGGTAAGTAATAAAAATAAAATTTTAAAATTATTAATCATTCATAAATCAGTTTTTATTTAACTGAAAACCTAACTACAAGTCTGTAGGCTCGTTAACATTATCCTCAATGGTTGAGTCTAGATCGTATTCGTCTTTGCTCGCCCTAAGCTTCTTGCTTTTTGCCTTTTCTTTTTTAGGTTTTTTCTTATCTTTCTTTTCTTTTTTCTTCTCTTTTTCTTTCTCTTCGCTAGATTTGGAGCTGCTGGAGCTACTGCTGCTTGAGTCTTTATTATTTTTGTTGCTGCAAAGAACACATTTTTATAAGACATCAACTTCATCGTCTATTATAAATGTACCGTGGCGGTCTAGGTCGCTTTAACACTTCCGGTTTTTTTGTATTGAAAAAAAAAGCTATTTTTCTTTGGCAATACAGTCTAGGGCTGACGAAACCATAGTCAAATCTGTTATGGCCTCCTAGAGTTGATCTAAAAGGCATCTTAAACACCAAATCGATAAAGAAAAAATAAGAATATTAATTATTTATTACCTCTTTACACTTTTATCACTCTTCTTACTGAAATGAAAACAAAGAAATAAACGTTACAAAAGTTAATTAAAAAAAAAAAGATTTTTTTATTTAATTTCATTGAGAAAATCTTTAAATAATATTCAAAAAAAATTTACCTGCCAGCTCTATTCTTGACATGGCTAAATGGAAAAAAAGAAAAAGTTAGATCAAAGTTGATCATACTATACAACTTGCTAAGAGCTTTAGATACAGATACATAATTCAAGTTAAAGTATTGGATGTAAGTAATACCTTTGATATTTACTTTCTCGGATAATGTTATATAGGTACTTAGTACCTTATAGTTTTGGCATTATAAGGTTGTTGGTTATATATGCTTTACAGACATAAGTATACATAATAATTAATCATCTATCCAATTTTATGTAAGCACGCTTTCTATCCTCATTCCTAGTATTCCTACATACTTTCGTGTTTATTTAATAGTTTAACAAAGTAACTTTACCCAGAACTGTCTTCATCATCATCATTCTTGTCGTCTTCTTTATCATCCCTGAAATAAGTTCAATTCATTTCATTAATTTTCATTTTGTTAAATTCAAACCTTATAGGTAGACTCAATAATAAATGAAACATACAATATTTTATCCCTACGTTTGCCACATTTATGAAAATGAAAGCAGCAATGTTTTAAGACACGGTATGGCTCCAATGCCTTCAATAACTACTGTTCATTACATTTGTTAGTTTCATGACTTGCCAGGAGGCACCCTTTTGGGTAATTAGGATAATAACGCATCACACTCAGAGCCCCTAACTAGAAAGAACCTGTATCTAAGGTGCCCGAAACTTAGAGACAAACATTACACCCAGAGCGGAAACAAACATCGATATTCATCATAACAATGTTCGCCACGCTGGGAATCCAACCCAAGGTTCACACGCATCTCAATCTCAGTCCGCATCACTGCGAACCTGAGTTACGGAGCAGTCAATATCAAGTCAAACTCATGTCTTTGTGATCTTTATTAACTGATCTTTATTATCAGCTGGTGGTAGTTCACAAAGAATACCTATGGAAGATAATCTGGGGAGCTTTAGGACCATGGTTAGTTAAATTTCAATATTTAAAGCTAAGTCACCATAACATGAGTCCTCGTGACTTTTGACTTAAAAACTTAACCGACGAAATATAAAAAAAAACTAGAGGCCACCCCGCGGTTTCACTCGCGCAGATTTATCATAAACACGAAAATTCCGTTGTTTCCCTTTCCCATGGGAATTTCGGAAATCATTTCTTAGGCTCTGCGTTGTCAGTCAGTCACTCAGTAACGGAAGAGTTTTATATATATTGATAACAAACCCCTTGTTGCTTCGCCTGTCATCCTCATCATCATCATCATCATCCTCTCTGTCCTCGTCGTCGTTCCTGTCGTTGTTGTCATCATCGTCTCTGAAATAATTAGTTTTATTAGGAAAATTATACATGTAGTCCTCCTGTCTTGCTCGACAACGGCGGCCTTTGATATCTTTGAGGCATTAGAACGATATGGTCATGTCATGATGGCGTGTGAGAAAACAGCTGCGTTGACCAAAAACCAACTCTAGCTGCTAGTTTTTAGTTTAGCTCCTAGCAATGGGATGGTAGACTTGTTAAAGCTAGAAAGATCCACGTATTAAAGTAAGTACTTTCCTAAGCAGCGATGTTGACACATTCAAAATCTAAAAAGAGCTTAGAGCTAAAATTATGTTTAAGCGTTGATAATCAGTCCCGTAATTATTATTATTATCTGCAGCCTGCAGCGTCGCAAAGCTGGTTTAAGACCTCTTTCCCCTTTCTCCACGTCACCCGATCCTGGGCACATTCCCACTAGGTCTTAGCGTGGGCTTCCAGCTGATCGCTCTACCGCTTCCTAGGTCGATACGAATTTACCAGTTTACCAATCAAATAATACTTTCACATTACCTGAAATTAAGTAATAACTTACTCCTTGACGCTATCCCAATTGACCTCCCACTCTTCGTGTGTGATGCCGCTACGGAAGACGCGACGGCAGTTGTTCCTGAGAATATAAATAATTTTCTTTTTACAACAAAGAACATTAAAACAGAGAAACATGTTACACGGATCATAATAACCAGGAAAAAATAAAAAATAAAAGTCCACCGTCTCATAATCTAGGGATACAGGGATCCCCCAATTAGGGTAAGTATATCATAGTGATACACTTTTATAATACAAAAACACAAACACCTTCATAAGATTCAGATTCTGTTTTTGCTGTAGTAAAGGTAGACGATTTTATGCTAAGAAGAAACGTATACACATTCCCAAGAATCTAAAATAACAAAAGTTAATTATTGTCCAACATGGACAAGATAACAGGAGAAAAACAGTAGAAAGAAGATATGTACAAAGAAAAGACGAGATAACTAAGTAGCATTAAAACAGAATAGAACATGAAGGCTAGGTATATGAGGAAAACTAAGTCAATAAAACAATCTTACTCGATATCCTTGTAAATGGCACAGGAAAGGAACTGGCGGTTGTAAAAGATGGAAGTGTAAAGGAAGGGCCCGTGGCAACTGTGACTCTTGGCGTCGATCTTGCAAGCTGACATGATGCCGATGACTCGCTCCTTGTTCTGGTAGGTGACTAGAAGAGGGCCACCGTGATCGTTCTGTTGGGTCATAATGAACTAAGTTAGAGTTAGAGCTAGTTTTAACGGGATAAATCCTGGAAAGGATGATGCTTTTTAAGCGCGTCGTTGTTTAGTAGTTATGAGAACATATTTTCGTAGCAGAAATGATGAGATCCGCAGAAGAACTAAAATTATCGACATAGCCCAAATAAATGCAAAACTTAGTGGAAATGGGCATTGCACATGGCTAGAAGAACAGATCGTCACTGGAGCCGAAAAGTTCTTGAGTGACGTACGCGGAACCGTAGACGTAAATTATGCAGACTCCTCACAAATTCGTCAGACGACCAGGTGAAGGTTCCGGGAGCACTCTGGATTAAAATCACTCAAAATATCTTCTCTCTCCAAATGACTTGCCTCACAAAATCCACCAGTAAGGGACCTTCTGGCCGTGTAGTCGTTGGGGTCCAGTAGATGTCTGCCAAGGTCGACGTTGAGACTCTGCGTTGGTAGTTCCACATTCTTCTCAGCTTGTCTACGACGGTTCTCTACTTCGGTACAGTTTGCGTATTTTTTCTGAAAAGATTAGTAAATTTATCACAACTTCGCCTTTTATAAGGACCGACCGCTCGAGTAGTCGGAGTCAACAGCTTGAGGCTGTCGAACGCCCGCATCAGTTCGAGCAGTGCTCTAGCGGTTCGTGTATGTATGTAAATACGTAGAAGTCTGTAGTTCACTGAGCAGTCGCAGTTCGTTCGATGTTCTTCTTCAAGTCTGTTTACGGTGGCTCCAAGTTAGGCAATTACTACTTATTACACAATATTACTTACATCACAAATCTCACTGAGCCTCTTCACGACATCTCTAGTGCAAACCATGTACTCCTTGATGATGCTTCTGAATTTCTGAGCCCACTTCTTGGCACACTTCTCGTTATCCATGGTGCAGACCTTGGCTTCTTGCAGACACTTAGCGTTCTTGGGCTCGCTCTGGCGTCTATATACACCCTGTAACAAAGTGGATAAAGTTTGTAATGCTCTGGTGAAGTCAGTGTGATTTCCTGTCTCTGTCTTCTTGCTTTCGTGAACTTGACTTTGATTGTCTTGCTTTATTCAAGATGACTTTGAATCACTTTTACGAAATTGCTCCCGCCACATTTGAACAAACTACATCGCTGCTAGCGTCACGATGCCATGACGTCAATTCAAGTTCCAAATCTTTATTAAAAATACAAATTATTACTAAATTATTCAACACTCATTTCATCTACTCACCTCTCTAAAACTGCCCATGCTACCCCATCCAGCGATCCAAGCCTTGGTACCAGATTTCTCTAATGTCCGACTAACGTTGTTATAGCAGACGAGATCTGTAGCGAATTCGCATCCAGGTTCTTTCTGGCCAAGTTTGAAAGGTCTGTCTACCTTCACGATAGCAATGTCATTGGCAGACCATTTGAGACTGTCTTGGAAGTCATATTTGTAGTCTGAAAGGAATTTGTGAAGTGAAAATTAAAATGAGATAATTCTTTCCGACAATCACATGCTGGGTTGAATATATATTTTGGTACAACTTTATTAAGATGGAAGAGTTTGGTTTCCTATTTGGGAGCTCTGACTTCGATCCCTAGTGGCAGCTCAAAAAATCAGGTCTTTTATAGTAATATATATATAATTACCTTAATATAATGATTTTATAATCGGTATAGCAGTTTTAATCAAAACTTACTCTTCGGAATACACTTCCAAACCACCTTCCTCCTATTCTTGCAGACACAGTTATCCTTCTTGTAATCCTGGCTCTCGACAAACTTGGTGGTGCCGGAGACGATATAGAAATGCTCGGCGTCTTCCACGCAGGCGGCCGAGGTCAGGACGTATTCTGGGTGAACGATTACACCGCCGCAGAGCCAGCCTTTGTACTTGTGGATCTTTGCTGATTGCTGAGTTAGTTGGAGGTAGACCTAGAGTGATGATATGAAGTTAGTGACGCTGTAGATATTCAACTAAGAAAATTAGAGAAAGCGATGTGGATTGTTTATGAGAATAATGATACGACAGCGACAAACATTTGAAATACTTAGATAAAGTCAGATGTTTAACTAAAAGTGTTTAATTAATTTTAGAAGAGCAGCCTGAATTATGTACCTACTTAATTTGAGATATTTTATACGAGTTTCTAATTATAGGAGATTTCGTAGATGGCTCAATACCTAGGTCATCATGAAATAAAGATACCCAAACATTGTAAGAGTTTAGGGCGGGCTTGGAGCCGAAATTGGACCGCGGAAAGTGACCTGAATAGAATAGGAAGGATCCTGATGTCCAAATGCTTCAGTTTAACTTTTTCTTTCCAACAGAAGTATTTAAAGACACATCAATTAATAAGAAGAATAATTTCTTACCATATAAGGTCTTTTCCCAGGAGCGACTCTTCTTCCATAAAGAATTCTTCTAGTATCAACCAGAGACCGGTTCTCAAACTCCCATCCATTGTCATCTATATCCAAGATGTCGTTTCCAGATCTGGAATGTTTGGAGTGGTGTTTCGAGTGGTGCTTGGACTTGCCATGTTTCGGTTCTGGGATTGATAGAGCCACACCTGGAAGAGTTTTTTTGTTTTTAAACTTGGAGATTCCAATAATGAAAATAAAAAAAGGTTTTATTTATTATAGGATACAAGGTTTCGCTTATTATATTGTAAGTCAGTTAGACTAATACCCTAATACCTTATTTCATAAAGCATCCTATAATGCGAGAGGCAAGGTGGTTTAGGGGAACCCACCATGCGGCTCCAGGCAAACGTATGTAAAATCAACTGTCTACATGCATAGTTTTTTAACAATGCATTTTGTGTGATAAAACAAATTGAATTTAAAATAAACGTTGGAAGCAGATGGGATGAAATGAGTTTTTCTTGAACAGTTCAACTCTTTCTAGAAAATTGTTCGCATATGAAAACAGTTATTACTACTCTGCAAAAAAGGCTACAATGGAATTTATTTGTTAGAAACGAATTGAAGAATTGGAATCCATAGCTAGCAAAAGTCTCAGTCGTATTCCGCCGCTACACTAGCTCGTTAGCGCTGTTTGTCTAAATTGAAAGAAAGTTATGATAAAGTTGAGAGTTAAAAATTAAAAAAAACTTACCTAAAACTAACAGAAAAGTTATAAAACTTATCTGTGAAGTCGTCATGTTTCTGCCGAAGTTGATTCCAGAAGAATGACTTGTGATTGTGCCGCCAAAATGTATTTTTTTTACTGTTATTTGGCCAATCTATTATCTAGTTTCGCTTGTTAAACATAATAATTATTTCGATTTCCTGTCCGAAATTAAAATATTTTAATTAAAAATTCATGTTACTAACCAATTTTTCCTTTTATCAACCCTACCTACCTACTTTGTTATCTTTCTAGGTACTTACATTGTTTATAAAGTAGATATTATGTTCCTATGTCCGTCAAGTGGTTCTAAGGTACCTAGCTAGCTACCATATGGTACAGTGGTTTTGGCGTGATTCCGTAAAACACAGACACAGTTGTTATTTTCGTATGATTTTAATATTGTATAACCTAACTTATATTTAGTAATATTAGTATAGAAGCATGGGTAAATATATTTTGTATAGTATTTATTGCATCGAATAATATTTTGTTAGGAGTACATAATCGTATCTGGGTAGATAGATGGTATGATGGTAACTTATTCTATTCATGGCAATAGGTATTGTCTGTGGCAATAGTATTGCGATAAGTAGGTCAACAGAATATTGTGCTCGGTTTTTAGATAGTCCTCTGCCGGCCATTTTATAAAATTAAAGAGTAGTTTCGATACTAATTTCATATTACTGAGAGCTGCTGTAGGTAAATAAGCGAGGTTTGCAGCCCCTGTGATACAACCCTAACGGCCGCTTTTGCAATGTTGTTTTTTGTCCACTTAGTTTATTTGTTTGTATTGACTGACGCGCAAGAACGCGATGAGTGGAAGAAGGGAAGGGAGGCCTTTGCCTAGCAGTGGGACAGTACAGCCTCATAATAATAATTGACTTTGACACTCTGGAGGACGAAAAGCAATGTTGCAAATGTGGCCGTAATAGTACCCCGGTCAATTAAAAATTTTTGGAAATGTATGTTGTAAAAACCAACATTTAGATTAGACTAGCAACACTATTATATGTATCTAGAATCGCTTTTGCTTAGTCTTTTACAATTAGAAGATGGTGTAAAGTGTGGTTTTGTATTTTACTATTATATTTAAAATTTAAAACCAGTTAAATTAAGAAATAGCAATCCATTCATCCTTAAACATGGTCCTTCGAACTGGATAAATGAATCTATCTGAATGTTTGTCCAAATATTTTCTCAGAGACATTCTGAAATTCAACACTACCCGAAAAAGTGGGACCCAAAACCTTGAAAGTTTTTTTTTCCTAGTAATCTATATAATATTATAAAGAGGAAAGATTGTTTGTATGGAATAGGCTTCGAAAGTACTGAACTGATTTGAAAAAATATTTTACAGTTGGGAAACTACACTATCCCCGGGGCCCGGGTCAAATAGGCAAAATAATGTTTTCATAAATTCAGAAAGCGAGGCGGTACATACGAAGTTCGCCGTGATAGCTAGTAATTAAAAAAATATTTTTACTTTCTACATATTATTTATTTTTACTTTAAAAATAAGAAGAATAAGTACACAAATGAGAAATTATTTTGGTAACTATGCTCGTCCTCGACGCTTCGCCGATCTTCTCTCGTTTTTGGCGGGCCTGAAAATTTGTAAAAAAATATACATAACTATAAGTCAATTAAAATATTATGATTTAAAAAATACACAATAAATTGTCTAATATAATTTCGCTTTTGGTATTTTCAACTCAGGCGATAGGCATCCACTGTTTGACATAGGCAACCTCCACTGATCGCCATCGCCAAAGGGATGTAAATTTTTGTAAGAATCGCCTCGCCTCGCCTGGCAGGTGATCACAGTATGGCTCTTCAAGTTTTTCACTGAAGGACGGTCTTGTCCTTCCGAGTGTTCCTTTAATCGCTTTTTAGGACACTCATAGGTGAAGGTATTCTATACCGCTACCACATGTCAGTAGCTTTTTTTGTAAATTCATCGTAAAAAATAAGAATAAAGGTTTAAGAATTTACCCATCCGGATGGTCCTTCCAAGATATAACAGTCTCAGTATGAGTAATTCCAGCCCTAAACTGACGCCTGCACTCTCTGAAAAATAAACACAATCTTTTAAGCATTCAACTCAGAGCCCCTAACTAGGTAGAACCTGTATTTAGAGCGCCCGAAACACATACCAAGGACAAACAATCACACCCAGGCCCAAAATCGCCCCCGCCGGGAATCGAACTCAGACCTTCGAAGATACTACTCACTTTAATTATCATTTTCCAGTAAGCAGAGCTACATACTATGAATTATGACATTACCATTTTGGTGTTAACAATAAGAATTTTCATCAACCATAAATGGAATTTGATAGAGAAAGTAAATCCTCACTCGACTTCCTTAAAAATAGCGCAGGAGATGAACTGGCGGTTCTTGTAGATGGAGGTGTACAGGAAGGGCCCGTAGCATTTGTTGGATCTCTCCTTGACGAGGCAAGCAGAGATGATCCCCACAGCCACCGCCTCACTGCCGGAGCCGTGGATCATTGGGCCCCCATGGTCGTTCTGGTGGAGTTAAGATATTTTACACACCTTGACTAAGTAACAACAATGATGAGATAAGGACTTACTTATGCACTTGCAGTCAAATGGAAATGAATTTATTGAGTAGTATGTTGTGGAAATCCTCTCGTTTAGATCCTGTTACCTTGTTGAAAGAAAGCTGCTCTTCTTTACGACTTGGGGGATGAAAAAATAGTAATACCACTAACACCCTATCATCACTTTTACCAGAAACAATTAATCATTTAGCGTGCTTGGATTTAATAGCTTTAGAAGGCGTACCTACCTTATTATGTGGCGATTTATATAAGGTTCTGATGAAACAATAATTATCTACAAGAAAGAAGACACAATGGCATTGTCTCGCTATAAATATTAAGGAAGAAGAGAGATTGAATGAAGACTAGAAGAGGGCAAAAGAGTTGTAGGCAGACAACCAGCCACATGGACCGATAACATCAAAACTGCTGCTGGGGAGACGTAGATGAAGCTGTAAACCGATAGAGCAAACCGGAAAAAGATAGGAATTTACTCAGCAGGGGCTGCTATATTAAAAAAGAATATTCGCTCTATTCGCTAGTAAGATAACATAAACCGAATTATAGGGTTCAGAAGAAGATTCAAACTAAGAAAAATCCAAACCTCACAAAATCCACCATCAGCATGCGACATTCCGGCCCATCCTCGCCGAGTCTTATTACTAGGCTTCATCTTATCTGGTAAATGTTGATCGCTGAAAGCCGAGTGCAACTTCAGGTTGATTGGAATGGGTTCTTTCTTCTGCACCCGCCGTCCTTCCTCGCTCTCTGAGTAGTCTATGTCCTGGCAGTCCACGTATTTCTCCTGTTGATATAATTTTTTGTAAGGCATCCGGAAATTATCATTTAATTGACATGAGGCTTTTGTATCAATAATTTAAGGAAGTGTGTATGTTATGTTTTTTATCTCGTCCCGTTTGGTGATTAAGTCAAAGATGTAAAATATTACAAATCTAATACAAAAAACAAGTCGAACTTAGAGAGAAAAAAAACTGTGTACTACCAAACCGAAGGACCTGCAGCAGCGTCTTTCGTTTAAAAATCTGTAGAGCCTTACTGAGATTACCAACCCGCTTGCTAAGCGTGTCGATTGTGTCAAATCTTATCCCAAAAGTTCTGTGGGGGAAACTCACTCGGCTGAAAGATGATCATGTTGATTTCTGTGGGTTTTTTCTTACTTACGCTGCAAATCTCATTCATGGTCTGTCCAATGTCCTTTGTGCAGATCATGTAGTTGTCGATGATGTTTCTGTACCGGATGCCCCAGCGGCGTTTACAACGGTTCTTTGGTATGATCTCTACTTGAGCTTCCAGAAGGTTCTGCTGACGGTCTTTGCCAGTGCCCCACTGAAATAACCAGTTTAATTGATTATGTATATTAATCATATATTTGATGTCATAAGGTCGTAATATAGTAAGAGCACCCATAACATGCATCCTTGCACGGTAGCATTAAAAATTTTATCAGTTATTTGTTCAGGTGTATGTTCTTTCTATATATTTTTTATCTTAGTAAGTACATGTCCTACTCAAAAAATCTTGGATCTTGTTCCTCAAATATTTGAGTTACTTACTTCAGAAGTCGTGCCCCATCCAGCAATACACATAAGATTTCCAGGATTCTCTAGCGCTTGGCTATGATTGTTATAGCAAATTGGCCTCGGGATGAAGTCGCAGCCTTTTTGACGTCGCGTGAAATCGAAACCATCCTCAATCTTAACAACTGCTATATCGTTATTCATCCATTTGATGTTATCGTTTGCTTTGCCATCGAAATCATAGTCTGTTGAGAATTAAACAGCATTGAAAATGGTAAATACGATTTCAATTTAAAGTGTGGTCTTCACTAATTTAAGATTCCTTACTTTTAGGTATACATTTCCATACAGCTTTCTTAGCGCTGTTTTTAAGACACTGGTTGTTTTCTCTATCTGCTTCTTCTGAAAATCTAGCAAAATAATATTTTTTATTAATACCTGGGTTTGCGTTATTCATTGCAAAATTAATTTTTCGAAAATAGAATATAGGTAACGGAATTTAGCAACCTAAATGTAATTGAAAGCTAGCGAACCGCCTTGTTTTTTAACGGATGATATTATGTAATTATGTATAAATCTTCAGTCAGGAAGTATAGTTAACTTGACTATGAAATGAGCATCAAATTCGTTTATGATTCGTTGCTTGGTTTAGGATAAAGTTAGCGGATATAAGAACAGACAGACAGCGCGGCAAAGACTAAGCGATTTTAATTTTACACTGAAAAGAAATAAAAACGTGTAGCCAAGAAGAATCAAGGGCGATGAATTGATGTAAGAACATGAATAAGACTTAAAGGAACTTTAAAGGATTATACTAACTGATAAGTCCCAGAGACAACGTAGAAATGCTCAACATCCTGAATACAAGCGGCTGAAGTGAGGATGTATTCGTCATGCACGATGATGCCTCCACAAAGCCAGTTCCTGCCATTCTGGTAGTTCTTTGCTAAAGGTGTTTTTAGATATACCTAACAGAAGAATGAAAACAATGAATACTTATAATTAGACGAAGGAAAAAACATAACGTATTATGTAGTTATCTTGTTTTGAAGTTATAAACTTAGGGCAACTATGACAAAGCCTTTTTTGATTTGACTTCTCTCCAATATTATTATGTCTCATTACCTAAACACTCACAGGGTCTACAAAATAGCCTTTTCTCCTTTTAAATGTTTTTTTTTTTTCAACAAGGTAATCTATAATATGTACTTAGTCTTCATTAAAAATAGTCTAACAGATAAATATATGATCTGTGTTGTCGCACAGGGGCTAATTCTTGGTCTCTTGCTATTCCTACTAGATAATGAAATCAAGGTTTTTTCTCAATAGTTTACCATGTACTCTCTGCCTTCAGTAACCTCAGAGCCAGATATTATCCTTCTGGTGTTGTTCAATATCTTTAAAACTTTTTCAGGCACATGTGTTGCTACTTCTATAGGAGTTGCATCAGAAACTGAAAATGTCAATCTTTATGGTAGTAGATAAAGTGATTAGTTTAATAATTTATCGATTAAAAGTCCTTATTTATAGAGCGAACGCGCACCGGAAGACGTAGAGTAGACCATAACCCCAGACCAGATATACCCCCAAAAGTTGGTCAGACAACCTTTTTTTTTTTTTGTAACGAGGGGAAATGCCTATCGCATTTCCCGACGCTCGGGGAAGCGTCGGGTGTATGTGGGGCTCGCACCCACTAAAACCCCCCGGCGGCCGTCTTGGCGCTTTTAGGAAGAATCCCGGGAACCACACATTATAGCGTCCGTAGTCTTCCCACGCTCAGCTACTATCAGCTTCGTGCACGGGGAGGGCATAATGTTCCCTCCCCGGCTCGCCTTTGGACCTGCGGCGGCACAGTCCCACAAGCTGTGCCGCCGCCCATCTCGGGGCCGTTTGATGAGTGTGTCGGGCCCCCGCCCTTCACACCCACGACCCCAAAGACCCCTTTTAGTCGCCTCTTACGACAGGCAGGGCAAACCGTAGATCTATTCTTACGCCCGGACCTACGGGGCTTTGGTCAGACAACCTGGTAAAGGTGGCGGGAGTACACTGGATGTGGGTAGCTCAAGACAGCTCGGTATGGCGATCTGGGGGGGAGATCTATGTACAGCAGTGGATGTCTTTCGGTTCGGATAATGATGATGATGATATAGAGTTGGTGGCTATGCAGGGCTTTATCAGCCCAGTATCAACCCAAATATTTTCTATAATATTGTGTTTATTACCTTTTATATATAAAAGCACAGTAAATATGTAAAAAGGAAGCTTCATCTTCACGTGAAGGTTATTAATTGTTCAGATTGAATTTCACTTTGAAATTATTAATTTCACGCCTATTGCACAAGGAAATCTGTAAAGCGTTGTAGTTTTATCCTTAATTTTTCTATATGAAAATTTAAATCATTCATACTTTACGTTACGTTACTTAGAATATGCATTTTCGGGACACAAATCATGTACTTACCTCATTTATTGCTTTCGTTTGGTAGTAGTAGTAGTGGCATGGAAATAGTCAGCTCTGCACTTAAGATATTTTCATTATTTAATGTACATACCTACATTTTTATTAATCTGTACAATGTTCATTGTATTGTCTGTCACCTAATTGTATTGTTATATCACAAAAGAACAAAAAAAACAAAGAGAGAAATTGTAAAGAAGAGTGTTACCCCTTTCTTTTCTACGCTGTAAAATCATTGTGAAAGGGAGTAGAATCATTTGACAGAGAAGGGCTCGTTTGGGGCTTCTCCAGGCGACTATTGACGTACGGCAAGCCAAAGATTTGTTAGCCTGAGCCAATTGGTGGGCACCCTGAACTACCTCGCCTCTCACAGTATAGGATACTTTACCAAATAAGGTATCGATAGCGATTAGATTAGATGTAGTCTAATTGACTTCCAATAAGTGATATCTTGTATCCTATATTGAATAAAGAATTATTTTATTTGATTTGATTTGTTTTTAATGACCACTAAACCTATTCTCGTAGCTATAAATTACTCTAATTGAAATGTAAATTGTAAGTTTTAAGTCAGTATATAATTATGTTTTGCCGAAACTTCACCATCTTTGCTGAGAGTCGATCACTGTTGGACATAGGCCTTCGTACATACCGTTATAAGGACTAACATTTTTAAGGGTGCATGTATTGCCATAATGTGCTTGGCAGGCGGGTTGGCGATCGCAGTATGGCTGTTTTTCCGAATCCTTGATTGTTGAAAGACCTAGTTACCTAAGTATTTACAAATCAAATGTTACTTAGTAGATAGATTCGTTATATAATTTTTTTTTCAAATATGAAGTTTGTTTTAATAAATACATAGTATAAAACAAAGTCGCTTTCCGCATCTGTCCCATGTATGCTTATATTTAAAACTATGTTACGGATTTTGATGCGGTTTGTTTTAAATGATAGAGTGATTCAAGAGGAAGGTTTTTATGTATAATTCATTCACAAAATAGTAATAGGTAGGCGGTACGAAGTTCGCCGGGTCGACTGGTATCTAATAAAGGCCCTTATCCACCTATACAGTCAATCTGTTGATATATTTACCCAGCATAAGGGCCTCTACACTCTTTGTTCAGAAACTTATTTATGAGCATTGGGCAAGTATCTAATTTCTTAAGGGGCGAAACGGTGCAAAACCAGCGCCACTTCCTTAAATATTAAAGTGGCCACTTTAGGCAACAAAATCATTAAAAAAAAACGGCATCAAAATCCGTTTGATAGTTTTAAAGATATAAGCATATACATACTGACAGATGCGGTAAGCGATTTTGTTTTGTACTATGTATTGATGTTTACTCTATCGACCTGAAGAAGGTTGCTGATGTCCACTAGACGAGGGCCATACAAGATTGTCATAATGACGATCTGTGGGGAGGCATATGACCAGCAGTAAACGTCTTTCGATTGAGAAGATTGTCTGTAGTATGGTAGGTATCCCAAATAAATATAAATAAAACAAACCATTATAATATTTAAAACAATTTATTAAAACAACATGGGTAATTTTCAGCTTACTTTTTTTCTTCGTTATTATTGTATTCCATTTCTTCAGCTCCTGGTTCATCCTTTTCCGGGACAAACCGGATATTCTCCTTTCGTCTGAAAAAAACAAATTTATATTAAAAACATGATAGGTACAGTGGCGGTCTAGGACGGCGTAACACTTTTAGTTTTCTGTATTGCAAATAGGCTCTTTTTCTTTGGTAATACAGTCTAGGCCGCACGAGACCATAGACAAATCTGTTACGCCGTCCCAGACCGCCAGTATACATAACATGGAACGCTCTTTTTTTTTGTTTGCCGTACCCATTATTTTTATTCCATTCCAAATATGTTTCTTTTATCTCGGTATTCGATGTTCTAAGCAGCTTCCTGCATTCGACACTGAAAATATAGAATTATCAACATTAATAATAATATATTTTTACACCTTGTAGGCATATTTTGAGTCAAAATACAGGGTGTTTCTGACAAGGCGGTAATAAATCAAAGAAGGGATTCTGCTCACCATACCTAACTACTTTCCCAAAGCAACATGGGTCGAAATCTCAAAACAAAAATCAGCCGTCCCGTACATTGACCCCGTCAGCTGATCGAACCAATGTATGGAACAGCTGTTATTTTTTTTGAGATTTTGACCCATGTTGCTTTGGGAAAGTTGTTAGTTATGGTGAGCAGAATCCCTCCTCTGATGTATTACCGCCTTGTCAGAAACACCCAGTATATTATGAACGATGTAATTACCTATTGACACGACGTGTTCTGAAACAAAGAAGTCATATTTTAAAAAAAATATCACATAAATTAAAATGACGCCATAGTTTTTTTTTTTTGTAAAGTAAGCGTACTTACCTACATTACCAAAATAAAATAAAATACTACTGGTAGACATGTTTATGGAAAAAAAAGTAAGGCAGCTTCAAATATAAAAATTAAAATTATAATGCATTATGTATACCTACTAACTATTTTAGTACGTAAGTAAGTACTAAAAAAACGTATCAGTTATGATCGGATAAATATCCTTATGAAAGCGGCTAAAGCGGCGAAAACTCATCGGATTCTGTTAAAATAATCATCTTACCCAATATCCTTCTCAATAGCGCAGTCGATCATACGCCTATGATTCCAGACGCTAGTGTAGAGGAAAGGGCCGTAGCACTGCCTTGTGTCCACTTTGGTCTGGCAAGCCGAGATGATGCCGGTCACAACCAAACTCCTGCCGTGGCCTGTGATCAGAGGGCCGCCGTGGTCGTTCTAGAAGTAGGTTATCAGTTAAATAAAATATTGAAGCATGATTAAAGATTTTGCTATTTCTGATTGCGAAGAGAGTAGCAGACCACGTATGGCTATGATAGTTTTTCTCTATAGCTAGGCTGGTTAGCTTTGCTGCTTGCCGCAGGCGAGTAAGGTCTGGTCTGTCCTTATATCATGACTTCTCTTTCCATAAAGGGTTCTGTTATTCGGAATAGTCTGTTCTTCTGTGGACTGGTTGGTCTCTTATTCGAATGACGCCTCATGCAATATAGGATAGGCACCAAATAATGTTTTTAATTAATGAAACTAAAGCAGGGAAATATGAACAGGTGTAGGCAGACAATAGCCAGATGAACCGATCATATAAAGACTGTTGCTGGGAAGACGCATTAATGATAGTGGCGCCGACAAAGCGATGGGGATAAAAATATGTAGAGGACTTTGCCCAGCCATGCTCAAGAAGAAGATGCAGATCTGAGATATTGGTATGCTGAAGAAGAAGAAGAATTACCTCACAAAATCCACCTATATTATTACTCTTCCTAGTACCGATAGTCTTATGAGCAGCATTATGAACAACCGTCCCCGAGTCCCCCAAGCGACGAGCTTCACCGGCATCGTCATACTCCGACCGAGTTAGCTGTTGACATTTCAAGTCTTCTTCCTGTAATAATTGATGTAGAATTTAGCTGGTTTATCTTAAGATCGCCGTGTGGTGGTGGCATAGTAAGAAGGTGCTTACCACGACCCCATCTCCTGCCAAGAGTGTCGTAAAATGCGACTAAGGCGAAACCCAAAGGGGGCAGCAGCGTCCTATATTAAAAACTTGACGGGCCAAACAGCGATAGCCAAACCCGCCTGCCAAGCGTGGCGATTACGGCAAACCACCTTCAAAATGCTTGTCCCTTGTCCTGTGTTGGTCATACTCATAACCAACAGTGGCTGGCTCTCGGCTAAGATGATGTTGGTAGATGGTGCAAAAAAAACTCGAGGGGGCAACTGCGCACAGGAAGGCAAAATGTTCAGGACGAGGGTTGCGCAAGATATGTTGTGACATATCTGTGGGGAATGCCAATGTCCAGCACTGGACGTATTTCACCTGAGATGATGATGATAAGATAGTACGATGTAATTATTATACTTACATCACAGCCACCACCGTTAGTTGTGTCTTTAGTGCAAATCATGTGTGTTTCAATGATCTGGTGGTACCGCTCCGGCCATCGTTTTTTACAGTTCTTCTTGCTGATGATCATTGTATCAGATTCTAGAAGGTTAGGGGCGTTCTCTGGCTTCTCACGCAGGATCTAGCGCATAGAATAATTTACATTTAAGGGTAAATTTTAATGACAAACGAACTAAAAGCTTGAACAAGAGCATTGTTTCTTGATATTTCTTGTACAGACGGAACAACGAAAGAATGCTTTACGTATTTTGTCTAAAATAATTTGATAGATTGGGGATAATATGAGTTTTTGCTAATTTGATGTAAATGCACCCTTTAGTAATTGTTATTAACTCTTGCAGAGTCAGACTGAGCTTCCAGTAAATTAAACACATTCCTACTTAAGGCGAGTAAATTTTTAAAAGTGAAACAATAAAAACATTTCAGGTCTAGGAGAGCTTATTTCAACATTAATACAACCCTTGTTAAAATCATACCTTATGACAATACAATAAGATTCAATATTACTCACACCGGCAGCATCAGAGAACTTTCCAATCGACCCCCATCCAGCAATAGACCCGATGGTCCCTGGCTTTTCGAAATCCTGACTAATATTGTTGTAGCCAATCTTTACGGGGATAAAGTCACAACCTCTGACGCGCTTCTTGAAGTTGAAATCGTCTTCGACTCTTACAATAGCAATGTCATCGTTCATCCAGCGGATGTTGTCGAAATCTTTGCCATCGTAGACGTAGGCTGTGAAGAATTAGGAGCGGCTTTGTTATAAAAAGAAGCCAGTAGGCCCGGCACACACGAGGCTAGTTTTGGTAGCTAGATAGAAAGCGAATGTATAGTAAGCTAACAAGCTAGTAGGTACTTCTAGCTTCGTGTTGATAAAACTATCTGTATTTCTAAGCTTGTACACGGAGTTACGGAGGTACTTTGATCAAAAAAAGATAGGGGTCGTGTCGTATCAAGAGGTCAAGCAGCTGGTGGGGAAACGGGAGGTGTGGAAGACGCTCCACCGACAAGAACCTAGCTCTTAACATTAAATTTGACGGAAATAATTTAGAAAGTGTTGATGAATTTACCCTACTAGGAATAACAGTTGATACAGGAATAAATTGGAAATCCCATGTTCAGAATACAGCAAACAAAATTTCAAAATTCACTTATGCCCTTAACATACTAAAAAGAAATACAGATACTAAAACTGCAATTAATGCATATTATGCATATGCACATTCCAGAATTAGCTATGGAATAATCCTATGGGGAAATAGCACCAATGCAGAATCAATTTTTATTTTACAAAAAAGATGCATAAGAATAATAAATAACGTAGATCATATGGAAAGCTGTAGACAACATTTTATCAAATTAAAAATTCTCACTCTGACATCACTTTACATATTAGAACTAAGTAAATTCGTTAGGAAAAATAAATATATATTCTCTCATGCAAAAGACCACTATACAACAGATATTAATACTAGAAATAGAAACAATCTTGCAATACCAACCTCTTGTTTAAAAATTCATAGTTCAGGACCATATGCCATGGCAGTAAAAATTTATAATAAATTACCAAAAAACATAATACAGGAGGAAATATATAATAAATTTATAAGCAAATTAAAAATATTTCTTTTAGAAAAATGCTTCTATACCCTTAAAGAATTTCTTGAAACACATGAAAGATAAATAAATGATATAATATTAAATACAAGTATGTACTTACATATTAACTGGATTCAATGTGCCATTCAAATATAAAAAAATAAATACTTTACTATTATATTATTGCTAAGTGTTAAGGTTTTTAAATTCTAATATAATTCGTTAAAAATGTTTTAACACTTAAGTATTTTGTTATTGCAGTACCTAGCTGCAATACAGATTTTTATTATTTTCATTTACCTTAAGAGTACCTGTCTACTTAAAAATAATATAGGAAGTTCCTACCTAGTTTTTAAGTTTTAGTCTTTTTAAGTACCTACTTTTATGTTTCGGTGCCCTTACAGGGTTCATGTGCTGTACTTTACCATACACTACCACCTGTATCTTACCACATGTTCGAAATAAATGTTTCTGATTCTGTTTCTGATTCTGATTCTTAAATTTGAAGAAGAAGAAGTACACAAAGCCATAAGTATTAGCTAAGAAGCTAACACTAGCTTGCTATATCCTAGCTCGAAGACGAAAAACTAGCCTTGTGTGGTTCCGGGCATAAGATGAAAAGGAATAAGACAAAACACTCGGAGACTACTGTAAAATGTTCTATGTAAGATGCATTTTCATATTTTTACCTAGACTAACCTACCTATACTTTTTCATCAAGATTCGAGTATCACTTACTTTTAGGCACGCATTTCCATGTAGCTCTCAGTGCTCCATTTTGAATGCATTCATTGTCGATATCGTCTGCAGCAACCCATCTGTTGCAAAAAAATACAGTTTCATTATCTTAGTACATCTCGTAATAGTAAAGTTGACGGCTAACTCGTAATTTTACTATTTGAAGGCGGTAATAAGTTGCCGGTTTAAAAAGTGAGTATGGTAAAGAAAGTTATAATATAACAATCGTATGAAGTAAGTAAGTTTCCTGGGTCTTTAGCTCCTCATCAGTCGTTTCTATCAGCCGTTTTACCCGTCACACTATTTTGGAGCTAGATAAAATAGAGTGTTTGTGGCTAGCGTAGCTGCTTACCCACTATAATTAAATAAACGCAACACATGACCTTAACTGCCTAATATTGCCGTTAACGAATACAAAACCAGCTATTTACTATTTATATTATTACGTTACGAGGATATGATCCTATGTCGTATGCTTATCAAAATAAAATTATAGTGGGTAAGCAGCTTTGCAGCTTATCAAAACTACTCTCTATTCTCTAGTTCCGTAGTGTCAAGACGGCTCAGACGAGAAGCTAAAGATGCGGACCCTTACCACAGTATAATAAATAGTACTACATACAGTATGGGTACTCCTGCCTCCCTCAGCAAGTGCGGCTCCCCCGCTCTCGGTTACCTCTCAGTTACCGCTCAGTACATAAAAAGCAGCGTCGCACGTCTTAGATCAATCTCACAAGCATGATACGCGTGCACGTACACGAGTTTCGGCTGTGCGCGGAGAAACGCGATTTTTTCTATGAAGTGTTCGAGTTGTGCCCATTCTTAACTGATTTTGATTGTAACAGTAGGTACGATAGGCACAACATTCAACTTACTTATGGGTTCCAGAAACTACAAAAAACTGCTTGGCATCCTCAATGCAAGCAGCCGACGTGAGGATGTAGTGGTCGTGGATGATCACACCTCCACACAGCCAGTCCTTGACCGATACTTGGGCGTCTTTTGTAGGACGAAGGTATACCTTGAAGGTAAGATAATGTAGTACAAAATGGGCTCTAAGTTAAGACTTTTGCGAAGGTGACCATTGTCGTAAGGCAAGGTAAACATCTGTTTGCCTGAGCCGCTCGGTGGGCACCTTGAACTACCTCGCCTCTTACAGTATAGGATACTTTACTAAATAAGGTATCAATATCAATTAGAGTAAATAGTTGACCTTCAATAAGTGATATATTTTATCCTATAGCACGGTAAATAGTGAATAAATAAAAAATCGTACGTACTAAGTTGAGCGAAAGTATTACGCGCCTAAATTGTAAAAGTGTTGAGACAGCATTTTCTTAGCAGGTAAGTTAACTTTAATCGGCTATCGGTGCATCCTACAACACTGCTGGATCATGACGAATCTTTCTTTTTTTGATTCGCTATACTCTACTGACTTCAGTGCTAGTATTTATACTAGGTACTTATGTAAGTATGTATGTTTGTCCTTGTGACAAATTGTATTGTGTATGTGGGGGAGACCTAGTCCAGCAGTGGACGTCTACTGGTTGTAAAAATGATTAAACTGCTACTTTATCAAAGTTACCAACCATGTAAGGTCTTGCATTCCCTGCATCCGAACCCTGTATAATTCTTCGAGCATCTTTGTGGTTGTTCTGTCTATCTAAAGTAGGCTGAAGTGTTGCTGAAAGAAGAGGGAATTTAATAAAATATATACAGGATGTTTCTGACAAGGCGGTAATAAATCAAAGGAGGGATTCTACTCACATATATACAGGGACGAACATTACACCCAGACCGGAAACAAACATCGATATTCATCATAACAATGTTCGCCCCGCCAGGAAATCGAAGCCGGTGCATACGCATCTCAGTCGACATCACTTCCAACTGAGCTACGGAGCAGTCGGTTATCGTGCATACAATATTACAACCCATAGGGTTCAATTCTATGTATTACCTGTTTTAGCACTAATATCACCGAAAATATGGAACAAAGCATGAAGAAACAAACATAAAATCATTTCAGGTTTACAAAAAAAAAAACTTGTTTCCTTTGTTTTGATTTTTTAGGATTTTTGTAAATTCAACTTTACAATTTCACGCATCAGTGCAACATTAATTTCCTTATCGCTTTTGAAGATAATTGGTGAGTTTAAAAACGCGTGGCTAAAAGGCCAAAGAGAATTATAATGCCTACTAAGAAAACGAACTAGTAAGAAAAACCCACTAAAAATTAAACTGAACAAAATTTCCATGACGGTTATGCATACTGAAAAACATAAAAGCTTTTGCGTTATTTATAACTAGGTAAAAGGTTGTAATGTAATAGTGAGTAGAACTAAAATGTTTGTCCACAAAGGGTTTGTACACAATCAATAGAAAATAACAATGTGGTAGGTTCTGTCTTGTCGGTTTGGAACGGAACCCTAGTTGATTCTCAACTAATGCTACTCACCGCTAGATGGCAGAAGTTACAATAAAAGTGCAAAATGCAAGTCAATCTTTAGCATTTTTTTGGGAAGAACCATTAATTTTTCTATAATTAGGGCAAGGAGGGCTTCTGAGTCGGTCACGTGATCGCCCCAGAAAGCGATGGATTGACGACTTGGGAGCCCACGATAGGGACTCGTGGGATTCTCTCCTGGACAGAGAAGTGTAGGAGGAGGGGAAAGAGCCGTTTGCCCAGCAGTGAGACAACATAGGCTAATGATAATAATAATTATATTATTGCATGATCGTCCCCTCGAACGCCTCTCAAAGGACCGGGCCAAGCACCATCCCGTGATACCGAAGAGTAAGTAGAGTAGTTGAGAAACATAATAATAATAATTAGTGTAGTGAAACTAAATATTCGAAACATCCGAATTACAATTTAGGCTTAAAATTATCGATGTTTTCTATCAAGCTAGCTCATTTTTATACCAGTCCCGCAATATAGGATTTCGAGGTGACAGTCCCGGGCAATTATTGCGGGCCTGGATTATGCGGGATTGTTGTACTTAGTCCCTAATTTGTATGAATGCACATTCAGTGGGTATACTTAATTTTTTGTCCGATTATTACTTGGTTAGGTACCCTTGACGTCATCGTCATGAAATTTGGTAAGTACCTAGGCGAGTCAAGGAGACATTATGTAATTATTGAGTCTATCCGTCGAAAGGCGTAGGGTTGTAAGTGCGGGGTCAAAAATTTGTGAGATCACCAGTTCCTATAGTTTATAATGATATTAAAATAATAATGATAACGCATCACACTTAGAGCCCCTAACAGACCGGGAAACAAACATCGAAATTTATCATAAAAATGTTCGCCCGGCCAGGAATCGAACCCGGCGCACGCGCTTACTCAGTCCACATCACTGCCAACTGAGCTACGGAGCTGAAACGTTACTTATGTTAGGTATGGTACTTGTGCCTGTGCCCCATCCCTGCTTGGGAGCAAGGGGCCGTAACAAATCGTCGCTACTCTCGGCGGTCTTGAGCGATGTCGCAGACTTCCTCCCAGGTGTCAGGTTCTTCTTTGTGCTTCAGATCCTTAATTTTATTAAAATTATTTTTTTACGGCACAGCTCCGTAGCTCAGTTAGCAGTGATGTGGACTGAGACACCTGAGTCGATTCCCGGCGGGGCAAAGATTGTTTTGATGAATATCGATGTTTGTTTCCCGTCTGGGTGTATTGTTCGTATCTGTATATGTTTCGGGCACCCTAGTGCCCTAGATACAGGTTCTTCCTAGTAAGGGGCTCTGAGTGTGATGCCTTATTATTATTGTTAGCTTTCAATCCGAGAATGTCAACGACTGTCAGTTTTTTACAAAGCACCACAGGCTGGCTAATTCGGTCACGGAGACTGCACGTTAACCTTTCCATCCTACGCTTCTTATTGCGTATTTTATAAAGGCTCTCTTTAACAAAAGTGGGTATGTTGATGTGGGGCTACAGTAGGTATACCTACTATCATTATTTTGAATCTCAATCTCTTAGGAATAGTTTTTTCTTTACTTAACTATTATTTCAAGAAGATGCAATGGGTAATGGATACAGTCGCGGTCTAGGAGGCCGTAACAGATTTTTCTATGGTTTCGTCAGGCCCTAGACTGTATTGCCAAAGAACAACTTACTACGCCCTGCAGTACTGGGCCGAATAGGACTGTGGTAACCACTGCCTGTCGTAAGAGGCGACTAAGAGAGGATCCCTTTCTTCTCTACGCTGTAAAATCATTGCGAAAAGGATTAGAATCATTTGACAGAGAGGGCTCGTTTGGAGGCCTCTCCAGGCGACCATTGTCGTAAGACAAGGCAAAAAGTCGTTTGCCTGAGCCAATTGGTGGGCACCCTGAACTACCTCGCCTCTCGCAATACTTTACCAAATAAGATATCAATACCAATTAGATTAGATGTAGTCTAAGTAATTGACTTTCAATAAGTGATATCTTGTATCCTATAATGAACAAATAATTTTTGAGTTTTGACTTTTGACCCCGGGGTTGTTGGGTGCACGAGGCGGGGGCCTTGTGCACCCATATAACGGCCCCGAGAAGAGCGAAGGAACGCGGGTGGCCCGTTTCCGTCTTCGAGCAAACCACCCTCCGGGGGGACGACCACCATGGTCTCCTCGAGAAGAGGCTTAACAGCCGATGCTGGAGGGGGTCACGGAGATGAACCAGCTCGAACAGATCTTCCGTTGCCAACAGCCGAGGTTGACACCGGCGGTATTTAGTGGGTTCGAACCCCACATAGCCCGGCGGCTACCCCCGAGTTTCCCCGCCTTAAAAAAAAAGATAGATACTTATTAGCTATACCAAGAGTATACAATACCTTTTTTTTAAGGCTGGGAAACTCCTAACGAGTACCCTGCGACCCCGGGGGGAGTCGCAGGGTTATGTGGAGTTCGCACCCACTAAAACCCCGCCGGTGTCCATCTCGGCTGTTGGCAAAGGGGTCACGGGTGATCTTTCGATCGTTATGTTCAACTCCGCGACAGAGTATACAATACCTAGGTAAAAGTTTTTTATAATATAATATCTAACATGCCATGAACAAAGAAATGTTACAACCCCAATTTAAAAATTAATAAAATACCAATATGTTTTAAATTATAACAGTAAAATGGGGTAAATCGATATTATCAATCGTTGTGTTGATGCTGTTTGATTGTATTGCTCTGACAGAATCAATCAGCGGTACATTGCTTGCAAGTCAGGACCATTTTAAGCCGGCAACAATAACCGACACTTAATTGGGACTACCTATTTAATTTTGTGTTTATAATAGCTTTGTGTATGTAACTTTTTGATTAAAAATTATAATAAGAAATTAAGGATTAGATCCTTGTTGTTTGTTAATTGTTTTCGTTTGTATCTTAGTAAGTAGTATAAGAATAATAATTAAACACGAAATGTTTTAAGAAGAAATAAATCTTATATACCTATATCATAGTCTTTCATAAGCCATCCACATTTTAACTACAACCGAACATGACAACTAATATTAGGTCTAAAGGCCTTTGTCTAACCGCAGCGGTAAACCGATGCACGTAAATAATTCAGCTGTCTTAAAAGATTCAAAAATAGTTTCCTAACATTGCCCCCCTTAATATGTACACCATTTGTCAGACCATAACTAGATTTAACACAAAACGAATCCTGGACGATCGGACACGCCTCCTCATAAATTTATAGCTATCTCTTTTTTTCTTACAAGTAATGCTGCAGTAAGTGTCTATAGTCGTCTCCCTCTGGCTGCAGGTAACAAGAACGCTTACCAAGTTACAACGCAGAACGGAAAAGTCACAAAAGCTACTTAATGGAGGGTAAGCTCAGCTGTGTTCCAACCGGATAGGGTTTACATTTTAATATTAATTATCCTATGTGGGGTTTCAAATGTAGCGTGACACACAAAGAGCGAGACGGAAACGCCATTCCGTTTAAGTTAGTGGGTTCAAACGAGTTTTTATGTTTGGAAATCGTATTAAGCTTTTGTTGGGAGCTGTAACAGTCAACGGGCGTAGTTGGACCAATTGTGCGGTCAAACTATTTCGTTGAAACGCGGTGGGGATGAGGCGGATTGGATTCCACCCTGATATTGAGTGTTGATTCGGTCACGGGTGGTCGTGCACTGATCCCTCCTTTTTGACATAAAACATTATAATATCGGAATTCCAAGTTTAAATAGTGGTTTAAGAACGATGTTGGTGAATAAGTAAACAGAATATTTTGTGCCAGTGTCGTAACATTTTTAGTCAAGATGTCGTCTTTACACTCTGATGATGACCAGGAGGAGATTAACGTGGACTCGGACAGTCGTCTTTCAGGACAATGCGATCGAAGCATAGCCTCCGAAGACCACGATTCCGACCACAGTTTTCACGACAGATACAGGGATTCACCTACCCATATTACTGACACGGACACCCAACCAAGGGTCAATCTACCATTTAGTATCTCCAGACTTTTGGGCAAGCATTTTGAAGAGATAAGCGAGAAAAGACGTCATTCAGGCGAAAGTGAACGAAGTGAGGACACTGAATCCGAAAGTGCAAAAGACATTGATAAAGATGCTTCAAGTCACCCTCTAAACTTCTCGCATTCACAAGGACTTTATCCTAATTCTGGGTTATTATTGCGTCCGGGATTAGGATTAGGGGGTAATTATGGGTTCGGAGGTAATCCGGGTGTTGTCAGAGTCCCCGCGCATAGAGCTTTAGGGGCATTGGGGGCGTGGGGGGTCGCTTTGGACCCGATGAGGCAGGCGGCGGCTGCGGCTTTCGCTCATCAAGTTGTCAAGGATAGATTAAATGGTAAGTGGATTAATTTAAGCTAAATTGGATCATTTTAACTTGTTAATTGTCATCTTAACATATTTCTGAAATATATTTTTTTCTGCATGTATCTTTTTTCTTAGAATATTATTTGTTCTGATCTTTTATTTTTTTATTATTGATTTTTAATCAAAATGTACTAATAAACAACTAAGTATAATTGTCTTGTCATAAAAGATAATTAACTTTTAAAATACCCACCTACGCAACATCATCTATCTAGCTCAAATTTGAAATTCAATTTAACATGGTTGCATGCAACAAATGCACTAACAAATTACAAGCTTTTAGATGTTTCACAAGCTAAAAGCAAGACATAAGCATTAAAATTATCAGCATCCTTATTGAGTGCTCCTAAATATAAGTGTCGATGTTATGAGGCACTAAGTAATCCTTCTTGTCTTATCTCAACTTCGAAATCCGCCAATAAATTACTCGCAAGAATTTTAAGGATCTCTTTAACATAACCCTTATTTGCACTTTACGAGAAACAGTTTTAAACAAAGAATCCATCGCCTTATCTCAAACAGGGCTCATTTTGTGCAATCTTTGTCATAAACCAATGCGCTCCATTATAAACAAAAAAAAAAACAAATAAGAGGTGGCAGTGTCCCGGCGTTTTTGCTTGCGTGCGGTGACATCACGAAACGATTCTATTTTTGTTTTTTTTTTTTGGTGCACGCCGAGATTGGCGCCTAGAGGCTTGTCCCGTGTAATTACGCGTTGCCGCGGTCCTGGCGTGACCAACTTGGATTGCTAACCTTTGAGTCTAGTAAAATAGATTTTTGTTTCTGATTTCAGGAGATAAGTAATATTATATCGTTGTCATAGTAACGAAGTTCTTACGTATTCATTCTTGTTCATGTGTGAAAATAAACTTATGTTAAGAGAATTATACTCTTCCATTTATATTTGTTCAAAAAATTATAAATATTATCTTTGATTTGTAAAGAAATAGAGATGATTTTAAATATTATAATAATTATTATGATTAATCTTATCTTTAACTTCTGGACAACATCCTTTTCCACACTTTAAATCTTGAGCGGATTACCACCAGACCCTAACGCTGCAGTCGCAGTTTGTCGCTCTCCGTTTTCTGGGGCCACCACAACATCTCTTGGCGAGCCTTAGCCCACTCCCTGGCCCTTCTTGGCCATTGATCGGAGTTCCTACAGGCGACATGGCCAACCCAATTCAATTCAGCCGCTCTTTGTAGCAGCTCCAGTATTTTTTTTCTGGTGAGCAGTTCGGTTTGATTTGATTACCCAATAAAAACACATTGACACAACTTCAGAGCCATAGCACCACTTTCTCTCGTGTCCAACCTATCTCAATAACCATCAATCACCGCTCCACTTGTCCACTAACCTTTTTTTGCGACCACCTCGTAGATTGCGGATGTTGCCGCCTAATCGCCCCCGGTTCCGACGTAAATTGGCGGAAATGCGGCAGTGTAATTTATGGGAAGTCCGATCTTCAGTTTCGCCCCAATTAGCTGGTAGGGTTTGTTTGACACCATAGACATCGTAATTGTCAATTTGCTCGCTTTGATCTGGTTTTGCCGATATTTTATCCGACGGTGTGATTTTTTTTATAGGCAAAAACTTCTGGTTACGGTTTGTAACCTTACCAATTTACCGTCACAATCGCAAATTATTGCAAGCAATTTAGCCTAGTTTTCTCAAGTAATGGCGCTTGATCGTTTCCGCAATTTTTTGCTTAGCCATTAAAATACACAGTTTTGAGCATTTCTAAGCCGTTCGATATCACTTCTAAAATACAACTGGGTCTCTTTTTTAATTATTCAAGTCTTAATATTATTAGTTGCAATAAGATAATAAGAATATTTAACGTCACTTTTGATTGGCACAGGATCGGAAGGCTTGGCGAAAAGGAATATGGTATTTGTCCAGCAGTGGGATAGTATAAAGAAGCTACGTAGATAAAACAAATTAGCTCCATGAAATAATCCATTTAAAAAAAACCACCGTGCAAGCGATTTACCATATATCGCCGCTGGGTTCAAATTAAATTAAGTTGTAATTAAATGAATTCACAATGGCGTGTTAATTATAATTGTTTTAGTAATTATTACACCAAAAAAATTTATATATCCATAATTATATACTATTTTTTGTGAAGTTAAAAATAATTCATTTAGATTTATTCAGTAGGAGTTATTTAATATAAATAATCAATTTCAACAATAACCAATACACTTTCCTCATTATTTTATATAAAAATAAATAAATATGAATGATGAAACCTATCTGGTTACGGCTAAACCTCACTCCCTCAATTTCCCAAGGGGAACGCGGGTGTTATGAAAATTTGACGCCAGCCGATATGTGATGATATGCGGGGATGTTCATACTTACCCCATTTTACGGTAAACGTTTATAGGTTATCTGTTCAAGATGTGCTTTTACATCGGAATATTGTTTTATGATAATACCTGCCGCTATAAAGGGTTGAATTTTTTTTTTTTTAGAAAACGTTTTAGAATACTGATAAGAAGTTCTTCCATGGTGTCCTAAAAAGATCGTCAATTTATACTTTTAATAATGTATAATAATGATATGTATGTCTGTACGGTGTAGCCTATAAATTTTTAAGCAAAAAAAAAGATTATTGAGTATAAGTACTAACTATTGAGTAAGTACCTAATTCTATATTAGGGATGGAGTTCTGAGAAGTGAGAACTAAAAGCAAAATATAGAAATTGATATTAACTTACTGTCCGTAAGCTTGACAGTAAGTATTTTGGTCTGAGAACAAATAAATATTATAATTTTATGAATATTCCTTATTGACGTTATGTTATGGCAAGCCATAAATAAATTCCCCACTAAACACTCCTCTAGGTTTTTTTCAATAACACTTTGCGGGTTGGCGGGTCGGCCGGAATTTTACAACCAATCCATAACGCGGAGGTCATAAACGTTATACTTCCAAACACGTGAAAATATACGAGTTCACTTTTAATATAGCATGTGGTGGTATCCAACCTCTTTCGTAAAATATAAATTATTATTTATACTTTATATTACTTGAACCAAATATAACACATCACACTCAGGGTAACTAGGAAGAACCTGTATCTCGGGTGCGTTAATACATATACAGAGACGAACATTACACCCAGACCGGGAAACAAACATTGATATTCATCAATACAACGTTCGCCCCGCCGGGAATCGAACCCGTTGCACCCGCGTCTCAGCCCAATCACTGCCAACTGTGCCACGAAACAGAATAGCAAAAGCTGTGGCATCATATGATAATCATCAACTCAGATGAGCCGAAAGACATCCACTCTCCCCCACAGGTCGCCATAAAGACCGGCCTTGGGCGCCTCATAATTCTTATCCAGCGTGCACTTCCGCTAGCTGCGACTAAAACGGCAAAATTACCGTCGGGTCTCTCCGCACACGGCACACACGGTGTGCTTATTTTGTACCAATGCGTTGTTGGATCTCAATGCGAGGTCAACATTCGATGGTCTAACTGCAGCTTGTCTTGTAGTATTTCTTGAGGATCTAACTGCGAATAGTGTTCGACCTGGCGTCAATGGTGAGCTGAAGTCGGTCGGCCGTAGCGTTTCCAACGTAACTGTGCGCGGACTGTACGCGGTGGTACGCGCGTAGCTAATTATCAGCGTTGCCAGATACATTTGTATAGTTCAATACATTTTATATCTACGTCCGAGCGCCGGCCGGGACTTCAGCGCTGATCATCTCGGTCGAATGGCTCAAAATGAACCTCTGACTCCTTATTCCGTCTGAAAGACTACCGGTTTTCAAATTCACCACCTCTATAAAGATTATTTCGTCCAAAGAATTCTTTAAATTTAGTCATCCGGGGGGTAAATAAATGACCCCACATTGAAAGATAAAGTTTTCCTTCAATCGGTGGTGGAGTCAAAAGTCTAAAATGATTTATTCAATAGGATATGCCCAAAGATATCACTCATTGAAAGTCAATTAGACTATCAATCTAATTGGTATAGATACCTTATTTGGTAAAGTAGGTATCCTATACTTCGAGAGGCGAGGTAGTTCAGGGTTTGGCAAGACGTAAGGCAAGGCAAACAATTTTTTGCCTTGCCTTACGACAGTAGTCGC
The DNA here is from genome assembly GCA_951802225.1 of Euspilapteryx auroguttella. Lineage (NCBI taxonomy): Eukaryota > Metazoa > Arthropoda > Insecta > Lepidoptera > Gracillariidae > Euspilapteryx > Euspilapteryx auroguttella. The sequence continues at coordinate 3,588,735 of OX637663.1, read as the reverse complement.
TTGGAGACGCCCCCAAACGAGCCCTCCTCTGTCAAATCTGATTCTACTCCCTTTCGCAATGATTTTACAGCGTAGACTAGAAGAAAGTACCTAGTAAGAAACTCATCGTTACAATATCTCTCTTTTGTTTGTTGTCTTAAGTAGTATTCAGCATAAAGGAATAAAGGGGCTGGGCTGGACACGATATACCTTTGTAAGGCATCACGCGACATTAAATAAAACAGCTCCCCGGTGGACCGAACGATGACATTTTGCTGGACAAAATTATTTTAATAAAATTAATGAGTGCGTGTACGTAATAACATGGCCATGTAAGATTCTCACGGTCACGTAATTAGGTATTTAAGTTATTTCCAACTGTAAGATAAAATGCTTGTACATTGTCATCAGATGTGTCTTTTGTTGCGTTTAAAAACTTGATGTTATGGCAAATTGTACCTTAATATTTTAAATTTTTAAGAAATAATTTGTTTGCGTATCCTGTACCTGCTTAATATAAACAAGTTACAGTCGTAGTCCATATGATAAAAGTTTTTAACATGTTAGTTTGTGAAAATAGTCTAATTTACTTTCAAAAAGTCCTAAAAGTAAAAGAAGCAGGCGGTTGTTTGCATCTTTATCGTCATTATCTGTGTCGAAAAACTTCCACTGATGAACATAGGCCTTCCCCAAAACGACCAGTCTTGTGCATCCCCATCCAGTGTGCGCCCGTAACCTTCACCAGTCATAAATCTGTCTAAATACCTGAATATCTAAGAAAATTTTCTTAATGATCCACAATTATTATTCTGTCAGCGGCCATTTTATATTTATAAACAACTGTAATTGCCGGATGGCCGCTACATGAATGGGTAATTTGTGTTTTTTTTAAATTGAATGCGTAACAATGGCATTAATTCATTTTGCAATTGAATACTTATGTTTATATATTACGTACTTCCTATTATGTATGACAGTGACAGTATAAAGTATACTTACTTACTTAAGTGAGTTAGTATAGGTATTTAATACGAATGTAGCTAAAAGATGATAAATAAATAACACATTAAATGAACTGTAGTCCTTAACTATGTAGAGTTATATCTAAAATATCCGAAAATATACAAATACAACCCACAGACCTGAAAACAAATAACTATTTTTAACGGACATAAAAACAAAAAGGAGGAGGTTCTCAATTCGTCGCGTATATATTTTTTTTAATTTTTTTTATGTATGATCACGCATAACTTTTTACTGTGTGGACCGATTTTGATAATTCTTTTTTTAATCGACACGGTATACCTTGAAGTTAGTCCCAAAAAAATTTGGAAATAAAATTCCAACCCTAAGGGTGGAAAAATAGGGGTGACTTTATTGTTCACTCACAGATTGTATTGCCGTGTTGTGATTTACATGAAAACTGCTAGGTATAATTATGAGTCTTTTTTATATGGATGTTAATAATCATAATCTCAGCCGATAGACGTCCACTGCTGGACATAGGACTCCCTCAAAAATTGCCTCACCGACCTGTCGTGATCGAACCTCATCCTGTTAGTCCCTCAACCTTCACCAAGTTGTGTGGCCACCTTGTGGGGGGCGACCACCCTGTGAAGGGTGATTAGCTAGGGTCAAAAAAAGTTAGCCAAAAAAAAAAACTGAAAAGCAAAAAATAAAAACTTTTTATCAATGTCTTTCCCCGCCGGAAATCGAAACCGAACTCAGAACCTCAGGCGATACAGTTGATTACACACTCCACTGCACTACGGAGTCAGTCGAAGCTATTTTTTTTCAAATCTCACTCATTCATTACGATCCCTAGTGAAAATGTTGAACTTGAATGGCACTATGTCATTCTATGCATTCGCAATCGCGCTCCGTGGCAATCTGCCCAATAAATTATTTCAGAGCGAAATAAAAAACGCGACTTTTCTAAAAATACGCGAATGTTACCGGGGAATTGTATACCAAAAGGCAACATCGCAGAGGGATTTGCTGCGAGAGCTATCATAGTAGAGAAAGTAGTGATGTCTATCATTGGCTACAATATAATGTAGCAGCTACGAATTATATTTTAGTAACTAACTAGAGGCTGCCCCGCGGTTTCACTCGCGCAGATTTCTCTTAAACACAAAAATCCAGCTTTCTCCCGTTCCCGTGGGAATTTCGGGAAATCCTTTCTTAGTGCTCACCTACACTGCATAAGGAACCCACATGCAAAATTTCAGCCCGCTACGCCCAGTAGTTTCGGCTCTGCGTTGTCTGTCAGTCAGTCAGCCAGTCAGTAACGGAAGAGTTTTATATAAGTACTAGAGGCTGCCCCGCGGTTTTTCCCGCGCAGATTTTTCATAAACAAAAAATCCCGTTTTTTTTCCGTTCCCGTGGGAATTTCGGGAAATCCCTTCTTAGTGCTCACCTACACTCCCCAAGGAACCCACGTGCCAATTTTCAGCTTTCTACGCCCAGTAGTTTCGGCTCTGCGTTGTCTGTCAGTCAGTCAGTCAGTCAGTAACGGAAGAGTTTTATATATATTGATATTGATGAAGGATCATACTATAGCATCGTGCCCAATCTTGTTCCTACTTTCAGGATATAGTGTACATAAAAGCTAGGGTAACTGAAACTGCATATTAACGCCAAATCAACCGACTAATCGTTTTAAGAATAGAATAGATTAGCCCCCCTGTCACCGGGCTTCTTATTTTGTGACAACTCTGTACTCAATACTCAATATATTTATTTTGCCTTCTACAATGTTAAAGTACAGATAATAATGTACATTTAAAAGTTTCAATTGTAGACCCTGTAGTTTGTTTATAATTCAAAAATTCTTCAAACAATTTGACAATATATCGGTCTCCCTTTTTTGTGTTAGAGGGCTATTGACTAAATAAAATTGTATCGGGGAATGAAACTCGATCACCAACACAGCACTAGAAAGAGATGCACTTTGTAACAAAATGCAGTCCTAAAACGCGTCCCGATTGCACACCGCTTTCATCTGGTGAATTTTCCATGAGATTGTCCTGCCCGCCGGTTTCCCATCTGTAACGCAACTAGTGGGAATTGGTGTTCGCTTATTGCATGCAAAATGCATGAGATTTTGTCCGTTCATTTTTTCATTCGGCCCACTGTCCGGTCTGCTTTTTAAAAAGAATATTGCTGTTGTTTGCTTTAGGTTTGGTTTTTGTTGTATTTTTTTAGGATTCCGATCCCTAATCCTCCTAATCATCAGGCTCAAAATGAAAAATTCCTCACACGAGGAAATCTTGTTAATAAATACTTTATACTTACTTAAGAATGTTTTCAGCTATATACTGCGCATGTTTCTGCACACTGATCCTCGCAACAACTTGCTAATTTGTTACAGACATTATATCTTACTTCATTTTTATTTTTTTTATTAAATTTAAATTATTAAAAAGCGTAGGTAATGCCCAGGTATATTAATAAAAAAACCTGTAATAAAAGATGGTATACTTAAGGTAGATACGTACATTTTTTTTTAAATAACTAAAGTAACAGTAAGTATTACATTAAAACATAACTTCGACATAAAATAAAAAAACAAAACTCGAACGAACGAACATAGCTCAAAAACCGGCGCAAGCAATGGGCGTTTCTCTAAAAAGGCGCGGACAAATGCGTCCCTCAAAATGATGAAGCGGCGCCGCCTCTAATCCCAGGTGACGACTGCGCCAATTACGTGTCAGACATTCGTCTTATCTCTCTCTACTCGACGAATTCGGGAGGAAATATGAGCAGGAGTTTGTAGGAAATTGTCCCAAAGCGGAAAGATTTTTTCTTGAAAAAAAAAAAAGAAAACAAAATGGCGACTGGGGTCGGTTTTGCGGAGCAATGATGTTACGGTTGGGTATTTCTTATTTACAAGTTTCCACTTTTTTTTTTATTATAAAATTATCTTTTTATTTTTTTCCCGGTAATTAAGTAAATTTAAAAACAGACAAAAATATCTGCTTAAAAATACGTAAATCTAATACTTTATGAAAAAGGTTCAAGACAAAGTGAAAAAAGAAATACCGTCACAAGATTAGTAGGGCTAAACGGAAGTGAAAGGGGTTGCCCAGAGGTATATTATAAAGCAATTTATAACATTACCCTCAGAAGTGCTTACACCCATCAACATTAATTTGTTTGTTAATTTTTCTCTTGAATAATTGCTTTTAAGAATCGGAGGAAAATGCAAGGTTTTCTTTGAATTAATTTATCTTGCTTGAACTATATTTTGTTTTATTAATCTCAATATAGCTTAAATTAACTGAAACTATGCATTTTAATTACTTTATGTATCGTCGATAAATATAAAAACGTCTTAGTTAAAATTTACTGAATTACGATACATTAAGTCTAATTAAGTAAGTTTAAGACTTTATGTGTATTATCCTTTATTTTCTATTTTTAAGTTACGTTAGACCCCAGACATCAATACACTAAAAACTCAAGAAACTCCTTCATTTTCAAAGGCAGTACCAAAACAAAAGCCCATCGTCATCGTCACCATCTGTTTCTAAACAACCCTCACGCAAATAACCCTAAAAAGAAACAATAACCATATCACCCAGGTCCACAGGGCCCACATGAATCATACTGGTTCTAACCGGATTACGCCGCCGGAATCTTGTTATGCTACCCTTTTCTCTTTGATACGCCTTGACGTCGGTCGGGGAGGTAAATGTTTTAATATATTTTTCAATATTTACTTACATATGAGATCTCAAAGTTGTTTGAGCTGCATTGCTAAAACTGTAATAACGAAAGATGTCTGTGAATTTTAATGTACATAAAGTATTTTTTGTCTTCTATGTAAGTAGGTATGATAAGAAAAAAAATTGTTTTGTTAGCTAAATTACTTAATGCCCTAAAAACCAATTAACATAAGCTATTTTTTTTCAGAGGTACTTATGAAAATAATAAAACATGAATTTTACAAATGTCATTAAAAACCCATCCAAAATTAAAAGTAACATAGGTAAAAACTTCCAGCGAAATCATAAACAAGAACAATTTACATTTAATTGCGAGATACATTGCATGAAAAAAAAAATACAATTTAGTATACAGTGTTGCCAATGGCTATTTACCAGATTCCCCAAGATCACTGGTCAAATTCCCCAAATTTGGGGAGAAATATATCCTGATTCCCCACAAAATCCCCACACAATGAGATAGTGAACTATTTACGAAATAACTTTAAAAATCAACCATTTACTAATGACAAACACCTAAAAAAATCGCAATATCACTTTAAAAAAAATCATCCGGTATATAATAATCCTCCTCCGGGTTTCTCTTATGTTCAGGCTTAAAAGTAAATGGGCGGTTTTCTGAAACGTTGTACGTAACGTAATGGAATTCCACCGTAAAAAAAAATATAAAAATAACTTGAAGCGTTTTTAAATTGATCTTAATGAATTATATTATCAGAAAATAATAATGGTTCGCTTGAATTTTTATTAGTTTACCAGTAAATTGAAGTCAAAGTTGTGCTTGTTCAATTTTGTGTTCCATTACGTCACAGTTTTAAGTTTTCATGAAATTAAAACGAGTTAATAATATTTATAACGGGCTCAATTGATCAAATCTTTACAACAATAAGACTCACTACAAAAAATCTGTTCTATACATCTACGCTCGTAACCGAGATAAGGACCTAAATACAAAATTACGTCACATTTTGGCACACACCGCCTCAAAACTTAGCTTCTGTATGCTTCATACGACACATTATAACATATTTATATAAACTCCTGAAAAGTTATGTTAATTGCCCTTCTTTTTTATATAACTTACATAGTATTTATCTTAATACTTTTAAAATTATATCAATAAAATAACACAGATCGGGTGGGACACGTCACGGTAATGGAAAATGACGTGACGTAAAGGAATTATAAAGAATTATGCACATGGCAATAAAAAACAACTGATTAAAAATAACATGATGAGAATGTTGATTTGTTACAGTTATTTTATGAGGCGGTTTTTTTAAAGGTTCTGAAGTGCAAGAAAGTGTTTCTCGGGCTTGTATTTTATATTGTCGCAAGTCACATTCATAATTATTGACCCCTCTGGTAATAATGAGTAACAATATAAAAAAAACTCAATCGTTACGATACAATACGCATAGCGGGTACATAATTAGGATGTGAACTAAATTTCAACATTTACAATAAAAATAAAATATCTCTTTTAAACGACCATGACATACAAACAGAGAACATAGCCAAACTACATTCAGCCTACGTTCAGCAGTGGACATCTTCCGGCTAAGACTATGATGTGATGTTGATCATCTTTCTTACAACTTCAAATACTTAACTATTTATTTTACAGAAAATTAGCCCTTCTTTTAATATAATATCACTTTAGCCATAAAGAAGGTAATAACAAGTAAATTACCAATGTGCTCAAAGCTTTAGAATTCCATTACATCACATTTAACATTCGCTAGTACATCACGCCACGTAATGGATGTGACGTATAGCTACCCGTCGTGAATTTAATCAAAATTACTCCTAGGTCGATGAAAATTATAAGAAACTAGTAACTTAATCCAGAACTAGATAAAATAACACGTATTACTGCCAAAATTTAATAGTAAGCAATCTATATTACCTTCAAAATGCCCGTTCGTAGTTGAACGGAAATTTTGACACCGTGACGTACACAATCACTTTGGACTGATTTTTGATTAAACTGATGAAAATAATCAAATACGGTAAATGCACAAGGAGTAGAAATATTGATATCTATCGTAATAAATCCTAGATAAGGTAGTTTTTTCTTTGAAACTTGGAAAAAAGTACCCGTGACGTATTGAGGAATTCCACTCGAACGTATTTTAAAGAAAACAAAAACTTGTAATTTTTTATTGTTTTGTACTCTAAACTCTTGTAAAAGGGTTTAAATTTGAAATTTAGAACATTAAATGATCCCAAAAAAGTTGCCGAATCCGCCTTAAAACCAAGACATCAATTAAATTTTTGACTTTGAACCTTGCTGATATAGGGAGGACACGCTTAATTTCGCATATATTTTTTTGTTTTTGCTAATATTTTTTGTGTTATTAACTGTTTATTGTAGATTTTAATGTATATGTGTAGGGTTTTTTTATTAATAAATCGATATAAATAATAAAAAATAAGCTACATGTTATGGATTGCCCAAAAACAAGCCGGACGTGGAAGGACATCGTCATTTTCTATAGAACAAGGTTTCTGAAAACCGCCCAAATACTAGCATAAATACATGTAAAAACTGATGAAGTGTAAATTTAACTTACTCGAACAAAAACCAAAAAAAGAAAAAAAATAAGTATCAATGTTTTCTAATTTATACTTAAAAGAAACAAATATTATACATTAGCAAAGACTAAGGATATCCAACTGACTGATTTAAGGGTGGGGTGATACATTTTCACTATTTTATTTCGCTATTATTCAGTAATTCAAACGAATAAGGTAAATAATCTCTTCCATGAAGATAAGTTTGAGCCTTTTTTTAAATTAAATTAATTAAAGGCAGTAATTTATATTCGATCAATGGATGTTTTGGTTGTAAGTTTTTTTGAATTTGTAAAATGCTAAATTCCCCGCATATTCCCCGCACAGTGCCTCTCCCCACAAATTCCCCAATCGCTTTGGGATTCCCCGCAGTTTGGGGAATTCCCCATACATTGGCAACGCTGTATACTTATCAAATGTTACATAAAATACAATGTTCGTGTTACGAGATATAAATAATCTGAGACCGACAACTTAAAATCGGGGGAACAAAAGTCACTAACAACCTTCTTAAACTATAGTTTAAGTTACATGTACCCCCCTACAGCAATTGCTACATAATTTGCGGTCACGTGAACGGCCCATTAGGCTTTCCGACCGACCAATGGGATCGTCGCATTTAATACGCTTCCATTTTTGAAAAGAAAAACGAAGAACGCGAGCAGTTCTCGTGAATCGTATAATTTGGATTTGCATTTAAGATATTTTAAAACTATGCCTTTTTGGTCATAAAATATAATTATACTCAAATAACTACGTCTAAAAATCTTTTGAATTTTTCAGGGCAATTTACTGAACTAACGTTACTAATGTAATACCTATAGTATGACAAAAATGCTCTTGTAGAGTTTTTAATTAAATTTCATTTAAAAAAAATCAATGGGAATATTGAAATAAAAATACCCATTAAAGCATTATTATTTTTAAATAAATGCTGCCATTCTGTGTAATCACCAGCTATTACACATTTCGATTGAGCATTGAAAGCAATATGTATCCTAGTTAACATGAAGAGCCGGATCACGGATCATTTAATGCAAATCGAAAACTATTAGGGAAAATCGTTGGCTATTACCGACCGCTCGACCAATCAGAGAACCCCGTTTAAACGAAAAGTAATTGAGATATGAATTTAAAAATCCATCCGACATCTTGGAAGTAATTTTGTAAACTGCTACTTTGATGATTGGCTTTGGCTGCGATTACGTTTCGTTTTTTTTAGTAATTTTTTTTTAAAACACAATTTAGGATTGTTTAATAATAATGAACCCGTCTGTCTTCTAAATGACATTCAAATTTTTTGTTACGAAATTAGTTTATATAGAATAGATATCCGAACAAAAACAATTTTACAAAAAAAAATTCAACAATTTTTTTTTATGTCTTACTTATTATCTTGAATGTTACGAAACGGAACCACTGTGCGCGAATCAACTCGCACTTCGCTGTTAATAATTTATTAATCCAACTGATTATTTGCATGATTCCTTAGCGAATTCATACATACTGTTTATACGATTCCACGAACACTCATTATGCATCAACGTGTAATTTTAGATTTATTACGGACAAGAAAATTTTTGATTACAGAGTTTCTGTGAATTACCCACTAGGACGTTGTTACACTGGCAGCCAGTTTTTTTTTTTAATTAAAATCTAGATTTTCTTTTGCATTCTTTTGTTAATACTTACATGACTACGTTATCTTTGATTTATTTTTTTTCCCTACAAAGATTTTCTACAATTCCAATTTTTTATCTCAACTAAGGTACTTACTTGTAGAATTATTTTAAAGTAAGCATTGAAATTAGACTTGCGCTAAACATGGAATGATTTTAAATTCAGGATTTAAATAAAAATGTATCTAAGAGCCTCTTCTCACACGATTTCCGATTACTAGTCCGTTTTATAGTGAAGGTTGTCTCAGCCTAAGGAGTTGTCTAAGCGACTTTAGAAATGACTGACACAGTATTCTGTTGGAACTTCCTTGTTAGAAATTTCAAATCCATATCTCAGTGTTCACTTTATTTAATACGACGTGTAAATTGCCTAAATTCGTTTGATCACCGTAAAGCTGTAGCGCTAGTGTGCCTACAAGTTATAGACGCATCAAAATATTAAGTTTCGATGTACATATAACAGAGTATTTTTTGTTATTCCAGCATCATTCCCAATCACGAGGCGGATCGGCCATCCCTACCAGAACAGGACGCCGCCCAAAAGGAAAAAACCAAGAACCTCCTTCACAAGACTTCAAATAGCTGAACTAGAGAAGAGATTTCACAAGCAGAAGTACTTGGCTTCAGCTGAAAGGGCCTCCCTGGCGAAGACCTTGAAGATGACAGATGCTCAAGTCAAGACCTGGTTCCAGAACCGACGGACGAAGTGGAGGTGAGGATCTTTATTTTTGTTTGTTTGAAACAATGACAAAAACCTGTGTTCCAAACCAACTGTTTCGAAGTGGAAAGAAAGTAGAGTTACGACGCTACCGCAGCTTCTCGGCGGAGGCGTGGCTATATTTGCCTTTTTTCTCCAATATATGTAAGTAAAACGATAGCTCGTGTGTTTATAAACACGAAAAAGCTTTACAAAGTTACCCATCCAGCATCGACATCCCCAAACGTTGCGCTAATTTGTAGGGTAGGTAATCTTTTCCATGTACCATAATCACCGAAACCAATTCTTTGACCAAGTCTCGGTTATGGTGAGGGTAGAAAGGTTGGTAAGATGGTCAACAAAGGTAGGATCAATGTGCATATTGCCTTCGCCTTCACCGTTGGCCGACGGAATACCTAATCAACCACCACAAACATAATTCTCGTCCAACAAGGCGCCCCGCCAGAGTTATCACAACACTGATAATCGAGATCACGACACCTACCGCGTTCTAAAGAAATAGTTTCTTTTTTTTTCTTTCTTTTCTTAATCGCAGTGGCATTGGCGCCGTGCGTATCGAGCCTTGTTATCAACTCCGAACACAAACACCGCTTGTCCATTAGAATAATCGGTCGGAGGTACCGACTTGGCTTGGCCAGTTAGTGTAGAGAAGAGAATAGAGATTTTTGAATTTTGGAATGTGGAAGTTTGTTGTTATCTTTTTTTTTAAGGGAAAGATCACATAAAATATCTACTGCTTAAACAAAGCTATAATAGTTCATGCACAATTTCAGTTGGCTTTTTTTAGTCTGTTATAATACAAGTAGAGTTAATTTAATAAATCAATGTAACTTGGCATAATTTTGTTCAACAATATTTAGAAATTATAGCATATTTTTGCTAGGAATTGTATTTTTTTTATAAAAGAAGTTGGAGAGCGGAATGTCGTTAAACATTGAAAACATTATTAAGAAATGTTCAACAATAATAGGCCACGTTTTTATTCTAATTTACTAGAAATCTATGCATCCTATTTAGATAAGAGCTATTAAAATGAAGTGTATTTAACATAATACCTGGTCTTATCATGTCGTATTTTAAACACTGCTTAAAAGGTTTTTTTAGGGTTCTTTGGAGGAAATAAATTCAATAAAAGTTGACAGCTCGGGTGATAATACTCTACAATAGGTATAACTTTAATAATATTAATACAGACTAAACAAATCTACTTTTCTAACTTGGTCGATTAGCTATTGCATGCCATTTCTTTTAGATGCTTAAAATAACTTAAAACTTTAAAATTGCAGGTTTTCTTGCTTTATGTTTAAACTCACATTAGAAATGTAGAAAAAAATTACATCGAAATTTGCTCGCAAAATTACAGTTCAATGTTATGTTATTTCAACTTGGATAATTACTTTTTTACAAAAAGGAACCAGCCTTCAATAAGCTGACACACACATCAACTGAGCACTTCCTCTTTTTCGAAGTCGGTTAAAATAACCTTCTCCTGAATGTAACAAATACCTATCTGAAAACCGAATCAAAATCGGTTAAGCCAAACCCGAGATAATCGCGGACAAACATAAATTCAACATACAGGTCAAACTGATAACCTCCTCCTTTGTAGTCGGTTAAAAATTACAGTTCAACGTTATGTAATTTCAACACAAGTACCTAAATAATAAGCTTGTTCAGCTAAAAAGCACAGCTTCAATACATAGTATAAAACAAAGTCGCTTCCCGCGTCTGTCCCTATGTATGCTTAAATCTTTAAAACTACGCAACGGATTTTAATGCAGTGTTTTTTAATAGATAGAGCAATTCAAGAGGAAGGTTTATAACTATATAATACATGCACATAATAGCAGGTTAGGCGGTACGAAGTTCGCCGGGTCGACTAGTAACTAATATTTAACGTTATACATTAAACAGTTGCCCATTTACAAGGCGTAGTTAAATGTTCTGGAATGTGTGGTATCTTAACGACCACATTTTAATGGTATAGGTAGAGTTCTGACGCCTATGTGGTAATTAAATTTGTTTTATTTTTGTTAGTTTGATGGAAATAGAAAATGTCGACGCACTAGACCGGTTATTGTGACGACGTGGGGGAGGCCTATGTCCAGCAGTGGACGTCTTATGATGAGACGTTTTTTTTTGTGTTGATGGAAAATTCATACTTAGTTATCGTTGACGCAAGAAAAGGCTATGTCTGTCGTCACGTGAGACTACACATGAATGTAGTTTCCTATATTTATCTACTGTAGATCCCGTTGCAGTATTTTGATACGGATAAGACTGGTGCCGAAATAAGGCCGCTAAAAGAGCCTTTAGGTTGATCTAGAGCAAAAATGCGTTACAAAAAACGTTATATTTTAAACCAAACAATCTTTATGAGGCCTTTATTACGCTAGATAATTGTTATAAAGAGTAACCCATATGTAACTTATGTAAAACAATAGCATTTAATGGCTCTACCACAAAAAGTGTTAAACCTGGTCTAAATCACTAGGCTAGGTTTAAATCACTAATTTGTCATACAAATTGCTGATTTAGACCGGTCTAACTTTTTTGTGGTAACAGGGTAATATTTTATCAGTAGGTAATAGTAGTAGTTAGTAGTACTTGGCACGAAATTTTTAAAAACTGTAGCATGCAACGGTGGCGCGGTGGCGCGGTGTGGCCTGATAGACAGACACTTAAAACGAATTTTCTAAAAACTATAAATTGGTAAAATAGTATTACCTATTTATAAGCAAAAAAAAAAGCCTTGGGTCCAATATTAATTCTTTATCACACGCCAAGTCTTTGTTTTGTGTCTGTTTTCCGATCAATTTATCTGCGTGTCGCATCGTATTAAGGAGCTATGTTAATGGTCCCTTATCTTATGATTCTTGTTTGGGTTCCGTATGCAAGGGATTAGGGTTTAAGTCAAAGTTTTTCTCAAAACGAATTAGATTTTTAACAACATCCATACTTATACTAAGAATTTAAAGTAAAACTAAATACTTTCAAAAGTTTTTAAATAAATAGAAATTGAGATCATCATCATCAAGATTTAATTTTTGGTTTAATTTTTTAATTTTTAAGCTATTGTTATATAAGACAGTCATTGCAAATTATCTAGCGATTTTTGTTTAAAGCCGTATTTATGTAGTATAGCTACTTATGTATTAGGGCTGGTATGCTGGCTACTTTACCCACATACAGTAGGATTAATTTTATTTTTAACCGACTTCAAAAAAGGAGGTTAACGATTTGACCTGTTTTTATGTACGTTTGTCACCGATTATCTCGCGTTTGGCTGAACCGATTTTGATTTTCAGAAAAGTATTTGTTACATTCAGAAGGTTTTAGTACCAATTTTAACCGACTTTGCAACAGAGGAAGTTCTCAGTTTATGTATGTGTCAGCTTATTGAAGGCTCTACGATGCTTTCTATAGAAAAAAATCTGGAAACCAGCGATAGGAGCATATTGCGTGTCTAGTTTTAATTAATATCTAATATGTTATCTGTACCAGTAGCACCTTAAACTTGAATATTTCCTTATAAACGATGACTGATCATACCTTTTATATGGAAGAACAGATAAGTTATGCTCCTATGTTCTATCGAATCCTTTGAATAAATTAATTAATTGATACACTTTAATCTGGTACATTGGTTCCCTTTTAATATTAACTTCAATTGTTTTCGGCTGCTCACTTCGAAGGCGCAAAGTATTCAAACCAACCAAACACCTTTTTCTAGTTTTGATAAGATAGTGATGGGACATTGTCGGAGATAAAGTCGCTAGAAATACGTAACAGTAAACAATTGATTGTCATAGAATGTAGGTAATAAATTGATTGTTAAATACGATTGTATCGATTTCTTTTAAATGTCAAGTGAGGTGAGCAATCACATCAATCGTTGATCGTGTGTAAGATTCGTGGTTTTGAATGAATGAATAAAGGTTTGGTTTGAATCAAACCTTTTTAGTTAAATTCTGTTTGAAACTAATAATGCTGAACGTTGGCTAAAGGGTAAAAAGTTAGAAGGCGATTTTTAGTTTAATAGTAATTTTACATTTGTATACCTTAATAGATGGATAGAGTGGATTGTAGGAAATGGGAGGAGGCATTTGCCCACCAGTGGGACACAATAAAGGGATAACAGAAACCTTAATAGGTATATCACAGTGATAATCTTCATTACCTAACCTGGGTTTTCAATAAAAAATTCTGATTCTTATTTATTAAGTGAACTAGAATTTTGATAAATAACAAAACCTTTAACTAACAAAACTTCATTCTTTAGTCAGTACCTATTTAATTTTGTTTTCATTACTTGTGTCAGTAGATCGGCTTCTTCCTATTATTTCAGAAAATATATCTAAGTACTTAATATTAAGTATTTAAAACAATTTGATGCCAAAGATTCCATAATCTCGTATCGATTTTCTGCTCACCCCGCCGCCGCCGCCGCGCCGCCGCCGCCATTGTCGCCGACGGCTGAAAAACGCAAAAAGTCTAAAATCTCAATAACAAAGGTCGGTTAAGTGGCTATACCGTGTCTATGTATAAAACATTGAGCAGGCGGCAACATGGGGTAGCGGAGGGAGTTAATATTGTATGAGAAACACCACTCGGCAGTTTGGCCCATCAATTATTTAAGTCCTACGGAAAGACGCACACAATGATACGATTGTGTGTATTTTGTGTTTTTTTTATTGGCTTGGTTTCCTTTTATCGCTGATTCTGAAGTTATGTTTTTTTTTTGCATTACCTACATTACCGTAAGTTAATATCCGTGGATCCTATCCGAAATAAAATTTTATCATTATTATTATTAATTATGCGTAAATATAATCAGGAACAGTACACAATGATACCTTGTTATGTTTTAAGTCAATCCAGGTATTACTTAGTTAAGGTTAAAACCATGAAATTAGGAATAAGGCTACTTCTTTCAAAATTTAAGTAAACTCCATTCGGTATTATTTTCTCAAAACTATTTAAAAAATATATAAAATCGAAAAGGACAGCTAAAGGTAAATTATTGTCTGCTTAAAATGTAACGCTGCGCTCTATTTCTCTTCACAGATTACTCACTTTTACAAGAAAACTAGTTGGGAAATCTGCTACAGAACATTTAACCTTTACGAGCGGTCGTTACAAGCAGATTGGAAAACGATTTCCGAAAACTATTTACACATTCTAAAGGTCGATACAAATAACTCGATTCTCATTTCCCGAGAACTCGATTTGGTATTCCCGTTTTCGACAAATCGAATACAACCACGTTAATGGATGCACCAATCGGAGGGTGGGATTCCTTATTTATTCACTCACCCTGTTTCATTTTCTTGTAATTCTTTCCCCCGTGTAAGTGAATATTGAAATAATGCTATTTACTTCAAATAGAAGCCTTTTTTGGTGGCACATAAGGTTTAATATCGCTCTGTAGGCAGAATGGTTTACTTTGTCGTATTGGTTAAGTCTTTGTTTTGAACATAAGGGATGACAATAAACCCGTTTTTTATCGTTAGATTTAGCGAGTTTAGGGAACTATATATATTTTATACGAGCTTTCCCGGCTTACTTCGTTACGCCATAGAATATAAGATAAGTACTACAAAAGACTTGGCTCTATATACTATGTTCTTTTGGCTGCCCAGAATGGCCGAATAAAAAACAAACAACAACAACAAACCACCTGTCAAAATATGTAAACAACGGAATAAATATTGCACCTTGGGTTACATTATTTGAGTTTAGGTAAGGATCCCTAATTTTTTTGAAAATCTAATATATCCTATGACACTCGGGGTTAATGTAGCTTCCTACCAGTGAAAGAATTTTTCAAATCGGTTCAGTATTTCCGGAGCCTATTCGTTACAAACAAACAAACAAACAAAGAAACAAACAAATCTTTCCTCTTTATAATATTGGTATAGATTACTTATCCTTTTTTTCGCTATTGGCGCTATTTTTAGCTCTTTTCAGCACCAACCAGCACTGGCTCATCTTCTGTCTCGTAGATAATTGTCACAAGTTGCTCGTCTTCAGTGAATTAGGAAACAAATCCGCCATTTGATAGATACAGGGTCGGTAAGAAAGTGACAATACGTCTTTATTAAGTAGACGAAAATTAGGGGAAAAACGTTACCGTTTAGTGCGTTACATGTACAGTATACAATACAATACGTGTTTTGTTTGTTTTATCCTGTAGAGATAGCTGTCAATTTTGTACGATGTAATGAACTGAAGTTTGGATGTTATTACGATTGTATGAATTTACAAGCCATGTATATAGAAAGCTAATACCTACTTGATTAAAAACGATTATTATTAGGTACGTTACACTTATCGATATTTTAGTTATGAGACTGAATAAATAATAAAAATATAATAGGGAGGATAAAGAAATTTAGTCTTTTCAAATTAAGAGGCATAGCAAAGCTAAAAAAGCGCCATCCGCGAAAAAAATGTATGTCTTCTAAACTAAGAAAAATATCAAAAATTCAAAACAGTATTTTAATAGATAATGTAGCCTAGTATCTTTAGTGCGTGTTGTATAGCTTTGAGGTTAAATACTAAAGAAAGCTAAAAAGTGTTGCTAAAAACAGACACTTTTGCCATATTATATAGAATCTAACTGAAAATTAATTAACAATACAATACTGACAGAAAGTTATTAGAGGGAGAGAATAGAATACCATTTGTCTCTGTCTGGCTCGTTTAAACTCAGACGTGTTAAGTGGGGGGACTCCCCCATTACCTCCCACTGTAAAATTTATGAAAACAATATATAATGCAATCAACTTTTATAAACGAAATACCTACCTACGGATTAAATTTTATAACTAACTACAGTTTTAGAATCATACTGAAAATACCTTTGAGAAACTAATATATTGTTTTGTATATAATTTTCAATATTTCTAATTCATTTTCAAACTCCAAAGCGGTTTCATCTTGCATAAAGTTTTTACATTAAATCCCATTGGACTTGCTTCTAGAATACATTTATAAGCAGACCGGTACAAAGCTCGCCGTATCAGCTAGTATTAAGAGAATTTCTTCAGGACACATAACAGTTTACTTACTTTTACTAGTATCTACTGTTTCATTACCAACATTTCATGTAAATTATAATAATTTGACAAAGACAGGGAAAAATAAATTAATGAATAAAGCCGCCAGGCAAATGAAGCGGCCGATATAATCAAGTTGAAAAGCCTAATTATGTCCTTAGACGTGACTACAAACACGCTGTTTAAAAGTGTTTTAAACGCTCAAGAAACCTTTTCACCCGAATTCAAAAAAGGAGGTTTATCAGTTTGATCTGAATGTATGTATGTTTGTCCACGATTATCTCGCGTTTGGCTCAACCGATCTTGATGCGGTTTTTAGATACAAGGTTTTAGTACCTATTTAAACCGACTATATTTTATCTTAACATCGAGGAAGTGCTCAGTTGATGTATGTGTCAGTTTATTGAAGGCGGGTTCTTTTTGTTCTAGCACCAATTTCGAAAAAAAAAATATTCTAAACCATGGCCGAAATCCAAAATATGCGTCAATGATGCACTAGCTAGATGATCTTGCTTAGAATTATGTAAGGCACTGTTGTGTAGCTTTCATGTTCAAAATGTAATGGTTACCTAAAGTGGCCACTTTTGGCAACGTAAATTAATGCTTCAAAGTGAGTACGTCTAAAAGCGGTCTAATTGCCACCCCGGCTGGCTTATTCAAGGAAAGTTTAATTGTACCGCACTTTATCTAATTATAAATACGCGTTTCAGGGCTTGCCGAATTTAGGGATGGCCACAGGATATCGATAAAAATTTATAATAAAATATGATAATAATATAGTCAAAGAAACTAAAAAATTAATACTTGCTTTCTTCAAAAAGTTGTACCAATATAAAAAAATGAATACAGTGTGTTTTTTTTGCAAAATTTCAAAAAAAAAATAAACTTGGTATATCCAGTTTTTACTTTTGTTGTTTTTATTAGTTTAACTGTTTTGTTGCAGTAGTCATCTAGATTAAATAAAAAATTATAAAAACACAAAGGTAGTCCTTACTAGGGCATGAATACCGGAATCTCGTAATATCGGAATCTCGGAAGAATTTTCCGATATTTTCAATTCCGATATTGAGAAAGCCAATATCGGAATCTCGTCACAAAATATTTATTTTTATTTGGGTTGTTTTAAGAGTTCTGCATGGCTACAATATAAAAAGTACCCTGTAAATTCGTCAATTCTAACTTTTTTTTAATCAGAAACCTTCTTTCAAAGCAGTTCACTTAGGTATTTGGTACTTTGTACTGGTACAGTGTTGGACTCGATCGGCGTAACACTTCCGGTTTTTCTGAGTTGCAAAATAGCTCTTGTTCTTTGGCAATACAGTCTAGGGCTGACGAAACCATAGACAAATCTGTTACGGCCTCCTAGTCCGTGACTGTACAATGAATCTTTGAATGGTACTCACTTAGTAAAAAAAATAGTAGATCAAAAAGTAAATTTTTTTTCTTATAAAATTCAAAATCATTTACTAATTCAAAAATTTTAGTTTTTTCTTGTTCTCATTTGTTGTATAAAAAACCTAGAAACAGACCATCTGAGCTTGATTGCTGACTCCACAAATCATGTTATTCAAATTAAATTAAATTGTATACAGTTACGATTTAAATATTAGTTTCTTGAGTAATTTTTATTGAGTTTTTACGATTCTGATATTAATATCGGAATTCCGGTATTGAGATAAAATGTCCGATATCAGTATCGGAATTGAAAACCTTCCGATATTACGTGCCCTAGTCCTTACCATGCCAGCACTATTCAAACGCTACGTTCTAATAAAGTTCTTACAGCGATAATACAGTTAATACTTCACTCAATCATTCATTAGCACCACCAGTTTGTCTTGCTCTGTCTTATCTAATAAAACACTCCTTACCTCTCTTTCTAACGGCTGAAAGCAATTCAGTTGCTTGCCTGCAGTTGAGGCGGTACTATTGTATCGATAGATAGATGATGCATATTACATATTTTAACTTTTAATTGTATCAAGCAAATAGTATGTCCTAGGTATCAAGCAGTTGTTTGACACAATCAAGACGTTATTGTATTTAAAACTATCGATTCAATCGTTCTAAAATACAATTTTGATCAACTCTACAAAATGTTTTCAGATTTTTTACAACATGTTTTATTTTAATAGTGCCTTAGTTTATTAATTAAACTCCGTTAAATGAAATATCTTAGAGTTAAATGTATAATAAGAAAGCTTAGTAAGAGATTCAATTGAAGACCTAGTTTTGGTTCGCGTCGCAACCAATGTTAACAGAATCTAAATAATAACCACGATTGGTTCGAAAATGAGGGATCAATGTGAAATGGTCGTACATTTTCAGGGAGCAAGTCGGAAGTTGTTCTAAATTTGAAAAGTTTTGAATGTTCATAGGTAGGGTACGTGTGTTTTCAAATAAAAATGAATTAGGGGTTGATTTACCGTACCAATGTTTAGGAAACCGTCGTAGTTAAGTAGGTAGGCACCAAAAACCAATTGCTTTACTGTAAAGTTATTTATTCCAATTTAGATAAATGTGTAGGTATCCTAGTCTTAAAAAATGTGTTATAAGATGATATCAAAACATAGCATAAAATAAAGTCGCTTTCCGTGTCTGTCCCAATTGTGTATGCTTAAGACGATATACGACAAATAAATGGAACGAGCTAATGAACAGAGTCTATCTCTTTGTTATAGCATACTGAGGGCAAGGGACAGTCATATATCAGTCGCCCACATCGGTTACTACATTTCATTGGAAAAAGTAGTAAATATTGAATATCTTTTTAATTATTACTTTTAAATCAAATCTGAATTACCAGAATTTAATTTTGTTTATTATCATTATTCCTAGGTAGTTTTAACAAAAACTAGTAAGTCATTTCGAAGAACTAGCTATTCCCTTTTTTTGGAAAGGTTATCTTTGACGAAATAATGTATCGAGGTTTTTTGATTACACTAGTGTTTCTCAATTATAAAAAACTTTGTTATATTCTCAAAAAGGTTATATTGAAATTCCAGATCTTTACCTCCTATAGATTAAGAGAAATACTTGATTTAAAAAACCTTCAAAACTCATATAGCGTCTTAAGGTGGTAACTCTCGCTATGGCGCGAAATTAAATTTTTTTCGTGTTTTTGTATTTATTCTGGCTAAAGTATACATTTTTAATAAAGTTTAAATGAATTCGCGTATGTAAAAAACAATCTACCATATTGTAATACAACGTTTTTTGAAGACAGACCTACAGGTTTTGTGTCTAAGGAGTAAAAGGCCAAAAAACAAGTTCCTTGAATAAACACAAAATCGGTAACTCTGTCTTTCAAAAACGATATATCACAACGTGGGAAACAGGTTTTTACGTACGCGAATTCATTTAAACTTTATTTAAAATGAATACTTTCGCCAAAATAATAAAAAAAACGTGAAAAAATTTGAATTTCGCGCCATACCGTGAGTTACCGCCTTAAATCTTTAAAACTATGCAACGGGTTTTGATGCGGTTTTGTATAGATAGAGTGATTCAAGAGGAAGGTTTTTAAGTATAATACATGCACGAAATAGTAAAAGATTAGGCTGTACGAAGTTCGCTGGGTCAACTAGTATCAAGGTTATGTTTTCCTTTTACAACTAACTGTAAAGGCCTAATGAACACCGCAAGCGCACTTCAGGATTATGAGATAAAAACCAACTTTAATTGAGTCTCTTTAAGTTTAAAGACAACATTCGATATCCACAAGATTTGGACTAAAAGCGTTGCTTTTGCTGACGCCGCCTTTCCAAGCTATATTCAACCTTAACGTTTTGGAATAAGGTAGAAAAATTAAAGTGTTATTAGTCTGTTAAATGTATGTGAATGCAAATCGATGCAAAACGCTGTATCTTAAATAATTCAGGAGCTATCTTAATTAGTATGATTGTTTTTTTTTTTTATTGTTGGTTAAGTTGGAAGTTAGTTGTTAAAATATGTTTTTATTAGATGAAAGTTTATTTTTGTTTGCTTTTAATTAAGTGGCTTAATATGATTAATTTGACATACATATTTCATTTTGTTAAATGCTGTAGATATTGAAAAAAAAATGCTTTGTTCACAATGATAATGTTAATTTTTACTATTTAATCTAGCTTAATAAATTATTCGGTTTGAATATTAATTTTTGACTAAATGTGGATTATACACCTCTACCAGTACCTCTTTCTTGCAAAAACGATGTTAACAATGAGAGAAACGGTTATTTGGCTGCGGAAAGTTACTCAAAATCTTGAACCGTCTTAAAAATACTCAAATTGGTAAAAATACGAAAATGATTTTGATACGTTTTTTAAGATAGAATGTTTAAAGGGTTTATTTTATAAGTATTTAGTGAAGTGCTAGTCCGACGCAAAAACGTAACTCAAAATCATTACCATCACCAACCTTTAAACTTTGAAAAGGCTATAAATATTTAAGTTAAAGACGCTTTAACTTAAAGCTCACCCCTTTTAAGTAGGGGCCAGTGTTAAGTTGCATACCGCATCCATTAAGTAAGATGATCTAAAGTTGGACTGTGGCCTCGACTAGTTGGTAGACCAGTCGGTTGGATCTAGAGTTTTCCCAGGGCTGAATCAAGTTTTATTATTAAAGGGGGGGAAAACACTAGCTCATAGGCACAAAAAAGGTCTGTCTATTAAAGCTTCAATTATTGATTGAAATAACAAAATCTATCGCGTGCTATATCTGAAAGTTTCTTCAAATTTAATGTTATCCAGTATGTACAGGACTCACACACAGCAAGTAATTACGGTAGTTTTTGGTTTCTTTTTTTATTACTTGTCTTTAGCGGTAATTTTTTTATGATATTATAAGACGGGTTTATATTTTTACATTATAAATAATAATACAGCAGAAATTATTGCTCCTGTTTACGAACGCCACGACAGAAAAAATAAGCATTACAGAAATTTGAATTGTTTATTGTTTGTGGTGTATATTTTTGTTCAAAACCTACAGATATATTTACCACAGACAAACACTAGACTTTTAAAAGAGGGGTCCTTATCTTAGGCCCCAGGTTGTACTCTTAATGTGTCTCTGGCAGAGTTACCGCGGTTTTGCGGTCACAAAACGGAGCTTCAAGGAGAGTTAATTGCTTTAATTCTTCTCCAAAAGCGTAATGATTTGTGTCTCTAATTCGTGGTTTTAAAAGGCTAGATTTAGATTGGTTAATAATTTGTCTCAATGGCCTAATCAAAATAAACAAAGTTTGGGTTTATGGTCTTAGTTTTTAATGGTTTTGCTACAATAATAGAAGTAGGAGTTAAGGAATAAAGTTATTTAAAAAATCTTTTGAATAAACATTGTTGAGAACAAAGGAATTTTATAGTTTAAAATACAATCATAGACTTACCTGATGCCCATTTCTCATATAAATACTTCTTGCTACGACCCTTTTTAACTAATTCTTACACAATTTCTTTTTTTAATTATATGATGTGACATTTGTTCTTGTATTTTTATAATTGAAGGTTCTAGTTTATTGATTTTGCACAAACCACAAATTGTTTAAGTGTACAAAAAGCTATAAAATCATACCTAAGCTTCCCAACTAGTCTGCAGACTTGTCCCCGACCGATCCAGACTTTATAATAAATTATGTATTCACAAGGACATAACGTTAAGCGCGTCTGCTCCTTGATTGTCTTCCAGAGTTTATTACAAGATACGCCCCCGCTTGTCGCTATCATTTCTATAAGTACCGCTATAAATATCAGAAACATTATTTTATACTGTGTTTTAAAAAAAGGGAGAAAAACAGCTTAAGCACTGTATAACATAAGCGTAATTCTATCTAAAACTAAATTATACCTAGCTTAGATAAATATTTTCTAGACATATTTAAATAAAAAGTTTTGTTATGTATAAGAAATATATAATATGAACCATAAATCATGAATTATCATATCATATGTATATTTTCATAACAAAGTTATGCTTGCTCTGCACAATTGAGAACAATGCATTAATAGCATTAGAATTTAAATTAAAATAATGATCCACTGGTGTACATAACTACACATCAAATAATTCAATCTCATGCATTCATAAACAATCTAACAATGAAATACATTATTATGAAGCGTTTGTTTTAAAATGGAATTTCAATCTCTTGTATAATCTTTTTTTAATTTATGAGAAGGAATAATTGTGTGTGTCTTTTGTTTTAAAAATAATTTGTATATTCGCACCTACGCTAAGGGTGGCATGAATTTAGATGAACGTTTGTAAAATTTGTCGTCGATTTAAATTGTTGTTGTTAAAAATCGCGAATTATGGAAAAGTTAGTCCACTGAACTGATGTTAAATTTCTGACCAATTCAAATGATTTTAAATTCATTTGTAAAGACGTTTGTCATTGTAAATTGAAGCTAGATAATATATTATTACACATATCCTCCAAGGTAATATAAACTACAGTCACGATATTATTAAATGTTATACAAGCTTAATTAATCTAAAAAAACATTTGTAGACCTAGGTATACATCTGTCTGTTACAGATATTTTAGTAAGAACCTTGATCGCGACACTTGGGCCACAGATTTAAGCAGTTACTCTTGGGCTTGCTCGTGAGTTTCGTGACTAAACAGGCAGAGTCGGAAAACCGATCAGAACCACAAAAAGTTACAGTCATGTAACTTCAGAACTATCGATCCAACAAAACTTTTTACCGCCACTTAATTTAACCCAGGCTAAACTATAATTATTCCAAATGGCTACAACTACAAAGTAGACAATACGACTGTCACCAGTTAGAGACCGACTAACGCGACTTGTCTAAATTACTAATTGACGTAAATCAATTTAGCTATGCCCCCTAACTCGTCGGATAAAAGCCTCATACAATATTAAGGGTATTTCTGAACATTAAATTGGTTTAAAGTCGATTCGACTGTTTTCAAAACGGTTTGTCTATGTAATAATTACGGAGACTAATTGAGCAAGTGAAATGAATTGTAATATTATTTTGGAAGTAATCGATTTATTCAATCCTTATATTACATAAACTTTTGTGTATTAGGGACTCAGAATAAAGACAAGCATAGAAGGAGTCCTAAAATAAAAAGTCACATCATTGTGTTACGCTACTTACTCAAGTGCAACCATTGAATATGTTAAAAAGAGACCAATATACTTTCTCCACTGGGTCGTATGACTCTTCCGCACCTTGCCCGTACCTGGGTTCGACTTTTTATTTTTAATTTTCTAAAAAGCTAGTGATGGCAAAAATAACTTGTCCTAAATCAAGTTGTCTATACTTTTATACAAGACATGGTTCTTTATTATGGAACTTATCATAACTAATTCAGGAGTAATTGTATGGTATTATAATAACAAGAAAACAAAGACAAAGATAAAAACGCTTTATTGCTATAAAAATGCAAATAAAAATACAAAATGTAACAAACCGTATAACATTTTTAACAGAAAAAGAATAAGGGCAATTGTGCCTTATCGATTAAAGCGATTTCTTCCAGGAAACCTACTGCACACAATAAGTTATTTTAATGAATAAAACGGGTGTCTTGATAAAAATATAATAATACTTACCTATTTCTAAAGATTTTCCGTTCATAAAAAACTCTGTCACATCAGATATTATTAGCACAGCTCTAAAATAATTAAAACTAAAAGATGTGTGCCTATAATAATATGTATATATAAAACAAGTAAAACAAATCTATTTTTGGAAATTTCACAATGTATGAATTATGCGCTTCTTTCTTTACACACTCATTTTCAATAATCTTGCTCTGCACTCTGCACCTCAAATGTTTGTTTTTGCCTGGGTTGATCTTGATCATCACTTTGTTTGTATGTGAAAAAACCCTGCTTGTGGTTTTTTTTTGAGACCTAAAAATATAATATGTTTTAATTAAAACTTATAAAAGAGAGTAAGTATTATAAAACCTGGGTGTAAACAATTTATACATACGTAAGTGATATCCTGCAGCAACAATGGCGCTTTTGTTTTTATCACAAAGTAAAATTTTCATGGAATTTTATTTGTTTACAGTTTACAGCATTGGTTTACCCAAATTTACGGTTCATATATTCTGTAGCCTTTTTTATCAAAGTATTTTGTGAGGCCTGTAAGAAAGCAAGAAAAATGTTCTTAAATATTATATTCAAGACAATAATAATAATAATAATTTATTCAAATATATATTAATTAAAGCCTTCGTATTTTTTTTTAGAAAACCGGTATCTTAGAGAATATTAACTTAAACGATGACATCCCGCAACTTAAACTTGAAATTTTCATATACAATTATGAGGATCTGCAGAAAAAAAAACATAGATAAACTTAAACCTGTTTTATCCAGAATGGGCAAATTGTATGTCACGATATTTTCTTTAAGGCCTATATCCAGCAGTAGACGTTTTTAGCTGAGATGATGGTATTTTCTGGTTGCATTTCTTTCTTAGATATGAAATATGAATCGTCCACTGAATGTCGCTGTCCTATTTCCTTTAACATTAAGTTGATAACGAATAACATTTAATTAATTTGATATAAAATAAGCAATTGAAAGGGCAATATTTTATGATTACCACCAACCAACTTATTCAAATTGCAGCAGCAAAACTGTTGTTACAGTTTCAGGTTATAATCTTCACCATCTTAAATCTTCTTTGTTGATAAAACAGTATGTTGTGAATGTTTAAAATCTTGTCTCTTTATAGCATCCAGTCATTTTGTTTTTAGTATATAATTTACTTGAAAACTGAAAAAAAAGACAACAATTAGCATATTATTATGTCTGATTTTTATTTGTCCTTAAGTTAGAACGGATGATTTAGGTTCGATAACTTTTGTCTAAACATATTTTGGCACAACACTATCATAACCTTTACAGAAGGTGTTTTACCGTAATAATTCAATAAATTTAGGTACGAGTTCGACAAACAGCGTGTAAAATTGATGTTCTTGATAATTTATTAGTCAAAATAGTGCCCAGAAGTCTACAATGAAACAAAATTATTTACCGAATGGTAGGAGACCGAAACATCAAGATTTTGATTCCTTGACGCATTTGATTCACATCCCGTCACTACACAAGAGATTGTTATACATTAAGTTAAACATTCACAATCACAAAACCAATTTATCACACCTTTTTCATAAAAAATAATCATAAAACTTTTGGAGCTGCTACCGATGTTTACAATGTCATATTATACGTCAAAATAAAACAAACCATAAACAAACCATTAAATATGTACCAAATTATTGGTTTTTAATTTTGTACGGTACTAATAAACCAGTGTCATCAATAAACCACTTTGATACCACAAGAAGAAAACTTGCAAAGAATTCTTATATTTTATCTCTCTCTAACTAATAGTCTTTTTGCCGTTTAGTAAGGAGCGTAACAATATGAAAATAACTTTTTATTTTAGCCCGGTTTCTATGCTTGTCTTTATTCTGAGATTAGGGAGAGGGTTTTGCCAACCAGTAGCAACCCACAAATACGTTTATAATTTTTGTTGATGGTTCCATCCACCAAAACATTATCTTTAAGCTGGCAATACTACTCAAAAGCAATTCCATTGTGCTTCTCATTTCAGTTTATGTTAATTGCGTTTCACAATCACTGATTGCGCTGAAATCCGACTGAATAATTAAATGAGCACTAACTAATGTGTGGACATGCGGTGCGATGCGTTTACTTATATTAGTTTAACTGGTAACGAACTGTAGAATCACTATGTAAAATAAGAATGTTATTTTAACTTTTATCTCAATAAAATATTATTTGGTATACATATTATAGGAATGGGTAATGACAATTATTTTGAACCAACATGACTACATCTTAGCCAGAATTGAAGAATCAGGAAGGCTGATTCTGTCTCTCTCTACCCTATATAAACCACCGCGCTAATTTCGAGAAAAAATCACACTATAAAATTGCTAAAGTTAAATTGATGTCATTCATATTAATAAAAAACAACATTACAGAAAAAAAATGATGTTCACTTCATAGCGATAAATCTCGGAAAAAATTAAGTTTCCATAATATTTACAAAGAAATTTAACATTATTTACTAATTGTTTCAGACGCCAAACAGCGGAAGAAAGGGAGGCAGAAAGACAAGCTGCCAACCGTCTCATGTTGTCCCTTCAAGCTGAAGCTTTATCCAAGGGATACATGCCCGAACCACCTCCAGGGGGACCAATGTCGCTGCATTACCAGGGGGGCCAAAACCAGCCACCCCCAGGGAATACGGCCCTTAGTGCGCTCCAGAATTTGCAACCATGGGCTGGTAATCAAAGTTTCTTGAATGCCCCTCCTGCGGCGCCGACGCAACCCGCTCCTGTCGCCTCGCCGATATGTTGAGTGATATAATTATTAACTTCTATGTATTCTTCTTCTTACACTTATAAGGTAGAAAATATTATCTCTTCGATTGTGTTAAAAGTGTTAAAAATTGAGTTATAAAACAAAAATATATCGATGAAACCAAATTTTGTGCATTGGAACAGTAACGGACACGGTCGGCGTAACACTTCCGGTTTTTCTGTATTGCAAAATAGCTCTTGTTCTTTATGAATACAGTCTAGGGCTGATGAAACCATAGACAAATCTGTTACGGCCTCCTAGTCCGCCACTGTACATTTGTGTTCTCAAAAAAAGTTTTCATCAAGATTTTATCGATTTCCGTCGTAGTGTCATACGAACGTCAAACCTTATCCTATCAATTTTCATGAAGCTTCATGTACCATTGTACTTTTTTCAGTTTCAGGTGTTATTTTTTTTAAAAAGATACGAAATTTGTATAAATTGTACATACTTTACAATATTCAATTTTATTAACTATTTGTACTTCAAGTAACAGGGCTACTTAGAACTTTTTTTTTAAATAATTGGATCAGTAATTTTAAGTTGTAGGTACATTATACATATAACTACCTACATTAGTTGTTGGACTTTACGACTGTCTTAAGATAATTGATTTGTAAATACATATAAAAATCTTATCAGTATTAGTAAAACATTAAGATTAACTAGTATTAAAATACGATATTGCAAAAAAGGAAATAATTTTAAAGGTCAACTAAAAATAAATAAATTCTAAATATTTTAAGTTTTTTTTTTGTAAATACATCAGAAAGTATAACTAATAACTTAAATCGATTTTAAAACGGATCATTTAAATTTTTCGTGTATTATTATTAAAAATCTATGTACTTATGTATAAATTTAGAAGTAAAGATTATACCTATATGTATGTATATGTATCGTTAGCTGATATTAATATTCGTGCTAGCACTTCAAAGTAATTGCTGGAACAGTTTTAATATAAATAAATAAATGATAAAGAAAAAGTTTAGTTTTGTCTTTTTTTAGTAAATAATAACTCCTAAATTTTAATTAAATACCTATGAAATTACCTTAATTTGCCTGTGGGTCTTTTGCCATTCTTGAAGGCTATGTAAATGAAAATTATTTTGATATTATACCCATACTGGGTATCAATGTCTTTATCTATTCAAGAGATTGATAGGGTAGGTATTCATAATGAGTTATGTCACAAATACTTGAAATATTAATATCTATGAGAACGGCAAAAGCACTTTTGTTTATGTCTAACCTTATTAGAACGTTTTAGCTTTAGCCAACACATCGACCTACCCTACCCACACAACCAGAATATTAATGGGCTCATTGAGGTGCAAGCTAGGTACAGTACTAAATACATACAGTACGCAGCACATTTACGTAGATAGATCTTTATTTGCGCAAACAACACATACCTACAATAAACACGCACACGAGGTATGAGAAAAACTAAAAGCTTTTATCACCTTTTATACATATATTCTCTGTGCCAAAAGCAACTAAATAAATACACAGTATAAAAGAAGTCCCAATGTATCTTTAAAAATTTGCAAAGGAATTTGATGCGGTTTTTTTTTATAGATAGAGGGATTCAAGAGGAAGGTTTGTATGTATAATACATGCACAACATAGTAATAGGTAAGGCGTTACAAAGCGATAATGGGCGCAAAATGACTCAACTCTTGCAGTGGTGGAAAACTGATGATTCTGCCAGAACTATAAAAACATATCAACCTAGGTGCTAGCCCTAAATTGGCATCCTGCAGGTGGCTCTAGGAGGCCAGGCCAACCAAGACACACATGGAAGCGGTCCATCATAGCCGAAGCTCGACAGATGGGCTGCTCATGGGAGGAACTGCCGGACCTGGCGCAAGACCGACAGCGATGGAGACTTCTGACGGCCCCAGGCTCCACGGAGGATCAACGTAATAAGTGAGAGAGAGAAAACAACTATCTAAGTTTATGTATATTTGAAGATGATGTGCCTACAGTGCGACACAAAAATCTAGAAATTAAAAAGTGGCAACACTGTATAGATATTTTCGTAAATCCGACAAAATTCCATCCAGTGTTGCCACTTTATAATTTTTACATTTTTGTGCCAAGATATAATATGTTGGAAAATGTCTCTGTGTAGATTTAACATGACTGCCTGAACAACTTAATGGGTTGCTACAAAAAAACGATTAAGAACAAAAAACAATTGAAATCGATTTGAGTTTAAAAAAAACTTATTTCCTGTCAAAAGCGGTCGATTTAACGTCATTTAGGGGTCAATAATTTAACGTTTCCAAACCAAATGACACTAAAGGTCCTCTAATGACAAATTGCGATACGTGACTCCCGGTTACAGTCATTATAGGAACCTTTTGTTTTTAAAGATTCGTTAAAAAAAAACATTTACCAAAATTGCCTCGATTACAACCTCTGTTGCTGTCTTTTTTTATCTTCAAAAGCGCATTAGTAGTGTTTTTAGTTATAACAATTTGCCCGTTTTCACCCTTATTCGAAATTTTGTAAAACAAAGAAGATTTTTGTTTATAAAGCGTTCTTAGTTGGTGAAAAGCGCAGAGCTCAAACATTACTATAATATATGATAATATTATTATTATCTGCTTCAAAATTGAGTTGCAAAGTATCATTTGAACAAACTTAATATGATTGAGGTTCATATCATATGTGAAAAGTTTTTGACCGACTTCAAAAAAGGAGGTTATCAGTTTGACCTGTATGTATCTATTTTATGTATGTTTTGTTTGCCTTTTTTTTTATCAAGGGGAAATGCCTATCGCATTTCCCGACGCTCGGGGGAGCGTCGGGGGTATGTGGGGCTCGCACCCACTAAAACCCCTCGGCAGCCGTCTTGGCGCTTTTGGGAAGAACCCCGGGAACCACACATTATAGCGTCCGAAGTCTTCCCACGCTCAGCTACTATTAGCTTCATGCTCGGGGAGGGCATATTGTTCCCTCCCCGGCTCGCCTTTGGAGCTGCGGCGGCACAGTGCCACAAGTTGTGCCGCCGCCCATCTCAGGGCCGTTTGATGAGTGTGTCGGGCCCCCGCCCTTCACACCCGCGACCCCAAAGACCCCTTTTAGTCGCCTCTTACGACAGGCAGGGCATACCGTAGACCTATTATTCTTACGCCCGGACCTACAGGGCTTATGTTTTGTTTGCCTGCACCGATTTTGATGCGCTTTCAGGAGAAGGTTTCAGTACATATTTTAACCCACTTCAGAAAAGAGGAAGGTTTCAGTTTATGTATGTGTCAATTTATAGGAGGCGGGTCTCTTTTTAAAAATAAATAAATTATTAAATCAATAATTTGAAGATATAAATTCTCAATTTTTTTATATTTTTATTTAGCCTCTTAAGTGTCCCACTGCTGTACAAATGCCTCCCCTCTTATTCTTCTCCTCTCCTAATTTTCAAAGATAAGATTTCAATATTGATTTCGCATAACTAAATCTTAATTTGTTAAAAAAGTAACAAAACCACTTAGAGTAGTTAAAAAAACATTCATCGCGTGACGATTTGTCCTAAATTGGTAACAAAATTACCGACGAGGGCACGTCTCGGCCGGGAATCGAACCCCGGACTAGTAATCGGTGTGGCGTGCGTGATCAGTACCACCCTGAATAGTGCCCGTGGCGAGGATTGCCAGCTTGTGTATTTATAAACAGATCGCAGTGAAATAACAATATATTTATGATAAAATATTAAATTTAATATTAGAATAAATCAGATAATGCATCTTTAGATTCATTATAATATAAGCTTTACAGTTAAAATACTAGGTACTTACGTAAAGTAAGTATGTACTTCCTTATTTACTAGAGCATAGAGTAAAGAAGTCTATTAGAAGTACTTTTAATTGCAGATAATTATTTAAAGCTTACATTTACAAATACACATACAGTTTTATCAACATTTTTAAATACAAAGTATTATAAAGAATGGATACAATTAATTGCACAAAGTAACGATACAAGAGTACTTTATTAAATTACAAACTAATTAAATTAGCATGCAATGGACGGCCTTATCGCTGTAACGATCGTCTAGCGGTCGTTCCTGTTTTCATACCTTTTATCATCAACTTAATCCTTGTATCATCATTTCTATCATCATTTTGGCTTTTAAACCCTGAAAATCACTAAAATTATCTTCGAAATTCTTCATTTTCATACTATTGTAATTTTATTTGTTTACATTTTGTTTGTTTATCTTTCTGTTTTTTATTGTTTTTAGGCATAGATTCCTTGCAATTGTCTTTGAAAGGGGTTGCTCTCACATGGAAAATGTAGCATTACTGGCCACTTTTCAAGGACAACCTTTCATAAATTTGTAATCGACATATTCGAAATTCTTATTTTGATTGATAAAATTTTGATATATAAACAATTGTGGGCCTAATCCAGGATGGTCTGGGATTGAGCTTTGAGGAAACCGATTGAGAACCTACTACAAGTCTGATAAAAATTATATCCTGGAGTCTTTAAAACTATCAAGGACATCCTTCTGCTGGATTATTGGACCTACCGCTCGGCCCGACCTTGGCTGAGCGAGATTCCACGGATCTTTGGTGGCAACGAGTTTTTGGGGGCCAGACCCTAAACCTGGCCCAACTCTCGGACTCCGGCAGCATCTTCGTTCCGTACACCTGCCGGAGCCATCTACCTCGTGCTACCTACCACTTCGGGGGACCCCTTTTCTTTGAGGGCTGGAGGTCTTCTTCCTGACTCATTTCCAACCTCCAGTAACTCTCTCTTCGTTCTTCAGGGTCCACCCACCACATCCGTACACAGCCACGAGCAACTACCGCTCGTGCTAGCTGCCTACTCCAGCCGCAGCCAGCCTCTACAGCCAGACTCCAGCCAGTCCTCCAGACCGGCCGCCGCTTCTATCTGCAGGCGGGACCAGCCTGCCTATCTTTACCTTACCAGATAAGAAGTGCCAAGTAACTGTGTACCTTTTAGGAAAATAAACTCACGTGTGTTACCGAACCCTTTTGAATAATTTCTGTAGGCCCTGGGATAAACTCTAAATTAAACTCAGAGCTCTTACAGTGGCGCCCAACGTATGTAACGATCGTCTAGCGGTCGTTCCTGTTTTCATACCTTTTATCATCAACTTAATCCTTGTATCATCATTTGTATCATCATTTTGGCTTTTAAACTCTGAAAATCACTAAAATTATCTTCGAAATTCTTCATTTTCATACTATTGTAATTTTATTTGTTTACATTTTGTTTGTTATCTTTCTGTTTTTATTCTTTTTAGGCATAGATTCCTTGTAATTGTCTTTGAAAGGGGGTTGCTCTCACGTGGAAAATGTAGCATTACTGACCACTTTTCAAAGACAACTTGTCATAAATTTGTAATTCGACATATTCGAAATTCTTATTTTGATTGATAAAATTTTGCTATATAAACAATTCTTGGCCTAAGCCAGGATAGTTTTTTTTTTTTTTTCTTTTTTTTTTTTTTTTTTTTCTTTTAACTTTTTTTTTTTTTTAAAGACTACCTTATGACTATATCTCCACTCTTACTTTACGCTTAATGCTGCGTAGTTATTTTTATTTCAATACTCTTAACTTATTTTTCTTTTACCCTACTAACCTACTAACCTACTTCTACTCTCCTTATTGGGTATTATTCCTTATTATCCCCAAAATTCTCTGTCTGTTTATCTAAAACTTCTTTTCCTTTACCTTCTTTAAACTTCCTTTACTTTTTAACTTTCCATTAACCCATTTCTTATTTTTAACTACTTATTCTGTAAACTCACGACCAAGTGAAACACTCTATTTTTTGAAAACTTTGGCTTTATTGATTAACATTTTTCGTGCTATCACGTTAGTCGTGGAATCCTAGTCCCGGCTATTGCGTGGGCTCGATATCTTTTTCCTTCTTCTTCTCTTCATTTATATTATGAGCAAGGCCCTACCCCTTGTCTCATCTCTTCTTTTTTATTCTTAGAGGCAAGGCCCTACCCCTTGTCTCGAGGCGAGGCCCTACCCCTCGCCTCATCTTGTGTAGCGTGATATTCTTCTTATCACGTCACGCGCCGCTTACTTAGCTGGTAAGCATCTTTTTGAATTTCAAGTACCTCTCCATGGGTACATTAACTTCAGAGCGGATGACGACTCTTTAAATATGCCATAGCGTCAGGAGCGGATAACAACTCCTAAAAAGAGCCTTTGTTAACACTTTCCGGGACACTCCGCCTGTCGACGTAATCTTGTATGCGTGTAAATTGACAGTACGGCTGTGGGCGGTCGACTTTAGGTGCTCCTAGCGGACAGACCGTCGACAGCCGTTTTAGTTTCATACAGTTAGTATGGAGCACGTGATCAGGTGTCGTATCGCACACATTTCTGTGTTAGTAGGTGTCATAACAAACACTACAAGGCTTCATATTGTCGTCATATAAGCTTTGATAGGTACATGATATGGCAGACCGCCTGTGGCCGTTAAAACGCCATACAAAAATATAACAATTTGAACTAAGTGTCACAACACGCTCAACCTAGTTGGTTTGGTGGATTTTTTGCTTACTATTGAAAATCTTATGTGATATGACGTAACGGCCATGGACGTATGAACATTTTATATGAGATTTTGAGGTGTCATATCACAATATCTCAAGACTGAACTGTGTCCCGGAATGTGTTAATAATTAGGTTGATCTCTGGGGGTATGGTCATTGAGTGTGAACCATACGTACCAAATCCTATGAAAGATAAGATGGATAAATGCGGCATGAAAGATAGTGGTATGGAAGTTGGCATGATAGATGTATGATAGATATGAGGATGTTATGAAAGCCAGCTGAAAGGGAAAGGTCAGCTTAATCAAACAAATTTAACGAGTCAAATTTTTTTCACTTGGTCGGGGGGAATATGTAACGATCGTCTAGCGGTCGTTCCTGTTTTCATACCTTTTATCATCAACTTAATCCTTGTATCATCATTTGTATCATCATTTTGGCTTTTAAACTCTGAAAATCACTAAAATTATCTTCGAAATTCTTCATTTTCATACTATTGTAATTTTATTTGTTTACATTTTGTTTGTTATCTTTCTGTTTTTATTCTTTTTAGGCATAGATTCCTTGTAATTGTCTTTGAAAGGGGGTTGCTCTCACGTGGAAAATGTAGCATTACTGACCACTTTTCAAAGACAACTTGTCATAAATTTGTAATTCGACATATTCGAAATTCTTATTTTGATTGATAAAATTTTGCTATATAAACAATTCTTGGCCTAAGCCAGGATAGTCACTGTAAGAGCTCTGAGTTTAATTTAGAGTTTATCCCAGGGCCTACAGAAATTATTCAAAAGGGTTCGGTAACACACGTGAGTTTATTTTCCTAAAAGGTACACAGTTACTTGGCACTTCTTATCTGGTAAGGTAAAGATAGGCAGGCTGGTCCCGCCTGCAGATAGAAGCGGCGGCCGGTCTGGAGGACTGGCTGGAGTCTGGCTGTAGAGGCTGGCTGCGGCTGGAGTAGGCAGCTAGCACGAGCGGTAGTTGCTCGTGGCTGTGTACGGATGGGGTGGGTGGACCCTGAAGAACGAAGAGAGAGTTACTGGAGGTTGGAAATGAGTCAGGAAGAAGACCTCCAGCCCTCAAAGAAAAGGGGTCCCCCGAAGTGGTAGGTAGCACGAGGTAGATGGCTCCGGCAGGTGTACGGAACGAAGATGCTGCCGGAGTCCGAGAGTTGGGCCAGGTTTAGGGTCTGGCCCCCAAAAACTCGTTGCCACCAAAGATCCGTGGAATCTCGCTCAGCCAAGGTCGGGCCGAGCGGTAGGTCCAATAATCCAGCAGAAGGATGTCCTTGATAGTTTTAAAGACTCCAGGATATAATTTTTATCAGACTTGTAGTAGGTTCTCAATCGGTTTCCTCAAAGCTCAATCCCAGACCATCCTGGATTAGGCCCACAATTGTTTATATATCAAAATTTTATCAATCAAAATAAGAATTTCGAATATGTCGATTACAAATTTATGAAAGGTTGTCCTTGAAAAGTGGCCAGTAATGCTACATTTTCCATGTGAGAGCAACCCCTTTCAGACAATTACAAGGAATCTATGCCTAAAAAGAATAAAAAACAGAAAGATAAACAAACAAAATGTAAACAAATAAAATTACAATAGTATGAAAATGAAGAATTTCGAAGATAATTTTAGTGATTTTCAGGGTTTAAAAGCCAAAATGATGATACAAATGATGATACAAGGATTAAGTTGATGATAAAAGGTATGAAAACAGGAACGACCGCTAGACGATCGTTACATCGCTAAAAGCGATTTCATTCAGGCAACCCACTAGTATTTTATTTTCTGCGGTCAAGTCATTGTGCTTTGTATTTCTAGTGCATTACTAATTACTTTTACATTCCATTTACCAATTGATACCAAATCAATCATCATCCTCTGAAATTTGACATATTTTTATTGAATGTAAAAAAAAAAAATGTTTACAACTGTATTATCAACGTTAAAGAGAGTTACAAAGAAAATCATCTCCTATTATGTACCTACTAAGTTTTTTCAAACAGCCAATTCAATATGCAACTACTATAGCCACAAGTCGCCAAACAAATTAACTTCTCTCATACTT
The DNA here is from genome assembly GCA_951802225.1 of Euspilapteryx auroguttella. Lineage (NCBI taxonomy): Eukaryota > Metazoa > Arthropoda > Insecta > Lepidoptera > Gracillariidae > Euspilapteryx > Euspilapteryx auroguttella. The sequence continues at coordinate 3,552,994 of OX637663.1, read as the reverse complement.
TGCCAGAATATTGTCACGTGATGTCACTCCGAAACCGCTGATTAGTTTCAGAATAAGTTCCAAATATACATCCTAATTTGACAAAATATATCCCTATTAAAATCAAACTTTTTATGAAAAGTTAAGGACTCTTAAAAAATATTGTTATAGATATGTTCTTGACTGCAAAAAATTGTTATCAATTTGGAATTTCTTTGACTTATCCCCTAGATGGGTCAGAGGGCGTTCACAGTAACGTCGCCATCCCGAGCAGCGGTCTTGATCTTCGCGCTTTACTTCGCTCCAAAAGCCCAGGCTACGGCCGATTTGCAATATCGCTTTGCGGGCTCTTTGCGTTTTTTTGTATTGACTTTGACACAATATTGCAAAAGCGGCCGTAATAGACCCTCTGGTCATTTTTATCGCCTTCGCTTTTGCAATGATCGTCCGCCGCCAGGTCTGCTTTCGCTTGAAATTTCTTTAGAATAATCAAAACAAGAACAAACATCTGCTTGGAATAACCCTAGATAAACTTATCTCATTTTAAATACAGAATACTGACCTCTCATAATTATAGATGTGCTTTCCAATTTGACCCCATCATAACTGATGTTCATAATCCCAAATCAGCAACATATCAAAAATAGAAATCAGATATTCGTGCGAAAACCGTATCAAGTTACATATTCCTTCATTCAATATGACCATTATTATTGGACCTCCGAAATTATAAACTTACGCTATTTTATAAAAGTACTATACTAATTGACCCGGCGAATTTAACCTAACCTATTACTATGTTATGTTTTATACATATAAACATTCCTTATGAATCACTCAATCTATTAAAAAAAACGGCAACAAAATCTGTTGCATAGTTTTAAAGATTTAAGCAAACATATATTGCGAAAGACACTTTGTTCTATACTATGTGGAATGAGAGTCCCAGCTTAGTTGGTTTTTATTTTTGATGATAGCTCGCTTAGACACTCTCTTGGGACTAATAGTAATGCTTTTATAGTATACTTCGTGTATCTCCCACGCTTCAAAATCTATTTGATGTTTGCAAATATGATTTACGAAGGGGCTTACAGAACTTACAATTATAATAGAAGTAGGTTTACTCTTATACACGGTTACTTTTTTATCGTGGAGGAAAATTTAACACATGGTAGGCATAGTTATACAGGAATGATTCCTGTAAACGAAATTGAAAAATAATGAACCGTACTTACTTGAAGTGCTTCGAAAGTTTTTGTAAAAAAAACTAAAAACTATGTGCACTATCAGAGCAATGACCTACGGTGGCTTAGCTGACGCCAGTCGATACAGGGCGTGGGAGGAGGTTGCAGGATGGTTTCAATAAAAAAAAAAATCCAGTTATTTTAATTATCTTCCAAATATATTATATAGAATTGATACTTTAAACAATGCCATATAAACAATACCCAAATAAAATTTGCAGCTAATCAACTCTCCTTACGTATGAATGAATAACAGCCCAGCCCCGTTTTATTATCTCATAAAAATCACCCTTGGAACAAAACAATAACACCACTTTTTCTAATCCCCTGACACAAAGTGTGCGCAAACCCCATGATACTTCACACTCGACTATTATAGATTTTTAATCACAAACCAAAAAAAACTGTAACTCCTGGTAAATTAAGTCCAAATTTGCTTAAAAACAACATCAATAGCCGCAAAAAAAAACTATCCTTGCAAATGCAACCGTAAACAGATGTTAAAATAGTAGAGTTTAGATTGTGGGAGAAAATAGACAAGTGACGTTACTAAATTAGGATTGTACAGTACGCGTGATTCCCATAATCTGTAATGTGTTAGTGAATTTTGCACTTGACTGTATTTGGATATGCACTCGGCTAACATCTTGTTTGGTATTTATAAATTAGGGGGAGTTACATTAACTAGTCCTCGGAGTAAAGTATTGTTTGATTGAGTCCTCTTTTATAGAGATTCTCACGGTCGGTTTGTTTCTAATGTTTTGAATAGAAATTCTGGGTACAGATGGTTTTACAATCGAATTAATATTAAAAAAAAAAACACCATGCATTCAATTGCAAGTAAAATTTTACAAGGGGAAATGTATAAGTATGACTGTTTGCTCAAATCAAATAGGCTTTTTTTTTTTTTTACGCTGTTGAGTTTAGAATTTTATAATAATTTCTTTTTTTACAAAAAGAGACCCGCCTTCAACAAACCGACACATACATAAACTGAGAACTTCCTCTTTTTCGAAGTCGGTTAAAATTGGTACTAAAACCTTCTCCTGAATCTAACGAATACATTTCTGAAAACCGCATCACAATCGGTTCAGCCAAACGCGAGATAATCGCGGACAAACATACATACATACAGGTCAAACTGATAACCTCCTTTTTTGAAGTCGGTTAATTAAAAATCAAAATATAATTCGATAAAGTGTAATCTCTACTTACGCAGTAACTACTTAGTAATCTGTGTCTTTACGTAAAATAAGACTCCATACCTAGATATTCTTAAAGACATTTTAAAGTACCCATCTCATCATAATCTCAACCGAAAGACGTCGACACCTGAACATAGGCCTCCCCCACAGATCGCCATGATCACGGTCTTGTCGACCCTCATCCAGTGGTAAATATCTCACAGGATTAAAAAGAGGCTTTGATGCCGTCGATCACACTTTAAAAAGAAAAGTAAAATTGACCAAGTTAAATTATTGACGAGTCAACTTTTCAACGTTGAAGAATCCACACTCAATAAATGATTAGACCCCATGCATTCGAAGGATCCAGTGGATTATTTCAGTTTAAAGAAATATTATTAAGGCATTGTTTGTTTGAGCCTCCATTGAGTCGTGCATTTTGTTTAATTCTGATTTTTAAATCTGCAAGGGTAAGTTTTTTTATTGAAATATAAATAAAAACAAAAGCTAAGTATATAGGTACCCAGTTATTATTGAATCTTTAAACTATAAATCTGTACCTCAGAAGCATAACACTGTAACTGACATTTTTGCGATTTTCACTTTTTGATGGAATCCTAATGTATTTGACGAGCTCTTTCGAATGCGCTTACTCCCGTGGCCGTAGCTAGCCTGGAAGTGCCTTTTTTCGATTTGCATTATAGTGTAAATGATGGAATAATGAAACGCAAACCCAAAGTGACAACTGAGTGACAGCTGTCAACGTCAAATATTTGATAACCTAACTTCCTGCCCTTCTTGTTCTTGTCTCTGCGTACGTTCACTTGCTCAATAAAATATCTTAAGTTAATTTTGTTTTCTCTGTTAATACAGTGGTAGACCCAAAATAATAAGTTAATCAAACTTCTTTCATGGTAGCAGAGCGTGGTTACTATTATTTTCAGAGAAATACGAACTGATTGCAAGAATATCAATCGATATAAATATTCCCACCGGTCGACCGGGTCGGCAACCTGTCGGCATACCTAACCTTATTGGTAATTAATTGCAACAACGAATTTAAAAATGTCATCAAATGCATCAAGCGCATTCAGCATTGACAAATTAGTTGGACGTGACAATTATTCGACGTGGAAATTTGCAGTCCGAACGTACTTAGAACATGAAGAGCTGTGGGATTGTGTTGAGGGCACCTGCTCTGATGGCAAACGGGACAAAAAGGCGAAGTCAAAAATAATCTTGCTGGTGGATCCTATTAATTATGTCCACATAGAAGAATGTAAGACTTCTAAACAGGTATGGCTTAATTTAGAACAAGCATTCAGTGATTCAGGCCTAACAAGAAAAGTTGGTTTATTGAAAAATCTTATAACTACTACTTTAGAGAACAGTTCTAGCGTTGAGAGCTATGTAAACACTATTATGTCAACGGCACACAAGCTCCGTAACATAAATTTCAAAGTAGACGACGAATGGCTAGGTACATTGTTACTGGCTGGGCTTCCAGAGGATTATAAACCGATGCTCATGGCATTAGAAAGTTCAGGCACACCAATAACAGCAGACTTAGTTAAGACAAAGATTTTGCAAGATGTAAAGGCTAAACCAACAGAAGACTCCGCACTGATTGTTAAAAAACCAGTTGGTGGGTTTCAAGGCAAATCAAAAGGACCCAGATGTTTTAATTGCAACAAGTATGGCCACTATGCAAAATTTTGTAAAAGCAAGAAAAATACTAATAATAGTTTTGTGGCAGCTTTTTCAGCACTTCCAGTAAATGATGAAAACAATTGGTACATTGATTCCGGAGCTTCAGCACACATGACGAAGCATCAAGAATGGCTGATGAATGAAAAGCCACCGAAGGTGAGCCATGTGCGGATAGCTGATGATAAGGTGCTCAAAGTCAAGTCAACAGGTGACGTTATCATAACTGTTAAGAACAAAAATGGTTCTCTGAACAGGATACAGGTCAAGGATGTACTATATATACCAGACTTAGCAACGAATCTGATGTCTGTCAGTCAGATCATAAAAAGTGGACATCATGTAACATTTGATGAGGAAGGCTGCAAAATAACCTCTAAAAACAACATACTAGCAACAGCTGTTCGAATTAATGGTACATACAGGCTAAATATGATTTATCAACAGGCGCTTTCATCAGTAACAGGTGACATATCTCTCTGGCATCAAAGAATGGGTCACATTAATGATAGCGATCTTGGCAAATTAGTAAACTGTGCCGATGGTATAAAGTTATCAACACAGAAAGAAGACGTACAGTGTACCTCCTGTCTCAAAGGGAAACAGACTAGGCGACCATTTAAGCATGAGGGCTCCCGGGCAAGTGATTTGCTAGAGCTCATTCACTCTGATGTTTGTGGACCAATGGAGAACAAATCTATTGGAGGTGCCAGGTATTTTCTAACTTTTATAGATGATTATTCCAGGAAGGTCTATGTTTACATACTAGTAAACAAAAGTGAAGCTTTGGATAAATTCAAAGAATTTAAAAATCAGGTGGAAAATGAGCTGAACAAAAAGATAAAGATTCTTCGGTCCGATAATGGTAAAGAATATATTAATCACAGTTTCCAAAATTTTCTGAGATCAACAGGTGTTATTCATCAAACTTCAAACCCATATACTCCGGAACAGAATGGGCTTGCCGAACGAATGAACCGTACACTTGTAGAAAAGGCTAGATGTATGATTTTTAATGCATGTTTACAGAAGGAGTACTGGGCGGAGGCTGTATGCACAGCTGCATACATTGTAAACCGTTCTCCAAGTCGAGCGCTGCCGGCAGAAACCACTCCGTATGAAATGTGGACCGGATCAAAGCCAGACATCAGCCATATGAAGGTATTTGGTTGTAAAGCAATGGTGCACGTACCCAAAGAAAAAAGGCAGAAATGGGATGCCAAATCACGTGAGTTGATTTTTGTTGGATACAGTGACACTACAAAAGGTTATAGATTTATAGACCACAAATCAAAGCGTGCCTTGATGAGCAGAGATGTCATATTTCTAGAGAACAATATACCAAGCCATATTCAGAATAAAACATGCATTAATAAAGATCAATTAATAAATCCTACTTCAAAGCAAAATTTTATAAATAATGTAATTACACAGAATAAACCAAATTCGGTTGATATAGTACTTACAAATGAAGACAGTATTCCGCCACCAAATTCACAGGTCACTGACACAGACTCCCTTGCACAGAACAGTTCATCCGAGGAATACGAGGACCCTAATGAATCAGAGTATGTGCCTGAGAGTACATTGTCGTCTTGCCCGAATGTTACAGTGAGAACACGAAGACAATTAAGGATCGAACAGGAACAATCAGGTGAACAAAATCATTTTGAACCTTTGTCTTTAGAAAGTTTTAATAACGAGACAGCAATGAGCGTACAGAGTGTGCTAGACTGTGATCCGCAGAGCATTGAAGAGGCTTTAAACAGTGACATAGCTCAGGAGTGGAAAAATGCTATGAATGTAGAGTATGAATCACTAATAAAAAATAATACATGGTCTCTTACTCCCTTACCAGCTGGAAAGAGAGCCATACCCTGCAAGTGGGTTTTTAAAACAAAGAGGGATGAAAATGGTTTAATAAATAAATATAAGGCCAGATTAGTCATAAAAGGATACAAGCAAAGAAAGGATATAGACTACCAGGATGTTTTTGCACCAGTAGTACGGTATACAACACTCAGGTATCTAGTGGCTACAGCAGCTAAATATGATTTAAAAATCCATCAGATGGACGCCGTTTCAGCATTCCTGCAAGGAGATGTAGAGGAGGAACTCTACATGACTCAGCCGCCTCTATATGAAAAGGAGAGCAATGAAGTATGCCGCCTGAATAAATCAATATATGGGCTCAAACAGGCAAGCAGGCAGTGGAACATAAAGCTTAATACTGCACTTGAAGAAATAGGCTTTACACGAAGCAAAGTTGATCCCTGCGCATACTTCTTGGTGAATGGAACTGACCTAATTTTCATTGCTTTGTATGTAGATGATCTACTATTCTTTTACAGCAGGGAAGGAACAGTCAATACTGTAAAAGAAAAGTTGGCCAGGAAATTCTGCATGAAAGATTTAGGCGAAGCTAAATTCTGCATTGGCCTGAGAATATTAAGAAAAGAAGATGAGATTTCATTGGATCAGTCATTGTACATTGAGAAAATACTAGAACGCTTTGGAATGTCAGACAGCAAACCAGTCAACACCCCTTGTGATGTCAGCACAAAATTGACACCAGCAAAAACAGATGTTGAAATTTTGAGTAACATACCATACCATGAAGCAATTGGATGTCTCCTGTATTTATCTCAAGGTACCCGACCAGATATAACATATGCAGTCAATTTATTAAGCCGTTTTAATAACAAACCTACTAAAGAACACTGGATGGCTTTAAAGAGAGTACTAAGATACTTAAAAGGAACATTGGACATGAAATTAGTATTCAAGAAAAATGCACAAGGAGAAATTTACGGTTACTGTGATGCAGACTGGGCAGCAAACGTAGAAGACAGACGTTCTTGCACCGGTCATGTTTTTCTATTTCAGGGAGCTGCTATAAGTTGGAACTCTAAAAGACAAGCAACTGTTGCCTTATCATCAACAGAAGCGGAATATATGTCTCTGACTTCTGCAGTCCAAGAAGCACTGTGGCTTAAACAACTAGACCACAACCTATGGTCTAAAGAAGAAGATCGGCCACTTTTTATTTATTGTGATAATCAAAGTACTATTAGGCTTTCAGGTGGCGACGCCTATCATGCCCGCAGCAAGCACATAGATGTGAGGTACCACTTCATCCGTGAGAAGATATCCAGCCGGGAGATCGGAGTCCAGTATAAAGGCACTGAGGAAATGACCGCTGACGTCCTCACAAAGGGACTCTGCCGCAGCAAGCATGATCACTGCTCCACAGCAATGGGTTTGCGTTCAGGAGAGGATGATGGAATAATGAAACGCAAACCCAAAGTGACAACTGAGTGACAGCTGTCAACGTCAAATATTTGATAACCTAACTTCCTGCCCTTCTTGTTCTTGTCTCTGCGTACGTTCACTTGCTCAATAAAATATCTTAAGTTAATTTTGTTTTCTCTGTTAATACAGTGGTAGACCCAAAATAATAAGTTAATCAAACTTCTTTCAGTAAATACCTTGCCTGATGAGAAGCATTAAACTGCAAGAGCGTATACTGCTTTATGCTTCGAATTAATTTTATTGCATAACATTGTATGTACCATCATACAGTTTTATGCTTCTGAACTATATCCGATGCATAATACTGTAACTGCGCAGATACCGTGTTTTGCTTCGAAGCAAATCAAGATGCATAATACTGTATTTTTGCTGTTACAGTTTTATACTATTCAATTAAATCCGATTAAGAGGGCGTGGTTTAACGCATCTTTATATAGAAGCTGCTAGTTACGCGGAAGTTCGGTCTTGGCCGGCTATCAGAGATAAAGAAAATAGAAAAAAATGTATCTAAATTGACAGTTTTTGGCATTCTTAATTCAGTGATACTTACCATACAAGTAAAAATACACGCAATCTTCTTTTAAAAATAAATGGTAAAAAAGTCCGTCAACGAATGCTTCCTCATACCCTCAACACAACAACTTCTTGCAACAACTCCATCAAAGATAGATTATACCACTGTTGCAGCTGAATAAAATACCGACAGAACTCATTACCCATAGACGAAACCATACAACGTCACTTCCACGCCATACCTTGCGAGTCGCATCATTCACGGTAAAAAATATATCCGGCGTGAATATCCTGGACTAGAACCGAAAGAAAACTGCAATGAAAATGGCTAAAAGACATTCAATGAAGACCTAAATTCCTCACTCCATTTGCCAAGCAATGATACCTTTACACATGTTATCAACACGCGGTCACGCTACAGTAAGAAAACAAAAAAAAATGGTTCTCCAAGATTGGAGCACAATTCTGACCCTAGATATAAACGTCTTATAAAAAAAAAAGTTCATATCTAACACCAGAAAAGATACATACTTACTCCAATCCCAAAGTCTCGTCCTTTTTTCGATTCTCTTTCAAGCCTGAGGATGGTCGCGCACGGATCTGATCTCAAGTGTGACATCACATGCATTACTGCCAGGCAAACTAAATTGAAAATTAAAGTCCTAATTGGTCATACTACCGTACAACCATTTGTTTTGCAATACTTTCCTCGGAAACTTGGTATTTATTAACCAAGTCTGATAGTGCCCGCCGATCCTTAGCACATGCTTTCATTGCTGATTTACCCGAAACACTGCAGCAGTTATGTATAATCTGTCCTTGATGATGCTGCTGCATCAAACTGCTCAATTACTTTGAAAGTATTAAGAAACATTAATTCAAACAGACGTCATACAATTTACATTACAATCAATATCCGAACAGCAAATCTGTGAATTTCTAAGGTAACTTTTAAGTATCGGTCCTGTTTTCTGGCGCAGATCTACTTCAGATAAACTTTCAGACTGCATTTAGGTAACATAATATAAAAACTCTGGTTTCTCTCCCTATTAGCTAGCTACTAGACCCTGACATCATGAACGGCTTATTGTGAAATCTACAACGTTAAACTCATGCTACGTCGTCGCTAAAGTTCAAACTTCCTATAATGACCCTTTCATGACCCCACTATGCGTGTGACTACAGGCAAGGAAAGAGGAACTAGTGGCATTTTATTTATAAAGCTCAAAGCAGTCTCAAAACCTTACTAAAACTAATCTACGCCAGAATATAAGACAAGAGCTCAAACTTCCACGAGTTATACTACTAATCAGTGAGCCACTGCAGACTCAGAGCACAACCAAGAACAACGTTTCGCCTACCCTGACATAATGGAATCCTGATACCAAAGCGCTAGGGACCTATGTCTCATTCATGCAACAGTTACTTAAGGACCCCATATGTCCCATATTATTTTATATTCAACCATTCTCTATAATGTTCACTACATTAGGTCACAGATTCAGACAACATCATTTAAAACATGAAATTTCACTCAGAGAGTACATAATATAAATTACTGACACAGATTTAGAGTTGTACGGTTCTGAATGTATGTTCTACAGTGTTTTTTAACAGTAAAGTTGTTTATTGTACTTTGTTTTCTTAAAGAAAATACTGTAACTGACACCATTTCTCACCGGATTACAAAAATAATCTTAGAAGCATTTTAGTGTATGTGATGCATGTTTTTACAAGAGTACCTGAAAAACTATATTTTTTCATAGGACTTATTTTTCTGAAAATTGTTTTGAATTGAGAGATAATTGCTCTATGTTATCAATTAAACTCAAGATGATTATAGCGTCTACTTTTGCGTCTTATTTGCGTCTAAAGTTGAAAAACATGCGATTTCAAACTTTAAAACGCTCTCCTGTAAAATTACGATTTGCGACTTACAGTGTTATGCTTCTGAGGTACAGAAATATACTTTTGATCTGATGAACGTTAAAAACGCTATAACGGTCATATACGGCACTACCACAAAAATAGTTAGTACTCGTCTAAATCAATAGTCGTTTAAGTTTCGATAAGCGATTTCGACGGGGTCTCACTTTTAATGGTAAGTCCCGATTATGATCGAATTACGTGATCTAGCTTTTTTATGCTTCTAGAGCTAAGTTTCAAATATTCTAGGGCTGTGTCGCTGTCGACTAAGAATGTGTTTTTTTTTATAGTTTACGAAAACGCAATCGTTCACTCACATTCGTGCATCACCCCCTGAAAAAAAGGTAACTGGGGTAAATTTAAACTGTAAATTGACTTTGACAGTGATTGACCTCGGTCTTCCTCTTTAGTCCTAATAATTGAAGCATCAGCGCTTTCTGGGGGTTTAAAAGATATTTTTTTTAGTTGTATGGCGTGTTTCTTTTTTTATCTATATTTTAAATACCAGTCATTATCTTTATTTAATATCTTCTTTACGTTTCCCTTTGTCAACTAAATTTTGCTAATGCATTTTGTATTTTTCGTTTAATTACAGTTAAACTCATTCATCATTGATACCTTACTAATTCCCATATCACCCTATTCCTAGATCACCGTCAAAGTTGAGTTCACTCCACACCTACAAACAGCTCCGGGAGATTATATTGGTCGTTGCACTAATGAGTTCACTTGACCGGTTGATTAGAGTTGGCTAACTGTTGCTATTTTGGACGAAACTGTCTTGCAGTTTGCCGATATACCTAGTATAATAATAGAAAAGGCAGGAATAAAATTATTGATAAATGATTTATACAATGGAGAGCCACTGTTTTAACTGAACTAATCTTTCTAGGCTTGTTGTTTTGCATACAGATTATTTTATACTTTCTCCTGCATATAGCTAACTAGTCAACCCGGCGAATATCGTACCGCCTAACCTATTACTATTTTATGCATGAACAATACTAAAACACCTTTCTCTTGAATCACTTTTATATTAAAAAAAAAAACATTAAAAATCTGTTGCATTGTTTTAAAGATATGAGCAGACATAGAGACAGACGCGGAATGCAATTTATTTTATATTATGTATAAATTGATACTACAAAATATAAGGGTTTTTCTGTTTCTCTAAGAAAGACCGTTTTCTATAAGATATACTCTGCCGTGATATTGCTTGTTTATCTGTTATAATAATTCCAATATGGGGTCAAGTTTCTTAACTAAAATTGATCGACTTGTGAGATTGTCTTGTTAGCGACTTCGTTACCCATTGCTGTTTTGTTTGTGCGTGTAACAGAAATTGTCTTAGTTAAAGCGGCAATGGTTTACGAAGTCGCTAAAAAGACAATTACAAGTCGATCGAATTTAGTTAAGAGAATTACCCCCCAGGTTTGTGTGACGCTATATTATTTATATGTATGTATATTTAGATTGTGCTCCAATGGCAAACAAAATATTATGAAGTTCGTAGAGCCCTGAAATACTTAGCAAGCTACTTACATAAAATAACTTATGTAATATATGATCACTAAGTTCTTACTATGTATAAAACGATAAATAATCAAGTCTCTGCAATTTGGCAAACCTTTAAAATTAGTTTAAAATTTAATCTGCCGCCAACGATGTGTTGCGATTAAGCGCGCCCAATAACCAATCACTTGGTTTGGGGTGGTTTGGGGAACTAGTGATGTTAATTTTGCTCTATAACTTTGAATCGATAGCATCGATAAACGTCGACTGTGAACTGCTCGATTTCGAGGGGTTAAAACATTTTTGTGATGAATATTAGTACTTATATCGATGTTTGGGTCTATTAGATTTGGGTGTGTGAGCAATGCCTTAGGATGTTTTAAGCACCCAAGAAAAAAGTTGTTAAGTATTTAGAAAAACTTCACTTAGGTAGCTTAAAATGCGGCTTGATTTGATTATGTTATTCTTAAAAAAACATTTTACTAATTCATTTCATTTTTTTCATTATTTTATTATTAAGTTTTCTTTTTACACATTTATGTAGGTTGTATTGTGCTTTAGCTTACTTTTATAAAATCTGTTTTTTTTTACATTTCTACTTCAGTTTCAAAGACAATCGAAACCAAACGAAAAACGGTGAAGAAATCACTAGTTTCATAGAAGCACGGATAGAATTGGGCAGCGAGTGATAACAGAGGACCCTCCGCCCTCTAGATCAAGGGCTATAATTAGATCATGGCCCCTTGGCGAAGTTATCATTGTTCTGTAGGAAAATTGGCTTATTTTTAAAAGCATATTTTTGACAAATACATAGATTACATACTTTTTAGTAGGTACTTTTTAGCTTGCTAGCTTACTTTCCTGCTATCCTGGCTCGAAAAACTCGACAAAGCTGCAGTCAGGCAAAGCTACTGTGGACATTAATAAAGGTAGTAAGTAAAGTGTGGAGATTTAAGTGTTATGATATGAAATGAAACAAATCACTTCAAAACCAACATTGAATGAAATGGTAGAGAGCAATCCTGAAAATACAATGGAAAACAAATAGGTTTTTTTTTAAGTGTCTCTATAAATTTTAAAACTAGCTGTCCCGGAAAACTTCGAATCGCGCCTTAAATTTTTTTATGGAAAAAAATTAGATACTGTTGTTTTTACAACCTTCCGGCCCAATTCTCCATATTTTCTCACCTTATAAATCTTCCCTGTACTACTACGAACATTTCAAAACCAAAATCAGCTAAATCGGCCCGGCCGTTTTAGAGTTTCGTTTAGACTAACCAACCACAATTCATTTTTATGTATATAGTAGATTTACCTTTTGCAGAAAGCCTTGAATACAGAAATTTGATTGTTACTGGTAAACTGAAGCTATTTTAATACTTAATACAACAACTTTATCAAATATCCACAAACCAATCAAGCAAAGTGAATATTTCACGCTTCCTATTACAACACAATTGCAATAAAGCATCGATTATAATTCAATCAAAAGCAAATAAAATCATTTGGACAAACCAATTTTTACTGATCTCCCATGTAAAATAAAAGTGGCAAAAGATGAGATAAATTTAGGGGTCAAAGTGGGGTGGTCATTTTTGCGAGGGCCCTTTGAGATAACCTACAAAAGGGAATCGTTAAAACTCAATCGAAATTACTAGGGTCTGTCAGACCTATCCCTCGGTTTAGGGTAAAGCTTTTAAATGATTCCTACCTCACTCCTATTTTTACACTTATTTATTTACACTGACATTTGATTAATAATATTAATTTCAACCTTAATGTTTGCTAATTAAAGACCAATAGGTCCAATAAAAATTGATAGGTTGCATTGCTGGCTACTTGTCGGTTCAATGCAAAAGTATTTTACTTAATACTTAAAAGCTTAAGTTAGATTTAAATCAAGTTTGTCAATATTTTTTAAGGCATTTTGTTTATTATGATTAATTAATATGCCTTATTTTTAAAACTATGATAAAACTTCCCCATTTACTAGTCAACTATTTGTAGTCGCACCCTAATAGGGTTGAACCCCGATTTCAGTGTGATATGATTGTTGCATTGCAGGGTTGCCGCCTTATTGAGATTAGCTTAACAATGTTTATTGTTTTTGTACAATATTACAATTACCATTAAGGCATAATCTTCCTAACATGACTACTTTACAATAATATTATTAATAACGCATAACACTCAGAAAAGAGATCCTAACTAGGTAAAATCTGTATCTAGGACCGTTACAGATACAAATGCGCTCATACACCCAAGAAACAAAAATATTTAATTATTTTTAAGTTACAGCCTATATTGTATGATACTTATAATATTCTTACCGAGTGAGCAAAACAAAGCAATAGCGCTTGCCTGTCGGAACTATGGGTTGCCTAAAGAAAATCGCTTAAAACGATAAGGCCGCCTATTGACTCTCAATTTGCAATTAGAAATTTGTAATATTTTGATGTTTTATTTTATATATGTGATATTTTGCCAATAAAGCGTTTTTAATTTCACTTTTCAACTATTGTATAATTATTTTCTGAATCATAAACGTTATATATTTTTTTGTACAATCCCAGTGACACCATCAATCGATTGTACAGCACGCAACATTAATTCGTCATTCGCGCACCCTTTTTAATTTGTCAGAGAAGTAAATGACGGAGATGAACTGCAGCAGAGCCCTGCGTCGGTAATAAATAATTAATTTTGGTATCTCATAAATTCAATTTGAATCTCATATGGGAGGGATTATTTTTGAATTTTTCGACTTAGCCCCCGAATAATTTAATCTAACATTTTTGTTAAATTCATGGAAAACTAGTTCTTCTAGGGAACTCCCTTTTATATTTTTAGGGATTGTTAATAAAAATTTTGTTGTGTTTTCTTATCGACTAGTCAAACCGGCGAACTTCGTACCGTATTTTGTTCTGCATGTATTATACCTACTTATAAACCTTCCTTTTGAATGACTCTATCTTATTAAAAAAAAACTCATTAAAATCCATTGCATAGTTTAAAAGATATAAGCATACATAGGGAGAGATGCGGGAAGTGACTTTATTTTAGACTATGTATTAATTAATATTGATATGTAGCACTGTGGAGATATTGTAAATTTTACGAAATTAACCTGAATAATCCAAATATAAACCGACACAATAAAAACTGAAAAATCATCAACACAAATAAAAGATAAATTAATGATTAATTAAATGTATCGGATCGCCGATTATTTGGTATATTTATTTTATAAGAGCCGCGTCAACAACACTTCACCTGAATAATGTGTCATTTGACAGACGTATCTCTGGGATTATATGTATATAATTACTTAAATTGATGCGAAACTAATAATGTCTAGACATGACAAAATAAATGTTAAAAACCTTTTTAAATTAAGCTTTCGATTCGTTGAGTTTTTTTTTGTAGTTATTTTCAGCAAGGCCTTCATTTGATACCAATATTGCAGTACACTAAAAACAACTCACCCGCCATCTTGATTTTTCTGCCATGTTGGATTTTTTTTATGACGTCACATTAGCCTGAACGTGTTTACACAATTTCAATCGGTTAAAGAAATCTGCTTTAAAATTGAGTTGCAAGATTTCACCCGAACATTATACATACATACATTGCAAGTTAAATAAAAGATTTTATTAATATTGATTTGTGATGAACCAGATTGCCCGCGGCGGGCATCATTGTTAACATACAGTCACAGCAGTTTTCTAAATAAACAGAAATAAAAACATAAGTATGTAGGTACTTAAAATGTTTAGTTTCGAAAGGGTCGTTTTTTTTAAATGTTAGAAAACTTTTATTAAGATTTTTTAAAACTATACCTATCTAATTCTATGTATCTCAAAGCGTTTTGTATCGTTCGATTTAATTTTAACTATACAAACAAGCATTCGATATCGCGACGGCAAATTAATAAACCTTTTTGTATACTTATCGCTCTTTTGATGAAACATTTTAAGCACAAACATAAACATATATTTTATTTTATAATACTCTTCCTTTACTGACTGACTGACAGACAACGCAGAGCCGAAACTACTGGGCGTAGCGGGCTAAATTTTGCACGTGGCTTTCTTGGAGAGTGTAGGGAAGCACTAAGGAATAATTTCCCGAAGTTCCCATGGGAACGGGAAAAAACGGGATTTTGGTGTTTATGAGATCTCAGCGGGTGAAACCGCGGAGCAGCCTCTAGTAATTGCATAAAATAATAACATTAAAACAAAACTCACGCCCCTCAAAACTCTCGTTTGGACCCCAATAATTTCTTCGAAAAATCGATAAACCCCTAATCAGGTTAAAGAGATAAATCGCCTATTTTAACGGCACGCGCCAAACGGGGCATAATTAGATTGCTATCATCTGTGGCTTGCTCAGTAATAGTTATTACTGCTTGATCACTTCGTTTTGGACTCTTGGTGGTTTAAAATTAAAATCAAGGAAGTGAGTGTTGCTATGCATGATTATTTAACAGGCTTTTTTAAGGACTAAGCCCTGTAGGTCCGGGCGTAAGAATATGTCTACGGTATGCCCTGCCTGTCGTAAGAGGCGACTAAAAGGGGTCTTTGGGGTCGTGGGTGTGAAGGGCGGGGGCCCGACACACTCATCAAACGGCCCCGAGATGGGCGGCGGCACAGCTTGTGGCACTGTGCCGCCGTAGCTCCAAAGGCGAGCCGGGGAGGGAACAATATGCCCTCCCCGAGCATGAAGCTGATAGTAGCTGAGCGTGGGAAGACTTCGGACGCTATAATGTGTGGTTCCCGGGGTTCTTCCCAAAAGCGCCAAGACGGCCGCCGGGGGGTTTTAGTGGGTGCGAGCCCCACATACCCCCGACGCTCCCCCGAGCGTCGGGAAATGCGATAGGCATTTGCCCTCGTAAAAAAAAAGGCTTTTTTAAGGACTGCTTCAGCTCACCATACCCAACAACTTTCATAAAGCAACATGATGAATAATATCTCAAAAAAAAAAATTAGTCTGGTACATTGAACCCATCAAATCAGCTGATCGAAGAACCAATTTATGATAGTACAGACTTTTCATTTTTCGAAATAAGGTCTATATCCGCTGCTGTACATGTATAGGCCTCCGCCACACATCGCCACAATGACTGAAGTAATTGTGTTGTTAGTTACGATTGCCGCTTTAACAAAGGCCAGTTCTGTTGCAGCCCAAAAATAACAGCAATGGTTAACGAAGTCGCTAACAAGACAATTAAGAGTCGATCGTTTTTAGTTAAGAAACTTGATCCCCTGTCTTGTACGACCCTCAGCCACTGATCTTTCTTATTTCTTAGTACTCTAGTAGTACTAAAAGTAGTAGGATCAGAATTAAAGTGGTAGACTTGTAATGATAGAACTCAATTATATTCAGCTATTAATACAGACCACTATACTTAATTGAATAATTACTTAACGCAATATAAAAGTGACAAAATTTTATGGTTAACGTCTCTGTTATGGTAGCTTAACAACCAATGATCGGGCCATCTGCCGAAATTTGGGCAAATTTTTGATGAAAGGCACTCAGATAGGTTCCTTCTGCTTAATTACAGAAAAATCAATCAATATATATAAAACTCTTCCGTTACTGACTGACTGACTGACTGACTGACTGACTGACTGACTGACTGACTGACTGACTGTCTGACTGACTGACTGACTGACAGACAACGCAGAGCCGAAACTACTGGGCGTAGCGGGCTGAAATTTTGCATGTAGGTTCCTTAGGGAGTGTAGGTGAGCACTAAGAAAGGATTTCCCAAAATTCCCATGGGAACGGGAGAAAATGGGATTTTTTTGTTTAGGATAAATCTGCGCGGGTGTTACCGCGGGACAGCCTCTAGTATATATATAAAACTCTTCCGTTACTGACTGGCTGACTGACTGACTGACTGACTGACAACGTAGAGCCGAAACTAATGGGCGTAGCGGGCTGAAATTTTGCACGTGGGTTCCTTGGGGAGTGTAGGTGAGCACTAAGAAGGGATTTTCCGAATTTCCACGGGAACGAAAAAAAACGGGATTTTTGTGTTTATGAGAAATCTGCGCGGGAAAAACCGCGGGGTAGCCTTTAGTATTAATATAATGTGGTTGCGGTGTCTTTAATTTACATAAATTTTATCTTAATATACTTGTCTATTACTGTAGTACGGTCCTATAGCATATACAAACCCAGAAGCTCGTTTGTTTTTAAAAAAAATATTCTAGAAAGTTTTTCTTCTACCTTTAGTGAAATCAAATAAAAATAGAACAACATGTAAAATCAGGCCAACATCATTGGAATCCACTGAATATATTTAAAGTTACTTTAAGAAAACTTCAAATAATAGCTTTTATTCCCATTCCTAAAGCACATACCAACTTACAATAAAATTGCGTAAGTGTTATTAACGAATGGTCCATTGGCGTTGACGCACACGGGTTAGTGTAGATTCGCCAAGTGCTCATTTCGCCAAGTACTTTTTAACTCCATACATCGAGTGTATTTTCGCCAAGTGATTTATTAATTAATTTTGCATCGTGTATTTTCGCCAAGTCGTTAAAATTATTACAGTTAGTTTCACTAATGCAGTACAAATTTAACACTAGCGTATCTGCCTCTTGCTAAGCATTTGTGAACTATGAGAAAGCTTTTGATTCGTTTGAGTCAGCGGTGCCAAGTAAACCATTGGTATATCGAGTGTCGAAGTGTTTGTTAGATAAGTTAGACTACAGGATCAGAGCTCAAAGCCTGCAGCGGGGATTCATAATAGAGGCATAGGGGGATATCATATCCCTAAAACTGTTCAATGCTGCACTTGAGGATATCTTCAAGAACTGGAAAGATCTAAGCATCAACAAACGGCGAAAGTCTACGAAAATTGTGTGTTGCCAGTATGGGCAAACGCAACAGAGAAATGGTCACTGAAAGGGTAATAGAATTGGTTTTGCTCAGTTTCCCTGCGTAGTCGAATTAGAAGTGATGGCAACCGCAGAAGAATTAAAGTCACCGAAATAACCCAAAGTATTGCGAAATGCAGGCAATGGGCAGGGCAAATAGCTCGGGAGAACAGATGCCCGAAAAGTAATGGAGTGGGTGACAGCGCACAAGAAGACGCCGAGTAGGCAGACCTTCTACTAGTTCATGTAGCCCTGGTACTTTTAAATATAAATTTAAAACTAAAATTTTAAATATAAATTTAAAACTAAAATGCATGAACGAGTAAGGCTACGAACGCACAGGCGGTTTTTTGCCGCGCGGATTTTATGTAACATACTGAATCCTATGGAAGTGTGCGCACCAGCGGATAAAAAACCGCGCGGTTAAAAATCCGCTGTCGCGGTTTTATTTCCGCGCGGCTAAAAATTCGCCTGTACCTTCGTGGCCTATGAATAAGGTTGAAAATGAAATAACAACCTTTCCAACCGCGCGGAAATAAAACCGCAACAGCGGATTTTTATCCGCGCGGTTTGTTACCGCGCGGATAAAAATCCGCCTGTGCGTTTGTAGCCTAATTTTTAAAGGATATAACTAAGAAATAAGTGAAACCAACTTTACTTTATAAAATTTTGTAATCAAAATGAACTTGGCGAAAATACACGGCGTTTGACACTTGGCGAAATGAGTACTTGGCGAATCTACACTAACCCACGCACACGGGAGTGGACGCGTAATATCGCTAATTTTATTTCGTTTCCTTTTAAGAAAAACCTAGAATAGAACACAACCAATAAGTTAAGAATAATTACCTAAGTTAGTACTTACTTTTTTATATAATAAATAGGAAGTAATGACATTTGCCTGTCCTGCTTGCTTCTCATTGTTACATTTATATTTTTCAGTTTTTTTAAAGTTTGAAATGTTTAATTCTCCAGCCTCTCTCATTTGGTCTTGCAAAGCGAAAAAACTTTCTTTCATATACAAAAAGAATTCAGTTTAGTACCTAAAACTCTCTTGCACCTTTGTATTTGTAACCAAGAGTTGGTGTTTTAATGTCAATCGTCGTAGCTACGTATTATCATTAATATTAAAAATTTTATATATAAACAATTTTTACAGCGCTTAGCCTTACCGCAAGTTTCAAGTACACCACTGTTCCAGCTAAAACTAAATTCATAGCCAATCAATATATATAAAACTCTTCCGTTACTGACTGACTGACAGACAACGCAGAGCTGAAACTACTGGGCGTAGCGGGCTGAAATTTTACATGTAGGTTCCTTAGAGAGTGTAGGTGAGCACTAAGAAGGGATTTCCCGAAATTCCCACGGGAAAGGGAAAAAACGGGAACTTTGCGTTTATGAAAAATCTGCGCGGGAAAAACCGCGGGGCAGCCTCTAGTTAGCTACTAAAATGTCGCTGCCTTTAGTGGCGAGCGTGTGCGCAATTACCAGGTATGTTATGGTGTTTATGGTACCCCTAATAATGGATGATCAATCAAACTAGAAATAATACATAATGAGCTATTTAATGATATACCAGCGCGGTTAGTTACGTAAAAAACCTAATGTTGAGGGGTAAATTGAAAATACTGAGTGAGTAGGTACCTAACATAATTATAAGCATCAGTACCTACCTACATCTACATACTTCTAATGGACGTGGACGACACATTTTCAAACAGGTAGGTACAGTGGCGGAATAGAACGTAATAGGTACCAGCGCTCCGTCACTTTCTCAGGTCACGAGTTATTCGAAAAGATGGATTTTTGACGTTATTGCCAGTGATGACTTACGGAACCGAGACGGTCGCTAAATATGGGCCATATCAGGAAGATTTAAGTCACTTAAAGGGCAATCGCAAAAGCTTAGCTTGGAGTTTCTCCTGCGTGATCAAATCAGAAGTGATCAGATCAGAAGAACCAAAGTCACCGACATAGCCCAAAGTATCGGTGGCAATGGGCAGCGTACATAGCTCAAAGAATATATGGTTACTGAAGCCAAAAAGATCTCAAGTGGCGTAATAGTATTAATTCGACTGGAAACAGGAAAGGAAAAAGTGAATACACAGGTAGAAAGTCTTTGCCCAGCAGTGGGACACAATGGAGACGATAAAAAAAGTTATAGGTACGTTGTATTTGCATTTGAATAAAGTAAAGTAAATCATCACTAAAACACTCTCTAGCTCAAAACAGCCGAGTACACTTTATTCAGGCGATAAGGCGGACTGAACTGCGCATAAACTTTATGACTATAACTTACTGATTCAAACCTCAAGATTCTATTGTAAGGGCTGTGTTGCTGTGTTATATTCATTTTGTAAAAAAATGACTTATCACGTTTTAGAAATAACGGTTAAAATAAATTTGATATGCAAGACACCACTTTCGCTATGCCAATGGCTAGGTTCCATAGGGGTCCATTTCCTCGATGAAAGCCAGGCGAAAAATTTATTATAAACCTTTATTATCAGACAGAACTTTTTCATAACACTAAAATATGATCTAGATCGTATCGTTTTAATTAATCATTAATTGACCCTACAATTCATAAAGTTCGAAATGATGTTAGATTTTTCGAGAGTTGTTGCACTTTCACGTTGAACTCAGTATAGTTTAGTCTTGTATCGGAATTTTATGATACTTTACAATATACCTAAGTATTATAGATAACACATCAGAATAGAAAATAGTCTTAAAATAAATAATATAATTTTACGCAGTGGCTGGTGTTTAGATAAAGACTGTTACGATTAAAGTTAGCAAAATCAGAGAATTCGCAAAGAAAAACAATACTGACGAATCCTTTGTCCTATCCCCTAGTCTTGAGTTTAGACTCAAATTTGATTTTCTTTCCAACACACCCTGCCCACACCTTACCACAGCACGAGTCGCGCGTCCGTGGGCGACGCGCGATACCGATATACGATATCGTGACGACTTTATTCCGAGTACGCCTTGCGATTTATTGCCGCGCGACTTGTGAACGACTGGCCTGATAGCAAGGGTTTAAGTTTAGAATACTTTTGTTTATGAAGATTCTATTTTATTATTCCTAGTTGTTTCCTCAGAAAGACCAGCGGTTTCCAACCTCTCCGTTGTTCCTTCTCGTCGTGCAGGGGCCGTATTCGCTTATTTTGATAGCCACTATATAGTACCGTGGCGGTCTAGGAGGGCGTAACACATTTGTCTATGGTCACTTGCGCCCTAGACTGTATTACCAAAGAACAAGAGCTGTTTTGCAATACAGAAAAACTGAAAGTGTTACACCGACCTAGACCGCAAGTCAATGGTAAAGTCATATAACAGCGATCCATGGTAACTTTTCTATAATTTTTTTGTTTAGAGAATATACTTACCAAAAAAGTGATCTTTGACAATTGAGATCATAATAATGAGACAAATAAGAGTTTTTGCGCTGAGCGCAGAGCGCTGAGGCGGCACAGTGCCACAAGCTGTGCTACCGCCCATCTCGGGGTTGTTTGAAAAGTGTGTCGGGCCCCTGCCTTTCACACCCACGACTCCAAATACCTATTTTAGTCTCGGATGGGAGCAGACCTTTCATCAGTATACCCAGACAAACTTGAACAGTTAGTCATACAGCGATCTCCAAAGCCACCTGCCAAACATCAACAGAGGCTAAGTTTGACTTTACGGGACCTTGCCTGCATTTATGATAACCAGTTTTATTTTTCAGTTCAGGACTCGAACCTGGTGCTTTAGGAAAGTAAAACCTACTCAGGCTTGTGGACGTTAATGTTGCATTCATTAAAGCGATATCTGTTATCATATCAGTTTCGAGCTCGTCTCGTTTGACGAACATTGTGGTGCAAGTCATAAGAAAAGTGAACTTGATTTTGTAAAATCATCAATATATATAAAACTCTTCCGTTACTGACTGACTGACTGACTGACAGACAACGTAGAGCCGAAACTTCTGGGCGTACAAAGCTGAAATTTGGCATGTAGGTTCCTTAGGGAGTGTAGGTGAGCACTAAGAAAGGATTTCCCGAAATTCCAACGGAAACGGAAAAAAACGGGATTATTGTGTTTATGAGAAATCTGCGCGGGAAATACCGCGGGGCAGCCTCTAGTCATATAGTAACGTGACGTGTATGAAAAGTCTTATGACTGTAGAAGAAGCGAAAGAAATGTGCCAGGATCGTAGCTAGTGGAGATTAATTGTCTCTGCCTACCCCAATGGGATACAGACGTGACGTAATGTACATAAAAACAAAGGATCAAGACTCATGAGGTGATCGAGCTTTGTTTTATTGGTTCCGTAGCCAGATCTCTAAACTAAAATTAAGTTTTATAGGTAGGATACTTACCGTGTTATTCATAAAGATACTGTTACTGGAGGTCTACTTCTCTGGTTTGTTGTATGGTAAATACGTGACATCCAGTCTAAATTGACATACGTCAAATAACTAAAATGCTCTTTAACTTTTTATGAATAACAGGGTTAGTGTAAAAAAACAACTTTGTAACTTCAATATAGTTTCGAGATAAATTACTATGTAAGACTCTGACAGAAATACTTGCAACCATGCACCGAAAGTCGCAGAGCAAGCAGACCTCCACAAGGTGATCAGAGGAACTGCTAAAGTTGGCGGGAGTGCCCTGAATGACCAGTCATTAAGGCGATATGTGGATGTACACAAACTTGTGTCTTGCTCCATACAAGCCGGGCGGCCATACAAAAGTAATAAAGTTTGAACAGTACATTATATTAAATAGCTTTTAACATTCCAACTGCTATCTGAATGTGTCCACGAGACATTTATATTTAACTCAATACGTGTCCAATGTTTACCTTTTAGTCCGCTTTTTTTATTTGTAAAGCAAGATTTTGAATATGTTACGAAAGATTTTTATGTTTTATACTTATTTATGTTAAAGCTGTTAGGTACTAATAAGACTATGCACTATGTTTAATTTGATGATTAATAAATTATTTAATTTAGCTCTTTTTTGTCTACCCGGCGAACTTCGTACCGCCTTAGCTTTAACTATTTTGTACGTATGTATTATTCATATAAACCTTCCTTATGAATCGCTCGCTTTAGTGGGTAAATCTAATATGTTGAGATTTTACATATTCATTTATTAACCGACTTTAAAAAAGGAGGTTATCAGTTTGACCTGTATGTATGTACCTGTATGTTTGTCTGCGATTATCTCGCTTTTGGCTAAACCGATCTTGATGCGGTTTTCAGATAAGTTTTTGTTACACTCAGGAGAAGGTTTTAGTACCTATTTTAACCGACTTCGAAAAAGAGGAAGTGCTCAGTTGATGTATATGTTCCTTTTTTGTAAAAAATAAATTATCCACGATATTATTCAGGCTTAGAGGCAATATTGATATAATTTTCAGCTACACGAATAAAGCAACAATGCAGGGTACCTATACCTATCCACTTGGATTCAACTTTTATGAGATCTCTTTTCTGTTGTTCTTGAGATGTAGAAGGAACGGGAAATCTTGATGCTTAAAGTTATACATCAATCAACGATCAAGAGCACATCGAGTCATGCTTTATGGGAAATATTATATAAGTAGAGTATTATACCTAAAATAATCAGTATAAAGAAAATAACTACGATTTTTTTTTGTTACCTTAAAATAACAGAATATTTTTTATTTTCTAGCGACGGGCAAAATTTTAAAACTGTAACTTCAAAGTTCTGATAAAAATGGCGGCGGCATACAGGCGGATAGACGACTTAGCGAAAGGAATTCTTTTTTAATACTGCGGAACCCAAAATTTTATATCAAGTTATAAGGGTCCAAGTATTTTTGCCAGTTTTGGTAGTCCGCAGCACCAGATGCAACGCAACCGCAAATACGGATCCCCTAAGAAAGTTCCTTTATTGTTCTAAAATAATTATTGGGGAAATTATCGACTGTCTTCAGCAGTAGCGCAATCAAATTATGTCATCGATAGAAGCGGCCATGGTTAGAGAGAAGGATAGCTAAAAAGGTATAAATTTAGGAATTTATAATAATAATCATGACTCTAAAAGTAAATACATGGTAAATATTTTTCTTTATTGCAAAAAGTAGAGAAGACTACAATTCTTTGAGGACTTTCCTGAAAAGCAAGTATCAAAACTGCAAAATCTTCATACAGACCAAAAGTAGAGAGACGTGCAGCGTTTGCGAACAGTCCCATTCCGGCGTTAAGACGTGCCCACCCTACTAGAGCGGTAACTGTTATGTAATTTGAAGCCGTTTTACGAGGCTGGGGTGACCATGCTTCTTGTTCTGTATGTGAGAGGTAATTCTTGTTAGAACATTACCTACTAATGTGGGATATCTGTTTGTTTGTAAATCAATTGCGTGCTGTTAGATTAATTGTTAATTTTTTAACAGGTCAATACTTAAACACCATTTAAATTGATACAGATAAACCTCTTTTTGTTATTATATACTAGTCGACTCGGCGAACTTCGTACCGCCTAACCTATTACTATATCGTGCATGTATTATAGTTATAAAACTTCCTCTTGAATCACAATCGATTTAAAAAAAACCTCATCAAAATCCGTTCCGTAGTTTTAAAGATTTAAGCATACATAGGGACAGACGCGGGAAGCGACTTTATTTTAAACTATGTATTGTTATCTAACAACAGTAACAACACATCACATCACACTCAATCAAACCTCTACCTAGGTAGAACATTATGTCGATCGAACTAGGGTCCCCGAAACACATACAAAGGGACACACAAAAAAAAATTATGGGAACACAAAAATATCTACAGTAAGGAACACACTGACTTTTTAAAGAATGTAAAATCTGGGGCTCACCAGAAATCGAACCAGAGAGATGGGAAACGCGTAATCGAACTCGGATCTCAAGCGTAAAAGTCAATATCGATTTCGTCTGCACCAAGAAAATATAGTAAAATACCAACACCCAGTTCTAGTGTGCGCCTAATGGCTTCGCCAGCGCATTTTCCTATGTCCATGTTGCGGTTCTAAGTTCAGTAGTTTACGCGTGATTGCGTCCCACAGATTCTCTTTCGATTTATTTTTTTATATTAAAAGTGTGGATTCAATTCCACAAAATCCATAAGCGTCGCATAGTCTTCCACATCTTTGAAGATATAAAAATAATCATGCCAAGTTATTGATATTCAGTATAGGTGCTTCTATGAAAATTTGATGTTCTTTTCCGGTGGTGCAGTGATTCAGATTGGTTCCGTACGTGACCGCACAACTTGGGGTTTTCCCACAGTTTATCGGTACCCTGATTTTACTTGACTTTTCAGGGTTTGCTTGTCAAAAGTAATTTTGGTTATTTTTCTCTATTTCTCCTAGTGGGATATGTAATGCTTACGAAACAAAATTTGATTGAAATCTATGAGAAACTAGCTGTCCTGGCGAACTTCTTATCGCTCCTCATGGAAAAATTAAATTGTTGGTTTACGTACTTAGATCCGTTTTTTCATAATTCTTCCCCTTTTAAACCTACCTAAAGACAACCTACGAACATTTCAAAACAAACTATGTAAAGTATATAATGGCCCCTTGTCACACACGATGGTATACTCACTTAAATAAACTTAAACTCGGCCAAACGTGGGCCCAGCTCTCAGTCTCTGCTCTGATGCCTCTATTGCGCTCAGTTAATTAGCTGATGCCTGTGCCTAACCCTTCGGGTGAATAGGCATGTGATTATGTTAATATGTAAAGTCGGTTATATCCTTGTAGTGTATGATAACCTAGAATATTGGCACTGTATGTACTAACTGTACGCAACTGAAGTAAATACCTACGTTATTACATAATATAAATGCGTAAAAACTAAACGAAAATCGCTTCATCTGTTGGGCTCTACGATGCAGAGACAGACAGACAGTTACACACGTTAAAATTATAACACGCCTATGAAGTTTCGTCGGGGTTCAAAAATAAGACTTTCAAACTACTACTGCCATCTATTGTTGAAATGGTAAAAACTTTTGTAAATCTTGGGCGCCATCTAGTGTTCAGTAGCAAGGCAGTTGGAAGTTACAAAACGAATTTTGACTGAGCACCATCAGTTACATCCTACAGACAACAGTGTTGGTACACCACACTAGATGGCGTAAGGTGATTTTTTTTACTACTTGTAAATTATTCGATCAGCTGACGGGGTCAATGTACGAGTACATAATTTGTTTTGAGATTTCGATTGAACCGGTGTTGTTTAAGGGAAAGTTAAGGTATGGTGAGCTTATTCGCTCCTTTGATTTTATTACTTATTATTATCACCTTGTAAGGGTGTTCCTTGTAGTGACTAATAAAGTAAGACAATGTTTGTTTGTATAGGTATATGTATAATTATATTTCTTTAAGGAATAGGTAAGTTACGTTATAATGTTAAAATGTAAATAGCTACAGAATATTAGGTATATGTACTTGAATATTTATTTATATTTTGTAAATTGATGCTCAATCCCAGCCATTAAGCATCTCAACAATAATATAGGTTAAAGGTATATAACATGTAATTATATAAATAACGAGCTTTCCCGGCTTACTTCGTTACGCAATAGAATATAAGATACTACAAAAGACTTGGCTCTATAGACTATGTTCTTTTGCCCGCCCAGAATGGCCGAATAAAAAATAAACAACAACAACAAACCACCTGTCAAAATATGTAAACAACGGAAAAAATATTGCACCTTGGGTTACATTATTTGAGTTTAGGGAAGGATCCCTTATTTTTTTGAAAATCTAATATAGCCTATGACACTCGGGGTTAATGTAGCTTCCTACCAGTGAAAGAATTTTTCAAATTGGTTCAGTATTTCCGGAGCCTATTCGTTACAAACAAACAAACAAACAAACAAACAAACAAACAAACAAACAAACAAATCTTTCCTCTTTATAATATTGGTATAGATTATTAGGTATTCTCATTCAATAACTTTCTTACAGTCAAGTGTCGGCCTAGGACGGCGTAACAGATTACTCTATGGTCGAGACTGGTAATACCCAAGAACAAGAGCAAATTTCAATACATAAAAATAGGAAGTGTAACGCCGTCCTAGACCGCCACTGTACCTACTTTCATTTCCATGATATCAAATTTACAAAACTATTATAAACAACTATTATATTATAATGCTCATTTCAATTGTTTTTTTTTTTTTTTATATTTCTTTAAGTCTTTTAACAATAATAATGTATTAGTAGATTTTTTTCGTGACGTAGTTTTTATAGGAAAGCTTCAAACAATGCCTCTTGGTTACGATCCTTGTTGTATTTCTTCGGCTGTTGGGATTCTTCTTCCTCCGCATAGTCGCAGGGCATCAGCAACTGAAATATACAAAAAAAACGTGCGTATAAAGTAGAGACCGACCGAAAAAAGATTTTCTGCCGAAAACGAACCTTCGGTCGGTCTCTACTTTAAAGGTAGGTAAGGTACCTATTACAAAGTAAGTTATACTTTGCCGTGTGGTGTGGTGGAATACCACCACCCCATTTCTTCCTATGGTCGTCGTAAAAGGCGACTAAGAAAACACCCGAAAGACGGGCAGCAGCGTTCTTCGTTATATGATACTGGAAGAAAAGATAAGAACCTATTGCAAAGGTATAACCTGCGCACTTAAAGAAAGGATTTCAAAATGGGGGCCGATGTATGGGCTGTCTCTCTTCTTAACTCTTTCCTCATACTGATATACGCGAGATAACATGCGTTCAGCCGCCATATTTTAAGTTATATTATTTTCTTTACCGTGTGGTGAGCCCCTTCTCCTCTCGTAGGTGTCATGAAGTAAAGGCGACTAAGGAAACACCTGAAGGTCGGGCAGCAGCGTCTTTTTTGTAATACTTGAAGAGCCACAACATCATTACATACAACGTAGACGTCCAGTGCTGGACATCGGTCTCCCCCACAAGGACAAACATTGTCGAGTGAGTTTGCCGTTATCGCCCACGCTTGGCGATCGGTGTGTGGCTCTTCCAAGTATTTCAACGAAGGAAGGCTACTTTGGCTGTTTCCTTAGTCATCTTTTACGAAACACCACTGGAAGGAGGTACTATGTCGCCTCCACACGGCAAGAAGAAGAGGTGATATACTAATAATACATTCAACATCAGTTCTAAAACTTACTCTTTCATTAAACGGTCTCCCTTCAAGCACGTACTTCAGCTTACTCAACTGGCAAGGGCTCAAAGTCTTCTCCAGGTTATTAGCTATCTCTTTCATTTCTACTTCAGCACGTCTATGTCCGTCCCTCTTGCCATTTGTCCAACCTCGCGAGTACTGGAACGTTTGGGCTGTTACTGAAGTCAGTGTGATTAGGGCTATTATGAACGTCGATGGCCGTAGTTTTGGTGCCATCTTGAGTTGAAAACTGTAAAAATATGTAAAGTTAGACCTTATGTTTTCGTTAATTGCCTGTTTGTGTTACCTACTACAAGTTTGCTAACGAGCTTACGCACCGCCAGGGGTGCTACATGAATAACCAATCAAAATTTTAAACGCTAACGCTCATTATGGCAAGACTATGTTGGCATCGTCTTAGGGACCATACACAAAAAACGCAGATAGAATCAGAATTAGAAATGTATATTTCCTATGCATTACAAAAGAGTACTGGATGAATGTTGCACAAAAGCAGTTAGAGCGAGAGTGGTAGGCCTATTTCTAGCAGTGATGTCAGTGACGTTTCTCGGCTAACATCAATGCAAAGAAATTATAAGGGCGTAGCTTAGCTACTATACTACGTAGCTCCATGCATCATTAAAGAGACTGATAGTAGGTAACCAAATTTTAAACTCTTTACCGTGTTACCTGCGCCCTAGCCTAGTAAATAATTTAAGAATTAAATTAATCTTTTGCATTAAATTTATCATAATCAGATATTTTTACATAACGGTAAATTCAATATTAGGCCTTCTTTCCGCAAGATACCTCAAAACCATTATTTATAGCAAATAAACCCATGAAATTGCAACTTTGCCATTTGTTAATTTGCAATTTTGAGTTTCTCGATTTATTGCTGTTGCTGAAAATTGGTTTTGAATTAAATAACTTTCTTTGCCCTTTCCACTTCGAGTTGCATATAATAATTTTAAAATTTTATTTGTATTTAGAATTTTTACTTATAGGCCCAAAAACAAAACTCTGCCTCTTACTTTATAGATACTAAGTATTACTTACCTAAGCCTAAAGTTAAGTAAGTATAGAATAGGAAGGTAATGTACTAACAAAGCAGGGTCTTTACACTTACTAAGTTTAATTAACAGAAAGAAAACTAATTTAAGGGTTGACCAGACGATACGTGATAAATTCGGAACAAGATTTAGGTCGTACAGCAATAATAATGAGGATATCCTCATACCTAACACCGTCTGGAAGAAACAGCTTTTAGCGATAGAGTTTCCTTTTGTCTGCTTTACCTTTTTATTTTATTGATTCATTCTATTCATTTTAGAACTATTATTATTTTGAGAATTTTTTAACGAATATGTAAGTCGGTCTTGTTGACTGTGCTCCGTGGCTCAGTTGGCAGTGATGTAAACAGAGTAAGCGTGTGCACCTGGGTTCGATTCCCGGGCGGGGTGAATATGAATATCGATGTCTGTTTCCGGTCTGGGTGTTATGTTCGTCTCTGTGTGTGTGTTTCGAGCACCCTAGATACAGCGGTTCTTCCCAGTTAAGGGCTCTGAGTGTGATGTGTTAAAAAAAAGTACCTAGTTAGTTTCTATTCTTTAAAAAATGTTTTTTTTAATTGGTATTTATTTCTTTTATCATTATCATCACAGCCAAAATTCAAAATATGCACACTGGTAAGCCTATAGGCTTCCCCACACATCGCCATAACGGCCCGTCTTGTGCAACCTTCATCCAGGGACAGAATTAGGGTGGAGGACCAAGGTCAATGTCGTCTGACCACTGGATCCATCCCAGGATTCGTTTTTTTTTGCATCGAAATTATCTTAATTATATTTCATTTGTTTGTTCTTAAAATGATAATTAACTCATTTAATCTCAAAATATAAAACTAACAAAAACCGATACTGCCCAAAAGTGATCGACAAAATTACCTAGGTCCTTATTACGTGTAAATTTATCATTCCTAATGACCACCCCCGTGGTTGAGTTGGCTTAGCATTAGGACTAGGACTGACATACACAGTCAGTGTTTGGAGTATACTCGGTCGAGTATGATACTCGGACAAGAAGTTCCCGAGTATACTAAGTAATTAACTTGGCTCAAGCTGTCTTATACTCCGTCGAGCATATACTCAGGCGTAGACAGCAAAGCACTGACTTTGAATGTCAGCCTAGGTGGTGTCTATTGATTGAGACATGAGAGGTCCGAGTCCGGGTTCGATTCCCGGCGGGAGCGAACATTGTTATGATGAATATCGGTGTTAGTTTTACGGTCTGTATTGTCTGATTTATGTTTGTCTTTGTATGTGTTTCAGGCACTCTACGTACAGATTCTTACTAGTTAGGGGCCCTAGAGGGTGATATGATAATATAAATTACTAGGTGTCCCAGCGAACTTCGTATCGCGCCTTACAGTTTTAAATGGAAAATCAAATTGTTGTTCAATAAATTGTTATAAATGATTAAAATAAATAATTATTAAATACTTAAGTAAAAATTTACAAATTATTTTAAACAAGCGTTGATTGCATTTTTTTTATATTGTCTTACCTTTTTAACCTTCCCTGGACTAGGTAAGTACTACGAACATTTCAAAAGCAAAATCTGCTGATTCGGCCCGGCCGTTCTCGAGTTTTAGCGAGACAACGATTCATTTTAAAATATAGATTTGTTTTTTAAATCTTATTAAGTAGGTACTAAGAATAATGAAATAAAACTTACCAATTTCCTGTATTCAGAATGTAATATCAGCTGGTTTCAATAATTAATTACCACTATAATATTTTAATAATTAATTATTCCTGAGGCAAATTATAAAAAAAATCAATAAAATTATAATATGCTATTGACAAATTCAAATTCAAAATTGGAACCTTCCCTGAATGGAGCAACAGATGACTGACGGCTGTTCGAGTCAACCCTCTCCCTTATAAGGGAGACGTAAGGGCGGGACATAATGATCCTGAAAATAATATTCCGAACCTGGGAAAAGGATATAAAAGAAAGACTCTTCCCGCTTTCTGTGTGTATGTATGCTAAGTTCTTCAAATCTACGCAAAGTTATAGCGGTATTACTATCTGGGTTAAAGTAAATAGGTCCCATAATAATCGAGTTTCATTACTTAATTAAAACAAATTATGTTTTTTTTTAGTTTTCGAGATTTTAACCCATACTGTTAAATTTTCTTTAGGATATTTATTTTTAATTTTATTAATAAAAATATAAGGAAAGTAGCAACAGTGTTAAGGCATCCTTATATTTGGAGACTTCTTTCATTCGTTCTCACCTTTAAAAACTGTTATTTTACATAAGAAAAACAGATTAAAAAATTGCCTTCAAACGGTAATTTAATTAAAAATTATAGTTATTTTTACAAAAAAATTCAATTACTTCAGTATTTTATGATATCAAAGACAGGAAGCTAGAATACCTAATAAGGTCGTCTGACCACCTTTTTGGTGGTTCCGTTGATTTTCTTTCTGGGTACTTACCTAGGTACTTAGAAAATGTATAATTCTGAAAACAAATGGTTTTAAAAATAACCTAGACTCGCACGTGCCACTTCAGCTCCTTTACTAGGTTAGGTAGGTACCTCCCACCATCGTTGTAGCTGAAGCTAATTATCAATGGGGCACAAGATTTGTAATTAGGAGTTCGGTATGGCGCCAAGTGGCTCTTTCAGTATCTGATTGACGTCTAGGCAATACCGCCGATACTAGGGCATTATGGATGTATAATTAGAGAGTAAACTCTGTGACCTTGATCAAGTTAATGATTGGAAATAAACCAGACATGGGTGTTTGAAAATTTTGAAAATATTACCTGATATATAGGTATACGTCTAATGTTATAGGAAATAGGCCTTCTTTACTGATCAAAAAGGGGTCAAATATTTAGTGTGGGTTTGCCGAATCACCACGCTTGGCTGGCGAGTTGGCGAACGCTGGCTGTTTATTTTCTTTAGTCGCCTTTTTTCTACACTCTCTAAAGTAGGCACTAGGTAGGTAACTACTTACTCTAATCTAAGACTAAGTTAAAATTAGTAGTAAAAATACAAATAAAACACTAACTTAGTAGTATATTATTATTAATACCTAATTACTATTGCCTAGATATTATTTAAAAACGTTTAAAATCAAAATGAATACAAAATTGATTGCGCCTCTTTAACAAACTGTGAATCAGAACCTAATGGCTACCTAGGTAAAAGGCTGTAAACAAATGATAGTGCTGATTGGAATTTATAATTAAATTAAAAAAGGGGTAGGTAGATAGATATAGGCTCTATAGTGGAAAATCTGATAACCTAGGTTAGGTTTTATTTAATTAGAAAAAAAGGATAAAAATATAATCATTTTGCTATGATAATAATAATAAAGAACCTGTATCTAGGGTGCCCGAAACACACACAGAGACAAACATCACACCCAGACCGGAAACAAACATCGATATTCATCATATCAATATTCGCCCCGCCCGGGAATCGAACCCGGATGCACACGCTTACTCAGTCCACATCACTGCCAACTGAGCTACGGATGCCTAATCATTACCACAGCTGATGAGGAAGAAACGTTTGGCAGATGGCAGGGGTCCAGCCAAGAGTTCACGAAAGCAACGTGCAATAAGGAAAGGGTTAAGTTTAAGGAAGTCGTGACACAAACGAAACCATTTTTGTTTTGATTTTGAAATCTAAAAGAAACCTTTTTTGTAAGAAACAGATCGAGAATTTGTTGATTTTGGTTAAATAATATGGTGTTTTATGTTTTTTATGCGGATTTTAAATTTTGTACTAAGTAATAGATTTAAGTTTAGGATTTTATTTTCCGCAGACAAACCCAATGTGGGTTTTGCAGAATTTTGGGTTAAACAAATTTTTAATAAATAATTTTGATTTGATTTTATGAATAAAAATTATTTATTCCTTTTGCATCCTTATCTTTTTACAGGTCTCGTCCTTTACCTCAATTTACGACTTTCTTGCAAAGCTTGTATTTTCTACTTATACAGTAGTAAGTAATTGAGTCTAAGGCTGACGAAACCATAGACAAATCTGTTACGGCCACCTAGTCCGCCACTGTGCGGGGGTCTAGGGTGTGTTTGATGGTGGTGGTTTGTGTTTCGGGCACCCTAATTAATAAAATTAATATTATTGTTTCGTTGTCTCTTGGATAATGGATATCACAGCTTACAACCCCCGTCCTAATTAAAGTAACTAGGTTCTTACTGTGTAAAAACAGGTTACCTGGAAGAAATCGCTTAAAGCGATAAGGTCACCTTTTGTCACCTCACTTCTATATATTGTTTCTTGTTTTGTGTTTATTTGAACAATAAAGAGATCATTCATTCATTCATTCCTTAGAAAGGCGTGCGAGGGGACAAATCATAGGTACAGCAGCGGTCTAGGAGGCCATAACAGATTTGTCTATGGTTTCTTCAACCCTAGACTATATTGCCAAAGAAAAAGAGCTTTTTTTGCAATACAGAAAAACCGGAAGTGTTTCGGCGACCTAGACCGCCACTGTACCTAAGCCCTAAGCTATAATCAATATATATAAAACTCTTCCGTTACTGACTGACTGACGGACTGACTGACAGACAACGCAGAGCCGAAACTACTGGGCGTAGAACGTTGAAAATTGGCACGTAGGTTCCTTGGGGAGTGTAGGTGAGCACTAAGAAGGGATTTTCCGAAATTCCCACGGGATCGGGAAAAAACGGGATTTTTGTGTTTATGAGAAATCTGCGCGGGAAACACCGCGGGGCAGCCTCTAGTATAGGTAATAAATTCTTATTTGCAGTGCAGTGTGAAAATGCACAATTTCACTTTAATTTTCCATTTTCAATCTTGTAGGTAAAACAGTGTACGTATAGTCTCAATTAGTGTAAAACAAAACAATTCATTCCGCGATGCATGATGCGAGTTCATTTATAAGTAGGTATACCTAATGAAATACAGTTTCGTCTCTAATTGCTTGCATCGGTTATTAATTACATTTCGGATAGCTATTTTATTTTCTGTTCTGTTAAATTAAAAGTATAAACTAACAATGTTATAAGTAAGCTTACCTATTACATTATGAGTTTTTTAAGTTTCAACATTATAAAATTATTGACATAAGAGAAACCCGTTTTCATAGATATGTTGTTTTCATGAAGCTCCCGCTCTACTCATCCTCTATATACTGCTCTATCTATATATACCTATCCATTCTTATTCATATTCATTTATTAGTGCTTTCTTAAGGTACATAAACAGATGTTACAAAATAGAATAGTAACATTGAAATAAAATACCTACAATAAAAATGATGCCCTGATGACCCCTTT
The DNA here is from genome assembly GCA_951802225.1 of Euspilapteryx auroguttella. Taxonomy (NCBI): domain Eukaryota; kingdom Metazoa; phylum Arthropoda; class Insecta; order Lepidoptera; family Gracillariidae; genus Euspilapteryx; species Euspilapteryx auroguttella. The sequence goes on along the minus strand of OX637663.1, from coordinate 3,518,231 downwards.
TAGTCGCCTCTTACGACAGGCAGGGGATACCGTACCTAGTACCTGGGTAAGGCCGCCAATTTTGCCACTTAGTGACATAAAGTTACATACACACTTTTACGTTACGGTAACGCAGAAGTAACGCAAAAGTTACATATTTTTTTGTAAAGCTAAGAACACAACTTAGGTAATATTTTGAGTATATATTTTTTTTAAATGTAATGAGTACGAATCTATTTCTATTATTTTTCATATTTAATGGTTAAATAGGGTTTTCTTTATTCACATAATAACAGTTGTTTTAGGAATAAAATAAATCAAAACGACCCACAAACCCAAATTGATTTTAATAGTTGAGCTTTTTCTCTCAACTAAATAAATAGAGTTACTAAAAATATAGCTAAATCGTTAAAGAAAAATAGTTATTTAAATAATTCTAATATAAAAATTTACAAACACAAAATTCGATGAGCACATGGCTTTATATCATTTTATGTAACGTTACATAAAAAAAATGTTAACGGTTACATAAAAGTCACATAAAAGCAACGAAAAAGTCACATAAAAGCGAAAAATTCAACATGTTTTTTGGTCAGCATTTCGAAAGTAAACAGAATAGCAGGCTTAAACCTAGATTTTCGGATAATATAAGCATTGTCGAAACTATGAATACAACATTCATCAAAAACAAGCGTATGCAGAGGTTAAAATAAAAAAAAATATGTTTTGCGATTTCGCTGACGAAGCACGTGTGCACCACTTTGACATCAATTCATTCTCAAAATCATAGAGTTTTAATAGGTTTATGAAAAAAAATATCGTTAGTGTTGCCAAAGTAATCATTACAATTAACCCAATTATATTCAAATGCTACGTAACTCGAGATAATTCGTCACATAAAAAAATGTTACATAAAAGTGAAAAACTCGGGACATGGGTTCATACATTGATAAAAACTAAATAAACAGAGTTATGATAGAATTCTTTCTTTTATTTGACAATAAAAATATCGTACTTGGGCTAGGCATAGAAAGATGTTTACTAACTCCAAAAAAAATTTCATAATTTTGTAAATTTCGTCAGCAAGTGTTTTTGGGACAAAGATCATTTGTATGAAAAAAAAAACTCACTTACAAAAAAATTAATTAAAATAAAACTACGCTAGCTACAGCCATTTTCTAATCGGCGATTTTTTCCCTAAAGATTGCTTTGCAAGAAAGCATAGCCGAAGTAAAAAAAAATTGAAAATTTTAAAAGTTATTTAGGAAAACTTAAAAGTGTAGCAAAAAGTGGCAAAATTGGCGGCCTCACCCACCTACTATTCTTTAGCCCGTTACTACAGGGCCAGGGCCGATTACCATAGGTACTTACCTACTCCTACTTTACAGTTGTTTACACATCGATACCTTAATCCGCAAACCTGCCAACTCCAAATTTTGTTCGAGAAATCGACTTTTTTATGTCAAAAAATAAATTAAAAAATAACGCATGCTTCAAATTAAGAACAACTCCAATATCATCGCTGTGCGAAAAACGAACAACTCCAAGCGCTCCGAAAAACGTATAGATCTTGACGGCCAACTCCATCTATTCGGCCAATTAGTATAGGAACTTGCGTGTGCGCGTCGAGCTCCGTTGTTTTAATAAATAAAATAATTATAAAAATGCCTATTTATTAGATTAAATAACCTTTTTGCATTATTTGTTTATACCTTTTTTTAACCTCAATTTTTGTTTCCCATTCTCAATCGTAATAACTCAAAGGTATTGAACAGCGACATCTGTTTCTTTATTTTGGTATGTTGTCAGTACTGACCATGTACTGACCTCAGAATAAAGACAAGCATAGAAACCGGGCTAAAATAAAAAGTTATTTTCATATTGTTACGCTCCTTACTAAACGGCAAAAAGACTATTAGTTAGAGAGAGATAAAATATAAGAATTCTTTGCAAGTTTTCTTCTTGTGGTATCAAAGTGGTTTATTGATGACACTGGTTTATTAGTACCGTACAAAATTAAAAACCAATAATTTGGTACATATTTGGTGGTTTGTTTATGGTTTGTTTTATTTTGACGTATAATATGACATTGTAAACATCGGTAGCAGCTCCAAAAGTTTTATGATTATTTTTTATGAAAAAGGTGTGATAAATTGGTTTTGTGAATGTTTAACTTAATGTATAACAATCTCTTGTGTAGTGACGGGATGTGAATCAAATGCGTCAAGGAATCAAAATCTTGATGTTTCGGTCACCTAACATTCGGTAAATAATTTTGTTTCATTGTAGACTTCTGGGCACTATTTTGACAAATAAATTATCAAGAACATCAATTTTACACGCTGTTTGTCGAACTCGTACCTAAATTTATTGAATTATTACGGTAAAACACCTTCTGTAAAGGTTATGATAGTGTTGTGCCAAAATATGTTTAGACAAAAGTTATCGAACCTAAATCATCCGTTCTAACTTAAGGACAAATAAAAATCAGACATAATAATATGCTAATTGTTGTATTTTTTTCAGTTTTCAAGTAAATTATATACTAAAAACAAAATGACTGGATGCTATAAAGAGACAAGATTTTAAACATTCACAACATACTGTTTTATCAACAAAGAAGATTTAAGATGGTGAAGATTATAACCTGAAACTGTAACAACAGTTTTGCTGCTGCAATTTGAATAAGTTGGTTGGTGGTAATCATAAAATATTGCCCTTTCAATTGCTTATTTTATATCAAATTAATTAAATGTTAATCGTTATCAACTTAATGTTAAAGGAAATAGGACAGCGACATTCAGTGGACAATTCATATTTCATATCTTAGAAAGAAATGCAACCAGAAAATACCATCATCTCAGCTAAAAACGTCTACTGCTGGATATAGGCCTTAAAGAAAATATCGTGACATACAATTTGCCCATTCTGGATAAAACAGGTTTAAGTTTATCTATGTTTTTTTTCTGCAGATCCTCATAATTGTATATGAAAATTTCAAGTTTAAGTTGCGGGATGTCATCGTTTAAGTTAATATTCTATAAGATACCTGTTTTCTAAAAAAAAAACGAAGGCTTTAATTAATATATATTTGAATAAATTATTATTATTGTCTTGAATATAATATTTAAGAACATTTTTCTTGCTTTCTTACAGGCCTCACAAAATACTTTGATAAAAAAAGCTACAGAATATATGAACCGTAAATTTGGGTAAACCAATGCTGTAAACTGTAAACAAATAAAATTCCATGAAAATTTTACTTTGTGATAAAAACAAAAGCGCCATTGTTGCTGCAGGATATCACTTACGTATGTATAAATTGTTTACACCCAGGTTTTATAATACTTACTCTCTTTTATAAGTTTTAATTAAAACATATTATATTTTTAGGTCTCAAAAAAAAAACCACAAGCAGGGTTTTTTCACATACAAACACTCCATCACAAAGTGATGATCAAGATCAACCCAGGCAAAAACAAACATTTGAGGTGCAGAGTGCAGAGCAAGATTATTGAAAATGAGTGTGTAAAGAAAGAAGCGCATAATTCATACATTATGAAATTTCCAAAAATAGATTTGTTTTACTTGTTTTATATATACATATTATTATAGGCACACATCTTTTAGTTTTAATTATTTTAGAGCTGTGCTAATAATATCTGATGTGACAGAGTTTTTTATGAACGGAAAATCTTTAGAAATAGGTAAGTATTATTATATTTTTATCAAGACACCCGTTTTATTCATTAAAATAACTTATTGTGTGCAGTAGGTTTCCTGGAAGAAATCGCTTTAATCGATAAGGCACAATTGCCCTTATTCTTTTTCTGTTAAAAAATTTATACGGTTTGTTACATTTTGTATTTTTATTTGCATTTTTATAGCAATAAAGCGTTTTTATCTTTGTCTTTGTTTTCTTGTTATTATAATACCATACAATAACTCCTGAATTAGTTATGATAAGTTCCATAATAAAGAACCATGTCTTGTATAAAAGTATAGACAACTTGATTTAGGACAAGTTATTTTTGCCATTACTAGCTTTTTAGAAAATTAAAAATAAAAAGTCGAACCCAGGTACGGGCAAGGTGCGGAAGAGTCATACGACCCAGTGGAGAAAGTATATTGGTCTCTTTTTAACATATTCAATGGTTGCACTTGAGTAAGTAGCGTAACACAATGATGTGACTTTTTATTTTAGGACTCCTTCTATGCTTGTCTTTATTCTGAGGTACTGACTGTGACTAGGCTTGGGTAACTCCGGACAAGAAGACTTAAATGAGCTAGATCCTCTCCCGGATCATAAAATCTAAATCACTCCACAGTTTTCTTATCGAGCCGGATCCCAAATAAGTCCGGAGCGAGAGCTCGGCTCGGACGAACTCGCACGTCACGTCGTCTCAGACTTCTGAGGAAGACTGGGATGGGTGGGATGGGAATAAGAATAAGATTAGGATCGTTCGGATACTGCGCTCGCGCTCGCTCGGCCCGGCAGCGGCGGACGGCGCGGCGGCAGGGGCCCGGTCGACGATTCGGTCACACCCACTGTCAATGTTCGCGCGGCGGGCGGAGAGTAGACGCGGACGGATCCAGATTTGATGACTCGCGCGAAGTGCTTGGAGCGTATGGGAATCGGAATAAGAAAGGGGACCCGGCTCGATAAGATGAGTAGAATCCCAGAGCGGATCCGGACAAGATAAGTCCAATCCCTCTCCGGAGCTGGGAGTACCCAAGTCTAACTGTGACTGCCTAGCGGCGGTTTCCTACCTCTTTGGACTAGCGTAGAGTTTCCCCACCTCACTGCTTTGGACTGCCTGCGCTTCCTACCCACGTCAGAAGATGGCGCTCCAGATTAAAAAAATCGGCGCTAGTGGCACAAAGAAAAAGTGGAACGCACTTTTTCAGTTCGTTCATTTTGTTTAACTTTTTTATTGCATAGACATAACAATCGTTAATAGATAGCCTTTTACGCCCAGTGCCAACAGTGCCTAGTGCCCACAGTGCCCAGTGCCAGCCAGCACCCAACCCACCCCCAGTCCCCAGCACGTCCCCACTCCAGTACCCTATAAAACCCCTACTATGGCTTATTCTCTTGTTGAAACAATAAAACTTGTTGAAAAAATAAAGATAACTTTCTTTTTTATCATTCTTTAAGTAAGTAAAAAAAACTTTTTTCTTTGTTTACTCGACGATTCCTTAAATCATATTTTTAAAGTTCTCTTTAGCGCGTTATATATTTTGTTTGTTGAAATTATTTTATAAGGTGCTTCGGGTGATCTGTCTAGATGTCCTGGTGGCGTAAAGCCACAATCTGTGTATGGCCCAACGCAGTATGAGTTGAGCCGCAACAGAACGTGTCCCCTAAAATTAGTATCTAAAGCTTTTTTGAAAGGACAAAGTATGTTACGCGCCAACACCGTTGAAACTTCTTGAAACGCAACAAAATGCATTACTGTTTATTTAGTTTTTTAGTTTTATTAAGTATATTGTAAACTAAATTAGTCTTAAAAGAGTTATAAGTAATGAAAAGTTATACGAAAAGCCAAAAGTTTTGAGATAATTTATTTAAAACGACTTCAAGAAAGGAGTTTCTAAATTTGACCTGTAAGTATGTTTGTCCGTATGATTATCTTGAGTTTAGCTAAAGCGATCTTGATGCGGTTTTCAGAAAAGTAGGTATTTGTTACATTTAGGAGAAGATTTTAATACATTTATAATTAATTGAAAAACCGACTTCGGAAAAGAGGAAGATCTTATTTTATTCTCGATTTAAGTATGTGTCAGTTTATAGAAGGCGGTTCTCTTAAAAAAAAAAAGATTTTTTTTAAATACATAGGTATACTGTTTAAAACACGTTGACTATTTGGACACAAATTCAAAAAATAACTTTTGAATTTTATTCTTTTTTTATATAAAAATTATTATTTTAAGTCAGTCAACTTCATATTTATTAAGATTTAATAATAATAACCAACGATATTTAATGAATGATCTCTTTATCATTTCAAAAACACACTTATCAAGAAGGAATAAACTACTATAATATATTCAATTTTATTCGATAATCACAGGTCAACAAAAATGCAATGCTAAAACTATCATAGGGATGTCGGTTTCCAATCTCTGGATTACGCAATACTATAATTATTATCTATCTCTCTCTAATGCATGCAATCTTCAACACAGGTTGCGAGCTTCATAATAATGTTTAGATCGAACAATCATGTTGCGGCTCAACACGTTACCATAGAGAAGTGTTGAGCGCGAACATAATTTGGCTCTTACTTTTATTCCAAAGACTGGACAAAACATGTTGCGTAAAAACTGTCAATATAGGGCGTTGAGCCAAAACAGATTGTGTCCTCACCTTTTTCGGCAAATGAGAGACAATATCTGTGTGAGGTCAACACTTTTAGGTGTTGAATAATAGGTACACAGATTTTGCTTTACGCGTCCTGGTGATGTCTGTGGATGTCTTGGAATCCTTTTATCGATGCTATCTCATCCGATACACATACATTTCATTCATTCATTCATTCAGTTTCAGTCTCTGAACGTGAAGTGCAAAACATGTCCGTCGTTTGTGTTGGTTGTTTAGTATCGTAAATAAAAATGCTAAATTAGCTTTGTGTTTCTTAGTGTTTACATTATTGGAGTTCAGTGATATCAATAATGTGTGCTAATGTGCAGTGCTAAGTTCTTATGAGGCTGTTACACAAAACTGGACCAATGGAGTCGCTCAGAAAATGGTTCTACAAACCGAAGGTCTGTCCTCATATTATTTTTTGCTCAATTATTCAGCCCATATCGCGATTGCTGCTGTTTGTAACCTTTTACACGTTTTATCTTTGTTTCGACGTGTATCTGCGTGGTTATTGTGGTATTTTTTATGATTAGCCACATCTAAGTTGGGAGTTGGCTGGTCTTTGTTGTTGTTCTGAGGACTGTCGATGATTCAGACTCAAGCCCATAACCATAATAAGGCATCATTGGCACTCCAGACCATATGCCAATCAGCAGCTGAGATATTATGGAAATAAAGACTGTACAAACTTGCTTGCATCATGCTATGTTGCCCAACAATAGAACCATTATGCAGTAAAAACTATAAATTGTGTGGAAATATAAGTATCCACAGCCAAACATGACGTATCTATCATTTTACAATAAAATAAAATCTGTCTGCCTCGCAGGGTTATGTGATGTTCTGATAAGGAAAATAATTATTGCTGCTAACTACTTTCTTTAATTGTTTGTGCCTTATTGTTGCTTTGTTTACAGCTGGTTATCTTGATTATGTTCTAATGTAGGTACTTAATTTATATTTTGCTAATTGAATTGCGTAGCTCATTAATATAATTGTGCTGTGTTTCCATCACTAGAAACTAGTTTCCTTATGTTATTCCTTACTATGATGCCTTGCACAGCGCAGATCATGAAATGTACCTACCGCTATTAGGGCCAGTACCTAAAGTAATTAAATTAAATGTGTATTTTTGACAGTATTCGGCCACATCAAGGTATGAGACAAACAATAAAAATTCAATAAAGTCCATCCCAACAAGTGTTAAAATCAATTCAAAATAAAAAATTGAATTCAATTGAACACTCGCTTACCTGAGCTGGACCACAAAACATATTGTAAGCTGACAGTCTTAGAAGGGTGTGCACCAACATTGACCGCAGATGATATTGTTGGTGCACACGGGCCTTACTTTTGTCAATTAGGAGTTGCCTACAAACTTTAAAACCTAATTTAATCTAGGACTGGGACTTTTACTTTAAAGAACACAAAATATCATGCTTTGTCATGCTAAAGAAGTACAGATCTGGACCCAAATCCCATACATTACAAAAAAAACGAGACGGAGGGGATTAAGCTGATGTTATGCAGTTATGTTGTGTAGTTTAAGGTAAATTACCACAAATTTATAAAATCATGCCAGAAGCGTTTACAGCCCTTTTATCTTTTTTTATGTAAAATTTTCAGTTCTTTAGTCCCATAAGTCTATTTATAATCTCCAAGCGATTCCATTAAAATTACTTTAGAACAATCTGGTCTAATATTCTAGTTGATCTGCGAGGTAAGTCTTTAACCTATTAATTTTTTTTTTTTTTAATTACAGCATTTATAACCACTGCTGCTTTTCTAAGGGCATTGTACTGTTTGTGGTCCTTGAAAGCCACTTTTGTCTTTAATCAAATTCATTTTCCACCTATGAGTTTCTACATAAGTAAGTGACTTTTCAAATGAGGGTGTCACTATTACTATTTCGTCATAAGAGGCATTTTACATCACACCTCGAAAAAAACGCGAGTTTTATAATTATCAAAAGTTCAAGATGCACTAAAATAATAACAGTGAAAAAAATATATGTCAATATTCAGGATATAAGCTAGTGTCATACAGTGGTAAAAAAACAATTTTGGTATTTTGGTTGAATAAAAAAAAATCACAAAGATGCCTCTCAAAAAATCTTATATGGCGCGAAAATTGTTTTAAAGTTCATGTTGCAGACAAATTGAATTTGCATGCAATACGCGGCTATATAGCTAAAAGCGATTTCTTCGAGGCAAGCCACACTTTAACATAGTTTTTTTAAATAAATATTTCATTTGACGAATAGACGGCCTTATCGCTAAAAGATATTTCTTCCAGACAACCCATCAAAAGGACTATTTCTTGTTTTGCGCACAAAAGAGCTCTAACATAGAAACTGCCAAATTGCGGAATAATCTTCTTTCAAATGATTATGCGTCCGATCGGCTTTTTAATCGACGTTTGATAGTGATGTCACATCGGCTGACCCTTTCATTCTCATTCGATCTCCGATAAGGCCATCCCGCTCGGTCACTTTCACTTTTTAAAGTAACGCTTTCGAAACTTGAACTTGTGCCAAATGTTTGCCGATTTTTGTTTAATATCCGACTACGGAAATATTGGATAGGAGATACTACAATCTCTAAGCGAACACATAAATGCAACAAAAAAAAATGACTAGGTACCAAGTACCAACAATGCATAATTCGGTCTAATCATTTTAAGCTATTTCTTCCAGGCAACCAGGAATTTAAGTAGAAAATATAGAGGAATACTATTCTGGATTGCATCGCAATTTATGGTATCATTCATGTGAGACAGATGTGCTAATTTTGGTAGGATGAAGGCCTCGCGGACTCGCGAATAAGGTTAAATGGTTTCCAAATGAGACTGCTATACGATTACCACTGCTATGTATTATTTTCGCGAATTGCTTTTCTAATGTGATGTCCGTCCTTACGTATTAGACGTCAAAAAATCTATTACGTAGAGTTTACTAGAGCTCTTGTCTTGATCTTGAGTGTGGATGAGTAAATTTGTTCTTTACTTTAAATATACATTTTAACTTTGAACAATATTATTTCAATTAAGTACCTACCTAATGTAAGACTGTCTGCGCGTGGAACAAATTTATGAGTCACACCATTCAGAACTCTAATTACCAAAGCACGAATTTTAAACGTTGTTTTAAACCCGGCGTCATCCATCAGGCGCGGTACAGATACCGAAGGATTACAATTTAATAACTAGTCTTTGAAATAATTGGCACAATGTTCGAAACAAACTGAAAAGTCTTAAGGCTACCTATATAATCGTCATGCGATGGATCTTCAACACTGTGTCATAGAATTTAGGGGGCTGTGTGAACTTGGCACCCGAGATTGAGAAATTTTGTTATTATACCTTTATTCCCATAGATAAACGTTTGTAGTTGATTGTAGTAAAAATTTTTTTTTTTGTAGTTGGACAGAAAAAAGTTTATAGCACTTTGAAAAAATCGCGTCCCCCCGATTTACGGAAACTCAAATTTTGTCTTCGATTCAAGAAAAGAATCGTTAGTAGTTGATTGTAGTGAAAATCATTTCGTTTGTAGTTGAAAAAAAAATTTTTTTTTTGTGAACTTGGCACCCGACAATCTTTTTTTTTTATTTTTTTTTTCGATTCTAATACCTTATAGGACGTAGTTGATTGTAGTAATTTTCTTTTCGTTTGTAGTATCTTAATAAAAATTCAAAAAAAGTTTTTCGTTTGAAGTAAAGTAAATTTTGTTTGTAGTTACGTTCAATTCGTTTGTAGTAACTTATTCTCGTTTGTAGTGAGCTTTAAATCGTTTGTAGTAACTTATTTTCGTTTGTAGTGACGTTAATTTCGTTTGTAGTAACTTATTTTCGTTTGTAGTTAGCTTAAAATCGTTTGTAGTAACTTACTTTCGTTTGTAGTGACGTTAATATCGTTTGTAGTAACTTACTTTCGTTTGTTGTGAGGTTAAATTCGTTTGTAGTAACTTATTTTCGTTTGTAGTGAGCTTTATATCGTTTGTAGTAACTTATTTTCGTTTGTAGTGACGTTAAATTCGTTTGTAGTAACTTATTTTCGTTTGTAGTGAGCTTTAAATCGTTTGTAGTAACTTATTTTCGTTTGTAGTGAGCTTTAAATCTTTTGTAGTAACTTATTTTCGTTTTTAGTGAGCTTTAAATCGTTTGTAGTAACTGATTTTCGTTTGTAGTGACATTAAATTCGTTTGTAGTAACTTATTTTCGTTTGTAGTGAGCTTTAAATCGTTTGTAGTAACTTATTTTCGTTTGTAGTGAGGTTCAATTCGTTTGTAGTAACTTATTTTCGTTTGTAGTGACGTTGAATTCGTTTGTAGTAACTTATTTTCGTTTGTAGTGAGCTTTAAATCGTTTCTACTAACTTACTTTCGTTTGTAGTGAGGTTAAATTCGTTTGTAGTAACTTATTTTCGTTTGTAGTGAGCTTCAAATCGTTTGTAGTAACTTATTTTCGTTTGTAGTGACATTAAATTCGTTTGTAGTAACTTATTTTCGTTTGTAGTGAGCTTTAAATCGTTTGTAGTTACTTATTTTCCTTGTAGTGAGGTTTAATTCGTTTGTAGTAACTTATTTTCGTTTGTAGTGAGCTTTAAATCGTTTGTAGTAACTTACTTTCGTTTGTAGTGACGTTAAATACGTTTGTAGTAACTAATTTATTTAGGGACTAGTTTAAATTGTTATCCAGTTTAGTATCTTAACCTCGCCTCTCCAGATGTGCTTTGGGCCTTATTGTTGTTGAAAGGTATGGAAAATAAACGCGCATTGTATTGTGCTGTGTCACGCAGTATCTGGGCTTGGGCTACTGATAAACTAATTACATTACGGCCATTTTAATTAAGTATCAACAAATGAGATAAATAACTTGTCAATACAATACAAAATTATAATATCCTTTGTTTATTAAAAGCTAGTTTACAGCGATGCTAGCGCCATTCTCGACAATAAAAACTTCTGGCTAAAAGTGGCCACTTTTGGCAACAATCGGTGGATTATTTTGTTCTTTTTATTTAGGACTACTTAACTGTGCTCAATAAATACTTAGCAAGATATCTAAAGTGTCATAACTGTGCCACATTTTTGATATTTGCCTTAGTTTAGAAGTTTTTTTTTTCGAGAATGGCGCTAGCATCGCTGTAAACTGGCTCATAACGTATTAAGTGACAGTTGATATTTATTCTCGTTAATTTTTATTTTAGGCGTAGATATTTCTAATTCTGTATGATTTTGTAGATCTGCACCATTATTTTTTATTCTAATGAAAATTGTACTACTATTTTAGTGAGTGGCTCAAGGCTATGCCCGTTTACTTATTTTTTCTTCATGAATCAGCAGTATCAAAATAACAAACAGAACAAATCGATAGATAGGAGTTAATTTCCGCTTTTCAGTCAGTCTAACCCAAACCAGTTAGGCTAATATTGCCGTTCGCAATGAAAATAAGAATGAGAAACATTTTAACATGTGATAAACAGTATACATTGCGGGTTTACAGCTGAATCTCTTGTGTAGACAAAATTATTCAATTATGTACCCGGAATGTTACTTATCACATGTCAAACTGATTCACATTCACATTTTTATTTTGATCGGCAATAGATCCCCTGATCTTAGGTATTCTGTGCCCAAACTGAAATGTACTAAAATGAAGTTATCCGTCTGAGAGATAATACAGTACAAACACTTACTCAATCGATGATACCTACCTATTTCATAAATAAAATAGAATCAAAATGTTCCCTTTGCTTAGCTCAGCTCTGCTGGAAACAAACATCTCAGCATCAAGGATAGATAAATTTAATAGTGTTTATTGATTCCTGACAACACATCCCTCGCCACGCATCCTCGCACAGCTCCAGAAGAAACGTAGCCATGTAACACTACTTTGTTACCGTATTGTATAGCATAGTATCCTATATTGCATGAGGAGAGGTGGTTCAGGGTCGTACCGTACCCCATGTGGCTCTAGGCAAGTAATTAAGGAACTAACAGTCCACAGGAGCACAGGCAATGACCAGCCCAAATAACAAAACACTGTATGGAGACAGATGTCATGCTATACGCGTTCTGTCTACCTAACCAGCCTCTTAAAGAATCATCTTGTTACGTCGCCAATAAGTTCTCGGAACAAAGACGATATGTGCCCGCGCAGGCGTGACTTTGCATGATCAGCTAATGTTTAGTAAAGTGCGTGGTGAACAATCGACTTACATCACTTGGGTTGGACCAAGTCACGTGACCCTGTCTTTGAAGGCTGGCGGTGTACATAGCAGCACACGCGGAGCGGCTGTGCGCATTTTGTTTAAATTTAAGTAAATTAGTGTGCGCCTTGCTGCTTCGCCCGATTCTATTTTACCGTTCCCCTTGAGTTTTCAGGATAAAAAGTCCTAATAGTATAATATGTCCGTTGCGTGGTTCTAAAACAACTTCGAACGGGTTGTATTTTAATGTTCAAAGGCTATTTGATAAATTTAAAGTTTTTACAGAAACTTTTCATCACGTAGACTACGAAATATTAGAGGAATAAAAAAACTATTTTGTTTGTCGAGCGATAGCGATTATTTCATGATTATCGATTGAGATTATATTATTATTCTTTTCAGTTAGAACCTAAACTGGCTATGTGAACTTGGCACCCGAGATTGAGAAATTTTGTTATTATACCTTTATTCCCATAGATAAACGTTTGTAGTTGATTGTAGTAAAAATTTTTTTTTTTGTAGTTGGACATAAAAAAAAATATAGCACTTTGAAAAAATCGCGTCCCCCCGATTTACGGAAACTCAAATTTTGTCTTCGATTTAAGAAAAGAATCGTTAGTAGTTGATTGTAGTGAAAATCATTTCGTTTGTAGTTGAAAAAAAAAATTTTTTTTTGTGAACTTGGCACCCGACAATCTTTTTTTTTTATTTTTTTTTTCGATTCTAATAGCTTATAGGACGTAGTTGATTGTAGTGATTTTCTTTTCGTTTGTAGTATCTTAAAAAAAATTAAAAAAAAAGTTTTTCGTTTAAAGTAAAGTAAATTTTGTTTGTAGTGACGTTCAATTCGTTTGTAGTAGCTTATTCTCGTTTGTAGTGAGCTTTAAATCGTTTGTAGTAACTTATTTTCGTTTGTAGTGACGTTAATTTCGTTTGTAGTGACGTTAATTTCGTTTGTAGTAACTTATTTTCGTTTGTAGTTAGCTTTAAATCGTTTGTAGTAACTTACTTTCGTTTGTAGTAACTTACTTTCGTTTGTAGTGACGTTGATTTCGTTTGTAGTTACCTATTTTCGTTTGTAGTGAGCTTTAAATCGTTTGTAGTAACTTACTTTCGTTTGTTATGAGGTTAAATTCGTTTGTAGTAACTTATTTTCGTTTGTAGTGAGCTTTATATCGTTTGTAGTAACTTATTTTCGTTTGTAGTGACGTTAAATTCGTTTGTAGTAACTTATTTTCGTTTGTAGTGAGCTTTAAATCGTTTGTAGTAACTTATTTTCGTTTGTAGTGAGCTTTAAATCGTTTGTTGTAACTTACTTTCGTTTGTAGTAACTTACTTTCGTTTGTAGTGACGTTGATTTCGTTTGTAGTTACCTATTTTCGTTTGTAGTGAGCTTTAAATCGTTTGTAGTAACTTACTTTCGTTTGTAGTGAGGTTAAATTCGTTTGTAGTAACTTATTTTTGTTTGTAGTTAGCTTTAAATCGTTTGTAGTAACTTACTTTCGTTTGTAGTAACTTACTTTCGTTTTTAGTGACGTTGATTTCGTTTGTAGTTACCTATTTTCGTTTGTAGTGAGCTTTAAATTGTTTGTAGTAACTTACTTTCGTTTGTTATGAGGTTAAATTCGTTTGTAGTAACTTATTTTCGTTTGTAGTGAGCTTTATATCGTTTGTAGTAACTTATTTTCGTTTGTAGTGACGTTAAATTCGTTTGTAGTAACTTATTTTCGTTTGTAGTGAGCTTTAAATCGCTTGTAGTAACTTATTTTCGTTTGTAGTGAGCTTTAAATAGTTTTTAGTGACTGATTTTCGTTTGTAGTGACATTAAATTCGTTTGTAGTAACTTATTTTCGTTTGTAGTGAGCTTTTAATCGTTTGTAGTAACTTATTTTCGTTTGTAGTGACGTTAATTTCGATTGTAGTTACCTATTTTCGTTTGTAGTGAGCTTTAAATCGTTTGTAGTAACTTACTTTCGTTTGTAGTGAGGTTAATTTCGTTTGTAGTAACTTATTTTCGTTTGTAGTGAGCTTTAAATCGTTTGTAGTTACTTACTTTCGTTTGTAGTGAAGATAATTTCGTTTGTAGTAACTGATTTTCGTTTGTAGTGACGTTAAATTCGTTTGTAGTAACTTATTTTCGTTTGTAGTGACGTTAAATACGTTTGTAGTAACTTTTTCTCGTTTGTAGTGAGGTTAAATTCTTTTGGAGTAACTTATTTTCGTTTGTAGTGACGTTAATTTCGTTTGTAGTTACCTATTTTCGTTTGTAGTGAGCTTTAAATCGTTTGTAGTAACTTACTTTCGTTTGTAGTGAGGTTAAATTCGTTTGTAGTAACTTATTTTCGTTTGTACTGACGTTAAATTCGTTTGTAGTAACTTATTTTCGTTTGTAGTGAGCTTTAAATCGTTTGTAGTAACTTATTTTCGTTCGTAGTGAGCTTTAAATCGTTTGTAGTAACTGATTTTCGTTTGTAGTGAGCTTCAAATCGTTTGTAGTAACTTATTTTCGTTTGTAGTGACGTAAAATACGTTTGTAGTAACTTATTTTCGTTTGTAGTGAGCTTTAAATCGTTTGTAGTTACTTACTTTCGTTTGTAGTGAGCTTTAAATCGTTTGTACTAACTAACTTTCGTTTGTAGTGAGGTTAAATTCGTTTGTAGTAACTTATTTTCGTTTGTAGTGAGCTTCAAATCGTTTGTAGTAACTTATTTTCGTTTGTAGTGACGTAAAATACGTTTGTAGTAACTTATTTTCGTTTGTAGTGAGCTTTAAATCGTTTGTAGTTACTTACTTTCGTTTGTAGTGAGCTTTAAATCGTTTGTACTAACTAACTTTCGTTTGTAGTGAGGTTAAATTCGTTTGTAGTAACTTATTTTCGTTTGTAGTGAGCTTCAAATCGTTTGTAGTAACTTATTTTCGTTTGTAGTGACGTAAAATACGTTTGTAGTAACTTATTTTCGTTTGTAGTGAGCTTTAAATCGTTTGTAGTTACTTACTTTCGTTTGTAGTGAAGATAATTTCGTTTTTAGTAACTGATTTTCGTTTGTAGTGACGTTAATTTCGTTTGTAGTTACCTATTTTCGTTTGTAGTGAGCTTTAAATCGTTTCTAGTAACTTACTTTCGTTTGTAGTAAGGTTAAATTCGTTTGTAGTAACTTATTTTCGTTTGTAGTGAGCTTCAAATCGTTTGTAGTAACTTATTTTCAATTGTAGTGACGTAAAATACGTTTGTAGTAACTTATTTTCGTTTGTACTGAGCTTTAAATCGTTTGTAGTTACTTTCTTTCGTTTGTAGTGAAGATAATTTCGTTTGTAGTAACTGATTTTCGTTTGTAGTGACGTTAATTTCGTTTGTAGTTACCTATTTTCGTTTGTAGTGAGCTTTTAATCGTTTCTAGTAACTTACTTTCGTTTGTAGTGAGGTTAAATTCGTTTGTAGTAACTTATTTTCGTTTGTAGTGAGCTTTAAATCGTTTGTAGTAACTTATTTTTGTTTGTAGTGAGGTAAAATTCGTTTGTAGTAACTTATTTAGGTTTGTAGTAAGCTTTAAATCGTTTGTAGTAACTTACTTTCGTTTGTAGTGAGGTTAAATTCGTTTGCTTACTACAAACCTAAATAAGTTACTACAAACGAATTTTACCTCACTACAAACGAAAGTAAGTTACTACAAACGATTTAAAGCTCACTACAAACGAAAATAAGTTACTACAAACGAAATTAACCTCACTACAAACGAAAGTAAGTTACTAGAAACGACTTAAAGCTCACTACGAACGAAAATAGGTAACTACAAAAGAAATTAACGTCACTACAAACGAAAGTAAATTACTACAAACGAATTAAACGTCACTACAAACGAAAATCAGTTACTACAAACGAAATTATCTTCACTACAAACGAAAGTAAGTAACTACAAACAATTTAAAGCTCACTACAAACGAAAATAAGTTCTACAATCGAATTTAACCTCACTACAAACGAAAGTAAGTTACTACAAACGATTTAAAGCTCACTACAAACGAAAATAAGTTACTACAAACGAATTTAACCTCACTACAAACGAAAATAAGTTACTACAAACGTATTTAACGTCACTACAAACGAAAATAAGTTACTACAAACGAATTTAACCTCACTACAAACGAAAGTAAGTTACTGCAAACGATTAAAAGCTCACTACAAACGAAAATAAGTTACTACAAATGAATTTAACCTCACTACAAACGAAAATAAGTTACTAAAACGATTTAAAGCTCACTACAAACGAAAATAAGTTACTACAAACGAATTTAACCTCACTACAAACGAAAGTAAGTTACTACAAACGATTTAAAGCTTACTACAAACCTAAATAAGTTACTACAAACGAATTTTACCTCACTACAAACGAAAAAAAGTTACTACAAATGATTTAAAGCTCACTACAAACGAAAATAAGTTACTACAAACGAATTTAACCTCACTACAAACGAAAGTAAGTTTCTATAAACGATTTAAAGCTCACTACAAACGAAAATAGGTTACTACAAACGAAATTAACGTCACTACAAACGAAAGTAAGTTACTACAAACGAATTTTACGTCACTACAAACGAAAATAAGTTACTACAAACGATTTAAAGCTCACTACAAACGAAAATAAGTTACTACAAACGTATTTAACGTCACTACAAACGAAAATAAGTTACTACAAACGATTTAAAGCTCACTACAAACGAAAATAGGTAACTACAATCGAAATTAACGTCACTACAAACGAAAATAAGTTACTACAAACGATTTAAAGCTCACTACAAACGAAAATAACCTCACTACAAACGAAAGTAAGTTACTAGAAACGATTTAAAGCTCACTACAAACGAAAATAGGTAACTACAAACGAAATTTACGTCACTACAAACGAAAGTAAGTTACTACAAACGAATTAAACGTCACTACAAACGAAAATAAGTTACTACAAACGATTTAAAGCTCACTACAAACGAAAATAAGTTACTACAAACGTATTTAACGTCACTACAAACGAAAATAAGTTACTACAAACGATTTGAAGCTCACTACAAACGAAAATAAGTTACTACAAACGAATTTAACCTCACTACAAACGAAAGTTAGTTAGTACAAACGATTTAAAGCTCACTACAAACGAAAATAGGTAACTACAAACGAAATTAACGTCACTACAAACGAAAGTAAGTTACTACAAACGAATTTAACGTCACTACAAACGAAAATAAGTTACTACAAACGATTTAAAGCTCACTACAAACGAAAATAAGTTACTACAAACGTATTTAACGTCACTACAAACGAAAATAAGTTACTACAAACGAATTTAACGTCACAACAAACGAAAATCAGTTACTATAAACGAAATTATCTTCACTACAAACGAAAGTCAGTAACTACAAACGATTTAAAGCTCACTACAAACGAAAATAAGTTACTACAAACGAAATTAACCTCACTACAAACGAAAGTAAGTTACTACAAACGATTTGAAGCTCACTACAAACGAAAATAGGTAACTACAATCGAAATTAACGTCACTACAAACGAAAATAAGTTACTACAAACGATTTAAAGCTCACTACAAACGAAAATAGGTAACTACAAACGAAATTAACGTCACTACAAACGAAAGTAAGTTACTACAAACGAATTTAACGTCACTACAAACGAAAATAAGTTACTACAAACGACTTTAACCTCACTACAAACGAAAGTAAGTTACTACAAACGATTTAAAGCTCACTACAAACGAAAATAGGTAACTACAAACGAAATTAACGTCACTACAAACGAAAGTAAGTTACTACAAACGAATTGAACGTCACTACAAACGAAAATCAGTTACTACAAACGAAATTATCTTCACTACAAACGAAAGTAAGTAACTACAAACGATTTAAAGCTCACTACAAACGAAAATAAGTTACTACAAACGAAAGTAAGTTACTACAAACGATTTAAAGCTCACTACAAACGAAAATAGGTAACTACAATCGAAATTAACGTCACTACAAACGAAAATAAGTTACTACAAACGATTTAAAGCTCACTACAAACGAAAATAAGTTACTACAAACGAATTTAATGTCACTACAAACGAAAATCAGTCACTACAAACGATTTAAAGCTCACTACAAACGAAAATAAGTTACTACAAACGATTTTAAGCTCACTACAAACGAAAATAAGTTACTACAAACGAATTTAACGTCACTACAAACGAAAATAAGTTACTAAAAACGATATAAAGCTCACTACAAACGAAAATAAGTTACTACAAACGAATTTAACCTCATAACAAACGAAAGTAAGTTACTACAAACGATTTAAAGCTCACTACAAACGAAAATAGGTAACTACAAACGAAATCAACGTCACTACAAACGAAAGTAAGTTACTACAAACGAAAGTAAGTTACTACAAACGATTTAAAGCTCACTACAAACGAAAATAGGTAACTACAAACGAAATCAACGTCACTACAAACGAAAGTAAGTTACTACAAACGAAAGTAAGTTACTACAAACGATTTAAAGCTAACTACAAACGAAAATAAGTTACTACAAACGAAATTAACGTCACTACAAACGAAAATAAGTTACTACAAACGATTTAAAGCTCACTACAAACGAGAATAAGTTACTACAAACGAATTGAACGTCACTACAAAAAAAATTTACTACAAACGAAAATAGGTAACTACAATCGAAATTAACGTCACTACAAACGAAAATAAGTTACTACAAACGATTTAAAGCTCACTACAAACGAAAATAAGTTACTACAAACGTATTTAACGTCACTACAAACGAAAATAATTTACTACAAACGAATTTAACGTCACTACAAACGAAAATCAGTTACTACAAACGAATTTAACCTCACTACAAACGAAAGTAAGTTACTACAAACGATTTAAAGCTCACTACAAACGAAAATAGGTAACTACAAACGAAATTAACGTCACTACAAACGAAAGTAAGTTACTACAAACGAATTTAACGTCACTTCAAACGAAAATAAGTTACTACAAACGATTTAAAGCTCACTACAAACGAAAATAAGTTACTACAAACGTATTTAACGTCACTACAAACGAAAATAAGTTACTACAAACGAATTTAACGTCACTACAAACGAAAATCAGTTACTATAAACGAAATTATCTTCACTACAAACGAAAGTCAGTAACTACAAACGATTTAAAGCTCACTACAAACGAAAATAAGTTACTACAAACGAAATTAACCTCACTACAAACGAAAGTAAGTTACTACAAACGATTTGAAGCTCACTACAAACGAAAATAGGTAACTACAATCGAAATTAACGTCACTACAAACGAAAATAAGTTACTACAAACGATTTAAAGCTCACTACAAACGAAAATAGGTAACTACAAACGAAATTAACGTCACTACAAACGAAAGTAAGTTACTACAAACGAATTTAACGTCACTACAAACGAAAATAAGTTACTACAAACGAATTTAACCTCACTACAAACGAAAGTAAGTTACTACAAACGATTTAAAGCTCACTACAAACGAAAATAGGTAACTACAAACGAAATTAACGACACTACAAACGAAAGTAAGTTACTACAAACGAATTGAACGTCACTACAAACGAAAATAAGTTACTACAAACGATTTAAAGCTCACTACAAACGAAAATAAGTTACTACAAACGTATTTAACGTCACTATAAACGAAAATAAGTTACTACAAACGAATTTAACGTCACTACAAACGAAAATCAGTTACTACAAACGAAATTATCTTCACTACAAACGAAAGTAAGTAACTACAAACGATTTAAAGCTCACTACAAACGAAAATAAGTTACTACAAACGAAAGTAAGTTACTACAAACGATTTAAAGCTCACTACAAACGAAAATAGGTAACTACAATCGAAATTAACGTCACTACAAACGAAAATAAGTTACTACAAACGATTTAAAGCTCACTACAAACGAAAATAAGTTACTACAAACGAATTTAATGTCACTACAAACGAAAATCAGTCACTACAAACGATTTAAAGCTCACTACAAACGAAAATAAGTTACTACAAACGATTTTAAGCTCACTACAAACGAAAATAAGTTACTACAAACGAATTTAACGTCACTACAAACGAAAATAAGTTACTACAAACGATATAAAGCTCACTACAAACGAAAATAAGTTACTACAAACGAATTTAACCTCATAACAAACGAAAGTAAGTTACTACAAACGATTTAAAGCTCACTACAAACGAAAATAGGTAACTACAAACGAAATCAACGTCACTACAAACGAAAGTAAGTTACTACAAACGAAAGTAAGTTACTACAAACGATTTAAAGCTCACTACAAACGAAAATAGGTAACTACAAACGAAATCAACGTCACTACAAACGAAAGTAAGTTACTACAAACGAAAATAAGTTACTACAAACGATTTAAAGCTCACTACAAACGAGAATAAGTTACTACAAACGAATTGAACGTCACTACAAAAAAAAATTACTTTACTTTAAACGAAAAACTTTTTTTTTAATTTTTTTTAAGATACTACAAACGAAAAGAAAATCACTACAATCACCTACGTCCTATAAGCTATTAGAATCGAAAAAAAAAATAAAAAAAAAAGATTGTCGGGTGCCAAGTTCACAAAAAAAAATTTTTTTTTTCAACTACAAACGAAATGATTTTCACTACAATCAACTACTAACGATTCTTTTCTTGAATCGAAGACAAAATTTGAGTTTCCGTAAATCGGGGGGACGCGATTTTTTCAAAGTGCTATAATTTTTTTTCTGTCCAACTACAAAAAAAAAAATTTTTACTACAATCAACTACAAACGTTTATCTATGGGAATAAAGGTATAATAACAAAATTTCTCAATCTCGGGTGCCAAGTTCACACAGCCACCTAAACTGAATCACTGAACCAAAACAAAATTAACAGAGTGGAACAGACAGAAAAGTCAATTCTGTGGACTAAAGAGAAACAATAGCGGTAATTTAGACCCAAATAAATCTATTCACAAGGGGAAAGGGTTAAATCGCCCGCCCGTGTCACCCTGCCTGCCTTTGCCGTTCACTTTTAATAATCTTTTTAGCAATATTTAAAATATTTGTAAAAAAAACTCTATGTAGAGTAACATAGAGTTAACATAATTTATTTTATTAATTTCGGTATGATATAAACCGAACACGCAAAGTAGGCAGCCCCACGAGATGCTCAGACGACTTCGTGAAGTTTGTGGGTGTACACTGGATAAGGATTGGTTTTGGCGATCTCTTTGGGTGAGGCTTTTATTGCCCATTAGTGGACGGCTTTCGGCTGCGATGTGATGATGATTTTGATTAGGCGAAAAAGTCAGCGCTTCCTTGCAGCGGTTTCCTTGCTAATTTCTGATCTTCTAATGTGCACCCCGACACTAGTCTTATGAATATCAATCTAAAATTCTAATCTAGACACACAATCCGTAAAAACACAATTCAAAATCTCGCTTCCAAGCTTTAAGCTGCACGTTCAGTAATTCAGTAGAGGAAAATAAGTCAAGTCCTACCCTAGTAAAGCATCACACTATACTATTATGCTAGTAAAAAACATTCGCATTCCCTCACTATGCGCACAATTCCATGTGCAGTTGAGTGTGTGTGTACCCCACTGTAATGATAAATAAACTAACAGAAGCAACTATAAAATGAATAAAACCAGGCAATTAATATGGAAAGTTCCAGTAGAGGAAATTATTTAAAGAATTAATATAAAAACGCTCGATAGTAATTTGTTATTTTTAAACCTCAAGGTTATTTGCAATATTTTTCTGTTTGTAATGTAATGTGGTGCCGAGTGTTTTTCTTACTCTACAACACCGTTGAATTTATTTTATTTTACAAAAAAAAAAAACCGAACCCTTTTTATTCTTATATTTTCGCCGTGTGGTGGCGGTGTGGAATAAAACTTCTGCCCCATCTCCCGTGACTGTCGTAACGTAAAAGGCGACTAAATGAACACCCGAAGGACGGTCAGCAGCGTCCTTCGATAAAAAACTTTAACTGCGATCGCCAACCCATCCATATTTACGACCCATTTTTACACAATCTTATAATTAAAGATTTTATATTTAAGTTTAGAATTATAATTAATTAACTAAGTTGTGAATCAGAAAATAAACAGTTTAAATTTTTTTTTTTTTTACCCTTCTGTTCTGTCAAGCGTGGCGATTATGACAATCTCAACAAAAGTTTACTGTCCTTGTGGCCATCAGTAGAGGAGGCGTATGTTCAACAGTGCACTCCAACACACTTATTTCGTAACGCAATTTGTTTCCATCTTTTAATTTCGCCACTGCTTAAAACACATTTTTTCCTAGGAATTCTCTAATAGTTATCTTTAGATACATAATTCAGGATTACTAAGATTACTGATTTTTTTAGTAGAAATGCTTTTAATTTGTAGGTGAGTTAAAAGGAAAAGATACAAATTGAGTTAAGGAAAAAGGGGGCTGGATGAGATTGAACTAAATATTGCTTTTTACTTATTTTTCTCGAGTGTCTTTCTAGACAATATTTCACCAACTACCTAGCTCTTGCGACTTTTGCCCTTCTAATCAGAATCTGCCCACTGGTTTCATAGACCTTTGACTCCGGACAATCGACGACGCCTTCTATAATATTAATTCGTTGGTTTATTTGTCATAGAATTCTTTTTTAGGAATTAAACACTTTTGATTCTTTGGCATTATGGTGCAGTGTATCCTCACAATGAACTACAACCCTTCATAAAATATGCAAATGGATCAAATATTTAAATATTCAGCAATAGAAATTTAATGCTCTCACCTGCAGAGCACACCAATGATCCTAGTCGTTGTGCCTTTCCGAATACCGCAGGGATAATAGTACTAGCTTGAACCAAAATAACGCAATAGTTAAAACCTCCCATTTTTAACTATCATATTTTTCGCGAAGTGAAACTTAATAAAGTGAATTGTGGCCTTATTAAATCACCGTTGTGTATTGCTAGAGATTAATAAACTTGATACTTGACCTTGCCTTGATAGAGATATCTTTTTGATAGACGAAGACTGAGTGAATAGTTTGTTAAGCATTAATACTGAGTCTATTGTACTAATAAATTACATTTATTACCACACTTACTTTGTTATAATCTGATAAGCCGTAATTGAATACAAGATAATGGTAACCTATTTGATTGCAGACTATAATTAAGTCTTGTTTTCTTTGCAAATATATATTATGATTAATTAAATTTTTGTGCGCTTTTTTTGTCTGGAACCTATACTTTTTGTCATCAAGAATTATGATTCTTTTATTTTCAAGAAACCACTGGTTTTGATAAAACGTAAAATAAAACATAAATATATAATGTTTCTGACAAATAAATAATAAATTAAAGGGGTCACTGTACCTAACTACTTACCCAGTAAACATGCGTCGAAATCTAAAAAAAATATTCAGCGGAATGTTCAATACAATGTTCGATCAGCTGACGGGGACTATGTACAGGACAGCTGTTTTTTGTTTTAAGATTTCGACACAAAGGGATAGTTGTGAGTTGAGAACATAAAGATCGAAATTTCTCCCGTGACCCCCTTGCTAACAGCCGATATGGACACCGGCGGGGTTTTAAGTTGGTGCGAACCCCACATAACTCTGCGACTCCCCGCGGGCCTGAAGGGTACACGTTAGGAGTTTCACCGCCTAAAAAAAAAAATTGGTGATCTAAATCCTTCCTTTGATTTATTAACATTAAAATCATGTTATTAAGTAGAGGCATACTTAATTGTGTCCGAGACGGACATTACAAGTACAATTAAATTTATGATAAAATATGTACGTCACGTCACGTCACGTGTCGGTCGTGAATTCATGATGATGATGTGATGACGGACTACACAGTGACCTGAGGCCCTATTGCGGCCGCTTTTGCAATATTGCTTCTGGTCCTCAAAGTGTCAAAGTCAATACAAAAAAAAAACGCAAAGTGGACAAAAAGCAATATTGCAAATGTGGCCGTAATAGGCCCTCTAATATCTGTCAATTACAAAAATACTAGTTGGTCAACGCAACACTAAAATAAAAACCTTGGTTAACAGTCAAATCAAGGTCATTTCCTGATAAGGGCTAGAACAAAAGTGACTAAATTGTGATATGCTATAAACTGAAAGTCATTGAGTGATGCTAGTGAGGACTTTATGAGTATTGACTCAATGATAATATTATTAAAACAAAAAAAATTACAATTATTTTTATATTCAGAAAGTCATTGGCATTATTTATATACCTAATTGCTGGTATTGTATGTTTTAAATTTAAGATTACAATGTTGACTTATCAATTTTAGTTGACCTAAGATACTATGTGGCGAACCGGGCAAAGATACAG
Source organism: Euspilapteryx auroguttella (assembly GCA_951802225.1). Lineage (NCBI taxonomy): Eukaryota > Metazoa > Arthropoda > Insecta > Lepidoptera > Gracillariidae > Euspilapteryx > Euspilapteryx auroguttella. The sequence continues at coordinate 3,493,253 of OX637663.1, read as the reverse complement.
CCAAAATTATGTTATGTGTATGGCACATGGTTCAAAACATAACAGGGTTCGGTTTCAGGAAAATTATTCTAAGCTAAGCTACTAAAACAAACGACACGCGATTGGTCGGCTCGACCCTAATACATATTACTTACATTTTATAGTGCAGAATTAGAAGTTGGTAGAGAAAGAGACTATGTGAAGGTTTATGTGCAGTCTACTTAACAGCTTAAAATAATTTTACCCAGGAAACTACGCAAAACAATAATAATTGAAAAAAAAAAATTGTATTTTAATCCGGCTCACCTCGAAAGGTTTTAAAAAGTTATTTTAGTACCAATCCTTATTTTATAGGATCATTGCCATTTTAATTTTGACCTTAGGGCTGGTTCAGGTTACAATAAAATTGATGCCTGATTCGATGATTAAAAGTAGCTTAGCTTTGATAAAATAAATTACAGCTTTATGTAGAGAAGTAATAAGGCTCCTGAATGCTATCAAGCGGATTGCATTAGATTTGCAACAAAGCTCACCGTGTCATCAGCTAACTTAGCGGCGGTTTCCAACCTCTCTGAGCTAAAACCAGCAGCTTGACAAAGCTCACAAAGTTGCAACTCCGTCAATCGTTCTGACTCCGCGATACTAGCACACCAATTTCGAAAAAAAATCTTTACCATGGCCTAAATCAAAGTTTGAACCTGAACCTGAAAGCTACACAAAACTAAGCAATATTATCTAGCCTTATGCACTAATCATTGACGCATATTTTTGATTTTGGCCATGGTTTGGAAGTTTTTTTTTTAAATTGGCGCTAGTATCGCAGACGGTGCGCTCCTTGTGCTACTTTGCTGTTATTAAATATTGTCTTAATTATTGTTACAGAGAGACGACAGATCGCTTCTGGCGCAATTCTTCTTCGCTGATGATGCTCTGAACATGGTCGCGGCGGAGCTCGACTCCTTCGACGGCACGAAGGATCCGGAGCGATGCTCGACCCTCGTCAACCAGCTCAGACATGCCCAGGTAACATCATCATCATCATTCTAGCTGCAAGACTTCCTGTGTTGAACAGGGTATTCCTTTGAAGGCATGCAGGACCCGGAGCGATGCTCGACCCTCGTCAATCAGCTCAGACATGCCCAGGTAAATTATCTTCGTCATCATCATTCTAGCTGCAAGACTTCCTCTGTTGAACAGGGTATTCCTTAGACGGCGACGGCACGAAGAACCCGGAGCTATGTTCGACCACGTTTAGGACGACGACGCACTTACACACACACATATTCACATACAGTACATTTCGTTCATCGACACAATTAAAAATGATAAACAATATGGGGATTTCCATTCGTCCACACATCTGAAATTATTTTAAAATAAACGATATGGGGGTTTCCGTAAGTTGGCTGCACGACCTCTATCTAGTACGGTACGGTACAGCGAGCGATCTGCGCCGGTGCCAACTTAAGCAGTGGTCCTACCGCCGATGATAAACGAAAAACGAGTAGAACTAATTAAAACTAACTAAAATGACAATGATTTTTTTCCGTGTAAGTCGCCGTCTTAGAGATTTTTTTTATAAAATTTCATGTCTGTGACCCGAGGTAGTTTTTGCTGTTTTTTGTCTAGCTACTAAGTCAGTCTTTCAGAGTCTAGACAGGCTCAACATTATACCTACTTTTACGTATTTAATAATTAGTAGAAAATGTATTACGTGTTAACCTGTTATGCATATTGTTTTACAAACATAGATCAGCTTGTATAGAAAGTCTAGCTGTTAGATCATTGTCTGGTCTGAGATCATTCTTTGCATTTCCACACTGGTTTTGTTTATAATTTTAATGATTCATTATTAATCACTTTTATACTTTTACAGGTAGATAGATATTTATATTTAACTAGTCGACCCAGCGAACTTCGTACCGCCTAAAATATTACTTTCTTGTACATGTATTATACTTATAAACCTTCCTCTTGAATCACTCTATCTATTAAAAAACACCGCACATCAAAATCCGTTCCATAATTTTGAAGATTTAAGCATACATAGGGACAGACGCGGAAAGCGACTTCAATTTATATTATGTCCTAGAGGCTGCCCCGCGGTTTCACTCGCGCAGATTTATCATAAACACAAAAATCCATTTTATTCCCGTTCCCATAGGAATTTCAGGAAATCCTTTCTTAGTGCTCACCTACACTCCCTAAGGACCCTACATGCAAAATTTCAGCCCGCTACGCCCAGTAGTTTCGGCTCTGCGTTGTCTGTCAGTCAGTCAGTCAGTAACGGAAGAGTTTTATATATATTGATTGATTGATTGATTGATAAGTAGTTATTTGGTAAGCTATCAGTAGCAGTAGCATCCTTTGGAATAATGAAGCCCTCATTTATGGCTATGGTAACGGAAGATAATAATAGCTTTTATGTGTTAAAATGTGTTGCAATGATGATAATATGTACTCTAATTACTAAAGAAAACAATCCACGTCTCAGAAATATCTCCTCTATATAGTAGATACTCGTCTTATCACTAGAAATATTTAACAATGTATCGAAGAATTACATTTGACAATTGATGATGATGATGATGATGACTTTATACAAAACAACTTATTTTAAGCATTATGAACCTATAAAATGTTCTTGCGTCAAACAAGGGCTGTTAAGTATCAAGTTTCCGCAAACCAGTGCATTAGGGAAGCCCACATCGTCGTATTAACTCGTTAGTTCAGTTATCAACTGGTATTTGTATTTGTCAACTCCATTATCTTTGTCCTCAAGCATGCTATCGGCACACAGAAAGCAGGGCGTGAGTTGAGCGCAACGAGTTGCATCTATGGGAAATTTAAAATCTAAATAAGCGCCATACGGCCGCTCTTGACCGTTTAATGATTCTGCTCACTACATCGTTTTAACCATGAAAGTTCTAGGAACGTAGCGAATTATTATTCGTAATGAAATGATAAATGAGACTAATGAGCAAGCGCTAGGCGCTAGGGGACAATTTTCTACAGCGTTGGTCGGTGACAGAGAACTGAATATTATGATGGGAAGTACAAAATAATACTTTCCTGCGTATTGCGGTCATGGTATCGAACCCTGAAGATAATAATAATAATACCACATCAAACTCAAGAGCCCTTAACCAGGAAGAACCTGTACCTAGGGTACCCGAAACACACACAGAGACGAACATCACACCCAGACCGGAAACAAGCATCGATATTCATCATGTCAATATTCGCCCCGCCCGGGAATAGAACCCAGGTGAGCACCTTTACTCGGTCCACATCACTGACATGACAAATGAGCCACGGAACAGTCAAGATGGCAGAGAAGTTTAAGATAGTAAAAAAAAAATACTGCATTCTGCTAACGCAACTTTTTTGCTTTCTGTGTGTCAGGGGCTTTATCATGCACAAATATTTACCATCCCGTACTTAGACCATTTGTTTCCACCGTTTGCTCCTCGATGACACTGTTTAGTCGTTTATCTAAGTTTTATGATAATAATAATTGAGCTAACTAAACTGTTTGTTATTTACTTAAATTCCATTATTTAACAACAAATGTCATAGGTATATTTCCATTTTATTATTTATGCTTGTTCGAATTGTTTAGGCGTTTATGTACTATGATAATGAGGTGTATCACCACTGGCTTCGTCATAGCTATATTTGTTGATTTAAAAACAAATCATTTAGCTTCATTGTCAATACATATCTCCCTACTTATTTTGGTTGATTCTTGCCGTACGATTGTACCGTTTCTCCTGATTTTGGGCATCCTCTTCTATTCGTAAGATCAAGTGACTAAGACCAGTGAGTTCAGTGTATCAGTTTTGAAGGTACCTAAACCCTAAGCACATAAATACAAGCAACAAACCGAAGTGAAGTATGTTTAGCATGCCACAAGAGAGTTGGCGCCAGGTAGAGACTTTGACACTAGGGTATCAGTAGGATTGGTCACATCACAGGTTGCACTTGAGAGGAATGTCTAAAATTAATAGGGGAGGCTAATTGTCCAAAAGGCGGCCAATATATTCTTTCATCAATGTGCGTTTAATATTGACTTAGCAGAAAGTCAATGCAGAAAGTCAATAAATAAAAAAAAAGCAAAAGGAACGAAAAGCGTTTCTCTTTATATGGCTGTACTCCTGGGGTCAGGTTTGGTATCTTCTTGATGTAGACCCTGGGTCTGGAAAGTGTAGGGGAAGCCATTGTCCAGTAGAAGAAAACAGTAAAAAAAAACATTCCATGGTCAATGAACAAAAAGTGAACTTGAGAGACCACATAAAAATACAGTTTTGTTCAAACGAGCAACAATTATTGTGTAACATCCTTGCAAACTTGCTCAAGTCATTAGAAACGATTTAGAATTCTATTCCATTATCTTTTAGCATATTTTCCACTAATTACTTCTTTTTTAAAGAGTTGTTGGCCAATGGTGCCGGAGGTCTTGAATTTCTTATCTCTGTCCTGTATATAAAAAAGCAAAGATTTTTCCTGTTCCAAATGGAAATCATCAAAATATTTTGCAAGCTTTTGTTTTGTTTTAGTAATCACATGTTTTCGTTGTCTTTATAGAATGAATGAATAAATCTTCTTATTATTCAATTTTTTTAAAGTACCTAAAACTATAAGGGTACTTGGTTTGCCTAAAAGGCAGAACATTACTACAGTGTTATATTGTAATAAAAATAATAAACTTCACACTCAGAGCACTTAACTAGGACCCGTATCTAGGGTGCCCGAAACGTATACAGAGACGAACATTACACCCAGACTGGAAACAGACATCGATATTTATCATAACAATGTTCGCCCCGCCGGGAATCGAACCCGGGTGCACACGCATCTCAGTCCACATCACTGCCAACTGAACTACGGAGAAGTCACTTTGACATTACCAGCGATAAGTAGGTAGTTATCTACATTTTTATAAACAATATGACTGCGTGTCGTTCTATAATGTAATAACTTTAAACGACCGATGTTTCATACTGAATGAGTCAGAGCTTGGTCACGTGGTCATCATATAGCAGCAGAGGCGGACGAGATAAGGTACAATCTATCCATACTATGTAATGTACACTAATGCCCGTAATATCCAACTCGGTTTAAACTGTGTTGATGGCTTAAACTGCAGATGTCCCTTTTTTCATATGAAAAAGAAAGTGACAGATGCAGCTAACTAATGAAGCAATTTAAACCGTGATGGATATTACCGCTTTAGTCTATACCAATATTATAAAGAGGAAAGATTTGTTTGTTTGTTTGTTTGTTTATTTGTTTGTTTGTTTGTAACGAATAGGCTCCGGAAATACTGAAGCGATTTGAAAAATTCTTTCACTGGTAGGAAGCTACACTAACCCCGAGTGTCATAGGCTATATTAGATTTTCAAAAAAATTAGGGATCCTTACTTAAACTTAAATAATGTAACCCAAGGTGCAATATTTTTTCCATTGTTTACATATTTTGACAGGTGGTTTGTTGTTGTTGTATGTTTTTTTATTCGCCCATTCTGGGCAGTCAAAAGAACATAGTCTATAGAGCCAAGTAGTATCTTATATTCTATGGCGTAACGAAGTAAGCCGGGACAGCTCGTAATATTATAAAGAGGAAAGATTTGATTTTTTAGGGCTTAGCAATAAGGATTTTTTGAGTTAAAGAGAAGATATTTACATACGGGTTTGCGTAGAAGACGTAAAAGTGATACTACTTTATAAAACTAAGCAATGACATAAAATGTTGTACCTTATAATCAAGGTGCATAATGCTTAATTTTTATTTCAGGCAGACAGACATTGCAGGATAACAAAAAAGATCTCTTATACCCTTTGCTCAAAATGAGCATTATTGTAGACTTATAATAAACTGGGCGCCCGTGGCTTAGCCTGCACATTTTCCCTTGACACATCAAATTCCAAATTTTCCCGTGGGAATTTCGCGATAAAAAGTAGCCTATGTCCTGTCTCAGGCGTTAGTCTATCCGTATACAAAATTGTATTTAAATCGTTTCAGTAGTTTTGTCGGGAAAGCGAGACAGGCAGACAGACAGAGTTACATTAGCATTTATAATATTAGTACAGTATACGGAAGGGAAAACACGAAGAGCAAACCTGAAGACCGGGTCAATCAAAAAATTTTGTGAGCAGGAAAAACTTTTTAAAATGTTAAACGAATTCCTCCTTTGATTTCCTGTTACGTAAAAAACTAACGAACTAACCCATTCACCAATATATATGAAACTCTTCCGTTACTGACTGACTGACTGACTGACTGACTGACTGACTGACTGACTGACTGACTGACTGACTGACTGACTGACTGACTGACTGACTGACTGACTGACTGACTGACTGACTGACTGACTGACTGACTGACTGACTGACTGACTGACTGACTGACTGACTGACTGACTGACAGACAACGCAGAGCCGAAACTACTGGGCGTAGCGGGCTCAAATTTTGCACGTGGGTTCTTTAGGGAGTGTAGGTGTGCACTAAAAAGGGATTTCCCGAAATTCCCACGGGAACGGGAAAAATCGGTTTTTGTGTTTATGAGAAATCTGCCGGGAAAAACCGCGGGGCAGCCTCTAGTAAGCAATACTTATCAACGATCGTTTCCTTAGTTGCCGCAAACAAATGAGGCCAAAACAATTTTCCCCATAACTTAGACGCTACTCACTGACAAAATCAAGGTTGCTATAACCACGATAAGTACAGCTTTTTGTCATTAAGAGCATAGTTAGGAGCTCTGAGATACGATATATTTATTTTTAGCTGACACTGCGAACTTCGTACCGCCTTGCGTTCTGAATTTATGAAAATATTCTATAGCCTATGTCACAAGGGGATAGTGTAGCTTCCTAACAGTGAAATCATTTTTTAAATCGGTTCAGTAGTTTTGGAGCTTATTCGATTCAAACAGCCAAACATTGCCTCTTTATAATATTTTTGTATTCTTCTATTTTGACTACCACATTCGCATTATACTTTGATACTTTATGTATTTTATCATACAACAAGTCGACCCGGCGAACTTCGTACCGCCAAACAAACCATTACTATTTTGAGCATGTATTATAATGTACTTATAAACCTTCGTCTTGAATAACTTTCTATAAAAAAAAACGCAACTAAATCTGTAGCATAGTTTTAAAGATTTAAGCATACAAAGGGGCAGACGCGGAAAGCGACTTTATTTTATACTATGTATTGATTTTGTATATAATTTAAAGCATGTGCTATTCTGAATATTTGAGTTTATTCCAAAGATTCTAAATGATTAAGAATTTTTAAATCGGTCATGTTGTTTCGATTTATTAATTACCTGCTTTATTCATACCTTAACTAGGAAGTAAAATGATCAAGTGTTTGTCGTTGTCACGATGCCTAATAGAAAGCCTGTGGTACCTGTTTGGAGTTTAACAAGGAGCGGTGTTGGTAACTTGTTTGTTACGTTTACTCAGTCGCTGTGTCAGTTGGCCAAAGGTATTTGCGAGAATGGATAGGCTTTATATGATATCTCCTTTTCTCAAGTCACACATAATATAGGACTTACCTAGAGCATAGGCGGGCTTGGAATGACCATGAAGTGACCCCACAAGGTTAAGTTAAACTCCTAGTAAGTGAGATGAACTTGTGGGCAGTAATCTGGATAGGGGTCGTGCAAGACCGGTCGGTATGGCGATCAGCAAACCATATATTTCGGATGAGATGATAATGTATGAGTGAAAACTCGAAAGAGTGTCAAATAAAAATATGCTGGACATAAGTCTCTTCTGTCGCACGCCATTCATTTCGGTCCGTGCCAGTCTGATCCGTTGCCTTCCAGCGATCTTTACTATGTCTTCAGACCACCACGGGCTGGTGGTCTGCCTACTTTAAATCGTTTGTCTTAGGCAACCATTCTAGTAACGTGCTGCCTACACCTGACCAAGTGTCCCGCCCACATCCACCACATACCGTTATTCTCTTTTTATTAAATAAATATTAAATTTGTTATTTCCAGGATCGAGTGCTGAACATCACGAGCCAGATCATGGATCAGGTCCTGGGTGACGAGCGGGTGGCCAGGGGCTTCAGGGTCAAGTTTCCCGAAGATGTTCTTCAGGACAACCTGGCTGGGCAGCTATGGTTCGGTGCTGAGGTAGGTTTTAGTAACACATGTTTATATTTTAATAAGGCTAAGTGCTTAGTCAAGTTGTGTATTATACAGTGGCGGTCTAGGAGGCCGTAACAGATTTGTTTATGGTTTCGTCAGCCCTAGACTGTATTGCCAAAGAACAAGAGCTATTTTGCAAAACAGAAAAACCGGAGGTGTTACGGCGACACAGACCGCCACTGTACCTCTTAGTCAACAGCTAAGAGCCGTGTTGTAGCTGCATAGAATACAACCACTTCATTTCCGCCCATGGGTGTCATAAAAGGTAAATAAGAGAAACACAAAGTACGGCAGCAGCGTCACACGATCGCCAACCTGCATTTGAAGATTGGCGTTCTGCAGAGGATGCTAATGTCCAGCAGGACGTCTTTCGGCTGAAATTATGATGGTTATGATGATAATGGTAAACCCCCCGGAAATGTTTTTGTGAAAGGTGAAAGGCTTATGTCCAATTTTGGTCGTCTCTTGGCTGAAATATGATGATCAGCCACGAGTCATCAACTTTTAAACGAAATAGGAAGCAGATTCTTCTTGTGATTTTTTTCGGACAACTTTAACCTGACCATATCAAATATGCTTCCCCAGTGTTTAGCAGCCGGTTCGTCGATAATGAACCGTGAGGAGGAGTCGGCAGCAATGCGTCCCCTAGCCAAGGCTTTGACAAGAAGCCTGGAGACTGTCAGATCGCTGCTGAGAGAGCAGTGCCTCAGACCGAGAGGGATGGCGTTAGAGCAGCACGACGATATGCTGCACGAGAGCCTTAGGATATTTGACAGGTATTTTAAGTTCGTTAAGCCTGGTAATATACATAGTAGGAAAGCTGATTCTTGGCCAAGGATGTGACAAGAAGCGAGGAGAAAGTCAGGTTGGCTACGAGAGCAGTGAGAAGATATGCTTCACGGATGAGCCTTAGGATATTTGACGTGTGTAACGTTTATAAAGCCTTGTAATATAGTAGGAAAGCTATGAATTTTGCCCATGGTTCTGTTAGGAAGAGATGAAGATTGTAGGTCGCTGCTCTGTGCTGACGGAGCTGAAATAATTTACGGACCTTTGAATTTTATTTCTCAAGTTTTCTAAGCCAGCCAATTTAGTGAATGTACAATAAATAAATTTAGGAAAATTGTAGTTAATGGTAATTTTATTGATTGCGATCCCATTTCCCCATAATTCACAAAGATGACTTTTAAAATGTAACATGACAATTCTGCCTTATTACTAATACTAAGAATACCTTTTTGTCACGCTAACTTAGAACCCTGTCTAGTCTTTCGTGCATGCCTGGGGTCCAATGTGCGAACTATGTTCCTAAGCCAGCCCGGAATGTTCAAACAATAGCAACAACAAACTATAACCAAGTGTTTAATTGTCTAAACCCAGACTGTTTGCGGAGTTCGAGCTGTGCTACGTGAGCGCGATGGTGCACGTGAAGAGCGTGCACGAGTTTGAAGCTCAACAGCTGCTGTGCGTGCTGTGCTCTGAGAGTCTACGTCGGGCTCTGCGTCGTGGGCTTCTTACACAGGAACAGGTTTGATGCTTCTTATTATTCTCCTTCTTTACTGTCTCCTTTTTCTTCCCCTACTTTGATTCTTTATGAAATAAACATTTTTATTTATTTTATTATTCTCATTTTCTTCTACTTTTTTTTCGTAATAATACTTCTTATTTTTCTTCTTCCTCCCTTTAAATCCCCATTTTCAACTCCTGCTTCTCCTTCTTCTGCACTTATCTTACGTATTTGGAGCAATTGTACAGTCACTGTAACACTTCCGGTTTTTCTGTGTTGCAAAAAAGCCCTTGTTATCTGGTATTACAGTCGAGTGCGCACGAGGCACGAGAACATAGACAAAAGTATTACGCTAAACGAGTCAGTGACTGTACATGTACTACAGCAAACTGCAGGATGAGGCTGGATGCTCCAACAGTTCTGCTAGGCGGTCAGCCGAGGCTAAACTTTGACGGCGTGAAGTAGGAACTAGTTCGCCTGATCTCCGTATGAAAGTTGTAGCGCTTCACTGTCATATCATGTGTCTTGAAACTAACTCATTCAAAAAAATGTGTTTTGCAGGTGGACTCCTATGACCCCGCTCTAATGTTCGCGGTGCCTCGTTTAGCGATAGTCAGTGGGTTGCTGATCTACTCGAGTGGACCTCTGAGCATAGACCGGCCGATTGGTAAGTCGATTTGTTTTTTATATTGTTTAATCTATCTAATACTCTAGTAAATTTCATTTGGAACTAGCTAAAATTGGTCTAGTGTTATTTAGAGAGATGAGATGAGAGAGCAATTAAAAAAAAATATTTTACAGTATTTTATGATGTTAATTGAAACCTGCTTCATAGTTTGTGGTACCTATAACTTAATCAGAACCTACTGATCGTAATTTGATAAAATTTAACACTGCATCTAAATTGTAATTTTTGTACCATCCGCAATTTCGCTTCGGGTTCTGTTACAACCCTCGCTTGTCCATTTTTAAGCCATAATTCCCTCGCTGATCCTTGAAACAAATTGCGCTCAGGTTTTAATATGAACACCATAAACATAATACATTCCTTTACACCCATGTTATATGTTATGTATGTATTAGGCATAGGCATACAGGCAGTGCCTAGAGGAAGCGGCCAATTCCTCCCAATGCACCTTGTCAATTCTATCAAATCATAAATCATACATTTTATTGCAAAGTAAGTGTTTTTACAGGTGTTTTAAGTGTTTGTATTTATGCTGCTGCGTTTGAAACTTCGCTGGCGCGTTGTAGGAATTGGTTCGTGCTATCTCCGCCGCTAGTTAGCTACAACTTTCTAAACTTACTGTTCTTTGTTAACAGAGGAGATGTCAGACATGTTCCGTCCCTTCCGCTCGCTGCTACACAAGATCCGCTCTCTCCTCTACACGCTCTCCCGCGGAGAACTGCTCGCCTTGGAGCGCCTGCTGTGCAGCGCCGAGCAGGTCGCCGCCGTCCCCACCGCAAAACCCGTCGCAGGTCAGTACAAACTATGGCTCTGAATGCAGAGAGAAACAACAATATAGGTGTCTTTGGAGGTGCGAGCGGGACGACGAGTTCCCCCACCACATACCGTGCCTGACATTCACAGTGTTAAGACACTACTCGCTCGATTTCCAACTCGGGCCTTTCCAAGTCGATCTCGAGTATAGATGACAGGGGCTCAATCCGTCTGATACTCCTAGCTATGGGGCAGCTTAAATACTAATAACATGTCCCAATGGTGGGTATCAGGTATCAGGTTCTGTAGGTATACCGGTGTCTTACGGCACTATCACAGCATAAATATAGAGTACTACTACTAGAGGAACTTAAAAATAAGTGATTAGTTGTGTAAGTACTGTTTATCTATCAAAGATGTTATTTGCCTAAATTTTTATTACATTCGTAGAATTAGATTATCTAAAGTCCATCGCCGATGGACCTAACAGCTATGTATGTGTCGATGACCTTGACTGTTGGTTAAAAAATGTTAATATTTATAAAGGACTAGTAGTATTACATTTAAATATTCGATCTTTAAAAAGTAATTTTAACCAGTTATTGTTAGCCCTCAGCAACAGCCTTAAACATATCGATGTACTAGTGTTAACAGAACCTAACATAAATTTCTCATTGTTGTCTTTTTATCAGATAGACGGATTTGTTGTCAATGCCTACACGCGCTCGGGACGGAGCGGGGGAGGGGTGCTCGTTTACTCGCGAGTCGAGCTAGCTGCGCGTGAGAGCGGGATAGAAGCGCGACTACCGACGGGTGCCGCGGAGTGTGTTCCCATTACACTACATTTTAATAATGAAACTATTTATCTTATTGCAATTTATAGGCCACCTAAATATAAAAAAATTGATAGAACTAAATATTTTTTAGAGGAGTTACGTAACTTGCTTAATCGATTACCAAATACTTCTCAGGTAATTTTATGTGGTGATTTAAATATAAATCTTTTAAGTCCTCAAGAAAATAATGTATCAACATACGAAAACATGTTGGCTGAATTTGGTTTTGGTAAATGCATTAACGATGTGACCCGCAGGGAAATTGTTAAAGGTAAATTGGTGGAATCTTGTTTAGATCACATTTACATAAGATCACCTACAGTAATAATTAACTCAGCAATAATAAAGTATAAAATTTCAGACCACTATCTAACGGCAGTATCTGTAGAATGGAAACAGTCACATTCGTCGAATTTGCGAGTCATTCGTGGGCGCGAGCGCGAGTCAGCCGTTGCTCCGACGACGGACGCGGCCGCGGCGGGTGCGCAAATATTCTGTCCCGCTCCAACGCACACAACTAAAGTTGTTTTAAATAACCGTTTAGTTAAAGAGCAATTATTAGAGATTAACTTTGAGAAGCTTCTAAGCAGTAATTGCCCTATTGAATTATACACTAATTTGACTGGTTTGTTAACCAAAATATACATAGAATGTTCAGAAGAAAAAAATGTACCTATTAATAAAAACGTTAGAAATAATAAGATTTGGTTAAATGAAAACTTAAAGAAAATGATATTAACAAGAGACAAATTATACACAGTTTGGTGTAATGATCCCAAAAATATGTCAAAAAGACTGAATTATACTAAATATAGGAATAAGTGCAATAAAGCTATAAATAAATGTAAATGCGAATACGATAAAACAAGTATCAAAGACTGCAAAAATAATATTAAGAAGGTATGGGAAAAAGTTAATGATTTATTGGGAAACAAAAAACAACCGATAGATAATTTAATACTTACAAATATAAAACAGTGTGGTGATATAAAAGAAATATGTGACAAATTCGCTTCGAATTTCTCTTCTGAAATTCAAAAAATTAAACATAGTTGTGATGAAAAATGGCTGATTAGGGATAATTATGTAAAGAAAACGGACGTTTGTATGAGGTGGCAACCAGTAACAAGCAAAGTGGTCAAGCGTGTAATAGAAAATATGGATTCAAATAAATCACCTGGTAGTGACTTCTTGCGCATGTCCGACTTAAAATATATAGTAGATAAAATTAGCCCTGTTTTGTCCAAATTAATAAACCTATCTGTACACAAACATGTTTTTCCTGACAAACTAAAAGAGGCTATTGTGCGTCCAATCCACAAAAAGGGTGACCGTAGCAATTTTTCTAATTATAGACAGATTGCAATCCTCTCAAGTGTAGACAAGATAGTTGAAAAGTGCATAGTTAATCAAATATCATCTTACCTACAAAAACATAGTATATTAAATGAATGTCAACATGGTTTTCAAAAAGGCAAAAGCACAAACACGCTGCTGTCAAATTTTACAGATGAAATAAATACATACCTAGAAGAAAAAAAGTTTGTAATTTCAATTTTTTACGATTTCAAAAAAGCATTCGATACTTTAGAAACGGAAACTCTACTTAATGGATTGGACGAATGCGGTGTAGTTAGACCATTAAACGACTGGTTCCGTAGCTATTTAACTTCGCGCTCTTATCAAGTAAAGATAGGGGGTACATACAGTGACAGAACAGAGGTGCAGTGTGGTGTGCCACAGGGATCTGGATGTGGACCGATATGCTATCTGATGCACGTAAACAGCCTTACTGGAGTATTACAGCATTGCACCGCCCACATGTTTGCGGATGACCTATGCACACTACATGCTAGCACCAAACTCGTAGACGCATGCAAATTAGTTCAACAAGATATTGACGCCGTCGTTAAATGGTCCCATGACAATGGTATAATCTTAAATTCCGATAAAACTAAATTATTAATCATTCATTCCCCATATTTAAATAAAGAAGACTCTCCAACCAATTTTTACACACATAGTTTTGCTTGTTTTCACAACAAATTTGTTAATTGTACTTGTAAACCAATTGAAGAAGTTGAAACTGTTACATACCTTGGTGTAAAAATAGATAAAAGTTTTTCTTGGTCTCATCATATTGACTACTTGTGTACTAAGTTAAGAATACTATTAGGTAAATTTTACCACTTAAGTTTCAAAGTTCCTAAAAGTACATTAAAAATGTTATATTTTGCCCTGGTCGAATCAACTCTGGATTACGCCCTCGAATGTTACGGTCTGACATTTAAAACCTATATTAATAAACTTGAAACTCTACAAATTAAATTCCTTAAATTACTTGTAAACAATAAGAAAAAAAGAAACTGTAAAGGCGAATATAAAAAATTATTTAAAATATGTAAAATCTTACCGATAAGCTTAAAGCACACATACCTTTTTCTCGTAAACAACCATAGCAGTCGACGGCATAATCTAGACTTGATACAACATAGTCATAACACACGAGCACATGCCAGGGGAAACTTCGAAGTACCTCGAATTAACAACTATTTTGGTGACAGAACACATAAAAAACGCTTACCTTACCTACTGAATAAATTACCTGAATCTATTATCCGAGAGCCTAATAAAAATAAGTTTGCCAGGATGCTGAAGAGCTTTCTCCTGGACAAGGTGCAAGATTAAAAAATAAATCGATATTATAGTGTTTAAGACATAAAATTGTATCTAATTATTTTGTATAATTTGTGAGACTCATTCGATCCCGCAGACAAACCGTTTAAACGGTTTTGCGGGACTATGTATAGCTCATGGTAATAAGACATGTTTAATAAAATATATAAATATAATATATATACATACAGTATGGGCCCTCCCTGCCTCCGTCAGCACGTGCGGCCCTCGCGCTCTCAGTTCCCTCTCAGTGACGTCAGTACAAATAAAGCGTCGCACGTCTCATCTCACTCACACAAGCATGCTACGCGTGCACGTACACGAGAGTCGGCTGTGCGCGAAGCAACGACTTTAGTTTATACATTTGATCGCTAGTGTCCGAACCGAACCGATGATTCAATATTCTGTGGGGAGCAAGTGTTCTGCTAAACTGACATACAAAGTTTAAATTTTGATTAGTACTTACATTAAAATAATTAACTTTTTTGCTTTTCAGATTCAACAGAAAATCTAGACGACCAGTACCCGGACATTGGCGAGTTTGTCTCAAGGTTCTATGCGGACCACGCACACTGCCGGGACCTGTACAGTTCACAGCATAGGTAAGTTAATAATAACGAAGTAGACTTATTTATGTAAGCTAAAAAATCATAAATTATTTTCAAACTATCCCGATTACAATTTTATTAGTGCGGGCGCTAGTGATTAGTGTCTTTATTAGACAGCCATTGCATAGTGAAAATAACACCCCTCGCTTTTCGTGGGGGTTAACAATAATTGCAATACTCATTGTTCTTGACGGTTCATTTACATCAACCGAGCATAGTATCCGAGCACTCATTCTATCACCACTCCATTAAATTATTTTAGTCTAAACATTGATAACCCTGGGTGGTTTCTTTATAGCAAAACACATAAAAATCATCATTACAATATTTAATTATTTATAAAACAAATATTAGAACACATTATAACACTAGATAATTTTGCTTAGTATTTTTTGAGCACAGTAAATTAGTCCTAACTAAAAATAACTAAATTATCCAAAGATTGTTGCCAAAATTGGCCGTTTTTCAACACTTTGTATCTTTGTCTGGTCTTTAACTTAAAAGCTATACAACAGTGCCCTGAAAATACCCTAGGCTACATAATCTAGTGTCCTACTGTGCCACATTTTGATATTTGTCTTAGTTTAGAAGATATTAATTTTTTTCGCGAATAGCGCTAGCATCGGTGTAAACTGGCTCTTAATCAAAGTGTAATCTGGCCTTTACAAACAGTTTGATTTATTTGATATTCCACAGTTCGAGTGAACAGACGATGTCGGAAGCGGAATTTCTGACAGAGGGCGCTGACGCGGCGGGGGACGACAGCGACAGTACTGACACATTCCTAGTAAGTATGCATTATCTTATCTTATAAATACTTTTTTTATAAAACAATATTTACTGCCTTTTGTCGAAATCAGTCAAAACGTAACACAGTTAAGAGCCCCTAACAAGTTAGAATATGTACCACATACAAACAAACCTCTGGTGTGCCTAGGGTCTCAAATTTTAAGAGACTACGAAAATTGTATCCAATTGTAATTGTCTTCTGCCCCTACAATTTAAGAAACTACCAATTTAGTACAATTGGATTGCAATTGCCGCGATTGATCGATAGATAAATAAGAGACTATCAAAATTGTCAAAAGTGGACAAGACAATCAAAAAAAAATCGCAATTGGTCTTAAATAAGATAAGAAACTTGGGGCCCAGGAAACAAACATAGATTTTGTCACCGTTACATGTTTGCCCCCGCCGGGAATCTGACTCGGGCCTCCGACCCACGGAATTAATCAATAGATCACATGCGATTACTATAAGTAGACTTCATGTTACATTCTGTTTTACAGGAAGCAAACAGCACGGAGACAAGAAGAATATCACGCGAGGAGAAGGAAAACCTAGCGTCACTGAGAAACCTTTCGACTAATGGCCTAAACATGTTCGATCCGCTAGTAATCAACGCCGTTTCAGAAACAGAGAACAGACAGTTGCCTGATAACGATTTAGTGACGTCACTAAACGAGCAGGTCACAGAAATAGTTGACAGGCTCTCTTCAATAGTCACTAGTGACGAAAGATTCGAAGAGCTACATAACCACTCGTTTTCAACCAATAACGTCCCTTCACTGGTAACGACTGATGTAGAGTTGTTCGGCCCCAGAAACGAACAGTTAAGCTGCCTACCCTCAACTAGTAACGGTTATCTAATACCGAACGCTATCAGTCAAGAACCAGTAGTTTTAGCATCGTTATCACACAATAACTCGGCAGTTTTCAACACTGAGGAATCGGAAGAACTACCATTAATGATACCAGACGATATGACGGACATTGTTAATACTAATATAAACATATCTATAGCGAACGCTAATTTGAGTTCGCTACTATTGACTAATGAAGAGTATAGGAATAATTTTATAGCTGAAGAAGGTTATGCGACCGAAAGACAAGAGGACAAAGTTAAATTTAGTGTAGGATATGAAAGTGAACACGAATTGCTTGACTCTGGCGTTTGTACTGAGAACACCAGTTTAGATAGATCTCCCGACACAGATAATAACAAGGAACATTTCATGAACCAGAACAGGGTACTCAGAAGTCCAGTTGAAACTATACAGGAGAAAACCGAGAATGTTCTAGAAAAAAGCTTCTCGGAAAATAACGGTGATGTGACATTAAATTTGAATTACGAAGAAAACGAACAGCAAAAGAACGAAGCGTCTTCCTCGAGTTCTGTTAATAATATAAGTGAAAGTGTAACAGAGAGAAGAAATTCCGAAAGTGATGACGAGAGAAAGAGAGTGCTGCAAGAATGGGGCGCAAATGCTTCGGAAGAAGAGTACAGAACTATAGGCGAAGTGATAACGGAGTTGAGGAAGCATAGAGAAGCTGATAAGGCTATTCTAGAAGAACACGAGGCGAGAAGAGAGGCGTCCTCGTCGAGACAGAAGAAGAGGAAATCTAAGGCTAAGAAGAAAACTAAAATGTGGTCGCCGGGAAAGGTATAGTACTTACTTTTTTTTTATAAATACCCAAAAGTACTTCATTAAAAAAAAGGCATGGCGATAGCATCAAAAAATTTGTCAAAGATTTAATGATATTTTAGTGTAAAATACACTTTTAAGGGAAGGTTTATTAAAACAAATTGATATTAATATGATTTTTACTAAAATAAAAGATTATTTGCAATTAGCTATTTTGAACTAAAACACCAGTTTCATAACAAATAGCATGACGCATGCCTATAAAAAAAAAATGCGCCTGATCGAGGTTGTTACTATGGTAATTTAATAAATGAAATGTAATTAACGAACAAATCAAATCAATTTATTTTGCAAACATACGTAAGAAGATGACTGATATCAAAAAATCAATCCCCAGGTAATCCTAGACAACAGGAGTAGAACCCAAAGCCCGCTGCGACTCAACCTGGAGCAGTTTGTATCTGCCCCCCCTACTGCCACCCCTGGTACCCCCGGTACCCCCGGTACCCCTGGTGCGCCTGTGGCGCCCCCGGAGTGCGCGGACGATGAACAGATTGCTTTAGCTTTGCAAGCCCAGGAGTTGGCTGCGCGGAGGCGAGCTAGAGGGAACTTCAAGTACGTAACGTGTATTAAAATACTATTTTCTTTGATTTGAGCTTAATATACAGGATGTTTCTAACAAGGCGGTAATAAATCAAAGGAGATTTAGCTCACCATACTTAACAACTTTCCCAGTGAAAAAAGGGTCAAAATCTCAAAACAAAAATTTGTTTGGGATAGATATTCGGTATGGTGAGCTGAATTCCTCCTTTGATTTATTTCCACCTTGTCAGAAACACCCAGTGTAAGAGATAAGATAATGCCTCCTTGCTTTGGGTGGGTTTAATAATTTGAATGCCTTTGTGAGCCCATATTATAGGTATAAGTTGGGCCGAATATTCCACAAGTTAGCGACCGCACACCCGTAGACTCTAAGTAGACAGCCACTATCAACATATAAAATTATAACGCTCATCCTAGTCCTCTATGTTATAGCTTATATGACTGACCTCAATTGTAGAAACAATAAAGTATTAAATTAGGAATGCAGTGCACTGGATGAGATAGAAAAACTGAAGAAAAATTCTTTAATTCATTCGACTTTTTATTTCCAGATCAAGTGAAGACCTTATACACCGTCTATTCGTCTGTATAGCGGGTGTAGCGGACCAGTTGCAGACGAACTTCGCGGCAGATCTCAGAAACATTTTGAAGTCGGTTTTCCAAATGAATCAGACACCTGATAAGCCGGAGACTCCTGAACCTGAAAACACTATCGAGTATGAAGTTACTGAGGCGCAGGTTATACAGAATGGTAAGGGATAGTCTAATAAATAAACTATCTATTGTATTAAAAAAAAAAACATAAAAAAGAACACCCAGTATATTATACATACATATTAGTGATTTGGACAAAGTTAATAACGAAAATAATAACGCATCAAAATCAGAGCCCCATTCTAGGTAGGAACTGTATCTAGGGAGCTCGCGACACTCAAGGGGAAACAAACACTCCCAGATAGACCCAGGAAACGAACATCAATATCCATCATAAAAATGTATGCCCCGCCGGGAATACAACTCCGACCTGTGCATTTACAGTCAATATAACTGCCAACTAAACTACATAATAAACAAATTTTGTGTTTTCTCCAACAGGCAGTTCGTTTGACAGTGTCTATTCAGCTGAAGAAGTTTACGCGGACAGCAACTCTACGAACTCATCTAACTCAGACCAGAACTCGTCCAATTCAGAACAGAACTCGTCCCACATAGAACAGAACTCGTCCCAAGTGGTACAGAACTTGCCCCAAACTGAGAACTCAAGATTGATTAGACGGAACACGGTTAATTCGTCGACTATGGAACAGGCGGCTGGTTCAGAAAGGCGAAAGTCGGTCGATGGTAGTGGTACCGGTAATACAGGTGATTATGAATATACTATAAAAACAAGATAATTAAAAGTTTCTTTTTTACAGCATTTTTTGGTAAATCTTATCTAAAGCGGCGAAGCAGCGCGCTATAAAAAAAATAACCTAAGAAACATTGGGTCGAAATTGTTAGTCCGGCGTTTTGTGAGAGAGGCCTTTGTCCAGCAGTGGACATGTTTCAGCTAAGAGGATGATAAATTATTTTATTTTTATTTATTTATTTTAAATTAAATAAAAAGTGATTTTTATTATTGACTTTATGAGTTAGCGACGTAACATTAAAAAAAATTGTAACGTCATATAGTTGTGTCCAATAAAGATAGATTACGCTTTACGAAATTGAAAAAAGCCGATTGTTTCTCCAAGGTCCATTCATTTCGGTTTCTCAAACTAAAATCAAAAGAGTATACTGGTCCATTCTTGGCTTCTCCTCTTATTTTTAGTACAAATATCAGGATTTAACAGCTCTACGCATAACTGTTTTTTTTTTTTCATGCTGTAGAGAATGCCAAGATTAATTATATTGAGACAATTAATGGACCATGCCAATAGGAATATCAATATTTATAAAACTCTTCCGTTACTGACTGACTGTCTGACTGAATGACAACGCAGAGCCGAAACTGCTGGGCGTAGCGGGCTGAAATTTTGTATGTAGGTTCCTTGGGGAGTTTAGGTGAGCACTAAGAAGGGATTTCCCGAAATTCCCACGGGAACGGGAAAAAATGGGAATTTTGTATTTATGAGAAATCTGCGCGGGTAAAACCGCGGGGCAGCCTCTAGTATATATATATATATAGGAATAGGAATATATATATATATAATATAGGAAGGGGAGCTAAGAATGAGGCGGCTCAGTCTATGGCACGCTCGCGTGTTGCAGCGGGCGAGCGCGCGCCGGCGCCCGAGCGGCTGCCGGAGTGGGTGCCGGACGTGGCGGCGCCGGCCTGCATGCGCTGCGCCGCCAGCTTCACCGCCTTCCGCCGCCGCCACCACTGCCGGAACTGCGGTCAGACATACACACACATTGTTTTATTTTATTTTCTTTTCTTTATTTAGAAACAAACAGTTACACATAATAAGATTACACTAATCTATATCTATGAGTAACAATATTATAAAGATAAAAGATTTGTTTGTTTGTAACGAATAGGCTCCGGAAATACTGAACCGATTTGAAAAATTCTTTCACTGGTAGGAAGCTACACTATTCCCGAGTGACATCGGCTATATTATATTTTCAAAAACATTTAGGGATCCGTACTTAAACTCGTATAATGTAACCAAAGGTACAATATTTTTTCCGTTGTTTACATATTTTGACAGGTGGTTTGTTGTTGTTGTTTGTGTTTTTATTCGCCCATTCTGGGCAGTCAAATGAACATAATCTATAGAGCCAAGTCTTTAGTAGTATCCTTTATTCTATGGCGTAACGAAGTAAGCCGGGACAGCTCGTCAATATATAAAGAGGAAAGATTTGATTCTATATTTATCTGTTGGAAAGCGACACTATCCCCGAGTACTCTAGGCTACACATTAAAAAAGAAAAGAGATCCTTACTTAAACCATGGACCATAACACTCGTGTTAATAGGTCTATGCCTATGGTTATGGTCTCAAATAATATAACCCAAGCTGCATATAAAATGTGTCGTTGTTTGAATAAATTGATTGTTTATTTAGAAACGTTAACAGTTTGTTGTTTTTTTTGTTCGCCCATTCTGGACACTTAAAAGAAAATAGTTCATACATCCAAGTCTTTAATCAATATACATATAAAACTCTTCCGTTACTGACTGACTGACTGACTGACTGACTGACTGACTGACTGACTGACTGACTGACTGACTGACTGACTGACTGACTGACTGACTGACTGACTGACTGACTGACTGACTGACTGACTGACTGACTGACTGACTGACTGACTGACTGACTGACAACACAGAGCCGAAACCACTGGGCGTAGCGGGCTGAAATTTTGCATGTAGGTTCCTTAGGGAGTGTAGGTGAGCACTAAGAAAGGATTTCCCGAAATTCCCATGGGAACGGGAAAAAACGGGATTTTAGAGTTTATGAGAAATCTGCGCGGGTGAAACCGCGGGGCAGCCTCTAGTCGTATAATAATTTAGTAAACTTTTTGCCGGGTCAGCTCGTTATTCATAAAAATAACGAATGTGTTGTTATGTTGTGGCAGGACGCGTATTCTGCGCGGCGTGCAGTTCCCGCTCGGCGCCGCTGCCGCGCTACGGGCAGCACAAGCCGGTGCGCGTGTGCGACGCCTGCCACGCCGCCTGCAGCTAGCGCGAACACGTCTCCCCACACGCCGCCACACTATACACCCCTTACTACTCCTATATACCTCCCGACGCACCTTCGCACACATTTTCCCAAAACTGCCGCGCTACGGGCAGCACAAACCTTTGTGCATGTGAGACGCCTGCAGCCACATACCGTCACACACACCTTCCCACAATCCACCAAACACAAACCCCGCATACCTATCTACAGAAACTCTCACTCAAGTCCCCATAATCCACCCCAAATTACTTCCACAATCCTTCTTCGGTCCCCATACACCTCCCCCCTCACCACCCCTAACACAACTCCCCAGACGAAACTCCAAACTAACCCCACATAAGGCCAGTTAACTAAATCTGGCGCTGGCACGTTCAACACATTTCCATCTTGCGCCTATGTAGTGTCTGTGAATAGCGCGCGGCGTAACAAAAAGTCTGTCCGTCTCTGTCGCGCGCAGTCTAGCTTATGAGTGTGAAGGGGACAGTTATAGTTTTACTTTTGCTACTGTTCACAAATACAGCGTGTGTTTTTTTGGTGATTATTTACCTATTTGGAGGTTAGAATTATTTTTAAACATACTGTATTTGATAGTGATTTTATAAATGTAAGTACTGGTAAACGTGCTAGCTTTAGTCAACTGACCGGTACTTTCCAACACTCTAATCTAAATGAATTTGACATACTTAGTAAAAGTCCACAGAATGTAAAATAGTTTAGCGATTTTTGCGTTATTTTCTTTGACATTATTATTTACTTGAGTATATAAATAATTTTCATATCCACGTTTTTTTTTATGACGAAAAAGTTGCTCTTGTGATATAAATTTGTATAAAAAATATTCCATGTTATTAGAATAATCAGTTGACTCTGTAATATAGATTTATGCATAAGTAGTATTGAGTGTTTCTTACAAGGTAGAATTAAATTTTGTTAAAATAGATATGACCCCGTCTGCTGACCGAATAAATTTACGGCTGTTTTTTTTTTCTTCGGAATAACGACCTATGTAAGTATGATGAGCTGAATAACTAATTTAAATTTAAAACCGCTTTGGAAGAAACAACATAATAAGCAATGTAAATGTTAGTGATAAGTGTGTAATTTTGTATACGTTGTATAATATTATTATTCATTAATTGTATAATATTACAATACATACAAAACCAAAATTCGGGTCAATTTCGAATACTTGAAATGTGTGGTACTGTCATATTTTGGATGATAAATTTAAATTAATCTAGGTCGAGGCCTATTGCACTGCACTGGAACTACGAAAAATAATCTCGTAATTGTTAACAAATACTTATCAAAATTGTGATTCTCTATGACACTATAATCTTGCTATTGACATTCTTTATGACGTTATATAGGGCTCGATTTGCTCAGTTCTGAGATAAACATTTTGGGCCGGATGCGAAATTGTAAAAACCACTGTAAATATCATTCCATTAAACGAGATTTGATTCTTTGAACTGTGATTAAGCGTATGACCCGGTACTCAACTATCTTAACTAAAAACGATCGATTCGTAATTGTCTTGTTAGCGACTCGTTTAACCATTGCTGTTTTGTTTGGGCGTGCAACAGAAATTGCCTTTGTTTAAACGGCAATGGTTAACCAAGTCGCTTAGAAATACAATTACGAGTTGATCGTTTTTAGTTCAGAAACTTGCCTCCCAGGTTTCCACCAGTAGCCGTGACACGTGCGTGAGACGCCCGCCATCGCTCGAACGTCGTCAGTTTGACGTGCTCCGTCAACTTGAACTTTATTGTCTATACCAATATTATAAAGAGGAAAGATTTGTTTGTATGTTTGTTTGTAACGTAGGCTCCGGGAATACTAAACCGATTTGAAAAATTCTTTAACTGGTAGGAAGCTACACTATTTCCGAGTGTCATAGGCTACATTAGATTTTCAAAAAAAATAGAGATCCTTACTTAAACTCAAATACTGTAACCCAAGGTGCAATATTTTTTCCGTTGTTTACATATTTTGACAGG
This sequence comes from Euspilapteryx auroguttella, assembly GCA_951802225.1. Lineage (NCBI taxonomy): Eukaryota > Metazoa > Arthropoda > Insecta > Lepidoptera > Gracillariidae > Euspilapteryx > Euspilapteryx auroguttella. Next base: position 3,469,339 of record OX637663.1, on the reverse strand, counting down.
AGGTTAGTTGTTGTTGTTTGTTTTTTTTTTATTCGCGCATTCTGTGCAGTCAAAAGAACATAGTCTATAGAGCCAAGTTTTTAGTAGTATCTTATATTCTATGGCCTATAGTAGTAGTAAGCCGGGACAGCTCGTTTGAAATAAATGCATTATTATTATTATAGCGCCGTCTATTTGACAAAGCTTGACATTCACAATCAGTGTTTAGTTTAGAGGCTACTCGGTCGAGTATGATACTCGGCCAAGTCGTTCCCGAGTACTGATTATCCTGGCTCGAGCAGACTTATACTCCGTTGAGTGTATGCTTCACCGTCTTGAAGTCGGAACTTGACTGTGTATATCAATTTGGAGTGGAGAACGATTTAAAGTCTCATTTTGACACTTTAGAGTGCGTAAAAGTCAGCCTTAGGTACAGTGGCGGACACGCTCGGCGTAACACTTCCGGTTTTTCTGTATTGCAAAATAGCTCTTGTTCTTTGGTAATACAGTCTAGAGCTGACGAAACCATAGACAAATCTGTTACGGCCTCCTAGTCCGTGACTGTACCTGTGACATTGATATAGGTACCGCAAATATGTATATTACGCTTTATCACAAACTTTTAACTGAATAGTTTTTTTTTTTATATTCTTTGTGTAAAGTTTATAAGTCAAGGTTTAATTATATAAGATCGTAGTGGTATATAGATTTTATATTTGAATATTATTATATCATAGAAGTAAATGTACCTACCTATATAAAACGATATATAACGACCTGATGCTATTCAAAGATTATCTGCAATTTAGTGTTACGTTCTAAGTACCTAATAATATGTTTTGTTCACTATATGATAAATTGATTAATAAAATATTTAGAGTATTTGTAATTTTTTTTTTATTAACCAACTCATAGATCGAGCGCCATGATCGAATTCGTAGAGCCTAAAACGCTGAACATGCATTATGTGTAACTTCAATAACCGATCTATAGTAGATAGCATCAATAGTACCTACCTACTACACAGTATGGGTACTCCCTGCCTCCCTCAGCAAGCGAGGCCACCTAGCGCTCGGTTACCTCTCAGTTACCGCTCAGTACAAATAGCACGTCTTATCTTACTCAACAAGCATGATACGCGTGGAAGTACACGAGTTTCGGCTGTGCGCGAAGCAACACGCTTTTTAACCCTTGAAGGAAAAACTCAGAGGGGTGTTATAATTTTAACGTGTGTATCTGTCTGTCTGTGGCATCGTAGAGCCCAAACGGCTGAACCGATTTTCGTTTAGTTTTTTTTTGTATCATAGATAATTTCAGGCCGAGTGTTCTAAGCCATGTCTTATGAAGATCTGATCAGCTGTTTGAAGATGATCAGCTCTTGAATAATGGATGAGAGGATCTAACTGGCTTCCTTATGTCCGATCGAGTTGAAATTTGGTACCATGTTACATCTATGATATTGAAAGTATATTTTAAGGTAACCATGACCTGATCTGCCGTTTGAAGATGATCAGCTCTTGAATAATGGACGAGAGGATCTAACTAGCTTCCTTATCGAGTTGAAATTTGGTACCATGTTATACATCTATGATATTGAAAGTATATTTTAAGGTAACCATGACCTGATCTGCCGTTTGAAGATGATCGGCTCTTGAATAATGGATGAGGGGATCTAACTAGCTTCCTTATGTCCGATCGATTTGAAATTTGGTAAGTACCATGTTACATCTATGATATAGAAAGTATATGGTAAGGTAACCATTACCTGATCAGCCGTTTGAAGATGATCTGCTCTTGAATAATGGATGAAAGGATCTAACTAGCTTCCTTATGTCCGGTCGAGTTGAAATTTGGTACCATGTTACATCTATGATATAGAAAGTATTTGGTAAGGTAACCATGATATTTTTAAGATGATTAGCTCTAGTTCCAGTTAAGTTGATGAGGGGTCTTGTAACGATCCTTCCTATATCGTACAGTTTTTAGCTTTATTAAATTTAAAAATTATATATTTTATACTTTTGGATGGATTCGACGACGGCTCCCTAGAAACGGCTACCGCGTCTCGGCGGGCGCGCGGAGATTGTGTTTTGTTTTCCTTTGATTTGACATAAATACAGCTATATATATGTACTCGCACCTTTGGACGATGCGAGGGAGTATTGTGGCCGGCCTCGGTACTCGCTTCATCAAAGTAGTTAGATGGGGAATGTATAGATAAATACATAACCGAACACTTTACACTGGTCACAAAATTGGATAGCGGTGATTATTTTGATTTGAAAGATTACTTGTTTGAGTAATCATATTCTCTGAGATCTAGTCGCTGCAGTCTATTTAGTGTACTAACCTCGAACGAAGGATTGCACGATTACTACTCTTGTGTCTTGATTGCCTTTTACGATGTTAATCAATTATTGTAAATCGTAGATTGTGCGAAATGGATGCTTGTTGTGGGAAAGTCTAATCCTCTATTATCACACCTAATAATCTCAAGTTTGCCGATATCAATGCGTGGTGGCTTACATATGTAATGCGGAATTGCTAAGACAAAGGATATAAGTAAAGAACCAAGAGTTCAAGACAAGACTTCATGATTGTTGGCATGAAGATCAGACGAGCAAACTAAAACCTCACATCAAACTTGACAATGCATTACGATGCATGAGATAGCTAGATGATGAGAATATAAAGAACCAAGAGTTCTAGACAAGGTCCCATGATCGGTGGCATGGAGATCAAATGAACAACTTAATCAGACTTGACGATGCACTACGGTGTACGAGATGGTTGATTAATAAGAAATACCTCTTGAGTAAATAAGGCCCGAACCGTTCTAACCAAATATAAAATATCCTGTCGAAGCTTGACTGCTTACGTTGTTTGTTACTCGTTGGATGACGTATTCTAGAGATTTGTGATAATTCTATTACACTCAACTAACACCACAACCATTATCAGCTGATAGGACTTGAAGAATGTATGTGAGACAGAAAGAATCTGTGTGAGGTAGAATGAATGTATTAAGGAAGGGTCTGTTTTTATATAATTATTATATATATTCACACGATATACTCTAAACCGTAAAAACTAACTTCGTGATAAACTAATCCAGGGGCGAGACCTCTTTTCTAACATTTGATAATATGCGGCTTTAGGCTCATTTGCGTAAAGAAGCGATCGTCCTGTGTTAGGGGATGAACTTCAGAGGAGCTGTGATTTGTTCTAAAGATTTTGCTATTGTTTGGTTTTTAAGTGCAATGCTTTGCCTAACGATCTACGGTACTTCAGGAGATGTGCTATCATGGTGGGAGTGATAGTTGAAACCACAAGACATACATTCCTAAGTAAGTTCTAACCAAGAAAAGTGCTGGTGCAAGACCAACGGATTGGCAACAGGGTTATTACACCGTAGCTCTCGTTTTGAGAATCTTGCACATAACTTCATGATTATCTTTGTATTAATCTGGCTTAAGCCTTTATCACATGAATCGATGGTCATCAAAAGTCGACTTTCTTCACACAAACATAAGGTTACACAAAACCTAGTCGGACGGGGCATGGCGAAGGAACTGTCCTACCCGGGGCTAGTTGTCAAACACTTCAACCAAAATTTACCTTCCGTAATAATACACTTGAACGCGGTTCCTCTTCTAGGAACAACAGTAGGGTTTTCTATCTTTTAAATCATTCTTTAGAAGGACGATTGCAGTAATGTATTAGGGAACGTCTGTTTAGGATACCTAGGTAGTCGCTTGACGAGGTCGAGCTAGCGCGCGTGTTTAGCGCGCATTTTTTTTAAGAATTTATTTGTCAGCGTACAGCTCATTGGCTCGAAATTTTATAAGTCCAAGGTTATTTTCATTATTCTTTAATTTTCAAAGGAGCTTTAGCACTGTAAATTATTTGATTTAAAACACAACGTATGGAGGGTCCTAACCATTAGTCAGATAGACGATCACGACAAGGCCAAAGATTAAAGTTTCGTATTGAAGTAGGGTTAGCTTTGTAGGATATATTTATTTTTATTTTACAAATATTTAGGCAGGAAGGCTAAAATGCTCACAGTGGTGCCGTGACCAGGATTCACGTCAGTAAATCTTATGGAGCATATGCGAGGGGCGTATGTAGCCATGAGAACGTGAATAAAAGAATGTGGGTTACCTACTTGAAATCAGATAATTTGTATTTATTGTGTTGTGCGGTAAAGAAACTTTATCTATCTATTTCACCAGGATTACACGTCAATTAATCTTATGGAGCGTATGAGTGGACATATTGTAGCCATAAGAACGTGAATAAAAGAAATTGACTACTAACTTTGAATTTTATTATTTATTTCACTGAACAGTGAAACATGCTGAAGATACTAATTTATTTTGTAGGGCTACATTCTCTAAATCAAGTATGATTTCATTTTAATTTAATAACCAAGGACTTGTAAAATTCACAATACTAACTCAGTCAGTGAGTCTACTACAGTATTACTACAATGTAACCTTACCGAACAGAGGACGTCATCGTGCAGGCGGCCGAGGCGCGAATAAATACTTACGCGCTCGAATCTCAACATACCCCGGCGCACTATCAGTCGAGTGTGCTGTGCAGTTACATGCGGTTAATGCGTGTCGCTTCCGCGAATTTTATTTTGAATTGTTTTGTTCAATGCTCTCCAGATTAAAATTATGTTTCTTTTATCACTGTTTATGCTGAACATAGAACTATTGGAACAGTTAGTACAGGAAGAACGCTGCCGAGATAACTCACTGTTGATCTGCATTGTGGTACTACGATGGTAGCGTAATAACTTTATGTTAATTTTGAACGTGCATTCAACAGAAATATGAAAACGCGGAAATTGCAGAAGTTGAGCCATTCGTTTTATTTAGTAAAATATTTAAAGACAAAGAGAGTGGTGTGTGCCGGAGTGATTGAAGTACAACTTGTGACGGTCGAGCTTATCGTTTCAATATTAAAATTAATAATAATCAAAAGGAGATGCTAAGATCGAGGGGCGCCCGGGATGGATCGGCGGGTTTTGTTAATTTGTTTGTGTGTGGTGCTTTGTGCTGTTTTGAGGTCGGGAGCCTTTAATTCACGGACATAATAAAATTGTAGATTGTTCTATCTTCGCACGGACGAACAGGTGATACTATACTACGGAATTACTATACTACGACTATACCTACTACGCTAATTTATAAATTTATATTTACGCAACTACCGCAAGACAACCATAGTGTGATGTAAAATTATCAGCGCCATCTATTGAATTTTTATTGGAACTATAAACATACCTACATAATGGGTTGACTGGAATAAAACGCTAAAAGTGATAAGATCGCCTATTTTATATTTTTATCAAATTTTTATGTTTTATGAAAGACTGTTTCTGCTATAAATATCCTTCTACAACCACCAATTATTGCTAAAGTCATTAAGCTGGATTTTGAAAGTTGGCAAGGAGAGGAGTTCTACGAGCGATCAATGGTTTATTTTTGCAATGTGCAAGACAATTTGGATTAACTTTTTCATACTACAAACTTTTATACTAATGCTTCATCTTTCAATGCTGGATGCCGGATAATATATTAATACTTCGCAACACGACAACCGACCTGATGTCGTTTCTTAAACTTGGAGGAAATTATGTGGATGAAATACTTGCCTCGCTTATCATAGCCTCACTTTGCTGATATTGTCCGCTCGCTTTCAGTCTCTTCGATGATATACTTACTTATTACTAATCTACGACCATGGAATTATTACTACTTTTACTGAAGCGATGCATGGGACCTCGAATATCATGCAAGTGGTTAGTGCGACCGGTGGCGTGACGTGAGTTTACTTCTGCAAGGATCTTCTACCAAGTTTATATTTTTATATTTTGCTTCTTCAACCATTTTATAATTTCTAACATTTGGAATTGGAGGATGGAAACATATCATCTATGTAACTGGATAATTTCTACGATAATTGACCATTTTTATGCTTGCTGAACTCTTCTACGTTATTCAACATTTTTGTGACGAGGGGCGTGGGTGCGAAAGTCGTCTGTTATTGTATTCCTAAACTAATTTTCTCAAAAATTTCAATCAAAATAAACTTTATTTTGAAAATTCAAATTTTCTCTAAAATTAAGGGGCGTCTGTAACGATCCTTCCTATATCGTACAGTTTTTAGCTTTATTAAATTTAAAAATAATATATTTTATACTTTTGGATGGATTCGACGACGGCTCCCTAGAAACGGCTACCGCGTCTCGGCGGGCGCGCGGAGATTGTGTTTTGTTTTCCTTTGATTTGACATAAATACAGCTATATATAATGTACTCGCACCTTTGGACGATGCGAGGGAGTATTGTGGCCGGCCTCGGTACTCGCTTCATCAAAGTAGTTAGATGGGGAATGTATAGATAAATACATAACCGAACACTTTACACTGGTCACAAAATTGGATAGCGGTGATTATTTTGATTTGAAAGATTACTTGTTTGAGTAATCATATTCTCTGAGATCTAGTCGCTGCAGTCTATTTAGTGTACTAACCTCGAACGAAGGATTGCACGATTACTACTCTTGTGTCTTGATTGCCTTTTACGATGTTAATCAATTATTGTAAATCGTAGATTGTGCGAAATGGATGCTTGTTGTGGGAAAGTCTAATCCTCTATTATCACACCTAATAATCTCAAGTTTGCCGATATCAATGCGTGGTGGCTTACATATGTAATGCGGAATTGCTAAGACAAAGGATATAAGTAAAGAACCAAGAGTTCAAGACAAGACTTCATGATTGTTGGCATGAAGATCAGACGAGCAAACTAAAACCTCACATCAAACTTGACAATGCATTACGATGCATGAGATAGCTAGATGATGAGAATATAAAGAACCAAGAGTTCTAGACAAGGTCCCATGATCGGTGGCATGGAGATCAAATGAACAACTTAATCAGACTTGACGATGCACTACGGTGTACGAGATGGTTGATTAATAAGAAATACCTCTTGAGTAAATAAGGCCCGAACCGTTCTAACCAAATATAAAATATCCTGTCGAAGCTTGACTGCTTACGTTGTTTGTTACTCGTTGGATGACGTATTCTAGAGATTTGTGATAATTCTATTACACTCAACTAACACCACAACCATTATCAGCTGATAGGACTTGAAGAATGTATGTGAGACAGAAAGAATCTGTGTGAGGTAGAATGAATGTATTAAGGGAGGGTCTGTTTTTATATAATTATTATATATATTCACACGATATACTCTAAACCGTAAAAACTAACTTCGTGATAAACTAATCCAGGGGCGAGACCTCTTTTCTAACATTTGATAATATGCGGCTTTAGGCTCATTTGCGTAAAGAAGCGATCGTCCTGTGTTAGGGGATGAACTTCAGAGGAGCTGTGATTTGTTCTAAAGATTTTGCTATTGTTTGGTTTTTAAGTGCAATGCTTTGCCTAACGATCTACGGTACTTCAGGAGATGTGCTATCATGGTGGGAGTGATAGTTGAAACCACAAGACATACATTCCTAAGTAAGTTCTAACCAAGAAAAGTGCTGGTGCAAGACCAACGGATTGGCAACAGGGTTATTACACCGTAGCTCTCGTTTTGAGAATCTTGCACATAACTTCATGATTATCTTTGTATTAATCTGGCTTAAGCCTTTATCACATGAATCGATGGTCATCAAAAGTCGACTTTCTTCACACAAACATAAGGTTACACAAAACCTAGTCGGACGGGGCATGGCGAAGGAACTGTCCTACCCGGGGCTAGTTGTCAAACACTTCAACCAAAATTTACCTTCCGTAATAATACACTTGAACGCGGTTCCTCTTCTAGGAACAACAGTAGGGTTTTCTATCTTTTAAATCATTCTTTAGAAGGACGATTGCAGTAATGTATTAGGGAACGTCTGTTTAGGATACCTAGGTAGTCGCTTGACGAGGTCGAGCTAGCGCGCGTGTTTAGCGCGCATTTTTTTTAAGAATTTATTTGTCAGCGTACAGCTCATTGGCTCGAAATTTCATAAGTCCAAGGTTATTTTCATTATTCTTTAATTTTCAAAGGAGCTTTAGCACTGTAAATTATTTGATTTAAAACACAACGTATGGAGGGTCCTAACCATTAGTCAGATAGACGATCACGACAAGGCCAAAGATTAAAGTTTCGTATTGAAGTAGGGTTAGCTTTGTAGGATATATTTATTTTTATTTTACAAATATTTAGGCAGGAAGGCTAAAATGCTCACAGTCTGACTGGGTCGGGGGTTTTTACATTAAAGTTATTGTATGAAGTAGAGGTGAGGTAGATTAGCCTTTTTTTTGTAACGGTGGGAAATACCGCTGGCTGTCATGGCGTTTTTGGGTAGGACCTCGGGAACGTGGTACGGGGTCGATCGGTCACCGCTGGGTCTAACTTATTGGTCATGTCGCAACTATTTTGATATAGAGTATAAGTAGTGACCTCCTTGCTAACGAGGTGGACACCGGCGGGGTTTTAGTGGGTGCGAACACCACATATAACCTGGCGACTCCCCCCGGGGCCGCGACTACTCGTCAGGAGTTTCCCCGCTTAAAAAAAAAAGGTATCGTGAACGATGTCGCCAGGTAGGATTTCATTTGTTTTTGTTTAAGTAAGTAGTACTAATAGGTACACTGCTCTAGTATAGGAATTACATCAAAGACATTAAAATTATAAGTATACAGGTAACCTAAGTATAGGTAAGTTAAGTAAGTAACTACCTATAGGTATCTTTCCTACAGAATTTAATTGAATCGCATTAAAAAAGGTTATTGAAGCATTTTTAATTAAGCAGTATCCACCTACCTAGTACCAAACAAACCAATAAAATACGAAAATAAACCTACATAATCGAATCAGCTTGATCATTAGTCAAAGAGCAATCTGAAATTTGCATCTTTATTCTTTAGTAGTATTTTAGTTAAAATTGACATGATAAATTTATTTTGTGCTATTTTTGTCCTTAGCAGCCTTAATATTCGTGAGTAACAAGTTATTCAACCTTCTTATTGCCTTACTTATGCAGCCCACAGGCAGATCAGATCAGGATTACCTTACCATATGCTTTCAATATAATTGAAGTAACACAGTACCTAAATTTCAAATCGATAGGACATATGAAAGGTAGTAAGATCCCCTCATCCACTATTTCAGAGCTGATCATCTTCAAACGGCAGATCAGGTCATGGTCACTTTACCACATACTTTAAATATCATTGAAGTAACACGGTACCAAATTTAAAATCGATAGGACACATGAAAATGGAAGCTAGTTAGATCCCCTCATCCACTATTTAAGAGCCATAGCACAGCTAAACTGGAAATTTCGGATGCGTACAAACCTATGATCTATTTAATTTCACATGGAGGAAAAAATATATCTTATTCTTCAGGATATATGCTAGGGAATTACTGTTTTAAAAATTTTAAAATCAAATTTTGATTCGATAAAAAAAAATCACGAAACAACCTCTAAAAAAAACTTTGATTGCATTTTTACCGTACTAAAATACATCCGTTCATTTTAGTTTTTTTATATGTTTACAAGCAACAAAAAATCTTTGGAATTGCTGTTTGTTTTTTTTAATCCGCTTAGTTATATTTCTAAAATGATTTTTTTTCTATCTACAACGAAAGTTCTACACGGCTCCCTACGCAAGTGTGCGTGAGAACCGTGTACATGTAGTACCGGCCACGGCCTCATGCTAATCGGACGTGTCGCTCTGTTTTCCGTCGCTGTTCCGTCGCGCGCGCGTAAATATTACCGCTGACTTTAATAAAAATAGTGTTTGTAAATAATACCTTTTTGTTTTTTTTTGTAATATAAACCTAGTATTCAAATTAGTTTAGTGTAAATAGTATATTTGTGTGAGTGTTTTTGTAAATAGTATCGGAATAACATTTAATAATGGGTAATAAAAAGAAAGACACTACTAAAAAATCAAAAAGAAAAACCTTCGATTCGTGCGTCAAACATATGAATGAAATGATAAGGTAAGTATCTTATACTAGTTATCATTTGATTATTTTATGTACATTGTACATGAAAGATTACAACACAAAAGTGATATTTATTTTTGCATCGTTTCATAGATGTGACCTCAGCGGTATGAATAAGCTTACGTCTTTCATCCGGTTGACCCGAGTTCGAATCCTACCGGTGTCGAGGAGTTTTTTTTATTTTCTTTTCTGTTTTTAAAATCAAAATATTTATTTTAGGAACCTTGGTAAAGTAGGTATACTTACCTAATTTTTGATATTTTTTTTCAGAAAAAGAAAGACAAATGTGAATGATAATGAAGATGTTTCCAATGCGTACGTATAATAATGAATAACTAATGAATAAGGTAGGTCCATATACTACCAAGAAAAACGTTGCGCCACTGTGGTAGGCCCCATGCCCTATACCATACATCAAATTTACGGCGGCGGCGGCGGCGGGGCGGTGGCGGCGGCGCGGCTAGGCGGCGGTGGCGGCGGCGCGGCTAGGCGGCGGTGGCAGCGGCCGTTCGGGGTGAAATTAGTAGTGAATTTCACACTTACTTCAAGATTATTAGGTCAACAACCCTTCCTACCACCTTGATTGGTAAATTGTGTTTACTTTTTTAGAAAGAGACCGAGATTTACAAAAACTGAAAATAAGGAAGTAGCAGAACCTGAATGTAACGATGTTCCTAACTACCACGAGTAAGAAATAATAATCTAATACCAATAATATAATATTTCAATGGTTCTGAATAAAACATAGCGGTTTACCCTTATTACGCATAGGGTAAAATAATTACTTTTATTTTGTCTCGCCTTCAATAATCTGACAAATATGTACTTTTTACATTTCTCCACCATCTCCTGAATGGAACAATTAATACTTTTCTGAAAACCGCATCAAAATAATAGATAATCGCGGACCAACATACATACATACATACACAGGTCAAACAGTAAACCTCCTTTTTAGAAGTCGGTAAAAAATAAATATAAACACTTTCTTTAATTTTGTCTATGTTTTTCGATTATATACTGTATGTCATTGTCTTATGTGTCAGATTGCATTACACAAAACAGTGAGACTGTTAGTTGCTTAGCGGGCTTGCGAGGCAAGCTCACGCAAACCATAGAGTTACGAAAGCTATAATGAGTGATGAACAGATCAGTTAGGCCATTGCCGTTCACAATGAAAATAGAAATGAGAAACATTTAGACATGTGATAAGTATACATTGCGGGTTTACAGCTGAACCTCTTGCGTAGACAAAATTATTTACCTATACACGGTCATTTTTTTTATCGTGGCGGAAACTTTCAGGACTAAGTCTTTGCATGATATATGACTCGAATAAATTATATATATTTTTTACTTTTGTTTTTTTTTTTAGAAATTTTCAAAAAATAAAAAAACTGATTTAAGGCCGATGGACTCCTTGTTCACCCCCTGCGCGTTGCCCTCCACCCTCTGACTCGTCTGGCACCAGCTAAGCCACCGTAGGTCATTGCCCTGAAGCTACACAACGTTTTTAGTTTTTTTTACAAAAACTTTCGAAGTACCTCAAGTGAGCACGGTCAAGTCAGGAATCAGTCCTGTATAACTATGCCTACCGGGCGTTAAATTTTTCTCCACGATAAAAAAGTAACCATATAAGTATACCTACCCACGATGTATACTTATCACTTGTAAAAATTTCATCCCTATTTTCATTGCGAACGGCATTAGATCTTCCCCTATTGCCCTTGACAATTAAAAGAACAATGTAAATTATTTTGAAATGTGATTAGTATACATGTCATGTTCTTTGCAGATTGTTACCAGTGGAGCTACCCAGAGATTCTGCTATCGAGAGCAATACATTTTGTCTTAGTGAACAAAACAAACAAACTTTAAATAAACAAGTTAGTAATACGCTACAGCTTACAAAGTTACTGATTTTATAATTTTATCCGTAGAGCAATGTTACTTGTTTCTAATTTCAGATCAGCGCTGTCGAAAGTCTTAATGAAGTCATCAGGCAAGTGCAACAGACACAAGCCGATCATTCTGAAAAATTCTGCTTATTTGCGGTATGGGCAAATGAAAATGAAATGTTAAAAACTGACAAAATAGAAAGAGACAATCAATTTTGGGAAAAACAAAAAAATAAATTGATTAACTTCTATATGGACTGCATATTACCCGAATTATTGGACCCTCGAATTTCAAGAAACATGAAAATACGTGAACCATATCGCACCCTCAATAATAAAAAGCATTAACTCGAAATTTGAAGTTTTCGGGAAATCGCATTTAAAGTTTGTGAACTTTGATCACCACACTTCAAAAATCAATAAAAAAATAAATAAAGCAGACAGGAAACTTTTAATAATAGATACAGCTTGTTTGATTAATAGGCAACACAGTCGTATGTGTTATTTTTGTCGTATATTCAGGTAAGTATTTTAAATTATTATTTTAAAAAAAAGTTCGTTTTTAATGCACTTTATTATTAAATTATCATACAGAAATAAGTAGTTTACATGGATTAACTCGAAATGACGCAGTTTAGTTATTAAAATATGTATATTTTTAATGAATTAAACCTTAATAATTTAGTGTTTTAGTAAATCACGTGATGAAATTAATAAATATATTTTCAAATAAAACGCAGCGTTCATGTTGAATGTAAATTGCTGTATTTTTTTCTGAGTAATGGATCCACATTTGAGTTGGGTCACAGTCTTAAAGACGTAAACTATTAATAAAACTAAAGAATGAAAATATTTACCCTACAAAAAAATAATTTTACCATACAAAACTGTAGGAAATAAAATTATATTTTTTGTTGGAACTGAACTTAAGGTTTTGTTTTGAAACCATACTAATATTAGAAATTCAAAAGTAACTCTGTTTGTCTATCTCCGTTTCACGCCAAAAGGCACTGCACCAATTTTAATGAAATTTGGTAAGCAGATAGTCTAGTCTAGAGCGTGAGAATGGTACGTATGGACTTTATATCCCGAATATCTTACGGAAAATTGGGATTTTGCTGTTTCAAGGGAAATTGCCTTGTCCAAGCCGCCTTGTCCAAGCCGTGGGGCGCATACTAGTTATTTTTACAGAAATATTTTATTTTTATAAAAAAAAAAACGTTCCATTTTATTACAAAATCAACAGAATCATTTAAGCCTATTTTTGTGGCTCTAACTAAAACTTAATAGAAAAAAGTAGATACTTTAAAATCTGCTAGAGTAACAGCAGCAACAAGTATTTAGTTATTTAATTCAATACTGTAGATAAGCCTACCTACATTATTGAATAATAAAATTTTGCATAGTAGGAAGGTGTTGTTCGCGCTGAATTTTGTTTTTATACTTTAAAGCCAAAGGTGACGTGTCACAGTTTCTACAATACGTCTACTGTTATTTCATTCTGATTGACAATTCTGCCTTCTGTGTGTTGTTCGAAAAGTTGTATCTTGAAATCATTTCAGATCATAAAATTATTCGAAACTTAGCTAGTGAAAATTGAAAGGGCTACGACTTTTAAGCATTTTTTTATGTGGGCTAGGTTATTTACAATATTTCTTTTTGTCCTTTTCTTTCTTTTTTGTATTGACTTTGAAACTTAAGGAGGACGAAAAGAATTATTGCAAATGTGGCCGTAATAGTGCCCCACACAGACAAACAAATTTAATTATTTGCAGGTTGACGAGTACAATAGGTTTTATTTAATAAATAAATCATATTTGGCTTCAAACCTCTATAACTTCGTAATTTGCTGCACTGTAGGAGCATTTTCAATACTTTGTTATTTTCTTAGCAATACTTTCAGTTTGATGATGATGAATTGCCTTTCTTGAATTGAATGATGAGGGAACCAGTAACAAATATTGCTTAGTATTACATTATATATTAGTATTACAATTTTCGGTGGAATACAGTATAAACGTATCTATTGTTAATTATTTTTGGGCATCTAGCAAGATCTCATAAAACAAACAGACAGTTAAAAACTGATAGACAGACACACCTAATTACTATACTATACTACTACTTATAATATTTCATACCTCTTTTACTTGTTCATTAGCTGTATTATTGCAGCATATTGATTCCTGCGTAAGTAATTCTTTGTCTATTCCCATATAACGCGGACCAATATTTTCTATTTCTATTTACTAAAAAAAATATGTTCAATAATGAGAGAGAGAGAGAAACATAAATCTGAGAAACGAATGCTAAACAGTGTTTATAAAAATGTAACTCACAAGAGATTGTTTACAATAATGATTACATATTCGGCTTTTGAAATAAGACCCGTTGATTGAATCATTCTCGCTTATTATCAATCTAAATATCTTTTCTAGCCCGCGAATACATCCGTAAATTAAAGGAACATTGAGATTTGTGATGGCTAGAGACCGGATTTTATGCAAATGGATATTGCATATGCTTTTGCATATTTAGTACCTTTTCAGCGGTTGTTGCATATTTTAGAAAAAATAAAGCATATTTACGCTCGATTTCGCTCATTGTTCGATGCTTTTCATAGTCAAAACTCAAAGAAAAGTTTGAAAATATATTGAGCAACCACCAAGGGCTTGAACCCTTGATGCGAAATTGATACTTTCATCAACTGGATGGGTGAAATTTTGCCCGGCACAGTAATCCCAAACATATTGCATCGAAATTTAAATTCTGCCCAGTAACCTCAGTAGACGTAGAACGCTCCTTTTCTGCTTACAGAATTTATTAAGAGATCGTAGATAAATTTTTAAAGGTAAATTTTAATTGTTACCTAAGTAGGCATACGTATATTATAATAGTTTTTTTTACAAATATGATTGTCAGTAACAAGCATTTATAAAATAAATAAAAATACGACTTTTTTTTCTTGTTTAATTGTATGCATATTTGGCCTTTTTATGGATTTTCGTGCATATTTTAGATATTTTACTTGCATATTTGCATGCATATTTTGGGCATTTTTTGTTGCATATATATAATCCGGTCTCGATGGCGTTTCAAGAAAGATAAATAAAATAATAATAATGATATAGGTATAAAAACCTTATTTATTTCATAAGATTCAGTATATTATTAAGTCTCTTTGGAGCCAAAATAATTATTACCTTAATAATAAAGTAAATCAAATCATAATATTATATAAAGCTTCTATTTGTATTTAAATCATAAAAAGCAGTAAAACTTATTAGACCCTGTCTTCAATCAAATTTGTAATGCTACAATGAAACAAAACACATTCGAATCAAATAATGAGATAAAATTTCAATATGAAACTGCATTAAACTGGAATCATTCATACCAACTGAAAAAAATTTAAAAATAAAATGAAATTTATCACAATAATCCAAAAAAAAAACTTTAAAAAAATCCAATAAAGTGCATTAAAACTTATAATCGTCACTTTATCATTAAGCCATTACAAATAAAATTTCTTACCAGTTAGTCTGACAAAGAATTATTCCATTTTATTACGTTTTCATTTTACGAATTTGGGATGTTTTCTTGACCAGTGCCGGCGCATTACTAAATACGTCGTTTTAATAATTGCTGATTGACAGCAATATTTAATCAAAAAGAGATGGACGATCATCTATCGCGGCTACTGAAGTCGTATCGAAGCGGCTGTTGGAGCGATCGTATTCTTCTTTCAAAGATAATGCGTTTTATGATTAAAACTCGAAAACCCAAAATTTTGAGTTAATGCGTTTTATTATTAAGGGTGCGATATATTATACATACAAACACAGACCTATAGATCATTACAAATATAATTTATAAATATTTATATGTTGTTTTCAATTTTCTACCTGAACTGTCAATTTTCTATCTCACTTACCCTACCTTAGCTCATCATACCTTATCATACTTTATCTTACATTACCTTTTATCACCTTACCTTATAACACCTTACCCTATATTAACCTTACCTTTACTTGTCTTATCTTATATTACCTTACCCTATATTACTTTACCTTACCATATATTAACTTGTCAAACCATATCTTACCTTATATGACCTAACCATAACGGGACACTGGTTGTGTAGTGACGCGATACTTGCGCCACTTTCGATAAATAAATCTAAACCATGGCCGAAATAAAATATATGCGTCAATGATGCCCTAGATAATCTTGCTTAGATTTTTTTAGGCTCTCTTGTGTAGCTCTGGATATGATCTTAGAAATATACGGTTTTGAAAATAAAAGTGGCCATTTTAGGCAACAAATAGTATATTCCTTAGATTTTGAACCTACAAGCTACACAACAGAGATATAACATTTTAGAAGTATGTGAGTAAATAAAATAAAATAATTCAGTATAAAGAATCATAGAAAATAATCAGTCACACTCTTACATTTGTAAATAAAAACTAAGGCAAATATGTGGCACAGTATGACACTAGATAATTTACCAATCCTAGTATTTTTAAGGAACCAAATTTCAAATCGATAGGACATATGGAAGGTGGTTAGATCCCCTCATCAACTATTTCAGAGCTGATCATCTTCAAACTGCAGATCAGGTCATGGTTACCTTACCATATACTTTTAATATCATTGAAGTAACACGGTACCAAATTTCAATTCGATAGGACACGTGGAAGGTAGTTAGATCCCCTCATCCACTATTTGAGAGCTGATTATCTTAAAACGACAGATCAGGTCATGGTTACCTTACTATATACTTTTAATATCATTGAAGAAACACGGTACCAAATTTCAAATCGATAGGACATATGGAAGGTGGTTAGATCCCCTCATCCACTATTTCAGAGCTGATCATCTTCAAACGGCAGATCATGTCATGGTTACTTTAACATATACTTTCAATATTATTAAAGTAACACCGTACCAAATTTTTAATCGATAGGACAAATGGAAGGTGGTTAGATCCTCTCATCCATTAATCAAGAGCTGATCATCTTCAAACGGCAGATCAGGTCATGGTTACCTTATCATATACTTACAATATCATAGATGTAACATGGTACCAAATTTCAACTCGATTGGACATAAGAAAGCTAGTTAGATCCTCTCATCCATTATTCAAGAGCTGATCATCTTCAAACGGCAGATCAGGTCACGGTTACCTTAACATATACTTTCAATATCATAGATGTACCATGGTACCAAATTTCAACTCGATCGGACATAATGGAAGCTAGTTAGATTCTCTCACCCATTATTCAAGAGCTGATCATCTTCAAACGGCTTATCAGATCTTCATCAGACATGGCTAAGAACACTCGGCCTGAAATTATCTATGATACAAAAAAAGTAAACGAAAATCGGTTCAGCCGTTTGGGCTCTACGATGCCACAGAGAGATACACTGACAGACAGACAGACAGATACACACGTTAAAATTATAACACCCCTCTCGGAAATTTCGTTCGGGGGTTAAAAACTAAACGAAAATTAGTTCAGCCGTTTGGGCTCTACGATGCCACAGACAGACAGACAGATAGATAACACGTTCAAATTATAACACCCCTCTCTGTATTTATTTTCGTTCGGGGTAAATGAATATTGCCGTGTCTAATTTTTTATCATCACTCTACATAAATGAAGCGCACCATCTATAAGTAATTTTTGGCGAAACTTTGATATCGTCGCAATGAAATGTAGCGAGCATTTATAGCGGGAACGTGATACTTAGTTATTTCGCTAGATGGCATTGATCACCTTGATGAACTTTTTACGTATGTGTGGGTTCGATTCTCAATTTCACTTAGCTGTTCTATTCCTCTTAAGAGCTGATCATTTTCAAACGGCTGACCAGGTCATGGTGACCTTACCATATACTTTTAATATTATTGATGTATCTGTAAATTTCAAATCAATCGCGCTTAAAGAAGCTAGTTAGATCCCCTCATCTCCTAGAAAAAAACTGATGATGTTCAAACCGCTGATCAGATCTTCATGAGACATGGCTAAGAAAACTCGGCCTGGAATTATCTATGATACAAAAAAAAACTAACTAGAATAGATTCATCCGTTTGGGCTCTACGATGCCACAGACAGATACACAGACAGACGGACAGATACACACGTTAAAATTTTATCACCCCTCTCTGAATTTTTGTCGGGGGTTAAGAGCCAGTTTACAGCTATGCTAGCGCCATTCGCGAATAAAAATTATATCTTCTAAACTAAGGCAAGTATCAAAAATGTAGCACAGTATATATAACACTAGAAAGGCTTACACGGTGCGAAACTAGCGCCACTCCCGATATATAATTAATATCTTTTAAAATCTAAACCATGGCCGGAATCAAAAATATGCGTCCGACTCCCTAAATCTGCCCTGAATAATCTTGCTTAGAATTTTTAAGGCCCTGTTGTGTAGCTTTCAGGTTCCAAATCTAAGAAAAAAACCGTTTGTTGCCTAAAGTGGCCACTTTAGTTTCGTAAAAGAATAATTCTAAGATCATTATCAACAGGGCCTTCAAAATTCTTAGCAAGATTATCTAGGGAGTCAAAGGAGCATATTTTTGATTTTGGCCATGGTTTCGAAGATATTCATAATTTTATGCGAAATGGCGCTAGTTTTGCACCGTTTCGCCCCTTAAAGATTTGGATTGTTTTTTTCAGAGGCTGGGCACTGCATTTTAGGGTATCATGATATAAAAGCAAATGCACCAAGATTCATGGTAAGAAAGACTTTCTTGTTTTAGCAGTTGGGAACATAACAGCCTATAAAACGTCCACTGCTGGACACAGGCCTCCCCCAGAGATCACCGCAAGGACAAACCTTGTGGGGCCCCCTCCCCCACTAGGTATTCCGTGCTTCGGAAGGCACGTTAAACCGTTGGTTCCGGCCGCAGTAGTTGTCGTTATAATAACCGCGGCGACAAGCCACCACCTTGTGTCCTTGTGGGAGAAGAAAATAAAAAACCCCTGAAAGAACTTAAAAGCAAGAAATATAACTTTTATCAAAAAATTAAACCGCTGAAAAAAAAACTGAAAAGCATTAAATAATAATGTAATGTAATCATACTAAGGTTTTGAAAATTAAAAAATAAAACTTTGTTGTTATGGTGCGGCGGCGGCGCGGAAGCGGCGTGCGTGAACAGTTTTACATCAATACATAGTATAAAACAAAGTCGCTTCCCGCGTCTGTCCCTATGTATGCTTAAATCTTTTTAACTACGCAACGTAAGTTGATGCGGTTTTTTTTAATCGGTAGATCTATTCGAGAGGAAGGTTTATATGTATAATAAATGCATAATATAAAAGAGTAACACGGATAATTTAAGAGGTTTCTAAAGTGATGTCGTAAATGTTTTTTTTTTAGCTTACATTGCAAATGCTGGCTGAACCCTAGGAGATAGATAAAAATAATGTACAACAGTATTGTAGATCTCAAAAAGCTCTACAAAAAAGTCCGCGATGGTATATGTCTATCTCTTAGATATAACCCAAAATAAACATTTTTATCCTAAATTTTTTACAAAAATAATAATGGTATATTTTCGATGCAATTTAAAGCAATACGGCATTTATCCTTATCCAATTTAATACCTTTTATACATTGTGGATTTAATAAAGATCAAATAGTCGTTTACAGCATGAGATTCAAATGAATATTTTCGAAGATATAACAGATTGAAAATTTCCCGATATGCGACACATGGCCAATGATGGTCTTTGTTTGCAAATGCGACAGGAGTTCTCCTTAGCCTTATTATTATACCTAAGCTTTAACTTTTCCACGGCAGAGCAAAGGCCTCATTCCTCCTTTCCCACACTTCACTGTCCTAAGCAGATTCCCACCAGGCTCTGTTAAGCGCTTCCAGTTCGTCGCTCCACCAATCGTTTCCCGAAGCAACCACGTAATTCTAAAAGTTTTTCAAGACCCACTTAGTGGTGTTCTTAGCCCTAAGATCGCAGTTTATACAGGCGACATGGCTGGCCCAGTCCAATTTTTTTTTAGCCGCTTTTTCAACTATACATTCACTTTATGAGTTCTGGCGCGCAGTTCGCTGTTTCAGACTTTATCCATCAATCACAGCACCATGCGAGTTCCCAATATGCCATGCGGTATATATGTATGCACTCCATATTGCCCATAGATCGTAGTTCGCATAAGCGACATATCCAAGACCAAAGTAGTGACAAACTGTTTATAGCAAACAGACACAGCCTGTGGCACTGAGCTTAGAGGGGAGCCGGCGAAGAAATGACATGCCCTCCCCGAGAGGAACAGATAGGCTTGGGAGGGACAGGACACTGGATGTCGATCATCACAATTCTTTCCAAATTGCCACGACGGCCACCGGCGGGTTTTGGTGGCTGTGAGCCCCGAATACCGCCTTCGCTCCCCGCGCTACAAAAAAAGTGCAAAGATCTTTGTCCCCGGCGGCCGTCTTGGCGCTTTTGGGAAGAACTCCGGGCACCACGCATTATAGAGTCCGAAGTCCTTCCCACGCTCAGGTGCTATCAGCTTCGTGCTCGGGGAGGGCATATTGTTCCCTCCCAGGCTTGCCTTTGGAGCTGCGGCGGCATAGTGCCACAAGCTGTGCCGCCGCCCATCTCGGGGCCGTTTGATAAGTGTGTCGGGCCCCCGCCCTTTAAACCCACGACCCCTTTTAATCGCCTCTTACGACAGGCACGGCATACCGTAGACCTATTATTTAGCCTGGACCCACAGGACTTTTCCCACCAGGCCCTGCCGAGCGTTTATACGTCGCTCCATCGTTTTCTGGTGCAAAGTCATTTCTTGCCATGTTTCGGAACCCACTCAGAGGTACTCCATGCCCAGAGATCAGATTTATTACGCGCGACATGACCAGCCCAGTCCTATTTTAATTCAACCGCCTTTTGAGCTACATCTAATTTGATTTTTGTCATGACCAACATTTTGTAGCAAGTAGTGGATGTGGATCGTGAGAGAATTGCATAATACCAACTTTTGGCCAAATACTCTCCTTACAGGCGTGACAGAATAAAGAAGTCGAAAGACGCTTTAAAAACGCCTTGCGGAGCTATTGTGAAGGGACTCATAAAGGCGACCTTTACTCTTATGTCTGAATCGAAAACTCATGAACATGTGCATTTAACCCATCCTTACCTACGCAGCTCAGACTTGGTTTTTCAATGTCATTCAAAAGTCTAGGCTTAAGGTCTTTCAGATAAATATGGAGCGAAGCCTTATTGGGAGTTCGATTGGTTGATACATGAAAACGTATTTTTTTTATTTCATCGTGAAAATAGGAAAACGTGTTCTTCAGTGTTTGTAAATAAGCTATAACAATGGATTTTCAAAAAATTTTACGGGAGCGGTAAAACAGAAAGTTTTGTAGGTATTAAACTCCTAGAGCTAGAAGGTGAAGTAGAAAATAGATTACCAAAATTCACATGGGAACAGAACATTATCCTCTACACTATTTTTATTTACGTAGTTAATACTCCAACCAATTAAAAGTAGTGCAACACGCTAATCAGTATTAGGAACTATGAAAATATAGGTTTCTTATAAACGGTTCAGTGTAAAAATGTTTTTTTGGAGTTTCCACGTAAACTGAAATATGTGTACTTACTAATTTTAACTGATATAAGGACAACCCGCTTGAAATTTTTATTTTAAAAATATGTTATGTTTAGGGTGTATGGGTGCAATCAAAAATTATTTTCCTAAATTCCTGAATAAGTCATCCACCAGTTATTTCCGTAAATTATGAAAATGCGCGTGCGAAGCTGCGGGCAAAAGCTAGTTTATAATAAACTAGTCGACCCGGCGAACTTCGTACCGCCTAACCTATTAGTATTTTGTTTATGTATTATACTTAATATATACTATAAACCTTCCTCTTAAATCACTCTATCTATTAAAAAAAACGGCATCATAATCCGTTGCGTAGTTTTAAAGATTTAAGCTTACATAGGGACAGACGCGGGAAGTGACTTTATTTTATACTATAAAATAAATGTTATACATTTAAATTTATAATAAACTACCGCAATATATAAAAACACAAAATAAACACTCAAATTTTATAAATAAACTAAAGTCCCCCCCTACTACTAAAATATTGATTTTTCGTTCGATGTTACATGCTACGTCACTATCACGAGACGTGCGCGCGACCACGACGAGTGAGACGGAATCAGGTTATACATAACTAGTCGACCCGGCAAACTTCGTACCGCCTTACCTATTACTATTTAAAAAAAAAATTAAAATTAAAAATATTTATTGACTTATAATAGTTATTACATGGCGTAAGTTTTAACAATGACCTCCACACTAGGAACATCCTGTGTTGTGGTGGTCTGTGCATGATGTTACATAATAGGAAGTTTTGGGTGGTGGCGCTTGGTGTTATAAAGTTGAAAGTACCTTAAACTAAGAATATAAAAAACTTATAAACTAAAACCTAAGTAGTAGGTTAGAATCAAATTTTAATTATAATTATTATTTATGTTTTGGCCTCTGTGTATGTATCTCACTTATGTCATTACACTTATAACATGCATGTATTATACTTATAAACCTTCCTCTTAAATCACTCTATCTATTAAAAAAACCCGCATCAAAATCCGTTGCATAGTTTTAAAGTTTTAAGCATACATAGGGACAGACGCGGGAAGCGACTTTATTTTATAGTATGTATTGATGATATACACTGTTGTATAAAAGTGCTTTTAATATTTATAAATTTTTTTAGACTTTTTTTATTAATGTAATTTAATTTTAAAAAGTATGTAGCAAAAGTGATTTCTTATTCTTTACTGATGTACAAATAGGCATTATTTTAATAATTTTTTTTGACAACGCCAATTTATTTAAAACTATTTTATATCGATTCAGAAGGTACTATAGTCGGAGTGCCCTGTTAAAAAAAAAAACGCTGATTTGAAATGTCAATGAAGCATGACAATTTCAACTCAGTCGATTGAAATGTTCCAAAGCAAAAAGCAAATAATTTAATTTTAATGATGAAACAATTTATAAGACTTTAATTTCAACAAATTATTGTGTTTTTATTTAAGTACTAACTCATTTTTGTTCATTAAGTTATAAGTTTATTTCCAATTAGGTATTATTATAATCTGAACGTATTATTTAATACTAGACTTTGTGCAATATCTTATTTATGGTAGCTAAAATGATATACTATTTTATTTTGTAACATCTGTTAGCACTAATAAATTAATATGAACATGAGCGCTTAGTCTCGCTAAAACTCGAGAACGGCGGGGCCGATTTAGCTGATTTTGGTTTTGAAATGTTTGTAGTCCAGGAAGGTTTGAAAGGTGAATAAATATTGGATAATGTAGAGGAAGTTAATAAAAATAACAATTAATTTTTTTTCATATAAAATTGTAAGTATTGTGATACGAAGTTTGCCGGGACAACTAGTACTTATATTAAAAAATCGTGGCTCGTTAGATTCGCTAAAACTCGAGAACGGCCGGGCCAATTTAGCGAATTTTGATTGCAAAATGTTCGTAGGAGTCCAGGGAAGGTTAAATAGGTGAAAAATATGGAAAAATGGAAGGGAAGCTAGTAAAAATAATTATTTAATTTTTCTATTTAAAATTGTAATGCGCGATACGAAGTTCGCCGAGACAGCCGGTAAAAACAAAAATATACTTCAGACCATAGAACCCACAGCATTTTGTAAGTAGTAAGTAAGTACTTTACAATATTTTAGTGTATTAAAACTTTTTATCAAAAAATTAAACCGCCGAAAAAACTGAAAAGCATTGAATAATTGGGAAACATTTTCTATTAGGACTTAATTTACTCACTTCTTAAAGTAATTTTGGTTAACCAAGAAATTTTAAGTCGGTGCCACACCACACAAGCAAATTCCTTAACTACCTATAGCGCGATGCGCGGCGGCACACGTTTTTCGGTTATTTCTTTGAATTTCAGGTAATTTAGTGATCGTTATTCGTTGATTCTGTGGCACCGACTCAAAATTTCTTGGTTAACCAAAATTACTTTAAGAAGTGAGTAAATTAAGTCCTAATAGAAAATGTTTCCCAATTATTCAATGCTTTTCAGTTTTTTCGGCGGTTTAATTTTTTGATAAAAAGTTTTTATTTTTTGCTTTTCAGTTTTTTTTGGGCTAATTTTTTTGACCCCAGCCAATCACCCTCCACAGGGTGGTCGCACCCCACAAGGTGGCCACACAACCTGGTTAAGGTTTAGGGACTAACAGAATGAGTTTCGATCACGACTGGTCGGTGAGGCGATTTTTGAGGGAGGCCTATGTCCAGCAGTGGACGTCTATCGGCTGAGATTATGATTATTAACATTCATATAAAAAAGACTCATAATTATACCTAGCAGTTATCATGTAAATCACAACACGGCAATACAATCTGTGAGTGAACAATAAAGTCACCCCTATTTTTCCACCCTTAGGGTTGGAATTTTATTTTCAAATTTTTATGGGACCAACTTCAAGGTATACCCTGTCGATTAAAAAAGGAATTATCAAAATCGGTCCACACAGTAAAAAGTTATTCGTGATCATACATAAAAAAAAAAAAAAAAAAAATATACGCGACGAATTGAGAACCTCCTCCTTTTTGTTTTTTCGTCGGTTAAAAATTATGCAATTCTTAAATCGCGCAAAAGGAGCGCAGCTACTATACTAGCTTCATGGATACGTCTTCTGCCGCGTTACTACACTCGCTATTGATTTGGGAGATTCGACATTATTCCAGTGGTACTTTCCTACTTCCGACAGGTTCTTCTTCTGGATGGATACACCTGGCAAAATGATCCTAACGTCAAGTATAACAACACATGGTCGTGTGGCGGAGTCCTGGTCACCAGCTCTCACGTCCTCACCTCGGCGGCCTGCGTGCAAGACGTCTACCTCATATACGCCATTGTGGGAAGTTTCACGTATTCGGAACACCTTGATAAACACAATTGCACAAGGAACAGCAAAAAGAGAATTGTTAAAACATGTGTACCAGTACGTAAGTAATAAATTGAATAGATCGAAGATTTATCGTGTGATATTTGAACATTTACTGGGATTTGAACAGCTTGATTTGATCGTGGGTTGCAGACTTCCACTAATTTTCTAAATGTAACCTCAGTTATACATGATTACATATTCTTAAACTTGTAATGGAATCCCTTCATACCTATAATCCAAAATAAACCTATCACTGAGCTACCACATTTCACATTTAAAATTTTGTCTTCTATTATGTACAGAAAGCTTTGTTCAGAAAAAAGAAATTCATAACTCAGAGTAAAGATATTAGTTTTCCTTTTCGCTAAAGGTTAATAATGATAAGTCATTCTCATTCTGAATGCTGCTTTCGGTTTTATTGTTTCAGCGTACAAGCTGGAGCGGGGCGTGGAGCGGTGGGCAGCGATGGACATAGCGGTGGCGACAGTGGACTCTCCTTACCTCTTGGCTAATGATTCATATTACATGCAGCTCGGCTGCCCCTTCGCGCCTGACACAATCAACCTTAATTTTGATAAAAGTCTTGAATCACCGAATACGACCGGAACTTTGTTCGGTCGAGGCAGTACGGGTCTTGCCAGCATTAGCGTTAGTATAATAGTTTCTGACGAAAAGCTTTCGAGAATGTCTTAAATAATTTTTCAACAGTAAATCGTAGCAACTTATAGGTGAAAAAAGCAACTGACAAAAGTTTAAATTTTTGAAGAAATTGTGTAAAAGATTGGTTCTATTGAGGGCCGCCACCTAGAGGCTCCCTGTCCGCGCCCTCGAGTTTCATCCAAAGATCTTCTGCAGTCTCTAGCCGAGCGGGCGTACCGCGAGTTATGTGGTTCATCTATCCAGAGAGTACATGCACGACGAGGTTTTGTGAGGGGCTCGCAACCACTTAAACCTCCGTTTGCTGTCTCGGCGAAGTTTAGGAACGATCCCTAATCATTGATGGATGGTGGTCAGCTATGCGAAACTAACACGATACCAGATAAAATAGAGGTTTCAAAGTTTTTTTCTTGAATATTGAAATAATTTCAAGTTGCGAGACTTTCAGTATTATCATCGAAATTATTAAACTTGAGCTAAATCTTTTAGTCAGACGGTTGCGTGCATTACGTAAGTAGATATAACGGGATTGATAAATTATGAGTAATTGGTGGCTGATTCTCTTAAATAAATTTTGTATTTCAAAAGCAAGATGTGCCTTTGCACGAAATATTAATTAAGTATATTTTTTTGCTCACAGTGGCGTTTCAGTTATTATAATGGTGTGGCATATACTAACATCACTCTTATGGACAAGGCTGAATGCAAAAAGTATTGGCCTGACAGTATTGGTCAAATTATCGAAAAGTATAATATGCTATGTTCTCCAGATGGTCATGGTTTTTGTAAAGTATGTATATTATACCTAGATGATGTCTAGCTTAATATCTCAGGAAAGAGTCAGCGGTCAAACCTACCTTATTTCAGAATGATCACGGAGGTCCACTTGTCACATACAAGGCGGACGGCGAGCTGGTGGTCACTGGCATCATGTCTGCCTACCGCGTCAATGCTACCATTAATCGTTGTGCTGGACCGTTTCTCTATACGAGCGTGGCTGCCCACCAGGACTTTCTTAAATGTGTCCTTAAAGATCATATAGGAGGAAAAGGGTAAGTTTAAAAAATTGACAAAGGTATAGGTGTCAGAGTGATACTGGGTGTTTCTGATGAACCGGTAATGAATGGGTAATGTAACCGCCCTTTAGCGCTTAAGGGGCTAAAATTGGGAAAACGGCGAGAGGAGTGTTCGTATATACGACTTTAATAACACTTAAAAATAATACAGAAAGCTATTTTTTTTTTCGTAGCTTCTCAAAAGACTGAACTACAATTATAGTAGGTTTTCAAATAAAAAAAACTAAAGGGTTTTCTTATAAAAAAATCGTAAAGTTCATCAAAAACTGCAAAAACAGCTTTTGCTGTTAACGATTGTTTACTAGTTTAAAAGTAAGTTGAAGCAAAACAAAAATTGTATCATAAACTAGAAAGTCTGTTCAACTTTTATATTGTAATTACAAAAATATACATGTCCATTTTCATCTAGTTTTAATTGCTAAAACTTTACTAAAATTTCGGCGGAAATTCTCCATACTAAATTGTATGGAGGGATACAACGGCCGAGCGGCCGATTCGATAAGCAGAAACGGGCGCCAGTACGCCTCCGGTCTTGAGGCGGAGCGTACGTCAGTCGTGCTTTGGCGCGCTATTACAAGACTATTTATTATTGTTTGCGCGAGGTTTGCGCAGTGAATGAGAATTCTTTTTTAGTTTGGAAAAAGTAAGTACATTTTATTATTATATTTCGTGGTTTCATTTTCGATATAAATCATTTCACTAGGTAGTCCTTTCACCTACAAGGCAACATTCGCACGTTCTTACAAATAACTATTAGTCGATCGATTTAATCGATATCGATTACTCGATTAATTTGAAATTTACCCATGCTCCCATCCCTACCACTCTACGCGCCCATCACTAGCAGCGTCCGCCAAGCCTGTCATTCTTTTTCCGTGCGAGGCAACGAAAGCACGCGTTCGGATCTTGTTCGCAAAAAAAATAATTTTTCAAGATACCGAAAAGATCCTACGAATATTTTAACAAAAAATTAAGTGAGTTACTTAAACTTTGATGGATTTCATTATCCTCATACTATAAATCGAGAGACAATGTCTTATGTTACGGTAAGTTCATCTGCTTACCTACCTTCAAAAAAAAAAAAAAAAATTTTTAGACAGAAATTTCGAATTGAAATTCTGCATAAACTTACATTTAAAAAGTGTAAAAGAAATATTTTTGCAAAGCCATAGATTCGAACAAGAACCAGGCTGCCATAGATTCCAATAGGAACGCGGCAAAATTCAAAACTGTACATCATTTTTTATCATTTAAATAAATTTTTTTGCAAAGCCATAGATTCAAATATGAACCAGGCTACCATACTGCCATAGATTCCAATAGGAACGCGGCAAAATGCAAAAATAATCATCATTTTTCATGCAAGTATAAAAATATAAAAAGCATAATTTTCTTTTTTCTTCTTATTCCAGTAGGCGAAACGCCTTTACAATGTGAATGTGCCCAGAGCAAATATCATTCGAATATGAGGATATATTTGTAGCCGAAACTATTCCCTACAACCCATGATCAGGTCTAAATGAGACTGAATCACCAAAAATCATGATGGCGACATACCAAGTGCCAATTGCCACCACTGCATCAACAGTGACCACTTTCAATACCGTCACCAAAAACAGGTCCAAGCACCAGCAATAACTTCCTTAATGGAACTGGTAACGGTTACAACAACCAATTGAACTCGGACCCTGAGGCAAAGTTTAAATTTCCGGAACTGGACCCATAAATTTTATTAACCCTGGGCGAAGCCCTGGATGATGAACTAAAGTTGTGTGATTGAATCTACGATAATCTCTCTCAAATGGCTAGAGAAGTCAAGGAAAAAATCCTTCAGCAATATACTATACCTAGCAACTACATATTGGTTCAAGCCTCAAAGCTAAATACTAAAATACTCTCATCTCAACTTGGACTGACTTCACATCACATCGGGGAGTAGGGCCATGGCCATTCTCCTAACTCAAGATATAAAATAGAGGCAATCAAGATTCTAAGCGAGGGCTCCCGTAGTTCATGCGACCTTTTTAGCTCGGAGACACAAGCTCGTATTTAAAAGACTGCACCAGTTCTGACCAAGACGTTTTTGAATGTCTTTCAGTACAGTAAACGAGATGAAGCACTGTTCGGTGCCAAATTTTAGAGAAAATTAAATAAAGCTTCAAAATTGAACAGCAATGCCTTCAAATCAGGAAGACAGTAGTCTTCCCAGAAATACTGTTGCTTACACAACACAGCCGCCTCTACGAGCTCCACGGGCACAGCTTGGCCGCAGTTTCAGGAAAACTCAGGCCCTCCTCGCTTTGCGAAAAACAAGGGGGGGGGCGTGCCAGGGCCAGAGTACGAAGATACCACTCGTCAAGCTCCAAATTACAACGACCCATATACCGACGCAGTCACACGTTTAGAGAACGACCCAAATCAGGCCACGTGCTCAACCACCATTCTGGCAGAATTCAGTACAATATTTTTAAAATGTGTTGGTTGTATATCACAAACAATAAAGGTATCCTTAATTGGATTTGTAACAGTATAATTAAATCTTTTTCTAATTTTCCACTCGAGCAATAATATGTTCCTGTTGTAACATGGTTAGCACAGTAACAACAAGAAATGTCAATCGCAACTAATAATTTGCTAGAACTCGTATCTAAAACCTTTTTGACACCAATTCAAATGGAGGTAAGAGATTTAATTTTAACCTAAAACTGTTAAATTAATTTGTATGTAACTAAACTTCATTTCGAAATGGCAGAACAGCATGCAAGCTATTATTACATGGCATCTATTGACCTAAAATGTCTCGTAACTTTTTATTTCTGTCGCTTAAAACTAGCGTAAATATTTACCTACGTTTCCTGTTTAAAGATGTGAACACACAGAATCTTGTTATCCACCTATGATTTCAACTCAATGCCTTATCTTATTGGCTCACGATAGCGCCTAGAACTTTTACTAATATTAAAGAAGGGGTCGTAGGTTACTTGCGTTCATTTGGTCAAAAATGGTAATTTTTTGTATGTGACGATATCCTTTACATAGACCGTAGTTACATGGAATATTTAAATTAAGTTAGGTTTACACTCAAATCACTCGAGTGCTTGGGCTTTTTTATAAACTATGAAAATAGTAGCTTATAGCCACAAAATAATTACAAATTTTCAGGATTTAAGTAGATGATTTAAATATGACTATCACTTACAAGCCATAAACGTAATAAAATAATAGAATTGGTTCTGAAGTGTTCTCAACTACCACCTGTTACAATCAGAGAATTTTCACAAATGATTGGCATCCTAATGTCCGCTAGCGCAGCATTACAAAAGGCTGGTTGAATCCAAAAATACTTGAAAGGCAAAGGTACAGGTACCTTCTACCTACCTTCTATTCAGAGAATACTATGATAATTATTTTACAGGACCTGAATTGATGAGATAATAATATATTAAAAGCTCTTAAAATTTCATTTAAACACAAAAATATGAGTCATAAGTTAACACGGACTCGAGTCGTAAAGTCGTAACTCAAACTTACTATAGTAATTATATGTCATATTATTAGCAATATACTAAGCCTTAGATGCCCCGAAACTTAAACAATTTGTTAATTTTTGTTATGGGTAGATAACATATTAGCTATCAGCTACATTACCACACGAAGTTGCATACAATTTCCTAATTTCAATTAACTTACCAGATATATTTGGCCTTGGTTCGAGAAGCTAGCTAAAAATCTAGCTATTAGCATTTAGCATCCTATATTACACGAAATATAATTTAGAGGCAGATCGAAGATTTAGTTTAAAGATGCTTTTCAAACATTCTAGCGCAAAACTTAAGAAATACTTTTCTTTGAAACAAGACCCAGATGCTACAAAGGGGGCATGCATATTTTTTCTATGCCGATCCTTCATTTTCCGTTTTTCTTTACGGCCTACAAAAAATTACTGAGGACGAAACGACCAGTATTCTAGTATTCCCTTCTAGTACTTCTAGACCTGCCTGTTATCCTCCATTGATTGATATAGTTATTTCGTAATAATCACTTGAGGGCGTGACGAAAACCTATGTTGTCTACTAACAGGGACCGTCACCCTCTCCTACTCACGCTTACCCTGAGTGCCGCAGTATGCTCGAGCAGGCAATGCCAGGTCTCATTATCCCCTCAACAGCATTTCATCAGCATCTTATACTAGCCTCACTTTCTAATATTACTATTCAACAATATCAATATATGTTTTTCAATACTATGATTAAATTAGATTCTTTCGAATGTTCTGTTTTTAGTGTAATTACTTTTCCCTCCGATGTCTTCGAAAAAGACGCATCACAGGATTCACAGGGCATCATCATAAGAGCCACCGCTTTATCTCTGCTTTTAGGCAGAAATATTTCTTCGGATGATTGCATCAGCACCTTCCTTAAAGGTGTTATAAACTAACACCCAATCCACCAAAGTACACAGGTACTTGATAAGTATCCACAATTGGTTCTCAAAAATCTCTAAAAATTTATACCAAACAAGCATGAACTTATCCTAGACAAAAGTAGCTTTACTAACATTATCTACAGCCAACAGCACACATGTGTTAAGGATCCCATAAGCATCAAATAAAAACCCAAAGTCAAATCACAGTCAATCATCTATATTTATATCAATATTAACAAAGTCGGAACGAAACCTAACATTTCACAATGAAATTATTCAGCTCTACTAAAAACTTCCCCAGGTACAGTCACTTGCAAAATTTCATACATAGTGTTAAGTCTAAAATAGCTTACACGCAAATACTACACACATCTGGTATAAACTAACGCTGGCCCAAATACAGATGTGTGGCCAAATACATACAAACGCTGTGAGCGTATCGACTATTCGGTAAATGTGCTCACTGGATGCGATTATTTTTGCTAACTCTGTATAGACTAAAATACGTCACTGTACTGACTCAACTCGTAGCAGTTAACACATTTATTAACCAACATATTGTATAACTAATGAACACGTCACCGTAAATAATGTAACTAGAATAATCTGTACCTATTCACAATACCATCTCTAAATTCAACCACTAAATGACAATTAACATTACAACCAATTCTCCTATGTCCTACTAAAGCTTAATTCTTAGAAACTAACCTTTTACTGCCTCTAGGCTTCCTCTAGGATAACCTTTTAATTATAAAGACCTTTCGAAAAAGGAACAGGAAAGTAGAATAAAATTTGTAGAAATAGAATAAAACATAGATTTAGTTCTAAGCCAAGACATACACACAACAGAATGCTAAATAATTATAACCAATAAAAATTACTTATCTTTTAATTTCCACAGCTGCAATAACACAATTAAATACTCAAAGACCTGGTAATCGCTTGAAGTCACACGAAAAAGTGGTCTCAACCGATTTTTAATTTAAAATTACAACTCTGATTTCTCCTACTCTTTAGGGCGTTACTCCTACAAAAATGGCGCGCAGCTCTGCGATTAGTTAAAAACTTAAAAATATATTTTGCGTTAGCGCGAAGCCCGTTGATTGGACGCAGCGCCACTTCAGACTTGTCAGAATGTCTGGAATGTCCGAAGAGTGCCAAGAGATGGCGCTGCCGGCTTCTGCAGCTTTACCGGAACCACTGCGCAGCTGCCTCTCTGGCACCATCTTCAGGCCCCAATTACTAACACTCGTCCATCCTGACACCTTTGCGACCCTGCAAAGGAAGAAAAAGAAAGGGAAATAAAATGTTTTCCACACCATACCCCTCCCAACAATCTAAATCCATTTCCAATATACCATGATAATAATACATTTTCCATAGTAAATAATATCCATTCTTTAATGCCAATATTTTATAAATGATTGTAACCATCAAAATTTCCTTTTTTTTTTTTTTTTTACTTTCAGCCATTACTAATAATCATTTACTAATATTCACATTCCTTATTATATTCCTTTTATTAATCGTATCACACAATGACATCATATATATATTATTATCCATATCTAACAATATTTTCCATCTTAAGCCTTTTATAATTTTTAAACCATAATTATTCATTTTAAACCATGTTATTAATTTTAAGCCAGATTCATTTTAACCATATTTTAATCAAATTTCTGTTTTGTCCTTTGTGCCAAAAAAAAAAATAAATAAATTTTTCATTAAAATTATCCTTCTAACAAATCTATTAACTCTTCTGTACTATCGACTTGGCTGTCATTTGAACTCGATTCAGTTTCCTCGTTTCTTGTAAATCTCTTTATAGCATCTGATGCCACAATTGCGTTAAACCTCTTGTATCCTTTAACGCCTTTTAAGGACGTTATTATGTATCTGTCCTTGCCCAACACCTTTGATATTCTGTAAGGTCCGCTGTATTTCTCCTTTAGTTTCCGACGCACGTTAAGGTTCTTGTCAGCCGCCCCTTTCCACAACACCAAATCGTTTACTGCATATTTTGTAGGTGGCTTACGTTTCGCATTAAAATACTTGCGCATATGGTCCGATGTCTTTTCAAGGTTACTTGTCGCTTTGTTTCTA
Organism: Euspilapteryx auroguttella; assembly: GCA_951802225.1. Lineage (NCBI taxonomy): Eukaryota > Metazoa > Arthropoda > Insecta > Lepidoptera > Gracillariidae > Euspilapteryx > Euspilapteryx auroguttella. Next base: position 3,436,174 of record OX637663.1, on the reverse strand, counting down.
GCACTTTCAGCTGTCTGCTCTTCATCCAATTGATTGTTGCCCATACCCTGGTACCTGCTACGAGTCGCGCTGAACATCAATTTGTAAGGTGTAAATCCAGTTGAAGAGTTCTGCATATTGTTCATGCCCCATGTCACATCCGGAATGCGTTTGTCCCAGTCTTTCTCATTATCTACACTGGTGTTCAGAGAGTCTAAAAGTGTTCTATTATATCTTTCTACTTGTCCATTGGCGCGAGGACAGGCAACGGAATTCAGTATATGCTTTATTTGATTGTCCAAACAGAACCGCTTGAAACTTTTACTAGTAAAGCTGGAACCCCTGTCCGAAACTATTCTGGTCGGATAACCAAACAAGCAAAATACGTTTGCTAACGCTTTTGTCACCTCCAGAGTCTTAGTGGTTTTGACAGGTAAAGCCCATACAAATTTTGTGAACGAATCAACTGCCATTAAAAGATAGCTATTACCACTGCGGCTCTTGCAGAAAGGTCCCAAGTGGTCTATGTGCAGTGTATGCATTGGCTCCGGAACTTTCGTAATGGGATGAAGCTCACCTTCTGGGCGCCCGTATTGTCCTCTCTTGTATAAGCAATCCAAACAAGACTCAACATACTTCCGAATAAATCTTGTCATTCCCGCAAACCAAAAGTTCTCCTTGATAATCTTCTCGCAACGCCTAAGACCTGGATGCCCTATGCAGTCATGATATTTTCTCATAATGTTCCATCTTCCATATTTTGGTACAACCAACCTCTCTTCCCCTTGACGTATAATTCTGTATAGCCTTCCTTCTCTCAAGATGTAGTTAGTATTAATCTGTGGGTCAATGTCTCCAGATTCTATTTTCATCCTAATGATTCGCAGCTTTTCATCTTGATTCTGAAGACACACAATCCAATCGTACACATCAATTACATTGATATCTACCACAGGTGCGGGGTCAACCGGGAATCTACTAAGAGCGTCAACATGACCGTGCGTCTTCCCTGGCCTATTTTGAACCTCCATGTCGTATTCCTGAATTGACAGCCACCATCTCGCGATGCGCGGCATAAGGTCTTTCTTCATAAAGGTGTACCTAACCGCTGCGCAGTCTGTTATAACTTTAAAATGACTGCCAACAAGATAAATGCGAAATCTCCTGAGGGATTCAACGACTGCTAGTGCCTCAAGCTCATATGAATGGTACATTGCCTCTTCTTTGCTTGTTTTCCGACTGAAATATGCTATTGGCTTGAAACCACCATCTTGATTTTGCAAAAGAATGCCTGCTAGCCCTTTGCTGCTTGCGTCCGTATGAACTTCAATTTCGCCGATATGGCGAAACAGCGAAAGAAGTGGTCGGGTTGTCAGTATTTCTTTAAGCCTATCAAATGCTTCTTGTTGGCATGTGTTCCACTCCCACGTCGAATTCTTCTTAAGTAATTTGTATAAATCATGAGTAATAGTAGCGTAATTCTTTACGAATTTTCTAAAATAACTCGTCAATCCTAAGAACATCCTAAGCTCGTGGATATTTTTAGGTTCTTGAAATTTTGTCACAGCCTCAATTTTCTTACATCCGGGTCTAATTCCTTCTTCACTTATCTCGTAACCTAAATAATTAATTTTCCTTTGAAGGAAAAAACATTTCTCCAAATTGAGTGTCAACCCTGCAGCTTTAATGATTTCTAAGACTTCCCTTAGGCGATCAAGACCTTCACGTTCCGTTAATGTTGGGAGCAACAAGTCATCAATATAAGGGAGAACCTTATCATAGCGCATTGAGGAGAATATCTTATCCATCAACCTTTGGAAAATGGCTGGAGAATTAGCTAAGCCAAAAGGCATTCGAAGAAATTCGTAATGGCCTTCTGGGGTCACGAATCCCGTTTTGTGAATAGAGTCCTCCGCAACGGGAATTTGGTAAAAACTTTGAGACATATCGAGCCCTGTATACCACTTTTTCCCTCCTAGCTTCTCGACTTGTTCCTCAATGATTGGAAGGGGGTACTTGTCCTTTAAAGTGATGCTGTTTAATTTTCTAAAGTCAACACATAACCTGTAGTCTCCATTTCTCTTTCGTACTAGCACGATTGGGCTTGAATAATTTGAGGATGATTCTCTTATAACGCCACTAGCTAACAGGTCTTCTATCTTCTCCCTCACGATTGCTTTTTCCGCAAATGAAAGTCTATAAGGTCTATAGCACACTGGTTTATCTGAAGTTAACTCTATGTTTAGCTCGATTCTATTAGTAACCCCCAGTTCCATAGTATTTGCGGAAAAACAACACGAGTAAGACTGCAAAATCTCTAAAAGCTCCTGTTTAACCAATGGATCTTCAGATCCACAGTTGACCGAAGTTACATCAATATTCATTATCGAATGATGATAACCGCTCTGAGTATTATCCCTGTCATTATCACAATTAACGTCATCAGTAACAAATCCACGAGCTAGTGCCTGACCTTCATGAAAACTCAATGGTTGAGAACTAAAGTTGGTAATGAGCAACCCATTCACGGGGAAACAGTATACCGAGGAGGGGATGCTATATTCGACACCGTTGTAAGAACACCTGCGCTCCTCAACAAATACTACAGTGGTCGGGTCAAGCTCTACGTCACTATTCGTTTCTACAAAGGAAGTAGAACGCGGTGGGACTACAGCTTCTTTACAACAGTAAATATTTATTTTACTTATCTCTGAAACTGCGTTAATATTGTTAATGTATGCTGAATTATTATTTGTTTTGACCTCATTCGTATGCAAAGAAACTGTTGTTCCCACCACATTAAGTCGACATTCTGCATTATTTAAAATGGGCTGCCCTACAAAAACATCAGCACGTCTAAGGGGGCAATCGATTGCATATGCATCTGAAATAATCCTAACTTCGTCTATAACAAACTCTAATTTTACTAGTCCGCGAGCTTTAATAGGAGCACCTCCTAATCCACATACAAAAACATCACTCGGCTGTACTTCTAAACCTAATTCCAAAGCACGATTATACGCGATTAGATTAACTTGAGCGCCCGTGTCTAAGTATGCTGTAACCTCTTTACCATTAACTAAAATTTTTTTATAATAACTGTCATTTACCTGGACGTTAACAACATTAACAGTCTTCTTATGGTAACACTGCTCCGCTTTGTGACCAGGCTTTTTACAGATATCACATCTTGGGATGTTTGAATTCTTGGGACAAGCTCTTACAATATGACCAGGCTCATGACAAAGAAAACAGGTCACATCTGGTCTCTTCTCTCTAACCTCGCGACTTCCATCCTTGTTTGAAGTACTAGGTGATGAGGTATCGCGGCTTCGGAAACTACTCCGTTGGAAATGATAAGGTCTTGACTGTAGTTTCTTATCATCATTTACACACAGGAATTGAGAATACAGCTCACCTGGCGTCCTATAATTCCCAGCTCTAGCAGCTGTCTTCATGTGAAATGGTAGCCCGTCGATAATACAAGAAACTGCCTTTTCGCCTGTTATTTCGCATTTTGTAAGAAGCGTACATTTAGAATAAAAGTAGTGTGTCATCGTTTCATTAAAAAGCTTTCTGAGACCCAACATCTCCTTTAACGCATCTGCATAATCGATGTTCTGTGGAAACGCCTCCAATATCTTTTGTTTCCACTCATACCACGTAAATTCGTAACTTTTCAAAGCACTATGCCACATTTTCGCTAGCCCTGCCAAGCGTGCTTGCATGTAATAACTTTTTACACTATCACTCCACCCATGTATTGCGCCTAACTGCTCAATTTTATTTAACCATAACAGTGAGGGTAGTTCTGATTTTTCTGGATCAAATTCCGGTACAATATCTGCTTTCACCATAACATTAGCATAGTAAGGAAGGATCCTACCAGATTCATCCTCGTTATCAGCATGGCGTCCCCGCCTGGCAGGTTCATCGGGTGCCCATGGTGCCCATCGCCTGCGGGGGCTGTGGCCCCAGCTAGTGTCCTGAGAATGGCTACGCCGCCGGCCACTGCTACCATCACGTGTTCGCTCGGTCCTTTCTCGATCCCATACAGGACTACGAGACCGGCTGCGGCTTCGGGATGCCATCCCACTTCTGAAAATTGTTAAGGATCCCATAAGCATCAAATAAAAACCCAAAGTCAAATCACAGTCAATCATCTATATTTATATCAATATTAACAAAGTCGGAACGAAACCTAACATTTCACAATGAAATTATTCAGCTCTACTAAAAACTTCCCCAGGTACAGTCACTTGCAAAATTTCATACATAGTGTTAAGTCTAAAATAGCTTACACGCAAATACTACACACATCTGGTATAAACTAACGCTGGCCCAAATACAGATGTGTGGCCAAATACATACAAACGCTGTGAGCGTATCGACTATTCGGTAAATGTGCTCACTGGATGCGATTATTTTTGCTAACTCTGTATAGACTAAAATACGTCACTGTACTGACTCAACTCGTAGCAGTTAACACATTTATTAACCAACATATTGTATAACTAATGAACACGTCACCGTAAATAATGTAACTAGAATAATCTGTACCTATTCACAATACCATCTCTAAATTCAACCACTAAATGACAATTAACATTACAACCAATTCTCCTATGTCCTACTAAAGCTTAATTCTTAGAAACTAACCTTTTACTGCCTCTAGGCTTCCTCTAGGATAACCTTTTAATTATAAAGACCTTTCGAAAAAGGAACAGGAAAGTAGAATAAAATTTGTAGAAATAGAATAAAACATAGATTTAGTTCTAAGCCAAGACATACACACAACAGAATGCTAAATAATTATAACCAATAAAAATTACTTATCTTTTAATTTCCACAGCTGCAATAACACAATTAAATACTCAAAGACCTGGTAATCGCTTGAAGTCACACGAAAAAGTGGTCTCAACCGATTTTTAATTTAAAATTACAACTCTGATTTCTCCTACTCTTTAGGGCGTTACTCCTACAAAAATGGCGCGCAGCTCTGCGATTAGTTAAAAACTTAAAAATATATTTTGCGTTAGCGCGAAGCCCGTTGATTGGACGCAGCGCCACTTCAGACTTGTCAGAATGTCTGGAATGTCCGAAGAGTGCCAAGAGATGGCGCTGCCGGCTTCTGCAGCTTTACCGGAACCACTGCGCAGCTGCCTCTCTGGCACCATCTTCAGGCCCCAATTACTAACACATGGTTGAAAGTCTTTCTCTAAATAACAGATTATTATAAATAAAAATAGCAATGGCATTATAATCATAAAGTAAATGTAAATTTTATCAAAACTATAGGCGCTAAATGCAATCAAAAGCTATCAACCATTGTTAGTTTTACTTAATCTTACGGTGAATCCGTCTATATATAAGACGGTTATATAACCTTAACTAAATAAATCAGACCTAAATAAGCCAATCACCTCTTAATAACTGTGAAGCGTAACGTCCTCACAGGAACACAACAGCATAGTCAATAAGCATGTGGATCAGGCAGATCCTTGCGGTGTACGGCACACACAGCAGCACGCGACACGCCGCCGCCACATCGGCTGCTCATGCTACCGGCGTCAATCTTGATCAGATCAAAAGACGACCGCCTGGACCTCTACCTCTAACAAGTTTGCTAAATTTATCAATGTCCTATGATGATTGATTATCAATTTTTTATCAAATCTCTGACCAAATTAGTTCATTAAAAAATATACAATAAGTATATTAGTATGTTATAAATTAATGTAGCTGAGTACCTACCTACCAAGTACTTACCTAAGTAACTACGCAATGTTAAACTTTGAAGTACTCTATAAACTAACTATAATGATTACTTTTATATGTTAAAATATAGTGTTTTTAACTAATAAGATGAGTAATATTATTTAATAAGATTTGTAGGTACCTATACTAAGAGTTTAAATAAAACTAGCAAAAATTACATCGTTTCATTATCATGAAAAAATATAGACAAAACAATGTCTCTAAACATCTACCTAGTGAAATGATTTATATCGAAAATGAAACCACGAAATATAATATATGATCAAACGAACTTCTCAAGTGAAGTTCGATCAATATTATATGAGTGGTTTCATTTGAAGATATAAATCACCCTCCCTACCCAAATCCCGAGTTTTGTCAAAAAAGTCAATAAACGACGTAATTTATGCCAGAAATCTATCTCTAAAAAGAATGACAGGCTTGGCGGACGCTGCTAGTGATGGGCGCGTAGAGTGGTAGGGATGGGAGCATGGGTAAATTTCAAATTAATCGAGTAATCGATATCGATTAAATCGATCGACTAATAGTTATTTGTAAGAACGTGCGAATGTTGCCTTGTAGGTGAAAGGACTACCTAGTGAAATGATTTATATCTTCAAATGAAACCACTCATATAATATTGATCGAACTTCACTTGAGAAGTTCGTTTGATCATATATTATTATATTAATAAATTTGAGCAATAGTAGACGTAAGTTTCTGTGATTTTTTAATATCAAATAAGTATCCCTACAAATTTATATTCTGAGGGGAAAAAGAAAGAACTTATTTTCACTCATTTTAAAAACGATATCTACATAGTACAGCTCTTAAAAGTATATTTTTATATTGGGTTGTTTTCTATATCTTTCTTTTTTAAATGCAAAGCAATAAACTTTTCATTATTTTTATTTATTTTACGATTTGATATGTAGGGGTCATTGACCTTAGTAGGATTACACACACGTCACAGTGTGTATGTACCTATCAGGAAAAATAAAAACGTAGTGCTTCTATTACTCTATCGTACACCTATATAGTAATTAGTTTTTTCGCTACCTACTTTACACAATGAAACTACAATAGGTATGGACGTAGGTAGGCAATGTTTGGTTGCATAAGGGTTTCGTATGAAAAACAACTTTTAGGGGATATCTCTCAAACAAGAACAAATTTAGGTGTAAGGTACTATAAACTATAGTAATAATAACTTATTATGCAATATGCAAGCCCGACCTGACATACGCGATCCTTTATCGTTGCTCGAAATTCAACACCTCGAAAAAGGTTTTTGCACATATTTATAAAAATAATATATTGAACTTCAATTTATTTGAAAATGATGAACCTAAAAGTTAATAAAAAGTTACTTTCTTTAAAAAAATTAGAGGTGGATTTAACAGAGTTCTAAATATCAATGTTATTTATTTTATTATAAAATTATATAAATAACTGCTTGCCAGTTGTGTTAAAAAAACAACCCAGTAAGATTAAAGTTAAGCTCGGAAAGTAACTTTTTATTCTATTTATAAAAAATGCAAGAATAGGTAAAAGGAAATGAACGTCTTTCTATGCTGCAAAAAAAGTTAAATATCCAAGAATGTTCTATGTACTGTTGGTTTGTCTAATAAATAAAATAAATAAGACGCCACCGCTACAAAGGTAATTTTTATTAAAATAACCAACTTAAAATATTAATTTACACGATTATTATTATCTATACCTACTGAAGATTCTTATGTATGGATTATGTTACTTTCTTGGCCAGGAATGGGAAAATTAAATAACAACAACGTTAAATCTTAGACAGGAAAATACATAAAACAGTTTATATGGGAAAATTACATTTTTATTTTTCTTTCAACCCCTCCATTTTTTCTATCTTTTCTCACCTTTTGAACCTTATGTGAACTACGACAAACATTTTGAAACTCAAATCAGCTAAACGTTCTAAGTCGTTCTCAAGTTTAAGCGAGATAAACAAACCACGATTGATTTTTAAATATAAACTAGTCGACTCGGCGAACTTCGTACCGCCTAACCTATTACAATGTTATGCGTGTATTATACATTATAAACTTTCCTCTTGGACAGATGCGGGAAGCAACTTTATTTTATACTATGTACTAGAGGCTGCCCCGCGGTTTCACCCGCGCAGATTTCTCATTAACACAAAATTCCTGTTTGTTCCCGTTCCCGTGGGAATTTCGGGAAATCCCTTCTTAGTGCTCACCTACACTCCCTAAGGAACCTACATGCAAAATTTCAGCACGCTACGCCCAGTAGTTTCGGCTCTGCGTTGTCTGTCAGTCAGTCAGTCAGTCAGTCAGTAACGGAAGAGTTTTATATATATTGATTGAAGATGGTCTGTTATTTTGACCATCAAACTCTATCTATAGTCTTTTTTTTATCCAATTTTTTTTTTTATTACAACAAGAAACCTTTTTGGCGGGAAACATTTTTCATAGTCAAAGAAGTCTAAAGAAAATCAATCAATGTGGCAGACAGACGTTTGTTTTATTGAAAGGTTTAATATACCTAAATTTTTGAATAATATAATGTACCTATTTAAAATTAATTCGAACAATAAATGTTCGTTATATTGAAATAGGTATTTTAATCTGTATGTGTGTATGTACTATGTATGTTTGTCCGCGATTCTTTCACGTTTGGCTGAACCAATATTGATGCCGTTTTCAGAGTAGTATTTGCTACATTCAGGACCGGGTTTAAGTGTTTAAACAAACTTTGAAAAAAGGCAGTTCTCAGTGTATGTATGTGTCAGTTTATTGAGCCGTGTGCCTTTAAAAAGAAAAAAGTATCATATTGTCACTCGTTAGCATTAATTGCGAGACTCTTAATGTCATACATACGTAATTACATTTATTTTTATCACAAACAGTAAATTAATGCAAGTAATTATTTTATATTAATTATTAGCAACGAGTTTTCAGATGCAAGTTCCATATCTCCTTTTCAAATATTCAGCTATCTTCTAACATAATAATGACAGGTATAAAGATAAACATACAACCAGTACTTAGGGACACGTAAAAAGTATCGATACTTTGCGGTATCGAGTACATTTCCATTCCTATCCTTACTTTGTACTCAATACTGTGCTTACGATACTTTTAATCAATGAGTACATACATTTTGGCAGGTATGGCATCATATCGAATGAACTGAAATGAATTCCCATATAAAACTAGCGACAATAAAGGTTCTGCAAACGATCAAATTTGTTTGACAAACACGTTTTCATATAATATTGTTTGACAAACTTCAAACACAGCTGCCCACGATTAATTTTTTTGACATACGTAAAATTTTACAAAAAAAAATAAGTTAAACGGACACTTACACGGCTTCCGGCTATTTTTCATCGTTAAAGGAAAGCCAACTTGTTTTATTTTTTGAAGAACTTTCTTTTATTGTATTAAACTTGTGTGCCTAGCCTAAGTAAGAACTGGCCCTAAGAAAAGTGCTTCGGGGTATCGATACTTTTGTTTCTTGTTTTTTTTTTTAACAACTTTTCCAATTATTGTATTAAATTTGTGTGCCTACCAAACGTAAGAAAGGTAAGTACTATAGGACCTCAGAGAAGTACACGATAGATACATTGAAGAATTGATACTTTTGTTTTGATACTACTCATTATGAGTACAGTATCGATACTTTCTATTCTTTACCATATATTATATGAAATAGTTTTAGGTTTTGTAACTGTTTTTTTAGCGTATTTATTGCTAGTGCTACCTGCACATAACACAAATAAATTTCGTGGATAATTTAATGAGTGGCTTTCAATTTGACATATAAAAAAAATAAGTTTTATTACACCGCTATGGTATGGCGCTTTGCAAAAGTCAACAGGTCAAGTTGAAATGAATCATTAAAAGAAAAAAAGAAAATTGAAACTCGTCACGCGTCAGTCAGATAGTTATTTTTGTTTTAAACTTTTTAAGTTAATTTGAACTGATTTGAATTACTATCCTATGTCTTTTACTTTAGACAACGCAATCTACGGGCGTATTATGAGACTTATTTTTGCTTTTTAATGACACAATGAAAACCCCTCATTAATTCATATTTGTTTTTTACAGAAATCAGAATCTTCCATCCCCCCGCTGATAAGAATTTATCACACCTTTATGAGGCATACTTCAGTTTATAATGTAAAACTGGAGTAGACGAGTGGAGTCGTCATGTCATTACGATAAATTTGAAATCTTTTGTAATTTAGGGGATATTGTTATTATATTTTATTGTAGTTAAAATTTTAAATTAATAAAATATTTACGTGTGAGTATTTACTTCAATGAAATATATTTACCTATGTTGAGAAATTCAGTCCTTTAACAAATAAAAAAAAACCTAAAAGCTGAATATATTAAAATCACTCTCAAAGCCTAAAAATCAAGTAAAATCGACAATTTTTTATTTGTGGCAATAATTGTTTTCTATCTTATACCAGTTGTAATTAATTAAAAATATACAAAAAAAAATATAATATTGAAATGCGACTTTAATTTTTACCTTTAATGTAATCAAAAAGTCATAACCAACTTTTTGTATTTTTGCAGTGTTGAACTCTGACCGACGATCTTTTTTAACCGACTTCATTAGTTAAAATAAACATACTTTACCTTTTATTCAGTAAATAATAAGTAGGTAAGATATTTAGTTAGATAGTTAAAGTTCTAAACATTTTTTTTAATGTTTCTAATAAAGTATGTTTAAGTACTCAACAATAAACAATTTGTACTAAAATAAAACCTATTAGGCAGTAAAAAAATTATATAACATCGATAAATCATATTATTTCGTAATCACAATTCAATAAACCCATAAATCATAGTAACGATACACCCAAGTCGCGCGAAAAATCAGATTTAAATATTGCGCCAAGAAATGTTCGCAACTCGGCCGCGTAACATTGAGCGCTAGGGTCGCGCGAAATCGGCGTTCAAATAAAAGAGGCCTCAGCCTTAAACAGACGTCGCCGCCGCCGCGCCGACGCCTGCAATCAATGCAAATTTTATCGTTCCACTGTTCTTTTGTTAGTCATACATAGATTGTGAACAGTGTTGTGGTGCGGCAGCGGCGCATTGGCGGCCTCGTCTGTTTGAGCGCTAAAGCCTTGCTAATGCTTTTTGACTTATTTTCGACCCATATTGTTTTGGAAAGGTTTCAGGCTGATTGAAGACTTCAGGTTCAGGTTTTTAGTACTTTTATCTCAGAATCAACAACACTCCAATTTAAATACAAATGAATATATTATTTTTTAGTTTATACACGAACCTATATAATTCTAAGCCGGATGAAAATTTAAACTCTCAAAAACATTTTTTTTTTTACTGGCTGTATGAGCTCTGATTATTTTCGGGGTCCTCTCCAGGCGACTATTGGCGTAAGGCATGAGCCAATTGGTGGGCACTCTGAACTACCTCGCCTCACAGTATAGAATACTTTACCAAATAACGTATCAATAGCAATTAGATTAGATGTAGTCTAATTGACTTTCACTAAGTGATATCTTGTTTCCTATATTGAATAAAGAATTATTTGATTTGATTTGATTAAAAACGTATTTCACTTTCGCCGATAAATTCAATTATTTTTTTTTCAGCCGCCGAAACTGTCCTCAAAACAAAGACTTCAAAATAGTTACTACGAACCATGAGAAACCACCTGAACCGTCAACTTAGTGCTTATATTCTTACTTTTATTCATAAACTAGTCGACCCGGCGAACTTCGTACCGCCTAACCTACTACTATGTTGCTAATGTATTATATACTTATTTAAACCTTCCTCTTGAATTACTTTATCTATTAAATAAAAACTTTTTATCAAAAAATTAAACCGCCGAAAAAACTGAAAAGCATTAAATAATAGGGAAACATTTTCTATTAGGCCTTAATTTACTCACTTCTTAAAGTAATTTTGGATTACCAAGAAATTTTAAGTCGGTGCCACACCACACAAGCAAATTCATTATCTACGTAAAGCGCGATGCGCAGCGACACACGTTTTTCTGTTATTTCCTTGAATTTCAGGTAATTTAGTGATCTGTGGCACCGACTCAAAATTTCTTGGTTATCCAAAATTACTTTAAGAAGTGAGTAAATTAAGGCCTAATAGAAAATGTTTCCCTATTATTTAATGCTTTTCAGTTTTTTCGGCGGTTTAATTTTTTGATAAAAAGTTTTTATTTTTTGCTTTTCAGTTTTTTTGGGCTTATTTTTTTTTGACCCTAGCTAATCACCCTTCACAGGGTGGTCGCACCCCACAAGGTGGCCACACAACCTGGTGAAGGTTGAGGGACTAACAGGATGAGGTTCGATCACGACCGGTCGGTGAGGCGATTTGTGAGGGAGGCCTATGTCCAGCAGTGGACGTCTATCGGCTGAGATTATGATTATTAAAGTTCATATAAAAAAGACTCATAATTATACCTAGCAGTTTTCATGTAAATCACATCACGGCAATATAATCTGTGAGTGAACAATAAAGTCACCCCTATTTTTCCACCCTTAGGGTTGGAATTTTATTTCCAAATTTTTATGGGACCAACTTCAAGGTATACCCTGTCGATTAAAAAAAGAATTATCAAAATCGGTCCACACAGTAAAATGTTATGCGTGATCATACATAAAAAAAAATAAAAAAAAAAAAAAAAATATATACGCGACGAATTGAGAACCTCCTCCTTTTGTTTTTTCGTCGGATAAAAAAACAGCATCAAAATCCGTTGCATACTTTTAAAGATATAAGCATACATAGGGACAGACGCGGAAAGCGACTTTGTTTTATACTATGTATTGATTGATTATCGAAATATCTTACTTGAATCAGCACTTGTTTGACTGCTGTTAAAACACATGTTACCAGTAAAACAACTTTTACTCGTATTTGGTTTATACAATAGTTAAAAAAAAACCTGTACTTAAGTTCTTGCCCGGCTACACCAGTCAGTGTTTGGAGGCTACTCGCTCGAGTATGATACTCGGACAAGTCGTTCCCGAGTACTGATTATCATGGCTCGGCCGTCTTACTCCATTGAGCGTCTGCTCCATCCACTGACTTGAAGTCGGGACTCGACAATGTATATCAATTTGGAGTGGAGAATGATTTAAGTTTATTTCGACACTTTAGAGTGCGAGTTCGAGCTGCGACTCGACTGTGCATGTCAGCCTTAGTTTATGGGTTTAATAAATGTTTCTGCATTCAATTATTTTTTGTCTTTATTTAGGAAGAAATTAACCTTATTAGTGTGACATAGGACACACATTATTAATGATCTATCTGGGGCTCTAAGAAACAAGAAATAATACTTTTCGTTTATCTAGAGTGGTTTATCTCTGAAATCGACTGGGTAGCGGGTTCACAATAAGACACGCAATACGAGACTGATCGTTTATTGGTCACTTAGTAGCCGAACAGAATTTATGTTAATCTACCTTCAAATACTAATATACACCATTCTTCCCTCCTTGTCTAAAGCATTTTCTTTTTTTTCCTTTTACAATAACATTTATACTTATATAAAAAAAGGTATGGTTTGTCAACTACTAATTACTCATTTATACAATGCTATATTAAGTTAGTGTAACTTACAATATCTTATCTTAAACACTATTTAATAAAAATAAAAAACAAAAAAAAAAAATGCTGTTTGGTAATTGGTGTTGGGTTACTTATTACTAGGTATCTTATCACTAGCTTATAAGTAAACTGGTAACTTGTTACGTACGTGTACTAAGTAGGTACTTACATAAATATTGACTTAAAGTAAGTAGTACAAAAAATTAAGGTTAATAATAAGAAGTAGGTATAATTATGAAAGTGGCCAATAGGTGAAACTAGATAAGGTTTTTTTTTTTTTTTACATGCTACACAATTACATATTAAATCCTAGCCGCTCGACTGGTCGTCTGTCTCGTGTACTTCTCGTGTAAATAGGTGGTGGTAGCTGAGCAGCCGTAGTGGTCTCATCCGACTGGTTTTCTACCATTGGGCCGTCGAAAACCAACATGTCACCGTCTGAGTCACGCGAGTTTGGGTTACTGTAATTGCCATTAGCCGGGGAACTATAAATGTTTGTTAAGTTACTAAATAACTGGTCGACGTGTTTTTTATATTGTTTTTCTTTTCCTTTAATTAAATAAGTTAATGGGCCTACTCTATCTATTACAGAGCCCTTTTCCCACTCATAAGTATTATTTTTAAATTGTTTATAGAAAACTAAATCTCCTACGTTGAATGTTCCCACCCCTACTAATCATTTGTTTTTCTTGCTTTTCTCTGACTACGTCTTGTGTACTCGGTCTTAAAAGATCTAACGGTGTGCGTATACCCTTTCCGAGCAGTAGCTGTGCAGGTGTTTTGTTTGTAATAGAATGAGGCGTTGATCTATAATATAGTAAAAAATCATATAAAGCCCTTTCTAAATCTATATTATCCCGTAATGCTTTCTTTAAAGAACTTTTAATAATTTTTACAGCGTTCTCTGCTGCTCTATTGCTACTAGGTTTGTATGGAGTGACCAAGATATGTTTTATTTTCTGCGAAATCAAAAATTCTTTAAATTCATTTCCAGTAAATGGAGGTCCATTATCTGAAACCAATTCGTATGGTAGACCAAATCTACTAAATAAGTTACGTAAACAACCTATCGTTGATTTAGCTGACGTTCCGGTCACTCGATACGCCTCGATCCATTTCGAGTGCGAATCGATGACAACAAAATAGTAAATAGTATTTCCAGACAATGAGAAAAAATCTACATGTAGACGAAACCAAGGCTCCTGCGGCCACAGCCAGGGGTGGAGCGGCGCGGCGGGCGGGGCGGACCGCTCGCGCGCGCACGTGTCGCAGCCCAGGCACGTTCGCTCGATGTCGCTGTCGATGCCGGGCCAATAAACATAATTTCGCGCTAAATTTTTACACTTAACTATGCCTTGATGTGTATTGTGAATCAAGGACAGCACGCCCTTTCGTAAAGACGTAGGTATAACAACTCTGTGTCCATACAACAAGCACCCCTGTTCAATGTTCAAATAATTTCGTAACTCAAAATAAGCCTTTAGGTCTTTATCATTACAAAATTGCCCGTTTGATTTTACTGCTGTCACGACCCGTTGTAAAATTAAATCTAAATTAGTTTCTTTTGCCACCGACTTATAATCAATAGGAGACATGCTCTTAATAAAATTTATGAATGAATATTCTACTTGTTCGTTACTCTTTGATTCAAGGAGTGGTATTCTTGATAAACTATCCGCTACACAGTTTTGTTTTGTCCCAATACACTTTATTGTATAATCATATGCTCCCAAAATTATTGCCCATCTTTGTAGGCGTCCTGCAGCCATTAACGGTATACCCTTTTTCTCGCTGAAAATTGATGATAGCGGTTTGCAATCTGTTTCTAAAATAAACTTCCTTCCATACAAATAGTCATGAAATTTAGTTACTCCAAAAATAATAGCTAGACCCTCTCTGCTAATTTGCGCGTAGTTACGTTCAGCCTGCGAGAGCGTGCGCGAAGCGTGCAGTACCGGGCGCAGCGGGCCGTGAGGGCGCGAGCGCTGCGCCAGCACGGCCGACACGCCGACCGGCGAGGCATCGCACGTCACCACCGTCTCCAGCGCCGGGTCAAAATGCGCCAGAATAGGAGCCTCGCGCATCGCTCGCTTCACTTCCGTAAAGGCTCTTTCACACTCAACCGTCCATTCAAATTTATTATTTTTTTTTAAGAGTTGATTTAAGGGGCTAACAATATCAGTTAGATTTCGAATAAATTTCCCGTAATAATTTATTAATCCTAAGAAAGCTTTTACTTCCTTTATGTTCGTAGGTCTTGGTGTTTTATTAATTGCGTCAATTTTCGGTATTTCGGTTCTCAAACCGGTGGCGTCAATCACATATCCTAAATAAGAAATAGACTTTTTAAGGAAACTACACTTATTTTCTGCAACTTTTAACCCGTTCTCTGCTAAAATACTAAATACCTTCTGCAGCCTTTGCCAGTGGTCTTCATCATCTGGCCCAGTGCAGAGCAAATCATCAAGATACACAGTAATATACGCAGTTTTAAATAGTTTGTCCATTATTCTTTGAAATTTGCTTGGCGCAGACTTTATTCCGAATGGCAATCTATTGTAGCAATACATACCTTGCATAGTGACTATAGTACAAAGCTTTTTTGACTCATCATCAAGCATAATTTGGGCATATGCTTGTGAGAGATCGATTTTGCTATACGATTTTCCACCCTGGAGCGAAGCAAATATATCTTCTATTTTTGGGAGGGGATACCTATCATCCATCAACACCGGATTCAAAGTAGTTTTGAAATCGCCACAAAGTCTTACCTCCCCTGACTTCTTGATGACTGGAACGACAGGTGTGCCCCACTCGCTCCACTCGACGGGAGACACAATGCCTTCGCGCTGCAGCCGCGCCAGCTCGGCCTCGACGGCCGGCCGCAGCGCGTAAGGCACGGGGCGCGCGCGTCGCCACACCGGCCGCGCGCCTGCCGCCACCTCTAGTCTTATAACCTTCTTTTTGAAAGTACCTATACCGTGCGCAAACACCTCCGGAAATTGCGCTTTCAACTTACTTTTAACTATAGAATCATTCATATTATTTGTATCTATCGCATGAACGATTTTTGGGAATGGAATTTCCAGAGAACGCATCCAGTTACGGCCTAATAAAGAGGGGCTAAACTCGTTATCTATCACAATCAACAGTAAGTTAGTAAATATGCGACCTTTAATTTCTACTGAACAAATAAACTCACCCTTTGGCTTCACCTTTTGACCACTATACATTTTAAGATTAGACCTCGACGTCTGCAATTTATATGCGCTAAAATATCGCTTATAAGTACCATATGATATAATGCTAACAGCGGCACCCGTGTCGCCCTCCATGTTTAGCAACACACCATTAATTAACAGCTTAATTACCCATCGATCATCACTTTCGTCATCACTTATTTGATACACACTTAACGCTTTACCACACTTTTCCGATGCTGCTGAAGACGCTGACGATTTGGAATCGTCCTCGGAATCGTCCTTTACTTGATGAATGGTCTTCTGCTTCCTAAAACGACACATCTTCGCAATATGTCCTTGGTCTCCACACACATAACAGTCACAGTTAGCAAAAGGACAACTATCCGGTTCATGTCGGCCATCACAACGAAAGCAGCGTGTAAACTTAGCTCGGTCATTGCCGCCGCCGCGGCCCCGGAACCCCTGCTGCCGACCGCGATACGACACCGAGCGGGCGCGTGCGCCCCAGCCGCCGCGCCAGCTGCCGGCGCCGCCGCCCTGGCCGCTGCCGCCGGCGCGCGGCCACGAGCCGCCGCCGCTCACCACGTGCACCGCCTCGCCGCGTTGCTCGTGCGCTGGCCTCTCCGCCGGTCTCGAGTCCCGTACCGCCGCTTCCAGTGATAGCGCCATTTCCGTAGCACGAGAAAAATCAAGATTTTCTTCTACTAGTAAGCGCTGTCTGATGCGATCACTTGCCAATCCATATACAAATTGGTCACGTAGGTTTTCCTTCAGCGCCTCGTTATTATTAAACTTACACGGCTTACTTAACTTTTTTAGTTGCACCAAATATTCGCTGATGGTTTGGCCGTCTAACTGTCTGCAAGCTCTGAACAGCATTCTTTCCGCTATCAAAGATCGCTTCGGGCACAAGTGGTCTTCCACGAGTTTAACAATCTTGTCGAATGTAACGCTTTCTGGTTTGTCCGGGTAACACAGGTCAATAATTAAATCAAGCGGCTCTGTCCCAACCACTGCCACGAGGTACTTCGAATAATCGCACGGTTTAACATGTTGCAGCTCGAACCAAGCCTTCACCCTACTGACATAGGTCGGCCACCGATCCACATTAATGTTGAACTCCTTCAAACCACTTAAATTTACTTTGACTTCGTCCGGCATAGCAATTAAAATACTCGTCGCCAATGGTTTATCTCTGAAATCGACTGGGTAGCGGGTTCACAATAAGACACGCAATACGAGACTGATCGTTTATTGGTCACTTAGTAGCCGAACAGAATTTATGTTAATCTACCTTCAAATACTAATATACACCATAGAGTAGAGCAATACATATATATAGTTATTGTTTACGATCCTGAACCACTCAATTATGTGGGAACAGCGAAAAAGGAGAGCAAAAAGTAATACCACATACAAAAATATTATAATTTTTATTTATTAAAATTAGGGGTCCCTTTTTTTCAATAAACTGGCACATACAAAAACTGACAATTTCCTCTTTTTCGAAGTCGGTTAAAAAGGTACCAAAACTTCTCCTGATTGTAACTATTATTATTCTGAAAACCGTAGTAGAATCGGTTCAGCCAAACGCGAGATAATTGCGCACAAACATACATACAGGAAAACCTCATTTTTTAAGTCTTTTAAAGAATATAAGGTACTTAAAAACGCGTTACTATGTAGAGTTTATAAAATGCTTGTTACCCCATCCCATTGAGCATTTCCTAAAACGCGTGAATTGCTTCCAAATCTAATAGAGGATACAAAATCATGTTGAAATAGAATAAAAAATTCTACGGCTTCTAAAGAAAATGGTCGATATTGATAAGATTGTTTTACCTGTATTCCATATTCCCTTAGTCGCCTTTTACGACCCGCATGGATGGAGATGGGGTGGTGGTATAAGGTTAACCAAGGTTACTATCATGGGCCTCATTCTCTTATTAAAAAAAACATATAAACTAACATTTATTGTCTCAAATTTATAATAGGTGTAGGTATGTCAATTGTCAAATATCACGTTTTTGGTATTTTCTAAACAAAAAATCTATAGTAAAGTTACTATGGATCGCTGTTGTATGACTTTAACATTGACTTGCACTTTGCACTATGTACAGTGGCGGACACGGTCGGTGTAACACTTCCGGTTTTTCTGTATTGCAAAATAGCTCTTGTTCTTTGGTAATACAGTCTAGGGCTGACGAAACCATAGAAAAATCTGTTACGGCCTCCTAGTCCGTGACTGAACAATGGTGGTCTAGGATGGCGTAACTTTACTTTATAATTTTACTTATTTTTTGTAAATACAATTGCTTAATTTAGATAACACCAGATTAGGTAATATAGTAGGTAGATTGATACTATGTAATAGTTTTTAATCTGGCAAATAATGCATTTTTATTATTATTTGTAACTTTATTGGCCCTCTTTCAAGCTACGCAATATTTGTGTTTAAAATGTACAAAAAGCACGCAAGGAGAGTAAAGAAGCTTAGATACAATAAAGAACAGTTGTTTGTGAAGCGCAGAGTAAAAGCTCTAGTAAATAAATATTGGTTTGGAAGCGCACTATCTGGCTTTTATGGGATTTACGGACAGACAAACTTACAGCGAAACCAGCATTTTTACAATAGTATATCCTATCAAAAAGCTCAAAATTATACAAAGGGCAATGAAATTGATATTATGTAAGAAGTTTAATCAGAAATGATGAGATTCGCCAAAGACCTAAACTCGGTGACAAAGCCTAGAGTGCCTCATTTGGCAGTGATGTGGCCTGTGATGAACATTGTTATGATCAATATCGAATTTTGTTTCCCGGTCTGGGTATATTGTTCGTCTCTGTATGTGTTTCTGGCACCCCTAGGATAGGAGCTCTGAATACGCTGCGTTATTATTATTATTAATTCGATGAACTATATAACAGAATACGTAAACGTCAGCCCGCGGTCAACCGCAGTCTCTGCGTCTGATGGAGGGGATAGGAAATGCGGTCGCTTCAGGCACAGTGTGCTGAGTCCTGAATGTGGATATAAAAAAAACAATTTTACTTTACTTTCAAAATACAATACATCTTGTACAGTACACATAAGGCGCATGCAGATCTTCGCTAATTGTCGTTTTCACGAAAAACACCCTAATCAAAAAACTTAATTTTTTGCTGGACAAAGGCCTCCCCCCTATTTCGCCAAGCCTTCCGATCTTGTGCCACCTCCGGTCAGTTCTCGAGGTGAGAGTCGAGATCGTCCCGCCATCTCCTCCTTGGTCTTCCACGTTTGCGTCTGCCACTAGGAACCCACTCGGTTGCGATTCTCGCCCACCGGTCCGGGTCCAAGCAGCAGACGTTACCGCCCAGTTCCTCTTGAGTTTGGCTGATCAAAAAACATAATTCTACTAAATTACGCCTGAAGAACGACGCTCAGTAATACGACCGTAGTCGAACAGAGACGAAGATTTTTATGCGCATTATCACTTTTGGAGTACTGTACAAATGTTTTTACGTTTTAGATTTTTTAAATAAGCCCCATTTTTTTGTTGGATGTCTTTGTAACTTAAGTGTTTAGTCTATTTATATTTTTGTAAGAACCTACATTTTCCCTCCACAATGTTCGTATCTTGTGAAAATCTGTGTCTGTGGGGACCTATGTCCGGCAGTGGACGTCTATTGGGAATTGGGAGTAATGATTATGACCCAATTATTGTTCTTAAAATCAAGCCAAGATAAAAAGAAGATACTGTCGAAATATTTCCAAGAATATAAATAATATCAATACGAGAAAATTATATTAAAAAGTCGACTAAATAAAAACGACGCTTGATATTGAAGAGGTACCATTTGAAATTAAATTTGGACACAACAGAAGTTCTTTACATAGAATTTCTTTATTCGGTGCTTTCAGGCAATTTAATACCTAATCTTAATATGAGTAGCTACCCACTTACTGAGTTATTATATTTTTCATTTTGAGACCAAATATTTGATGAAACAGTTTTATTATTCTTTCAATCGTTTGTTAGTTACATTTATTATGTTTCCTTTTTTATTATGATTAATCTATATTGATGACTAATCAGCATTAAATCTTTATCGCTTTTATTGGATTTTAGAAGTCCTTTTGAAGTGATTGTTCTACACGTTATTTTGGAGTAATTTTTTTAGGTACACAATGAACTTGCCAAGTTTTATGCCATCTGTTATTTTATTCAGTTTCTTGAGTATGTATTTTTATATTAATACTAGCTGTTCCTGCAAACTTCGTATAGCGCCTTAAAATTTGTATAGGAAAATGAAATTGTTTCTTTTACTAACTGCCTCACAATCTATCCATATCTTCGCACCTTATAAACCTTCCCTGGACTACTAGAAACATTTTAAGACCAAAATCACCTAAATCGGACAGGCCGTTCTTGAGTTTTAGCGAGACTAACGAACATAGATTATTATTTTTATATATATAGTAGAAGTAGATAGATAATTCCCACGCTCAGAGTCTTCTCTCACTTTGGATCTCCTTCTCTGGTTACTTGTATGGTAAATACGAGATATCCAGTCAAATTTGATTTATCGTCGTCGTTGAGCCCAAGCAAGTTTCGTCCTATAGTAAGAGAAAGCCCTTTTGGTGTGAACTAGACCCAAATCACCTAAGAGAGATAGACATAGCTTGTTTTGCTTGAAGTTACAAATGTTTTCTGAATCTTTGTATTTGTTCGGTATTTCTGAATTTTTTCTAATAATATTTTACCTGACTACTCATAATTATAGCACAATTAAAATGAGACTATATCAATCATTAATCAGGAATACGAACTTACGTTATTTTTGTAGCATAATGGTTTTTAAAGCCAATGTGAGTTTGGAGTATTTTCTAAACCCATAATTTTTTGCAGAAAGTATTGTTTGTATCTCATTTCACAATATAACGACAAAAACTGAGGAAACAGAGAATCGCCTAAGGTTCTTGGTAAGTTAGCCCCCACTATAGGAACTGTAAGGCTGACGTTCACAGTCGAGTCGGAGTTTGAGATTAAGAGGCCAAGCTAAAGTAGCGCCACCCGCAGAAAAAATATTATGTGGACATAGGCCTTCCTTACAGAACGCCACAACGAGCGGTCTTGAGTATCCCTCTCCCAGTTTATTCCCGCAGCCTACATCAGGTCGTCTGACCGCCTTATGGGGGGGGGGGTCTGCCTGCTCTGCGCCTTCCGGTACGTGGTCGCCACTCGAGAACTTTTCAGCCCCAGCGACCATCTCTTCTTCGAGCTATGTGCTCTGCCCATTGCCACTTAAGTTTCGCAATTTTCTGGGCTATGGCGGATTACTTCATTTCTGATTGGATGACGCAGAGAAACTCCGAGCAAAGCCATTCTATCAGGTTATCCTTTACTAAGTATAATGAACTTTTTATTATTATTATTTTAATATAATGGACTTGACTCCACTTCAGTGGAGTATTTTTCCAATGTCAAGTTCACAAATTAGGTTAAAAGGGTGGGCTTAAAGCCCGGCAACGTTGTACGGTTATTATAAGTTTATTCGATTATTGTTTTAAAGCCCGCAAACAAAACACGTGGTTTCGGAAACAACGTTAAAACAATAATCATGAACTTTTATCCCACAGGTTTATTTTTCTATAGCAGAGGAAGCGGCACCAAATGTACAGTACGACAGATGGCTGTGTGCCGGTGTGCTTGTCACCAGATCTCATATAGTCACTTCGGCCGCTTGTCTTGAGGACGTAAAGCTACTGTATGCAATTGCTGCTCATAGTTACTATCACAACAACACTGAAGATAGAAAAAAATCGAAATGCTTCCAGCAAGTTAAGAAAAGGGTCGTTAAAGTCTGTATGCCAAAAGGTATGGTATGTTCCTTGTCCAACTGTGATTCCAGCTAGCATCTAACGGCTCTACCACAAATAGTGAGACTTGGTCTAAACAAATAAATGAGGTTTAAATTCCGAAAACGTCATACAAATTCGCGATATAGATTTAGATCGGTCTTACTTTTCACACAGAGCGTGGGAGAAATACCAGTGGTCCAGTTTCTTAATTAAATTCGATCGATTTGTAATTGTATTGTTAGTGACTTGGTTAACTATTGCTGTTTTCTTTGGGCGTGTAACAGAAATCGCCTTTTTTAAATTAGTTGCATGTATATTTTGCACACCAGAAATGGTAAAACGTAACCTTACTCTTTCATTTTGTTATCTTTTTACGAATGTTTGAGAAATAAATAAATTGATTATTGACTCATTGATTATAAAAAATACAAATAATAACACAGGTACAGTGGCGGTCTAGGAGGCCGTAACAGATTTTTCTATTGTTTCGTCAGCCCTAGACTGTATTGCCAAAGAACAACAGCAATGCAGAAAAGTCAGAAGTGTTACGGCGACCTAGACCCCCTCTGTACAAATAATTGAATTTTGCATGCAATGGACGATCTTATCGCCAAGTGGAATTGCGAGGAGATGCTTTCAAATATCGTTAACTGTCAATGGGTTGTTATGCAGGTTCACATTTTTAACCGACTTCACCGGTTATCAGTTTGACCTGTATGTATGTATGTAAGTGTGATGTATGTTATACCGCGATTATCTCGCGTTTGGCTGAACCGATCTTGATGTAGTTTTCAGATAAGTATTTGTTACATTCAGGAGTAGTTTTTAGTACCTACATATTTGAACAAACTTCGAAAAAGAGGAAGTGCTCAGTTGATGTATGTGTCGGTTTATTAAAGGCGGGTTCTTTTTTTGTAAAAAAATATATGTTTATATTTGCCATTATTTAGAATCTTTCAATCGAAACACGCAAGAAATTAATGGGACTGATAATGTTCCGTTAATTTCTTGTTCACGTTCTGTCTGACGTCACAACATTTCATCGGGCCGCGGTATCGAGGACCGGTTCCGAGGCCTACTCGGACGGCGGTCGGTTTTAACTCGCCGGCACACAGACTCACTCGCTTCAGCGCATCCTTTCAGTCGGGATCGTTTCGTAGCGGCGGTTTCCTTACTCTGAGGTTTTAATCCTGTTTCGTAATTTATTACTAGCAATATAGTAAAGTCCATACAGTATCGAAGCATTTTATTTAGCTGGGATCCCCGGGATACTAAACTGGAACCTAGCAATCAACAGATAATCTTTTTTAAAGATTATAATTTCGAGTATGAAGATGGGAATGTGTGGGGTAAACACGATATAGCAGTTGCGACGGTCGAATCGCCTTACAAACTTAACAGTTTAACATACTACCATCAAATGGGATGCGACCACGAGCCCACTGTAGTCAAGATATCATACGACAAGGCCTATGAGAAGTTAGGCCAACCTGGGCCAATAAAGAAAAAAATTATAATGGGCTGGGGGACAGAACATTCAATTGTAAGTATAGGTACACGTGTTCCCCTCGTTAATCAATAAGATTTTCGCAGTTAACATTAAAAAGTTGTATTTTTCACCGCGATATTAGCGGCAATCTAGAATTTTTTTATGTCTTCTTATCCATGGTCAAAATAAAAAATGTGAGATAATGATGTACATAAGTACCTACTAGACTAGACAATCATGCTTAGATTTTTTTAAGGCACTGTTGTGTAGCTTTTACGCTTAATATCTAAGGAATATACTGTTGTTTGGCTGAAGTGGCCAATTTTAGCAACAAACCGTATATTTCTAGACTAGCTTTTGCCCGCAGCTTCGTACGCGCTTTTTCATTATAAACGTTAATTATTGGTTGATTTTGCTACTCAGGAATTTGTGGACCACATTTTTGAACGCACCCATACCCCCTAAAAATATCTATTTCAATTTAATTCAACCCACTTGCGAAATTTCAGCCCGCTACGCCCAGAAGTTTCGGCTCTGCGGTGTCTGTCAGTCAGTCAGTCAGTAACGGAAGAGTTTTATATATATTGATTATCTAGTGCATCATTAACTCACCTTTTTTTGGTTTAGAAGATTTGGCTATAGTTTAGAAGATAATTACCTTTTTTATATTGTCGCTAGTATCACGTCTGGGGTCGGTGCGCGCACCTGCCATTGGACGACTTGAAAACAAGTCATAAACGCTGTATCAAGAAAACCTCGTGATGCCTACCTACAATACCTACACCAAAACTTTGTATAAAAGATAAAATATTAGCCTACTACATGATCACTTAATTATGAATGATGAACTGTCAAATTAGTCGTTTATTTACGATTTAACTTCTATAGTAATAAGGTCTATTTTTTTACAATTATGCTTCAAATTGGATGGAATTGATACTCATTGCATTTAAAGTTATTGGGTTTTTTAAATCAAATACTTACCACCACCATTTAAAAAAAATTATATACCTACTTAATTATGTTAATAATAAAATTACCTTTTTTATTAATTGCTTCAGCATCTAGCTACGGATACAAGAATTTGGATAAAAGAAAAACCTAGATGGACTTACACAGAAATTCTGAGAGTAGAGTCGTGTACAACCTACTATCCTTATTCATACAGACTAATAATAGAACAGTTTATGATTTGCGGTGGATCATTTGGTTCAAACCAAGAAATTCCAGGTTTTTGTGAGGTAAGGCAAAATATTGTTATATTGTGTGGTGGCGGCACAAAATACCCCACACCCCACCTCATCTCCTCCCATTCCATGTCACAATACACAATCATTCATTTATTCATTCATTCGTGCCTGTTACACATAGGGCTCACCGATTGCCACAAGTTGAACGACATTGTGAGGTTTTAATTTCCTGTAATAGTCACACTTGACAGGCTTGTTGGCGATACGCCCTGCAGTACCGGGCCAAAGAATAGGACTGAGGTATCCCCTGCCTGTCGTACGAGGCGACTAAGAGGGGGGCCCGGGGTCGTTGGGTGCACGAGGCGGGGGACACGTGTATTCATAATAACGGCCCCGAGAAGACCGACGGAACCCGATTCCGTCGCCAAACGTTGGTTAAGACATCCACGCTCCGGGGGGACGATCACTATGTCTCCCCGAAAAGAGGCCTAAGAGTCAATGCTGGAGGGGGTCGCGGAGTAGATCATAAATATTGAAAGATCTCCTGTGTCCCCCTTGCTAACACCCGAGAAGGACAACGGCGGCGTTTTTGTGAGTGCGAACCCCACATAACCCTTCGGATCGCCCCGGGGTTGCAGGGTACTAGTTAGGAGTTTCCCTGCCTTAAAAAAAGAGCTTGTTGGCGAAAGCAGTGTGGCACTACAGGTTTTGCCTTCGGATGTTTCCTAAGTCGCCTTTTGCGACACCCATGGAATGAAGCTGGGGAGGTGGAATTTTATGCTGATTATATACTTATAACTTATACTCGATAAAATTGAAAAGCAATTGAATTGCTTGATTTAATATCTTCTCCATCATTTCTTTCAGCACGACCATGGCGGTCCGCTTCTTACCTTTCTGAGCGTTAATCAATCCGAAGTAGCCCTTATGGGCGTTATATCAATGTTCCTTAAAGTCGACAGATTTTGTTGGGGCCCTCATATTTTTACGAGCACAGCTAAATATAAGGATTTTCTTCACTGCGCTATACATAATAAGCCGTTCCCAGGGTACGTTTTGAGTTGAGTTTTCACTAAAAAAACTAGCTGACCCTGCAAACTTAATTAATGCCTATTCTCGAATAGTAAATATGGGAAAATAAAAATTATTAGTTTTAGTTTCTTTCTTAAATTTTTTCGATATTTTCTCATTCTCATTGTTTAAACTTTCCCTGGATTACGACAAACATTTCAAAACCAATATTAGCTAAATCGGCCCAGCAGTTTTAAAGGTTTAGCGAGACCATTGAACAGTTAATTTTAATAGATATAGATACGCCTAGTTGTGTCGCATAAATAAATTTTTATTCGTGTTTTATGCACATTAATTTATTAATTTTATTTTATTTACCTATTTGGTACACAAAACAGAGTACAAATAACAAAAAGTATTCCTAGGTAAACACAGCCTATTTAGATAACAATTTCACTTTAAAACATGTGTGCACTTAAATAATAATGGTTTTGTAGGTTAGTAACTATAACCTAATTATAAAGGCGCCACACGGTGCGAAACCAGAGCCACTTCGACAAATAATCAATATCTTCTAAACCTATACCAATACCTTCTAAAACATTAAAATAACAACAGCTCTTCATTTCTCAGACGCAGAAGCTGTTCCGATAACGAACACTATAAGATAGTCACGAAAAGTTATGATTGGATAAACAACTCAGTGCGGTAAAACATATTATTAGTATTTGACTGCTCCGTAGCTCAGTTGGCATGACGTGGACTGAGACACGGGTGCACTGGGTCCGATTCCCGGCGGGGCGAACATTGTTATGATGATTATCGATCTGTGTTTCCGGTCTGGGTGTAATGTTTGTCTCTGTATATGTTACGGACACCCTAGATACAGGTTCTTTCTAGTTAGGGGCTCTGAATGTAATGCGTTATTTGACGCAGAGTAGGCAGACCCCCAGAACGTTATCAGACGACCTGGTGAAGGCTGCGGGAGTAGGTACACTTGATGAGTGATTTTGCTCAAGACTGGTCGATATTGCAAATTGTGGGGGAGGCCTATGTCCAGCAGTGAACGTCTTTCGGCTGAGATGATGATGATGACAATGATTTAATTTTTTATTGTCAAAAAGTAATAATTTTTTATCGGTTTTAATATCCAATATCTGTACTTAATTACAGGATAACAACACAACCGAACATAATGAAAAACGTTTCTCGTGCAACTTCTTTTAAAAATGGAATTAAAACGACATCAAGATCTAACGACTTTTCAGAAAACAATGTCAGTACGACGCAAAAAACTGTTTATAAATCGATTTTCGGTACAGATATAAAAGTACGACCGCAGAAGCCGCTGTGGTAACAGAAAAAGCAAAAAAAAAAGATAAACCTACTCATATAAGTACTTCTTCTTTTTTTTCTCTCCTTATCCTATTATCTCTAGTGGGGACATAGGGTTTCAAGAATTTTCCTCCAAGTTTGTATCTTTCTTAAGCAACAGCGGGTAACTCGTCCCAGTTAAGGCCCTGCTCCTTGCAAGGTAGACCGGCGCCAAGTTGTCTTCGGGAGCGTCTACCGTCTATTCATTAACTAATAATTAAACTTGTAAAGAGTCAAGCAGTCAGACAGACAGTACCTAAGGCTTATTGTCCACGTAAACTTCACGTCATGCGCACGCTTTCGTCTAGCATCTGGCGCAGAAAAATCAAAACTGCATCATAAGATGCATGCATTCGTTTAATGACGCGTCCGTGGACAAATGGCCTGACCAGAAGTGTTTTACACAATACATAAGATTATTTATAATTAGGAAATTGATAGATAGATAGAGCCAACGAGTATAGAGATATAAAATAAATTACTATGTCTCCAGCTTAGCATTGTGTATTATTTTGCAAATCTAACATACAAAAACTCACGCACGCATATATTCCCCGAAGGGATAGGCAGAAGCCCCAGATCATCATAGTCGGACCAATTTTTAGCAGAGTTTATGTTTTTTATCTTATAGGTAACGTAGCGTTCTATATGTATGTCTATGGTTTTAATACCATCGTGACGTGAGTAATCACGTAGATATACTGAGCACTATTAACACTTTAACTAGTGACAGTCGCGTAAAATATAATATCTTCTTATCGTGTCTTAACTATGGTTAATTAAAAATTGTGGTCTATGATACCTACTAGATAATTTTGCTTTGAATTTTAAAGGAAGATGTTGCTGCATAAGTATTAGTTTTAGGGGATGTAAGGATTAAAGTTTAACTAAATCAGTGCAGTGCAGTATGAAGAAATTTTATCGAGATTCCCACCCACCAGTATAGAAAATAATAATTAGAAATGCATACCGCCTTCTGTTAGTGAGTAGCAAAATACATGCATTCATCAATAACATTGGCGCTACGGAACCCTACATTTGGCGTGGATAGAAACGCACACTGAAAACGCGCGGTGTAATAATTAATCAAGAGCTAGTTTATCGCGATGCTAGCGCCATTCTCAAAAAAAATATGTCTTCTAAACTAAGGCAAATATCAAAAATGTGGCACAGTATGACACTAGATAATCTTGCTTAGTTTTTTTTTTTTCGCGAATGGCGCTAGCATTGCTGTAAACTGGCTCTTAATGCTGTTTCTCTGATTTTGTATTGTTAGGTAGGTAAAAAATTGCCATAATCTGATTTTCTTTTCCTTTTTTTTATTATGATTAAGTCATTCAATTTCGCCAAATCAAACTTGAATTAACTATCGGTTTCAATTTTTTTTCGATGAGCAAATATTTTGTTGGATAGATGCGTGCAAACATTTATTTATTTCTGCTGACGAAGTCACAAATTAGCTAACGCTATACAATGATATTGCTGAGTTTTGGGCTCACTGTAATTTTATTCAGTCCCTTGCGTAAGTAAATTTGCATTAAATATTAATCATCATCATTACAACCGACAGAAAGTCCACTGCTGAACATAGGCTTCCTCACAGATTGTCACAAGGACTAACATTGTGGAGGGAGTGTGCCGTAGTCGCAGAGTTGAACATTATGATCGAAAGATCTCCCGTGACCCCCTTGCCAACAGCCGAGGAGGACACCGGCGGGGTTTTAGTGGGTGCGAACCCCACATAACCCTGCGGCTTCCCCCAGGGCTGCAGGGTACTCGTTAAGAGTTTTCCCGAATAAAAAAAGGGAGTGTGCCGTAATCGCCACGTATCGCCACGCTTGGCAGGCGGGTTTCGACACAAATAAAATGAAATAAAGTAAAAAAATATGAAATTCCAGGAAGTATTTTTTGTATATCTTTTCAACAACCTGAAACCGAATTGTCAGATAATCGTCGTAAATTCTTGGTAAGTTAATCATTTAGTTTTGAGTAAGTTTATCTACTATCTACTAGTATAAAAATTTAACGTGGTTCGTTAGTCTTGCTAAAACTCGAGAACGGCCGAGCTGTTTTAGCGGATATTGATTTTGAAATGTTTGTAGTAGACCAAAGAAGGTTTAAAAGGTGTGAGAATGTGGAAAAATGGAGTGAAAGTTTAAAAAAACTCAATAATTTTTTTTTTCATATTAAGGCGCGATAAGAAGTTCGCCAGAACAGCTAGCTAGTTTTAAATAAAATAAAGTTACCAACTTAGAGAATCTTAAACAAAAATGTATCCATCCAACCTATAATATTTTAAATGCGATAGTAACTTTGTCTGTGTTTTTTTATTTTATTTTTAACTAGTCGACCCGGTTCTCCGCCTCTCGACCGCCTAACCTCTTTAACTATGTTATTTTCCCTGTAATTATTATTATCATTGGACTTCAACAAACATTAAAAAAAAGAATTGGTAAAATTGGTCCAGGCGTTGTTTAGTTAAGCACTTAACATTACATTTTGCAATTAATTTTATATTATACATTTACCGTATTATTCATAAAGATACAGTAGGTTTGAAGTAGCTTTACTAGAGATCTACTTATCTGGTTCGTTATATGGTAAATACGTGACATCCAGTCTTTATTGGCATAAGTCAAATAACTAAAATGCTCTTTAACTTTTTATGAATAACAGGGTAGCGTTTTACACCGATGCATGCTAACGCCCAACACCGAAAAAAGATCAGAAACTTGCCAAATTTCTTGCTTAGTATTTAACGAATTTGTTGTACGTATAGTTTTTAGGTAAAAAACCAAAGCTACTGAGTTGCTAAAAGTGGTCACTTAAGGCAACACGTAGTAGCTTTCTTTGGTCTTTAAACTAAGGACTACATAGCAATACTAAGCAATATTATCTGCTGCGTGCACTGCTCCGTGGCTCAGTTGGCAGTGATGTGGACTGAGTAAGCGTGTGCACCCGGGTTTGATTCCCGGGCGGGGCCAATATTGATATGAAGAATATCGATGTTTGTTTCCGGCCTGGGTGTAATGTTCGTCTCTGTGTGTGTTTCGGGTACCCTAGATACAGGTTCTTCCTAGTTAGGGGCTCTGAGTGTGATTTGTTATTATTATTATTATCTAGCGTCATACTTCGAATATTATTTTACGAACGAAGCTAAGCATCGGTGTTAACGCCCTTTCAACCACTTCTTTTCTTTTAATCCCATATGGAACATAAGAAATAATCTCTTTTCTGCATCCTACAGGTGTATTTGGCTATAGCAGAAGAAGCCAATTTGCATGTACAGTATGACGCATGGCTATGTGCCGGTGTGCTGGTCACCAGCTCTCATATAGTCACTTCGGCCGCTTGTGTTGAGGACGTAAAGCTAATGTACGCAATCGCTGCTCATAGTTACTATCACTCTGACCCTAAAATAAGGGCGAAAGATTCTTGCTATCAAAATGTTAAGAAACGGGTCGTGTCAACTTGTGTCCCAAAAGGTAATTCCCGTTCTTTATTTCTGGGTCAAAAAGCATCTGCACTTGGCTTACTATATACCACAGATTCTAAAGTAGTTACTTGACTATGTGCCTCGGAAATATTTCCTGGAGCCATTCGAGATTATTGAACAACTGTAGAGTGAGGAGTGCTTTGATTTTTTTAGCATAGCAACTTTTCCCATGGGTGTCTTAAAAATAAACTTTAATTTTTCCAAAGTTCCCTATATAAAACTCTTTCGTTACTGACTGACTAACTGACAGACAACGCAGAGCCGAAACTACTGGGCGTAGCGGGCTAAAATTTTGCAAGTAGGTTTCTTGGAGAGTGGAGGGGAGCACCAAAGAATATTTTTC
This sequence comes from Euspilapteryx auroguttella, assembly GCA_951802225.1. NCBI lineage: Eukaryota > Metazoa > Arthropoda > Insecta > Lepidoptera > Gracillariidae > Euspilapteryx > Euspilapteryx auroguttella. The sequence continues at coordinate 3,404,880 of OX637663.1, read as the reverse complement.
CGAAATTCCTATGGGAACGGGAAAAACAGGATTTTGGTATTTTGAGAAATCTGCGCGGGTGAAACGGCGGGGCAGCCTCTAGTTATTTATAGTATTTAATGCAGTTTCTAAACATTATCATATTATTTGAGTTTGGTTCCCGTTGGCATAATTTTTGAAACTGAAATAAGTAATTAATCTTTTTTACAGATTATGAATTCTCTTATGACGATCCAAGTACTTGGGGCAAACACGATATAGCGGTTGCGACAGTCGAGTCGCCCTACAAACTGGACAATTTTCATTATTACTACTATAAAATGCATTGTCATTACGCGCCGACTGTCGTCAAGATAATGTACGACAAAAACTACGAAATTCCAAATAACAGAAATGAGACATTGAATAAAAAAATAATAATGGGCTGGGGAACTGAATACATTATTGTAAGTACGTATCATCAATTTCGCGTAGATACCATAATAAGAATACTAAAAAGATTTAAAATAGGAATAGGAACACAGGTATACAAATAACATAAAACAGAAAAATACAGTCACAGGATGAACTTATTGTGTTTTTTCTACATAGAAGATTTTTGAGTTTATTATATTTTAGAAGCCAAAATGAGGGCTACATAACTGAACCAATTCTGGGATTTGATAGTGATACTTTAAATCTGTGATGCTGTCTTCGTAAAGGAAGTCTACTGCTTGTTTTTTTTTTAAAGTGACCCGCCCTAATACACACATATTACATAAATTGAAGTTCCTATTTATCGAATTCGGTTAAAATAGGTATCAAAACCTTCCTCTGAATGTAACAAATACTTTTCTGAGTACCGCATCAAAATTGGTTCAGCCAAACGCGAGATAATCGCGGACAATCATACCTAAATACATACAGGTCAAACTGATAACCTCCTTTTTTTAAAGTCGGTTAAAAATTAATAAATTGCTTCAGCACCATCCGAACCGTCCTGATCAAAATGAAATACAAAAAGAAGCAAAATGGACTTATATAGATATTAAACCTAAGAACGATTGCACTACGATTTATCAAAACGATTTTAAAGATACGATTAACAACTCGATGATTTGCTGTGGGGAACGTAACTCGAGTCAATTCACTTCTGGATTTTGTCATGTAAGCCTTATTTATTTATTAAAATACAGTAAAGTATAATTTTTCGTGATGTTTCTTGGCCCGTTTATGTCAAAATTTATAAATAAACGACGAAAAAAGTCGCCTTTGTTCTTGTTCAAGCAAGGCTGCATGCATAGTCAGTGTTCGGTCGAGTATACTCGATACTAATACTCGGACAAGTCGCTCCCAAGTACTGATTATCCTGGCTCGAGCAGTCCTAAACTCCGTTGAGCGTATGCTTTACTGTCTTGAAGTCGGAACTCGACTGTGTATTTGGAGTGGAGAACGATTAAAAGTTTGTTTTTATCACTTTTAAGTGCGAGATCGAGCTGCAACTCGACTCTGAATGTCAGCCTAAGTGGCTACGCAAACATGTTAAAGTAGTTACTCCAAAATCAGATGCTCTGGCTACTTGATCTGTTATTGCGAGTTCTTGTTTGTGCTTAAACTATACTACTCTCAAATACGCGCGGCTAACTAGGCCATAAATCACTTTTTATCCTAACCACTTGAATTAGTAATTTTTAGCTACTGAAAGTCAATAAAGGATCACATTATGGATAAGAACAGTAATGAATGAAATAGTAGATTTTACAAAGTGGCTGTAAAGTTATTCCGCTTCGGGTGTTGTTACAACTTTCGCTTTTTCAAGTTTTAAAACATAAAACTCACACTTTGCTTGGGTTTTAACATGAGCATCCTCAACAAAATACACTCTCTTTAAATTTATGTTATATATTTGTAATTGTATGCGCGCACGCGCTGTGTAATTTAAAAAAAAATGGCGAATTTAAAATTTCAAATAAATGAGGCATCATTGCACAAATTTGCACGAAAGTAAATCATCTCATTGGTAATATTAAAGATAGTTGTGTACTGTAGTTATGTACTGTTAAATATTATCTTAGAAAGGTAGAAAGCAAAAAATTCGTAATTGATTAATTTGTATTTCTGCAAGAATTGTGAACCATTAATAATATTGTTGGCGTTTTAATCGCATATATAAATAAAAAGCTTTATTTAATACTAGAGGCTGCCCCGCGGTTTCACTCGCGCAGATTTTTCATAAACACAGAAATACAGTTTTTTCCCGTTCACATGGGAATTTCGGGAAATCCTTTCTTAGTGCTTACCTACACTCCCTAAGGAACCTACATGCAAAATTTCAGCCCGCTACGCCCAGTAGTTTCGGCTCTGCGTTGTCTGTCAGCCAGTCAGTCAGTCAGTCAGTCAGTCAGTCAGTAACGAAAGAGTTTTATATATATTAATATTATTTTTTCAGCACGATCATGGCGGTCCGCTTTTAACCATCTTAAAAGACGACGAATCCGAAGTGGCACTTATAGGCGTTCAAAGTTTGTACATTAATATTATATACAAATGTTGGGGACCGTTCCTGTTCACGAGCACAGCTGCCTATAAGGATTTTCTTCACTGTGCCATACATAAGAAGCCCTTTCCAGGGTATGTATTCAATGAATTTTAGAGAGTACTAGAGGCTGCCCCGCGGTATTTCCCGCGCAGATTTCTCATAAACACAAAATTCCGTTCCCGTGGGAATTTCGGGAAATCCTTTCTTAGTGCTCACCTACACCTACATGCCAAATTTCAGCTTTGTACGCCCAGTAGTTTCGGCTCTGCGTTGTCTGTCAGTCAGTCAGTCAGTCAGTCAGTAACGGAAGAGTTTTATATATATTGATAACAAACAAATGTACCATGTACTAGATTTAAGGGGCAAAACGGTGCGATACTAGCGCCACTCCGCATAAATGATTAATATCTTCTAAACCATGGCCGAAATCAAAAATATGCGCCTTTGACTCACTAAATAAGGAGTTAGTTTCGCACCGTTTCGCCCCTTAAGTTTAGGCTTTTATATTTCGCAGACAAACCCGAATGTGGGTTTTGCAGAATTTTGTTAACTTTCGCATTTATAATATTTGTATGGATTATTTGTATGAAAGTTGTTTCAATCATCAATAAAATCGCTTCCCGTGTCTGTCCCTATGTATGTTCATATCTTTAAATTTTTGCAACGGATTTTGATGAGGTTTTTTTTTAATAATAGAGAGATTCAAGAGGAATGTTTATGTATAAAACATGCAAAACAAAGGAATAGATGGGACGGTACGAAGTTTGCCGGGTCGACTAGTTATTAATATAATAGTAAATTCATTTTGTTTTATCTTTTTCAGTCGTAGAAGCTGTTTCGATAACGAGGACTCTAAAATTGTTACAAAAAAATATGATTGGGATGCCAGTACCGCCCTCTTTCGGTAATAGTATTTTATTTATTCTACTAAGCAACCATATTGGGTCAGGAAGTTAATAAATAAAACTAATAAAATAATCAGTGTGCCATAGTTGTAGCAAATAAATGTTTCTTTCTTTCTTTCTGATTTCAAATTTTAATTTGAATATCATCTGTTCCATTGGGCTAGTCCACGTAATCATAGAAGTTAGTTATAGCTTTTGACCGTATGGGAATTATTTCAAAGTGAAAATTCACCGCAGTTTTTGTAACGGCAATATACAAGGTGTTTCTGACAAAGCGATATAATAAATCAAAGGAGGGATTCAGCTCACCATACGAAACAACTTTCCCAAAGCAACATGGGTCGAAGTCATAAATCAAAAAACAGCTGTTGCGTACATTGACTTTGCCAGCTGATTGAACCAAAGTATAGAACAGCTGTTATTTATGTTATTTCGACCCATGTTGCTTTGGGAAAGTTGTTAGTTATGGAGAGCAGAATCTTTTATTTGATTTATTACCGCCTTCTCAGAAACACCCAGTATAAAAGCTTTAAATCTATAAACCATGGTTTCCAAACAAACGTTTTCCCGTCGACGATTGCTCACGTGAATTACGTTTATTCCAGGTCATCAAAACAAATGAATTTAAAGCAAGAACTTACTCCTCCGACTTCTCAAACTCAAACGACTTCAAAATCAAACGACTTTTCCGAAAACCATGGCAGTACGACGCAAAAAACTGTTTATGAAACAACTTTTGGTACAGATATAAAAATGCGACCACAGAAACCGCTGTGGTAACTCATATTTTAAGAATATTTGCAATGCAAGTAGTAAATTATATATATGTAAAATGAAGCGTGGTTCGTTAGTCTCGCTAAAAATCGAGAACGGCCGGGCCAGTTTAGCTGATTTTTTTGTATTCCAGGGAAGGTTTGAAAGGGGAGAAAATATAGAAAAATGGAGGTGAAGTTAGTAAAAACAACAATTTCATTTTTCGATACGCAGTTCGCCGGGGCAGTTAGGAAATTATAATACTAAAACATAAACCCCCTTACCACAAAAAAGTTAGACCGGTCTAAAATCGCCAATTTGTATGACGTACTAGTGATTTAAACCTAGTCTAGTGATTTAGACCCAGTCTAACTCTTTTTGTGGTAGAGCCGAAATTCTTTATATATTTTGGTTTCGGTCTTAGTTAACAAGATAAAACATTAGATGAAAAACGCTTTATTGCCATAATATTACAAATTAATACAAAGATAAAGAAAAAGAATTAAGAAGAAAAATAAATTAATGAAAAGATATGATTTTTCTATCGAGAGTATCACTAAATTCCGATAGTGTAGGGATAGACTAGAGAGTAAAATTTTTCTATGGTAAGGATTGAATAAAGAAGAAAACATTTAACAAAAATACAAGGAAAAGATTTGCAAATAACAAGTATGACAGAGATTGCCAATTAACATCCTTTTTAACTTTGCCAATGCAAAAAAAAAACACAATTTTATTTCTTTTCCTTTCCGAGCGTATTTTTTCATCGGATCGCAGTCGGAGCTTTGCATAACAAATAGTCTCGGCTTGCGGACAGCTCGCCTGTATTGGACCTCAAGAATAATTAATCTTAGTACTTTTGTTAAAAAAAATAAAATTTTTATATAAACGACTTACTAGCGGCTTTATGGAGATCGCACGAACTAATCTCTACATCGCGCTATAGAAGTTTCTCAACTATCAGAAATCGAATTTCAAATAAGGGTATTTGAAAGCATAGACAAAGTAGAACTCTGCGCTTCCTTTAATACGGAAGATAGAACAACTGAATGCGAGCCGTTTATTAGAAGTTTATCAGTTACTAGCTGACCCGGCAAACTCTAATTCGAGATTCGAAAAAATATATCGATGGAGCAAGAGTTTCATATCGAATAAAATGTCGAATCGACACAGTCGATAATCACCATCAAACATTATATTGTTTTTTTCTAAGAAGATGTTCGAAATTTGAACGTAATTATAGTCCTGATGTCGATAACGTAAAGTAAAAAGTATGATGCAACCACTTATACCGTAACTTATCGCTTCTGAACATATTATAGGGAAGTTCCATCTAGTACAGTGGCGGTCTAGCAGGGCGCAACAGATTTGTCTATTTTCTCGTGCGCCCTAGCTTGTATTTACCAAAGAACAAGAGCTATTTTGCAATACAGAAAAACTCAGTTTGAAAGGGATTGGCCAGTTCCTCTGCCAAAATATTTAATGTAAAAAACTTCAGTTAAATATGTGAAGCAACTACCTTCTAACCTATAGCATGGCAAAATCGATTGTGCGTATACGGGCCACAGGCCGACACGCAAATGTTTATAAATACCATTGTGTGGACGTTTGTTACGCACCTGCTTTTAGCGATAAGGCCGGCCATGTATATTCAATTTGTCTGCACCCTAAATTGAGTAATGTACTCTTGTAGGTATATACTTTGTATGCAATAAAGTGTTTCTATTCTATTCTATTCTATTCTAATCATATTATGCAATGTCAGACTTACTTTCGCTATGTGATACCTTGTGTTATACATAATAAATGTACCTAATTGTATAATTAAATGTGTATCCAGTTAATTCCAGTTACATAAACTGGGTATAAATGTAACTGTATCCACATTTCTAGTTCTCGCGAACGCGACGCGACGAGATGGAATGCAAATGATGCAAATATTTGATAAACTCAGCAGAAAATGTTATTTCAAAGAAATGCAATGCTTTTGTACACGACAGATACTACTGTTGATGGTATTTTAATTCTTAGGACACCACTTGGTGTTGATGGATATTGAAGTTTAGCCAGGGGGTCCAATTCATCGCGGAGTTGAACATAAATATCGAAAGATCTCCCGTGACCACCTTGCTAACAGCCGAGATGGACACCGGAGGGGTTTTAGTGGGTGCGAACCCCACATAACCCTGCGGCTGCCCCCGGGGCTGCACGGTACTCGTTAGGAGTTTCCCCGCCTTAAAAAAAAAGGTAGAGTGGGTCAAGCAATCGCGGTTTCTAAGCAAAATTTATCGATAACAAAAATCTATTATTTTTCTATCTGTTAAAAACTTAAGACGACGGCTTAAGGAGGACCCCAGGAATCATTGATGATCGGAATCTAGCGTCCTTTTTGCGCCTAGCACGTATAACAGCCAGCACCTTCTCTAGCGGAGGGCATGTTGTTCCCTCTCCGGCTCACCTCTGGAGCTGCGGCGTCACAGTGCCACAAGCTGTGCCGCTAACCCAAATAGGGGCACAATGCACATGTAGTAATTTTGTAAATTGAAGACTACTACTACTATAAAACACGTAATCTAAGTAAAATATACAGTAGAATCCGACCTTTAAGAGACAGACGATACTACGAGTTAAGGTAAAGTACGAGTAAAATATTTTCTAAGTAGGTACCTTCCTAGCTATGAAATCCATTTTCTTAGTCGTTATAAGCGAAGTCGTTGTATACTTTACTGTATATAATGTCTTTTACTTAATAAAACGTGTTTTTTATGGCCTTTACTCAATACATTTTCGGTCAGGTAGGTTTATAGTGTTCCTATCGTTTGCAAAAGCTTTTTAAGGTCTTGAAGCAAGGTTTCAATTATTTAAAAGTGAGGTGAGAATGTGTCGCAAATGGAAGGAAGATATTTTTTTAATGTTATTTACGAAATGTAATTCATGTAGTTCCTTTGCACTGTAGTTTTATTTTTTTATAAAGAGCTTTCATTTTAAAGAATATATTGTATCGCAGGAAGAGTTAATAATTATTATTTTTTTGCATACCTAAAGTTTTTTTTTTACAATCATTATAACAAAAAGCTGTTTTTTTGCAAAAAAAACTAGTTTATCAATACCTAGTATAACAATAAATAATTTTAAATAAAATAGCATAAAATTCAAACATTTTCAAAATTTCTTTGCCACATCCCGTAAACGAACCAAGTAAAAATTAAATGGTAAAGATTGATAGGGTCAATCATAGGTATTCAGTCTCTCTTACAAAGTTAGTACTAAATAAAATAAAAAGAAATAAAACATGAAAGAAAAGGTCAAGTTATAAAGCCAGATAAAGATGATTTTATTCACTTTTCTTAGTCATAATTTTACAAACATTTCAAATCTTTATCACTGTAATGGACAGTTCTATACAATATGCACTAGATTGAAAATAATATGTTATGCGGAAAAAAGTAAGCCTTTTGTTTTAGAGCAAACAAAGCTACGGCTAGAAATCTAACGATCCAGGAAAATCCGCAGATCCCAAGAAATTCACAAGAATCCCTATATGAAGGTTGGCAGACAGGGCTTGTGGAAATCTTGCCCAATTACGCCTTTTTTCTTTAGATATAGAAAAAAGGAAAAAATATATTTTTACACTCCAACAAGTTTCAATTGTAACATAAAAACCCAAAGATGTCCAATGTTGGATGTAGGTCGCCCCCACTGATTGCCAGACACACATTGCTACAGGTTTTTGCTGTAATCATCACACTTGTTTTATACATAGTTTGGGTTTCTAAAATTATGTGTCCTCGAATAAAAAAATATGTTCACGTTGTAATTATTTAAATACGAGCTGTCCCGGCTTACTTGGTTACGCCATGGAATATAAGATACCTACTACTTAAGACTTGTCTCCATAGACTATGTTCTTTTGACTGCCCAAAATGGGCAAATAAAATAACAAACAATAACAACAAACCACCTGTCAAAATATGTAAACAACGTAAAAAATATTGCACCTTGGGTTACATTATTTGAGTTTAAGTAAGGATCGCTAAATTTTTTTAAAATCTTATATAGCCTATGACACTCGGGGATAGTGTAGCTTCCTACCAGTGGAAGAATTTTTAAAATCGGTCCAGTATTTCCGGAGCCTATTCGTTACAAACAAATAAACAAACAAACAAATCTTTCCTCTTTATAATATTGGTATAGATATTATTATGGTCCATGATATAAGACACATTTTAACAAAGTACACATAAGAATTATTAATGTGCTTCATGTCTCTTCCTAAACTTAATTAAATTTATATTATTTTATTAGAACCAAAGAAAAAATATTTTAACGTGCACAATAAGATTTGAACCACTCCACAATTTTTCATCATCATCATTTCAGCCAAAAGACGTCCACTGCTGGACATACGTCTCCCCCACAGAACGCCATAACGACTGCTCTTGAGCATTGAGCAACCCTCATCCAGTGCATTTCCACAGCCTTCACCAGGTCGTCTGTCCACCTTAAGGGGGGTGCCTACTCTGCGTCTTCCGGTTCGTTGTTGGCATTATTACTACACAATTACCTGCCATTATTTATTGCCTTGTGCTTACTGGGCACTATACAAATATACTAGTTATTAATCAGGAAAGCTCTAACGTTCTCGTATCGAGCTCTTAATAATTACAGCCAATCACGAGAGGTGTCGTGACTGTTACCGTAAGTGATTCCAGAAATACTGAGATATCTTTATTACTATAAGGCAAATCGTTTTTTTTTGTGACCCATATAATCGGGCACTTGGAGCTTTTACACAATATTTTAGTTGTAAATTATGTTTTCATCAGACATATAATTATTATCAATAATCATAAAATTCCAATCAGTAGTTTTTGCGTCAAAGTGGCTTCGCTTTTTTCTAAATTCCGTGTGGTGGCGACATAGCACACCACTACCCCATATCTCTATCTAGGAGCCACAGACAGAACATCAAGTTATATCGTAAAAGGCAATTAACGGAAAACCAGAACGACTGCAAGCAGCTTCCTTCATTGAAATACTTGAAGAGCCAAACTGCGATCGCCAACGATTATGGCAAAGAAGCCCCATGAGAATAATAATAACGGAGCCCCTTATAACTAGGAAGAACCTGTATCTAGGTGCCCGAAACAATACATTCAAACATCGATATTCATTATAAAAATATTCGCTCCGCCGGGAATCGAACCCACGCATTTTAGTCCACATCACTGCCAACTGAGCTAGACATAGACATAGACAAATATTTATTCACACACATAGCACTTACAAAAAAAATAAAATCTATTAACAACATGGTAAAATACAATAGTCAGGTATTCCCTTTAAGTGTAAGTGGTGTGGGTGTGAAATGGCTCTGACTCAGCAACGGCAAGCAATGCAACGCTGATGATTCTGCCAGAACCACGAGCCGGAGCGGAGCTCTGCCAGAGCTACGGAGCAGTCAAATAATGTTGATGACTGGTTGACCTGGGGCAACCTGTCTGGAGAGGCTTAAGTCCAGCAGTAGCCATCTCTCGGATAATATCACAGTATAGATCTACACGCAAATTCTTTCGATCAGAATAAATCGTTTACAATAAAACCTTTTTAACAGTCCAATCGTAGCAATAACAGAAAATGGTTATAAAAATCACATTTTGTCTCTATTTTACATGATATCGTATTCAGATCACGTCCTAAAGGTGAGGATAATATCGTTATAATGATACAGCAATAGTGTAAAGTGTCCGAGAGGTCAAATTATTGAGTTTATCTCTCAAAAAATAAAATTTCAATGTTATTTTTATACGATTGGATTTCAAGTAGTCTTCTTTTGAAATAATGACAAAAGAGAGGCTTTTTGATATTTGAATTTAAATTTGTTTATTTTATAAGGGTGACCATGACCATGTTTTTGTTTTATAAATCAATTATTCGCTTAAAGGTATCCAGAAGGACATATGTATTAGACTTGTGGGATGGACTTCGTACGGTATAATGTGTGGGGTTCCAAAAGCGCCAAGACGGCATCCGGGGGGTTTTAGTAGGTGCTAGCCCCACATACACCCGACGCTCCCCCAAACGTCGGGAATTGCGATAGGAATTTCCTCCTCTTACAAAAAATTAATTAAAAGGACATATACCTAGACTTCTCCCACATACATCCCACAGACCTTTGTTCAGTGCACAGTAATTAATTTTAATCGAAAGAAAAAATCTTATTTTGGCTCTCCTGTAAAGTCAGGGTTTGTGCACGTCAATTGAGATTACAAGAATCGATATAGACTTCTCCCACATATCCACAGATCTTTGTTCAGTGTACTTCCTTCTGTAAACTTCACCATTACTATGCCTTATTACCGAAAAAAGGAGCAGAGATCAGTTAAAGGTTCCACCCAATCTATGATCCGTTACACATCTGTAAAAAAATGCATAAAAAGTGGCAACACTGTATGGAATTTTGACGGATATTCAAAGTTTATATACAATATAGCCACTTTTTATTTCTTGATTTTTTTGTCGCACTATACTGTTATTTGATATGAAATATCAAAAACAATATTCTGAAATTTAATTTTGCAAATAGAATGCTTCATAAGGAAAATAGGTACACCTATACAATTTGTACACATACAACATTATAATATAGTGTCGGTGAGTTCAAAATCAATTCCCTTGGCAATCACAGGTTGATCCTTTAATACGAAGCGCTGGATCGAGATCACGCGCCAAAATCGTCTATAAAGCCACACGACCACCAATTGACTGTTGTTAAAGGGAAGTGTAGGTAATACGAGTATTGGAACACAAAACTTATTATTATCTCATTAATATGTGAACTGTCAAATTTTACCTATTTGCTTTTATGGTAACAAAAATTTCATAGACAAGCTACTATGGATTGCTGATGAATGGTATTAACACTGTCTTGCGCTAGGCAAAATAGTGGCTGTCAAAATATGAAAATACGGCCCCAACTGATCACATAGCAATCCTTTGACTAAAATCATCATTAAAAAAAAAAATAAGTGAAAAATATACAACTAAGGATTTCAGTTTGGCGAATTTTCTTTCTTATAATTGTTGGGTAGACGTAAACATTTTGAAGTGAAAAAAAAAAGTGAAAGTAGTGGCTTTCTATCTTACAATCTCTATACCCATATCACTGTTACATAATACACACAATGTAGTTACGGCTTTGAAAAAAATCTGTCTTGATTTAATCAAATATTTTTTCCCATTTATTTCGTGGAATGATAGCTTTAAAGTAAGATTGTAATTATTTTGAATGCTAGGAGGTATTGCAAATGTATGAATGAGAATATTCTTATTAACATCCATATTTGTAGACAGCAAACATAGATAGATACATAATTACACCCAAGGATGATACAAAAGTACCTATCCATTATACAAGTTAAGACACAAATAATTAAAATTATAATCAACACAAATATTACATGATAAGTTATGGTGAACCCATCACTACTTAATTTTTTTTGGTCTTTTTTACATAAGTACATAAGTAGTACATAAGTAACATACAGGATGTTAACTGTATGTTACTTATGTACTTTAGATAAACAACAGGCACTTAAAAAACACCACCTAGAAATTGATAAGGCATCTTAATATTTATGCATTTAGCAATAGCGTTCTTGCGCTGTCTACCAATTTCTCAATAGATGGCGCTGAGATTTAAATCACCTTTTATCACCAGTGAAAGTATTGTTGTCAATATCTGTCACACACAGATTTATTATTTATCCCCTCTTGTCCTTTTTCGTATCGTCATTGAGTCGGCACACTGACACGACTTACGAGAAGCTTTGGAACTGACTGTGAGGGAGGAATTTGCCCAGCAGTGGACGTCTTTGGTAACCGTGGGACTTTGAAGTTATATTTAACCGATTACTTCAGTTAGGGTTGAATTTTTTTTCGTTTTCGGGGTGGTACCTACCAAAGGTTTCTGTAGATGGCTTTATAAGATTTTGCTGACGTTTTTTCTTGATAAGAAATCTTCTACATATACAAGAAAGTTTAAAAAGGCATTACCTAAAAACTACTTAACGTTACGTACTTCGTAAAAGGGACCTAGTGAAACGAACGAACGACCTTACCGCAGCCACGTAGCCGCGTAGCTGCGTAGCTGCGTAGCGGGCTATGCTCGGGATTTCTCTGCGGGATCGAATCAGAAACGAGGACATACGCAGAGAAACCAGGGTCACCGACATAGCCAAGCGGATAAGCTCGTTGAAGTGGCAATGGGCAGGTCATATAGCCCGCAGAACAGAGATTCTACATACTTACCTGCTAATACTTACAAAAAATCACATTAATTGAAACTGTATTATAGGTAGGGAACCCAATTTACGAAGCTTTTTACGTATTCACATAATAATGACAAGGTTCCAATACATTAATAATAATTGTTCATAAATATATTACCGTATATATTTCTCATTACTTAGTAATATTTATATGTTAGACGACATTATAAAAAAAAAATTGTATAATCATGAATTGTAAAGAATAGGAATAAGGATAATAACTTTATAGATATTTATAAAAGAATAAGGATGAATGCATTAATGATGAATCTGGGTTTGATTCCCGACGAGGGCATAAATTGGGATGCATATTTGTTATTATTATACCGGGTGGTTATTCCTTCCAATTCGAAACCAAAATATCTATCTATAGTCTATATTTCTTCAGAAGACAAAAAGAAAACATCACTACAATAAGAGCATTTTTTCTGATTATCTAATATCTACTATGTATATAAAAATATATCGTGGTTCGTTAGTCTCGCTAAAACTCGAAAACGGCCGAGCCGATTTCGCTGATTTTGGTCTTGAAATGTTTGTAGTAGTCCACAATAATCCCAATCCTAGATAATCTTGCTTACAATTTTAAAGGCCCTTTTATGTAGCTTTCAAGTTTAAAATCTATGAAATAAACCGTTTGTTGCCTAAAGTGGTCACTTTAGTGTCATTAATGAAATTTCAGAGATTATTATACTAAAAACTACAAAACAGAGCCTTTAAAATTCCAACCAAGAATATCTAGGATTTCGGACATTGTTTAGAAGATATTATTAATTTATCGAAGTGGCGCTAGTATCACAGCGCTTCGTCCCTTAATAAAAGGAAAGTGAATAAATTAAGTAAAGGGTCTTCTGAAATCTTATGAGCAAATAAACTACATTTAAAATTTCAATCTCTACACATAAATCTTATCGGGAGAACTACCCCAGGTAGCCTATAACGGCCGCTTTTGCAATATTGCTTTTCGTCCTCTTTGTGTTTTTTTTTTGAATAGAGTCTTCAGGACGAAAAGCAATGTTGCAAATGTGGCCGTAATAGTACCCCAGGTAAAGAAAGTCTTACCACGGACCAGCCCCGTCCCAAACGCGCGGCGACCAGTTGAGTTCCAACCTTCACATTGACTAGTGGGCTGGTCGCGATTTCGCAGCGCTCTCTAGCGAAGTATTTTATATCTTGTTAGCAAGTTTTGTGCTGTGCTTTTTTGTGTTGCGAGTGGGGGTTTCAAGGTGTGCTCTGGTTTTGTGGGTAAGTTTTTTTTTGAATTTTTATTTAGTAAAAATTTTCAGTTTGTCATTTTACTTTTATTACAATTAAGTTTAGATTAGATTTATTCATTTCACACTATATTCATATAACATACAAAATTGTAAAGGAAGAAAATTTGAAAGTATAATGTGATCGTAAAATAGTATGAATACAAAATTAATATAAAATAAAAAGTAGAAGTAAAATTTAAATCTAAATAATAAAATAAAGTGCTTTTTTGTTCAGTTTATAATAACGTAAATTAATAAAATATTTTTAGAATCAACTCTTTTCTTACAGACTTATTTTTGTAGATGGAGATAAGTTTCTAACTTATAAATATAAAGCTTACAAACTACTTATTTTAACTACATAAACTCGGCTAAACTTGGGTGCGGCTCTTGAGCTCTGCTGGTGCCTCTGCCTAACCCTTCGGTGAAATAGAAGGCTAGAGATGATGTTATGTTATTTTAAGTTTTTTTTACACAAAAATTGCCTAGCGACTCAACACTTCAAACTTTTTAAAGTACCTAAGTAAGTTAGTCTACCTTTAATTTAATGCAGCAGATAAAAATTAACACGGAAGAGAAAGTAAATAAGTTTTATTTAATATAATAAAGTTTACATTCAGATACATTTTCAAGTTGCCAAAACATAATTATTAGTTCAAATTAAACTACATATATTTTTTAATTTTAAGACATACTTTCGCGTCGTCGTAATCATTATTCGTACCTTTTAAAATAGCGATACGATTTGATTAAATTCAAATTTGAAATAATTTAAAAATAAAAATTACCTAGTTTTCCTAGCTTTCAAGTCTCACATCAAACGAATTTACCTCTTTGATCTATTTCCTAAACCACAGTTTCCGATAGACCAAATTTCCGAAACACACACTCTGTGAGTTTTCACCCCTTGAGTACAGTAGACAGCACTTCAAACTACCCATTGTTTTTGTGGATAAGTGTATATGCAGTACGCTTTATCCTGCCTTACTTTAGAATATTTACCTAGATAGTGATAAGTAGGTATAAAAGGTTAAGAATAACTTGCCATAAAATCTTAGTCATTGCACAATGCCATTAATTTAATAGCATTCTATCCGTCACACTACATAAAACAACTTCAAATAAATATCTCAATGAATATGCTATTCATTTAATATCCCAAGATAAATAACAATAATTTAGTAGCTATTGTTGTATCCGTATGATGAAAATTTTGTTATGAGATATAATTAATAACAATAAAAATTACTTTAAAAAAGGGCCTTCTTTATACTGACATAATATACTTAACTTCCTCTTTTGCGTGCTTTTGCGAAGTCGGTTAACATAGGAACACAATAAATCTTATTCTGATATAAAAAAAAACACCGTCTGAAAACTGCATAAAATCAGCTCAGCCAAACGCGAGATAATCGCGGTTAAACATGCATACATACGGGTAAAACTGAGAACCTCCTTTTTTAAGTCAAGTAAAAATTTAAAAGAAGGCAGGGTAGGTTTATGTGCTGACTACTGTACGAGCACTATCATGTTTCACGCAGCAATGGACGCCCGAATGGGGAGTCTAATTCGTTACAAAAAGGGCAATTCAAACGTATTTTGTTTTTTAATCCTTTTTTGTTAGGGTCTGGCATGAATTTTAATATTTTTCGAGCTTTGGAAATTTTCTTTTTTACGTCATAAAACTAAGTCGTAGGCATTTCTCTCTTTGAAAAAGGATTTTGAATCGTGAAGTGTTAAAAAATCGTGAAGTACATTCATAAAAAAACTAAATGAAAATCGGTTCATCCGTTTGGGCTCTACTATGCTACAGACAGATACACAAGTTAAAATTATAACACCCCTCTGATTTTTCGTCGGGGGTTAAAAAATATATACGATAATAATGGTTGATGAAGTCGAATTTAATTTTTTTTTTTTTTGCAATATTTAAATTATATTATTCTTTTGTTTCTTTTACTTGGATAAATTCAATACTATAAGTGTAATGTTTCTGTTTGAAAGACAGCCTCGTGATGCTTACAAAACCTTTTATGATTTGCAATTTTCTTGAAAATATCTCACTAATCATGACGATCAGTAAATTTATTGTGTGAACTTATAATTTACACAATGCCCATCAAATTAAACGAAATAAACCCAAAGTTTGAGAAATTAGAAACCGTTGCCAGTGTCCTTTGGAAAATTACTAGTTGAAAAACAAAAGCATCATACGCCTTCGTATTACCTTACAAATTTATTTAAAAAAAAAAAAAACTTTATTTTTCAAGACTCTAGTCAAAAAAGGAGATAAACTAAAAACTATGAAATGGGTTAGTGGAACAGAAACTTATCAAAGTTTCATCTGAAAGCCTGTCGCGGTAATTTTATTATGAGCACGCTATTTTATCCGAAACTAAATAATTCGCAAAATAATAGGAACCAACGCCCAGGGAAATTACAATACAAACATTAGTGGGCCCAGCGGAACAAGATACGATATGCCGAATGAAAATAACATCAATACCATATCAATCATACTAACTCATTAAAAATATATATTAAGACCCAGTGGTCGTAATCTCTTATTTAAACAAGCACAAAAACTCATAATTTTCTCTGTACTTTTTATGATACGTCAACTGTCATATTTTACCTATTTGCAATTCTCTATTTAAAACATTAATAGAAAAGCTGTAGTATGGATCGCTGTTGTATGGTACTTATTAACATTGAATTTTGCTTAGAAGTTGTTCCAAGTGGCTGTCAAAATAAGCAAATATGGCCCTAAGCCTAGTCTAACAACGCTCACAAAGTGACAAGTACTAATACTATATGTAATACGAGCTCGAGCGAGATGGACTCTACGTTACGTTACTGCTCCGTGGCTTAGTTGGCAGTGATGTGGACTGAGTAAGCGTGTGCACCCGGGTTCGATTACCGGGCGGGGCGAATATTGATTTAATGAATATCGATGTTTGTTTCCGGTCTGGATGTGTTGTTTGTCTCTGTGTGTGTTTCGGGCACCCTAGATACAGGTTCTTCCTAGTTAGGGGCTCTGAGTGTGCTGTGTTATATGTGTGTGTGTGTGTTAAAAGCTTGTCACGGGCCTTGAGACGGCTTACGTTGTGCTAAATAATTTGGTTTTACTTACAAACTTAAAAACTGAAAAATGAGTCAACGATCCTGAAATTAAGAACCTTTAGCGGTTTTATTTGAGCAATGTTGAGTGGTATTTGTTTGCAAAGGGTAAGTTTGGTTACAGGTTTTAACAAGGGACAATATTTATAACGAGGTTTATTTGATATTTATTGGTACGGTTTAAATTTAAAACCAAATTGAAAATTTTTAAAAATACTGAAAGATAAATGATTAATGCAAATTTATTTATTTTTCTTAGGTTCAAATCAGACTGCGTAATTTTTGCATTTTTTTTATCAAATACTGCTATCAGTGTTTAGTATCCGTGATATGTCCTAGGATAATATTCTGTTATATATTATCTCATTACTACTATAAATAATTCGCAAGAATATAAATAGGTACTTTCAATAGGTATACAGGAAAATTTCCCCTCATCGTTCAAGGGGAATAAAAAACAAAGGAAAAAAATCTAAAACAAAAAACTTTTATCGCATCCATTTTTCTATTTCCACGCCTCGGAGAGACATCAATATTTCACGATGCACCCTCGCCACAAACGATATTTCATACAAATGACAACGAGCGAAGACCGTCCACCGACCGCGTTTATTGCACTCAATTTTTATAGATTAACCATAAATCGTGATTGTGCTTTGATAGGTGAAAATAATAGAATTTATTGCATTACGGTGTTTGATTTTTATAGCTTTATATAATTTGAAAAAGGTATAAAAAATAATACAGTATCACACTCAGAGCCCCTAACTAGGTACAAACTATATCTAGGGTGCCTGAAACACACACAAAGATGAATAATATTAAAACAATGTTCGGTGCCGCCGCCGGGAATCGAAACAGGTGCTTCCGCGTTACAGTCGACCGACATCAATGCCAACTGATCCACGAAGGCAGTTAACCATCATACTCTGCCAATTTGAATCACTACTACTTCCACGTTTACCTTTTTATGTATAGCCTCATCTGTGTGCCACTGCTAGGTAAAGGCCTCCCCCGCTTGTTTTTTGTTTCGCCCCTTAAAATAAAAATAAAGTGAAAAAAAGGAAAGAAGTAGGTAAGTAACTACTTAGCCTGTCCTCTCAAACTACAAATGAACCTGTCCTTCATGTTTTACGTACAAAATTTAGTGTCTCTCTCTCTTTTGTATGTAATTAAAAGTGACAAGATAACTTTATTTTTAAGCATGCTTTCAAAATAGCTTTTAAATACAAGGTGGTTAGTCCTAACGAAGTTATAATAAAACCGTGTTGAATTTCAGTGAGCTAAAAATATCTTGTTTGGCTAGAAAGGTATTTTACCAAAACGGAAGATTAACATTAATAATTTAGAAATTTCAATTAATTTTGTTTACTCCCTCTAACGCTTATAATGTCCTAATTTTCTAAGTGTGAAATATTTTAAAACAAAACGACACACACAAAAAATAATAATTTTAATGTCTAATCTTTATTTTAATTCTGGCTTACCCAAAGGAGTTAGAATAAGGACAACAGATTAGATTATTTATTATTGGTAGAATCGAGTAGATTTAAACGGATTTAGATATTTTTTTGGAGAAACAAAATTATTTTAGAATTTACCGAATTAGCTCCTTAATCTTTCTCTTTTGGGATTGATTCTTCAAAATTGTTGAGTAATATTTTATTTGCACTTTTTTATTTTATTAAGATCTTGCAAGAGTTAAGAATTGTTTATGTAAGCCTCTAAAACTACGTACGGGTTCTGCATATAATTCCAAAATACATAATGAATTGTAGTGTAAATGTTGCTAGACTTTGATAGGGTCGGCAATTTAAGGTAAATTAACATAGCTAATCTCATTTGAATATTATTAACGTTCGCCTGTACGTATTAGCTCTCGAAACCCCTTTTAATTATTCAATTTAAAAAGCACTTGACTGCTACATAAAATTAAAATGAAATTTCTGCTAATGGTTATTCCCCAATTCGAATTATCGAATCAGTGAACCGAAAACCGTCAACCATTGGTCCGTAACATGAGGCTAAATACGAGTTTAATGAATAAAGTTACAGGTATTTTTGTATGAAATTGTAACCATGTTTAGACGTCGATAACGAATAACATAACCGACTGTGAAAACCGCATCGAAATTCATCGCGTGGTTTAGAAGGAGAGCAAAAATGCAGACAGAAAGTTTGGAAAGCGACTTTATTTAATATCAAGCAGTTTTGGTAAAAGATCCTTGGGTTAGACAATAACATAATTATAACTTAAACGTCTTATTCATAAAGATTACATACATTTACGTAGCTTTACTGGAGGTCTACTTATCTAGTTTGTTGTATGGTAAATACGTGACATCCAGTCTAAATTGACATATGTCAAATAACTAAAATGCTATTAATGGTAGCAACCCATTAGTTTTTTTTTTATTATAGCCAGGCTGATGTTTTTTTAAGACACATTGTGATAAGTGAAAACAAAAACAAAATTTTGGCTTGCCCATTTTTGAAAAGAGAAGATGAGAGATTTAAATTATTGTATTATATTATTTATGTTTAGATATTCCTTCATACAAGACTCGGATATCACAACATACAGATAAACTTGACAAACCCAAATGTGGGTTTTGCAGAATTTTGAACATTTTGTTCAAACTAATTTTTAAAAAATTTTGATTTTTGAAAACTACAAAAAAAACCTATATGATCGACTTAATTACTGAAATGAATAATCCATTCGATTCGTATGATTCGCATACATTGCAAATAAACAGATTAAATGGATTGGCTCGAATCACGATGATCATCGAATGTCGATTACAGTTTTAAGGAGAAGCTTTCAATTTGTTATTAAAAAAAATTGTTTTGCAAAAAATATTTTTGTTTCCATAATTTTGATGATTTGCCAAGTTTTTAAATTAGAATATACCTACTAAGCTAGGTAAAAATTATAACAGGTACCAAAACACGAAAAAAATGAAAATTATATTGCAAAAGTAACCTGGGGTACCATTACGGCCACATTTGCAACATTGCTTTCCGTCCTCCAGAGTGTCAGTCTATACAAAAAAAGCAAAGAGGACTCAAAGCATTATTGCAAAAGCGGTCGTAATAGGACCTCTGTAATTTCTGAGGACGCTGATCTGCTGCCCGTTCTTCGGGTTTTCCATTAGTCGTCTTAGAAAATCCCTTCAGGACATGGGGTTGTACTAATCCATGATGATGATGAAGATACCATCTCGTAGTATTCTATTCGCCACCACCGAAGATTTTTAACCGACTTCAAAAAAGGAGGTTATCAGTTTGACCTGTATGTATGTAGGTATGTATGTTTGTCCGCGATTATCTCGCGTTTCGCGGTTTTCAGTTAAGTATTTGTTACATTCAGGAGAAGGTTTTAGTGCCTATTTTAACCGACTTCGAAAAAGAGGAAGTGCTCAGTTGATGTATGTGTCAGTTTATTGAAAGCGGGTTCCTTTTTTGTAAAAAAGAAATTATATTAAATCTCTTCATTGTGTTTACATCGCTTATTAAGTTCAATGTAACAATTTTATTATATTTTTATTTTTACTTACCAAACTAAAGGAGTGATTTTGTCCTACTTACGGAACATAACAAATAAAACATCCCCTTAACATGTTCCAGCTTGTTTGTATTAATGAAATTGCTTGTTTTAATTAACAAGTAATAATTTCGAATGTGTTTTGCTAGAATTAATAATGAAACAATTTGGATTTAAAAGTATCAGCCAAATTAATACTGTTGATAGATTATGAAATGTTTCGTGACGTTCGCTCACACTATTTCAGTTTCTAACATATTATACATTTATCCCTGCTATTCATAAAAAGTTAAAGAGCATTTAAGGTTATTTGACGAATGTAAAGTAAAAAAGTAAAACGTAAAGTTAAGTAAAAAATTGATTTAAAAGTATCAGCCAATGTCATTTTAGGCTGGATGTCACGTGTTACCATACAAGTAAAGAGAGAAGTAGACCTCCACTAAAGCTATTTTTAACCAATTGTATCTTTATGAATAATACGGTTTGTATTCACCGACAAAAAAATATTAACATGAGGACTGTGGTATGGTGCAGTGTGAATGCTTAGGCTGAATTCACAGTCAGTGTTTGGAGGCTACTCGGTCGAGTATGATACTCGGACAAGTCGTTCCCGAGTACTCATTTTCCTGACTGTAGCCGTCTTTAACTCCATTGAGCGTATACTTCACTGCCTTGCAGTCGGAACTCTATTATCTATATCAATTTGGAGCGGAAAACGGATCAAAGTTACATTTTGTCATTTTGGAGTGCGAGTTCGAGCTCCACCGAGACTTTGAATGTCAGGCTTATAGTACAAGGAGTCACGAGGAGTTTGACAATATTTTAAGGCACCTATATCGTAATAAGAACTGCTAGTGTATCGCCGGTAAGTCCCACGCTTAAAAAAATGACCGTGTATATTGTAGTAAAAAAAGTAATATGGCTATTATGATTCTTACCCTCTTATTCATAAAAAGTTAAAGAGCATTTTAGTTATTTGACGTATGTCAATTTAGACTGGATGTCACGTATTTACCATACAACAAACCAGAGAAGTAGACCTCCAGTAACGCTACTTAAAATGTACTGTATCTTTATGAATAAGACGGTTAGTATTTATATTAAATTTCGAACGCTAAAGATCTTATTGGGAAAACAGCCCTGACGTTTTTCATTGATTTTTTATGTACCTAGATAGGAAAAAGCGAATCGACTTAGTTCAGTCGGGGCGCAATTCAATTATCGTCGCGCAAGTGGCTTAGTTCACGTTTTGAAACTAGTTACGTTCTGTTGACTGTGTTTAGTGTGGTTTGGTTACTCTAGTGCTGGCTGAAACTGGAATAATATAACTTTACTACGAATAAATTTTACGTTATAAATAAATCGTGGTTCGTTAGTCTCGCTTAAACTCGAGAACAGCCGGTCCGATATAGCTGATTTTGGTCTTAAAATGTTTGTAGTAGTCCAGGGAAGGTAAAAAAGGTGATTTAGAAAAATGGGTGAGAAGGTACTAAATTCGCCGGGACAGCTAGTTAGAAATAAATCTTTAGAATATAATATGGTCGTATTTTCTTTTCTTAATTTTGAAGACATTATTGCGATGAAGCTCACTCATAGTAATAATAAAATAAAATAGTAATTACACTGTTATTTGGTTTTTCTTCTTTAGCATACAGCCAAATACAGCTATTAAACAATTCAGTCATCATCATCATCATCATTTCAGCCGTAAGACGTCCACTGCTGGACATAGGCCTCCCTCAAGGCTCTCCATCTGTACCGATCGCAGGTGGCCTGCATCCAGCGTGGACCCGCAGCCTTGCGCAGATCATCCGTCCATCTGGTCGGTGGACGTCCTACGCTGCGCTTGCCGATCCGTGGTCTCCACTCGAGAACTTTTCGGCCCCAGCGGCCATCTGTTCTGCGGGCTATATGACCTGCCCATTGCCACTTCAACGAGCTTATCCGCTTGGCTATGTCGGTGACCCTGGTTTCTCTGCGTATGTCCTCATTTCTGATTCGATCCCGCAGAGAAATCCCGAGCATAGCCCGCTCCATGGCTCGTTGAGCTACTCGGAGCCTGTTCATAAGCCCTATAGTGAAGCACCACGTTTCAGAACCGTATGTCATCACTGGCAGCACACATTGGTTAAATACCTTCGTCTTCAGGCACTGAGGAATATTGGACGAGAAGACGTTGCGTAGTTTCCCGAACGCGGCCCATCCGAGCTGGATTCGGCGATTGACCTCCTTCTCGAAGTTGGACCTACCTAACTGGATGGTTTGTCCTAGGTATACGTACTCGTCGACAACTTCGAGAACCGAGTTCCCAACCATAACTGGGGTAGGCAGAACATGGACATTAGACATGACCTTCGTCTTGTCCATGTTCATTTTAAGGCCCACCTGTTGGGAGACTCGGTTGAGGCCTTCGAAGATCGTGCTGAGTTCCTCCATCGACCTTGCCATGACTACGATGTCGTCGGCAAACCGAAGGTGAGTGATGTATTCGCCGTTAATATTGATGCCCTGCCCTTTCCATTCTAGAAGTTTGAAGGCGTCTTCTAAAGTGGCGGTGAACAGTTTCGGAGATATAACATCTCCCTGTCTCACGCCTCTGTTCAAGGGAATAGCCTTCGAATTCTGTTCCTGTACTCGGACAGACATGGTGGCGTTGCTATACAAACACTTCAGCACTTCGATGTACCGATAGTCAATCCGGCATCGTTGGAGGGACTCTAGCACCGCCCATGTTTCGACCGAATCAAAGGCCTTCTCATAGTCCACAAACGCTAGACATAGCGGCAAGTTATACTCTTCGGTCTTCTGTATAACTTGCCGCAGCGTATGTATGTGGTCTATGGTACTAAAGCCTTTTCGGAAGCCGGCTTGTTCGGGAGGCTGGAAGTCATCAAACCTTCGTTCGAGACGATTGGCGATGATCCTGGAAAACAGCTTATAAACATGGCTCAAAAGCGAGATGGGCCTATAATTCTTCAAAAGGGTTTTATCGCCCTTCTTAAAGAAAAGCACCACCTCACTTCTGTTCCATGCTTCAGGCGTGGTCCCTTCGAGTAGGACAGAATTAAAGAGCCTCTGAAGGACTTTGAGTACCGGTGTTCCACCCGCTTTCAGAAGCTCTGACGTGATTCCATCCTCACCCGGTGCCTTGTTGTTTTTAAGCAGTTTCAGGGCCATCCTTATCTCGTACAGGCTGATGTCCGGGATATCTTCGGTATAGTGTCGGGTTAGTTTGGCTCTAGGGTCGTTAGCCGCACTAGTAACAGGCTTAGTGACCGAATCGTATAGCTGTCCGTAGAACTTCTCGATTTCCCTCAAAATTTCCGCTTTCGTCGACGCTATACTGCCGTCATCCCTCTTCAGCTTGGTCATTTGGCTTTGCCCAACAGACATATCTCTTGCGAACACTTTGGAGCCTTTATTTCGCTCTATCGTATCCTTAATACGCGCAGTATTAAAGACACGGATATCGTGTCGCAAGGCCTTCGAGATCTGCCTATTGAGCCGCCTATATGACGCAGCATCATCGGGAGACTGCAGTCTAAGCAAGCGTCGTTCAGCCATAAGTTTGAGGGTGTCTTCAGAGAGTTTCTGAGTTCTAGCGGTACGGCGAGTCCTAAAGAATTTAGATCCGACCGTATGGACAGTTTTTACGAACCTGTTATTGATCTCGTCCACTGATGCGTCGTCTAGACAATCAAAGCGATTAGAGAGCTCGAGTTGAAAGCTCTCGGGGTTTTCGATCTGAGCGAGGGTAGGACGGAGCGTAGACTTCATCAGGCGGTACCGTTCAAGTTTAACGTTCACATTCAATGTGCCTCTTACTATTCGGTGATCACTGCCGGTTTTTACCCTATGAATCACGGAGACATCATTGAATATCCGTTTCTTGTCGGTCAAGATGAAGTCTATCTCGTTCCTAGAACCACCAGGGCTCATCCAGGTCCATTTCCTATGAGCTGGCTTCTGGAAGAAAGAATTCATCATGAAGAGTCCTTCTTTCTCCATGAAATCGGCCAGCCTCTGACCTCTAGGGTTCCGTTGCCCATAACCGAAGTTCCCCACTCTCAACTCATGCTCGCTTCTCTTGCCTAGTTTCGCATTGAAGTCCCCCATAACAACATTGAAGTGAGTTTTATGCGTATGTATGGCCCGACTAATGTCCTCATACATAGACTCTACTTCGTCATCTGAGTGTGTCGAGGTCGGTGCATAGACCTGAACGACCTTCAGCAAATATCTTTTAGATATTCTGAGTGTTAGGTATGCGACCCTGCTCGACACACTGTCGATGGTAATAATGTTGCTAACGAGGGACTTGTGGACGAGAAACCCGACACCACCTTGGGACAGTTGGTCGCCCTCCCGGTGGAAGAGCAGGTTACCCGATTTCAGGGTTATCGTGTCCTGTCCCTGTCTACGGACTTCTGATAGCCCTAGAATATCCCACCGTAACCTGCTCATTTCCTCTTCCAGCGCAACAATCATATCGTCAGTCCTCAAAGTGCGGACGTTGTGTGTTGCCAGGGCCAGTTGTCGTTTAAAGGGGTGGTAGCCGACCGTCCGGGGATTCTTAGCACCCCTTGCCCCGCCGTTACCGTAACCGCTACCGTGGTCAGGAATAGCGGGGCTGCCGGGGACTAGGGGCCTGGGCACATGCTGACTATTCATGAGGGGGGGGGTTGCCATACTCGCCACGCTTGGCAGGCGGGTTGGCGAGCGCAGTATGGTGTTGTTTAAAAACCAGAAGACGCTGCTGCCCGTCTTCTGGTGCTGTCCCTCAGCCGGGTCCTACGGCTCCCACGGGAGGAGAGGGGAGGGCGACATTCTAACGCCGGCGCCCGCGGCAAACAATTAAGTATCTTTATAAAAAAAGAAAATTTTCAGTCTAACTTACTTTAATGATTGCTTCCACTCAGTTCCTTGGAAAATCTGACCAGCTTGACAAGTTTGGTCTTAGTTTAACCTTGTTGTTTCTTAAACAGCCCTAGTATAGTATAAACATGCACAATGCACACACTAACGACTAGTTAAATCCTACCATGGATAAAAAGTACTTACATTGGCAGATTCCGGAACCATCTAAGCGCGAGTCCCGCCTCGCACTTGGCCGTTTTATTATATTTGCAAAAACGCTAGCGCGTGTTCGAGTCAAATGTAAGGTTTCTTTGAAGTTTAAAGCAATTAAAACTACGAATCAAAAATCACTAACATCCGTATTCTATGTCATATATAACCGTGATCTGGAGTTCAACATAGCCAAATTAGATACTTGGTCTAGTCTAGATCAAGGAAAGATATAATATTGAAAACGGCCTTAAATATACATTGGCAGCACTAGTTTCCCTGATTGGATTTGGTTGGATTACCTCTGTTGACACGCTTTTGAGTGTAAACCTTGTATTTACAGTGTTCAAATTAAAAGCATCAGTTTTGTAAACGCTTGGGTTTTAATAAACGTTAAAAAAAATCGTAACATTGGTTAACTTACAGAGAAGATAATTTAATTTAACCTAATGAAAATGAATGACGTATCCATTTCGACACTGTTCTTTATGAACAGTGATAGGTATGGCTAGCAGAATCACTTCGTTTATACTGAATTGCTAGAAAACCATAAAAAAAAGAAGTATATTATGGCTCCTCGTTAGATGGATGGGTCTAATCGGCAACATGCAGGGGAAGGTACAGTCTGAAAAAAAAAAAAAAACAACAAAAAGAACAATACAAAACGTACGTACACCCGACATTTTCAACATTAAATTCTTACAATAATTAGCACTAGTGCACAATTGTCTGATTGCAATCTATCCTTCTAAGTGCACAACTTCCATCGTTACTCCTGGAGCCACGAGGAATTTCTAGCCATAAAAAGTTTTATACGTTCCTCTCATATTGCATGTAAAACTTACCCCGTATGCATACTAAATTATTTATTCTTTACTTTACATAAAATAATAATAATGAGTTTCTATGTATATGTACATTCACTGTATATATCAACTTATGAAATTAAATTTTAGGTATTTAACTGCTGACTCGAACATTGTTAAGATAGATAGCAATGTTAGGTTCCAGATGGGGGTGTGCTTGTATATCATTGTACAGTTTCTACCTAGTTAGGGGATCTAAGTAATGAGTTTTTATTGCTATTATTACACTAAAGAGTTTTTTTCTTGTACGTTTAAAAGTAAAATACTTACATTTATTTTAAATGCAGCCACAAAGTTCTAGACCAATAATAAACGGATCAACATAAAATAAATTCAAGCCGCGGTTTACCAAACGACAAGCTAAGCTCACTTTGAAATACTTTGTATAAATGCCTACTGATATTTTCACTTTACACATCTGAAAGGCCAGTAAATGTCCGATCAGTTATATGGCAAATTATCTCCCCATGGGTGTAGTAAAAGATGACTGAGGGAACCTCTGAAGAACGAACAGCAGCGTCTTTCGTTGAAAAACTTGAAGAACGATATTGCTATCGCCTAACGCCTGCCAAGCGTGGCGATTACGGCAAAACCTCCTCACAAGCCTCCTTCGTAGCGCAGTGTGCGAGCCTGTGATTAATGCACGGAAGGTCGTAGGTTCGATCCCCGCGGAAAACACCACATATAGATTTCTCACAAAAATCATGGTGTGGTTGTTTTCGGTTGGATAGGATATTGCAGGCTTGAATCACCTGATTGTCCGAAAAGTAAGATGATCCCGTGCTTCGGAAGGCACGTTAAGCCTGGTTCCGGTCGCAGTAAGTAGTGGTCGCTATAGCGACAGGCTGGCCCCTTGTTACCTTGGTGATATAACATAAACTTGTCTGATCGTGGGTCCGGCTCTTTAGCTAGTGCCTCTGCCTAACCTTTCGGGGAAATAAAGGCGTGTAATAATTAATGGGTCGGGCGTAAAAGCGCTTCAGCTATAGATTAATCGTACAAACCAATGGTAAAGTTACAAGGGCAGCCTGCCAAGCAGCCTGACATTGAAAAAACTAAGTAAAAAGTGAACTAACAGCTGTAGGAGTTCTATACTAAAAAAAACTATAATGTGAAGGTAAAGCGAGAAGCGGCCGGCCTATGTAGGTCAGTTCCGTGTTTCTGTCGCTCTGCCAACTTTCGTTATTGTGCAGTTTCTGCTGTTAGCTCCAGCTGTTGTTCATATCAGCACATGCTTATGGTACTTAACGCCTGTTTTAAATTACGTTAAGGCTGTAACTCTCGGTATGGTGCGAAATTAAAATTTTTCACGTTTTTTATTTATTATGGCGAAAGTAAAAAAATCAAGTTATGTCCTAAGACACAAAATCAGTAGTTCTGTCTTCCAAAAACGTTGTATTACAATGTAGGAAATGTTTTTTTACATACGCGAATTCATTAAAACTTTATTAAAAATGAATTCTTTCGCCAGAATAATAAAAAGACGCGAAAAATTTGAATTTAACGCCTTACCGAGAGTTACCGCCTTAAGTACATTATTGTTGCTCATTTAGTGTAGTATTCATTTATAAAGTATTATTTTATCTGGATTGCTCCGTGGCTCAGTTGGCAGTGATGTGGACTGAGTAAGCGTGTGCACCTGGGTTCGATTCCCGGGAATATTGATTGATGAATATCGATGTTTGTTTCCGGTCTGGGTATTATGTTCGTCTCTGTGTGTTTCGGGTACCCCAGATACAGGTTCTTCCTAGTTAGGGGCGTTGAGTGTGATGTGTTATCATCATGTCAGCCGAAATACGTCCACTGATGGTCATAGGCCTCTTCCACAGATCGAAACCATCTATTCTTAAAGTGCCCTGCCTGCCCATTGCCAGGTTGGTTTCTTAGGTGCTTGCTTGGTAAGCGTGGAAAAAATTGCATCGCCATAACGACCGGACTTGAGCGACCTTACATACTGTGTACTCCCGTAGCCTTCGACCCGACCATCTTGTTGGGGGTCTGCCTACTCTGCTTCTTCCAGTGCGAGATCGACACTTGAGAAATGTTCGACCCCAGCGACCATTTAGTTGGCATTTTGGTTTGTTATTCGCTAGCGTCGGTTTGTGCGGAAAACCATGTATAAAATACTAAAAAAATCGGAAAAGTGCGAAAAAATATTATTGACACGTAAAATAAATTTAGAACGAAAAATTTGGGTAGTCAGGGGTGGAAATTTCCGTACGCGTGTGTATGATGGATTTCCTTATGACCAATCCTTTTATACATGGTTTTCCTTCTTCGATTTGATCCGAAGGCGAATAGTATTGGAGACTACCTATAATTTACATATAAAAATATAATTCGGTACAATATTGAGCCGTTTGGGTCGAAATTATCGGACCGTGGCCGGAGGCGCGTCGTCTCCAAAATTATATATCTTCGCGTCGCGCCTGATCGATCAGCATCCGCAGCATGACGGACAATTTGTTGAATTTGTCGTATCTATCTGTCACTTTTGTCGATCGTCTCCATACATTTTCCCGCATTGAAATGTCAAAAGCGATTAAAAGTGACAGTTAGTTTCGACAAATAGTCCGTCGTGCTGCAGGGGCAGCGGTGTTAGCATGACGGATAATTTGTCGTTACTATATGTCACTTTTCTCGATCATCTCCATACATGTTCCCGCATATAAATGTCAAAAGCTATTAAAAGTGACAGAAAGATTCGACAAATGGTGTGTCATGCTACGCAGGCTGGCAGGTCGACTTGTGTTTAGGCTCGTACATTGGCGGACACGGACGGCGTTACACTTTTGTCTAAGGTCTCATTTGCACTAAACTGTAATGCCAAAGAGCAAGAGCAATCGTGCAATACAGAAAATCCTGAAGTCTAACGCCGTGCGTGTCCGCTACTGTACCTAACTCAGCGTATAGCCTTAGGCCTGTTGTCCACGAACTCTTTTGTAGGCCGTAAAATATGAACATTTACATATTTTTAAGATAGACGGTGCGTGAAACGTCATGGCGGTCCGTCAACATGCTCCCTTCCTTCGTGATCAATACAGCATTGAATACTTATTTTTTATCAGTTTTAAAGTAGCAAATAAATATTACGAAGACCGTATCTTTTGAAATCTCTAGTCTCCCCACATAACGTATCGGACGAGTGTTACAAGATTTACCCCCCAATATAAAACATCCCTTCAGGATGTCGTTGGACTGTGTTTGTACATTTGTACGGATAAAATAAACTTCAACCGAATACCTTTGTAGCTCCTAATGCTATTGTCATACGGCGCGTTTTGGAATGACAAGTGACACATGCGTTCGTCTTCAATAAAATCACCTTTTCTCAACGCAAATATTTTTAGTACTGGAGTGCACTTCGTTTTTCCATTGCCTGAGGCGAAATTGACTATTTTATATTTTCCTCAATAAATTGAGTGTTTCTGACATGTAAGTTCTTTTACTATTATGGGTTGCCTGGAAGAAAATACTCTAAGAGATAAGTCCTCCCATTGCAATTAATGTACTTGTTAATTTCATAAAAATACCTAAGTCGATAGTAAGTGCAATACTAGAGCCATTTCGATAAATAATTTATTTCTTCTGAAAGAAAGATTATATAGGACGTCATTGACGCATAGTTTTGATTTCGGCCATGGTTTAGAAGATATAATTATTTATTGGAAGTGGCGCTAGTTTCGCACCGTGTGGCCCGTTTTGATTGTTAATAATAAAACGTCTTTTTTGTATCTAGGTATCTATTTGTTTAGTTATTTTAGCAAAAAAATAGAAAGGGTAAAAATACGTTATATTATGTAGGTTATACATTTTTCCTTAAAAAACTATGACCTAATATATTAAGTAACAGGTAAATGTTACAAAAAGCAGAATCACACTTGACCGGAACTACGAACTTCCTGGCCAGCCGAACTTCCGAGGCAATCTGTGATAATTAAAAAGTTTTGCCCTGGTTGCCTAAACTAACCTACACAAAACTAGTTTTACCTAACGATCGATTTGTAAAATTGTTTTCCGACAGTTGCTGCTCTACAATTGAGTCTTTTCAGACTTTGAATGTTGCCACAATCGTTTCTGGGTTTGCAGTCATCGCAGCAGCTGATTTTCTACTACAACTCGATTGACGCGCGCGATACATGACCAAGCATATCTATACCAATATTATAAAGAGGAAAGATTTGTTTGTTTGTAACGAATAGGCTCCGGAAATACTGAACCGATTTGAAAAATTCTTTTACTGATAGGAAGCTACACTAACCCCGAGTGTCATAGGCTATATAAGATTTTCAAAAAAATTAGGGATCCTTACCTAAACTCAAATAATGTAACCCAAGGTGCAATATTTTTTCCGTTGTTTACATATTTTGACAGGTGGTTTGTTGTTGTTGTTTGTTTTTTTATTCGGCCATTCTGGGCAGTCAAAAGAACATAGTCTATAGAGCCAAGTCTTTTGTAGTATGTTATATTCTATGGCGTAACGAAGTAAGCCGGGACAGCTCGTATAATAATATTTTTATCGTCCATAAGTATAAGTATATAACAATAAGTAATTTTATCTTAGTTTTATAAATAGCTACTTTACCTATTTTTAGTACCTTCATTTTGTTTGCATCCAACAATCCGTTAAAAAGTATAATTTATCAAACAAACCCCCGCTTTTACGACCTAAAGAAAAGGAAATACATTAATCTCTTTTTTTTCCATTTTAACTGATTTCTATCGTGAAAAGGTTGTGTGTTAACAAACCATTGTTGGGCAGGGCGACATTTCTTTTATCTACGATTAACTACGTTCTGACTATTAAACATTAGGCTCGCTTAGCAATAAAAGCTAGTAAAATATATTAAAAGTAAATTGTCAGAGTCGGAGCATAAAAATAGAAAGAACCTAAGTCTAGGGTGCCCTAAAAACTATAATAAAAATATAATATAAACATACCCAGACCCAGAAAACAAATATCGATTACCATCAAAATTCATAATGAATATGTATCTCTGAAGCATCACTGCTAACTAAACCATGGCGGTCAGATTAAAAGTAGTAGTATTTAATAACCAATGGATTCACTAAGTCATTATTTTGGTTGTCAACTGATACAGAATACTGATATACTGGTCGGGAGAATTTATTAGTTTTATAAACTTTTAGCTTTTTATAAACTAGAGGCTGCCCCGCGGTTTCACCCGCGCAGATTTCTCCCGTTTTTTTCCTGTTCCCGTGGGAATTTCCCTTCTTAGTGCTCACCTACACTCCCCAAGGAACCTACATGCAAAATTTCAGCCCGCTACGCCTAGTATTTACGGCTCTGCGTTGTCTATCAGTCAGTCAGTCAGTAACGGAAGAGTTTTATATATATTGATTACTTTATTCTGTCGAACCCTACTACTTCAAAACGCGCCGTAAGCTCACAAAATATTTATAAAATGCACCATTTGTTTACATTTATGGTCCCTTCAAAGTCACAAGTCGTTGGTCGTGATTGAAAGATAACAAATAGATAATTAACATTACTTTGGTTAAAATTTATTCATTAAAGGCGATTGCCTACGCAAAAATACACCACTCTCGATAAAAATACATAACTTATAAAGTAATGTCCGAGATACACATAAATATTTATTTAAGCTGAGATAGGCTAGTAGACAAAAATAGCTTTGAATTTGTGGCCTGCGAGCTGACAGACAAAGAGAAATCGCTTTTTGCCTTCTTTCTCTGCAATTCGAAGGTTTGTTGTAATATATTTGTATCAGTTTATGTAATGTAGATAAGTCAAGTACCTATTTGTTTAAATTAAAAAAGAGAGTGATGATTCATAACTTTTAAAAATTCAATTAATTCCTTCGTTTATGTCATCTAGTAGTCAGAGATGTGACTTATCTAAAATAAAAGTATCTTAAATACAGATACAAGATACAAAATACGTATCTTCAATCTTGTATCTAGATACTTTTTTTTAAATGCATTTTGTATCTGGTATTTAAATACTTTTGTTAGGTATCTTAGTATCTTGAAGATACTTTGTTTGCAAAATACTTTTAGATTGGATTATGAGGGTGTGTTTGTGCATGGCGTTTTAATTTTTTCTTGTTTAGAGAAAAAAAAAATTGTTTCTTTGTATCGAATAAACTTAGTCCATAACTAACTAGACCGATATTTAAAAAAAAAAACATTAGAATCCTGAATTATTCCCGACTAGCTTTCCCGGCGAACTTCGTATCGTGCCTCACACACAATTTTACATGGAAAAAATTAAATGTCGTTTTAACTAACTTCCCCTCCGTTTTCCATATTTTGTCACCTTTTAAACCTTCCCTGGACTAGAACGAACATTTTAAAACCAAAATCAACTAAATCGTCCCGGCCGTTCTCGAGTTTTTGCGAGACTAACGAGCCACGATATTTTTTCATAGATATATAGTAGAAGGAGATAGATTAATTAACAAAGCCTATACAATAGAGTCTATTCAATAGACTATAGATAAAAAATATTCCCAAGAATTCAAAATAGCGGAAAGGCTTTAATTATGTAAATGTTAATATTTATTTATTTCTTTATGTAATATTTGATACCTACTATTGCTTGTGCTATTTTGAATTTTTGTGAATATTCTATACTATTATTATGTTCATCAGGGATAATTTAGGATTCATAAGATGAAAAAATAAAACGGTCCGGTAGTTATGAGCCTATTCGATGCAAACGAACACAAAAATTAGTGTAAACTTACATTGTAGGGCGGTACAAAGTTCGGCGTGCTTGCTTGTTTTATACAGGGTGTCCGGGGAAGTTATAACATAATTTTAAGGGTGTATTCTATGATGAATTTCATATGAGGGGTCGCAGCCCCCCCCCCCCTCAGTATGATGTTTTTAAGTTTTTTGGCAAAAGTCAACCCTGCCTACTTTAAAATTCACAGTTAAAGATCATAGGCTCACGGAAGCTTCATTAAGGTCATGATCGAAGGCCAAGTAGTTAGGCTACCTAAGCTACTAACAAAATAACCACGTATTGCCTTGACTTGCATTTTTTAAAGTTACCACAAAAATATGCAGATGCTTTTTTTTATTTTTTGTGTTTCATTGTTAGCTTTTGAGTTGTTCTCCAAAATGGTACTAGATTTATTTCTTAAATATATTACTATTACTTCAGAAATTATCAACTACATTTCTTAAAGTAAAGGCAATACAATTAAGAGAGGACGACTTTTGCAATAAAAAAACTTCATACGGAGGGAGGGGGGGGGGGTTGAGGTTGCGACCCCACATTTGGGGTGTTTTCGTCGATAAAATTGATCATAGAATAAATACACCCTTAAAATTATGTTATAACTTTCCCGGACACACTGTTTAATGTTATTTGTCCAATATACGAAATGAACGCGATTTACTCTTAAAAACTCATAAAAAAAAGTTACGTAAAAAGTATTTTATCTATAAAAAAGTATCTTCAAGATACGTATTTTGTATCTTGTATTTCAGATACTATTTTAGAAAGGTATTTGCATCTGGTATCTGAAATACTTATTTAAAAAGGTATTTGTATCTTGTATTCAGATACTTTATTCAAGGTATCTTGTACATCTCTGCTAGTAGTAAAGGGTACCCTGTTTTGACCATGTGCAATAGAATATATGCAGTTTAAATAACTAATAATCATCTATATCTCTTA
Source organism: Euspilapteryx auroguttella (assembly GCA_951802225.1). Lineage (NCBI taxonomy): Eukaryota > Metazoa > Arthropoda > Insecta > Lepidoptera > Gracillariidae > Euspilapteryx > Euspilapteryx auroguttella. Next base: position 3,370,867 of record OX637663.1, on the reverse strand, counting down.
GCCGCGCTTCACCTGATGTACGTTGTTCCCTAGGAGTCTAAGGCAACGAAATAAATTCTTAATATAACCGTCCAGTAAAAAACAGATTTTGGTGTGTTGTTAATGTAGTCAACAGAAAAGCTAATATTTACCCCAATTTTAAAGCCAACCTCAGTATTCTCTTGAACAGTGTTGTACTTCCCCGGTTATAAAAACGGTATTTAAATAAGAATATACTGAAAGCCAACAAGTCGCGTAATTAAAACAAATATTTGGTCTGCCTTGCGTTAAATAGGTCGCGAGAGATACATCAAATGTCTATTAAAAGCTACATGAAAAAATACAAAACAAAAAAGGAAATAAATATCTGAGTAATAAGTTAGTAGAATTTGAGCAAAATTATTAAGAAGTTACCTAGTTTATTTTCAGAAGCGGTGTTAAAACGCGCGTGTCTCTCAGCCCGGGGGTTCGAGGTTCGATCCCTAGTGGCTGCACATACAATTAAGTATTTTCAAGCGGCACGGACTATATCGTCCTAATGATGTCGACAGTTCTCGTTAACGAATACGATGTACCGGGTTGTTATAATTATTATGGACTGTTTGTAAACTAGTCAAGTAAAAAAAATCCTATAAACAAAATTAATATAATATTTGATATTGAGCCGTGATACTTTAAGCAAGCATTCTTTACCTTCGGTTTTAAAGTTAAGATAACAAACAAATCTAGTGAAAAGTTGGCAATAAGCCTCTTTGTTAAAAAAACATAATAGGAGCAAAAAAAGCAATAATAACAGCGAAAGAAAGAATAATACAGAAAAAGTTTTTCAATCCCTTTTGCTAGTCGCCCGAGACCGAGTCGGAACGAAGTTTGAAAATTTTACAATTGAGAGTGATTGGCTTTTGTTTCCTAAAAACGGAATTATGCATTAAAAAACAATATTCACAAAACTTTTAACTTATTTATTTTTCTGTTGTTTTTTTTTAAGTAGAACTGTTTTAAGAATGCCGTGGTCAAACGTTACACCACCTTTATAAACAACACACCTTTATAGTTTAATGTAAGTATACTGTGTTTGTCTGTCTGATGAATAAAACTTGCTTCTTAGTTTCCGACTGTTTGAAAAATAAGATAATAATAATAATAATAAGATATCAGTCATTCATTCATTAATTCATAAATGTCACAAGCGTAGCAGAAGCAAATTATTCTACTACTAGCAGCCCGTCCCGGCTTCGCACGGGGTAGACAATTTAGTCATATGTTGTTTTGGCTGGAGACAAAAATACAGCCCGATCAGATCAACGAAATAATCGTCGCTGAGCTGCCTAATAAAGACGAAGACCCACTCCTGTATTTCGGCCCAACCGACTGAAGATGTCGGTTGATGCGGGCAGCTATGACTCTGTCGAGCAGCTTTCCCGCCTCGTCCAACAGGACGATAGGCCGGAAATCTGACGGAGCGATAGAGTCAGCGAGCCGGCTCTCTTTTCTGATGAGGACCAGCTTGCCCGTTTTCCACTGCAGAGGGAACACACCTTGTTCCATACAGGTGCAGAACAGGCTGCGGAGCCGAATCTCCAACGCCTCCGGCTTCAACGACAGGAACCAGGCCTTGGCTGGAATTCCATCCAAGCCTGGTGCCGTCTTTTTGCCGCGGAGGCGCTCTGCCGCCGCTGCCAACTCTGCCTCTGAGTGCCGCAATGGGCGGCTAGGGGAAAAGTACGCGCTGAGTAGCAGCATCTCCCCCAGCATGCAGGACACGAAACCCTCTCCCCGCATTATACTCTCCGGCCAGAGCACGTGGTCCGCGGAGGGACGGACGGCTATGGCTGCGAGGCCTGAGCGGTCCGAGATCCATCCGTTGGGCACAAATCCTCCGAAATAGTAGTGCTCTGCCACCACCGCGACGTGAATTTGCCACTGCGCCAGACTCTGCATGAACAGGTCCATGGCTGTAGCGCAGTGGTTCAAGTTCGGCTGTAGGATCCGGGTGGCCATTACTGGTCCTGAGGCGGAGCGACATCCATGGCCACCGCGAATTAGCTATCAGCGGTGGCAGGCCTAGGGGAAGCACCGGGCCCCTTCCCCTATCCTTTTCCCTTCCCCTTGCCTTTGGCCCCTTGGCTGGTCTTGCCGCAGCTGCCCAGACTGTGTGAGGCAAGCTGGCCGCTCGCCTGGCAGAGCGGGCAGCTCACCTCAGCCTCGCAGTTTCCTGGTCGACCGCAGCGGTAGCAGAGGCCACTGCGGTCGTTCTGCGAGGTGCAGTCTGCCCGGAGGTGCCCCGTCTCCAGACACCGGAAGCAGCGCCTCGTTCGCCGCGGGAGGAGCCTAGCCCGGACAATGCTCCATCCGAGCTTGAGTTTTCCGGCGAGTGCGATATTCCGCGCCGCATCTGTCGGGCAGCGTACCCACACTGCGCCGAGGCCACTCTCGTTGACGATGCGCCCCACCTGGACGTCCGCCACCCTGCAACCACCGCTTGCCGCGACTGCGGCTGCGGTTTCAGCAGGGGTGACGGAATCGTCCAGATCCATGAGGCGCATCTCTGCGCTGCTTATGGGTCTGGAGACCCTCACCGTATCTTCGGTCAACACCTCCCTTAGTTTCTGGGCTAAGGCGTCTGCCTTGGCCCTGGCTTCTTCTGGAAGCCCGGAGATCTCCAGCAGGCGGGCACCGGTTGCAGCCGCACCGAAGCGGATGCTGTCGATGCCCAGACCTACCAGGTCGAGCCTCCCTTTTGCAGCGGAGATCACCTGAGCATAGGTGAGACCTCCCTGCACAGCCTCCGGGCCAAGGCTGTGACCACCACCGCCGCAGTGCGGGGAGTGCGCAACTTCTTGGCTGCTGCCTTGGACTTTTCCAAGGCCGTCTGCTTCGGCCCTGGAGTAGGGGCAGCCGGGACTGGAGCCACCCGCTCCTTGTCCCTGTTCCTCTTCCTCTTCTTTTTCTTCTTTTTGCCCCTTTAGGCCCCCGTCACCAGGGTCCAGCCATCATCATTGGCCCGACCAGTGGGAGGAGGGACGTGGGGGGCAGAAGAAGTGCCCGCCTCTGGTTGCCAGGCGGGCGCTCGGGTCTTCGGGGCTGGAGCCGCTCTGGGCGCCGGGGCTGCTCGTGGGGCCGGTGGGGCCGCACGAGGGGCCGCGGCCGCTTCGGCCTTCGGGGTAGCTCGAGGGGCCGGGGCCGCTCGAGGCACTGGAGCCGAGGGGGCTCTGTCCACGGCCAAGGACGGCCGAGGTCGCTGGGCCGGGAGGAGGCGCTCGTCCAGGGCCTCTAGTCAAGCGTTCAACATGGTCCCAAACTGGACCATCATGTCGCGTTTGACCTCCACCAAGTTGAGGGCCGAGGGGGCTCCAGACCGAGCAATCTTCCGGAGCTCCTCCATCTCCCTTCGGAGGAGGGCCATTTCTCTATGGAGGCTCCTCGCCTCCTCCCGGGCTGCCTTCGCCTCTCCCTTGAGGCAAGCGTTCTCTGCCGTGAGCAGCCTGCTCTCCTCAGAGGAGGTTCTGTTCCTCAGCTCCTCGGTATTCCGAGAGATGGAAGCCGAGGCGGCTACCCCCCCCCCCCCCCCCCCCCCCCCCTCCTCTCCATCCCGCCCGCCGTGGTGCCCGGCGCGCTTTTCAGACTGCATCGCAAACAACGGCCACGGCGCTATGGCGGTTTTGTTTACTGTTTGAATTTTTTAATTCGTAATATCTTTTGAATGGAAACTCCAATTTAAATAATTTATAACACTATTTTATAGGTAGTTAAATGATCTTGACCATAAAATAATTTATTTGTATAAGGATTAATATAAACACATAAATAGCATGGTTTGAATTTGGTTAGCATTTTCATTAATGTTTAAAATGAAAAAAGTTGTTGTAGTGACATAACTACAATAGTTGGACATATGCTACCGCGGAGTTTTTTGTAGACATTATGATGTTCTTCAATATTGTTGTACATTATTTTGTTCTATCGCTAATAGTTTCGGCAGCGCATTCGACGAAAGACATTTTAAGACTCATTTTTCTACACCTTCGGTTACATTGTTCAAATTTTATTAAGGATCCCTAATTTTTTTCAAAATGAAATAGAGCCTATGTCAAATTGGAAGAATGTAGCATTCTATTGGTGAAACAATTTCTTAAATCGGCCCAGTACTCTTTGAGCCTATTCATTACAAACATACAAACATACAAAAATAGGTACAAATCTTTCCTCTTTATAATATTAGTGTAGATTACAAAAATTACAAATTAACAGTCTGCTAAAGTTACATTTTACAGGAATTCTAATTATAGAATTCGCATTGGAAAATAAACAAAATAATATTTCAAGCGTGGTTTCACATGCTTTGACGTTATTTAAGTAGACTTTGATTGAGTAGTATTACAATGTAAGTAGGCCTACCTTATCATTAGGTAATAAGGTTTATAATCATTTATTAAAAACAAACGCAAAATTAAATACATCTGTAAAGATATTTTATATTATAACAAACGTAATTATTAATTAACGAGGATTTCGTCCATCTTTTCGTAATTAATGCAAGACTGATCATAACAATGTTTTACTCAGAAGACACGGCGAGATGAAATTTACCAATTTCCTTAATTATCCAACGTAATGGGACCCCGCCTGACGAAATATGATTTGTAAGAACAATTAATTAAATAAGTTAGCTAAACAAAATTAATTACGATTTCATAGAAGACATTTTTTTTTTACTTTTGTTTACAGGGGTGGTGCAGGGTTGAGTTTATTTTACTAATATACTAAATAATAAAGGTGAAATATTTGATGGTTGTTTGTTTGATTCGAAGCTCCGAAACTACTGGACTATTTTGGAAAATTCTGTATTTTATAAATTATCTGCTCTTGATCATAGTGGCGGCGTAGAACTTGCTTAGCGCAAAGTTTTTTTTAAGTTACATTTGTTGTTTATTTATATTTGAAAACTCAAGAAATGGTGTTAACGGTAAATATATTTTTCGATTAAATTTTAATAGGTCACATAAAATTAAGGAAAAATAATAAGACGAGAGAAATTCCTCGCTAAAAATGAGTGAAGATGACTGTGACAGGATAATACCCTTTTGATTATAAACATTAATTATCGTTAAAAACGCCCTTACAATAAATCACAGCATACAACGGGGTTAAAAGTTTAACAATAAAACCAAAACTTGGCACAATTACCTATAACAGAAAACAGAATATTAACGATAATTCTGATTTAATAAAAAAAAAAATATTTTAAACATTGTTTTCTATGTTTGAAGAAAAATTCATTTGTTGGAGCATAAACTACTTGCCTCAATTTTACTTAAACTTTAGCAATCCTACTAAAACATATTATACATGAAAGTTTGCAATGATGTTTGAAGGTTTGTCCCACTTTCACAATAAAACTACTGATAGGATTTGTAAAACTTGACAGTATTAATAATAATGACATATTATGTCATATGTATTATTAATCTGAATATTTAAGAGGATATTTTTTTTAATAATATTGTGTGAATGATAGCTACAAATATATTTTGGTAACGTAATCAAATTTGACTGTCATTGCGAAAGGGAGCAGAATCATTTGACAGAGGAGGGCTCGTTTGGGGGCGTCTCCAGGCGACCATTGTCGTAAGGCAAGGCAAACATTGTTTGCCAGAGCCAATTAGTGGGCACCCTGAACTACCTCGCCTCTATCAGTATAGGATACTTTACGAAATAAGGTATCAATATTAATTAGATTAGTCTAATTGACTTTCAATAAGCGATATCTTGTATCCTGTATTGAATAAATCATTTTTTACTTTTTTTTTTACTTTTACTGTATGCTACGCATGTACGTAAACAAGAGAAAAATCAATTATAAAAAATATAAATCCATGTTTGAACATATAAATAAGAACACTTTACAAATAAATGTCAATCTCAAACTCGAGACAGGCTCAAGGCCCATTGAATTGAAGAAATATAAAACAGAATCTCAAAAATGAGAACAAAATTTCCAGTTGACGAAATTCAATATTAATAATTAGGTACGGTCTTGAGTTGACTCTCTTTTGCCTTGGAATTCCAATATACACAGGATTGTGACTTATTTACGAGGAGGCAGGTATAATCTTAATTTATTTTTTATATTAAATAAAAAATAAAAAATTTCGTTCTCTGTAGCTACCGCGCACCGGAAGACGTAGGGCAGGCAGAACCGCAGCAAGGTGTTGTCAGACGACTTGGTGAAGGTTACAGGAGTAAGTACACTGGATGAGGGTCGAACAAAGGACTGGTCACTATTATGATCTGTGGGGGAGGCCTATATTCAGTAGTAAATTCGTGAGCTCGTTCGGTGGTGTTACGCTAATGAGTCTGATCCGCGGCACGGCAGAGGGTTCTTCCCAAAAGCGCCAAGACGGCCGCCGGGGGGTTTTAGTGGGTGCGAGCCCCACATACACCCGACGTTCCTCCGAGGTACAGTCTTGGTTGCGTTGGAAAACCACCTGTCCATCTAGTTCCTACAGTGTTCTGCTATCCGAACAAGAATCTCCATCTATCACAGCAAATACTATACACCATCATACTTAACTAAATTTAAGGTACCAACTAAGTAGTCGTAATTGACTTACAATAAGTGATACCATGTATCCTTTATTGAATAAATAATTTTTATTTTTATTTTTCATGATTGAACGTTTTTTGCTCGAGATAGAAGTCTTTCGGCCAAGATGATGATTTCTGTTAGATCTAAAAGGAATTCAACAGCTACCTTACTAAATTTGTTGAACCAAAAATTATAAAACACAGCGCCGGATGGAAATTGAAAAGCTATTATAATTAGTACATACCTCTTTTGTAGTTTATCATCTAATTCACGTAGGAACTACCTGCTAAGCTTTCTTTGTCTGGTGAAAAAGAGAAAAAGAAAATAACGCTAGCTTCATTGTGTTCAATGAATAGCAGAACTTTCTTTAAAATATTTACCTTTTTTTACTCAATTTTCACTCTATTAATTTTGATTATAATTGTGTTTTTGGATAATAGAATCCTTAAAACAGAATAGAATAGAAAATCAATTTATTGTATGCAAACATAGGTAGGTAGTTAAAGTTTAAAAATGCTTGGGAAAATGCTTTTTTGCATAATAAATAGCGTTAGTCTTTTTTTTGTAAGTATTCATTAAGTTCGCATGCGGTCATGCGGTGGAAATGCAACTAGATATTTACGTTGAAAATCCTACACCTTACCTTAACTTTTTTTCCTTAATTTTCATTACGTTTCATATTTATAAAGTTATTAAACGACCCTGCGAACTTCGTAGCGCCTGATTTATTACTATGTTGCTTTTCCGGTAATTATTCGATTTTTTCTCGACGTAAAAACCTTCGTAGTACTTCAACGACATTTAAAAAATAATAAATGGTAAAATTGGTACAGGCGTTGTTGAGTAATGCGCTTACCAACACATTTTGCGATATTTTTTTTATATTCAGTAGAGATTCTGTACCTACATGAATTTCTCGCCGGAAATTGGTAAAACAGAAAGACACAACTTCTGTTTTAGACAATTTAGTAATACATCTTGTCAAAGACATCCTGTATAATTATATCTTCGTAAAACCGCGGGCACAGCTGTTCTTATGTAAAAAGTGTTTACTTGTAATTCAGAAAAAAGCCCTATTGATCCTACTTAAGTGCCCTTAATGTAAACCAACGCTTTGTTTTTTCACGCACAGTTGGCAATTGCGAGCATTATTATCATTTTTTATTTATAGAATACTTACCTAACTAACTGCCACGACTTTGCACGGGTATAATATCTATCTATCTTTGTTGTACCACAGTATAATAAATAGCACTACATACAGTATGGGCACTCCCAGCCTCCCTCAGCATGTGCGGCTCCCCCGCTCTCGGTTACCTCTCAGTTACCGCTCAATACAAATAAAGCAGCGTCGCACGTCTCATCTCACTCGGACAAGGAATGATACGCGTACACGAGTTTCGGCTGTGCGCGAAGCAACGCGATTTTTTGTATGAAGTGTGGTTATATGTCGAGGCCCTATTACGGCCGCTTTTGCAATATTGCTTTGCGTCCTCTTTGCGTTTTTTTTTATTGACTTTGACATTCTAAAGGACGAAAAGCAATGTTGCAAATGTGGCCGTCATATGTCCTCAGGGTGGTATTTTGTAATGCCATCTGAAGGGAAAGTACACTAAATACGGAGATAGAACACTTTACTGAAAGGAAGCCAAATAAAATCCGTTTCGTGATTTAGTGCGAGTTAGCTAAGTACTTCATAAATAAACTATCAAAAACCTAAATTAGTAATTGGTATTTGAGTTTTTTTGCTTTTCATGCTAGCCACGCGCAACAAACTTGAAAGTCCCCTAAAAGAGTAGAAAAACTTCTAAAACTCTTTGCAAGTGGATTTATTTAGCGGACCTTAGCGGCAATCACGATAAAAACCGAGGTCCTGACTTTAAGGGCTTTAGTTCAGAAGTTGAGATCGAGTGTGATCTTCTAAGATGAGAGGTCACGACCTGACTTCAGGAGGTGGAAGTAATTGACTCATTACCTTATATAATGAAGACGTTCTTAAAACGTCAAAAATTAACGATTAAAGTATAAAAACGCTATAAGGCTACAAAGGAGGCCTCAAAATGGTCTTGATTGGTTACCTCATTCTTACATTTTGGATTAGGATAATGCATGAATATCCTGTGTACATAAAACAACAAAGTGTAGTTAACAAAATGCTACATTATTACTTTAAAATATGTATAACAAATACATAAACTTTTTATTTATTTAAATCAATATATATAAAACTCTTCCGTTACTGACTGACTGACTGACTGACAGACAACGCAGAGCCGAAACTACTGGGCGTACAAAGCTGTAAATTGGCACGTGGGATGAGGATTTCCTCCCGTGAGGATTTCCCGAAATTCCCACGGGAACGGGAAAAAACGGGATTTTTGGGTTTATGAGAGATCTGCGCGGGAAAAACCGCGGGGCAGCCTCTAGTTTATCATATTTATGATCTGGTTTTTATTATCTAGTGTCATAATGTGCCACATTTTAGATATTTGCCTTAGTTTAGAAGATTTTTTTTCGCGAATGGCGCTAGCAACTAGCATCGCTGTTAACTGGCTCTTAATTGACTTTGTTTTATTGATGTAGTGATAAAGAAACAACGTTAAATAATACATTTTCATTGGAAACTAACAGATTTACTTTAAAATAATATAGGTACATGGGATTGAAATCCAAAACTTTGTTAAAACCAGGTTTCAATTCCAATACAGTGCACCGACAACTTGTCATACCTATCACAGATAGACATGGCTCAGTAATTTGATGCACCCAAACGTAAAGCCTATTTTAAAGGCAGTTTTCCATTGTGGTCGGAATGAGCGGAGAGAGGAAGCGGACTTATTTGAAATTTAATTTAATTTTAGTTTAAAACTTAACTAGATTTCAGTAATATGTCCGCGCTCTACCCTTTTTCTCTACTATTCGTTTACAGTATGATGAATTAGTTATTTGTTGTTTTTTTTTTGGAAATAAAGCGTTTTCTATCGATTTTTTATCATAGAAAACGCATCTTATATATTTTTAAGATAACCAGGCATGAATCAGTAGTTAGCATGCACAGTAAAAAAAAAAACTCAATAACGGACTACTATGTAAAAGTTATGCGTATATATATACCTATGTACGCGTCGACATGATAACAGTTTTTTATAAATTGACTAGAAGCTGCCCCGCGGTTTTTCCCGCGCAGATTTCTCATAAACACAAAATTCCCGTTTTTTCCCGTTCCCGTGGGAATTTCAGAAAATCCTTTCTTAGTGCACACCTACACTCCCTAAGGAACCTACGTGCAAAATATCAGCCCGCTACGCCAAGTATTTTGGGCTCTGCGTTGTCTGTCAGTCAGTCAGTCAGTCAGGCAGTCAGTAACGGAAGAGTTTTATATATATTGATTATGTCTAACATGAAGCTCTTGTACTAAGTATTTTTGTAATCTTGACGGCAGAGTAATTAAGCGACCTACGTGTTGGAATTCGTAAAAGTAGGCTGGTTGAGCGCACACAAGACAATCAAAACATTCATTGGGGATGCTAATATACAGCGATGGGAATAATTGGCTTTGATATTGACAATGAGGCTTCTACTGCTCCTATCATAATGGAAGAAAACCACTATCAGGCGTAATCCGAGCAAAGGCTTCATTTTGATAGCAAAATCTATCACAGGCCTAATAGAAATACACCCTAAAGCGAGGGGTTGTTCGATTTAGCTCCATTGAGCTCCAGGAGTTCATCACTGAGCTAATAATAACCTTGTACTGAGGTTACTTTGTGTAGGTTACCTGATAATTAATTTTGAATAGTATTGACTTAATGAGCTTGTTGTGCAATGCAGCTATTGATGTTAAGAGCCAGTTTACAGCGATGATAGCGCCATTCTCGAAAAAATAAAAACTTCTAAACTAAGGCAAATATCAAAATTGTGGCACAATATCAGTATTTTTTGAGCACAGTTATGTAGTCCAAAATAAAAAGAACAAAATCCACAGATTGTTGCCAGAAGTGGCCACTTTGAGCAAAACTTTGTAGCTTACTTTGGTCTTTAACTTAATGGCTATACAAAAGTGCCCTAAAAATACTAGGCTACATTATCTAGTGTCATATTGTGCCAAATTTTTGATATTTGCCTTAGTTTATGATATATTTGTTTTATATGAATGGCGCTAGCATCGCTGTAACATTATAGGGCGTTTTCGCCTTTTTAACGTTAAACTTCATCTCAGTTCAGTTTTACTTTTCCTGCAACTGATAGTGAGGCCGTGTCCATATCAAGTCATGCACTATTTTTTTTTGCATTCAATCAGTAGTATAAACTCTTCCGTTACTGACTGACTGACTGACAGAAAACGCAGAGCCGAAACTACTGGGCGTAGCGGTTTAAAATTTTCCACGTGGGTTCCTTGGGGATTGTCGGGGAGCACTAAGGAATAATTTCCCGAAATTTCCATGGGAACGGGAAAAAACGGGATTTATGTGTTTTAAGAGCAACCAGGGCGGTTGGAACCGCGGGGTAGCCTCTACTTAGAATATAAAAAAAACGTCGATCATAAAAAACTTAGTTATCAAAGAAATTCACGACGAAGTTCTAAGTAACCTAAAGTAAATTCTCAAATTAATCTTAATCTTGAAATTAATTAAACCTCCTTTGTATCATTAGTCGTTTTGAAAGAGACCAAGTTAATGATTTAGATCTTGTTTCTGCCGATAAAATTGCGACTCTGCATTTCATTTTCAATGTACAGTAGCCAGAAAACACAGTCCAATGCCTTTTTAAAAACGCTTTTGTTTGCCATGTACTCAGTGACAAAAAACGTGCTCACAAATTTTCACAATACAGTTACATAAAGTGCATATAGGCTTAGTTACAATCTTTACCTACCAATAATTAAGAGGAAAAATTTGATTGTTTGTTTGTAAGCATTGGATTGATAGCATTTGGGCTCCGAGACTACTCAACCGATTTCAAAAATACATTCACTGTTGGGAAGCTACACTATCCCCAGGTGACATAGGCTATTGAATTTTTACAAAAATTCAGAACGCAAGGCGGTAAGAATTTCGCCGTACAGCTAGTCTATCTACTAGATACAAAAGAATAAAAATGAATCGTGGTTCGTTAGTCTCGCTAAAACTCGAGAGCGGCCGGGCCGTTATAGCAGATTTGAAATGTTCGTAGTAGTCCAGGGAAGGTTTAAAAGGTGAGAAAATATGTAAAAATGTAGGGAAAGTTAAAATTGTAAGGCGCGAAACGAAGTTCGGTGGGACAGCTAGTCTATACCAATAATATAGAGAGGAAAGATTTGTTTGTTTGTTTGTAACGAATAGGCTCCGGAAATACTGAACCGATTTGAAAAATTCTTTCACTAGTAGGAAGTTACATTAACCCCGAGTGTCATAGGCTATATTAGATTTTCAAAAAAATTAGGGATCCTTATCTAAACTCAAATAATGTAACCCAAGGTGCAATATTTTTTCCGTTGTTTACATATTTTGACAGGTGGTTTGTTGTTGTTGTTTGTTTTTTATTCGGCCATTCTGGGCAGTCAAACGAACATAGTCTATAGATCCAAGTCTTTTGTAGTATCTTATAATCTATGGCGTAACGAAGTAAGCCGGGAAAGCTCTTATTTATTGAAGCTGTAAATTGTTGCTTTCAACTGGCCAGTATCCATAGTAAACTCCTTTATGCTATCCAGAGTTTTGTTCTACTTTTTTACTCTATAGGCGATTTGATAGAGCCCCAGCACATAAATCTACACTATATATACCTACACTTTAACAGAATAAATAAATACGGTTTTTACTACAAGAAAGGGTTGCTTGAAGTGCGGTATATGGTACGACGTAAGATTTCATGACTATTTCTTTTTTTAGCTTTTCTAGAGACGCTGTTTTACTACTTGCGTAAAGTTGATTTTATTTTACAGCATTTTTAGGACGGAAAACGGGTTGCTAGGGAGCGAAGTTTTTTTGACACCTGAAAATTTATACCACCTCTATCACAAGCAAAATAAATTCTGTGTTGCTGCTTTAAAGACTTATGTAAATAGTTAATTATTTATTTGAATGGACTTGACTCTACTTCAGCCGACTATTTTACCAATGTCTCAAGTTCATAAATGAGTTTATCTCTGAATTTCCAGTAAACGACATTTCACTCTTGAACAACCCTGAGATAAACGGTTGGACTGGACATTAGCCCGGCAACGTTTTATGGTAACGGTTATTATAATGTTATTAGATATTATCGTTTTAAAACCCGCTTACAAAAAACGTTGAATTAATCTATACCAATATTATAAAGAGGAAAGATTTGTTTGTTTGTAACGAATAGGCTCTGGAAATACTGAACCGATTTGTAAAATTCTTTCACTGGTAGGAAGCTACATTAACCCCGAGTGTCATAGGCTATATTAGATTTTCAAAAAAATTTGGGATACTTACCTAAAGTCAAACCGTCTTATTCATAAAGATACAGTAGATTTTATGTAGCGTTACTGGAGGTCTACTTCTCTGGTTTGTTGTATGGTAAATACGTGACATCCAGTCTTAATTGACATACGTCAAATAACTAAAATGTTCTTTAACTTTTTATGAATAAGACGGAATTAATATAACCCAAGGCGCAATATTTTTTCCGTTGTTTACATATTTTGACAGGTGATTTGTTGTTGTTGTTTGTTTTTTATTCGGCCATTCTGGGCAGTCAAAAGAACATAGTCTATAGAGCCAATTCTTTTGTAGTATCTTATGTTCTATGGCGTAACGAAGTAAGCCGGGAAAGCTCGTAAATAATAATAACAATTACACATTAAACTAAGCAAACTAAACTCGTTCTAAATAATTTTGATAGTGCTCTACCACCATAGATGTGTAGCGAAGAATATGTTTTTTAGAACTAATAGAATCACTTAATTTAACTAGCAAAAAATTAATAAGGGATTAATTTGGTTCTTAAAAACACATTTCTCGCAACGCATCTCTGATCGAAACGCTCCTTAGCAACATAGAAAACTAATCCTTCCTTGTCTTCACAAAATGTCCTTTTAAAACAATTTAATTCTGTCATTAAACGCGCCTGCAACTGTTCAGTAAGATAACCTTTAACAGCGCCAGTTGAAGTCGAATGGAATTACCATGAAATTACAGCGGTTGATCTCAGACGGTACAAGTTGGTGGCGTCTTATATTGGATAGGACTTTCTCACACCGTACGGATACTAGTTGCGATGCAGAATATATTATGCTATTTGATGTTTTGAACTAAATTATGATGTCACCATTATTTACTTTCTTTTTTTTTCATTTTTAATTTGTCGCCCGTTATTTATTTTAAATAGCATCTGCAACTTAATAAGTTAACTATACTGCCGTGCTAAGGATATGAGCAGTAACTCCATTTTTGACGAAAATGAGTTAAATAATATATTTGAAATCAGCGCAATGAGCTCTATAAAATGAGCCGACCCCTATTTCGATAGCTTTATTGTAACCTATAGATTTTAGTAAGCATAACAACAGTAAGTCAGTTTTTCGTGCTGTCATACATAATATAATAGCAGTAACAATACTTACTGCATGATTTTAAGCACGACTTAACAATTGGCTACTTAATGTCGCGTAATATATTGACAGCAAGTATACATACTTCTTTAATAATAAGCAATATTGAACTACTCTTGACTAGCAACCACCTAGTATATTAACAGTAACTAGACTTACTGCTGGTATGCTTAGTGAAATAAATTATTTTATATTGTCATTTACTTGGCAATCAACAGCAAGTATATAACATACTGTCTTAATTCTTAGTTAATCTCAAGACTAGGGTTATCATATGAATGGCTTGACATAACAACAGTAAGTGCACTTCACTTATGAATTTCGAGTTATAAATTATGACTTCAGCATTAATATTAAAGTTTGTAAATACAAATACATAGCATCCCGAATATTATACAAAATCAAATATGTAACTCAAAATCTATACCAATATTATAAAGAGGAAAGATTTGTTTGTTTGTTTGTTTGCTTGTAACGAATAGGCTCCGGAAATACTGAACCGATTTGAAAAATTATTTCACTGGTAGGAAGCTACACTATCCCCGAGTGTCATAGGCTATATTAGATTTTCAAAAAAAATAGGGATCCTTACTTAAACTCAAATAATGTAACCCAAGGTGCAATATTTTTTCCGTTGTTTAAATATTTTGACAGGTGGTTTGTTGTTGTTTTTTTTTATTCGCCCATGGGCAGTCAAAAGAACAAAGTCTATAGAACCAAGTCTTTATAGTATCTTAATTCTATGGCGTAACGAAGTAAGCCGGGACAGCTAGTAGTCTATAATTTTACAGACTGCGTAGAAGCTGTGCGGGCCGCAAAATCTAGAAAATCCATCGATAAAATAATGGAAAGCACAGATTTTCAGGCAGCTGAAGGCCAGCATAGTTGAGATGATGTCTACGCGTATTATTGTCAGTGCAAAAGTCGATTTCGAAGGTCGGCAAAATCCATAAAATTTTCAAGAAAATAGTTCAGGGATGGATTGTGCCAGGCTAAACGCTTCTTTTAGACCAAAATCTGGAGCTCTGTCTTCTCTGCACCTAGGTTTTAGACGATGACTCCCCTAAGGTGGCAAAAGCTTTTCGTTTGGGATATGTTATTTGCGGAAAGCATCGCTGTTCATCGTCAACCCGAGGGGTTATCATAGCCTGAGCTGACAGAAAGAAACATCATGCAACATATTATAGAAAACCGAAGAGGGAAAATGATAGGACAGGTCACGATAATTACATAAAATACAAGGGATAATAGAAGGACGGAGAGGGTCTGGCAGACCGAGAGGAAGCTAGATGAAGCAGATAAAGGAGAAAGTTGGAGTGGAGACCCACAAGGACGTGAATGAAGCAGTGGAAAGACGACTGGAGTGGAGGAGGCTACACAGACAAGAGCTCGGCTCTTAAATGAAAGAAGAAAAAGAGCTGTCAGAGGTGCTTTGCTAGATTTTCCCATCATGCATGAATGATAATATTTCCCTGGGCATAAATGTCAGCCAATATTCCATGCGTACTGAAACCTCCCGGGCTAAGTCGTTCAGATGGTGTTTTTCCAGCTGAAATGACGCTGCTGCCCGTTGAGAGGGGTCATTCATTACTTGATTTAGGATGCGATATTTGAAAGCAATCTCTTTGCATCTTATCTTCAATTGACAATAAGGGCATCTGCTTGCTTCTTGCCATGTTTCCTTGGAGATTGCAGTCTCAAACACACAAAATATACGGTAGTTGAAGATGTCTATATTTTTATACCACCTTTTCAAACAACGGGAGTTGAGGGTTCGGAGGTGGCCTCATTGGCTTATTCCGATTTTGCTCCAAAACCATTGTTCTCTACAATTTTTGAGCTTCCATACATTCATTCCGATTTTGCTCCAAAACACATTTTGGTACGGTCAGAAAGGTAACACTTGTTTCAAATTTATTATTAAGTTATCAAAAAATACTACAATTATCTGTAGAGAAAAATATTTATTTACTCAGACTAAATTGAGTTGTACTATATGTATATACCTACCTATTTAAAAATGTAGGTAACGAAGTATAAAAACAATGTAAGTAAATTGTTA
Source organism: Euspilapteryx auroguttella (assembly GCA_951802225.1). Taxonomy (NCBI): domain Eukaryota; kingdom Metazoa; phylum Arthropoda; class Insecta; order Lepidoptera; family Gracillariidae; genus Euspilapteryx; species Euspilapteryx auroguttella. The sequence continues at coordinate 3,354,679 of OX637663.1, read as the reverse complement.
ATAAAAAACTTAAAAAACTAAACAATAAAAAATCACAGAAAGGAATTTCACATAAATCAACAAAATAAAATAATAATTTTAGCTGTTATAAAAAACCCTTATTAATCTAAACAATTAAAAATCACAGAAATAAATTTCACATAAATCAACAAAATAACAATAATAATTAAACCAGGTTAAAATATTTATAGTTTAAAATAACAGATAATCATCACAAAAATCATAATCAAAATACCTCAATAAATCAATTATAAAAAGCTTATATTTATAATTATTTCTATTAGTGACGACAGGAACTGGCATGGCATGGTATGTAGGTATTTGTGTGTTGCGCTTTATGACCTGCTACTATTTCATGTTGCCCTGGTACCTAATTTCAAAATTCGTTATCAAGGCACTAACTAAGCAAACACTCCTACTGCAGTAAATAACTATCTAACTTAGCGAAATACATAGTTCAATGACGGTCTCCTAACAAGACCTTCTTCAGAGTTTTTGTCTGTTATGTCGAGCAGTATTATTTATTGCATGTAGATAATTAATAAAATGTTACCTTTTGAATATTATTTTCTACATTCTATAACATAAACAAAATCATTACTATTATGCTACCTTTTCTGACCGTACCAAAATGTGTTTTGGAGCTAAATCGGAATGAATGTATGGAAGCTCAAAAATTGTAGAGAACAATGGTTTTGGAGCAAAATCGGAATAAGCCGCCTCATTTATATACGAGTTGGTGGTTTGTCATCTTATGGACCGGTATCACGATTTTCGTTCTGGTACTTTACTAATGCAGCGGCTCTCCATAGCTATTAAGCGCGGTAATACTGCCAGTGCCAGTGTCATGATAAGATTCATTGTTGATTCTTATATGACTTTGCAAGTGTGTTATTTGCAAGGCATTATTAGGCGGTGTTAGATTTTATGTGCATGGCTGATCTCAAATATGCATGCTTTAAGTATTAGGTACTCATAAAACCAATTTAAGGGCTGATTAATAATACATAACAAAGAAAAAATTTCATGTTTACCTCATTGATTTTGTTCCTAGGATAATCCATAATTTATATGGGATACTAAGAATAAAAGCAGCAACTCCGTAGTTACTGTTGATATTCTTAGTAATTTATGGTATGTGATATTTAAATAATACTAGGCATAAAAGCTTTACCATCATTTAAACCCCTTAAAAAAACAGTGCAATGTTTTCTGATAATAAAATACAAATATACAGGGTTCAGGCTACATACATCAAAAATCGTTTTGTAGATAGCATAAAAAGATAAGTCACAAAAGGTGAAATTAGATTAAAAACTTTAACCGCCATTATCTCGAAACTATAAAAAATGACTTACTGCTCTTATCCTTAGCACGGCAGTATATATTATGATGTATGACATAAAATTTGCAGATGCAGAGTTTAAAAATATAAAACATGTTTTCGTAGCTTAGTGGTAGCCTAATATATTGCCAGTGAAGCCAAACAAAGTACGGGTTTGATTCCCGGCGCTGGTAAAAAACATCGGTAAGTATGCTGATTTTAGATGATGGTTTCTTTGTCTCTTTGGTGAATAAATGTTTATTATTTTATTCTATTCTCTCTGGGCTTTTTGTGTCACTGTCTTTTGTGTGTTTCATGAACCCTAGATACAGTTTCTACCTAGTAATGGGCTCTAAGTTTGGTGCTATACTTATTTATAACATTTGGTCAATGTCAAACATAGAACAACTCTCGGCCGAGATGACAATAATGTTGAATTCACACTGCATACCCGTTTTGCTACCGTTAAAGTTATCGTCCAATGTAAAAACCGCCTTAACCTAATCTGCATCTCACGATAGTGCGGGGGCCCGACGTTATTTATCGCCTATAATTGCGGGTAAGGTAAATGCCCCCAGTTTACCTAACAAGGCAGACTAGCTTGGAGAGACTCCCCCAACTTTTGTACTGGAATTATTAATTGAAGTTAGTTCGTTATCGTTCTATTATGGTTTTGTGTAGATATGCAAAATGAGCGGGTATAGAAAGGGATTGTACTATACTAGGTAGTAATTATGCTTGATGTGATTGGATTGGTGGGGAGGGATTCAAACTGTGCTCTCAATGGTAATTAAAACGTTTACATTAACTGAATATTTTACAGAGAAATCATAAATGAATTCAGAATCTGATGAAACTTTACAGTATGCTGGCTCTTACATCGTATTTAGTAAATAGGATTTATTTTTTAATTATATTATTTATAAAATGTATTGTAAGACGGTCGCGACTATTCTACGCTAATATAGAGAAAAGTTTTTACTGCTTGTTTGACGAATACCGGATACAAAATCGAATTTGCTCCGAAACTACTGGACCGATTTCAAAAACTCTTTTACCATTAGAATCCCACGTTAACCCTGACGTTCAGATCAAAGGATAATCAATAAAAAATCGTCATTGCCAGTGAGAGGTGCAAAGTTCGCTCGTTCAGCTTCATCATCGTGCAGGTCATCTATAATTAGGTATATATTTATTTTATTTAAACATTAAATTATAAAATAAACATAAAAAATTATTGCGGGTATTTGTATCACTAAAACCCGAGTATGGCTTGGCCAATTTAGCGAATTCTGGGTTTAAAATGTTTGTCGTAGTCCATTGAAGGTTTAAAAGGTGAGAAAATATGCAAAAGTAACAATAACACGTGGACGAAGTCGTGCTTGACTAACAGTATTACTGCCTGAAGATATCTAGGTTAGTTGTCGCCCTCCGGCCTACAACCTACAACCTTCTGTAGGGATGCCTACCTCAATATCGATCCCCGGTTGTTTGACAACCAAGGGCTTGTGCCACCCGCATCTGCGGCAGGCAGATTAAACTTCGAGAGCGGATCGGTTGCATGCTTCGGGGCCCTTTTATATTGATTTCTTCCTGTTATAAGCAAGGGCAGAAGTGAAATTAATTATGCAGTACTGATAAAATATTTCTCTCCTATCCAAAGATATTATTTTTCTATTTGAAACGAACAAACAGTGTCAGTAGAAACGAATTAGACGTACTGCCTAGCCAAATGATGCCTAATCAGTATATATAAAACTCTTCCGTTACTGACTGACTGACTGACTGACAGACAACGCAGAGCCGAAACTACTGGGCGTAGCGGGCTGAAATTTTGCATGTAGGTTCCTTAGGGAGTGTAGGTGAGCACTAAGAAAGGATTTCCCGAAATTCCCACGGGAACGGGAAAAAACGGGATTTTTGTGTTTAAGAAAAATCTGCGCGGGTGATACCGCGGGGCAGCCTCTAGTAATAGTATAAATAGCCTATACTATGTTGTGCGCCTGTGCATATAAAATAAACCTTTGTCTTGTATCACTCTATCTATTGAGAAAAACCGCAACAAAATCCGTTGCATAGTTTTAGCTTAAATCTTTTAAGCATAGATAAAGATTTTAGCGAATAGCGAAAGCTATTTAGTCTTATATACGTATTAATGATGATGATTATCAAAGCTAAAAGATGTCACCTAAAAGACAAAGCCTCTAGAGTGTTATGTGCTAGCTTTACTGATCATATCAAATTTTGTGAACAGTTTTCAACGCGACGGATTTTCCGATAAATATTTGAAGCGTTTTATAAATACCGACATTGACATATGGTCCCAGCTAGCGCTGCACTTTTAAAAATCCATTTTATAACATATTACATCATCCATCAGTGTTAAGAAAACGTTACAGAAGTTTTAATTCTAAGTTATAATGTTTCAATATACATAGTATAAAACAAACTCGCTTCCCGCGTCTGTTCCTATGTATGCTTATATCTTTAAAACTATCCAACGGATTTTGATGCGGTTTTTTGTAATCGATACAGTGATCCAAGAAGAAGGTTTATAAGAATAATACATGAGCATGATAGCAATAGGTTAGGCGGTACGAAGTTCGCCGGGTAGACTAGTAAAGAATAAAACAAATCGAAAAATTCAGAGCAATAAGGTTTTTAAACTAGCACTAGCTGAAAATCAGCGCTGATTAGGTACATAGCGTAACAGATTTGTATATGGTCTCGTGTAGCCTAAACTATATTACCAAAGAACAAGAGCTTTTTTACAATACAGAAAAACCGGAAGTGTTAAGCCATCCTAGACCGCAACTGTACACCGCGGCATTGCTCCACCCAGACATTGCAACTTATTATTCCTTTACATTAGTAAGTTTTATATTTTAACTAGTTGATCCGGCGAACTTCGTGCCGCCAAACCTATAACTTTGTTGCTAATGTATTAAACTTATAAACCTTTCTTTTGAATCCATCTATCTATTAAAAAAAATAGCTTCAAAATCTGTTGCATAGTTTTAAAGATATAAGCATACATAGGGACAGACGCAGGAAGTGACTTTGTTTTATACTATGTATTGATGATGATTATTTAAGTACTTATATTTTGAACTCAACTGCTTTATTACGCCTAATACTTATCCATGTGTTGATATTTGGAATTTGGAACATAAAATAATATTTACCGTATAAAAGGGTTGAAAGTAATAAGTATACAAGACAACATCGAGTTTTGGCAATTTCATGTTATACGAAAACTTTTCGAGAGTCAAAATGCGGATGGAAAAGTCACGTATTTACATGAAAAAGCGGGTGTTAACAAATTTGGAGTAGGAAAAAGTATCTTGAAGAGAATTCGGTGCAAATAATAAGGGGGAAAGAATCTTGTTACCAATCAAAATGTTTTTTACTCCTGGTAAATTACTTTTGTATCTTAGTTTGTGTGCAATAAAGTGTTTTTACTTGACTTTAAAATCGTTTTTTAAATAAATCATGGGATCCAGCTCACTAAATCTAACTTTCCGCATACATGGGTCGAAATCTCAAAATAGCTGTTCCATACATTGGTTCGATCAGCTGACGGGGTCATACGGGAAACCAGATTTTTAAACTGAATCGCTCCTTTCATTTATTACCTCTGTACGAGCAAGCTCTACAATTTTATAATTTTCAAATAATCACTTTAGCGTTGCCCTACATTTTAGTGTAGCTCCATCAAAACCGCGCGCTCACCTACAATCAGTGTGAATCAACCGCGCTAGCTTTCATATCATAATCATATACACCCATCATAATCTTTATAAGTTACTAGAGGCTGCCCCGCGGTTTTTCCCGCGCAGATTTTTAATAAACACAAAATTCCCGTTTTTCCCGTTCCCGTGGGAATTTCGGGAAGTCTCTTCTTAGTGCTCACCTACACTCCCCAAGGAACCCACGTGCCAATTTTCAGCTTTCTACACCCAGTGGTTTCGGCTCTGCGTTGTCTGTCAGTCAGTCAGTCAGTCAGTAACGGAAGAGTTTTATATATATTGATTTTGGACTATATACTCGGTTAAAGTTAATTGAGTGGTATCATTTATCCTATCAATCAGCGTAGATATCGGACACATCAGACCGCGTATCTAGGCACAGATGAACGGACACTAGCAGACCGTACAACCTCTTTGTCACACAAACAAACCGACTAAGTATTAAAAAATTATATTCTGCTAATTTAAAAAACTTATTTCAATTTAAACAAAATTGCCTATTCTTCTGTAATTTTACTCAGAAAACATTTATAAATTTTCGTCCTATTAAAAACGTCACAACTAAGTTACTTTACTCATTTAGAAACAATAACGTGACACTTCGTGGCAGCTTGCATAATGCCCCTGTTTTCACGCGAATTTAATTTTTAATTAACGTAGAAGCTTGCTTACATTCTAAGGTTAGCTACAGAATATTTTTTTAATTTTTATTTTTTAAGAAATTTGTTTTCAAAACACATTATTCAAAATACAGATAATGTTTAATCATTGGTAAAATTACTATATACTGAAAGAAATCGCTACAAGCGATAAGACCACCTATTGCAACTTGCGTTACGTTTACATGACAACTTATGATATTCTTACTTGCAGCCTGTGGCGTCCCACTGCTGGGCAAAGGCCTCCTTTCCCTTTCTCCCCTTCTCCCGATCTTGTGCAGATTCCCGCCAGGTCTTAGTGTGGGCTCGCGCTTTCTAGGTCTACCACGTCGCCTCTGCAATCTTTTTGGAACCACTCGGTGGTCCGTTTGGCACAACAATCCGGCTGCTCGTGAGCTGCGTAGCATATCTATGTACTTCTTCTATCAACTATCTACTATATATATAAAAATGAATCGTGGTTCGTTAGTCTCGCTTAAACTTAAGAACGGCAGTGCCGATTTAGCTGGTTTTGAAATGTTCGTAGTAGTCCAGGGAAGGTTTAAAAGGTGAGAAAATATGGAAAAATGGAGGGGAAGTTGGTAAAAAAAACAATTAAATTTTCCACAAATATTGTAGGACACGATACGAAGTACGCCAGGACAGCTCGTTTACAATAATAATTACTCGAATAACTTAAAACCCTAAAATTTGTTAGTTTCAACACGGTTACTATAGAAGTCACGTCAACTTATAAAATACCGTAAATGTTCTATAAAAATAAACTGTTGAAATCGGCCGAATGACCATTAACGTAAAGAAACTATTTAGGTGAATAATATTTGCGCTAAATTATTGTAATGGGCGTTAGACACGGTTCCGTGGCACCTCGAAATGGAACTTTGATTAAGCCTTATTTATTTATTAACCTTTTATTATAACAAAACTAGTCGACCCGGCGAACTTCGTACCGCCTAAACTATAACTATATTGTCCATGACAATTGTCAGCTAACTCTACTTTATACCACATTTCATTGACGCTCCAGCCGTTTAGACGTGAAGAGGTAACAAACATACTCATATCACAACTCAAACTTTTGCCTTTATAAAATTAGTGTGATATAAAACAGTCGCTTTCCGCTATCTGTATGCTTAGATCTTTAAAAATACGCAACGGATTATGATGCGGTTTTTTTATAGATAGAGTGATTCAAGAGGAAATGAATAGTATAATGTTTCTATGTTTACATGCACAACATAGCATAATGTTACGGAATACGAAGTACGCCGGGTTGACTAAGTATGATACCTAAATGCCAAGTCTTAGAACACGACTACTGGGTACTTAAATAGTTTATAGTTATCGGTCTAGATTAGTATCACAATATAATAGTATTATAGTGCCATTCGGACCGCTCTCGCCGCATTAAATATTGTTTAACGTGACATTTTATGTCCAAACTGTAATAAAATTTGAGATTCTAGTTCTGAGTCGTAACATCTCTGAATTTCATGGAAGCTATTATTTCGTTATTATTTTTTGACAATATAAAACAAGTCAAGTTTCAATAAAAACGGTACAAGTCATTATCATCTCAGAGTCAAGGACTTCCATAAAATTTGGATTTCAATTAAAAATCCCATGCTCTAGCTAGTACAGTGGCGGTCTAGGACTGCGTATCACTTCCGGTTTTTCTGTACTGTTAAATAGCTCTTGTTCTTTGGTAATACATCGACGAATCTGTTACGCTGTCCTTGACCGCCACTGTACGACTAGACAGACAAAAACATTCAAGCGATAGAAACTCGCTTCTTTGAAATGACGTAGCATAGTGAACTACGCAGTTGCGTAGCTGCTACGTCGTAGTTTGTTGTAGCTCCGGCGTAGCTAATATGCAGCCCAAATAAAGGCTTTTTTTGATTCTTGATGATAAAAAGAAGTTGACTTATACCCGTAATAATATCCAACTTGGTTTAAACTGCTTTACTACTAGGTTATGTATCTGTCACTTTCTGTTTATATAAAAAAGAAGGTGACACATGCACATGCATGCACTAATCAAACAGTTTAAACCGAGTTGGATATTATAATACTACACTTTAAAATCTACAAAATTGTATAACTGTAAATTAGTAAGACCGTGACTTTAAACTTCAAAATTAATTTAAACGGATTAGTCAGAAGGTTAACATAGGCTTTTAAACTTAATATCAAACAACAAAGGACGTTTTATTTACAATAGACGAAAGCCCAAAAAGCACTTAGCCCAGTAATATTGTTAAGAAAATAATGTCTTTCATTCGCTTAAATTTGCTCCAAAATAGAAATTTGGGGCATTCCACTAAACTCATTCCAGTCGGGGCTACCCAACAAATTATAATCTTAAGTGCCTGTATTGAAATATTGAAAACTTCACTGCTGAACTTTATGATGTACGTTAGAAGTTTCAACAATTTTTTATTAAAAAGGCACCATTTTAAATTCTGTTTGCTGGGCACCGTTCGCCGGGTGGTGGCGATGTGGAAGCAGTGTTTATTTGTAAACTTTTTTATACTGTCAGCGCCTAGCCAACATATCAAACTTGTTTTCTACGATTTTCTTTATGTCAAGATTATTTTTATATATGCCTGTTAATTTTAGTTTTTGGTAATGCTATAATATTTTTATTTATAATATTTTATTTTTTTGGGATTTGCGACGACCCAGGATAGAATATCCTGGCGAAAACGTACAAGGAGGCCTGACCCCAAATAAATTGGGACTAAGGGCAGGAAGAAGAAGAAGAAGGTTATGCTATAATATGTAGAAAGCTAAACAAAAATATTTTGTTTTAATTTAACCCAGTTTAGGAGTAATAAAACTGGGTACTTTTAAATTTCTGATGTTTCTCGTAGTTTAGATTTAAGATTTTGTTTAATATTATTGCTATTTTACCAGTTACAAGCTCTTTAATCTTAACAGCTATAATTGCTTAGAATTTGTGAATTACAAATCTTGTGTTCAGCTAAATCAAATCAACGAAGCGTTAAGTAATTCGTCAACGTCTCTGTTTAGCTAGGACGGTTCGTGGCATACAAATAGGGGCGACAGTTGGATTAAGGTTGAGGAGCCTTTTACACCGATGCTGAAGCTAATGGTACTAGTTCAGCACTTGCTGAGCTAGTACCATTTTGAGCTGCAGCGGCACACCACTGCATTACACTTCGTCAGACAAATTTTATTTATTTATTCTCGATATTTTTATGTTTTAATCTTTTTTTTTTTGGTTGTGTAAGAATCAACACAATCAGGTTTGTTTTGTTATGCCGTTTTCGTTGTTGTGCTTATAAATAATTATATTTTCTTTCTTTTTTTTATCAATCACGAACGAATTTTATTGCTTTTGAACCATGGCTAACATTTAAATTGTGTGTGTTATATATAATTCGTTTCGTATAATGATTTTTTGATTAGGTATAATAAAGTGTTCATTCATGCATTCACGATTTGACATAAGATAAATTTGCTTACTATTTATTGTAAAGGCAATGTTCTATATTTTTTAAGTTAAAGGCCTAAGTGATACCTAATTTTGTTCTTTTAACTTAGGAATAAGTACGTAAAAAAAAAAACACTGAAAGTGCATAGAAAGATTATCTAGAGTCAGTGTCATGTGTGCATTTGTTTTAATTTTATCCATGATTTAGCATCGGTGTAAAAGGCCTCACGCCTTTAAATGCAAATTTCTATAAGTTTTCTAGGTAAAGACTGACCATCCGACGTTAAATTTGGTCTAAGTTAATAAAACCCTTCCTCCAGTGAATGATAGAGAGAGTTTGTTGGATAGGGAACAAACATTTGAAAACATAGGCTCAATAGTCATTAGACAAAAAAAAATTGTTTGGGTTAACAAACAGTTACACATTCAATAGTAAATATTTACCGTTTTATTCATAAATATACAGTAGGTTTTAAGTAGCCTTACTGGAGGTCTACTTCTCTTGTTTGTTGTATGGTAAATACGTGACATCTAGTCTAAGTTGACATAATGTCAAATAACTAAAATGCTCTTTAACTTTTTATGAATAACAGGGTTATTATCTAAGTAGTAGTTATCAATGCATAATCAACACCGGAATCCACAGAGTTCTAAAAAGTATACATTGACTAACAATAAGTGGAAAAACAAACAAAAAACATTTTTTTTTTTTTATAAATTAACAATGTGAGAAATTATCAATGAGCATAAGTAGGAATAGGTACCCACCTATTAATTAAACATGCGTACAAAACATTTAAGAAACTAGTGACTTTTTTTATGAAATAACAAAATAATAATGAATAGCTCCCAATTCTGTTGATGTTAGGTCTCATACAATACTTCATAATCATATTGAATCGTCATTTAATTCAAAATTTTACATATTAATTGAAAACTTTTCGTTTGATATGCCGTTTCAAACTTTCAAAACTGGTAATTGAAAATATTTCAATTATATTCATTAGTAATTTGAGTTTCACTTTGTTTAAAAAATATTAGATAGGTATTACCTACCTACTCATAAAAATATGATGTTCTAGTGATATCAGCAACCTTATAAAAATAAATAATAAAAATTCAAATTCTTTATTTCAGGCCACAAAAACCCATACAAAAAATAACGAGATTATAGAGGATTATTCCTTACATACCCAGTATGGCATTAGTCAATACCATAATTATGGATATCATGGTCATAACTGACTGACTGCTCCGTGGCTCAACTAGTAGTCGGTCGATAGCACAGGGGTCGATTCCCGGGGCGGGCCAAACATTGATGAATGATGATATGATGAATGTCGATGTTTTTTTCGCGGTCTGGGTGTAATGTGTAGGTCTAGTAAAAGACGAGTTGATATAGTCTGCCCGACCCCTGCATACCGAACTGCTTTGGCGGGTAAGCATTTCTTTGTGCTCGCATGTCGACTTTACAATGTAATAAATAAAGCCCTAAACATATACCATGTAAGTAAACATATTTGCAAAACTAAACTAAAATCCTGGCTTCAGAAGCTGGACTATGATCAGACTGAATCGTTATTATGCAGGGTAGTATAGATCTCAAACATGATAAATAGTCACTATTGATAATTTATATCTAAACTCTTAGCGCTCAAACGTCTATCTATCTATAGGAACCTACTAGTGTAGGGGGGCAACAACCTCTCTACGATCCTAAGACCCCGTGTCGTAAGGCTAGTTCCAGAGTTTTACACTTTCTCGCAGTCACACTTACTTTATACACACTTCAATTGTTATCATTTTTTATGTAGGTTATGTTACGTAATTACTTTAATTTTGAAAACACTTATTTAAATATGTTTAACTAGTGTAGTTGGGAGCAAGTTTCTCACTACGATCCTAAGACTCGTGCGTGTCGTAAGGCTAGTCTAAACTAAGTCTAAACTAAGTCTAAACTAAGTATAAACACTCACTCATTCCTATACACACATACATACTACATACACTCTCACAGTGTTTTATTACTTAATTATTATTTTTTTGTTTTTTAACTTCTGCTTATAATTTTTATACCTAAGCCTATATTTTTGTTTGTTATGCATAGCCCCCTGATGGTTACCGCCTTGATTTGTAATTTACAGATTGAAATAGACACGTTTTATAGTAGAAGATATCGATAAACCCACTGTAAAATTGTAATTGGATAATCTGTAATAACTCTTATTTTACTTTTAGTTTTAATTTACATTTTTGTAATAACTTCTAGTTTATTTTTTATTTTTTTTGTTTTTGTGTACATTTTCTTATGCCCAGGACACAGGATTTCGTTATCCTCGTCTGGGCTATAGAGTTTAGTTTAACCTTATTTACAGGCTAAAATAAACATAGCAGCTACTGTGTTATGCCCGGCCTGGGCTTGAATCCTCAGTGCTTCTTCTGGCCTGGGCCCGCCCGCGCAACACAGGTTCTACACAGGTTTCACCTAGTGCAAGCTTGGCCTATGCCTTGAGCACTGGGGGCTCAAATCTGAGTCCAGGCTTTTCTATCCCATATTAGTATATTTACTCAACTATTAGGTTAAGCTTTATACTGTAATGGTTTTTTTTCAATAAATATATTTTCATTTTCATTTTCATTTTCATGTTCGTTTCTGTGTATGTTTCGGGCACCCTTGATACAGCTTCTTCCTAGTTAGGGGCTCTGAGTGTGATGTTTTATTATATTACCTCTAGAGTGCCTGCTAGATGCCAGGTAACTGTACTATACACGTACTTTACCAGCTGTTTAATATAATTCATTCGGTTCATATTTTGACCGTGCGCAGAATTATCTGGCACTAACTCTAACACCAATCTGTTAAGAGGCATAGCACAGCTAATGTAGCGCCACCCGCGAAAAAAATTAATATTGTCTAAACTAAGGCAAATATCAGAAATGTGAAACTGTATTCCACTAGATAATGTAGCCTAGTATTTTAAGGGCACTGTTGTATAGCTTTTAGGTTAAAGACCAAAGAAAGTTACATATTTTTGTAGTTTAGAAGATATTAATTTTTTCGCGCTACTTTAACTGTGCTATGCCTCTTAAGAGTGGTTCTGAATTGGCAGGCGGGTTGACGATCGCAGTTTTCAAGTTCAAAACTGGAAAATTTGAATTATTGATTATTGTCACAAAAAAGGTTGGCCTCATTAATATTGCGACTGCCCATTTATTGACCGAACCGTTATAAAAATACCTTCACTCAATGAATGCCAGGAAATGAATAGACGACGTAGAACCCAAGAAAGCAAAGCCCTGTTTAGAACCAAACCAATAAAAACTGATTCGTGGGAATACACTCAAGTGCGGAATGAATAAAGAAAAGGGAGCCAACCGAACCAACCGGCCCCAAGCCTTTGCCCAGCTGTCACATGAAAAAAAAAAGACCAGCGTTCTTAATTCAATTTTATTTTCGAATGACCCACTGCTATTTTTCAACTGTGAAGCGCCGTTGCGCAGTCTTGCAGAAACTTTTTCCATTCCAATGCTCTTTCTCACCTAGAGGATCGCTTTGAGTTCGTTTTCCACTTTGGGAGCCGGTCCTTATATTCATATTTTTGGGTCATATTTTTCTTGTGCTAAATAACAAAGTTGACGTGGAGTGGAATGTTTGGTTTATTACATTTGTTTTGGGTTTGTGTTTATATTGAAAGACTGTGCGGGTTTTGGTTTATTTTAGAAGTAAAAAACTTGTTACCTTATTTTTTAATACTTTGCTTTAGCATTAAAAAAAAAAGGAAATATTCCTATAAATAACTGAAAAATACCAGAATAGGCACATTGGTTTTATGTTGCAATTAAAAGTCTCGTATTCAAAGACATTCAGTATTTAAAGTAACATTGTTTGAGAAAACTAAATATGCAGACTAAAGAGACTAGCCTATCACTCCATTTTCACTAATTGTATCAACTCGTTTGTAGTCTTATAATATCGGTGTAGGTAGGTTCTTTTTTTTATTTAGCGTATCACTTAGGTTTGATTTAAACGAGGTTTGAAATAAACCTTTTTTTTTAGTTTGGCTAGGTTTTTTCTAGCCCTTTGTTTCCATAAAACATAGAACACATTGACCCTAGGTGAATTTGTTCGTCCATTATATATTATTCAATAACTGGACAATTTGTTAAACTAAAAACTCTATCAATAAGTTCTGACTCGTAAATCAAAAAGTTATATTTCAAACTTCGTTTATCAAACCTAAGTGGAACGAAATTTAATAGAGATAAAAAGTTTAGACTAATTTGTTGAAATTGCTTTTAAATTATTTTTTGTAGTTTTTAGTGGCTGGTTCGATGCTAGTTTTTAAGAGAGTTGTCTGTCTTATATTGGCCATTAAGGGGCAAAACGGTGCGATACTAGCACCACTTCGATAAATAATTAATATCTTCTAAACCATGGCTGAAATAAAAAATATGTGTCCTTGACTCCCTAGATAATCTTGCTAAGAATTTTTAAGGCTCTGTTGTGTAGCTTTTAGGATAATTATCTTATAAATATTATTTTACAAAACTAAAGTGGTCATTTTTAGATAACAAACGGTATTTTTTCTTAGATTTGGGACCTGAAAGCTACACAACAGGGCCTTTAAAACTCTAAGATAGTTTATCTAGAGTCAAAGAAGCATATTTTTGATTTCAGCCATGGTTTAGACGATATCAATTATTTATCGGAAGTGGCGCTAGTTTCGCACCGTGTAAGCCCTTAATGTTTGTAGGTATAGTTCTTGTACATAACCCTAATAGCTAAACATTACAACGCCAGACATGCTTAAGTGGTCCTTCGTAATGAAATTATAAAGGAGACCATTAAAACCTTTCCTGTAATGTAGCGAGAATGCTTTCCTAATTCTGGGTTATTTAATAATAAAAATAATCCATACTTTTCATAATATAAAATTAAAAAAAAACGTTGTTAGTCTATGTGTTGCCATGCTAATCACGCCTAAACTACTAAACCATTATGGCTGAAAATAATTCGGTAAGGCGCTTAAAACAACGAGACAACCATCATTTATCCCAATAATATTTTTTTTACAAAAAAGGAACCTGCCTTCAACAAACTGACACATACACTTCCTCTTTATTGAAGTCGGTTAAAAAAGGTACAAAAACCTTCTCCTGAATGTATAAAATACTTATCTGAAAATCGCATCAAGATCGGTTCAGTCAAACGCGAGATATTAACGGACAAACATACATATACATAGGAATCGCGTCACACGAACCCGTGTGGACCCTGCAACGAAGAAAGATGGATGTTTTAGTAAGGAAACTGAAAGCCCTAGGGATGCTAGATGCAAGCTCTTGTTTAAAAATAACCTGAGGTGATAGTGAGTGAGACACTCTTTGCGGGTTCAATCAAGCCCGTCTTTAATTCCATCTCAAACACAATGTATCTGATTGAATGATTAATGTAACTACTGATTGAAAGATGGAGTCTAACAAGGGCATCTCTTCGTCAATCGTATAACAAAGAATCAATTGTGTCGTCTACGTAGAGTAATCTACGAAGTTAATGTAGTCATCAATATTAATCAGCTACAATGGCTTCTATTATAAAGTGCATAAGAATAAAATAATAGGTATTTACATACTATTTTTGATTTAAGGTGGAAACTAACGTCTAGTATAATACCTACTAAGGACCTAGTATAGAAGCTACGTTGTTAAAAACATGATGTTAACTTGTCAAATAAGCTTTTTTTAGGTTCTGGCAGAATTATCTGTATTTCTCAACAAACGCTGATTCAGTTCCATTTTACAACCACACTTTTTTGTATTGGCTGGCAAATATAGGTATGTCCATGTATGAGCTTAATTAAAAAAAAGGATTTATTCAAAATAATTACTAATTACCTAAATAACAAAACCGAGACGAAACGTATCAGAAAATAAATTAGTATTACCTAAATCAGACAGCTTTTGTCAGTGATAATCTTATCTAAAATTCATTACATTATATTAGTTAATTATTTTCTAACTAGCTTACTAACACTAGGCCACCCGCCCTTAATTGAGCTCTGTTTTCATCTTAATGAAGAACAGGGTATTAGTTTCGTATTTTGTAAAGCTTTCATTTATCTAATTGAATAGAGATAGACAGACAGACAGTCTGTGTTCGAATAGTGTTAAAAAGTCTCGTCTCATTAATCTTGTTGTCCAATTTAGGGTGACAAGGCGGTTCGTAGAACATCCTGAGATTATCTTAATTAAATTCCTTAGAAAATCTTCTCTGTTTTACAATATTAAACCGTTTTTTCTCTCTTTATTTTAGACGCAAAATTTATTTCTTTTTTGTATAGTGCGACACAAAAATCTAGAAATGAAAAAGTGGCAATACTGTATGGAAATTTTTGAATATCCGTCAAATTTCTTAGTGTTGCCACTTTCAAATTTCTAGATTTTTGTTTCGCACTATATTTTAACTCTTTGAAAATATTCATTCTCTTTGAAAGTAGTACTGCGTCACCCAGTATTATTATACTGGCTGACGCAGTAGGTAAATAAAGAGAAAAGAAGATGAAGTAAAAGCTTATATTACTGGTCTCACAAAAAAATATTTAAGACGATATACGCGAAATAAATCAAACGACCGAGGATCAAAGGCTGTCCTTTTCCCTCAAACATACTGAGGGAAAAGAACAGTCATATGTCAGTCGCCCACATCGGTTACTACATTTTATTCGAAAAAGTAATAAATATTAAATATCTTTTTAATTATAACTTTTAAATCAAATTTAAATTACCAGAATTTAATTTACTTTATTATCATTATTCCTAAGTAGTTTCAACAAAAACTAGTTAGTAATTTCGAAGAACTAGCTATTCCCGTTTTTTGGAATGGTTATCTTTGACGAAATAATGTATCGAGGTTTTTTGATTCCACAAGTTTCTCAATTATAAAAAAATTTGTTATATCCTCAAAAACGTTATGTTAAAATTCAAGATCTTTACCTCTTATAGATTAAGAGAATCACTTGATTTAAAAAACCCTAAAAACTCATATAGCGCCTTAAAATCAAAGTTTTAGCACGTAGCTTGAAATATTTCGCAAGCTCTTTGAGTTTATCATAAGTTTTAACAAACTTTAGTTCTGCTTTTAGTGGTCTTATAAATGTTAAATACACAAAATTATAGTAATATTAAAACCACCAAAAATGTAAAGGTTCACTGCATACAAAGACTGAAATTTAACCTCTGCTTGATTAGTGATTAGATTATATTGTTTTTTTAACATTTTTTTCATATATTTTGTAAGAACCCACTCCAACGGGAAGTGCCGTGTACTCGTTATCTTTAAAAACCTTTAGATGTTCTTATCTTAAAAAAAAAAAACAGAGAATTTGTACTCTCATAATAAAATCTCTTGTAAACATATATTGCTAAATGGGGTAAAAATTCGTAAACTGTCTTAGTTTTCTAGTGATCTCGCATTTTGACCACCCTGCACATAATTTCTGCCAAGATAAGGGCTCTGAGTGCGTGCGTTATTTTATGAAATTACAAATAATATAAAACTTTTCCTAGTTATTGACTGACAGACAAAAGCAGAGCCGAAACTACTAGGCGTAGCGGGCCGAAATTTTGCACGTGGGTATCTTGGGGAGTCAAGGGGAGCAGCGGGCAGCTTCTAGTCTAGTGTCATATATAGGTGTAGAAAAATCCTTGCTGTTAATTAAACTTTCTTTTTGATTTACCATAGAAAGTTGCGTAAGTGTAGTCGCAAAAAAAAGAAGTATATACCTATACTTTATACTTTTTAAAGAATAAAACTACGATTTCTCGCTACTCTGAAAATTATAACTAAGGCACTAACTGACTTAAGTAAGGCAAAACCCATTAATAGATCTACTGTTCTATCTACAGTGCGAACCTTAAAATAGATATTTAATGCGCAGAAGACCTAACTGAGCCATTTAGCCATTTAACTACCTGTTTTACAGTTGTTAGCCTTTGAACATTCAATCTCACTAAAAGGGGCCCTTTTAAGACCCAGTTTTACTACCTGTTACTGTTATCTAGAAGAAATTATGAGTACTTATGTTTAAAAGACAAAACCTATAAATTGTTTGACTACAATTTTAAACGTATGTAGGTAAAGTGGTATATAGAATAAAACCAAGCAATACCGTACATTAAAGTTTATTGAAGAGTTCACAGCACAGAAGAGTACAAGGTTCACAGTAGATAGGTAGCACAGGTAGAGAGTAGAAAACAGAGTATGCAGAAAAGTTCGGAAAAGTATTATTACAATAATTAGCGTAGATCGCGAGTAGATAGTGTTTGGACGGCCTCTCGGCGTCGCAGCGTGTCGGGCACTGGCCTGCGCTGGCGCACCGCGTGGTCCTAACGGGACCGTCTGAGCGGTCGATGAACTTTAATATAAACATCAACTTGATAGCTAGGTATATCGCCACACCAGCCCCCTTCGAAGTTTTTCAGGGTTTAAAATAATCCGGAAAACGAACTCGTCTGCCACTACGAGTAACTCGCTCTGGTGGCGTGGATTCCTGTGGTGGCGATACGTCTGAACAAGGCTCATTCATGACATAGGCTGGCTTTAATCTGTCTATTGAAACGGTAGCTTCTCTGCCGCCCATGTCGATCTTGAAAAATTTATCACCGCGTTCAATTACTTTGTACGGGCCTTGGTAGGGTGGTTGTAGCGACCGTCGCACTGCATCCTGTCTTAGGAAAACTTGTTGAGTATGCGACAAATCCTTTGAAACAAAAACTTTTGCTGTACCATGGCGGGTGACGTAAGTAGGCCGGACTCGGCTTATATGTGATCGTAGGCGAGATAGAAAATCGGTATAGTCGATTTCTGCTTCTGGTGAGGTATTCAAGAAAAAGTCGCCTGGGAGGCGCAGCGTCTCACCGTAAACTAACTCAGCCGGGGTAGCTGAAATGTCGTCCTTCCATGCATTTCTGATACCTAGTAATGAGCATTTCTACAAAGTGAACAGATTTGTCTGACTTCGGTGGCATTTTTTTTATTTTGACCTAGAGACTTCATAATTAAAAACTATGCAAAAGAGCTTATTCTGTATTCAAATATTAATTTGGCCCCTTTCAAAAGATAACAGTGTCCAAAAAAACTGACCTCGAATATTTTGTCTCCATCGAAATCAGAAAAATTACCCACCGAATCACAATTTTGCCACTGAAATCAGAAATCTATCCACCGAAAGCACAATCCCATACAATTTATCATCAAAATTTTATATTAATTTTTATTTACACAGTATTTAGTTGTACAGTGTTGCGTGTTTCATATTTTTAGTGTCATTTGGTGACAGATTTTTCGGATACTACTTTGAACTCTGGATATTTCCAAGAAGAGCTTTAAGAATTACAAATGTTTAAAAATAATTTAAAGGATATCTGAAAATATTTACCTGAATTTTGTATTTACTTTACTGTTATTAAATACTCAATAATAAATAAGTACACTCTCGTACAAAATTAAAGTTTAATAAATTTCATTAGTCATAATAATAAGAATAACTTTTACGTCTGGCCATTCAGAGGGGTAACGCAGCCAGCCTGCTAGGCACCGTACCTTCCGGTGGCAGCGATTTTGAGGCCATTTTTTATTTGTAAATATTTATTTAGTTTATATAAGTCAATAAGTTCAAAAATATCTTGTGTTGTTAATAAATATTCAACTTTTAGGTATTTATTTTAAACATTATATAAGTATAACTAGAGGCTGCCCCGCGGTTTTTCCCGCGCAGATTTCTCATAAACAAAAAATTCCCGTTTTTTCCCGTTCCCGTGGGAATTTCGGAAAATCCCTTCATAGTGCTCACCTACACTCCACAAGGAACCCACGTGCCAATTTTCAGCTTTCTACGTTGTTTCTGTTTCTTTCTACGTCTAGTTGTTTAGGCTCTGCGTAGTCTGTCAGTCAGTCAGTCAGTCAGTAACGGAAGAGTTTTATATATATTGATAACAATAACGATAATTTACTTTTTTTTTTGTTGATTCAAATGCAAACTTTGGTATACAAAAATTCAGTACATATTATAACACAAAGTCGCTTGAGCGGAAAGCTTCTGTAAGTATGCTTAAATAGTTAAACTACTCAACGGATTTTGATGCGCTTTTTTTATAGATAGAGTTATTTAAGAGGAAGGTATAAAGAAGGTACATGCATAACATATAAATATTTTAGACGTTACAAAGTTCGCCGGGTCAAATAATAATAGTAAAATAATAGTAGTGACTCAACTCAGTACAGCGCTATGCCGGTTTTCAATACTACCCTCCGAAAAAATTGAGTCAGAGAAATAAAAAACAAAAAATGGTACGAAGTTAAATGCATTTTGTGTACAATAAATGATTATATACAACGAATAAGTATTTTTATGACAAAAATGTGAAATATGAGCTATTTTAGCACGCGTTCAAAGTAAAAATCTGATTTTGGTGGATGTTTTTTTGACTTCGGTGTATAAAAAACCACCGAAAACCACCGATATCAAAATCAGCGAAATCACAAAAGAGTACAAATAAAAATTTAACTCGGAATTTAATTACATCATAACAATCATCTGTACATCAAATAATACCAACCCAATGGCGAGTGCATGGCACTAGTTGAAAGTTAACTATTTCTTACGGTTAGAAAAAAATTACCTACACCGAATTCAGGACTGAGGGGTACCCAAAACCACCGCGTGTCACAATTATCCTGAAAATAATTACTGAAATGTCAGCGGGGCACGGATTTCAGGCTCGCGGCGTGTGGGCCATGACTGAATCAAGCTGCAGAGTACTTCAGATAGTTCGAAAAGTTAACCACTATGGTTGTGGGTGATGATTTGTAAACACCACCGAAATCAGGGAGAATTCCAGGACGCTCATTCAGATTGGTGTATTATAAAAAATATAGAAGTTTTGGGTTTTTCATGGTAACTACAGCCTCAATATACTCATCGCCAAGGCGTGAATATATATAAATAAATCAAATATCACTTCATTACTTTGTAACAAGTGACTCTTTCATGAATTTCGGCAACAGGACACCCCACCGATGTCAGGTTTTATGACTTTCGGATTTTTTTTCTGGTATTTATATTAAATTTTCAGAAATGTTTCTATGCTCTCCAACTGCGTACCCATACAAAGTTGTGGCTGAAATAATTTGAGCAGCCTACTTCATTGGCGTATATTTTATTTTCAAATTGCCACTGAATTTTGCCCGTCCGTAGAAATGCCCTAATACTAATGGAAGTACTTCATACCATTCCTCGCTTCCGTGACACATAATCGCCGCTTTCAGCTGGCGGTGAAACCGTTCAATCAAACCGTTTGCGGCTGGATGGTAGGCCGTCGTGCGAATATGTCGAGACCCTGTCAGTCGAGAAAGTTCTTGAAATAGGTGGCTCTCAAACTGTCTGCCTCTGTCGGTGGTGACAGTTAAGGGGCATCCGAAACGGGAGATCCATCCGTCAAGAAAATCTTGGGCGACGGTTACTGCCGTAATATCCTTGAGAGGCATTACTTCTGTCCAGCGAGTAAAACGGTCTATCGCCGTTAGGCAATATCTGTATCCCTGCGATATTGGTAACGGGCCGATTAAGTCACAGTGTACATTAGCAAATCTGGCAGTGGGGGGTGTGAAGTCATGTACTGGCGCTCGGGTGTGCCTTGAAACTTTTGACTTCTGGCAAGCGATACAGGTGCGGGCCCACTCTCTACAATCTTTGCGTATGCTCGGCCAAACATACCTCTGCGTTATGAGCTTAGTGGTAGTTTTGGCGCTTGGGTGACTAAGTCCGTGTATGCTTTCGAAAGCTTGACGTCTGAAGAAAGGCGTTAAATATAGGCGCGGTGACTTACCGGACAGGTCACAGTAAAGTTTCTTGCTGGAACCAGAAATTTCTATTTTCTGCAAATCCAACGTAGAGTCGTCCCGCAAAAGCTGCCTTTTTAATTCGTCGTCATCTTGCTGTGATTGTGCTAGTTTCTCTAAATCGATGTTGCTAGTAGAGATGGCTTCGGTGCGTGAGAGCGAATCAGCGACCACGTTATTTTCGCCTGAAATGTGACGAATATCGGTTGAAAATTGGGCGATAAAATCTAGGTATCGAAACTGTCGTGGTGAACATTGATCGTTCGGTTTCGTAAATGCTGATGTGATCGGCTTGTGGTCCGTGAATATAATAAATGGTTTCAGCTCTAGCATAAAGCGAAAGTGTTTGACTGACTCATAGATAGCCAATAGCTCTCTATCATACGGGCTATACTTTATTTGTGCTGTATTTAATTTCTTAGAAAAGAAAGCTAACGGCTGCCATTCGTTATTCACTTTCTGTTGAATTACGCTTCCAAGTGCGACGTCCGAAGCATCAGTAACTATAGCCAACTCTGCGGACGGGTCAGGGTGAACAAGTAAAGTGGCTTCGGCCAAGCTTGACTTGCACAACTCGAAGGCTTTAACTAGCTGCGGCGTCCAATTAATAATAGTTTTTGGAGAGACAGACGGTCCGGCGAGCAAACCATGTAGAGACGCTTGAACTTTGGCTGCGTTCGGTATAAATCGGCGATAAAAATTTATCATACCAAGGAAACGTCTGAGTTCTCTGATGGTTTTGGGTTGTGGAAAATCTTGGATAGCACTGACCTTCGATGGCGTAGGCTTCGTTCCTTCAGCAGATACCATGTACCCCAAAAACTCGATCTCGGGCACTCCGAAAACGCACTTCGAAGAGTTGACTATAACGCCGTGTTCGCGCAGGCGCTCGAAGACAATTTGCAGGTGGCGCTCATGCTCTACAGGTCCTGATGAGGCAATAAGTATGTCATCTAAATATGGAAAGCAAAAATCGAGGTCTCTGAGTATTTCGTCCATAAAACGCTGGAAAGTTTGAGCTGCATTTCGAAGTCCGAAACTCATAAAGGGGAACTCAAACAACCCGAATGGCGTAGCTATTGCTGTTTTGCTTATATCTTCGTTAAAAACTGGAATTTGGGTATATGCTCGAAACATGTCAATCCGGCTATAGGTATTGCAGCCATGAAGATTATGAGTAAAATCGGCTATGTGGCGTACCGGATATCGGTCAGGTATTGTGCGGGCATTTAGGGATCTATAGTCACCGCATAGGCGCCAGGCGTTGTCTTTCTTTGGTACTATATGTAGCGCTGACGACCATGGGCTGTCTGACCTTCTAGCAATACCTGATCTTACCATTTCCTCGAACTCACGTTGGGCAATCTTGAGTCGATCCGGTGCCAATCTTCTCGGGCGGCAGAACACAGGAGGGCCGGGCGTGGTGCGTATATAGTGGGATTTCCGGAAACTGTGAAAGAAGCTCGTGATATCTTGTACTTCCGGATACAGACTTGATATGGCACATTGCAGGTAAAGCTGAGACAGAAATAGAGGCGGTAAGCTGTGTGGTTGCATCGATAAGCCTATGGTTGCGACTGTCTACTAGTAAGCCATAAAAAGAAAGAAAGTCAACTCCTAAAATTGGCTTAGTAACGTCCGCGATCACAAATTGCCATCTAAACTCGCGACGTAAACCAAAGTCTAAATTTAAATGCACAGTACCGAAAGTTGCAATAGCGGTCCCGTTGGCCGCGTGAAGTTCATACTTAGATTTAGGCCGACACTGTTTTGACACTAACTTCACGGGGTAAACACATAAGTCCGAACCAGTATCAACTAAAAACTGCACTTTAGTCTTTTTATCAGCGACAAACAAGCGGCCAGTAGAGGGTTGGCAGTCACCAGCCGCCATCAATGACTGCTTTTGGAGTTTCCCTCGTCGTATTTGCACGGGGCAATGCACCTGTTTGCGCGCGGACCAAAACGGTTGTGATACCAACACAACCCATCAGTATGCGGGCGGCTTCTGGAACGGTTGTTAAAGCGTCCACGGTGCTTCGATGACGAACGAGACCGGTTGCGGTCGCGTCCGCGGGAACTTGTGAGTGCAGCAACCTGGCGAGTGAGCTCGTCGATACGGCGATTCAGGTCTTCCATAGTAGTGCCGGATGAACTGGGCGTGGAGCTAGCCCCGACGGCAGAGACACCATGGTTAACAGCGGGGGTTATCTCCTTTACCTTGTCCGCCAACTGGGCTACCGCGTCTAGGTCTGAGGTAGTCTGGGTAGCTATTATATATTGTATATGTGCGGGCAAACGGCTAGCCCACAGCGAGCGAAGAAAATCAGACGGAACTCCGCTCCCAGCCAAACTACGCAGATGCCGAAGAAACTGTGATGGCTTGCGGTCGCCTAACTCCTCTTGCGAAAGTAGCTGGCGGACTTTTTGTTCACGAGAAGCCGATAAGCGAGAAATAAGTTCGCTTTTTATTTTCTCATATTTCCCGATAGCTGAGGATTGGTTATTATATCTTCCACTTCACTGGCGTAGATATGTTCCAACTGGCTCACAACATGGTAGAACTTGGTCGTGTCGACTGTAATGTTCGATAGCATAAACTGGCCTTCCAACTGAGCAAACCATAAAGCCGGTTTCTCAGGCCAAAATGGCGGAACCTTTATACCGACGGCAAGCATATCCGGGGCCCGGGGCGCTGGTGCCACGTTTTCGTCCTTTGACATTTTCTATATTTTTAGCACTCCCGAATGTCTTCACTATCAGCACACTGTCTCTCAAAATCCGTTGCACAAAATATAGTTCACAAGGGTCACCAATATGTAGGTAAAGTGGTATATAGAATAAAACCAAGCAATACCGTACATTAAAGTTTATTGAAGAGTTCACAGCACAGAAGAGTACAAGGTTCACAGTAGATAGGTAGCACAGGTAGAGAGTAGAAAACAGAGTATGCAGAAAAGTTCGGAAAAGTATTATTACAATAATTAGCGTAGATCGCGAGTAAATATAGATAGTGTTTGGACGGCCTCTCGGCGTCGCAGCGTGTCGGGCACTGGCCTGCGCTGGCGCACCGCGTGGTCCTAACGGGACCGTCTGAGCGGTCGATGAACTTTAATATAAACATCAACTTGATAGCTAGGTATATCGCCACACGTAAATTATTATATGCTTCAGACTAGGTAGAATGTGTACCAATCTAAGATGTACATAACACACTCATACCCAAGAAACGAGCATAAATATCCATCAATTTGACAGCTCCGTGGCTCAGTTGGCAGTGATGTGGACTGAGTAAGCGTGTGCACCTGGGTTCGACTCCCGGGCGGGGCGAATATTGATATGATGAATATCGATGTTTGTTTCTGGTCTGGGTGTAATGTTCGTCTCTGTGTCTGTTTCGGGTACCCTAGATACAGGTTCTTTCCAGTTAGGGGCTCTGAGTGTAATGTGTTATTAATATTATTATTGTTATTATTAAAACAATAATTGTCGCAGCCGGGAATCGACCCAGGACCTTCGAAGCTAATAACTGCCACCTTAAACGCGAGGTTGGTGAAAATTTACAATGTAAAAGAAGAGTATTAGGCAATATTTTTAGTATTATAAGTATTCTTTCTGCAAATAAACATTTTAAATTGCTCAAAGCTGTATAAAGTTAAGCTCAGCACTCAATACAGCGCTACGAAGCAAACCAAAGCTGTATAGACAATCCATCTGTGCATTCGCAATCCTCTTTACGTGGACCTTTAAACCGTGTTACTACTGTTTTTGCTGGTTAGGTTAGTATACAACATTTTGTTTATTCTGGAAGGACCGGACAATTTGTTGAATTTGTCGTATCTATGTCGTAGTAATATTTGATAATTAGGTTTTTTGCAAAAAAAACTAGGGATTTTGCGAAAACCCGGATAATTTGATATAAGCATTACTTTTTTTTCAATGATCCTGACATAAAGCAGTTTTTTCGCCAAAAACCAAGTAAGTGTAGTTTGACGCTACAGAGAACCAATCAGAATAAGAGTTTACCAGCAAGCAATAATCTGGCAATTCAGAGTTAAGGCAGGTTTCAAAGTTTTCACTTATACTAGGTTTTTTGCGAAAAAACTGCTTTATGTCAGGATGATTGAAAAAAAGTAATGCTTATATCAAATTATCCGGGTTTTCGCAAAATCCCTAGTTTTTTTGCAAAAAACCTAATTATCAAATCTTAATACTATCACTGTTGTCGATCATCTCCATACATTTTTTCGCATTTTAATGTCAAAAGCGATTAAAAGTGACAGAAAGATTCGACAAATGGTCCGTCATGCTACGCAGGCAAAAAAGAGAACAATACCAATCACAATGCTACTATAGTTATTTTTGTGTGTAAATTTTCCTTTTCACAGCTATATTTCCATACTATATTATAAATGCGAAAGTTACTCTGAATGTTTTTCTGTCTGTCTCGCTTTCACGCCATAACTACTGGACTGTTTTAAATGAAATTGGTACGGTACAGAGATAGTCTAAACCCCCCTTTCTAATTGCGATAAAATGATAGTAACAAAGTATAATTTCATGGCAATAAGAAAATAATTTTATTTGTATGTATTGGAAAAACGTTATCTTTTTGCATGGACGCGTACGGGGTACCGTACATACGTATCGTCTTAATGCCCCCCTGGAGATCAAACCTCGGACCCCCCGGATAGGAGACTCACAGTCACTCAGTCCGGTCAGGCAGTCCATAATGGACTATAAAAATAACACATCACACTCAGAGCCCCTAACTAGGAAGAACCTGTGTCTAGGGTACCCGAAACAACTAGTTAACCAATTTTGGTCAACTAAGTTATACGTACGGTACGGGCGCACAGAATAAAAATGTTAGTCGAGGTAAGCCCAAGTCTTGCGGGAGTCATTCGTTTCTGTTAAAGAAGGGTTAAACCTCTGCTTTGCTTTAGGAAAATACATTTTCTTCCTCTTCAATGTTCTTTGGGTTTCATACCCTCAGGGCTTGTAGGAGACATTTTTATTAAGATAATATTAAAGACAAGTTTAGATAGGTTATATGCTCCGTGGCTCAGTTAGGTAGAGTAAGCGTGTGCACCCGGGTTCGATTCCCGGGCGGGGCGAATATTGATATAATGAATATCGATGTTTGTTTCCTTTCTGGGTGTGATGTTCGTCTCTGTGTATTTCGGGCACCCTAGATACAGGTTCTTCCTAGTTAGGGGCTGTGAGTGTGATGTGTTATTATTATTTGTGTTATTATTTACTAAGGAAAAAAATATGCTATGTATGTGCCTGCTCTTTTGTTGATGTGTTTGTTCAATCTCCATATTTTATAACATTGTTGTAGAATATAAATAGGTATAAATTTCACAGAGACATGCTTAGGAGCCCCAACAAATGACGTCTATTATTATGTCAGAGAGCACCTACAATTCTTTAGTCCTTTTATGAGAGAAAATGGCAGATGATAAAAGTGATATTGTGTTATTTTATAGATAACAAAATAAATTATTGTAATAAAACTAATATAGTGTATTATATCTTGTACAAAGATTATATTTAATGCATACTTAAATTTAATTTCTGAAAAATTATTATCGAGATTACTAAAAAAAGACTCATAAATCGGAAAGTCATCATCTCAGCTAAAAGATGCATAGGATTTTTTATTTGTAACGAGTGGAAATGCCTATCGCATTTCCCGACGCTCGGGGGAACGTCGGGGGTATGTGGGGCTCGCACCCACTAAAATCCCCGGCGGCCGTCTTGGCGCTTTTGGGAAGAACCCTGGGAACCACACATTATAGCGTCTGAAGTCTTCCCACGCTCAGCTACTAACAGCTTTGTGCTCGGGGAGGGCATATTGTTCCCTCTCCGGCTCGCCTTTGGAGCTGCGGCGGCACAGTGCCACAAGTTGTGCCGCCGCCCATCTCAGGGCCGTTTTATGAGTGTGTCGGGCCCCCGCCCTTCACACCCACGACCCCAAAGACCCCTTTTAGTCGCCTCTTACGACAGGCAGGGCATACCGTAGACCTATTCTTACGCCCGGACCTACAGGGCTAAAGATACATAGGCCTGCCCCGCAGATCGCCGTACGACCAGTCTTGAGCGACTCTCATCTTGTACCGCAACCAAAGAATAAGCCCAATTAGCCTAAATAACAATAATAACACATCACACTTTGAGCCTCTAATTAGGAAGGACCTGTATCTAGGGTGTCCGAAACATAAACAGATACGATCATTACACCCAGACCGGAATCAAACATCGATATTTATCATAACAATGTTCGCCCCGCCAGCGTACACACGCGTCTCAGTCCACATCACTGCCAACTAAGCTACGGAGCAGCAAGTAATTGTAAAGAATGGGAATTGACAGGGCACATAGCTTTAAGAACAGATAGTCGCTCGAAAATTTATCGAATGGTGACCACGCACCGCAGGACGCAGAGTAGTCAGAGCTCCCACAAGTTGCTTAAGTTGCGGGAACCGGAAAGAAAAAAAAACTGCATATTTTTATCAGTATAAATTAATTATTTATTTCTCTGATAAAAAAAAAAACCTTTAGGTACATTCAGCGGTCAGGCTGTGGAATTCGTTGCCTATCAACATCAGGCAAATTCGATCCATAGCTACGTTTAAGGAAGCAGTAAAGGCTCACTACCTCTCACTGTGCTAGTCTTTCATCTCTTTGCTACCTCACATCTTTTGTCGTTGACATCGAAGTTGCCGTCACCCTGAATAATCAATTATGATGTTTATTTAATGTTATATATATATATATATATATATATATATATATATATATATATATATATTATATGTATGTATTTTATATAAGTACGTATATAGTATGTAGGTGTATCAAAATATTTTTTATAATAAATAATTATTTATGTAGTTTATATTTAGTATTTGTTGTAAATAATTATGTTTATGTAGTTTATAACGTTATGGTTTAAAATAATTCATTTTTTAAATATTATTTTACTTTTTTTATTGTATTTTTATTTTTTTTTATTTACTGAACCAACCCACCGTACTTTTTCTGTTGTCTATTTTATCTTAACAATGGGTTGCCTGGAAGAAATCGCTTTAAGCGATAAGGCCGCCCATTGCAATCAGTGTTTTAATTTAAGAATATTGTAATATTTTAAGTTCATTGATTGTAATAAAGAGTCTATCTATCTATCTATCTATCTATCTAAATCACTTTTATTTCGACCTCAATGAACCCAGCTTAAGTAATTCTCTGTTTTCATTCAGCCGGCCGGCAAAGTAAAACTTTAATTCCGCCACACATGACCGCAGATCTGGGGCTTTCGTTCCCGTAATAAAATAGGTAGTTTTATATTTCAGTTCATTTAGGTAGAGGTTTACTTGCGAAAACTTCTTTCTATAAAATAAATTGAAATCATATCAACAATTTGACTCAGTATTAAGAGGCTCATAGCATAGCTAAAGTAGCGCCAACCGAGAAAAAAAAAAATATATTCAAAACTAAGGCAAATATCAAAAATGTGAAACAGTACCCCTCTAGATAATACAGCCTTGTATTTTTAGGGCACTGTTGTATAGCTTTTAGGTTAGAGACCAAAGAAAGCTACAAAGTGTGGTAAAAACGGGCACTTTTTGCAACAATCAGTAGATTTCGGCCTTTAACGACGATAATATAGACGATTTTTTTTTTCGAAAGTGGCGCTAGTGTCACGTAAGACCGCAGGCGGCGTGCTCTTAAAGAACACAATAAAGTATTAATTTCTGCATTTTGTTAACAAAACAACAAACTTTTGTTTCAGATGCAGTTTAGAAAAGTTTGAGTTAATCCCTGTTTTTGTACTTAACAGGAAAGTTGGAAGCTTTCATATACTTACGTTGACTTAGCGGAGTTTCGTATTTAACTTTTTGTTATGCTTATGTTTTGCTAAGCTTTTGAAATTATTATTTTGTAGGATTTGAAAATTTTGATAAATAAAAGTCTAAACTCTAATTATTAATTTCATTATAACATATATATTAACTAATATATACAACAAGGTACTTACTTAATTTACTCAATTTAAGTTTTAAATTGTAATCATATACATAGACATATACATATATTAACAAGAAAGTAATATACAATAGTTGGTATTCCCTTGAAGTGTAAGTGGTGTCGGTTTGAAATGGCTCTGACTCAGCATATGTTGCAACGGCAAGCAATGCAACGCTGATGATTCTGCTAGAACCACTAATCAAGTTAAAACGTTGATACAGAGCCAGTTCCTGAATCAGGTAACAACTGAAATATACTGGGTGTTTCTGACAAGGCGGTAATAAATCAAAGGAGGGATTCTGCTCACCATAACCAAAACTTTCCCAAAGCAACATGGGTCAAATCTCAAAAAATTAATAGCTGTTCCATACATTGGCTCGATCAGCTGACAGGGTCAACGTAAGGGACGGCTGATTTTTGTTTTGAGATTTCGACTCATGTTGCTTTGGGAAAGTTGTTTGGCATAGTGAGCTGAAACCCTCTTTTGATTTATTACCCCCTTGTCAGAAATACTTTGTATCCAAGGAAGTTTAGAAAAGAATGCGACCTTTAAATTCAGAAAAGGGAGGACCCAGCAATGGGAAACAATTTAGACTGTCTGAAAACAGAGATATATTTTTTTTTGTTTTTGTTTTAGTCTTTGGCGCTTTAGCGTCCTGCTCAAGCGCTAGCTAGGCTTGTAATGTCCAGTGGCGGTCTAGGTCGGCGTAACACTTCCGGTTTTGCTGTATTGCAAAAAGCTCTTGTTCTATGGTATTACAGTCTAGGCCACAAGAGACCATAGACAAATCTATTACACCCTTCTAGACAGTATTGCACACTGCGCCCTGCGTCAGAGCGTTTTAGCTTAAGCGCCCTCTGTGTGACAAACCCTTTAACTGATTCCCACCACAAAGCTCAGTTGATTAAATCTGGCATTCCCCTAATTTTGTCATAAAATCATTGGTTGGATTTCACGCGTCATAAAATTAACCTTGCTTTATTTTTATTGGTGCCATAAGAGCATTTTACGGGGACTCATTAAATTTAACATTCGGAAATAACGATGAAGGGAACTGTGGGAGCAAAATAGATAGGTATTCAAAGTAACGAAAACAATAGTATTAAAAGAATGTTTCTACAGTTTTGATAGTTTTTTATTTTGAGCATAGTCGAACCAGCAAACTTCGTTCCGCATAACCTATAACTTTCTTGTGCATTTATTACACATAACCTTCCTCTTGAATCACTCTTATAAAAAACTGCATCACGCAATGTAACGAACGAAAGCTTGTAGACGATGTTTCATACAAAAAATAGGCAGGCGGATTTTTGCGTTGCGATGCGGCCCGGCCCGATCCGCCTGGTGGACGCCGACCACACGCCTTAAAACAGCGGCAAAAGGTATCATTTGTTACGGTGGCGTTTTTGAATAGGTGTTATGTCAGTGTCAACATCGTATGAATGTAAATTTCTGTTTAAAATAGAATTCTTGCCGGCAATAGCCCGCTTTTAGCCATTCTTGTTCTGTCATAAAGTTTTGAAATACTCCTCGGCTTCTAGACATGTGAACTTTCTAGAAATTCTTGACGTGAATGGAAATTTATACTTGCATTGCAGTAACAGATGAGAGCTAAAAGGTTTATCTTCTGCGCTATAAGTTCCTAGAGGTTATCGCTAAAAGCGTTTTTTCTAGACAACCTGTACAACACATTTTATTAAATATTAATAAATATATAAATACTAATAAAATTGTGACAACACATATAATTTTAAAATTAAAAGTTTCTATTTTATTTGCAGTGTATGTGTGTATGAATGTTTGTTCGAGTGAGATCTTGCAACTTAATATTGAAGCAGATATATTTAACCAATTGAGCTGAAATTTTGTATACACATCCAGGGAAACTAACAATACGTAATAAGCTATTGTGACGTCGTTAAAAATCCAATATGGCCGTAAATTCAAGATAGCGGACAAGTTGTATCTAGTACACTCCTATTCTCACTCGAAAAATAACGCAATAAAAGCTTGTTTTTAAGAAGTTTATTATCATGACTTATCAATAGTAGGTTATTTCCGTTTCATCTTCTAATAGTTAAGTACTTGTAAGAACCATAAAGTTTCTGTAAGAATAGGGTTTTTTTTTATATTTTATTGATTTATAATAACATCATACAGATACATTTTACAATAACCAGCAAACGAAAACAGTGAGAGGTTTTTGAGGTACTGTTACTCGGTGGTTTACTTTTATCACGGATACTTTTACCTAGGTCTTCTTAGTTCATCCTTGTTCCCTACCTAAGTGCTTTGAGTGTGATGCGTATATTTATTTAATCTTAACTTTCTTTCCGCTAAAGAATAAAAGGACCGAGAAAAGTTCTTAACTTTAGAAAACTAGGAAATAACTCTTCAGATATCCCAAGTGGCGGTTTGCGCTACTTTTAAATTCTGTTCGGAGTCCTCCGCGGGAGAAGGCACGTTCAGAAAGTATTTTCTGCATTTAAATTGCGCTTCACTGCAAAACAAATTTGTGGATCCTTTCGACCACGTTCCCCTATGTAGTTGCGTTTTCTTATTGCAAACGCTTCTATTTGAGACCTGGGACAAAGTGTTCCCGCCGTAACGCTTCGACTGTGGAATTTTTTGAACAAAGTAACGCTTTGTTCAATAAATTCGCTGACGCGGTGAATTTCAAAACATGCATCTGATATTTATTTCGATAAATTTACTTGTGAATATTATAGTGTTTTCTTACCTGTTTATAACTGGGAACTCCATAGTTGCGCAGAGGGGGAAATAGGAATGTTTTATTTTTTTAATTCCATTAGCTGATGCTCCACTTTTATAAATCGATACCTTAATCCGAAACCGGCCAACTCCATGACAGTCATTTTTACAGGAGACACTAAAAACATTCTCAAAATTACATTTTACTAAAGAAAAAAATTTTGAAGATCCCGTTGGTGCCAAATAAAAAAATCTACGATTATTTTTATAATTTATTTAAAAAAAAATGTTTTCTACGTAGTTATGGCCATTTTTGGAGTTGTTCAATTTTATTTAGCTCAAATGGAACTTTAATTGGGAGTTATTCGATTTTATACGATAGAATCAATGAAATATCGTGCTCTTGGCATAGGACTTTATTCTAAAAAAAAACATAATATTAATTTAAAAAAAATTACATGCATATAGTTTTATGTATTAACATGATGTTAAATGCCTATATTATGAACATCCTTTATGAAGAGATCTAGAAGAAGAATACTTGAAAAAAGCCTGACAAGAAGTCTATAAACAATATAGAACAATCCCTTGCGACCACAGATTGGTAAGATTGAGCAACAATAAAAATATTAAAACATAATAATAACTTAAAGAAATGTACCCAATCTTTAAAAACTGAAGACGGAAACAATCTTGCTTAGCAATTAATGTTGGTAAACGGTTCTTGACAACACCGTAGGCTCGGTTATTCAACCTAGTTCTAATGGAATATAATGTCCTGAAAAATAGTCATAATCTTACATAATATTGATGTACAAAAAGGGAGACCAGTTAGAAGTAAAAACTATGGGGCTATCAGTTTGAAGCCTGCCTTCAATATCTATTGCCTCATGCATCCATGTTTATATCTTAGATCAAGTCTTGTAGTGTAGATTCAAAACCTATACTTGCCTGAGTCGACTATACGAAAGCTTTTGACTCTTTAACTCACGAATCATTTGCGAAGCTCCTCGAGACTATTATGCCCCACAAACTTATGTCAGAATCCTCATCGACTTTATGAAGCAGATCGTGAGCAGGATCATGCTGAATCAACAAGGAGCAATCATTAAAACATGTAGAAGTAAGCGCCAAGCTTACCCACTATGTCCAACAAGCTTCTTTGCGGTATTGCATACATCCAAAAGGACTTGGACTGGTCGTATCAACGTATTGCATAAAACATCAACATTGATGGCAGGATCATGAGTTGCTTACGTCTGGCTGATTATATTGTAAAAGTCTCAGAAACACGTAAGCCTTAGGTAAATACGTATTGTCAGAAAAAACAATGTTATCGATGCCTAATAAGATACAATAAAGCTCAAATAGAAATGGGTTTCCACAACAGCTAACACTCAATATCAGTGCTGGACAAGGAAATCAAAATATATGCAAACCTGATGAATAGTGGGCAAACAAAGTAGTCAAGACATCAGGAATGAAATTTGTGGGTAGGAAAAGCTTCAAACAGAAAGAACTGGTAGGATTTGGACTATGCCATTATAACTAGCTGAGGTCTTTAACTAAGATTAATTGAAAAAAAAATAATGTTAAGATTTTTTTTATTTTAGGTTAAAAAAAGGTATAAACAAATAATACAAAAAGCTTATTTAATCTAATAAATAGGCATTTTTATAATTATTTTATTTATTAAAACAACGGAGCTCGACGCGCACACGCAAGTTCCTATACAAATTGGCCGAATAGATGGAGTTGGCCGTCAAGATTTACGTTTTTCGGAGCGCTTGGAGTTATTCGTTTTTCGCACAGCGATTTAAGCTTAAAGTGTGAATGCTATTGGAGTTGTTCCTAATTTGAAGCATGCGTTATTTTTTATTCTATTTTTTGACATAAAAAAGTCGATTTCTCAAAATTTGGAGTTGGCCGGTTTGCGGATTAAGGTATCGAAATAACTAATCAGGAAAGTTGATCAAAAATCTTTATTTAAACACTTTATTGTTGAACAATCGCTACGTGATTTAGGAACCTATTTGCGATGTATTAATTTACATGTAGGTAGGTTACTTTATCTGATCTAGAAAATATTATATTGATACTAAATAACATATACCGGATATACTAAATACAGTTTTTCGTTAAAAAAAATTTACATCTGAAAAGCTTGAGGACCCGATAAATTTCCGAGAAAATAATTTATATATTTTGTGCGTTATAAAAATCAAAGACATTTCCGAGACTTCCACGTATTAATACATCTTTATATTAACTAAGTATGTCTCTGACAGGTTCTTTACTTAACTACCTACCGTTAAAAGATTCAAAGCTCTCAAGGAACATCATTGCTTTTCTAATTCAAATTTAGCAAAAATACGGAATGAAATGAGAACGCAAATATTTCTAGATGGGAGCCACAATTTTGGCCGGAATGGTATTTATTACGCCGAGAAATTATTTTGGGAATTTAAGATAGATGTTGTGGGTAAATAATGATAATAGATCGTGGCGTCATAGAGTAAAGAATCTTTTACCGCAGCGAAAACATTGATTAATTGAGAATAGAACGCGGACTGAGTGGAGTAAATTTGCTAAAATTATTTCGATCATAAATAAATTCTTGCGTTCAAACGAATTCTTAAACATGTTCGACAACGTGCAAGTAATTACTTTCAATTTAGCTTTAAACCTAGAAATATTTAAGGCAAATGTGAAATCTGTCAAACACATATTTTGGTAAGTAATTATGAAAACGATTGAAACTGTCCACATATTGAATTTTCATTGATATAGCGACAGCAAACCTCCGAAGTTATAGGCGTTCATGGGTGAGCGTTACGACCAGACATAAGTGTCTAAGGATCTGTTTCTGACAGCCAAAAGAATTAAAAACCCTCGTTTGAAATTTTAAACAGCCTTACTGCGATCGCCAAGCGTGGCGATATGAGAAAACCTTCCACACAATGCTTCTCTTTTTAAAGATCTATTGGTGAGGCAAAATAAACAAAGATTTCCTTTTTGATGTTTTTCTGTGTTTGCCTTGACTATATTCTTTAAATAAAAGATTATTATTATTATATTACTCACTTTACTTGTAAGTTGTAAGTTGTGTCAAGTAACTCACGTGTGCGCTGACAGACGTGTTATATTATTTCATGAGTCGGTTTGTAAGGTAATGGGGCGCACGCTCGTATTTTGCGTAAGAACTTTTGTGCTTGCGTTGGTATTTAAGGGACCTTGTAGACTGTAGAATGTTAACCTTTTATAATTACCTGGTATTTGTTTAAAAAACTCTACAATGACAGAAAAATATCATGGATTAAGGTTCAACGTTCAACAATATTATAAAATTATAAATAATAAGATTTTTTTATAAATCATTGAAGAGAACAGAATACTTAAAAAAAAAAAAAACAGAGAACACGAAAAATATTTGTTTTTTTTTTACCGTAACCCTTTCGTTCGGGACGATCTGTGGTACGCAATTTTTTACATAACATAATATTTTTTGAGAGTAGTGCATTTATGCTAGTCGATGATTAATAATTCAAATTATTGAAAAGCAGTACACATAGGCTGCATGATAAAAAAGTCTTCAATATCCTTAGTAACACGGGGGGTCCAGTAATGTATATTTAAACATCAAACAAAACAAATGGTAAACTGAACCGTATCTAAATCGCATTTAAATCGCTTGCCGTCCAGTGTGCACGCATCATTAGAATCGGCATAAAGCCGGTTTACGACTATGCTCTCGGAGAGGTAGTTAAAATCAGTAGGTATTGTTGTACTTCGTAAGATATTTGTTTAATTCCGTGCCCAGAGAGCGAGAGCGAATGAGATTTGAATTTTCTAAGAGTTTAAAGGCAGACATTTTATGAATAACAAAATTCCTTGTTTTAATGTGTGACTTGTTATAATTAACTTTGACGCAATGGTTTATGTTGTGGTTTAAACTTTTCTTTTCTTCGATACATTGTTGAAATTAGAATTTCAATGCTAATGTATTTAAATCTAATTCGTATGATATATCACACTTACTTGCACTTACTGTCAACTATTAAAATTCACAGCCATGTTTATTGAGGAATTAAAAAAAAAACGTGACGATTCCATTACCTTTACCTTTCTTCTTAGTTGTTCCAAAAAGATAAGTCAACTTAAGTCTTTTATTTCTTAATAACATTTATATAACGAATTCCTGAAGGGAATTTGCCATTTTGAGTTATGCGCCCTTAGGAATTTTTCGATAAATTCTAGCTATACCGCAGAGATATAGAGATATTTAGCTTGAGGTTCACCTCAGCATGATATCACTATTTATTGACTAGAAATTATAGGATGACTTTATATTGTACCTACCGATATATTGAGAAAATTTCCTTAGGAAAAGTATAAATATCGGGACACGTTCTTCATATTTACATAATTTGTAATACAAGCGCGCATAGTATAATAAAATGAATTGGTAAGAGGTAAAGAACGTAGTCTCTTAGTCGCGTGGTCGCGTAGTCGCGTAGCCAGGCGTAGTAATGCCGTAGCACAAGCGTACTCATTGCGTAGCACCCGCGTAGTCGTTGCGTAACCAGCTAAAATTTTCCCTAGCATACTGAAACTACTACTGTAAATCTATATATATATAAAACTCTTCCGTTACTGACTGACTGACTGACTCACTGACTGACTGACAGACAACGCAGAGCCGAAACTACTGGGCGTAGCGAGCTGAAATTTTGCATGTAGGTTTCTTAGGGAGTGTAGGTGAGCACTAAGAAAGGATTTCCCGGAATTCCCATGGGAACGGAAATAAAATGGATTTTTGTGTTTATGAGAAATCTACGCGAGTGAAACCGCGGGGCAGCCTCTAGTAAATGATAAAATGTTGATAATGATAATATGATATCTGACTGAGAGAAAACGTAAAGCTCAATTAAACGGCGAAACAGACATGAAATTTGGAATAGTTCTATGAAGTGAAGAAGCGCACCAAGAAAGAAATTCGTGAAATTAATTTTAATTTCAAATAAACAAAATTCCCTGTAAGCTGGAAAAGAAAATAAAATTA
The DNA here is from genome assembly GCA_951802225.1 of Euspilapteryx auroguttella. NCBI lineage: Eukaryota > Metazoa > Arthropoda > Insecta > Lepidoptera > Gracillariidae > Euspilapteryx > Euspilapteryx auroguttella. The sequence goes on along the minus strand of OX637663.1, from coordinate 3,317,779 downwards.
CGTGTTAACATTATCAAAGAGCGAGAATAAAAATTAAATATTTTGCACTCACGAAATGAAAATTTATATCCATGCCACAAATCACAAATCTTAATACCATGTTTATTTATTCGTAATATAAAACCCTTTCAGGAGTGAAATATTTTTATGATCCATCATTCGGTGTAGCATGGAGGTCGTAAATGGTGAACAGGTTAGAATGGGTGGTAAAATGTTAGCATAGGTGTGATTGAACTTTTAAAAGAGCTAAAAATTTGCATAAAAATATTGCTTTTAATAATAGAATAAAAACTTTAATTATATTAAAAGCTTATCACAATCAGAGCCCCTTACCACAGCATTATAAAGAGTACTGTACAGTATGGGCACTCCCTGTCTCCCTCAGCAAGTGCGGCTCCCCCGCGCTCGGTGACCTCTGAGTTACCGCTCAGTATAAATAGGCACGTCTTTTATCATTCACACAAGCACGATACGCGTGCACGTACACGAGTTTCGGCTGTGCGCGAAGCAACGCGGATTTTTCTACGAAGTATCTGAGGTGTGCCTCTAGTTTAATTTCTAGGGTACCCGCAACACATACGAACACACCCAGACCACACCACATATCATTGACAACATAATCCTAATCCTACAAGTATTGCTCCATATTCAGTTGGCAGAAATGTGGAATGATACGCGGGTGCACCGGGTTTGATTCCCAGCGGAGGCAATCATTGTTATAGTAAATTTCGATATTTGTTTCGCGGTCTGGGTGTATTGTTCGTCTCCGTATATGTTTCCGGAACCCTAGATATACAGGTTCTTACTAGTTTGGGGCTCTGAGTGTGTAAAATTTATCATGTCAATTCTAATTAGTTGGATGAAATAAATGAACTTAATAAATGGTGCAATGGTAAATATTAAGGCCTCCAACAATTAAGCTTGCGTAAGATCGGCTAATGAGGCTGTATTTGGGGTTCAAAATGTCTAACAGTTGACGTATTTCACCTTGAATTATGTTGAAAATTTTCTACATTGTTTCAGATTATGTCATGAGATCAAATTATTGCATCTACAATGCTACCTCGTGAACATCTACATCTTCTACTCCTGAAGAGTGATACGAAGACTTGAGTCGAGATGGAACGAGCTAGCGCCGACTAAAATGGAGTTTGACTCTGTTTTGCCTACTAATGTAAGTTATTATATTAGGACAAGTGTTTATATTAGGAACCTATGTAGGAAAAAATCTGTTTTAACCACGTCCACCCGAATAGTTTGTAAAATGTTACTTACTGGCCCCTAAGATACAGGCTTAGCCTAGTTTAGGGACTAGAAAACACGACAACAAAACATGTTTTCTGTTATTTTCTATTAATTATGCATACCTTTACTGTTTATCTATAAGGCTCAAATTGTAGAAAGAAATAAATTTTTATTTTATTTTTTATTTTTATTTTATTTATTTAGTTCATCCATACAAATTATAAAACTAAGTCGCATGCCGCTGTTTGTGTGTATGAAACTTGAATTATTTATTACAACAAAAATAAGTTAGCCTCATGCTTAGATCTTTCAAAAACGCAGCGGATTTTGATGCGGTTATTTACAGATTGATTAAAGAGGAAGGTCTAAGTGTATAAACAACGAGCTTTCCCGGCTTACTTCGTTACGCCATAGAATATAAGATACTACAAAAGGCTTGGCTCTAAAGACTATGTTCTTTTGACTGCCCAGAATGGCCGAATAAAAAACAAACAACAACAACAAACCACCTGTCAAAATATGTAAACAACGGAAAAAATATTGCACCTTGGGTTATATTATTTGAGTTAAGTTAAGGATCCCTAATTTTTTTGAAAATCTTATATAGCCTATGACACTCGGGGTTAATGTAGTTTCCTACCAGTGAAATAATTTTTCAAATCGGTTCAGTATTTCCGGAGCCTATTCGTTACAAACAAACAAACAAACAAACAAACAAACAAACAAACAAATCTTTCCTCTTTATAATATTGGTATAGATAAACATGCACAACATAGTTTTATGTTAGGCGGTGAAGTTCGCCAGGTTGAAGGGCGGGGGCCCGACACACTCATCAAACGGCCCCGAGATGGGCGGCGGCACAGCTTGTGGCACTGTGCCGCCGTAGCTCCAAAGGCGAGCCGGGGAGGGAACAATATGCCCTCCCCGAGCATGAAGCATGTATATTCTTTCTTTCTTTTATAGTAGCTGAGCGTGGGAAGACTTCCCAAGTAACACAAGGAGCACTATAAAACATCAATCGTGAACTATTGTTGAGCTTAAGTTCTTTGTAGGGTCTTATTAAAGTTCACCTCACATTCTTAAGCCCTATATAAGCATCTTGGAACTAATTTTATGCGTCAGTCTGTATAATAGTTGGATAAAGGTTCACTCAACTGCCTCAATACAGCCTTCAGTTTTAAAGTGGTGCACTACTATGCCACTTTACAGCCTTTAGCTGTTTTCTATGCCTTTGGATGAACAAAAGCATTAAGAAGCATCACAGAAATGCTTGATGCTGCGGAATAGCATTAATGTGAAACATTATAATGCACTGTTAATTCAATATACAACTTTCAGCTGTTTGTGGTGCCAAATGCTGCATTGTAGCATAATCGTGAACAATATATTTTACCTCAAGTCTGCTGTATAGCTTTCAGCTATTTTTGGTGTCTTTGGACATATATTAGCATTTTTCAAAACTATTAAAAGACAGAATACATCTTGATAGTATAATTTTGAACAAATATAATGCTAGCATTTTAAAAGTTCAACAAAGTGCTCTTATACGGCCAAAAGTTTTAAAGTAAAATATATGTGAGGTATTTTAATGCGTACAGCTTTTTTAATATTCACTTTACTCCATCTGTAAAGCTAATTCTGTTCTCCTATTTTCCTCTAAGTCCAATAGTTTTACTTAAGAGGGTTCCGTAGGATACTTACAATAAAATACTCAAATTAACAATCATATTTCCTTAGTAAAAACTCATGATTAGCGCAGATTTTATTAAACATATATTTATTTCCTAGAGGATACCCAAAGTAAATAAGTATATGGAGCACGATAAAACAATATATTTCTTTAAACATTTTTATTTTATTTTTATTTAAGTACTTTTTTTCAATTTATTATTTTTTTAATAATCCTAAAAGTAAACATATCAAAAGAAAGATCCAAACCAAGAAGAGATTGATATACCGGGTGCTTTCTGAGACATTACAAATAATATTGAGGCCGATGTTACACTAGGTATCATATGAAATCATATATAAAGACAAGATAATCCTAGATGTAGGACTCATACTCAATTCCGGTTGTCGATTTCATGAAACTAAATGGGTTTTTCCATTTTGTTCAATGATCCCTAAATTGCCTATAAGTATAATGACACTAATTTAGTCCGCGAAAAGTCATCTAGTCTGCACGTGAGTTGATTTAAAACCACTTTACAAACGTAAGCACTATAGTTGTTCATCAAAAGTCTTCTCTCAGTCCTCTGGTCGAGTAATTGTTCACGTGTGAGTATTTATACAGCTGATTGCATGAATTATCTCTTTGTGTGGTTCACCAAGCTGTTTAAGAAGGACACCATTTTGTAAATAATGTTATAACCTAAAACATAATGTTTAGCGCCGATTTAAGAAGTTAATTACAAATAACATCCAATAAATAGTCTGTTTAGCTAACACTTTCAAGATTGCCATCAAAAATTTTGTTCTACGCCAAAAAACTGTTTTGTTTTTATTTCACATCGTATTTTTTTTAACAATATTTTCTAACAAAACCTCTATAAACATGAGGCGCTTTAAATTTTTCAATTAAATGTATGTAGATATTGACAGTAAAATTAATTTCGCAGTTGTATTTGAGGCAAGAGATGAAATATTTGGTACACACAACACTTCTACATAAACTAAATGGCGCAAGATGATTACCATTACTTAAACTGATCGCCATTAGTTAAATAACAACTTAAACATAGTTTCATTGTATAAATGCTTTTAGTATTGTAGCTTTAAAGATGTTTTTAGAATGATACGGCATTTACTTAAAGTGAACACTTCAAAGACTTAAATGATTAATTTACTTCACTGCCATGCTTCTGTAATGCTATAAGTTTATTCAGTTGCCTTACTAATGCCAATATAATGCTGCAATAATGCCATTAAACGGCCTTGTGAACCTTTTCTAGACCTAAAGCCGTATAATTTGTGCCCAAATAATCCTTACAGTAGCTTTATAGAGTATTATATGGCCACTATAGGGCTAGCCTATAATGCTAAAAGCATACAGGAATGCCGTTAAAAGTCCAATATACGGCCTCGTCGTGTTACTTGGGTTCGGACGCTATAATGTGTGGTTCCCGGGGTTCTTCCCAAAAGCGCCAAGACGGCCACCGGGGGGTTTTAGTGACATACCCCCGACGCTCCCCCGAGCGTCAGGAAATGCGATAGGCATTTCCCCTTGTTAAAAAAAAAAGGTTGACTAGTATGTATAATAGAGCGGTCTAGAAAGTATAGAATACTATCACCACAACTACATAGTTACATAACTTTTATCTTCTAGTTTTTGTTAAGCTTTTTTAGACTGGACGTCACTAGACCAATGACTGAAAAGCAGACACATTTAATTAAAGTTTGCGTTCTCGGCAAGCGAGCCGTTCTGTGAAGTCAAAAAAGCTTATTCTGATGCATTCATATCCGGTTTTTGGGATTTCAAGCGACAAATAGTCCACAGTAAGGACAAAGAGAGCATTCCTAAAGTGCGGTCACGATGCAGGAAGAAATTTGTACATCAAACCGGTGCTACTTGTGTCTTTCGCACGTGCATATTTCGTATTGCCGTCACGCTCGCATAAGCTTGCGACCGACCTTGTGCGAGCGTGAAGGCAATACCGCAATCGTGACCGCACTTTAGTTTTGTAATATCTATATAACACTTGTCGTATCATTAAAAATTAATGCTACTGAACTGAGATAAGCTAGCTAAGATGGATGATGATTGATGATGATTACACGAGTGTCTCTCACCAGGCGGTGCTGGTTTGGAACGAGAGCACCACGATCTCCGAGTATGATGATGACGAGGATCCAGACGCGGTGACGTTGCTCTCCATACTATTAGTTGGTGAGTCGAAGGAAAAATATTTTATAAAAATAATTTAAATAATTTAATGGGCAGGGCACTAGCTCGAAAAAATATGGTCACCGAGGACGAAAAGTTCTTGAGGGGCGACCGCGCAAAGACGCAAAGTAGGTAGACCACCCACAAGATGCTCAGATGACCTAGTGAAAGTTGAAGGAGTACACTGAAATGAAGGTCACTCAAGAATGATCGGAATGGCTATCTGAGGAGTAGGCCTATGTCCAGCAGTGGACTTCTTTCAGCTGAGAGGATGATAAATACTCCTGGACGACAAAAACGGAAACTAGTTAGGTAAGTAATAAGGAGATTTGGCTACTAAGATGTAATAGATCGAAATCTTTTTCCTTAATTTCAACGAGCGATCCACAATCTGTGGAGGTGGTATTTTTCCAGCAGAGGACATATTAAAATTATGTGATGACGACAAAATTCATCTTTTCCTCATCCACCAGGTATATTCCTCTCCCTGCTGATATTCCTAAGCGTGGCCGGAAACATTCTGGTCTGCATCGCGATCTACACCGACCGAGGTCTGCGAAGGATTGGAAACCTTTTCCTGGCTTCGCTGGCAATTGCTGATATGTTGGTCGCAGCTGCTGTTATGACATTTGCTGGGGTTAACGACCTTTTGGGGTGAGAGCATTAACCTTTGTTATTCTTACTTGTATTTTTTTGACCATTGGGCTCTGACCGAGGGCTCATAATTCTCTGACCGTGTGACGGCGGAATAGAATATCTCCATCGGATCTCCTCCAATGTGGCATTACAGCCGTTAAACGGCATCTGCATTACAACAAGCCACACTTGGTTGGCTATATCGCAGTGTGGCTCTTCAAGTATTTCAAGAAAGGACGCTGCTGCTGCTCATTATTTGAGTGTTCCCTTAGTCGCCTTTTACGACACCCATGGCAGGAGATGGGGTCATGATATTCTATGCCCTATACAGCAATAAAAAATACTTGGCTAACGAAAATAATATTATCTAACTTTTCTTTTCTAATCTAGATACTGGGTGTTTGGCGAGCAGTTTTGTGACACGTGGGTGGCCTGCGACGTGATGTGCTCGACGGCCTCCATCCTGAACTTGTGCGTCATTTCACTGGACCGGTATATTCATATCAAGGATCCGTTAAGGTGAGTACACATTTAAGGCTCGTATTAATATGACCACTCCCTGTAAAATGAAAAAAAAAAACACCGAAACAGAATCATCTAAATTAACTAAAGGAATTTCTTGAATAACAAATATAAAATGAAAATATGCGACCGTTTTTTTTAATCAGTACATACCTAGTAGGTTACCGAAATAAACTGTAAATGACAAACTTTCATCAGAGGAATTACATTTTATGCAAAATTTTCACAATTTAGCTTACGCTCGTTTTAGTGGTTTTGTTCTCACGTCAAGCTCAATCGATCCACAGCCTTTATTTAGATAACACTGAACTTTGAAAAGGCTAAATCTATAGATAACTCATACTAATTGACCTAGACTAGAATATAGAAATGAGATCTAGTTGTTATTTGATTATTTTATAGACTAAAGTCAAATTAAAACATAAACATAATCTCACGCCTTTCATTCGTACTGTCTTCAAATAACACAAATACACTGTGTTTTTTTTTTGTCAAATCTAGACACGTACGTTTTCATAAAGTAAGTCCATTATACTTTCAGCCTAAACTAAACTTTTGATGAAAAAGTTTCCACTTTTTCTCTTCAAACTTCTATGTTATAGAATAAGTCTGGTTCTTACAAAGTTTCGCAAAGAACGGTCACGCATAGATAAGCTTAGTAAGTTTTTTTTATGGGCTAACCTAATTTTGTTCAATCTAAAATTTAGTGAAGTATCTAAGAAAGAGGTTCCTAACATCGAACACTTTTTTTATTTAATTGTGACAAAGACTATATTTTCTTGTTAAGAGGACCGTATACCCCGAACGCGTCCATACAAAAAGAGAAAACGTTTTTTCACTACTAATTATTTTGCAATCGCCATGAAGTTTTAATATGTTACTAACACTATAATAAAATACAATATAAATATTATGTGATTAAAAATTGGTTGTATAAAGTTGTTTATTTTACGAAACTAGCATAGATTATGATGAAGCGATAGACATTAAAATCATTGTAATTTGCTATGATTTAGGTAGTGAATTAGCTCTCTCTCTTTCGCATGGTTGCGGTTAGGGGGAGACAACATAAGTTTTTCTTTTTTTTTCTTATAGTGTCCTCTTAACAAAATCTAAAGAGACCATTGAAAAAAAGCAAAGGTATGCTTGTGCCCGGCAGTGGGACACAAAGGTGGGTATATAAGAAAACTGATTACAATAAATTTGAATATTACCACCTTCTTCCAGCCACCTCGTCAATTCAACCGCAAAACGCCAATCTAATTACGAAGCTAATCAACATAATATACGCTCGCCGTATTTGCTAATCAATGCAGTACCCTAATTCCGTTGCAAATTCTCCTAATTCCGTGGCAAATGCTTCTAATGCCGTGTTGCCCCGGGTACGATCGAGAACTGGGCCATTTGAAAATGCTATCGTTTTGGGAAACGTCGATTTATTTTCAGCTCTAAATTGGCACGGTCACGGTATATAGTCGATTGTATTCTAGTTTTCACGGAGTTACGCCGATTTTACATTTACCACAAAAAAGTTAGACCGGTCTTAATCGCCGATTTGTATGATCAATTAGTGATTCAAACAGTCTAGTGATTGAGAACAGGTTAAACTCTTTTTAATTGACTTCAAAAAAAGAGATTAACAGTTAGTAGAGTCGATGGGACACGCTTTTTGGAGTCGCTGGGATCAACCCTAACAGTTTGCCCTTTATGTATATTCGTGATTAACTCGCGTTTGTTCGATTTTATTGCAGTTTTTAGATAAGTATTTGTTACATTTAGGAGAATAAGAATAAGAATAATGCTCAGTTGATGTCAGTTCGGTTTATTGAAGGCAGGTTCCTTTTTTGTAAAAAATAATAATATTATGGTAGAGCCCTTATGGTTAAGGGAATGTTGTGTAAGTTGAAACGCGCATTTGTATTATTAAGCCATAGTTTAAATAGTACTTGGTAAAAAAAAAAACGTTTACCTTTTTTTTTACTATACCTACGAGTGCATATCTTTTTAAATCAATTCCTTATACTGATTGACTACTCAACAACGAAAAAAATAATGAAAGCATAAAGAAATAAAGCATATTTCGTTTCAAAAGCAAATATTGAAGAACAAAACCTGCAACGCAAAGGGTTAAATTTAATAGCACCAAAAAAAAAGGCAATTCGTCACAGATGTAAATCCGGCTTTAAACCGCATGTTGTGCTATATTTACAGCTGCGCAATTTTAGCTGGCAACCCTCGAATCTGCGGTCATGTCGACGGCAGCAGGGCTGACAAATACATTTTTAATTGGAAACGATTCTGGGTTATGATTATCTGACTTTGCAATGTTTATAGCATAATGCACATCTCATGATGCGCAGCGATGATACCAATAATTATTTTTTCCAAAAAAAGAACCCGCCTTTAATAATCTGACACATACATACGTTAAATGAGCACTTCCTCTTTTTGAAATGGGTTAAAATAGGTACTACTAAACCTTCTCCTTAAATACTTACAAATACTTATAAAAATCGGTTCAGTCAAACGGGAGATAAGTCAATTAAAAATTTATCACTCCGCTCAACAATTTTATGTAATGTAAAATAATTGGGCACATATCTGTATCCACTAAAATACCTAGCTGAGCGAAAGGGACTCTTAATTCTAAGGCACAGGGCTGATTGGTAACTGCGTACCCCTTCACGTTACTACAGTGTCGTCACAAAATAAGATGCCATTGAGAAAGAGCCTAAAATGTAATTTCTTGACCTGTGAAATGTAACTCAATGAATTAAAAAAAAACATTGTTAATCGCCTAGACACACTGTGTATAAGCAAAAAAATTATTTATTTATTTTTCTTTGTTTAAAAGCTTATTATGATCAAGAATGGCGCGTGGTGCAAAATTTTACAAAGAGGATGTCCAGTGAAGAAAATAGGTTTTATTCCTTCGGTAAATAACTAAATCGGATCAGCGACCCAAAGTGGGTCTTGGCCTCCGCTACTAAAAGACGCCACTTCTCCCTTTCCTGATCTCCCGCCAGTTAGAATTAAGTTGTTGAACATTTTGTGTTTGTTCTCTGGTTGTCTTTGTATGTGTTTCGATGGGGTCTCAGGCTTGAGCATGATGCATTTTTGTTGTTTACACATAGGAATATTTAGTTATGTACTAGTGTGCCCCGTAGCTTCGCCGCAGAAATTTCCCTGCAAACCGGAAAATCACAAAAAACTTAATCTCGTGAGTATTTCTAGTTAAATAATGGCCTTTGATATTTTTTAGGCTCTAACCTTGACAATCAAGTCAGCGCCGAGCATCGGATCGAAACGCACGTGTTCTCGGTTTAAATTATTTTCCAATTACCAATGTCTTTAAAATATTACGATGGCTAGTGGAGAGAATATTGACGTAGTATTATCAGATACAAGTGAAGGTCTAAATGAAGAAGTGATGAGACTGTTAAGTGGCGATTGTGATCAAGAAGTGATTATTTTGAGGGAAAATAGCAGCAATTCAGATGTTACAAAAACAACCTATGTACCAATATGCGATAAACGACCACGAGAACGAAGTAGTGAGGAGGAACAAATTGAGGCCCAGGAAGCAGAAGAGTTTACCACAGTGGTTAGAGGCAGGCATAAGAAGCTGATCAGAGGTGAGACGGGCGACGTGCGCTCGCCCACACCTGCGGCCGCGCCGCCACCGACACCGCCGCCGGCAGCGGCCGGCCGACGGGCGCCAGACAGGCTGGCGCCAGACGAACAATGCAGGTTCGAAGTTTGTATTACTTCAAAAACATTATTACCTAAGCAAATAGGTATGGCTAAACTGATGAGAACGTGCGGAATAAGCAATATTTTACAAATCAAGTACAAGAACCCATACAAAGCTTTGCTCAGTTTCGAAAAGACGGAACACGCTGAGAAATTATTAACGTGCAAGAAATTAGCAGATATGGATTATAGATGTTACTCGACAAATCAGTTAAACTACACATATGGAATTGTCAGAAATATGGATTTGGTCACTGACGATAACGGATCGGATAAGGAAATTTTAGAAAGTCTGAAATGCGAAGCTGAGATAATCTCAATGAAGAGGCTAAAACGTATCGACGATGAAAATGGAGCTTGGGTTGATTGTGCGACGCTTCGGTTCTGTTTTAAAAGTGCCACCTTGCCACCGTACATCTTCGGATACGGTACCCGGTTTAAGGTCGAGCCCTACACTTTTCCTGTTTCACAATGTTCTATATGCTGGAAATTTGGACACGTTTATAGATCATGCACTCTTAAGCCTAAGTGTCCGAAGTGTGGGAGGGATCATAAAAATTGTGAGACCAAATTATTCCGTTGCCTCAACTGCAACGGAAATCATATGTCCCTAGACAAAAAATGTCCAATTTTTATGAAGGAGAAGGAAATTAGAGAGATAATGACACATAAGAATTTTACATACAAGCAAGCTTTACAAACATATCTTCATAAGGTCTCTCTCAACCAACATGTGGAAACACAAAAGCAGACTCCGATTTCTTACTTGACTCCGAAACAGATGCATACTACACTGGAAGACAGAGACAGAACATATAGAGACGCTGTTGTGACTGTAGCAGATGTTCACCGGGAGGCCGATGACTCAGCGGAAGAAGTCGACATGACGTCGGACGCGCCGGCGGCCGCGGCGGTGGCGGCACGGGGCGGCCGCGTCGCGCCCAGCGCGGAGAGGACGAACAAGAAGAAGAAACGTAAGATACAGAACACACCTAAAAAGCACCCCGGACCGTGGGAGGCGCCAGCTGAAGACACGAGTGACGACTGCGCGACTGAACCTCGTCAGGAACAACAAAACCCCGGTCGTCAATCTTTTCTGAAGATGTTGTTGAGACGGATAAAGGAGATTATTTTTGAAGAAAAAAGTTTTAATGAAAAAGTTTTGTCAGTAGTTAGTTTATTAGTTTCGGAGCTGACCTCCTTTTTTATGAGTTTGTTAAAAAAAAATGACGTGATTAACAGTATCCTTAAATTAATTCACAATGGATAAGCAGACCATAAATATTATTCAGTGGAACGCACAAAGTTTAAAACCAAAAGTTATTGACTTTGAATTGTTTTTGAACAGGGATAAAATTCACATAGCAATAGTAAGTGAAACTTGGTTAGATAATGAAACTTGTTTACGTATAAGCGAGTATAATATTTTTAGGAAGGACAGAGACGATTCTTACGGCGGAGTTGCTATAATTATACATAAATCATTAAGAGCTACAGAATGTACGGTTACGCTAAGCAATAATAATATTGAGATTTTACACATCAAAATTCTAAACTGTAAACATCTAGTTAACATTATTTCTGTCTATTGTCCATCAAGAATACCAACTACGCAGTCCGATTGGGATGAGGTTTTTTCATTGTGTAAATCTAAAACAATATTGGCCGGCGATTTTAATGGTCAGCACGCGAGTTGGTCACAAAAATCGGACAGCCGTGGTATGCGTCTGTTCGATAGTTCCTTAGAAAACGGTTTTGTGTCAATAAACGATGGAAGTGTGACTAGAGTCAAGATGGTGGACAATGTATTGCAACTCTCTTCACCAGACATCACTTTCGTTTCTACTGATATATCCGTTAACTTCAATTGGAAAACTTGTAATGAAAACCTTGGCAGCGATCATTTAATTATTAAGTACCCGTTTAATTACACTGAACCTTTGCAGTTTATTAAAAAAAGAAATTTTAAAAAAGCTAATTGGAATGTTTATAAAGAGCAACTACGTTTGAAGTTTGAGAATTCCTCATTTACTTTTGCCAATGTTCAGGAAAAATATGATTGGTTTATATCTCAACTACATGCCGCTGCTGACGTCAGCATACCTTATATTAAGTACTGTTGTAACCCTAGCACTAAGTTTACGCCTAAAAGTTATTGGGACCAAAGTCTATCTAAAATAATCGCAGAACGAAGGCTGGCGCTTAGGAATTTAAGACGGAATCCTACTCCTGAGAATCTTGCTACTTTGGAACGCAAAACAGCGGAAGCGCAACGTCTAGTGAGGCAGGCTAAGGCTAAGAGTTGGCAAAATTTCTGTAGTAGTATTGACGAAAATACTTCAATCTCTGATATGTGGCGTAAGATGCGATGGATGAAGGGTTTCAAACAAGCTAAAATCTTTGTATCGGACCAGAGAAAGAAGGAATTGCTTGAATCTTTGACACCTGACTCTGTAGTAAACACACCCCCTGTTTTTAGTTCTAAGAATGATATGTTAGAGTCCGAATTTTCTTATCCAGAACTTATTAATTCTATCAAAATCAAAGACACAGCTCCCGGAGATGACTGTATTTCGTATAATATGTTAGTAAACTTGCCTGGGAACGGAAAAAAATATTTGTTAGGTTTATTTAATGATATTTTACTTAATGCTTGCGTTCCTACACAATGGAGACAGGTGCAGGTGGTGCCGATACCTAAACATAACAGTAGTAGCAATGAGACAAAGCTTCGTCCGATTTCACTAATGTCGTGTATTTGCAAAACGTTTCATTTAATGTTAAATAAAAGACTTGAATGGCACTTAGAACGAAATAAAATGTTTTCGCCGGTTAATACAGGATTTAGAAGGGGACGTTCATGTATAGATAATCTGGTGCGTCTTGTTACAAATATTCAGCTTGGTTATACAAAGAAAGTTACAACTGTAGCTTGTTTTCTAGACATAGAAGGTGCTTACAATAATGTAAACTTAGAATCTGTCGTAACCTCTTTGGATAAAGCGATGGTTGGGTCAATAATATGTAAATATATTTGGGAATTTTTGAAGGAAAGACACTTGAAGATAAAGAATGATGAAGGCAATAATTTCGATGATGTTAGATATTCAAGTAGAGGAATCGCCCAAGGAGATCCTCTTTCCCCTTTGTTGTTTAATGTTGCCACTATTGATATATGCCGCTTCATAATTAATGTTAACATTAGTCAGTATGCAGATGACTTTGTTTTATATGTCAGTAAAGATAATCTACAAGACAGTGCCGCCGTAATGCAATCCTCCTTAGATATTTTCATCCAACTTTTAGACAGTATTGGTCTGGAATTATCTGCTTCTAAATCGAAATTGTGTCTGTTTAGTAGAGGCCATAATCGTCAGAATATTAATATTAATGTAAATGGTACACAACTAGAAAGAGTTGATACTATTAAATATTTGGGTTTCTGGTTGGATACGTCATTAAGATGGGGAAAACACATAAATGAACTATGCGGCAAAATCTCTCGGTCTCTGCAATTGCTTAAGATACTAGCGGGGTCAGGTTGGGGGGTGCACCCTAGATACCTACGTAACCTGTACATATCTTTAATAAGAAGTAGACTAGATTACGGCTCATTTCTTTACGACAATAGTGCCAAAACTCATCTTAGCAAATTAGAAAAGAATCAAAACCAAGCTATGCGTGCAATCGGCGGTTACATACGGTCCACGCCCATACACGTGATGGAGAGTGATCTGTGTATTCCTCCTCTTCACATCCGTAGGCTATATCTGTCTCACAAGTTCTGTCTTAAAAGTTTATCGTTCAAGGGTAGTATGACAATACAAAGTTTCATTGAAATTCAAAATCGCTTAAATGATAAATATTGGGATAGTAAAAAGAAACCATTAGCAGCTGTTACATATGAGAGAATTTGTAATGAATCCGTCGCTGCGGGTGACCCTCTCGAAATGTATAAGCTAGACACCTGGGTATCTAATATAAATTTGGATACCATAATGTATAGTAGTTTGGAATTTTTAATAGGCAGAAAAAACGACCACGACATAAACACTTTAAAAAGCGAGACAATTAGGGAGTTGGACTGTAAATTTTTTGGTTATCATCGAATTTATACGGATGGGTCAAAAAATTCAGATGGTGTAGGGGCAGCTTACTATGATAGTAGTCTCAATACAGGTCAAATGTTCAAGATGAATAGCAAGTTGTCTATTATGTCTGCGGAAATGGTGGCTATTTTAGAGGCCTTGAAGTATGCCAAAATTCTTTCTCAACGGAAAATTGTCATACTCACTGACAGCAAAAGTGCCCTATTACATCTGAGACGTTGCGTTGCAGGAAAAATAGGGGTTTCGATCGCATACTCGGTTTTGAAAACTATTATTGACCTTTTGAAAGACGGAGTGCTTATTGCGTTACAATGGATTCCTTCTCATATAGGTTTATCTGGAAATGAGGAGGCTGACAGTTTAGCTAAACGTTCACCTTTGAGCGGTCAAGAAGTTGAGATCTTACCTACTTGGTCTGAACTGGTTCCGAAATATAAGAAGTATACCTATGAACATTGGAAAGAATACTTCAATGAGCGGTCGCAGTCTAAAGGTATTTGGTACAAAAGTATAAACTGTGAGCCTCCCCATGTACCGTGGTTCCTAAACGCCAGAATGGATAGACAGAAGATTGTTATGGCCCTCAGACTACGTTCCGGACACATCCCTTTGAATAAGTTTGCCCATTTGATGAAGAAGGTAGACTCTCCAAACTGCCCGACTTGCGGGGTTTTGGATGATGTCCAACACTTTTTGGTGGAGTGTGTTCGGAACGCAAGACAAAGGCAAAAGTTAGTTTTAGAATTTAAAATAAATTTGTTAGATGTAGGTTATTTTCATACAGTACTGGCTTCTCCCAATTCGGTTGAAGCCACAATATTGTTTAGTTTTAAGCTTAGCTCAGAGGGAGCATAGTTGTTTTTATTTTAGTATTGTTTTGTTTTGGTATCTTTAATTAGGGTACGATGGGACTGGCATCATCACAAAGTGAGTGAAAGTCCCTAAAATAAATAAAGATTAAAAAAAAAAAAAAAAAACCTTGACAATCTCTATACCAAATTTTACTAAAATCGGTTCAGTAGTTTAGGCGTGATTGCACAACACAAAGATTATTAAAGAGTTATTTTTGTTTAAAATATTAAAGTTTGGATGGGTAATCGAAAATATTTATAAAGGATTCCAGAAATCACAATTTTTTATTAGTTTAAATTGTTACAAATACTTTGAGTTACTTTTAAAAACGTCTACGGCATAGTTTCAGTTATGTTTTTTTATAGGTTTGTGGTATTCTAACTATACTTTTACCTAATTATACACAGCATAATGTACAAAGAAAGGTACGAGCCAACATTACAGCACTAATGAATGAATAGCCTATCAATAGGTATACGCTCTACATTAGTAAACAAGTCTCGCAAAATCTAGTCGCGTCTACAACAAAGAAAGTACTCTACCAATAGATCTTAACACGAATCCCAATAATATACTTAAGTACTTAAAGACGCATACAAGACCTGAAGCAGAGCCACTCTCTGAAAAAAAAAATTACGAATCGAAGACAAAATCAAAATTGGCTTTACAAAGCTTTCATTGCATTATTTTTGGCAAAGTGATCACTTCTATTGATCCATTGATATAATTAACTTTGTTACATTTAAACCAATTTGTAGCGCAACCGATCAATGTTGCGATCTGTGGGGCTGGCCATTGTCCAGCAGTGCATTCTTGACGTGCGCTTTCGGCTGAGATAATAAAGATGTTTATTACTTAACTAGTCGACCCGGCGAACTTCGTACCGCCTAACCTATTAGTATCTTTTGCATGTAATAAACTATTATACTTATAAACCTTCCTCTTGAATTACTCTATCTATTAAAAAATACCGCATCAAAATCCGTTGCATAGTTTTAAAGATATAAGCATACATAGGGACAGACGCGGGAAGCGACTTTATTTTATACTTTGTATTGATTGAATTTTCGAATGCCTGCAAATTTTAAATAGGTTTTATTTATTAAACTTTAACCCTTTTATTCATAAAAAGTTACCGAGTATTTTAGTTATGTGTCGTATGTCAATTTAGACTAGATATCTCGTTCTTACCCTACAAGTGAGAACATAAGTATTAACGCATTATTTCCAAGGATATAAATTTTAATCAACAGTGGCGTTAACTTAGGTCCTCTTTTTTTTTTCTTTAACTAAATAAATCCGAAAAGCCTAAAGGATCCTGTATAATAAATGAAGATTTAAGGGGTTCCTATCTATCGTTGTTCGAGACACGTGAAGTATGGTAGGTATTAGATTAAGATAAAAGGGAAATCGGGCATAACGAATGAGGTAAGGAAGGAACTTGTAAGCTACAGAATGGATTACATGCTAAGCTAGGAACCATTGTCTTGGATTAAATAAAACCTACATACGATTTATATTTTTTTTCCTCTTTCAATCTGCATTGCAATAACTTAATCTCTAAATAATTACTAATCATCACTCTCAGAGCCTACTAACTATAGGTAGACTATCTATTGTGCCCGAAACAAACACAGACATACATACACACCCAGACCTATAGGAAACAATCGTCGTAATGTATGTGTACTAATAAAAACTAATTATCATCATACATATGTGAGCCAGACTCTTTTCGTGGCAGGTATTAAATCAGCAACCTATTTCTCTTCTATATACGATACGACTCTAACATTTGCTTAAAACTATTGCATCAAGCTTATACGAGGGCTAGCTGCAAATAGTAATTGAAGGTCAGCACTCAGCACTGATGTCGGTCAGACGTATCTATGCAAACTAATCATCAATATTTGCACATAGCTATTTCCGACCGACGTCAGTTCCGAACGTCGTTCAAGCATGATTTGCAGCCTTAATTCTTTCAACAGATACGGCCGCTGGGTGACGAGGCGAGTGGCGATAGCGACTATAGCCCTCATATGGCTCCTGGCTGCACTGATCAGCTTCCTGCCAATATCCCTCGGCCTGCACCGGCCCAGCGAGGAGGTGGCGACGGTGAAACCTGTCCGGTACCCGACGTGCGCTGTCGAGTTCACTCCCACATACGCTGTCGTCTCCAGCTGCATCTCCTTCTATTTCCCCTGCATTGTCATGATTAGTATTTACTGCAGGTTAGTTTAATTTATTTTAATAATATATTCGCCGTGTGATAGCCACCACCCCATTTCCATTAGTCGTAACAAGCGACTAATGGAAAATGCAAAGGATGGGCAGCAGCGGCCTTGGTTGAAAGTTTTTAAAAGTACTGGTATCGCCAACAGGCCCGAAAAACAAGGCGATTATGGCAAAAGCTCCACAAAATATTTGCCTTTGTAAGAGAGTGCGCTGAAAATTCAGTTTTTGCTTCAATTGTCACAATCTCGGCGCTTAAAAATTTGGTCTTATTATAGATTTATAGTAAACGTTGGCTATGTGAAGAATGTTTGATTTTATTTCTTTCATCAGTGTTTATAGTTTATTTCAAAATGCTATTTATTAAAATCCTTAGGCTATACTGCTACGCCCAGAAGCACGTCAAGTCAATCCGGGCGGTCACCCGGACAGTCCAGCTGTCGGATAACCGGACGAAATCCGTCCGGACGCGGGTACACACCCACGTCCACTCGTCACCGTACCACGTGTCGGACCATAAGGCTGCCATAACCGTTGGTATCATTATGGGAGTGTTCCTGTTATGTTGGGTCCCGTTCTTCTGTGTCAACATCGTTGCTGCGTTCTGCAAGACTTGTATACCGGGTAAGTCTAGATTATATAATGATAATAATTAAATCAGAAAAAGACATTCAGTACATTTAATCAATGTACTTAAATAAACAATGTTAAAATACAATAAAATAAAATTCACAATGTTGAATTAAATAATAGATAGATTAATTTAACTTAGATTTCAATCAAACAAGTTTACATTAGTTATTATTTTCTTAAATAAATACTGATTGTAATAAAGCAACAAGAGTATAAGTCGAAAAACATTATTAAAAAAAAAAAAAAAAAGTTAATACAAAAACATTTTGTATACTTGTAGAAAACAATTAGGGTACCCACCCATTTAAATTAAACTTATCACAAAACTTACAATGAATTCGAGCAAAAAAATTAAATTTAGAGAATACCTAAGATCTTAAAGGTTTTTTTTTTGTTTGAGATAGCATAAAGCTGCATCACCATCGCTCGGCATCGACGGAATCGGACCTTACAATACTCAAACGAAAACCAATCTTGTATACATAGTTTAAAGTCTATATTACAAAGTCAAAGACAGCACCTCGACGGCGGGCATTTGTTTAGACTCGAATCGGCATACCGACGATGCAAATAGACTGAACTTTGTATACAAGATATATTTCCGCTTGAAAACTTCAAAATCCGACTCCGGCCGATGCCAAAAACAAAGTAATTAAGTAATGTTAAAATTTTAACGCTTTTTCTTAAAATATGATATTAAACTATTTTATATTGCAACTGTTCGGCGTTTTACATAATGTTATACTATAATGCTATATTTAAACGGAATAACTATGTATTACCTCGATATACAGTTTTTGAAAGTTTTTTTTTTTTTTATTGCAAGTAGGTAGTGTATTGCACGTTTCTAAAAGAAATTTATTAATTAATTAATTTAATTTAATTAATTAAGCTTATTCTTAAATCATTAAATACACCTTTTTCTCGTACTATCCCTGAAAAAAAAAACACTAAAAAACGGTAGCATAGTTTTTAAAATAAATATAAATGTTAAGGTAATATTTATTTAACTTTGACTACCCTGGACGGACGATGTCGAGCTTCAAAAGCTAGAAACCAAATTATATAATTATATTATTAATAAAGTCTTAAACAGTTAGGTACCTCAATTCCGATTCGCGTAGTCTGAATATAATTAAAATATTCACCTCATTTCGTGAAAGATTACTCAACATCATTGTGTATTTAAATTGTAAATATTCTGGCTTTGTTGTTTATTTCATTTTACATTTCTAGAGTGGGTGTTTTAGAATTAACTTATAAAATTATGAAACTTTAACTAAGGCGTTCGAATCATAAAATATAACTTTAATTAAATGGTGGAATTTGGAGTTTTCTATTGTCAAAGTAAAGTAAAAAGTTGTCTTGTGACGTTAATCTAAATCACGTAGTAATGTGTCATTTAAGCTTCCAAATTATCGAGTCACTTTAAACCTAAACAGACAAGTACATAATTATAAATTACAAAGAAATAATGCTTGCAAGGACGTGATTTTGACTACTGTCGTCATGTTTTATATAGGTAGCCTTTAGGTAGTTTTCAAAAATAAAATTTTCTAACGAAATCTCATTGAATGCTCCAACGCATCTACCTCAACAGCGAGCGCTTCACAAAATCATAGAAATATTAACCGTACCTTGAATTTCCCAGATCTCGCTTTCAAGATCCTCACTTGGCTGGGCTACTCAAACTCAGCGTTCAACCCTATAATCTACTCAATTTTCAACACGGAATTCAGGGAAGCATTCAAAAAGATCCTCACATCGAGGTATCCTCTTTGCTGCGGGTACCAAAGCGTACGCGCCAATACACCTACGAGAAATGACAACTTTGTCACGGATTACGGAACAAAGACTTTAGTGGTACGAAGGAGTGGTTCACTAGGGTTGTCAGGTATAGATCCCACGCCGAGATCCTCAGCTGAATCTGTCAAGCCGCTCAGAGATCACCACATATGACAAGAAGAGATTGATAACCCTAACTTGGTTGGGAGTGACGTAGTTTAAAGGCTCATTTTGCGTTCGCTCCTCTTCGTTAGTGTTTAAATTCCTGTGATACTTTTGTAAATATATATTATATTATTAGTGTAATAGTGTAAAACGAATGTTTTATTATAAAGCCAAAGATTTAGATTTATTCTCAGTGTATTAATTTAGGTTAGTATTAATTATCTAGTCAATGAAACATGTTCAACGTGTTATAAAGTTGTAAAGTATTTGATGTTGTTATAGTTGTGCTATGATTATTAATTATAAGCATTTACGTATATTATTTTGAATACTTGTTAATAATTGATTCATTTTAACCAATATAATTGAGTTATATTTCACAGCAATGATTCGAATATATTTATATCTGATGCATATCTTATATTATTTTTTTTTATATATACAAATTGACAAGTTGATATTTTATCACTCTTAAAATTATATTATATCGAAAACTAAAAAAAAAAAACTTTTCATCGTAATAAAAGACTCAATCTGCAAAACGGTATAAACAACTAAGTTGTTTTGATTACTTTTACGAAAATTTATTGGGTTTATGATGGTTTTTTTTTTCAGTAGGTAGATACCGGTTGGTCAAAAACACTGTAATTATTACCTCTTTAGCATGCAGTCAGAATCTACTTCATAATTGTGAATTTGTAAATAATATTGATGTACTTATATAAAAGTTCAATATATCCAATACACTGTACACACAATACAATACACACATTCAACTTCTTAGTCTGCACACAGGGTGTTTAGTAAAATAGGAAATTATTTTCTCAGACTAAAATTAACAATACTAAAGAATATTAATGTGAGGATATTTTTTTTATGTTTGGAATCACCTAAGTGGAAATTTCCGAAATATACTGAATGAATTTCAATATTTTTTTTACTATTTATAGAGATTATATTATTATTTATTGACTAATTTTTTTTTATTTTACAAATTTGATTATTATATTAAAATGTATTTTGGTCTGAAATAGGTAACACTTATAATTTCTAGGTCTAGATATTGCTATAAAATATGTTTGATGGGGAAAAGCGCTAATGAATTTTAGATTTAGAAAAAATATTGTTGTTTAGAATACATAATACCTTCTAAGTAAGTATATAATACACTACCTAGAACATATCAATTTGCATTCCAATTCAAATAAACTGCAATAAATATAAAATAAATGTTAAATGTAAATAAATATTCAAAAATATTCTTAAGTAAGATATTATATCAAAGACTCATGAGAAAAAAGTTTAATATGTAGGTAAATATTTATAAGATCATAAGAATACTTTGAACCTTTAAAAATATTTTATATAAATACCTACTAGTACTTAAATGTATTATATTATTATGATTTAGCTAGATATTGTATTTAATTTAATGTATTTTTATGTATTTCGATATATAAAGTTTATCAATACCTGTAACTATTAACAGAATTCTTCCCTATCTATAGATATTTATGTGAATAAATTGAATAAAAACATATCTCAATTTATTTTACCGTTTTAATAAAATACAGTTTAAAGAAATAAACTTGTTTCTAATAGACAACTTTTGTAACTTGAACAACTCTGACTGAAACTGAAACAAACTATCTTATAATTTTTAAGCGTTTTTATCTTTAGATCAATACATAGTATAAAACAAAGTCGCTTCCCGCGTCTGTCCCTATGTATGCTTATATCTTTAAAACTATGCAACAGATTTTGATGAGTTTTTTTTAATAGATAGAGTGATTTAAGAGGAAGGTTTATAAGTACAAAACAGGCACAAAATACTTATAGGTTAGGCGGTACGAAGTTCGCCGGGTCCACTAGTTTGGAATAAATTGAAGACAGAGCTAAATCGAAAATTTTCCTACAACCAAAGCCTGGGCTTTTAAATTTATGATTGTAAGTATTTTTTTAAATAATTTAAGTCCTCATTAAGATGTTTCTACTCCCAAATACATTAAACTAACATTAAATTTGGGTTCTGTACTAAATATTATAGTAGAATGACAATTGACATCTTCTGTCTATGAATAATTAAATAATTTTCATGAAACAGAATAATTAATAAGTAGAATAATAAGGAAATTAATAAAAATAAACATATCATCAACATTTACGTTTATAAATATTGTACCTACCTTTAAATAAATAAATATAGAAAGAAATAATTCACCGAGTTTTAAAGACAAAAGCTTTGTTGAATCCAAATTTTAAAGCTGTCACGTATACGTTGGTTCATTACCTTTTGTTTGCGAATTCCAGCTGTTTCAGCTGTTCCAGCGTATGTCTGTTACGTTTGAAATGACTCGCTCCCAAAAAATAATATTCAAAGTGTGATGAGACAAATAATATTCTATTTGTCAAATTTTACTAGTTTTTTCGTTATTTAGAAGTATTCTTATAGTTTTAACAACCTGTGTCATTGTATCACATAAGATAAAATAATTAAAAAAGCGAAGCTTTTTCAAAAATGGTTCATAACATAATATAATGTAGATCGACTCGTGAACGTAAATTACTCCGAATTAAAAAAAATCATTAAACTTATTTTAGGTTAAATATTCTTCTAAAATGTATTTAAGTAAGTTAACAGTTTAGAATAGAACATAATTTATATAAGCGCAAGCATGGCGTTCTTAAAATAAATAATTGTAAATATATAATACATAGAAGTACTTATTCTACAATATATACTTTTATGGAAAAAATATCTAATAGATATTCGTATTCTGTAGTAAATTAATTACCAAAGAAGAAAATTTATGGTATTTAACTACAAACAATATTTATTTCTAGTCAAAAATAAAGTCTTTATTAAAATTTTCTGTGTGTTTTATACTTTGGATTCCAAACTGTTACTGAATTTGAACAAATAATAATAACGCACCACACTTTAGAACCCTAGGTTTAACCTGTAAGTTTTCAAAACAAACAAAATCGATATCCTTAATAAGTTTTACTTATGGTACTCACTTAAACTCTCTTTTGAATATTCTTTATTTATTGTTCTTTTTTTTTTTTTCAAGTAATAGTTACTTTCTTTTATATTATATATAGGTATCGAATGAATTAACATTGAAGACTTAAAAATAGGTTAATGGGTTTATCTCTTTAAGTAAGTAACCCTAAAACAAACTCAATGTGAGTCGGATCAAACCAGTTAGCAGTTTCATTCCGAAAATCGGATTACGGGACACGGAATTGAGTCCTAGTTTTAGTTAGGCTAGAGCACATTGGTAATATAAAACGTTAAATAAAATTAAATCATAGACATAGTACTCAGACCGCTACATTAAATACTGGCTGGTTTTGACATCTTTTCGTTTTCGGACATCTCATCAAAAAAAAAAAAACAAATTCGATGCATTTGTTCGATCAGCTAACGGGGTCAAAGTAAGTACCTACGAGCAACCTGATTTTTGTTTTGAGATTTTGTTCCATGTTGGTTAGGGATAATTTAATCCGTAATATGAAGATCATGACGTCAAAGTAAACTCTTTTCATAGCTCTTGGCCCATACATTTTCTGACAAATGGGACGTATTTGGTTATCTATTTACAGATCATGGGTTGAATGCATATTGACAAACGACCGTTAAATCAGCCAACGAAGTAATATAATCAACAATTTATTTTTATGTTTTTCATCGTGATTCTTTAGACAAGATTTTTTTTTTCAGTGAGAATAGGCCTTATAAGCCTTTGCAGTAGAATTATAAAATACACACCAGTTAGTTTTAATGTTCGCTCCAAGTATTTTGTAGCCAATTCCCGCCTTTCTGTTTTGCGCTAGTTTGAAACTGGCACTTTCAAATTGAAATCTGGAATCACTGCTGTTAGCTTTTTGATTGTCATTTGTCCCGTTTTTATTTTGCCACGAATATGGGTGCCTACGCTTATTTTGGAGATGGTTCCGTAACCAAAAATTATTAAATACAACTTGTTTTTATTAAAAAAAAATTTTAACGGGTCACCGGTTGCGTAGTGACGTGATACTAGCACCACTTTCAATAAATAATTAATATCTTCTAAACCATGGCCGAATTTAAAAAATATGCGTCAGTGATGCCCTAGACTAGATAATCTTGCTTAGAATTTTTAAACTCTGTTGTATAGCTTCAGGATAATGATCTTAGAAAAATACGCTTTTAAAACTAAAAGTGGTCACTTTAGGCAACGCATAGTATATTCCTTCGATTTTGAACGTGAAGGCTGCAATGGAGCCCTAAAAATTAGGCAAGTTTTTCTAGGTCATCATTTACGCATATTTTTGATTTCGGCCATGGTTTACGAGACAAAGAAAACTTTTTATTTTTCTTTTATTTTGTTTTTAAGAAGTGGTTTTTCTTATTGTATGTGGTTGAGTGGTTGATCTGAGTTTACTTTATTTAAATCAAATGAAATATAAAAACACGTATTTAAGTACGATTGCGTTATTTATTCAGTTGGCAGTGATGTTGACTGTGAATTTGGAGAAAGGGTTCGAATCCCGACGGGGGCGATCGCTGTTATGCTGGATAAGGATGCTCGTTTCCCGGTATGTACTATTGTTTTATTTCTATTCTTTTCGGACATCCTAGCTCAGTGGTTGCGGCTTACAGGTTCTGCCTAGTCAGGGTCTCTGAGTGTAATTTGTCCTCCAATCTAGAAAGACCGAGTTCATTCTTGCTGTAATGAGAAACATACAAAAGGCAAAATGAAACTCATTATCATAAGAAAAATCCTTACGTCCGGAAAATAACACCATTCTAGGGCTCCAACGAAGGAAATGAAGTAATTTAATGACTTTTCAGAACATTCAGGAATCATAAACCTAGCGCTCATTTAGCGAGGCGCGGCGAAGATACTGAGAGGGTAACCATTTAGAATGGTCTCTAACTTATATGACACATAGTTGAGAATCAATCGCGTGCCTTTTCTTAAGTTAGCTTAGATTCATTATCGATTGTAATCATGTATTTCAATTTGTTATGCTCTTGGTTTCTTCGCCGCGCTTTGCTAGATTGACGCTGAGCCTAAAATATTAGATACAGAGCACGTAATCGTCACGTAAGCTAAACCTATTTTTGACACGTGCAAGTAACACGTAGCTCGAATTTTTATCGGAAAGCTTCCAAAAAAATAAAAAGAATAATACAAGCCGTACCCGCGCTTTTCATTTTGAAACAAGTTTTTTTATTTTTTATTTCATGACTTCATTAGTGCACATATACTACAGATCACCTATCAAAATAGACTCAACTTTTGGCTCTAAATGTATCAAGACTGAGCTTGTTAAGTTTTGATGCCTACTATAAAGATGGTTACAAAATAAAATAAGAGTCATAAGCCTAGCAGATAAAGAAACGATTTGAAAATGGCGGCCGAAGGAAGTTAAGAAGAAAGACAGCCCATATAACGGCCGCCATTTTCAAATTGTTTCTATATATGCGCAGGTTATAATTATAATATGAATGTATTTATTTTTAACGACTCGTCAAAAGCACGCAATAGGATAAAGAAAAAAAAGTAAGTGGGTTACGTAATCCGATATAAATCCACAATAAGAACCCGAGCAATAAGAAAGAATAGGTAAGAAAGCAAAACGTTCAAGAAATATTACGATTACGATGTTTTTCACCAATTCAGATTTGCTTAATCTAAGAGCATTAGGAGCATTGAGCATTTTGCTGCCTCAATTTATTATTAAAGAGAACAGAACAATATTGCGATTATTTTTATTCAATGCGAAAAATATTTAACAAAAGAAACTACAGAATGTTTAGGATGCGTTTTGTTTTTAGAATTTATTTTCTTTTGACTGCGTGTTGACGATGAAAATTTTATTTTTTTTTAATAAAAAAAAATAAAGCGATGCAATTAAAAAGCAAACGCGAAAGCAGGAGAGGACCGAACGTCGACAAAGAGATTCCATTTTCAAACGTCAAAAACGCAGTGCATTTCTTTGTACAAAAAGTGCAAGGAAAACAAAAATTGCGAAAACTTTTTGACAGGCAACTAGACTGGCTGGATAAAATTATATTAAAAAGTTTTCCCGCGAAGCGAAAAGAAAATGTCGGACTTTTTATTTTTAATTTAGTAATTTAGTTATCCGTTTACTTGTGGTGGAATTAGTTCAATACGTAAAACTTTGTTTTTGAACGTCAAAAATAAATAAGGTAATAGAGATATCCGCATAATAACTCCATATTCCATTCAATATCTAACTGAATTAATTAATTCTCCAATCTTATCAGCTCCGTATTGCTCTACATTGTTAGGTTAGCTCCAGGTAGGAATGACATTATACAGGTGTAATTGAATTACCTTTAGGTATAATATTAATCTAGAATAATTAGTGTCACGGCAACGGTCGAGGCCCTGTTCTATTTCCGGATTCTGTCTTTAATAGGTTTATATTAATAATGGTATTAAATTAACATTAATTTAATAATAATAAATATTTCCAACCCATCTGCTCCAAAAGAAAACTGTTTAGATACTGTTCTTATCATTCTAAAGTGTATTTTTATTGCCTTCCGTCTTATAACCGGGTAATTAGTTATTATGAATTTACGTAAATTCTTTATTATCCTGGGCAATTATGAATGCATAGTTGCCAATGTAAATAAAAATTAAATTTATAACGTGATGCCTCTTTAGGTTGGGGGCTCGTTGAGTTTCAGTGTGAAAAACCTTGGTAAAGACTGTAAAACGTTTAGTCAGTTAACTTCGGAAGCAGGGAATGAAAGGGCGACGTTTTCTTTTTGTGCTTCGTTTGTAAACTAAATTTTCCGTGTTCATTATACCTTCTGAAAACCTGGAATTTTTTAGAGAGAAATATTGTGTTGATGTTACCTTAAATCATATGATCTTGTTAGTGGATAATGTTTCTTTTTTGCAAAGAATTCCTTATTCCTATGTTGAGTGCCACTAAACAGATGTTTAACTTAGAATTTAAAAGACGTGCAATAAATTCCAAAAAAGAAATGATAAAATAGTTATAAATATACTTTTGGTGGCGACATAGAACACCACACCACCAACCATCTCCTTCCATAGGTGTCGTCAAAGAGAACCCGAGGGACGGACAGTAGCGTCGTTTTTTGAAATAATTGAAGAGCTATAATAACTGAGATCACACACTCCTAAACCACGCAATCAAATGTATTGTGCAACAATATATAGCCGCAGTTATGGTTAATAAATATATGAAGGTTGTGCGAAGCCAGGGCAAGTCTCATGCCTTGTTATTTAAATAATAGCTATAAAAAATATAAAAAATAAATAGCTATAAAAAGAGAAACATTCACGATTCAACCTACCTCAATAATTAATTAAGTTTTCTTTCGTCTTTTCCTTATATTTTCTTTTATTCCGTCCCATAAAACAAACTATCTCACATCACATTTTTAGAGCCTCATAAAGCATCATCAGGGTAGAGGAAAAATAAGTTCCTAACTTAAGACAAGTGATCGACCAATTTATCCTATTTCACCACGCTGTCAGCCTTACTGATGTCTTTTCTACTTGCTCTTAATCAGCTTCTTCAAATCCATCCACTATCTACTTCTACTATGTAATTCTACTTTTTCGTTAGTTCGTTAGTCAAGAGTGGCCGGGCCGATTTAGCAGATTTTGATTTTGAAATGTTCGTAATAGTCCAGGGAAGGTTTAAATCGTGAGAAAATATGAAAAAATGGAGAGGAAGTTAGTAAATAATCACAATTAATTTTTTCCATATAAAATTGAACAACGCGATACAAAGTTCGCCGGGACAGCTAATAGTAATAAAAATAAAAATGTAAGGTTATAAAACTGCACTTTTGTTCAATCAAAATCAAACATTCTTTATTCAATATAAAGGCTACAAGATATCACTTTACATAATGAAAGTCAATTATACTACATCTAATCTAATTGCTATTGATAACCAATATATGCACACATATATATACACACGCACCATCTAATCTAATTGCTATTGATAACCAATGATAAATTTGGTAAAGTATCCTATACTGTGAGAGGCAAGGAAGTTCAGGGTGCCCACCAATTGGCTCAGGCAAACAAATGTTTGCTTTGCCTTACTACAACGCCTGGAGAAATTGATAATATTTGTGTGATTTGAAGTTTTAAGTAAAGGAAAACCATAGGGCCATCGCCAACCCGACGGCCTAGAGATGATGGAAGGAAACCCCCCACCTTTGAAATGTTTTCCATTGGCGTTCTGTGCAGTAGACGTATCGTGCGTGGCTTATATGATGAAGTTGTAAGTTAGTTTCCAACTTTAATAAAATAAAAAAAATATAAGTAAGTAGGTATGCTTCGACATTTTACCCTATACACTAAAAAAAAATTATCAAAACTGTTTGCCTAACACTCGGTAACCCTCTGTCAAGGAGGCAATGAAAAGTATAATGCCCTAGGGAAGAAACTCATAAAAATATTAGTCGCCACTCTCGATAATGTTTTTTTTTTATTACGACAAGATCATTTGTTAATTTTAATCCATAAACACAATCTCGACCAATAGTAGGTATAGTAAATGTCTCTGTAATCTTAAGAGCCAACTGGCTATGTCGCGTTCTTTGTTCTTTTATTCAACAGCTATACAACAGTGCCCTAAAAATACTAGGCTACATTATCTAGTGTCATACTGTGCCACATTTTTGATATTTGCTTTAGTTTAGAAGATATTATTTTTTTTCGCGTATGGCGCTAGCATCGCGGTAAACTGGCTCTTATACTTCATCGAAGAGCTCACGCTATGGTACGGAGTTTTAGGCAGAGGCGTTTAAACTAACATAATTTTTTTTAAAACTTCAAACATAAATTTTGCATATCTTCTATTATTGGTTATAATATAAAACTCTTCCGTTACTGACTGACAGACAACGCAGAGCCGAAACTACTAGGCGTAGCGGGCTGAAATTTTGCATGTAGGTTTCTTAGGGGGTGTTGGTGAGCACTAAGAAAGGTTATTCCGAAATTCCCATGGGAACGGGAAAAAACTGGATTTTTGTGTTTATGAGAAATCTGCGCAAGTGAAACCGCGGGGCAGCTTCTAGTTGGTTATAATTTTTAACTCATGATTTTTTTTCTGAGAATGGCCCTATGTTTAAAGTCTACTATAGGATGCCTAAAGAATGTATTCCTAAGAGACTATTGTAAGAAGACAGTAACTTCACATGCCAGGGTAAGTATTCATTCGTACATCGAATTACCATACCTTAGGTGAGCCTAATTCTAGCAACACGTTTTTTCAATGTACAGTCACGGACTAGGAGGCCGTAACAGATTTGTCTATGGTTTCGTCAGCCCTAGACTGTATTACCAAAGAACAAGAGCCGGAAGTGTTACGCCGATCGTGTCCGCCACTGTACCACTGGAGAGTGATAAAAATTATCATAATAATTCACAATGTCAGCCCAGACTTAGGCTGAAACTTACAGTCAAGTCGGAGTTCGGCCAAAACTGTCCAAAATGTAATTTTAAATCGGTCTTCGCTCCCAATTTATACCCAAAGTCGAGTTTCGACTTCATAACACTAAAGCATATGCTCGACGGATTATGAGACGGCTAGAGCCAAGATAATATTCTATACCCGAGAACGACTTTTCCGAGATTACACTCCAGCGAGTATGAACTCTAAACACTGATTTAAAATGTCACACTTGGACTTAACTTGAGTCTGGCAAAATACTCCACTAATTAGAACTATCGAGAAATAGACGAGAAACTAAAAATAATTTGAAGTGTTTTGTTTGAATAGAAAGATTAAAGTGTAATGTCTGAATTTCACCTAAACTCATGCTTAAGCTTTTCTTCCAATACGCTGTATTGTTATAAAAGCAATTTGTTTTACGACATAAGAAAACTTTTTAAACAGTCATCGCTCAGACTGAGGTGACTAGCAAATATTTAAGTTTTACATCCTAAAATATTTGGGTTATCCATCCTAAACATTTATATGGGATGGATATATCTTCGTACTGCCTAACCTAATAATATGCGGTGCATCAATTATGCATATAAACCTTCCTCTTCAATCATTCTACCTTTTAATACATACCGCATCAAAATCCGATGCATAGTTTTAAAGATTTAAGCATACATAGGGACAGACGCGGAGAGCGACTTTGTTTTATACTATGTATTGATGATATTGATGATGATTATCTATATCCATATTATATTTGGTATTTTATATTTATACAAGAGAATCGGGATCAAGGTAAGAGAACTTCCGAATTATTCTGTGACATGACTTGAATAAAATTTTAACATTTTGATACTTTCTGGAGAACGTTCGTGAGTAATAAATCAAATTAAGGAAATGCGAAATCACTCTCAATTACATGACGGAAAATAATTACACACGTGATCTTTAATACAATCCTGAAGAGTCTTTTTTTTTGTAAAACTTATTATAAATTTAATTATAAGCCACGCATATAAATGGAAAAAGCTTCTTAAAGCCCTATGCCCCTGATGAGGGACTTAAAGGAAATAATGATGATGATGATGATGATGCATATAAAGAAATGATTTAAATATGGCGGTCAAACGGTCAAACGCATGCTATCTCTCGTATATGTAGTATGAGGGAAGAGTTAAGAAGAGAGACAGCCCATACAACGGCCGCCATTTTCAAATCGTTTCTTTATGTGCGCAGGTTATAGAACGTAAGCTACCCTGAAAAACATTCTTTGATATTTGGGGAAATTAAAAAAAAACTATATTTTGGGAAATGGAGAAAATAAATACGACCCTGAAGTATTATCTCTGCCGAGAGTATTATCTAGTTATTTAAATCTAGCAAATAAATTTAGAATAATCGTTAACCAAATAATTGCCGATTTAAAGAAACCTAACCTACATGCTTGAGTGACATCAAGCGTTCACAATTCAAAAGTTAAGCACTCTCTACGCTATTCTGTGTAAATTTCTATTCAAACCAAATTTTCCATGTCAAAATATTCTAGAGAAATTTGGTATATTGCTTGGTTTCAAATTTCTATTCAAATTTATTTCTGTTCACATTGAGTGTTTGCCCACGCCTTTTATTAAGCACTAAAGTTATTTTCATAATAAACAAGCGTCAGATGTTAACCAAATGAAAATGTTTTACTGGTAATTGTTTTAAAGAAAATCCTAGGGCCTAATCAGCTGATTTTGTTAAGTATTTTATTTAATTACGAGCTGTCCCGGCTTACTTCGTTACGCCATAGAATATAAGATACTACTAAATACTTGGCTCTATAGACTATGCTCTTTTGACTGCCCAGAATGGGCGAATAAAAAAACAAACAACAAAAAAAACACCTGTCAAAATATGTAAACAACGGAAAAAATATTGCACCTTGGGTTACATTATTTGAGTTTAAGTAAGGATCCCTAATTATTTTGAAAATCTAATATAGCCTATGACACTCGGGGATAGTGTAGCTTCCTACCAGTGAAAGAATTTTTCAAATCGGTTCAGTGTTTTCGGAGCCTATTCGTTACAAACAAACAAACAAACAAACAAACAAACGAATCTTTCCTCTTTATAATATTGGTATAGATTAAAATTACAAAGTCTTAACTATAATTGAGATTAATTCTTCGGGCCCACCCTTAGATTTTTATTTGAAAAACAATTACCAGTAAAACATTTTAATTTGTTTAACATATTTTATATCATCTCTAATACTAATGCTATCAACCTGTCACTGAACTACAATTGACATTAATCTAAGGTGTCTGACATTCTTTACAAGCAGCAAGCAGCCTTGTATTCACCTGTCACAATAAAGCCCTTTCTTGTTAACAAATCAAGTGATGAAACAAACAGATCCAATAAAATCTTGCACCCCGGGGTTCGGGACACAAAGGAAGGTTCAGACATTGTGCAAAACTTCTTCTAAAGAGACAGGATGTATTGTTATTGTTAAAATAAATAAATTGAAAATAATATAGTATATAGTAATGTACTATCTATATCTATCTTCTTCTACTTTTGCTAATCAATACATAGTATAAAATGAAGTAGCTTTCCGCGTCTGTCCCTATGTATGCTTTAATCTTAAAAAATACGCAACGGATTTTGATCCTTTTTTTTTAAATAGATAGAGTGATTCAATAGGAAGGTTTATAATATATGCACAAAATAGTAATATGTTTCAGCGGTACGAAGTTCGCCGGGTCGACTGTCTACTATATATATATAAAAAAAAACGTGGTAAAACATTTCACTGATTTTGGTTTTGAAATGTTCGTAGTAGTCCTGTGAAGGTTTCAAAGGTGAGAAATTATAAGAAAATTTCGAGGAACATGAAAAAAAAAACTATTAAATTTTGCCCTTATATACCGTTTTATTGTAACCAATTAAAAAAAGTTAGTATTTTCTTTACATCACATCCTACTATAGCGAAGTGTACAGTAAAATCTTATTTGAACCAACATTATACTGTACAAATATGCAAACTAAGGCTTCAGTTGCGAGCAGATTCCTCTTCAGGGCACCCCTTGATTTGTAGAGGGAATTTACAATTTGAACCGAGAGTCTGGACTCTTGAATAAGTATTTGGTTTCTGCAAGATATTGATTCTAAACAAATAGAGCGTTCTTGTACTTCATTTGTTTAAGGACAGCATTGAATAAAAATATATTTTAATTCGCACGGGAACGGTCGGTATAGCGATATGTGAGGGAGATATAATGTCCAGCAAAATGTTAATGAAAAAAATATAACGCATCAGAATCAAAGCCCCTTACTATAAAAGAACCGGTAGAACATGTACTATGGGTACCCGAATTGTATCCAAAGACACTGAAACGCTCACCGGAAAGAAAATATCGATAATCACAATGTTCGGAACATTTTTTTTTTCATTTACAATTATAAAGGTTTTAAGAACGCAACTGAACTTACTCGGGATGGGACTGAGTATGAGATGTCTTTTATGTAAATAAGTGCAACTATAGTTTCTGAGCCCAAAACTTAATTCACAGTACTTCTGGTACAGAAATGATGGTTCCAAAGTATTCCGAAGTAAAAGACGGAGAGACAAAACTTCTTACAACTTTAAATTTGAACAAGAATAGAACAAGAAGACGTAGAAGATTTAAAACTTAGCACTTTGGCACTTTGTTTTCAGCTTTGAACACAGCGCAAATTGTAATTTAAATGGTAAATGATCTAGTCATAATTGAACGAAAACAACGCGCTATGGTGCTAAAGGGGCAAACGGGTGCAATACTAGCGCCACTTTGACAAACAAATTATATATTCTAAACCATGGCTGAAATCAAAAATATGCGCCTTTGACTTCCTAGACAATCTTGCTAAGAATTTTTATGGCTCTAAAGTGTAGCTATCAGGTTATGATATATGATCAAACGAACTTCTCAAGTGAAGTTCGATCAATATTATATGAGTGGTTTCATTTGAAGATATAAATCATTTCACTAGGTAGTCCTTTCACCTACAAGGCAACATTCGCACGTTCTTACAAATAACTATTAGTCGATCGATTTAATCGATATTGATTACTCGTTTAATTTGAAATTTACCCATGCTCCCATCCCTACCACTCTACGCGCCCATCACTAGCAGCGTCCGCCAAGCCTGTCATTCTTTTTAGAGATAGTTTTCTGGCATAAATTACGTCGTTTATTGACTTTTTTGACAAAACTCGGGATTTGGGTAGGGAGGGTGATTTATATCTTCAAATGAAACCACTCATATAATATTGATCGAACTTCACTTGAGAAGTTCGTTTGATCATATATTATATTTCGTGGTTTCATTTTCGATATAAATCATTTCACTAGGTAGATGTTTAGAGACATTGTTTTGTCTATATTTTTTCATGATAATGAAACAATATTAATTAAAAAGATGTAATTTTGGCTAGTTTTATTTGAACTCTTAGTATAGGTACCTAAAATTATTAAATAATATTACTTATCTTATTAGTTAAAAACACTATATTTTAACATATAAAAGTAATCATTATAGTTAGTTTATAGAGTACTTCAAAGTTTAACATTGCGTAGTTACTTAGGTAAGTACTTGGTAGGTAGGTACTCAGCTACATTATTTATAACATACTTATATACTTATTGTATATTTTTTAATGAACTAATTTGGTCAGAGATTTGATAAAAAATTGATAATCAATCATCATAGGACATTGATAAGTTTAGCAAACTTGTTAGAGGTAGAGGTCCAGGCGGCCGTCTTTTGATCTGATCAAGATTGACGCCGGTAGCATGAGCAACTGATGTGGCGGCGGCGTGTCGCGTGCTGCTGTGTGTGCCGTACACCGCAAGGATCTGCCTGATCCACATGCTTATTGACTATGCTGTTGTGTTCCTGTGAGGACGTTACGCTTCACAGTTATTAAGAGGTGATTGGCTTATTTAGGTCTGATTTATTTAGTTAAGGTTATATAACCGTCTTATATATAGACGGATTCACCGTAAGATAAAGTAAAACTAACAATGGTTGATAGCTTTTGATTGCATTTAGCGCCTATAGTTTTGATAAAATTTTCATTTACTTTATGATTCTAATGCCATTGCTATTTTTATTTATAATAATCTGTTATTTAGAGAAAGACTTTCAACCATGTATGCTGTAGGCTGTAGATAATGTTAGTATAAAGCTACTTTTGTCTAGGATAAGTTCATTCTTGTTTGGTATACATTTTTAGAGATTTTTGAGAACCAATTGTGGATACTTACCAAGTACCTGTGTACTTTGGTGGATTGGGTATTAGTTTATAACATCTTTAAGGAAGGCGCTGATGCAATCATCCGAAGAAATATTTCTGACTAAAAGCAGAGATCAAGCGGTGGCTCTTATGATGATGCCCTGTGAATCCTGTGATGCGTCTTTTTCGAAGACGTCGGAGGGAAAAGTAATTACACTAAAAACAGAACATTCGAAAGAATCTAATTTAATCATAGTATTAAATAACATTATATTGATATTGTTGAATAGTAATATTAGAAAGTGAGGCTAGTATAAGATTCTGATGAGATGCTGTTGAGGGGATAATGAGACCTGGCATTGCCTGCTCGAGCATACTGCGGCACTCAGGGTAAGCGTGAGTAGGAGAGGGTGACGGTCCCTGTTAGTAGACAACATAGGTTTTCGTCACGCCCTCAAGTGATTATTACGAAATAACTATATCAATCAATGGAGGATAACAGGCAGGTCTAGAAGTACTAGAAGGGAATACTAGAATACTGGTCGTTTCGTCCTCAGTAATTTTTTGTAGGCCGTTAAGAAAAACGAAAAATGAAGGATCGGCATAGAAAAAATATGCATCTGCCCCTTTGTAGCATCTGGGTCTTGTTTCAAAGAAAAGTATTTCTTAAGTTTTGCGCTAGAATGTTTGAAAAGCATCTTTAAATTAAATCTTCGATCTGCCTCTAAATTATATTTCGTGTAATATAGGATGCTAATAGCTAGATTTTTCGCTTCTCGAACCAAGGCCAAATATATCTGGTAAGTTAATTGAAATTAGGAAATTGTATGCAACTTCGTGTCGTAATGTAGCTGATAGCTAATGCTAATATGTTATCTACCCATAATAAAAATTAACAAATTGTTTAAGTTTCGGGGCATCTAAGGCTTAGTATATTGCTAATAATACGACATATAAATACTATAGTAAGTTTGAGTTACGACTTTACGACTCGAGTCCGTGTTAACTTATGAATCATATTTTTGTGTTTAAATGAAATTTTAAAAGCTTTTAATATTATTATCTCATCAATTCAGGTCCTGTAAAATAATTATCATAGTATTCTCTGAATAGAAGGTAGGTAGAAGGTACCTGTACCTTTGCCTTTCAAGTATTTTTGGTTTCAACCAGCCTTTTGTAAAATGCTGCGCTAGCGG
This sequence comes from Euspilapteryx auroguttella, assembly GCA_951802225.1. Taxonomy (NCBI): domain Eukaryota; kingdom Metazoa; phylum Arthropoda; class Insecta; order Lepidoptera; family Gracillariidae; genus Euspilapteryx; species Euspilapteryx auroguttella. The sequence goes on along the minus strand of OX637663.1, from coordinate 3,282,036 downwards.
ACATTAGGATGCCAATCATTTGTGAAAATTATCTGATTGTAACAGGTGGTAGTTGAGAACACTTCAGAACCAATTCTATTATTTTATTACGTTTATGGCTTGTAAGTGATAAAGTCATATTTAAGTCATCTACTTACTTAAATCCTGAAAATTTGTAATTATTTTGTGGCTATAAGCTACTATTTTCATAGTTTTTAATAAAGCCCAAGCACTCGAGTGATTAGAGTGTAAACCTACTTTATTTAAATATTCCATGTAACTACGGTCTATGTAAAGGATATCGTCACATACAAAAATTTACCAATTTTTGACCAAATGAACGCAAGTGACCTACGACCCCTTCTTTAATCTTAGTAAAAGTTCTAGGCGCTATCGTGAGCCAATAAGATAAGGCATTGGGTTGAAATCATAGGTGGATAACAAGATTCTGTGTGTTCACATCCTAAACAGGAAACGTGGGTAAGTACTTACGATAGTTTTAAGCGACAGAAATAAAAAGTTACGAGACATTTTAGGTCAATAGATGCCATGTAATAATAGCTTGCATGCTGTTCTGCCATTTCGAAATGAAGTTTAGTTACTTACAAATTTATTACAGTTTTAGGTTAAAATGAAATCTCTTACCTCCATTTGAATTGGTGTCAAAAAGGTTTTAGATACGATTTCTAGCAAATTATTAGTTGCGATTGACATTTCTTGTTGTTACTGTGCTAACCATGTTACAACAGGAACATATTATTGCTCAAGTGGAAAATTAGAAAAAGATTTAATTATTCTGTTACAAATCCAACTAAGGATACCTTTATTGTTTGTGATATACAATACAACCAACACATTTTAAAAATATTGTACTGAATTCTGCCAGAATGGTGGTTGAGCACGTGGCCTGATGGGTCGTTCTCTAAACGTGCGACTGCGTCGGTATTGGGTCGTTGTAATTTGGAACTTGACGAGTGGTATCTTCGTACTCTGGCCCTGGCACGCCCCCCCCCTGTTTTTCGCAAAGCGAGGAGGGCCTGAGTTTTCCTGAAACTGCGGCCAAGCTGTGCCCGTGGAGCTCGTAGAGGCGGCTATGTTGTGTAAGCAACAGTATTTCTGGGAAGACTACTGTCTTCCTGATTTGAAGGCATTTCTATTCAATTTTGAAGCTTAATTTAATTTTCTCTAAAATTTGGCACCGAACAGTGCTTTATCTCGTTTTCTGTACTGAAAGATATTCAAAAACGTCTTGGTAGACCTGGTGCGGTCTTTTAAATGCGAGCTTGTCTCCGAGCTAAAAAGGTTGCATGAACTACGGGAGCCCTCGCTTAGAATCTTGATTGCCTCTATTTTATATCTTGAGTTAGGAGAATGGCCATGGCCCTACTCCCCGATGTGATGTGAAGTCAGTCCAAGTTGAGATGAGAGTATTTTAGTATTTAGCTTTGAAGCTTGAACCAATATGTCGTTGCTAGGTATAGTATATTGCTGAAGGATTTTTTCCTTGACTTCTCTAGCCATTTGAGAGAGATTATCGTAGATTCAATCACACAACTTTAGTTCATCATCCAGGGCTTCACCCAGGGTTAATAAAATTTATGGGTCCAGTTCCGGAAATTTAAACTTTGCCTCAGGGTCCGAGTTCAATTGGTTGGTGTAACCGCTACTAGTTCCAATAAGGAAGTTATTGCTGGTGCTTGGACCTGTTTTTGGTGACGGTATTGAAAGTGATCACTGTTGGGGCAGTGGTGGCAATTGCCACTTGGTATGTCGCCATCATGATTTTTGGTGATTCAGTCTCATTTAGACCTGATCATGGGTTGTAGGGAATAGTTTCGGCTAGAAATATATCCTCATATTCGAATGATATTTGCTCTGGGCACATTCCTTAAATTGTAAAGGCGTTTCGCCTACTGGAATAAGAAGAAAAAAGAAAATTATGCTTTTTATATTTTTATATTTACATAAAAAATTATGATTATTTTTGCATTTTGCCGCGTTCCTATTGGAATCTATGGCAGTATGGTAGCCTGGTTCATATTTGAATCTATGGCTTTGCAAAAAAAATTAATTTAATGATAAAAACTGATGTACAGTTTTTAATTTTGCCGCGTTCCTATTGGAATCTATGGCAGTATGGCAGCCTGGTTCTTGTTCGAATCTATGGCTTTGCAAAAATATTTCTTTTACACTTTTTAAATGTAAGTTTAAGCAGAATTTCAATTCGAAATTTCTGTCTAAATATTTTTTTTTTTTTTTTGAAGGTAGGTAAGCAGATGTACTTACCGTATCATTAGACATTGTCTCTCGATTTATAGTATGAGGATAATGAAATCCATCAAAGTTTAAGTAACTCACTTAATTTTTTGTTAAATATTCGTAGGATCTTTTCGGTATCTTGAAAAATTAATTTTTTGCGAACAAGATCCGAACGCGTGCTTTCGTTGCCTCGCACGGAAAAAGAATGACAGGCTTGGCGGACGCTGCTAGTGATGGGCGCGTAGAGTGGTAGGGATGGGAGCATGGGTAAATTTCAAATTAAACGAGTAATCAATATCGATTAAATCGATCGACTAATAGTTATTTGTAAGAACGTGCGAATGTTGCCTTGTAGGTGAAAGGACTACCTAGTGAAATGATTTATATCGAAAATGAAACCACGAAATATAATTTTAGTAATATTCATTTGTGAAACTAAAAGTGGGCACTATAGGTAACATAATATCTAGGGCGTCCGTCATTGACGCATATTTTATGGTTTCGGCCATAGTTTAGAAGATATAATTATTTATCGGAAGTGGCGATAGGTTCGCACCGTGTGTCCCGTTAAGTATTAATTAGGAAACGGTGACTGGCTTGTTTTGAAACACACCATCTGGTAACCGCCTTGAGTAATTAACGGAGCCAGTCTCGCGGAAGACGCGTGCTGAAGTGATGAAAACAAAGTAAACAAAGAAATTTTCTTATAGAAATATTATGCTAAAGGCTTGTCATAGAATGATGTATGACTCCTAAGCTATTGCCTTTTTTTATTAGGAACTAGTCGACCCAGCGAACTTCGTACCTCATTACCATTTACTATAATGTGTATGTAACAAAGTTATAAACCTTCTTCTTGAATGACTCTATCTAATAATAAAAAACGTATCAAAATCTGTTTCATAGTTTTAAAGATATAACCATACTTATGGACAGACGTGGAACCGGTTACGGTATATAGGAAGTAGGATATCAATAACATTCACATTGACATACTTCCCTACAAAGTGGTATTTGAAATAAAAAATAATATTTGTTAAATCTCGGAACAAGAAGGTCAAATGAATACCAAATCATCTCCTCCTATTATTCAAAGGCGCCTGGCCTTTGTCCACTTTATGGGTGCTTCTTCGAGCAACGCATTATTTTGTGATTTGCGTGGCAATTTTGAGATATCATTTTTTTATTGTTTTGACATCAAAGTCCAAATATATAAGTAAAACTAATGTTTTTAGTGGATGAGGCATCACAATAACTAAAAAACTTACTGAGATAATCAAAGTTAAAAAATCTAAAGCCACGCAAATCACAAAACATACCACGTAAATCAGAAGTAAAATTGTATTGATTTTATAATAGTTATTGCTTCATATTATGGAATATCGAACTACCCTCAAACGCATTCAAACTGGGCGTAGGCCCAATGTATGTACGTACGACATTTTGAGGATTAAAATGGTTAATTTTTAGGTAGGTTAGATGTGAATAGGTTGGTAAGACACCAGTTTTTATGAGTTCAGTCTAGCATTTTTTTTCTTGAGTAATTTTGTAGTAAAAACGTATAAAAATTGGATTTACATCATAAAACAGTTACTTTATTAGTATTTTTAAGGTATGTCCTTAAAGATTTAAAATTAACATCATCCGTTATAAGTTTTTCATCATATTACTTTAATCTCTCTCTTTAGCGGTTTTTCTTCTATTTATCTCGGCGGATTTCTTTTTTCTAATTATTCCTCTCTTGAAAATGGCATTCTTATTCTAAAATATAACTTAATAATAATAATATTATTATTATTCTCTTCGGTATCACGGGATGGAGCCTAGTCCTTTGAGAGGCGTGCGAGGGGACGAATCCAACTCGTAGAGGCCCTTTTGAGAGTTTTGCTATATTGTATATGGATCACCAACCAGGCACCGCCACTATATGCACAAATAGATCATGCACACAGAGGCGGCACCCAGAAGGTGATAGGAACTATTGTAAACTGGATGACAAGAAATGGTTTATGGGGGTGAACTGTTTAATGGACCGGTTTACTGGTGCTATGGAGTGAAATACCAGTACGCCTGCCTTTTATGCAACATTTCACTTATTAGCATGACAGGCGGTGACTCGCTGTTTACTGGGTGGGCTTCCACTAAGTCGCCGATATATTGGCAACGGGTCGCAACACTGGGCGTGGACAGCTAAGGTTGTTGAAAGGTGAGACTACGGGCAGCATAAGATGCACCCGGCGTTATGACATTTTACACTTCCAACCTGGAGCATAGGCTTCGCTCTTGCTACTCCACTCTGGCCGGCTGGTGAAGGCAAGCTCAGAGGCGGGGGGTGTGTGATGTCTGCATGTGAGTGTATGTGTGATGACTGCGTGTGTCCCCGTGGAGCTAAAAAGTCCGTGGTGTCGCCACTGACCATCGACTTGCCACAAGCCGTCCCTGCGGTGACTAATTGCAATGGAAGTTCCAGACCGAAAGTACTGGAATTTCCCCTGGGCGATGGGGTCGTCATATCCCTATGCCTTATTATTATTTTTATTATTATTATACTATTAAGTAATGATAAGTATGTAAAACTATAGTAAAAATTTAAATAATATCAATTGCGTGACCAAAAACTTGATTTGCGTGGTCCAAATTGCCACGTAAACCATGCAAATCACAACCACCAAAATCAGAATAAAACCTTTATGATTTTTTTATAATCAAACGTTTTGATTAAATAAACTGTTACTTAAATAAAAGTTACGTTACCGTATGTGTGTTTGCTACAATATTTAATTAAATGAATAAGTCCATGAACATCGCTGGAAATCAAACCACGCAAATGAAAGATTTCAGAAACCAAACCCACGCAACGTTGTCTTTGCCTTTATTTTTCTGAAACTTGATGGCTCATCACACATCACACTTAGCTAGACCGCCGGAGTGTGGCTAGATATAACTTGTATTAGGATGACATAAGACCGGGTCTCGAAACAAGGGACGTACGAGTGATTGAACGCTGATCCACGCAAATCAGAGGCAACCCCAAGACAAGTACAAATCTTTTTTTTTTCTGATAAAGTTAAACTTATATAATCATGTCAATATTTTTTATCGCAGTGTCAACTATGTAGGACTTAACGTTATTTTTTTTGTAATTTAGAATCTATTAGTTTAATAGATAAAATTATCTGAGTTGCCAAATCTGGGTAAGGGACACACCACGCAAATGGAAGAATGGGGGTTTGAAATTTTTTTTATCGCATTAAATACTTGAATACATGAAAAATCAGTGATGTCCCAGCTAAAGGGGGATGAAAACATTGCCTGAAAAAAAATATTGCAATCTTACTCAACGAATTCTATTTTTTTTGCGATGCCGCCTAAAAAACGTGTCCTGAAGAATGACCCTTATGAGAAGTACGTTTTAGTTTAAATAACTTTATAGATATAGGTAAATATAATATGTATATATCTTCTTTTTTTTTGTTACGTGGGGAAATGCCTATCGCATTTCCCGACGCTCGGGGGAGCGTCGGGGGTATCTGGGGTTCGCACCCACTAAAACCCCCCGGTGGCCGTCTTGGCGCTTTTGGGAAGAACCCCGGGAACCACGAATTAAAGCGTCCGAAGTCCTTCCCATGCTCAGCTGCTATCAGCTTCGTGCTCGGGGAGCGCATATTGTTCCCACCCCGGCTCGCCTTTGGAGCTGCGGCGGCACAGTGCCACAAGCTGTGCCGCCGCTAATCTCGGGGCTGTTCGATGAGTGTGTCGGGCCCCCGCCCTTCACACCCACGACCCCAAAGACCCCTCTTAGTCGCCTCTTACGACAGGCAGGGCAAACCGTAGACCTTTTCTTACGCCCGGACCTACAGGGCTTATATGTAATATACCTACTTATATAATGACACTACAAAACAGACTACGATAAAAGCGATATTATCTTAGCTGTGAGTATATTAAGCTATATTTTTTTTATATAAAAAATGTGCTTAAAATAACAATCATATTAACAATCCATACTTCCATACTATACTATATACTCATATTATAAATGCGAAAGTAACTCTGTCTGTCTGTCTATCTATTTGTCTGTCTCGCCTGAGAAAGGAATACTTTTTATCCCGAAATCCCACGAGAAAATTGGGAATTAGATGTGTCAAGGGAAAATGGCGCCCACAGGTCATACATAAAACTGGAACAGTTAACAAACACCCCGTAGGGAAGCGAAATGTTTATGAGGGCTCAATTTACGTAGACCTACCGCAAACCGTTCATTATTGCTTCGTAGTTCGGGCGGTCCGACTGTGTTTAAACAACCGTTAACTTTGATTTACGGTACGGGAATTGGGACTACTTTTTATGGGGTTGCCAATCTTTAGTCTTGAAAAGAAGTGCTCAAGGGTAATTCTAGTTATAGAAGATGTAAATTAAACGAAGCTAATTATACTTTGTTTTCTAACCTTTGCTTGCAAATTCAATACCTTTATTATTTGTTGCTTACAGTCGTAGTGGTAATGACAGATGGTGGTAATGTTCATCTTTAAGCACATAACCACACCTCGGACACTTCATAGAAAAAACCGCGTTGCTTCGCGCACAGCCGCAACTCGTGTACGTGCACGCGTGTCATGCTTGTGTGAGTGAGATAAGGCGTGCGACGCTGCTTTATTTGTACTGAACGGTAACTGAGAGGTAACCGAGCGCGATGGCCGCACTTGCTGGAGGCAGGGAGTGCCCGTACTGTATGTAGTACTATTAAATTATACTGTTATATAACAAACATACCCAGACCCAATAGAGAAACATCGATATACATGACAATAAATAACTAATTTTACCTCTTCCGGTAACCGAACCAGAACCCTGCGAGTTACTTTGAGCTGCCAATGCTACAAAAAATTATAATTTTTCTTTCTTAATTTATTGAACGTAACGCGACAGACGTTTTTTAACCGACTTCAAAAAGGATGGTATCAGTTTGACCAGGATGTGTATGTGTGTTTTTTTGTTCGCAATTATCTCGCGTTTGCCTAAACCGATTTTGATGCAGTTTTCAGTAATGTATATGTTACATTCAGGAGAAAGTAACAAACCTATTTAAACCAGCTTCGAAAAAAAGAAAGTTCTCAGATTATGTTTTTATCATTTCGTTAAGGTGGGTCTTTTTTGTAAAAAAAAAATAATAATTTAATTTAATCAAATTTACATACAGAAATTATTAAGGAAAATTTTATTTGTAAAACCCGAATCACAGATTTCTCAGAAAACAGAATTGTTCCGCTCAGCTGCCGTCCCATCGGGTCGGTACGATAACTGTATTTGATCGCAATTGACTTAATTTTATGTTTTCAGTCCTTTACAAACATCGACAGAATTCTAGAACATTTTGTAACATAAACTGAATATAAATTAACCTTTTATTTTTATTTTAAAAAATCCGATGGATCTGAATTTTTCGTGTTTATTTAGGATTTCTTATATAGAAGGTAAAATGGGACATTATTTGCTTACCTAATTTTAATTGATCGCCTGAAAAAAAAAAAGATTACACTTCCAAATAAATTTTTATGGGCGGGAAATGATATCGTCGTGAGTGACGCAAAACATCTAGGTATGATTTCGAGCCGCGGTTTAAAAAAAAATTTATTTGTTTATCTTTATGTGATTCATAGTAATTGGAATGTAATGTTTTTATCCGGGTCACGTAACACCATGATTCTGTGCCAATATATTTGTATAATATAGTGTTAAGGCCCAGACTCAAGACAGGTTATAGTTGGTTTGATTGTGATGCGTTATCTATTTAATTACCTTTATCAGCACTTAGCCATACAATGGAATAACGAAGCTATCTAAGGCTTTAGCTAGAACTATTGTACCTCCTAGGGTTTAATGTAATTCTAACTTGGTTTATCACATTTCAGATTTCAGACAAATTCAGCTCAATATGTCTAACAACTTTCTCAAAGCAACATAGAGAGAAATCTCAAAACAAAAATCAGCTGTCCCGTACCCCGTCAGTTGATCGGACCAATGTATGGAACAGCTGTTTTTTTTTTTGAGATTTCGACCCTCATGTTGCTTCGGTAAAGTTGTTAGTTATAGTGAACCGCCTTTGATTTATTACCGCCTTGTCAGAAACACTCAGTATATCAAAAACGTAAGCGTCCTTTGCGGTAGCATCGGATATCGCGATCGAAGTAGGTACCATGTTATCTAAAGTGTTTGAGAGGGGTGGAAGAAGCCGTTTTTTTTTTCAACTTGCTGAGAGTTGTAATTGTAAAAGAAATATAATTTTCACGACAGAGACGTTATTCCTCTTAGGTAGTAATAAATTAAAGCTACATTGTAAATAGTCAAGGATCATAAAATGAAACAAAATAGTGCATTGCAATGCTAAAAGCTTTAACCTATTAAACGTTACGGTGTCTCCGAAGAGCCTCTTTAACAGATTGACTTACAAATGGACGTATTAAGTTGAATACAGGTGTAACAGTTAAATGGTTGTAAAAAAAATTACACAAGAGTCTTGGCTGTATGGACAACCGTGCCTTGGTATTTCACCCAAATGAATTTTTTTTTGGTGATTTCAAAGATAGCTGATATACTTAGAAAGTAACAGCTACTCAAATTTAATTTGTCTTCGAATCAATCAATACATAGTATAAAATAAAGTCGCTTACCGCATCTGTCCCTATGTATGCTTATATCTATAAAACTATGCAACGGATTTTGATGCGGTTTTTTTTTTTGATAGATAGTGTTTCAAGAGGATGGTTTATAAGTAAGTATAACGCATGCACAAAATACTGATAGGTTGGGCAGTACGAAGTTCGTCGGGTCGACTAGTTTAGAATAAAAAATAAACTTCTATCACCGTTTTAAGATCTCCTTCAATCAGTTAAATGGTTGTAAAAAAATTACACAGAAGTATTGGCTGTATGGACTACCGTGCCTTGGTATTTCACCCAAATGAATTTTTTTTTGTTGATTTCAAAGATAGCGGATATACTTAGAAAGTAACAGCTACTCAAATTTAATTTGTCTTCGAATCAATCAATACATAGTATAAAATAAAGTCGCTTACCGCATCTGTCCCTATGTATGCTTATATCTATAAAACTGTGCAACGGATTTTGATGCGGTTTTTTTTTTGATAGATAGTGTTTCAAGAGGATGGTTTATAAGTAAGTATAACGCATGCACAAAATACTGATTGGTTGGGCACTACGAAGTTCGTCGGGTCGACTAGTTTAGAATAAAAAATAAACTTCTATCACCGTTTTAAGATCTCCTTCAATCAGATAATATATTTTAGACATCACTAGTCTCCCGCGTTGATAACTCGAGGGATTTCTCTCGTTGTCCACTTCCTCCATCTTGGTGTTTGCGCTCACGACTGCCACTAAATGTGACGTTTTAATATAATAATATGGTTTCCGCAAGTCCATAACCGATCTCTGTTTTATATTCTGGTGGACCTGACTTAAGGCAGCAGTTTCTTAAATTTTATAGTATAACTTAACTAGCCTAGAATCATCTTTAACTGTAGTAAACACTTAAGCTAATTACCTACATAGAACATTATAGTAACAAAATTTTTGGCTTTTAAATAAACATTATTATTATGATATCTCTACTATTGTTTTAAAATTATTATCGATCTGCCTCGGATGCAATTTAAATTTATGTATTCTGTGAAAACCACATAAATATGTTGCGTGCGTGGTTTAGGAGGATGGAATTAAAAGGCTGTAAGACAGAGCGGCAAGCGACTTTATTTTAACTATGGTACTTATTATTATTATTATTCGCAGCCTTTAACTTATTATTATTTAGTGTCCCACTGCTGCGCAAAGGCTTCCTTCCCCTTTCTCCACTTTTCCCGATCCTGGGCACATTCCCACCACATGGTACTTACTTAGTAATAATTAAGCTCGTACACATTGTAATTTTTTTTAGCAGTAAATTTAAAACAGATTATTTAAAATTATTATAAATCAGTCAATTCTCATTAATTATTTATTATTTACAGCTTTTTATGTACATGATAATCTTATTAAATATTACCTTAAGAAAAACTAAACACAGAAATTTTTACAAATAAATAATGGCCTCAAAATCGCTGCCACCGGAAGGTACGGTGCCTAGCAGGCTGGCTGCGTTACCCCTCTGAATGGCCAGACTTATTCTGGCCAAGGTGGCCAGCCCACCGGTCACTTGAATAGTCGACGCAACCCTGGCCCCCAATCCAAGCCCTAAAGTTTCGACCCCAAAATTATTATTATTTTTAAACTACGAAATATATATTTTTTAATCGCCATCCACTTTAGTAGCCCAGTATCTATAGCCCAGTAGTCCAAATTTGCGCTGACCACCTAACGCGGCTGCAATGTCAAGCAAAGTTGGTAGTTTTTGAAGTAAATTACTTTCGTTAGGGATAATGGACCGAGCCTCGGTTCAGTGCTGAGTACTGCCCTCTAGGGATTTGTAAACGATACGAAGAATAAGGATTTAATGCTTTATCACCTCATAGTTGCATAAGTTCTACATTTGATTAAACTAGAAACTTGTCGGCTACAAGCTGGCCCCTTCGGAGAAAATAGGCGTGATATGAGGCTAAGTTAATTAAACTCAATTAAAATTTAGGTAATTTTGGTCATGTGAAGTGGATGCATGACAAAAAAAAGTTAGGAAATTACTCAACGAATGCGTAAGGAATGTTTTAAAGAGGTAGACCACGACCATCTTTAATCGATCAAATCGGTGACATCTCTAAGATTTTTTCATTGTTTTTATGGCTTATTCCGATTTTGCTCCAAAACCATTGTTCTCTACAATTTTTGAGCTTCCATACATTCATTCCGATTTTGCTCCAAAACACATTTTGGTACGGTCAGAAAAGGTAGTATAATAGTAATGATTTTGTTTATGTTATAGAATGTAGAAAATAATATTAAAAAGGTAACATTTTATTAATTATCTACATGCAATAATTAATACTGCTCGACATAACAGACAAAAACTCTGAAGAAGGTCTTGTTAGGAGACCGTCATTGAACTATGTATTTCGCTAAGTTAGATAGTTATTTACTGCAGTAGGAGTGTTTGCTTAGTTAGTGCCTTGATAACGAATTTTGAAATTAGGTACCAGGGCAACATGAAATGTTAGCAGGTCATGAAGCGCAACACACAAATACCTACATTACCATGCCATGCCAGTTCCTGTCGTCACTAATAAAAATATTATAAATATAAGCTATTTATAATTGAATACAATTAAACAATATTTTACAAAAGTTAATATATTTAAAAACGCACAAGTTAAAATTTTGAGATTCATGAGTAACAGCTACTTACCTGACTTTTTCTTAAAACAACTACAAAAGAACCCACTCATCCCTAAAACAATAGCGTAAAGAACTATTGTTTAAAGACAACCAATAAAAAGTCTCAAAATGGTTCACTCTTGGCGAAAATACCGTTATTCTAGTAAATACGGTAAATATGCCACACATTTGCAAAATTGTATGTGGGTTATCAGTGTTCTATCCATCTTCCTTAGGAAAGGTACTCCGTGATTGTGTTTAGTGTTTATTTGAAACAAGTGTTACCTTTCTGACCGTACCAAAATGTGTTTTGGAGCAAAATCGGAATGAATGTATGGAAGCTCAAAAATTGTAGAGAACAATGGTTTTGGAGCAAAATCGGAATAAGCCGTTTTTATCCATTGTGTTTTGTTAGCGGGCTTTAAAACAATAATCGAATAAACTTATAATGACCGTACAACGTTGCCGAGCTTTAAGCCCACCCTTTTAATCTAATTTGTGAACTTGACATTAGCAAAATACTCCACTGAAGTAAGTCCATTAAATTAAAAAAATAAAAGCACCCTAGAGTTAGGTTTAACTAATACCTACTACTAGTTTAACCTATTACCTACAATACAAAGGAAGATCTGAATAATGCCAGGCTTCCAGCGCAGACACAGATAAATGAAGAGTAAGTCAATAAGATACCATATACACGTGCATTGGCGCCACTGTCTAAAAAAATATTACTCAAAAATTATAGACACAATCTGCAAGAGATCCCGAGCTTTAATTAAAACTATGCCATTAGTGGTAGTGATTGGTTGCTTTGTCTAGTGGTTCCAAGAAATTTGTGGCCACGAATAGTATCTCAATGTGCGCGCGCTTTTAAATTCTATGAAAAATTCATACTGCGTGTTTCTGACAAGACGGTAATAAATCAAAGAAGGGATTCTGCTCACCATAACTAACAACTTTCCCAAATAAACATGGGTCGAACCCTCAAAAAAAACAGCTGTTCCATACATTGGTTCGATCAGCTGGCGGGGTCAATGTACAGGACAGCTGATTTTTGTTTTCAGATTTCGACCCATGTTGCTTTGAGAAAGTTGTTAGGTATGGTGAGCTGAATCCCTCCTTTGATTTATTACTGCCTTGTCAGAAACACCTTGTATGCTTGGTTAGTTTTTTTTTTCTGTCAGAGTGGCTCCTGGTGCACTTACAATCTTCATATAGCTATTCTAGCTAGACAGTACAAAGCTTAAGTCTTTGTTCTACCGTCTCAGCTAGTAGTGGGTTTAGCTCGAACGATAACCATTGAAATAGACATTTTAATAACAACACACAGCTACACAATAGATTTTAAATTGTCAAAGCTTCTATATTAAGTATTGCTTATCAAGTAGTAGTAGTACTCTTTTAAAACTTTGTTCAGCTCAAATTGAATTAAATAGCCGCTTTTAAATAAAAATGTAACTACTTATAGGTAATATGTCTATCATAAAAAGTCGAGTGAACCCCATCTCCTCACACGGGTGTCATAAATGGCGACTAAAGGGACTAAAACTGTGTAAAAACAGATTTACACGGGCCCACACTGGGGCCTAAATAGCTTAGGGAGCTACAGGTAAATAGATAGAAAAAAGTATTATCTTCTATCTTCTATATTTATAAAAATGAATCGTGGTACGTTAGTCTCGCTAAAACTCGAGAAAGGCCGGGCGGATTTAGTTGATTTTGGTTTTCAAATGTTCGTAGTAGTCCAGGAAAGGTTTAAATGGTGTGAAAATATGGAAAAATGGAGAGAAAGTTATTAAAAACATCAATTAATTTTTCCATATAAAATCGTAGGGCGATACGAAGTTCGCCGGGGCAGCTAGTATAAATATAAATACCTCTACTAGTTTAGGAGCAGTCAGTTTAACGAACGACTGCCCCGAGAGACTAAAGAAGTCATCGAGTAATTGCAGCTTCAAGCGAAAAGGGGCTTGAGTTAGCTGCAAAAATTACATCCGACGGTTTTGCGTCCGCCAGAGAAGAGCTCAGGAAATATACAGACTGCAGACTGGCTTTAGATAAGAATAATAAATAGTTTGAGTTCATTGGGAGTAATTTTAATTTCATTTAACTAGCTGTCCCGGTGAACTTCGTATCGCGCCTTATAATTTGCAAAAGTTGAAAAGGAAATAGTTACTTTAACTGGTTTCTTTTGAATTTTTACATATTTCCTCACCTTTTAAACCTTCCCTGGACTACTACAAATATTTGAAGACAAAAAACAGCTTAATCGGAGCGGCCGTTCACGATATTTTTTGCGAGACTCACGAACCACGATTAATCAATATATATAAAACTCTTCCGTTACTGACTGACTGACTGACTGACAGACAACGCAGAGCCGAAACTACTGGGCGTACAAAGCTGAAATTTGGCATGTAGGTTCCTTAGGGAGTGTAGGTGAGCACTAAGAAAGGATTTCCCGAAATTCCCACGGGAACGGGAAAAAACGGGATTTTTGTGTTTATGAGAAATCTGCGCGGGAAATACCGCGGGGCAGCCTCTAGTCAATATATATAAAACTCTTCCGTTACTGACTGACTGACTGACTGACTGACTGAGAGACAACGCAGAGCCGAAACTATTGGGCGTAGCGGGCTAAAATTTTGCATGTAGGTTCCTTAGGGAGTGTAGGTGAGCACTAAGAAGGGATTTACCGAAATTCCCACGGGAACGGGCAAAAACGGGAATTTTGTGTTTATGAGAAATCTGCGCGGGAAAAACTGCGGGGCAGCCTCTAGTTTTTATATATATGCTAGTCGACCCAGCGAACTTTGTACCGCCTAACGTATTACTATCTTTTGCATGTAATAAACTTATAAACCTTCCTCTTGGATCGCTCTATCTAATAAAAAAAAGCTCATCAAAATCAGTTGCATAGTTTTAAAGATATAAGCATAAATAGGGACAAACGCGGGAAGCGACTTCATTTTATACTATATGTATGTATTGAGTATTGATATATAGTAAAATAGATAATATAAAATATAATAGTAGATTTGAACTAAGGCTAAAGTTTAACCAAAGTAACAAAGGAACACAAACACTTGTCAACTCCCTATGTTTACAGGAAACTTGGAAGCTTAACTTTGAAGAATTCTCAATTTTTATTTTCATGTTCGCAAATTCAATTAAAAGTTTGTGTCAGTGTCTTCTAGTAACAAAGTGAAGTTTTCCGATCAACACTTTGTTAGTTTACTTTGAAAATAAGGGATTATTAACACTATGCTTAAAGTATTAATATAGATAATGTTACATTAAATTAGTCACCAATATAAAAGACGGCGGCGACATAGAAAGAATACCACCACCCTATGTCCCCCAATGCCACCCAAAGAAGGCAGCAGCGTCCTTCATTGAAAAACTTGGTGAGCCATAGAGCCATCGTAATTATTATGCGTTATTATTATTATTAAACATTAAGCTATGTAGAACTCATCACTAGATAATCAATATCAATACATAGTATAAAAAAAAGTCGCTTCCCTGGTCTGTCACTATGTAATACCACATAAATATCTAATAGTACCAGATAATGCTTGAATCTTTTAAACTAAGCAACGGATATTGATGCAGTTTTTTTAGTAGATAGAGTGATTTAAGAGGAAGGTTTATAATAGGTTAGGCGGTACAAAGTTCGCCGGGTCGACTAGTTTTATATAATATTGAAATTCGAAAGCAAATAAGTGAAGAAAATAAAACAGGTTAAGTTTTTGACATTTTAATTTCATTACAGAACTAGCATTTGTCATGAATTTATGAGGCAATATGGAGGAAGTAACGCGGCCGCGTTGCCACTCAGCTAAATTACAATCTTGCCCAATCAAAGATTCATCTCTGTAACCGACAACGGAAATCATGCTACAGTAGAATATGCTTTAAATACCTACGCTTTTCAATGTTAAAACCTAATTTATTTTTGATCTCATAGGAATTTCAGGAATTCATTCCTTGTGCACCTCCTAGCACTCGAGCAGACGATACCGCCGCCGCCGCGCCCCCGCCACACCGACGCCGCACAATCAATGCAAATTTTATCGTTTCACTTTACTTTTGTTAGTAATACATTTGTTCTTAACATCGCACGTAACTTCTGCGCGGCTGACGTGTGGCGGCGGCGCGGTGGCGGCGCGGTGGCAGTGCGTGTGAACAGGGGGCCAAGTTTCTTAACTAAAAACGCGTGACTCGTAATTGTCTTGTTAGCGACTTAGTTAACCATTGCTGTTTTCTTTGAGCGTGCAACAGAAATTACCTTTGTTAAAGCGGCAATGGTTGACGAAATCGCTAACAAGACAATTACGAGTCACTCGTTTTAAGTTAAGAAACTAGGCCCCCAGTATTAGGATGCAGCGGCGGCGCGGCGGCGGCGTCGTCTGTTTGAGCTCTTACGGTGCATTACCACCAGTTATGCATAATGCAAGATGTTGCTTACAACTTATGGTTGGTACCACTGCATTTACTTATCAATAAGTAAATTTATAAATAAAAAAAACTTTATTTTATACTACCAGTATCAGTCACCGTAAAAATAAGGGTTTGCTTCTACGTACGATTCTTTTTTTTTTTAAGTAATTTAATAAAATAAAGGCTACGTACAAGAGTGAATTTTCTGTACCACAGACGGAGAATGATATTTGGTATTCAACCTCCAACCAGCTATAACCAAGCCGGTGTTTGCTTTACAACAAGCGAATTGGAGTGTTATGCATACGGAAATTGCTTCATATTCATTATGATAATCAGATATTACGCGTTTTCTTAGAGAATGAAAACCATAGCGTTATAACTAAATATTCACCCCAATATATAAATACCAATTCGATACCTTAATACGATACGCAAAGGCAACTCGAGTCTCGAAGGCTAGTTGCTGCGGGGTATCACGGGGTATCTCAATGGAATCAAGTACTTATGTCAGCATCGTAGTAATCGGAAATAAACTGTCTCTGCCTACCCCGATGGGAAAAAGCCGTGGCTTTATGTATGTGTCGTAGTAAGATTTGATAATTAGGTTTTTTGATCTTTGTTTGTACATATGTCGTAGTAAGATTTGATAATTACGTTTTTCCCAAAATACCTAGGGATTTTGCGAAAACACGGATAATTTTATATAAGCATTACTTTTTTCAATCATCCTGACATAAAGCAGTTTTTTTGCAAAAAAACCTAGTAAAATTGAAAACTTTGAAACCTTCCTATAATCTGATTGGCTAGTTTATTGCTTGCTGGTAAACTCTTATTCTGATTGGTTCGTTAAAATATCCTTTGGCGCTACAGAGAACCAATCAGAATAAGAGTTTACCAGCAAGCAATAAATCTAGCCAATCAGAGTTAAGGCAAGTTTCAAATTTTTCAATTATACTAGGTATTTTGCAAAAAAACTGTCCGGGTTTTCGCAAAATCCCTAGTTTTATTGCAAAAAACCTAATTATCAAATCTTACTACGACATCTATATCAAAGGACTCTACGTCTCTCAAAATTATACTTTAGCACAAGTAGTGTATTTGTTTCAGTTGCATTCCACCGTGTGTTCCGAGCCTTCCTCAGCCTAACTCGATTGCCACCACACCGTGCAAAGCACACGCCTTTGCTGGACCAAGCACCATTTCAGTATAGACGTTCTCCTTTATTGCAGACTGGAGCAATCTAATCTACCGCACAATGGGCCAGGAAGTGGATCTTGGAAACGTGCACTAGGCAAACTAAAGTACGGTCTGCAAGATAATAGATACCATTATGAATATGAATTCATACGGTGCGTTTCCACCTGAAATGTGTCATTTATATAGCATCGAGTGAATACAGCGATTCCGTTGGTTATTAAGAGCACCACTAAGCTACAACATCAAGATGCCTACTCACTATATTTTTACCTCGATCGCGACGTATTTGTTATTTATACAAATTGATTGAAGATACTTAACATGGTTAAAGATGCGTTTTAGAATAGTCCATTTTGTAAAATTTCCTTAATAGTAAAAATAACAGCAGTAGGTGATCTTGACTACTTACTTAGGTACCTAACTAGTCTTTTGTAAATAAATACATGTGAATTGTATTAGCTATACTAGGAAAGAAACTGCACGAGATACACGTTTTTGAGAGATTTTTGTAAAACAATAAATAATGGACAGACACATTCTGATATTGTTGGCTTATCGTATGTATGTTTTTTCCCTTGGGTGAGGAACCTTAAAGACGAAAGTGCACAATTTTCGCATTTGTCAATGTCAACTGGCAACATGTGTTTGCTTTTGAGATGAAGAAAATATTGCTACATTTCATGTCTTTTCCCGGAATAACACAAATTTAATAATACTTTTTGTAATATTTTAGATGGTAGGTATGTACACACATGACTTGAAGTTTTTGATTCTTTCATACATGTATTCAAATTTGTAAAAAATCAAGTTTCAGGTTTACTTAGTAAATCTTATAATTTTTAACTGTAATGTTTAAGTATTTTAAAATGTTATTAAAAAAAACTTTGAAATACGTTTTTGTTCTATCCTAAAGAAGGAAATTTAAGATGTTCAATAGTCTTACTTTTCTCATGACCTTTTTCTAAAAACATTCCAAAATTAGATTTTTTAAACCTGGAAATGAAAAAATCGTTACACATATTTTTTTTACGCTGACCATACTTGAGGGTGACAATCAAACAACATTGTTTATCTAGGAACGTGAACTGCGAGCCAAAAGGTCCAGGTTTCAGTTTACAGTCTAAAGTTTTGATTGCTTAACTATTCGCTTGCTTAGTTGGATGGAATAATGTTGGTGAATGTTTGAAGGCCACTAAAGCAAACCTCGCTAAACTTAAATAAGGTATAGCATAAGTAACGGTTGGTTGGTATAGTGGCGGACACGGTCGGCGTAACACTTTCGGTTTTTCTGTATTGCAAAATAGCTCTTGCTCTTTGGTAATACAGTCTAGGGCTGACGAAACCATAGACAAATCTGTTACGGCCTCCTAGTCCGCCACTGTACTAAAATAACGAACGAATAAGACCAGTCGACATGTAGTGCACTACCTTATGTTGTTTCCTAAGTAAGGACAAGTGTAATCGCAGTTAGGGTGGTAGGACAAACGGGCATTGATGTACCCACCGTCCAACTTCTCTTAGCAGCCAATGCTGGAGGGGGTCGCGGAGTTGAACCAGCTCGAATAGATCTCCCGTGATCTCCAGGCCAATAGTCGATGTGGCACCGCTGGATTTTAGTTGGTGTGAACCTCGCATAACCCGGCTCCTGCCGGGGCAGCAGGGTCTCGTTAGGAGTTTCCCCGCCTTAAAAAAAAGGTATTCGCCAATTTGTAGTGCATCACTTATAAAGCTCTTAATGGACAACTCCCTTAGTTCAGTACGCATTAATGATAACTGTGACTACGGAGATATACGGTCTCGATTGCCGGCGGGGTCGAATATTTTTATGATGGTTATCGATGGTATTTTCGGATCTAAGCGCGTTTGTTTGTCGTGCCATGTATTTCGGTCACCCTAAATACAAGTTCTTCCTAGTTGTGGCCTTGATTGTGATGCGTTATTATATTACTGTTACTCATATCCGTAAGACGTTCACTGCTGGACGTAGACCTTCCGAAGGATTGCTTAAATGTCGTTCAGTCTGTTTTAAACTAAATAAATTTTCTATTTCTGGATTTTCTTGTAATTTATTGGTTCCTTAGTTTGACGATAGCGTTCCTAAGCATTCAAAGATCTTAGTTAAAACTTTAAATACAATTAGTTATCAAAACATATCTTCGGAGCATGGAAGCAGCATCAGGGTCCAGCAAAGCCGATTCCTACCCACTGAACCTGCGTATAAAGGCGGTCTATAAATACTCGTTCCACCCCTCGGACTTAGACTAGTAAACCTCACAGACATCTATGTCATATACTTACTTACGTTACGTTACTGACAAGGTGGTAATAGATCATAGTAGAAATGCAGATATATAATACCTCATAGACAAAAACACATAAATAGAGAATTTAGACTAAAAAGCTCAACCAATTCGATCAAAATTAAAAAGTTAACATTATTACTGCATTAGAGAAATTAGTAGCTGTGTACGCGGACAGCGGAAGACCGAATGAAATGTTAATATTGTGGCGATCATTGTTATTATCTTTATCTTCTAGGCCGAGAGACGTCCGTGATGAATCATAGGATTTCCTCACAGTAGTTAACACTCATCGCTACACAGCAGCAGATGACGGGTTGGCGAGTTTAAACTTCAATAAAAATAAAAGTTTTTAATGGAGGACGCTGCTGCCCGTCTTTTGGTTCCCTTCGTTTCCGCTTAGTCGCCACTTACGACACCCATGGCTGCAAGAAGGCAGGCTTATGTCCAGTAGAAATTAACCTATCGACTGATATGAAATATTAGTTCTGCAGCAGTAAGATGTCTATAGTATTATTGGTCTGTGCCTTGCCCTCGCCACTTCATTTCACAAACAGGTCGTGAGGACATAGGGCTGCCAATTAGTAATTATTATCGCTGTCCTATTCACTCTCCCATTGCTCGTGTTAGTGTGAGTGAGATGAGATGAGTGACGGTCGGTTAATTGAATAAATAAAGAGTGGATAGAAGCTCGTAGTTATACGGTTCTTGTAAAAAAATAAAACCATGTAATAGTTTTATTAAAGCATAAGTACCAAGGTACTTTTTAAACACTTGAAGTATTCCTCCGGATTTCCGGGTTCTGTTCCCGGCGGGACAAAAATTTGTATGTGCTCACCGATGCTTATTTCTGAGCCTCGGTGTTATCCGAGTGCAGATTGTACCTAACGAAACAATTTTAATGTGCATGGACGCCCATGCAACATAAAAAACACATAAAATATACCTATTTTATTTGGCGCAGTCATTGAAAAAACGGTATCAATGAAACGTTTCCTGAAAAGTCTGCAAATCGAGCGGATACGCTCAAAACTTTTAACAAACCTAATAAAATTCTCTGGCACACATGAACTAGTATTTTGCGGAGCTGGATTCAGCATTTTTCTTTACCAAACTAAAAGTTATAAAACTATATTTTTTAACTCAAACATAATATTGTAATTCCAGTAATATCTTATCACACACCTGACTATAGTATCCTTTACAGTTTAATCTGTTATGTTGTGGAACTTTCTACTGGTAAGTAAGAATTCGATAAATTCGTAACTTACCGTAAAGTCGCTCTATCAGTCAATTTGCTAGAATAGAATAGAATTACCCTTTATTGCAATCAATAGACTTAATATTTCAATTTATAATTACTACATTGATTGCAAGGGCGGCCTTATCACTTAAAGAGATTTCTTCCAGGCAACCCATTGTCATGATCAAGTAAATTACATAAATGAATAAGATAATGATGATGATTGCTAGATATGAACACAGTTTTTATCGGGCATTATTATGTAGTGATATAATTTATTTTAGTTGTTTTTGTGTATTGTTTATGTAGTTAAGCATAGTTGCATATAAATACACAATACGAATACACTTAATTGCATACAAAGAAAGACTTTCTTAGTGCTCGCCTACACTTCCTAAGGAACGCACGTGCAAAATTTCAGCCCGCTGCGCCCAGTAGTTTCGGCTCTGCGTTGTCTGTCAGTCAGTAATGGAAGAGTTTATGTGTTGATGATTATGAATGTTAATTTTTATAGTCGGCTTAATAATTGACTTTTTAAGTGTTTTAGGCACCATAGATACAGGTTCATTACATACTAAAAACAAGCATTTGATGGAACAGACAATTTACTTCCTATTTTAATTAATGTATTTTGATCGGGGGTCATTGTACCAGTGTTAATAATATGAACCGGTACAATGAAAGGAATTGTATCGAAATGGAAGTTAAATTGAAGTTATTTTGAGGATGGGTTGACGAACCTTCTCACGAGGCAAGGGCAAGGGCCGCACGTGTTTACCAGTGTTTACAGTTAGAGGACTCGGACTGACCACAATAAAGAAAACCTTTTCGGTCATAATTTACCAACTCTACTTAACTTTATAGACTGAAGTTTGAGTCTTTAAGGCTTCTTTTAGGGTTTAAGAGTTTCTCCACTTTCTATTTTATTCGTTTAATATACAAAGCTTGCTTGTTTTAAGTTAATTCATTTGTTATTTCATGCATTCACCCCACATTCACCCCAAGATACGATAAGTGATAAGATTTCTTTAAAAACTAGTCGACCCGGTAAACTTCGTACCTCCTTACCTATTACTATATTGTGCATGTAATCAATCATCAATCAATCAATACATAGTATAAAATGAAGTCGCTTTCCGCGTCTGTCCCTATGTATGCTTATATCTTCAAAACTATGCAATGGAATTTGATGCGGTCTTTTATAATAGATAGAGTGATTCAAGAGGAAGGTTTATAAGTTTACATGCACAAAAAAGTAATAAGTTAGGCGGTACGAAGTTCGCCGGGTCGACTAGTATACTTATAAACCTTTCTCTTCACTCTATCTATTAAAAACACGCATCAAAATCCGTTGAATAATTTTAAAGATTTAAGCAAATAAAGAAACAGCCCCGGGAAGCGACTTTATTTTATACTAGTCGACCTAGCGAACTTTGTACCGCCTAACCTATTACTATGTTGTGCATGTTTAACATATGCATAATAACCTTCCTTTTGAATCACTCTATCTATTTAAAAAACTCGCATCAAAATCCGTTTAATAATTTTAAAGATTTAAGCATATTAAGTAGGGACAGACGCGGGAAGCGGCTTTGTTTTATATCTACTATGTATTGATGACTGACATATCTTTACTTATATCAAACTTTGCGACACATTAACATCGTCCAAATGAAATCGATGGGCGCCGTCGTTGAATACGACAGGTGGTCTTTTTATTAATAACTAGCTGACCCGACACACTTCTTATCGCCCTACAATTTTATAAAGGAAAATAAAATTTATGTTTTTGCTAATTTCCTTGCAATTTTAACCTTTTCTGGACTAAGATAAACATTTCAAAACCAAAATCAACTAAATCCGCCGTGCCGTTCCAAAGTTTGGTAAGCAAACTAATCAATTTATTTTTATATATTTAGGTAGATAGAGCAGTATACAGTTATACCGTGCAGTTATTGTTATTTACTATGAGTAGCGATACTACAAACCATTATTTTCTACCTGCATCATTCTTAGAGGCTTGAAATAATAACTTTCACGGGCAGTCTCTTACTAAAGCGCAATTTCTGTTTATGGATCTTTTATAAAATAAAATCCAATATTTTTATGGATACCTTTAGTATGACTATGAAGTGTATTGTAGAGGTTATTATCCTGCACGTTCTTTATCAATATATTCTTATAACTAAATGACATAGAACTACCACCTCATCTCCTCCAATGGGTGTCTACATACTGCGATCGCCAACCCGCCTGCCAAGCGTGGCGATTACGGCAAATTCCCCCTACAATGTTTGTCCTTGTGACAATCTGTGCCTGTGGAGG
Source organism: Euspilapteryx auroguttella (assembly GCA_951802225.1). Taxonomy (NCBI): domain Eukaryota; kingdom Metazoa; phylum Arthropoda; class Insecta; order Lepidoptera; family Gracillariidae; genus Euspilapteryx; species Euspilapteryx auroguttella. The sequence continues at coordinate 3,258,970 of OX637663.1, read as the reverse complement.
ACCTATGTCCAGCAGTGGTATTCAACTGGTTGTAATGGTGATGATGATGATGAAATTAAAATACTGCCGCATAGTGTCGCCAAAGAATAACTCCGCCCCTCTGTTCCCATGGGAGTCGTAAAAGGCGACTAAGGAGAACAGAACACCCAAAGGACGGGCAGCAGCGTCCTTTGTTGAAATTCTGAAGAGCAATACTGCGATTTCAAACCTGCTTGCGTTTCCAAGTGTGGCGATTATGACATCCCTCTATTTTTGTTGTTGTGGCGATTTGTGGGAAAGGCTTTTGTCCAACCGTGAACGTCTTTCGGTGGTATACAGGTGGTAAGCAAAATGTTGAGCCCTAGATTAATTACTATATGGAATAATTAGTCGATTAAGCCCTGTAAACGTCGAGAGCAATTTTAGAATTCGTCGTTTTGTAATATGGGAGTAATTGAAGAAAAACAGACTTCGCTAGGCTTACGTGATGAATTATAAGAACTAAAGTATTTACAGCAGCAACCATAGTAATAGATCTTAAATTTATACTTTGAAATCAGATAAAGTTGATTGAAGTGCAAATGAGTTTAAAAGTGAACTCGATAATCTGTTAAGCAACTCGTAAACTCGAGAGTTGATCAAAGTTCAGACGGAGCGGTTCTTAGACGTTTGGAGACTGCTGAGTTTGCCCAAGTTTTACTGGTGGGTCTCTTTGCAAAGTTTACTTAGGAATCTAGTTCCTAAACTTGCGTTTGCCCACACTAAGAATTCTAAAACGAATAAAATTTGTGACTTTATTAAAAAAATTGATTTTGATAAAACTTGCTGCTTTTTTTAATTTAATATTAAAACTGTATAGATCTCAAAATACATTATATAATACTTATTATAACTTCCTCCTGTTACTTAGTGTAATTATTAGATATTGTAACTTATGTTGCTTTTTTTTCAATGGATTGCAGACAAACTTTCAGTCAAAAGTGACGATTTTTTTTGTTATAATAACAGATTTGTAGACATTTTTTTTTTTTATGTGACTAAAGCAAGAAGAAATACACGAATTTTTTGTGTAAATGAATCACTTCCCGTTCAAGTAGATTCATTTTCTATTTAAAGACATCCCTATCCCTACGGAGCCTTAAAATGGGTCCTTTGACTGAAGTGCCTTTTTCCTGACAGGGCCCTGCCCGCGGGGATTTCCCTTTTCTTTCGTGTCTATAATGTCTGTGCAAACCAAGCATTGAGGTGTTTTTTTTATTACCTATCAGTTTCCTTGAATAAATCGCTTTGAGCTAGGTTTACTTACCCTGCTAAGTATTCATAAAAGGTTAAAGAGCATTTCAGTTATTTGACATAGTGTCAATTTTGGCTGGAAGTCACAGTTTTACCATACAACAAACCAGAGAAGTATACCTCCAGTAAAGCTACCTAAAATCTACTGTAAATATTTATGAATAACACTGTTAATCTGTAAATAGCTAAACCTAGTTTTAATTCATTGTACATGCAGAGCTATAACTTGATGACGTATTTACCTTGAACTAACTTAAAAGCACTTGCGTAAATTTTTAAAACAAAATAGGGTTTGCTCGCTACATTCATTCATTTTCAACATTATCATCAGCTCACTCAGCCAAAAGACGACCATCGCTGGACATAGGCCTCTTCCACAGATCGCCATATTGATCGGTCTTTAGCTCCAAGCAACCAATCTGAGTCTTCCGTTGCGCGGTCAATCATCAAAAACTTTTCATTCATAATTTCATTTGGAAATCTTACGGCTCACCACAAAAGTCACTGGGTTAGGTAGGTTTAAATCGCCAATTCGTCATACAAATTGACGATTTAAACTGGTCTTACTTTTTTGTGGTAAGGAAGTTATGGTTTTGTTCAAAATAGCGAATACGTTACCATTCTTTCATGTTCATGTAGCAGTGATTCAGTTCAAAGAGTTATTTAGGCGGAGGGATCGGTTATTCGGTCGATCGATGATAAGCCAATTTGCTTGCGGTAGAATGCAATTTCGCAATTCGGAGGGTTTCGGAGGTGAGAGAAGGGTTCTCCTATTTGATCGCTTGACATGAAATATAAATATGGTAAGGGGTTACGCTTCTTTCCTAATACCAGTTTCATAAATTGATTTTATATAGGGCCAAAATAGGATTTTTAAATAGGATTTATTTTGTTGTGTTATTATTGTTCGCGTACTTTCAGATGCCATTTGTTGCGTTGGTTGCGCTGCATTATTTCCGCGAATTTTCATATCAAGATTTTTTCTGGCCTCGTTTTAATATTTATAAATTTTAATTTTAATTATCTTATAAATAATTCGTTATTAATCAGCACGCAGTATAATATATAAGTAACTCAAGCGAATAGAATAAAATATAAGTGTTATGTACCTACCTACTTATTAAACGTGTAAGTCAATGAATAAACAATATATAATCTATAGTTTAGTTTGCATTACTTTTATTATATTTCTACAAATATGATAAGATGATAAGTAAACATATTTTATTGCGTGCGCACGCGACAGCACTGAGTGCCTGTCAACTAATAGTAGCATACAAATATTATAAGAAAGACTTTTATTAAAAGCAGAAATATTTTGAATATCTTTAACTATATAGTATCTTGTTTTATTTAAATAGTCGTATCTTTGCTATTTGCTGCCAACCCCCTCTGTGAATAAGGGATGAGACGCTAAAAAATGTATTATTAGTTCTGTTTGCCCCATTCTTTTACTTACTTCTTCTACTACTTCACCCCATTTCTCACACTAGTGGTGTGTGTGTTCCGTGTGCGCCAGCCTCCTCTTGTTACGTAGAGCAATCACTTTCGGGTACAAAACCTAATCTCAGAGGCGCAGGGAACAATGACCTCTCTTGTAGATCAATTTATGTACTCATTTTCTCCGACACTTGTTATATAGAAGGTGACGCTAAGAAACCGAACGTATTGAGTAGGGTAAGACTTTGACAGATGACATTTAAAATGCAAAAAGTCCCTTCTTTGTATATAGAAAGAAAATACAAGGAAGATACTTTAACTTTTAACGTGAAAATCCTCTTTGGACATTCATTAATGATTAGTGTGCTAAATAAAGGATGAGCGTATCAGATGGCATGAGTTTGAAAGTTCCCTTGTTAATTTTCTATTGCATTTCTGACTCAACTTAAACGTCAAAGTTTCTGACGAAGTCCTAAAACGCTTTTTTTATTGATATAACATTTACTTTTTAAACTTTTTAAGTAAATGGGATCAGAGTGCCAATATGGCGGATGACCTAGTTTATTTGCTGACAAGAAACATATCGTTTCACACTGGCTCACAGAAAACTAAAACAGCCTTTACTTAAAATACCTACTTTAGGTACATACATACATAGTCACGTGTAGAATGGCCTAACTTTAAGCTCTTGAATAGTTACTCGGTCCAAAATTTCGTCTTTGTATGTGTTTCGGGCTCTACCTAGGCTCTTAGTGTAATGCGTTATTATAATAGTGGTAAGTCTACTTCGAACTTTACTCTTGTGGTACAGTGGCGGACACGGTCGGCGTAACACTTCCGGTTTATCTGTATTGGAAAATAGCTCTTGTTCTTTGGTAATACAGTCTAGGGCTGACGAAACCATAGACAAATCTGTTACGGCTTCCTAGTCCGCCACTGTACCACCGTTCCATTTTTGTTTATCATAATCTCAACAATGGGTTGCCTGGAAGAAATCTCTCCAAGCTATAAGGCCGCCCATTGCAATCAATTTATTAATTTGAGAACATTAATTGTAGTTACCTAATGTTAGGTCATGATTGCAATAAAGTGTCTATACTAACTACTACTACTATACTATATTGATGCAAGTAAGTAGTTTTAGGTTTATTAAAGTAAACAAGATAGAAATATATTAATTATTTTATTAGGTACTACGGTCATCTACCCACTCGTTGACCCCAGTACCGACGTCTGTAAGCGGACAGATAGCAGAACAATAGCTTTGTGCGTGGATCATTGTGGGAGCTTTCCTCGATTAATAATGTCCTAGATACACCGAGGAGCTGACACGAATCAAGACGTTATTGCTGAGAAATCTTGTTGACTGATCTAACCTGTAGCTTAAGAGACATTGCACAGCTAAAGTAGCGCTGTGCTATGACTTTAATGTATTTGTTTAGAGTTTGATTGCGACTTCTTTCTTCTATCATAACAATCGATAGACGTCCATTGATGGACGTAGATCTTCTCAAAGATTTCAACAAAGACCGACATCGTGAGGGGGTTTAGGCGTAATCGTAAGGCCGCATTTAGGGAGACGCGGCGCGTTGCGCGGTGCGCGGTGCGGGCGCCGACGCGTCTCCATATAAGATATCGAACATAAGACTATGTTTTGCTCCGGAAGCGTTGATAGACGCGCGGGCCCCAGAGCGGTGCCCACGGCAGTGCACGCGTCGGCGCCCGCCAACGCGTCTCTGAAATCGGTCTCATACATTTTCTATATTATGTTTGATTTAATCGCAGCACGCCCCGCACGCCGCCCCGCGCAACGCCCCGCGTCCCCCTAAATGCGGACTTACGCTTGGCAGGACGGTGGCAGTGTGGTTTGTCAAGTATTTAGCTGGTAAAAATGCTGCTGCACGTTCATCGGGTGTTCCCTTAGTCGCCTTTTACGACACCCATGGGAGAAGATGAGGTAGGTTCGCGTTCTTTCTTCTGTGTCAAGCTTTTTAATACTCAAAAATATTTACTTAACTAAGCTTTAACTTCGTTATAAAAAAGGCCTAATTATTTAACATTGTGGACCAATTAGGACTTATTTATGACTTTTTTTTGAAAAGAATTAAAATGTGAGGAGGACACAGAAATTAGAGTGTATTTGTATAAGTGTTAATTCTGAGATCATTAGTTCAGTATTGTTTAGAACAAGAGTTAAGAAAACTTTTAATCAACATTACATTTTTCTTCGTTTAACGATTTTGATCATATACAGCCCAGTAATCAATCAATCAATATATATAAAACTCTTCCGTTACAGACTGACTGACTGACAGACAACGCAGAGCCGAAACTACTGGGCGTAGCGGGCTGAAATTTTGCATGTAGGTTCCTTAGGGAGTGTAGATGAGCACTAAGAAAGAATTTCCCGAAATTCCTATGGGAACAGGAATAAAATGGATTTTTGTGTTTATGAGAAATCTGCGCGAGTGAAACCGCGGGGCAGCCTCTAGTACATAGTATAAAATAAAGTCGCTTCCCGCGTCTGTCCCCATGTATGCTGAAATCTTTAAAACTACGAAACCGATTTAGATGCGGTTTTTTAATATATAGAGTGATTTAAGAGGAAGGTTTATAATAAGTATAATACATGCACAATATAGTAATAGGTAAGCGGTACGAAGTTTGCAGGGTCGACTAGTATATAATAAGACACGAAAAATTACTGAGAACATCTCAGCTTTAATTAAAAACTAAATCTTACTTTAAAGTGTTAAGTTATCGTTTTGTTGGGGCGGTCGACCGAGGGAATATTTTTATAATTAAGTTTGCAAGTTTGGACATATTTTTTGCCGTTTTTGCTTGTGGTGTCGAGTTCGAGATTAAATGTGATTAAACTTTAATGCAATAAAGTAAAGAAATTGAATTAATCTTTCCTTGAAAAAAAAGGATTAATCATTCCTTATAAGTAATATTAATAACTTAGTTTATAATCTACTATATATATATATATATAAATGGATCGTGGCTCGTTAGGCTAAGGCGATTTAGCTGATTTTAACTTTGAAATGCCCGTAATAGTCCGGGGAAGGTTTTAAATCTGGGCGAATGGGTAAATTTAATATTTTGGGCGAATAATTTCAGGCGAATGGGGAAGAAGCCGTTAAAATGAAGGGAAAGTTATTAAAAACAACAATGTAATTCTTTCATCTAAAATTGTAAGGCGCGCGATACGAAGTTCGCCGGGAGAGCTAGTTTAAAATAAAATCTGTGTATAATGGAAGTTCCTTATAAATGATGTTTTATTATTCGTATATCTATAATTACAAAACTAATATTTTTATCAAGTAAAAGCGAAAAAAAGGTACGTTTGTCATAGTAATTAGGTAGTTAAAGTCTGCGCCAGCTAAGTTTGCGCGCGACTGAGGAGTGTATGGTACAGTGGCGGACTAGGAGGCCGTAACAGATTTGTCTATGGTTTCGTCAGCCCTAGACTGTATAGCCAAATAACAAGAGCTATTTTGCAATACAGAAAAACCGGAAGTGTTACGCCGACCGTGTCCGCCACTGTACCTACTTCACGAACTTCACTCGCTATTGCTAATCTTCTACTTATATAATATAAAAATTAATCGTGGTTCGTAAGTGTCGCTCGAACTCGAGAGCCGTTGGGCCGTTTTAGCAGATTTTGGTTTTGAAATGTTCATTGGAAGGTTTAAAATGTGAGAAAATATGGAAAAATTTAGGGGAAGTTAAAATTGTAAGATGCGATACGAAGTTCGCCGGGACAGCTTAGTTCATATTATTACCGCGCACAGTACAGCCCGAACCGGCTGTCGTCAGTTGATGACTCAAAAGTCTTATCTCATAACTCGAGGCTGCCCCGCGGTTTCACTCGCGCAGATTTCTCGTAAACACGAAAATCCATTTTTTTTCCCGTTCCCACGGGAATTTTGGGAAATCCTTTCTTAGTGCTCACCTACACTCCCTAAGGAACCTACATGGAAAATTACAGCCCGCTACGCCCAGTATTTTTTGCTCTGCGTTGTCTGTCAGTCAGTCAGTCAGTAACGGAAGAGTTTTATATATATTGATGTGGTTCTTCGTCAATTTTATCCTAAAATTACTTTATTTTTAAATTCTACTCGTACTTGACTGATCCGTAGCTCAGTTGGCAGTCATGTGAACTGTGAGTAATTGTGCACTTGGGTTCGATTACCGGCAGGGCGAACATTGGTATGATGAATATCGCTGTTTGTTTCCGGTCTGAGTGTAATGTTCGTCTCTGTATATGTTTCGGGCACCCTAGATACAGGTCCTTCCTAGTTAGGGGCTCTGAGTGTGATGCACAGAAAAGAGAATACGAGAGCATCTTCCTTGTTTTGTGGTGTGATGTGTTATTTTTATAATTATAAAAAAAATAGGTACCTAATAAATGCCACACACTCAATAAAATAGCAGTCAGCATAATAATAATAAAAAAATAATATTTACTCCGATTGAACCTTTGGAATGAAATTTTCATATCCATTATTATAGGTAATCCGATAGGTAAAGCCCAAAACTGAAATTCTGCAAATATGATTTTCTATCCTAAACTGTACCCTTTTCATACCTACGTCAAGAAAACTATTTAGCAAATCAGAAAATATTTATTTGTTTTAAAACAAAATTTCGTTGTTTGTTTTAAAAATCTAATACAAAAGAACGTGGTTAGTTAGTCTCGCTAAAACTCGAGAACGGCCGGGCCGATTTACCTTAATTTGGTTTTCAAAAATGTTAGTAGTCTAGAGAATGTTTAAAAGGTGAGAAAATATGGAAAAATGGAGAGGAAGTAAGTATTGCTATAACTTCCAACCATGTGCAGTGCAATACCCTTAACTAGTGCATCACCGCAACGTCGTCTTACCCCTTGTGGGTGTCTGTCTAATCTGCGTCTTCCGGGGCACGGTCACCACCAGAAAACTTTCAGACCTAGTTACCATCATTTATTGATTGTATTTTTTACTTTTTAATTAATTTACCGTCGATTTTTTTTTTGTAAAATTGGTCTGTATTTCAAAACACGTTGAAAACATTTCTTAGTAGAGTTTTGTATTGTTTGTAGAAAATTCAAACTATAGTCTTATCGTTCAATCTTCTAGATCTAGACACTTTGTAAAATAAATGGAAAAGTATTTTAGTTATATAGGTAGGTAGGTAAGAAGGGGAAAGATGATAGGCCATCTGATACGTAACGACGCACTGATTACTAACATTATAGAAGGAAAGATTGAAGGAAAGAGACAGCGTGGACGACCAAGGGGAAGCTACTTCGACCAAATAAAGGAGCGAGTCAGTGCAGAGTCGTATCAGATGGTCAAGAAGCTGGCTGGGAACAGTGGTGAATGGAGGAGGCTCCACCGACAAGAGCACAGCTCTTAAGAGAGAAGAAAAAGAGGTAGGTAGGTAAGTACTTTATGCAGGAAAACAGTTTTTATCCAACAATATTCGTAAATGCATAGCTGTCCCAACGCTGAAATTCGACACGGCGCGGCGCGGCGGCGGAGTAATGCACATTGAATTCTGCAGCATTTTTGCATTTGGAAAAATGTAGCTCAATTTCATTTTAGTTTCAGGAAAAATACACAAAATATTTTTATATTATCTAAGTGGTGTACGATGCCCGTTTCAATATTTTTAGAAATGTTCGGTCACGATTACTATACCCAGTGCGTCTTTAGTATTACTCTGAATAAAAATTGAATATTTTATATTGGTAAAATTATGTTAAGAAATATTTTCACTAAGTTTAAAGAATACTTAAACGAACACTTTTCATAACGCTAAAGATTGGAATGGAAATGGAAGCTAAAAGCGTTATTAATTTTGTTTATATTTAAATATTTATTTACCTACTTAATATATTTTTTACTAGGTTTTCAGGGTTTTAATCCACTGATCTCACCCATATTTCACAGAGCAATTCATCTTTCATTATCTAATCTCTGTCGAGCCACGCTCTCGCGCTCACATCAATCAACAAATTATGATGTTATGCTTTTCCTAACTTAGAATACTAACTAAGCTTGTTATTATTATATAGCGTTTAGTTTACATCTATTATATAAAAATGAATAGCAAAATGTGTAGGTAATCTCATAACTCAACAACGGACCAATTTTACTAACGGCGGTTTTCTTTCTCTGAGATTTTACCAATTCTTTTTTTTTAATTTTCGTTGAAGTCCAAGGATGGTTTTTACGGCCAGAAAAATTCAAATATTTACCGGGAAAACAACATAGTAATAGCACGTAATAGGTCAGGCGGTACGAAGTTCGCCGGGTCGACTAGTTAATAATAAAATACAAACCTTACTTTGTATTTTATTATTTACGATCGATTTAATGGATCTTCAAAATATTTTAAATTGAATACGGAATATCTTAAACATAGTCAAATGATGTAAAGTGACAATCAAAATTCACGTCAAAAAGCACATTTTACATAAGTTTCTAAACATTAAAACAAATTGAAATTATTCCGAGCTTCCGGATCCGTAAATCCATTTAGGAACACGTGAAGCAGTTGGTAATTCTAAACTTTATGAACTTCAAAAGAGGTGAGTTTTGGCGCGAATTCAAGAAAGTTGGTGAATTAATGAATGTAGTGTATTAAAAAATGTACTCACATGTATTGCAAAAATGTGTCGTGTAATATTTGTGTTACTTTGATGTGCTGTCTATTTTACTTTTATTTATATACACCTACGAAATGTTGCTGTATGTGTGTGTGTTTTTTCCTAGTAAAGGGCTCTGAGTGCTTGGCATGTTATATTGAAAAAGTATATAAATCAATATATATAAAACTCTTACGTTACTGACTGACTGACTGACTGAATGACTGACTGACAGACAACGCAGAGCCGAAACTACTGGGAGTAGAAAGCTGAAAATTGGCACGTGGGTTCCTTGGGGAGTGTAGGTGAGCACTAAGAAGGGATTTCCCGAAATTCCCACGGGAACGGGAAAAAACGGGAGTTTTGTGTTTATAATAAATCTGCGCGGGAAACACCGCGGGGCAGCCTCTAGTTTGTATATAAATGGGTCCGCTCTTGTGCTGGTGCCTCTGCCTAACCCTTCCGGGAATTAAAGGCTTGAGATTATGTTATTTATAAATTTATATGACATTTGAACATCAACAGTACCTAATCAGCCGCTTTTCGCCTACGCAGCGAAAACTCATCAAAATTGTCACCCCAAGGATTCTGTGGGTCATTCAGCTATTGTTGGGAAAATATATTACACGCTGGGCTAAACAGACAGACCCTTCCCAATTAAATTATACAGTGCTATTAATATAAGGATACCCACTGTGCACGGTAGGGTTGCCATCAGGTTTATAAGCCGGCAACACAGTACGTTTTAATACATTTTTAATACTAACTCGTCGACCCGGCAAACTTCGTACCGTACAATCTATAACTACGTTGTGCATGTATTATACTTATAATACCTTTCTCTTGAATCACTCGATCTATTAAAAAAAACCCGCATCAAAATTCGTTGCATAGTTTTCAAGATTTTACCATACATAGGGACAGACGCGGGAAGCGTCTTTATTAGAATAATATACTATCCGTCTTATTCATAAAGATACAGTAGATTTTAAGTTGCGTTACTGGAGGTCTACTTCTCTGGTTTGTTGTATGGTAAATACGTGACATCCAGTCTAAATTGACATACGTCAAATAACTAAAATGCTCTTTAACTTTTTATGAATAAGAAGGTTAGTATTTAATTGATGATACAAGCTATCTTGTTTTCGAATTCAGTCTTATTTTAAATAGGGTTGGGAATTTAGGTTTCAAAATAAACTACCAAAGTACCTACCTACTTAGTTTTAAAGCACTCTGTACCTTAACACAGAAAAATAAATAGTACGTACAGTAGTATGGGTCTGGGTACACCCTGCCTCCCTCAGAAAGTGCGGCTCCCCCGTGCTCGGTTACCCCTAGGTTACCGCTCGGTACAAATAGCGCGTCTTATCTATCACACACAACGAGTTTCAGCTGTGCGCGAAGCAACGCGCTTTTTTCTATGAAGTGTCCGAAGTGTGACCGTAGTATTCGTAGTAAGAACACATGCACTATGTACACACTTACCCTGTTATTCATAAAAAAAGTTTAAGAGCATTTTAGTTAGGTATTTGACGTGGGTATGTTGATTTAGACACTGGATGTGTCGTATTTTCCATACAGTAACCAGAACAGCAAAACAAAGGATATGCGCCTCAACACCATAGACTTGGAGCCAATTCATATAAACGGTCAGGCAATCGAACAAGTGCGATCATTCACATATCTTGGGAGTGTGGTTGACCCGTTGGGAGGAGCGGAGGCGGACGTTACTTCCAGAATTAACAAGGCTCGGGCCGCCTATGCCCAGCTCAACCCTGTGTGGACCTCGTCGGTAATTACTCGTCGAACTAAAATCAGAGTGTTCAACTCCAACGTTAAATCCGTACTCCTATACGGATGCGAAACCTGGCTGGTCAAAAAAGAAATCACCAAGAGCCTTCAGATTTTTGTGAACAAATGCTTACGGCGTATTTTAAAGATACGTTGGCCACAAACTATTTCAAATGTGCGACTGTGGGAATTGACCAGCCAGAAACCGATAGAGCAGGAGATTTTAATGAGGAAATGGCGTTAGATTGGTCACGTGTTAAGGAGAACCGACGATCACATCTCCAAACAGGCTCTGACATGGCACGCATCCGGTAGCAGAAGGCCAGGTCGCCCTCGCATCACTGGTCTCAAATGGCGGGACCTGGAGGAGGCAGCCCAGGACCGTATAAAATGGAGAAAATTACTTCGAGCCCTTTGCCCCTGATGAGGGGCTATAGGAAGAAATCATCATCATCAACCAGAACAGAGTTACTTTGTTTCTATGTTTGTGGCTTTACTGGATGACTACTGTAGTCATTCAGTAAAGCCACATAAACTTAAAACCTATTATATCATCAACTCTTCCGTTACTGACTGACTGACAGACAACGCAGAGCCAAAACTACTAGCCGTAGAGGGCTGAAATTTTGCACGTGCGTTCCTTGGAGAGTGTAGGGGAGCACTAGGAATAATTTCCTGAAATTCTCATTAGAACGGGAAAAAACGGGATTCATGTGTTTATGAGAAATCTGCACGGCGAAACCGCGGGTCAGCCTCTAGTTAAGAATAATACGGTTAGTATGCAATAAATATATTTTTATCTTTATACTTTTAGCACATCTATGTCATGCTAGTTATGGTAGCATCAATTATATTATCTGTGGTTCACGGCTTCAGTGTTACGTGAAGAACTTACCTTGCAATTAATAGGTACAGTAGAGATAGGCCATGTCGAGACATACACATAATAATATAATGTTAAAAATCTTCTCAAATTATAATATTTTTTTGATTATTGTATGAACCAAATAATAGTGGGTTCGCTGGTAACATCGCAAGGGCAGACAGAAAATCAAATTCAGGTAATGCAACTTTGATTTAATAGTAATAATTAAAAAGATTCCCAATAAATGTAGACCGATGCGGGCGACTGACATGCGACTGTCTCTTTCCCTCGTACCTCATTTATATATCGATTCGATAATTATATACCTCATATATATCGAATCTCTATCTCTGTTCATTTGGTCGTTTTATTTCTTCCTCATTTATACTCTTAATGTAAGTAAGCCATTTCTTTAGTTAAATAATAAAAGAAATAATATTCTAAGTTGACGGTTCAGGTGGTTTTTCGTAATTCGTAGTAACAATGTTGAAGTCTTTGTTTTCAGGACAGTTACGGCGACTGAAAAAACAAATAAAATAAATATTATTTAAAGGTGAAATTCGAGAACCTTTACCTACTTCATATTATAGACAAGCACTAAACCCGTCTTTTTTCCTTAGACAATTTTCATAATCAAAAGGATGAGAGCCGATACCAGCCAACGCCTATTTTTTTAACTTACCCATTTGTATTATTTCTAAGGACACAGTTCAGAAATTCCTGGTGAGCAGCCACGCTCGTATAGAGAAACGGTCCGATACAACGATTATCAGTAGCATTGACGCGGTAGGCAGACATGATGCCAGTGACCACTAGCTCGCCGTCCGGCTTATATGTTACTAGCGGACCTCCGTGATCATTCTGAAATGTGGTAGGTTTACATTGAAATTAAATTGAATTAAATTAACATTAAATCCAGAGAAATAAAGCTAGCTAGATACTTAGAAGTAGGCTGAAAAAATAGGTACAGTCACGGACTAGGAGGCCGCAACAGATTTGTCTATGGTTTCGTCAGCCCTAGACTGTATATCCAAAGAACAAGAGCTATTTTGCAATACATAAAAACCGGAAGTGTTACGCCGACAGTGTCCGCCACTGTACGTATATTCTTTTTTTTCATGTTTTTGTTAGTAGCTAAAACAATACCAACGGTTTATAATGATTTTGAGAAAGGTTACGCAAGAATCACGATACATAAAAATAAAGTGAAAAAATTCTAAACCAGATACAAAATCCTCTGCATTGCCGTGTCCATAGAAAAAATTTACTCTCTAGTCGTCTTTTACAAACTTTTACTGGCCATGTCGTGCAGTCAACGCCGGTCATAGGCTGCTCGGTTGTCCGTCAGTTAATTTCGGCAAAAATAGAAAATACTTAAGAGCCAGTTCACAGCGATGCTAGCGCCATTCGCGAAAAAAAAATATATCCTATAAACTAAGGCAAATATCAAAAATGTGGCACATTAAGACACTAGATAATGTAGCCTAGTATTTTTTGAGCACAGCAAAGTAGTCCTGAGTAACAAGAACAAAAAAAACATAGATTGTTGCCAAAAGTGGCCACTTTTAGTAACACTATGTAGCTTACTTTGGTCTTCAACCTAAAAGCTATACAGAAGTGCCCTAAAAATACTAGGCTACATTATCTAGTGTCATACAGTGCCACATTTTTGATATTTGCCTTAGTTTAGAAGATATTCATTTTTTCGCGAATGGCGCTAGCATCGCTGTAAACTGGCTCTTAAGTATTTTCTATTTTTGCCGAAGCATGAATACGATGCTTACTTACTTTACAAAAACCATTTCCATCTGGAGAACATAGCATATACTTGTCGATGATTGGGCTCATATTTTCGGGCCAATGCTTTTTGCATTCAGCCTTATCCATGAGAGTGATATTAGTATATGCTGGGTGACATAAAGAAGTAATAAACCCGAACTGTAAGTAAAAAATATAATAAATATCTCACGTATAGTCATATTTTTAACCCCCGAACGAAAAATTCAGAGGGATGTTATAATTTTAACGTGTGTATCTGTCTGTCTGTGCATCTGTCTGTGGCATCGTAGAGCCCAAACGGCTGAACCGATTTACGTTTAGTTTTTTTTGACATCCAGTCTAAATTGACATATGTCAAATAACTAAAACGCTCTTTAACTTTTTATGAATAACAGGGTAAGAGCATAGTGGCATGACTCTTCCGACATGAAATAAGCTTGAAATGTAAACAAAACTTGAAATTAAAAGCTTTTAACTTTTACTTGTATATTCTTATCGAGAGTGCAGTTACTTTTGTATCGTTACTTCTAAACGCTGATAATATATTCTAAAGAATCCAGAAGGGTGTTAAAAGTATACTTACATTTCTTAGGCTAAAATAATAACTGCCTCGACCGAATAAAGTCCCGTTAGTATTTGGTAGTTCAAGACTCTTATCAAAGTTAAGGTTTATTATGTCAGGCGCGAAGTCGCAGCCGATCTGTCTGTAATATGAATCATTAGTTAAGATGTAGGGAGAATCCACTGTCGCCACTGCTATGTCCATCGCTGTCCACCGCTCCATGCTCTTCTCCAGTTTATATGCTAAATCAACAAAATTAACAGCATTCTGAGAAAAGAAGTAACGGCGATATATAATTTTCTAGTACCTAGAGCAGAAGTCTAAGTCAATGTAACTAAGTATTCTTATTTTGAAAGCCCACCAGTTAAAATATCATACGATCAATCAACAATCAAATCATACATATTATTATATCGATGACTAGAGTCTGCCCCGCGGTTTCACTCGCGCAGATTTCTCATAAAAACAAAAATCCCTTTTTTTCCCGTTCCCATGGGAATTTTGGGAAATCCTTCCTTAGTGCTCACCTACACTCCCTAAGGAACCTACATGCAATTTCAGCCCGCTGCGCCCAGTAGTTTCGGCTCTGCGTTGTCTGTCAGTCAGTCAGTCAGTCAGTCAGTCAGTCAGTCAGTCAGTCAGTCAGTCAGTCAGTCAGTCAGTCAGTCAGTCAGTCAGTCAGTCAGTCAGTCAGTCAGTCAGTCAGTCAGTCAGTCAGTCAGTCAGTCAGTCAGTCAGTCAGTCAGTCAGTCAGTCAGTCAGTCAGTCAGTCAGTCAGTCAGTCAGTCAGTCAGTCAGTCAGTCAGTCAGTCAGTCAGTCAGTCAGTCAGTCAGTCAGTCAGTCAGTCAGTCAGTCAGTCAGTCAGTCAGTCAGTCAGTCAGTCAGTCAGTCAGTCAGTCAGTCAGTCAGTCAGTCAGTCAGTCAGTCAGTCAGTCAGTCAGTCAGTCAGTCAGTCAGTCAGTCAGTCAGTCAGTCAGTCAGTCAGTCAGTCAGTCAGTCAGTCAGTCAGTCAGTCAGTCAGTCAGTCAGTCAGTCAGTCAGTCAGTCAGTCAGTCAGTCAGTCAGTCAGTCAGTCAGTCAGTCAGTCAGTCAGTCAGTCAGTCAGTCAGTCAGTCAGTCAGTCAGTCAGTCAGTCAGTCAGTCAGTCAGTCAGTCAGTCAGTCAGTCAGTCAGTCAGTCAGTCAGTCAGTCAGTCAGTCAGTCAGTCAGTCAGTCAGTCAGTCAGTCAGTCAGTCAGTCAGTCAGTCAGTCAGTCAGTCAGTCAGTCAGTCAGTCAGTCAGTCAGTCAGTCAGTCAGTCAGTCAGTCAGTCAGTCAGTCAGTCAGTCAGTCAGTCAGTCAGTCAGTCAGTCAGTCAGTCAGTCAGTCAGTCAGTCAGTCAGTCAGTCAGTCAGTCAGTCAGTCAGTCAGTCAGTCAGTCAGTCAGTCAGTCAGTCAGTCAGTCAGTCAGTCAGTCAGTCAGTCAGTCAGTCAGTCAGTCAGTCAGTCAGTCAGTCAGTCAGTCAGTCAGTCAGTCAGTCAGTCAGTCAGTCAGTCAGTCAGTCAGTCAGTCAGTCAGTCAGTCAGTCAGTCAGTCAGTCAGTCAGTCAGTCAGTCAGTCAGTCAGTCAGTCAGTCAGTCAGTCAGTCAGTCAGTCAGTCAGTCAGTCAGTCAGTCAGTCAGTCAGTCAGTCAGTCAGTCAGTCAGTCAGTCAGTCAGTCAGTCAGTCAGTCAGTCAGTCAGTCAGTCAGTCAGTCAGTCAGTCAGTCAGTCAGTCAGTCAGTCAGTCAGTCAGTCAGTCAGTCAGTCAGTCAGTCAGTCAGTCAGTCAGTCAGTCAGTCAGTCAGTCAGTCAGTCAGTCAGTCAGTCAGTCAGTCAGTCAGTCAGTCAGTCAGTCAGTCAGTCAGTCAGTCAGTCAGTCAGTCAGTCAGTCAGTCAGTCAGTCAGTCAGTCAGTCAGTCAGTCAGTCAGTCAGTCAGTCAGTCAGTCAGTCAGTCAGTCAGTCAGTCAGTCAGTCAGTCAGTCAGTCAGTCAGTCAGTCAGTCAGTCAGTCAGTCAGTCAGTCAGTCAGTCAGTCAGTCAGTCAGTCAGTCAGTCAGTCAGTCAGTCAGTCAGTCAGTCAGTCAGTCAGTCAGTCAGTCAGTCAGTCAGTCAGTCAGTCAGTCAGTCAGTCAGTCAGTCAGTCAGTCAGTCAGTCAGTCAGTCAGTCAGTCAGTCAGTCAGTCAGTCAGTCAGTCAGTCAGTCAGTCAGTCAGTCAGTCAGTCAGTCAGTCAGTCAGTCAGTCAGTCAGTCAGTCAGTCAGTCAGTCAGTCAGTCAGTCAGTCAGTCAGTCAGTCAGTCAGTCAGTCAGTCAGTCAGTCAGTCAGTCAGTCAGTCAGTCAGTCAGTCAGTCAGTCAGTCAGTCAGTCAGTCAGTCAGTCAGTCAGTCAGTCAGTCAGTCAGTCAGTCAGTCAGTCAGTCAGTCAGTCAGTCAGTCAGTCAGTCAGTCAGTCAGTCAGTCAGTCAGTCAGTCAGTCAGTCAGTCAGTCAGTCAGTCAGTCAGTCAGTCAGTCAGTAACGGAAGAGTTTTATATATATTGATCGATGATTAAAATCATATGATAAAAAAAGGTTGGCTCCAATTTACGTTACTTACGTACTGGGACACATGTTTTAACAATCCTCCTTCTGTTGATCCTTGTACAATTGTTCCCATCAAGATCTAGGGGCATACGTGGAAGATGGCCCACCAGGGCGTACATGAGGTAGACGTCTTGCACGCAGGCCGCTGAGGTGAGGACGTGAGAGCTGGTGACCAGGACTCCGCCACACGACCATGAGTCGTTATATTTAGTGTTAGGATCGTTGCGCAAAGTGTATCCTTCCACAAGAAGAACCTGTCGAGAGAAGGCAAGAACAACTGAAATAATGTCGAAACTGTTCCTATCATGAGCTTATAGCAGTTTTTAACCGACTTCAAAAAGGAGGTTATCAGTTTGACCTGTATGTATGTATGTATGTATGTATGTATGTATGTATGTATGTATGTATGTTTGTCCGCGATTATCTCGCGTTTGGCTAAACCGATTTTGATGCGGTTTTCAGAAATGTATTTGTTACATTCAGGAGAAGTTTTAAGTACCTATTTTAACCGACTTCGAAAAAGAGGAAGTTCTCAAATTATGTATGTGTCAGTTTGTTGAAGGCGGGTCTCTTTTTGCAAAAAAGAAATTATCTAAAAATAAAAAATATTATAATCAAGTATAAGACTTAAAAAAAACAGTTTGTAACAAAAGTTACAGTAATTAAAAAGCGAACTTTAAAAACAGATACAGTTTTTTAATTTAATTCTGTGATGTACATTATTGAAGCCTTCGCAGCAAAATCTCAGCTAATCGACTCTACGAACTACTCATTATAAAACCAAAAGTGTATTGTCAGAAAGATTTCGTTTGCTTGGTTATAGTTTTTAATTTGAGGTAACAAATGACTGCAACCTTCTTGCGACAGATCCTTGAAGTCACTATTTTATGTTCTGTGTTTTAGCCCAGGGCACTAGCCCACCGCCATCATAGATTCGACCAACCTTGCGGTTATACGAACCCTTAAACCGAGAGACGCTGTAGACTCTACAGTGTAGAGAGTGCCCAAGCAGTCCCACAGCCGCGAAGCGACCTCACGGTCCCGGCGGTCGCTGTGGCGTCCCGGCCCCGTAAGACGGGACGCCACAGTGTCCCATCTTCACTCTCCCCCTTCTGGGGCATGACACCACTAAAACAGCTCGCTCGCTGGATTAGCCAACCACTCAGCTGCTCCCGTTCGAGAGTTTATAGCCCAGAACAATCAGAAACTCTTTGCTATGGAGAGGTCATGGAGACTCTGAGCATTTTTTAATCATTTTACAGAACTCGAGCACGTCCACTGCGCCGCTACGTCATCGCAGCACCGCAAGCTGTGAAACCTTTTTTAACGCGTAATATTGAAAATGGCGTTCAGGGAGATTGTGGCAGCTCCCCTCCCCTGAAAATGTTTTTACTTGCGGCTATATGTTAAGGAGGGAAGTCTATTTTTAGCAGAAATTTACGTCTCTCGGTTGAGATGATGATGATAAACATTGTAATTCTGCCCCGATTTTGATCAAACAAAAACTTTTACATTATTAGTGGCTCGCACATTACATATTGCTGAATAGCTAAAATTGATCTACGCGTCTTTGCCACGAGCCACGAATAATAACGATTGTTTAAAATTCAGTCTATGCCTCGCGATATCGCGAGAAAGCTTACCATGAACTTCGTTGCATTATTTTCTCCAGAAAGAGGTTGCATAATACAGTGCCCAGCCTCTGAGAAAAAACAAATCTTTACATCTTTCATTAAGGAACCAACGGGTCCAAGGATCTCGCAGCCACAGAGCAGCTACGCTTGCTGCTCTCGCGCGGTCGCGACAGTTATGGTACGTTCTTTTAAATATTACTAACTAGCCCATTTTTAAGGCTAACGAAGAGTGAAAGTCATCGTAGGGTAAAGGTCGTAGCCCACTTACACGAATCGGCTACCCGGCAAAAATTATGTTAAAAAATATGGGCTCTAAATATTGCTCTTTAGATATATTTTACATTTACCTATCATAAATTATTCGTCAGACTGCTCGGTAGTTGACGCCTCGCTGCACTGGGCGCATGTTATAGACGAGCGGTCGGCGCGGTGTCTGCTAGCAGTCGCCGCACGCGCCGTCGCTACTAGTCAGTCAGTCAACAATCCGCACGTCTGGCCGTCTGCTAGCTGTCACCGCGTGGACTGTTGGGTGCCTGCTAGCTGCCGCCGCGTGGAATGTGAGCAGTCGTCTTTGTTTGGGGTGCTGGCCAGAGAACCTCCACGCGGTGCACCCTGGGCAACAGTGGACGATCACACTTTTCGTTTCCCGTTTGGTGTGATCGTCCGGTGGCTAATAATCTGGCGGGAGTGGCGCTCCACATGCTCTCTGCTCTATCAGAGAGCATAGTGTGAGTCGAGAAGGAGAGCGGGGCTTGAGACTTCCACCACGGCGTACTCCTCGGCGCCTTGGGGGGACTAACAAGCCCTGCTGAACGAGGACGAAGAAGAGAGGAAGAGAGAAGTGGAGGAAGATGGCGACGCGATGGGTGCGGGAGTTGGGAGCTCCCCAATGGCGCGCCCACGTGGAGATTGATGGCTCGGCTTATTAGAAACCATGCGTTTTAGATGCCGGGATTCCCCTTCCCCGAGGTCGGCTCGTTGCTCGCCGATCGTTGGGAGCAGATGCCCCTGGCTGATCCGAACGCGCAGGGGAGTAGATGCCGGGCTATTATTTCTCCACGCTTTACGGTCGGCTTGAAGTCGCCGTCGCTGCCGCAATGGGCGTGCCGATGGGGCGCACACAATGCCCCGTAGGAGAGGGTGGCAGTGTCCTATCCAGGGCACTGTCACACACGATCGCTGGGTGCTGCGGCCAAGGTGGAACGGCTGGTAGCACCTGGTTGTCAAGGAGGAAGGAGCGGGGACTTGAGACTTCCACCATGGCACTAATTTTCTGGGTGCCATGGGGGGAGTGACAAGCCCTGCTCCGGCTCGACTGCCGACTGGGGCGGTCGAAGAGGAGAGCGGGCGGGGCCCCAAAGGTCCACCACGGTGGATCACATACGCTGTGGCGAGGCCGATGGGTCCCGATCCGCTCTGCAGCACCGCTGCAGGACCCCGGAGTCGTTGGGTGCACGAGGCGGGGGCCTCGTGTAGTCATATACCGGCCCCGAGAAGGACGATGGAACGCGGTGTCCAGTTCCGTCGTCGAGCGTAGGAAGAGCCATCCGCGCTCAGGGGGGACTAGCGCCACCTGTCCCCCCGTGAAGAGGCTAAACAGCCAATGCTGGAGGGGGTCGCGGAGTTGAACACAAAGTTCGAGAGATCTCCCGTGACCCCCTTGCTAACAGCCGAGGAGGACACCGGCGGGGTTTTAGTGGGTGCGAACCCCACATAACCCTGCGGCTCCCCCCGGGGCTGCAGGATACTCGTTAGGAGTTTCCCCGCCTAAAAAAAAAGTCGTCTTTGTTTAGGGAGGTGTTGGGTGAGAGCGGTGTTGGATCAGAGTCGTTCAAGTGGGTTACGACCTTAAGCCGCCTCATTCTTGCCCTCCCGTTGCTTTTATTGGCATGGTCAATTTAGAATCTAATTTGGCTTTCAGGATAGAGATAGATAGATAGATAGCTTTCAACAAATATACGTTGCGTTGCTAAAAGTGGTCATTTTAGGCAACAAACAGTATAATCCTTAGATTTGAACATGAAAACTACACAACAGTGCCGAAAAAAAAATCTCATAAAGTGTTGTGCACCAACATACAATTTTTTTTATTTCGGCCATGGTGTAGATTCTAAATGAACTTTAGAAGATTTTTTTTTGAGATTAGCACTAAATCGCGGTTTGCGCTGTCTTAAAATATCACGGGAGTTTTTTTCTTCATAAACTTATTGGCTGTACTAAGTTCGCCGGGTAATTATTTTTATTTTAAATAAATAATTATTCAGCACCACAATAATATTATTATTCAGGACTGTGCGTTTGATTATTACTTACGGATATTAAGGCTAGTAAGGACAATAGCACAAAATAGACTAAACATTACAAATTTAACTAAAATACTAAAGTACGATGCCAATTTCAAATTTTATTGATCTTTGATATCCCTGCAAACTGTTTCGATTCATTAAATTAATGCTTGATTTCATGCTGATTCAATTAAATTTTGCATAGGTACTAAAGTCACATACCTTAGCCCAAAGAATTGCAAAACTAGTTGTCAAACTAGTTGTTGTTGTTGTTGGCAGGGCAAATAGCTGAAAATCATTTAAATTTTTGGGGTCGAAAAGTTCACGAATGACGAACGCGCACCAAAAGTACCTACCACGGGAACGGGAACTGCAGGACTTTAAACTTTGCATGAAAAACCTTATTCCTTGGGTATCTCTCGATGAAATTAACTGCGAGATATAAACTTAACTTGGCGAGGGAAGCCGTGGGCGTTTTTTAGTTTTAATATAATTTAGAGACTTACCGTGTTATTCATAAATATACAGTTGATTTTAGGTAGCTTTACTGGAGGTCTACTTCTGTGGTTTGTTGTATGCTAAATACGTGACATCCAGTCTAAATTGACATACGTCAAATAACTAAAATGCTCTGTAACTTTTTATGAATAACAGGGTAATTATAGAATAATTTTCGATCATCTCGGTATACCTACATATTTCCGCGCCTCGACTGATTTTTGCTGGGTCAAACTAGGACTTACATTACCTTCTTAATTTCCTTTAATCTTAATCTAGTCAATGATAAAATTGATGAAGCTTCGTAAACAAAAGTAAACACTCGAAAACACATCATAAGCTGTAGTCGAGCACAAACATTTTGCAAAGGAAATTGAAACTAGATTGAAATCCGGTAGCAATCGATACGCGATAGAGTTGAATCCACGCTCATATAAGTAGACTACGATAGAGTCGTGTTCGCCGAGAGACTCCACTGTTGGAGTTAGGCCTTCCTACCAGATCACCACATAGTAAAACTTTGATCGTTGTCATAATTACCAGACGGTTTTGCGATCGCAGTTTGGCTCGACAAGTCTTTAAACGAAGGACGCTGCAGAGACGCATTGCCATGTCGGTCCTGCAGATATTACCTTAGTCGCCTTATTTGACACGATATCCATGTCAGTCGATGAAGTGGTAGTATTCTATGTCGCCTCCACAAGGCACGATAGCAAGGATTGAAATATTTTTATATACAAAACACTAAGCGAACTTCGTACCGTTTAACCTTTTGGTATGTTATGCATGTATTACTTATTAACCTTCCTCTTGAATCACTCTATCTATTAAAAGAAAAAAACGTATCAAAATCCGTTGCGTAGTTTTAAAGATTTAAGCATACATAGGGAGGGACAGACGCGAGAAGCGACTTTATTTTACTACATGTATATATTGATGATGATGATGAAGATCAGCCAAATGTGAGTAAGGACTCTGGACATGTAGATTATTATTTACGGTATCATTTTTAGAAGAATTTTCAAGTCACCAGCAAAAACAGTATTGATTTCTAAAAGAAAAAATGGCTCATTTTGACCACCGCTGTAAAAGACAATTTAAAAAGCAGAGTTTTGATAGTAGAAATTCTGCTTAAAAACATTTAGAAACATTTATTTTTTATTTTTGTGAACAAAATTAATATATTCGCAACGTACATGTATTTCTGATACCCCAGGTTCATTAGGGAGGTTTCGCTAAAATATTTTGTTACATCATTTTGTACAGTTAATTGAAAAGCCATTGAAAAACGTTAAAAGTAGAGACCGACCGAAACATGATTTTCAGCCGAAACCGAAACCGAAAACGAACCTTAGAAACTGTGGCCGAAACAAGATTTTTTGGCCGAAACAGGCCGAAACCGAAACCAAACCTTCGGGCGGTCTCTAGTTAAAAGTACCTATTAAACAAAGAGTAAGTTCTAGAAAATCGTCTTTATAATAAAAAACAATATACGTCCACTGCTTGACATAGGTCTCTATCACAGATTGCCACAAGATCACATATTGTGAAGGAAATTGCAATCATCGCCACGCTTGGCAGGCGGTTGGCGATCGTAGTGTGGCTCTACAAGTATTTCAACTAATTTCGTTGCTGCGCTTCCTTCGGCTTTTTTGGAAAATAATAAAAACTTATTAACTAGGTAGAGCCTGTAAAATAACAAAAAAAAATAAGACGAATCAAATCAATATATATAAAACTCTTCCGTTACTGACTGACTGACTGACTGACAGACAACGCAGAGCCGAAACTACTGGGCGTAGAAAGCTGAAAATTGGAACGTGGGTTCCTTGGGGAGTGTAGGTGAGCACTAAGAAAGGATTTCCCGAAATTCTCACGGGAACGGGAAGAAACGGGATGTTTGTGTTTATGAGAAATCTGCGCGGGAAAAACCGCGGGGCAGCCTCTAGTTCCAAATTTTAGAGAGCTGGGGTATTATTGCGGCCATATTTGCAACATTGCTTTTCGTCCTCTAGAGTGTCAAAGTCAATATAAAAAAAAAAAACGCAAAGAGGACGCAAAGCAATTGCGCAAAAGCGGCCGTAACACAGGGGCAGATCATCGGATCAAGTCATGGTTACCTTACCATATACTTTCAACATCATTGAAGTAAAGTAACACGGTACCAAGAAGCTTGTCGTGCGGGTTGGCGATCGCAGTATGGCTCTTCAAAATGTTCTTCGCTATTCGCCTTTTACGTCACACATGGGACAAGATGGGGTAAGTATTTTATGCCGCCAATACCACACGGCACCAAAACAAATCTATAAGCGCTCAAACAGACGACGCCGCCGCCGCGCCGCACCGCCCCGCCCCGCGCCGTCACCGCGCTGCCGTCACGTGCGATGAGAACTACCAATATATTACTAACGAGCTGTCCCGGCATACTTCGTTACGCCATAGAATATAAGATACTACGAAAGACTGGGCTCTATAGACTATGTTCTTTTGACTTCCCAAAATGGCGAGTAAGAAAACAAACAACAACAACAAACCACCTGTCAAAATATGTAAACAACGGAAAAAATATTGCACCTTGTGTTACATTATTTAAGTTTTAGTAAGGATCCTTATTTTTTTGAATATCTAATATAGCCTGTGTCACTCGGGGATAGTGTAGATTCCTACCAGTGAAAGAATTTTTCAAATCGGTTGAGTACTTATTTCCGGAAACGTTTTTCGTTACAAACAAACAAACAAATCTTTCCTCTTTATAAAATTGGTATAGACAATAGTACACTGGAACGATAAAATTTGCATTGGGCGGTGGCGGCGCGGCGGCGGCGTCGTCGTCTGTTTGAGCGCTAACAAGGAAGAATCTTACTTGTAATGTAAAACAACCTTCTATTCCGCCACCACACGGCCATTTTAATAAACTAACTTTTTTTTTAATATCCACGTATGCTCCGGTACACTAATTAGAAGATAATGAGATAACAAGTAATTAGACAGCATACACAACACACTGTATCGACGGAGATAGTTACAACAACTTTGGCTCCGGGGAGCGTAACTTCTCATAACGGAAATGGGGGTACTCGCGTTATGATGAGAAAACTAATGTTGACAAATAATTGAAAGTTTTTAACCTTAGCTAATAAAAGTTACTACGTAGGCTATAGGGTCTACTCTACAATGAAAACAATGAAGTGAATGTTTATGTGTAACTTGTGGATTTATACAATTTAGTAAGCACCTATTGATAAATGATTCTAAACTCATTAAAATATTATTAAAAAAAAGTTGGAAGTTGGCACGGAAGGTTGTGGGTTCGATCCCCGCAGAAAATACTACATATTGATTTCTCACAAAAATCACGTTGTGGTTGTTTTCGGTTGGATAGGATATTGCAGGCTTGAATCACCTGATTGTCTGAAAAGTAAGATGATTCCGTGCTTCGGAAGGCACGTTAAGCCGTTGGTCCCGGCCGCAGTAGTGGTCGTTATAACCGCGGCGACAAGCTGGCCCCTTGTCACGTTGGTAATAAAGCATAAAAAAAACTCGGCTAAACGTGGGTCCGGCTCTCAAGCTGGTGCCTCTGCCTAACCTTTCGGGGAATAAAAGGCGTGAGATTATGTTTATGTAAAAAAAAGTAAAAGCTCAGGCACCTATAATAGTTTTTCAAGTTACAAAAATATCCCGTTTAGAAAAACAATAAAAATATCAGTAAGTGTTCCAGAATATAAGTATATTTTTCAGTTATGGAAATTATTTCAGTTTTTGTTTTCAGAGGCCTAATTAATTATGTACTTAGTTATGATTATTTTCTTTCTTTCTTAGTTTGTCTGGTACTATTAGGTATTCTGTGGTTATGTTTTAAAATATCATTACTATATATTCCATAAGTACCATTCACGGACAAGAGCTCGGCTCTTAAATTAAAGAAGAGAAGAATATTCCATACCGGGCCCCTGCTACCCTTTGGGCTACGAAATAATGTACTTAGTGCAACCCCATTAACAATTTCTTTTAGGATTTTTGCTCTTCATACATAAAAACTTTCATCAACCTTGCAACCATTCCATTTCTCTGCGTTCTACTCGTACAGAAAATTATTGGGTAGTTTGTCGTGGAGCATAAAACGCTGATTAATTTTTTATTCATCTCATAAACATAAACCTATATGGAATCGGAAATTTTGATTAGTTAGCATTGCTTCAAATGTTTTTTAGAATTTAAAAACAACTTTATTTAACCTCCTCTACACATTATTACCCAACTAACAGTAGTGCAAACAAACATCATAATGTAGGTTTGCCATAGCCAGACAGTTTCTAGATAGGTAAGTCTATTATGAAATGCAAATCGCGTCACAGGAGTACATAAGTCCCGTAGGAACTAAATTTGCTTATTACCTAACTTGAGCCATCGTTGCCTGCCCAAACCAATGTCCAAACTTTCACTTTGCTCAGACAAGCCTGCTTAATTAACTTATTGGTCACACATCTATTATGGCCTAACGTTCATTTTAGCAAACTTTTACGGTTTTACCACAAAAAAGTAAGACATGCAGGGGTAATTCTGGGATTTATCAAGTTTTCGCTATGTAGACCTAACCTCCCACCCGGAGGGTCCGAGGTTCGATCCCCAAAAGCGGCACATACATTTTAGTCATTCTTTTCGTCGTCTCGTCTTTTGAGACACCGATCCAGTACACTTCCGCAAACTTCAGCCAGTTCGTCTGACCACCTTTTGAGGGGATCTTCCTTCTCAGCGTTTTCTGGTGGGCGTAAACTTATTACAATACTAGGGGGCGCCCCGCGGCTTCGTCAGCGCACTTTCTTTTGAAACATCAAATTTCCAATTTTCTCGTGGGAATCTCGGGATAAAACGTAGTTCTTTCTCAGGTTCTAGACTATCCGTATACAAAATATCATTTAAATCGTTTGAGTAGTTTTGTCGTGAAAGCGGGACAGACAGAGTTACTAAATTATTTATAATAATTTTGGTATGGATTACTATGGATTATACTTTGGCTAAAATTAAGCAAAAGTGTGTATATGGAATCAAATACAATATTAAGTGTACTCAATGTGTACTCGGCAAAACCTTTTCGTAATAATGTATACGAATCCAATCTTCGGACCAAAAATTGGTTTGGATCACACCGCGATGAGATGTATCGTTAGACTCCTTTCAGAGTTAAACCGAAAAGGAACCAATTGGGGATTGGAATTCTAAGGGCTCTAGAAGGCATCTTCTATTACGTGAAATACATGAACATAATATTTTTATTTTGGAGACAAGGTTACAAACGTTTACATTGTTATCCACGTATGAGATTAGTTTTGCAATAATAAGACTAATAAGAGAAACTCCTTCCGTTCATCTAGCTATACTTTGGTTAATGACTTTTTGCTCTAGAATACTCTAGATAAATAAAAGAAAATACATGAACGAAAAGTATACTTTTAAATGTGAGCATCATGAGGACAGAGTATATATCAACGCAAAAATATAAGGAAAATCTTATGCTGTCGCCCTCTAACCGCAACCGTGCGACAGAGAAAGAGCTAATTTTTTGATGAAATCTGCGTTTCGGGGGAAAACGTTTTTTACTACCTAAATCTTAGAAAATCACAATTATTTTGATATCAATTGCTTCAGCATTAAATAATCTAGGGTTCTCGCTTTCACGCCTAAATTGCTTTTCCGATTGGGATAAATAATGGGACGGACAAACTATACTTTTTATGCTGAAAAAGTATAGTTTCGAGAAAATTTGTATTTGAATTTCTTACTTTGCTGAGCTGCAGTTAATACAAAAAAAAATCATGCGTTGGCCGAGAATCGAACTCGGATCAACTGCTTGGAAGGCAACTATGCTGACCATTACACCACCAACGCAGATGAAAGGTTACTCAAAAAAATTATGCGAAAATTGCGCTGTTTTTTTATTCAATGTGTTGTACTAAATATACTCCTAATTATTCAAATATTTACACAAGTGTTCGTTCATCATAAGTACTTGTTCGCTACCTCTATTTCATTTGTAGAGTAAATGCATGCATTTTGCTTTCATGATCAAATCAAGTGGCGTCCGAGTAACGAAGGAATCCGAGTGGGCAGAACCCCCAAAAAGGTTATGTCATATGCCTTTATGTAGTTTATTAACGTCTTGTAATGTTATTTGGTTTTGTAAGACTTCGCCACGTTTGGGAGCTGCGTCTGAATATGATGTAGATTTTATGAGCCTTTAAATTAACAAAATAACAAATTTTCCTACGTTAAATCTCATTCAGAAGTCGTTTCTACATTGTTGGATACCAACCAACACAATTTAAAATCTATGATTTTGTTTATGGAATAATTTGACACTAAATTCTGTCTGTTTTTTATTAATATGTAAAGTCATAGAGAGTTCCGAGAGATAGCCAGAGCGGATGGTCGTGTTTTTATAAATATAATTATATTTTATTTCAATAAACACCAAGTACAGTAAAATTTCAGTGAAGAGTTATTATTGGAAGGTCTACTGGGATCATCGGGCTAATCAGCTATAGGCGGGGTCTTCCACAACATAATAACTAATTTCTAAAACAACTCAATTAAGATGTATCACCGAAACCCTGTCTCTATTACTAAGATAATTGACAATTCAAATTAGCAGCGTTATCAGGGGACTGCGTTGCGTTGGTTACGAAGTGAGATAGTTTCATAATAAGTTTGCTATAAATCCATCAAAGTCGAATGCAGGAATGTTTATTAAGAATGATTCGTTTTTCCCCGTAAAACTTCAGCACTTACCTGCTGCGTAGTTTTTCCTTATACAAACTTCATCACGCATTCAAAGAGATAAGTAGATAAATAAAAGGGAAATTAATTACTTATTTACTTAAAAATTTTCAAAATAAACAATACATATCGATCTGCACAAGCTTCGCCAATAAAATAAATCTTAAAATACAAATACATGTCAGCTCAGCACAAGCTTCATTAAATAGAAATAAAAACAAAATAAATAATAATATACCTAACTAAAAAGGAGATAGATTGACAAAATAAATTTGCAGAATGAATGTGATTAACAAAAAGGTTGACTTTCTTTTCTAATCTTTATGGAGATTGAAAACCGACTGCTCCGTGGCTCAGTTGGCAGCATGTGGACAGAGACGCGGGTGCCCCGGGCTCGATTCCCGGCAGGAGTGAACATTGATATAATGAATATCGATGTTGGCTTTCCGTTCTGGGTGTATTGTTTTGTTCGTCTCTGAATATGTTTCGGGCACCCAAGATTCTTTCTAGTTCTCTAGCTCTCTAGCTCTGAGTGTGATGTGTTATTATAAATATTATCATTAGCATGATATTGTCGAGTGCGGTTGATAAAAAGGGGAAAGTAGGTGCGCTGAACAAAATCCACTCTCTTATCAGTAGCTCCGTAGACACGACTGACGAGATTTCCTTTCGAAGCAAGGAAAGAGGTATAAAGGAATCGAACCTCTATCAGATTTATAATAATAATACATCCATAGTATGTCTTGGGAAACTTTCCCGGAGATGTAAAAACAATGTACTTACAAATAGCTCCCGCATACCTTTCACAAATCGCTATTAGTTTTGTAAGCCCGTTAATAGAAGGGCTCAGCAACACCATATAGTCTGCGTAACTGATGATGATATCATCTCTCTGATGATATCATCATCTGAGCTCCTCTATCAGCCTATTTACAAACAGATTAAACAACTTTGGTGAGCTCAATCCCCCTTTTTTATTTTTAAACTCAGTAAAACCCCGCCGGTGTTCATCTCGGCTAAGGGGTCTATGTTCAACTCCGCGACAGTTAAATCCCCCCTGCCTCACACCACATTTCAGATTATAGTCCGAACTAAGGGCATCGCTCCATTTGACCATGTGGATCTGATTCTCGTACCAAAATCTCAGAGGACTTGGGTAAGCACTCGGTATTCAGATCAGTTTTAAAGGTAAACTTGCTCCAGAGGGTACGAGACCAGATCAAAAGCCTGAGACAGGTCCAGAAACAAGCATTAATTTGAGTCTTCCTGTACGTGTAGTACCGGTCCGTCTTCAGTATACTGCAATTTCCATTGATAACCCAGTATACCTACAAGACCTGGGTTACCTGATCACTGATTCGGAATGTGTTTAGGTCATAAAATAAAATAGAATAAAATAACATAAAATAAAATAGGTTAATAAAAGTAATGTTCCTATTTTTGATAAACATTCGTGTTTACTAGAAACACCCAAAAGTGTTGTCAAAAGCGAAATATAAAAATCACGTTGTAATTAAAAAAAAATGGGAATTAGCAGCCTTTGAAATGAAACCACTCTGATAAATTAGCTACATGTAAAGAAAAATGTGTGTTGATTTATTCGCCGTTTATAGCAAGGTAAACAGATAGTGGGGTCCCGATAGTAATCCATTTTCTACTGTTTGCTCTCCCACTTGCGATTAGACGCTAAGCAATGTTTGTTTATAAAACTAATGAAATGCCCACCTTACAGTTTTTTTTTTTTAAGATTAATAAAAAGCAATATTTTGTGAAATTGATAATTTTTTTACTTCAATCAATAATAAGATTTTTAGGTTAATCTTGTAAGCTTGTTGAAATAAATCTTGGATGGTTAACACTTGATATTAGATTTGATATAACTTTATTAAGAACCTCTACCAAGAAAACGTTATCACTAAATCCCATATTAGTAAGTATAAAGTAGTAAATCAAAGGTTATCCTATCCACGTGAGCAATTTCTCACGAACATTTCACAGAAATCTCGTTTTCAAAGCAGAAGCCAATGTGGCTTTGATCATGGTTTTCCAGGACCCGTATTCCGTATTCCTGAAAGGCGGCAATAATTCAACTTCACCTGCCACTTAATTTTTTTTTTTTAATCTATATATATAAAACTCTTCCGTTACTGACTGACTGACTGACTGACTGACAGACAACGCAGCGCCGAAACTACTGGGCGTAGCGGGCTGAAATTTTGCATGTAGGTTCCTTAAGGAGTGTAGGTGAGCACTAAGAAAGGATTTCCCGAAATTCCCATGGGAACGGGAATAAAATGGATTTTTGTGTTTATAAGAAATATACGCGAGTGAAACCGCGGGGCAGCCTCTAGTGATTACATAAGATAGAATAATAGAATAGAATAAAATAAACATTTTTTCACCAAAACCGACATAATTACAAAGATAAAATAAAGACAAAATAAAATACAACTTGCAAAGAGACGTTTCATAAACAAAATATAAAAACTAAACATTGATAGCAAGATGCCTACGGTCACTCGTCACTCGGGCCCCAGATAGGTAACTTTCGATGTAGGTACACTAGAGGCTGCCCCGCGGTTTCACTCGCGCAGATTTCTCATAAACACAAAAACCCGTTTTTTCCCGTTCCCATGGGAATTTCGGGAAATCCTTTCTTAGTGCTCACCTACACTCCCGTAGGAACCTACATGCAAAATTTCAGCCCGCTACGCCCAGTAGTTTCGGGTCTGCGTTGTCTGTCAGTCAGTCAGTCAGTCAGTCAGTCAGTCAGTCAGTCAGTCAGTCAGTCAGTCAGTAACGGAAGAGTTTTATATATATATTGATAACTCATTTATTTACCTTTTGGACCACTAAAATTACAGAATTATTCCAAATAAATAATAATAAGCAATAACGCACTCAGAGACTAGATCCTGTTATGTTGCCCAAATCATACAAAGATTTACATGAATACACATTTTAAAACTCAAACTAGGACCTACAAGTAACAGTCAACATACTGACAAATGAACCGCGAAGATGTATAAGAAAGAAATATTTTCAAAACGGGGTTGAAGTTGAATAGCGACCGCCTTTTAGCGTCACGGAATACGGGTGCACAGGTAAACCTATTCGATTTCTATGTGGCTCTTCACTGCCATTCATTACTCTGTTCAATTTATAAAGTAGTGTGGTGAGACGATATCTTTCATTTTCTAAAGATTAACTCGTAGAAGTTAGCTCAGTATAAGTTAGTACTTGAAATTGGTTAGACGACCTGTGTAGGCCTATTGCTCTTAATGGTAATGGAACGGATTACGAGAATGAAAATTGTAGAATCAAAAATGACATTTCAGTTGATCGATATCATTGGTATTGCGGTTGCAAAACTATTAATTATTATCACTATGGTTATGAACAAAATAAAGATTGAATGATGAAACTAGTAAAAGCGACTAGTACTATGCTAATTATTTCGCCCAAAATTGGGCGATTACACATTCAAAAAAGATTTTTCAAGGTAACAAAATTAAACCCAAAACAAACTCAATATACAGGGAGCAAGTGAGTCGCCTGTATCGTTTGACAGTTCCATTTGGACAAGTGGTAGCACCACTTAACAGTAACTCTCTCGAGTTCGACCTGCGACACGACTCGCATCGTCGAGTAGCAGCTCCAACTCGATCTTCAAAGTGTCAAAATTTAACTTTAAATCGTTTTCCGCTCGAAATCGATTTACATAGTCGAGTTCCGCCTTCGTGAATGTGAAGCATATGCTCGACGGAGTCTAAGACAGCTCTAGCCAGTATAATCAGGGACTCTAGTCTCTTAAACTAACGATTATACTTCTATTCTATTATTATTCTACTATTACTCTATTACGATTGTGTCAAAAATTGCGAGTGTCGTAACTTTGATCGATCATTATAGTATAGAAATAGAATTAGAATAGCAAGCTATAGAATAAACTGGGTTTTTTTTACCTAAATAGTGAATCTTGTTTTATTAGACGAAATTGGAATGGGCGTAGTGCAACTGTCACTTAATATCAATTATTATTGACATATAATAATGTCAGTCGAACGTAATAATATCATTATCTTATTATGGAGCAGACTACCCTTATTGGTCAATTCCAATCTGTTGCGATACTACTGCTATAGTTAGATATTGATTACGAGACTACCAAATGTGTATTTTCTTGCGATTAACGTACTGTTTCTACTCTTCTTTTATTCGATAGTTACGTTTTGCGCGATGAGACTAAGGGCCCAGTACTCAGGAACTACTTGTCCGAGTATCATTCATACCGACCGAGTAGCCTCAAAACACTGACTGTAATCTCAGCCTAATTACACTGCAGATTTTGGTAGAAATGAGTTTTCAAGCACTAACAATAAGCAATGGTTTTCAAACGAGCTCTAACAATACGTTATGGAGGCGCGATAGGTGAAGTTTGCGGGAGTGCACAATACCGCAACTGTGGTGATGTATGGTAGCCTATGTCCAGCACAGTGGACATATCGATATATATAAAACTCTTCCGTTACTGACTGACTAACTAACTGACAGACAACGCAGAGCTGAAAATACTGAGCGTAGCGGGCTGAAATTTTGCAAGTGAGTTCCTTGGGGAGCGTAGGGGAGCACTAAGGAATGAATTCCCAAAATTCCCATAGGAACGGGAAAAAACGGGATTTTGGTGTTAAAGAAAAATCTGCGCGGGTGAAATCGCGGTGCAGCCTCTAGTTTGTGTATAAGTGAACTACAATAATATAAACCTTTTTTTTATTTAGTAAAATAAACACTAAATAAAATTTACAGTAAAATAAACACAAAATAAATTTTTCATATAAAAATCTGACAATGGACGTCTCCCAGCTGTGAGATGATGATTAAGTAAATAAATTAAAGTAACGTTTTTAAAACGTTTTAAACCCTTAAAAAGTGTAATATCATAACACCTGGACTCTTTTTTAACCTTAGCGCTTTAATACAGGTAAGGCATCTTGATAAATCAACTCAACACCTGGACTGAAAAGTGTTGCCCTTTAGTATTTTACACTAGCAATATTCCCCGAAATACTGTTTTGTATTTAACATCATGCGGATATTATCCGATTGTTTTCTTATTTCTCTGGTTTAATAATACCAAATCGGTCCCAAATAAATTAGGTATACTCTTCAATTTATAAACTAGCGCACTTAATTCAGTTTTAAAAAAAAAACTAGCCGACCCGGCGAACTTCGTACCGCCATACCTATTACTATGTTGTGCATGTATTACAGATTAACCTTCCTCTTGAATCACTCTATCTTTTAAAAAAACGCGCATCAAAATGCATTGCATAGTTTTAAAGATATAACATAGGGACAGGATGCGGGAAGCGACTTTGTTTTATACTATGTATTGACTATCGTAGATTAGGGAAGGTTGATATAAATTTACGGTACCTATATTTTCACAGTAAAAGGTACAGTCACGAACTCGTTCAGCGTAAAACTTTCGGATTTACTTCATTGCATAATAGCCCTTGTTCTCTGGGATTACACACTATACGGTCTAGTGCGCACGTGAACATAGACAAAAGTATTACGCTAAACGAGTTTGTGCCTATACGT
This sequence comes from Euspilapteryx auroguttella, assembly GCA_951802225.1. Taxonomy (NCBI): domain Eukaryota; kingdom Metazoa; phylum Arthropoda; class Insecta; order Lepidoptera; family Gracillariidae; genus Euspilapteryx; species Euspilapteryx auroguttella. The sequence goes on along the minus strand of OX637663.1, from coordinate 3,225,227 downwards.
ATACGTGCCTAGGTAAGTCCTACTAATTATTATTTTGTTTTAATAACAATTTAGCATTTGGCGAAAACAACTTGCAACTGAGACTTAAAATTAGGAATTTTAGGTTCCGGAAAAAATGTATGAATTCCAAAAATCCTGACTTTTACACGAAATCTAAATTTAAGCGTATTAAATTAATTAAAGCACCTACGAATCACACATTAGACTAGTTCACTGTAGTATTTGTAGTGAAATATAATTTCCTTGCTTATTAGAAAATTCCCCGCATCGGGGAATTCTCTCTTAGATCGGCACATCACTAGGAGTGCTGAAAGCAGTAGCGCTTTGTCGGCACTAGCTAGACTAATGACGGGATCACCTTTGAGCCTGCCAACCTATTTGTTATCTTATTTTCTTTGTTAGTTAAATACTTCTTCTTGCAAGAAAGGCTAAAACGGCTAAAAGAAGGGAGGCTTAGGGAATATCCTAAAACAGCCGAGCTATTTGCGTTACAGACACAGTATTCCTATTAGATACTACTAGCTGTCCCGGGGAAATTCGTATCGCTCCTTTCAATTTTATATGGAAAATTGTAATCGCAGTTTTAACCAATTTCGCTAAAGGTTAAAGTGATTCAAGAGCAAGGTTTATATGTATAATTCATGCACAACATGGTAAAAGGTAAGGTGGTACGAAGTTCGCCGGGTCGACTAGTTAGTTCTAAAAAGGTTCTAAAGATATAGATAGCGACAGGCAGACAACGCAAGGGACTTTGTTTCATACTATGTATTGATTGATGATGATGATGATGTACTATAAATTATTGTATGTCTTCTATGCAATCTACATTGTATTTATATGTACAGTCAGCAGCACAAGTTAATCAGAGACTATTCGGGAAGTGCCGCGTGCCCGGACGGCGGATGTTTGAGGAGTTGCTGCATCATGAATACTTGATGCGATGCTACTCAAGCGGAATCCGTTTACACAGGCTGTTTCACACGCGAGATTAAATTCTGTTGTTGCACCTATACCCATACAAATAAAAAAAGAATAATGGCCGCTGAAATACAGAGATATTGTTTGTTTTACGAAACCAATGCATATTTAAAAAAAAGGAAAACGCAAGAACATAGATTATTGAATGCTGAAGCGATGGACATCAAATTCATCGTGAATTGCTAAGAGGAAGTGAAAAACGTTTTTCCCCGAAACGCAAATTTCATTAAAAAATTTGCTCTCTCTCTCTATTGCATGTTTGCGATTCGGGGGCGACAGCATGTATTCTTCATATTATTTCGTTGCTATACAGACTAGCAGACACAGCGAACTTCGTACCGCCTTACAATATTGTTATTTAAAACCTATTATGTGTTATTTTGACTTTTGGAGAATATTTAAAGTATAGCCTATGTTCATCAAGGATAACATAGAATTCTAATGGGGAAGAATTTTGCAAATCGATCCAGTAGTTTTGGAGAGCCTATTAATTTCAAAGAAACAAAAAAAAACGAAGCCTTAAAACAATTATTGATAAAGAAATTTATTTTTACCAGTTCCATTTAATTTTGAACTCTACAAAAAGGCTTCCCAAAGTTCGTCACAATAACCAAAGCGCTCTTTTGCCTTTTTTAAATAAGTATTTACTAATAAGTTTATTACAGATCGGTCTTTAACACTAGTTTATCAGCTTCCATCCACATTCTTAACTTGCTTTCGACAGCACACTTTCAGCTCGTGTTTTTAATTACATTTTCGCAATTTGTTCCAGTTTGGATTTTAAACTCTTGTTAAAACGTTCCAGCTATCCGGTCCCACAGTTTGCAACAAAAATACTAAAGTACGAAATCTCCTCAACTGTGAGGAAACTCGAGAGAAATGTTTACAGTGAATAAATATGGACCGAGCTGGGATTCAGATACATTGAAAAATACAGCTTGGCAACGGTGTCTTAAAACGGAACAATTTTTATCTTAAGTTGGAAAACATTAACATAATCTCACGCCTTTTATTCCCCGAAGGGTTAGGCAGATGCACCAGCTTGAGAGCCGGACCCACGTTTAGCCGAGTTTATGCTTTATTACCAACGTGACAAGGGGCCAGCTTGTCGCCGAGGTTATAACGACCACTACTGCGGCCGGAACAACGGCTTAACGTGCCTTCCGAAGCACGGAATCATCTTATTTTTCGGACAATCAGGTGATTCAAGCCTGCAATGTCCTATCCAACCGAAAACAACCACAACGTGATTTTTGTGAGAAATCAATATGTGGTGTTTTCTGCGGGGATCGAACCCACAACCTACCGTGCCGTGGCGCAACGCGCTACGCTACAGAGCTACGGAGGCGGAACCTAAAACATAATAATTTCTTGTAAAGAAACATATGTTTTTATTTGATTTTGATTAACTTTGGGTTTAAATGGTGTTTTTTAAGAAGAAAATTATTTAATTTAAGATTTCTAACTCCACATGCAAAGTGGCGCCCACATTATTTTCTAGATTATTGTGCCAAGCTGTACTAACTCACTCAATTAGTACCTATATCGCCTCTTGCAGTATGATGTTTATCAATATATATAACTCTTCCGTTACTGACTGACTGACTGACTGACTGACTGACTGACTGACTGACTGACTGACTGACTGACTGACTGACTGACTGACTGACTGACAGACAGACAGACAACGCAGAGCCGAAACTACTGGGCGTAGCGGGCTGAAATTTTGCATGTAGGTTCCTTAGTAAGTTTAGGTGAGCACTAAGAAGGGATTTCCCGAAATTCCCACGGGAACGGAAAAAAACGGGATTTTTGTGTTTATGAGAAATCTGCGCGGGAAAAACCGCGGGGCAGCCTCTAGTTAGCTTATAAAACGTGCAATGGAAGAATGGAGAGTCACTAATGAAGAAGTATTGAGAAGAGTAGAAGAGAAGCGGATGATTTTGAACACCATAGAGATAAGAAGGGGAAAGATGATAGGCCATCTGATACGAAACGACACACTCATTACTAATATTATAGAAGGGAAGATTGAAGGAAAGAGACAGTGGACGACCAAGGGGAAGCTACGAAGAAGAAGAAAACGTGCAATAAGTAACACCCATAGATAATATTGAATATTATATTCCGTAGGAAGATTTGATAATTGTTTTTTTTTGCAAATTTTAAACTAGAGATTTTTCGAAATCCCAGATTACTAGATATAAGGATATATATTTTTTTTTAATCATCCTGAGATTTTTTTTTTTAATAAATTAATTTAAAAAAAAATGTTGTCAAAGCGCGCCGTAATAGGGCATGTTACCCTCATCATCATCATCATTTCAGCCGTAAGACGTCCACTGCTGGACATAGGCCTCCCTCAAGGCTCTCCATCTGTACCGATCGCAGGTGGCCTGCATCCAGCGTGGACCCGCAGCCTTGCGCAGATCATCTGTCCATCTGGTAGTGGACGTCCTACGCTGCGCTTGCCGATCCGTGGTCTCCACTCGAGAACTTTTCGGCCCCGCAGAGAAATCCCGAGCATAGCCCGCTCCATGGCTCGTTGAGCTACTCGGAGCCTGTTCATAAGCCCTATAGTGAAGCACCACGTTTCAGAACCGTATGTCATCACTGGCAGCACACATTGGTTAAATACCTTCGTCTTCAGGCACTGAGGAATATTGGACGAGAAGACGTTGCGTAGTTTCCCGAACGCCGACGACATGTTACCCTATATGAAAATAATAATAAATTTTGATTGCCAGAGAGTAAAATTTATTTTACTATTGAACCTATTATGTCTAAATAAATGACTGTTTACTGATTACTGATAAATACATAAGACAATCCGCAGTTTGGTTTAAATTGATTTAAACCTCACCGCGCCGTGCGCACATAAACTGTGCATAGTTAAGTTTGTATGCGTTTGAGGGTAGGTAAACAAGAAGTTTTTGTTAAGTCCTCTCCTCTGCCTTTCCGCGATGCATGTGTCCTCCCCATGTCCTCCCTCAATTAATTCCCGACTGCGAGAAACTTACGTGATCGCCGAGTTTACTCGACAAACGTCCCGACTACCAATCCGAATTAATAGTACACACCTTGTTCTGACAGTTTAAATTGGGTATTAAGATATCTTCGTTAATTTCAACGAGTTTAAGTAACCTATAGCGGTTTTGTACTGTTTTCGTTAGTTTTGGGGCCGGATTTGGTACAGAATTTATGTACACTGGTGTTGACAAAGATATACCTTGTTCCTACGAACTTGGATGACTGTATTGAACTGCCTTGTAATTAAACAGTAGGCACTCGTAAAGAGTAAAGCACCCCTAAAAGAAAAGGAAATAAAAATTGAAACATGTCAAAGCTCGTTATTATGACTTAAATTTATATCATCTTTTATTGAAAATAAAACCCAGGTTGAGTCATGCCACACTAATTAAAATCTGAATAAATTTTAAGAGTGAATAAATTAAATTTTAATATAAAAATGTGATTCCTCAACGTATTCAAAGATAAGGTTAGTTTGGTTCGACTTACGTTAGAACTTACAAAATAGGCTACGCTTTACTCTTACCCAGTAAGCCGCTTTACAGATCCAACATTTTGACTGCTCCGTGGCTCAGTTGGCAGTGATGTGGACTGAGTAAGCGTGAGCACCCGGCTTCGATTCCTGGGCGGGGCGAATATTGATATGTTGAATATTGACGTCTGTACGACGATGTACGTCTCTGTGTGTGTTTCGGGCGCCCTAGATACAGGTTATTCCTAGTTAGGGGCTCTGAGTGTGATGTGTTATTATAACAGTATCTACCACAAGTATACGCCTTTATGATCCGGTTATACGCTAGCTAAGCTTATAAAATGCTGTGCTGTGCTAAGGTATAACGCGGACAAAGTCTTTTGATTGAGAGAACTCCTCTTGCACAAAACTTTGCTAGATCTACTTACGTCCGAAAATAACTGAATGCACAGCGAATATAATTCCAGCTTTCTAGAGCATTCCGAATAGTTTTGCATTAAATTTTACTAAATCCGAAACTGGTTTAACGTTGCGCAATTCAAAATCTGCAGACATTTTAGTTTAGTGGGAAATTGAAACTGAATGGTTTTACTGAAAGTAATTGCGCTTTGTTCAATTAATAAATAATTTTATTTAATAGATCACAAATAGGTTGAAAGTGTGGTCATAAGGCCCGTCAAAGTATATATATGTGGTGATGTTTATTACACAACTTTAGAAAAACTATAAGAACTGAAAATAGGTTTAAAAAAGGAAAAGAAAATACAAAGAATATAAAATGCGACTGTTTTAGAAAACTGAACCAGATGAATGAATTATTTCAAGTAATTTTAATATCACAAATTACAACAAATTGCCATGACAATTTCTAAAATTTAATTAAATCGTCAATCTGCTTATTTGTACAATTTTTACGTTCCAGTTCCAGCCGGCCCACGGTCGGGTCCCAAAATAATAAAATTAAAATAAATTATCGAAATATCAAATTCCAGATTATGACAACAGTTATATTTTTTTGTTTCCATTAAATATTTCAATTGAGTTGTTTATTATTTCATTTTGTTTTGGTACTTATGTCACCAATTCACCATGCAACTAGGAATAAATAACCTGTATTTAGGGTGCCCGAAACATATACAGAGACGAACACATACACCCAGAGACCGGAAACAAACATCGATATTCATCATAGCAATGTTCGCCCCGCCGGGAATCGAACCCAAGTGCACACGCATCTCGGTCCACATCACTGCCACCTGAGCTACAGAGCAGTCAACTGAATCACCAATTGGTATGACGATACTATAGAATAGACTATATCATAGTCAAGTGACTTAAACCATCTAACTCATTTTGTGGTAGAGCCGTTAATGTTCATACTCTTTCACCATCTTCCGATGCACAGAAATAACAGGTTACCAAGTCGTTTACGAAGTAATTAAACGTATCCTAGCCAGGACTCAGGCTACTTGGCATTTAGACATCACATACGGAGGCGACAAAATAGGGACACTAAGAAGAAAAAAATGTTTTAACCTGACCACTAAACTTGCAGGGAATATTGTGATTTTTTACATTTGAAATGCATTTTGTTATGTCTACATTATCTTTGTTTTGAGGTATTTTTTTTTGTCAAGTATAAATGAGAAATTCCCACCAGATATACCTTGTGGGAATATGCCCAGGATCGGGAAAAGTGGAGAAAGGGTAAAGAGGCCTTTGCCCAGCAGTGGGACACTACAGGCTACAAATAATAATAAATAATAATAAATGAGATTATGGTCCATACACTGAAGGTACATTAAGTAAGGTACGTTGACAGGGGGTGCGGTTCAGATTGACCTCCACGTGGTGCACCCTGGGCAACAGCGGACGATCACACTTTTCGTTTCCCGTTTGGTGTGATCGTCCGGTGGCTAACAATCTGACGACTGAGGTGGCAGTTGTCTCTGGAGGCCCTATCTCCGGAGACAAGGCTCTCCGAGCTCTCTCTGCTCCATCAGAGAGAGTCTTCGGACGAGTCGGGATGGGCTCGGCGTGCACTTACACTACCGTCGAGCAGGCGTGGGAAACATCTCGTTTCTCACGCCCCCGTCCGCAACTCGTAATTCTGGTAGGAAGTGTCGTGGTCACGTCTCGCGGCTTCTCCAGAACCGAGGGTCTTGCCTTAATTGGCCGGACCGCGAGGAGACAACCTCTATAAAAATCCCCAACTCCACACGCTGGGGCGCCCTACGGGGCCTCGCGCGGCGTGTGGATGCTCGAAAGAGCGGCAGGAGGGTATACCTGTCCCTAGCGGCCACCCCGGGGGAAGCCCGAACCCCCGGGCGATTGAGGGTTTCTTTTAAACTGTTATTTACTCGTGGGACTTAACATGAAAAAATTAAATTTATCTTTAAATAAAAATAAAAACTTGGAGACGACTGGCCAGGCTGGCCCTAGTGGCCAACCTGGCGGAGTTAGAGTGGAGGAGCCGACGGCTGTCGCAACCCCTAGTGGGACCGACGGTCTGAGGCTGGTGGGGCGCGCCTTGCAGCGCGCTCCTTCTAAAGGTGTAGAAGTGAGAAAGAGTGAGTCCGATGTGTCCGTCGCCTCGATGGCGACCGACATAATGGACTCGGACGACCTGAGCCGGAGCCTCCTGGAGACGGACTCGGGGTCCGATTCAGGCTCGGGGCAGGACCAGCCCGCTGGCCTTGGCCTGACTGGCTCGGGGCGAGGCCGACGGGGGCGAGGGAGGCCTCCAACTACGGGGAAGGCCGTCGCTGTCGGCCGTGCTCGCGCTGGGGCCAAAAAACTAATAGAAGAGGTGAGGGCGGCCGAAAAAGCCAAGACGCGGGAGGCGTTTCGGCGGCGCGAGACATCGGCCGACGTCGAGGAGCGCTGTGAGCATTTTATTGCTCAGCGGCCCCGAGTGGAGGACCCAAATGATGCCGGGGGCCAGACCGCTGCCGCACTCCAGGACAGAATCCGGGAGAACGTGGCAGTGGTCCGAGATGTCGCCACAAAGTCCGGCAATCTTAAGGGCACCTGCACAAAGGCCCTTAAGAGCGCCGCGGCCGACATCATTTGGGCGTTGGAGGTGCTGATGGGCCGGACCTCCTCTGAGGAGACCAGACTGCTCTCGGAGGAGAACTTCCGCCTCAGAGGAGAGCTGACGTCAGCCCAGGGAAAGGAGAGGAGCCTCCGCGGCGAGGTGGACCTCCTCCAAAGAGAGGTGGAGGAACTCCGGACGAGCGTAGGTGCTGCTCGGTTCAGGACCCTCCCCACTCTGAACATGGAGGAGGTGACGCGCGCCATCATGGTCCAGGTTGGGACCATGATGAATGCGCGCCTGGAGGCTCTGGACGAGCGCCTCCTGCCGGCCCAACGCCCTCGGCCTCCCTTGGCCGCGGACAGGGCTCGTGCGGCGCCGGATCTCCGAGCTGCCCCGGCCTCCCGAGTTGCCCAGGCTCCTCGGACGGCCCCGACGGCCCTTCAAGCGGCCAAGGCCCCTCGGACGGCTCCAAAAGGCCCCCAAGCGGCCCCGGGGAAGTCGACCCCGGCCCCGGCCTCGGTCCCGCGAGTGCCCGCGTGGCAACCCACAGCGGGCCCTTCTTCTGCCTCCCATATTCCTCCTCCACCCTCTGGTCCAGCCGACGACGAAGGCTGGACCTTGGTGACAGGAGGAGGGAGACAGAAGAAGAAAAAGAAGAAGAAGAAGAAGGGAGGCGGCGGAGGTGCTCCTGCCACCCCGGCTCCGAAGCCGAAGCAGACGGCTTTGGAGCGTTCTAAGGCTGCCGCCAAAAGGCTGCGCGCCCCCCGGACTGCGGCGGTCGTGCTCAGCCTTAGCCCAGAGGCCCAGCAGAGGGGCATGACCTATGCTCAGGTCATCTCCTCTGCCAAGGAGAAGTTCGCTCTCGCAGAGATGGGCATCGAGAGCGTCCGCTTCCGAGCGGTCGCAACCGGTGCCCGAATGCTAGAGATCGGCGGGCCTGCAGAGGAGGCAAGGGCTAAGGCTGACGCCTTAGCACAGAAGCTCCGGGAGGTGCTACCGGAGGAAGCAGCGCGGAGATGCGCCTCATGGACCTGGATGACTCTGTCACCCCTGCCGACGCCGCAGCTGCAGTCGCAGCTAACGGCGGATGCAGGGTTGAAGATGTCCAGGTGGGGCGCATCACCTTTGAGAGGGGCCTCGGGTCAGTGTGGGTTCGCTGCCCGGTCGAGGCGGCGAGGAAGCTCGCACTGGCCGGGAAGATAAAGCTCGGATGGTGCATCGTCCGAGCAAGGCTCCTCCCAAAAAGAGTCCGGCGCTGCTTTAAGTGCCTGGAGACCGGACACATCCGGGTGGACTGCCACTCGGAGGTCGACCGTAGCGGTGTCTGCTACCGCTGCGGCCAGACTGGGCACGTTGCCCGCGGCTGCGAAGCTGCGGTCAACTGCCCACTGTGCGCGGCGAGCGGTCGGCCCGCCTCGCACAGCCTGGGTGGCAGCTCATGCCAGGTGAAGAAAGGAAAAGGAAGAGGGAAGGGGTCTGGTGCTCGCCCTCCGCCTGCCACCGCAGCTAGTCAGTCTGCGGTGGCGATGGATGTGCTGCCGCCGCCACATTGATGGTGGCCCGGCTCCGCGATGGAGAGGCGGCGAGCCCGGCCGGATGGCGGATTCGTTGCCGCGGCGGCGCGTGGACTTGAAGCGCCGCCGCACGCCCTGCAGTACCGGGCCAAAGAATAGGACTGAGGTATCCCCTGCCTGTCGTAAAAGGCGACTAAGAGGGGACCCCGGGGTCGTTGGGTGCACGAGGCGGGGGCCTCGTGTAGTCATATAACGGCCCCGAGAAGGACGGCGGAACGCGGTGTCCCGATTCCGTCGTCGAGTGTAGGAAGAGCCTTCCGCGCTCAGGGGGGACTACCATCACTTGTCCCCCCGTGAAGAGGCTAAACAGCTAGTGCTGGAGGGGGTCGCGGAGTTGAACATAACGATCGAAAGATCACCCGTGACCCCCTTGCCAACAGCCGAGATGGACACCGGCGGGGTTTTAGTGGGTGCGAACCCCACATAACCCTGCGACTCCCCCCGTGGTCGCAGGGTACTCGTTAGGAGTTTCCCCGCCTTAAAAAAAAAAAAAAAAAAAGGTACGTTGACAGAATTACTAACTTAAATGGAAGGTGCACGGAACTATGGAAAATCACACTCCAGAAACCTGCTGACTTGGAAATCAAGATGAGGAAATGGCGTTGGATAGTCTAAACTCTGAGGAGGCCAGACGAAAATCTGCCGAAGATAGCCCTAAAATGGTGCCCTCGAGTATGTCGCAGAGTCGGCCGCCCGAAGCAGACCTGGCGCCGCACGGTGGAACAAGAGGCTACTACCTCGGAGCACCGTTGGGCGAGATGGAGGAGGTTGCCCAAGACTGGAGCCAGTGGCGAGCTTTACTAAGAGCCCCTGTGTCCCTGATGAAGGATAAGAGGACATCATCATCATCATCAAAGAAAGGTTGTTAGAGCAACTAAAAGCTTAAGATGTAATTCCAACGAATGCTGATTACCTGACTCCTTGACGCAATAAAGAAATCGATCGGATTAAAAACCCACCATGAGGACTTCTTCAACAAAATAAAATTGTTGTCTTGTAGCCCTCGTGTGCGCTAACATGGAGGTTTCGAACTACTTGAACCGCTTTGTCGTTAGTGCTGTGGCTGTACAGGTTGTCGATGATTACTTGTTAGTTTGTTATAATGGAAATTTAATTTTATTGTTTCTGTTTTCCTTAAATTAAGACTTTACGTAAATTAACACTTAATAATTTATTTGACTATAAGAGTAAAGCGTAGACTCTATTTTATCAGTTAACTTGAATACAGTAGAAAAGTCGTAAGCGTAAGGCAAGCGGGGTTAACAAAAAAAACTTTGAAATTTCGGATTTAGAACGACTACGTCAAAACTATTTAAGTACGCGTTTCGGTAACTCTAAAATCTAGGGCCTAGATATCGTTTCGACCACGTTCTGCGTCTTTAAAACAACGTTTTATCTATGAATAGTCGACCCGGTGAACTTCGTACCAACTAACATATTACTACTTTGTGCATGTATGATACATAAACATAAAACATCTTCTTGAGTCACTCTATCTATAAAAAAAACCTCATCAAAACCCGTTGCATAGTTTTAAAGATTTAATCATATAAAGCGAAAGAGAGATACAGACAGATGAAGGTACTTTGTTTTGTTTTTAATCTATGTATTGACTTAAAAATATTTCTTCGGACTAGGCAGCATCACTATACCTAGTTAGCTAAACTACCGAGACGGGGCGGCGGGCGCTTGTTCGAACGAATTAATTAAGAACTCATTTCTATTATAGATTAAAACTTAACAACGTCTACCATTCCAAGAGAAGTGGCCTTGCATAGCGCAGATATTTTGAGTAAATAGAAGTGTCATATTATGACAAATTCTTCCTTCGAGGACAGACACTGATTTTGTGTCTAAGGACTAAACTTGATTTTTGGCCTTTTAGTCCTTAGGCACAAAATCAGTAGGTTTGCCTTCCAAAAACGTTGTATTACAATTTGGTAGATGGTTTTTTACATACGCGAATTCATTAAAACTTTATTAAAAATTAACCGTCTTATTCATAAAGATACAGTAGATTTTAAGTAGCGTTACTGGAGGTCTACTTCTCTGGTTTGTTGTATGGTAAATACGTGACATCCAGTCTAAATTGACATACGTCAAAAAAATAAAATGCTCTTTAACTTTTTATGAATAAGAGGGTAAGAATTTAGCCAGAATAATTAAAAAACGGAAAAAATTGAATTTCGCGCCATACCAAAGTTGGTTAAAATAGGAAATAATACCTTCTCCTGAATATAACAAATACTATTCCGAAAACCTCATCCAAAATCGCTTCAGGCAAACCCGAGATAATCGCGGACAAACATAAATACATACAAGTCAAACTGAGAACCTCCTTTTTTGAAGTCGGTAAAAATAATTTGTCGTCCTCATATCACATGGCGATAGGAGACTTCCTCACTCTGCGGATATCTCCGGCAAGGCAGGTCAAAGCATCTCTTCTCAAAGTTCTTGACACTTCACTTACGAAGTTAGGAGTTGGCTTTAGTTGAAATAAGTTGCGCTATTTTTTTTTCGAAGATACATTTAAAAATAACGCTACTTATCTTAATATTATTGGGTACTAGTCGACCCGGCGAACTTCGTACCGCCTAACCTATTACCATATTGTGCATTATAAAATATTATACTTATAAACCTTCCTCTTGAATCACTCTATCAATTAAAAAAAACCGCATCAAAATCCGTTGCGAAGTTTAAAAGATTTAAGCATACATTAGGGACAGACGCGGAAAGCTGTTGTTTTATACTATGTATTGATGTAACTCTTTAGCCCGCCCTTGAGTCATCGAACTAAAATTAGGATCACATAATGCAGGGGATCACTTGATGACATAGGTATTACAAAAAACCGAGACTCAAACATTCTAGCTTTCACTGTTTAGTTTTATAAATATAGGAATGGTTGTTCGTGTCTTAAATTTAAAATTTCGAAAGGAACAATCTCGAAAATACCATTCATCCCATTGTAGGTAGTGTGAGGCATTTTGCCTTCCTGCCTAAATATTTGTAAAATAAAAATAAATATATCCTACAAAGCTAACCCTACTTCAATACGAAACATTAATCTTTGGCCTTGTCGTGATCGTCTATCTGACTTATGGTTAGGACCCTCCATACGTTGTGTTTTAAATCAAATAATTTACAGTGCTAAAGCTCCTTTGAAAATTAAAGAATAATGAAAATAACCTTGGACTTATAAAATTTCGAGCCAATGAGCTGTACGCTGACAAATAAATTCTTAAAAAAAATGCGCGCTAAACACGCGCGCTAGCTCGACCTCGTCAAGCGCCTACCTAGGTATCCTAAACAGACGTTCCCTAATACATTACTGCAATCGTCCTTCTAAAGAATGATTTAAAAGATTGAAAAACCCTACTGTTGTTCCTAGAAGAGGAACCGCGTTCAAGTGTATTATTACGGAAGGTAAATTTTGGTGAAGTGTATGACAACTAGCCCCGGGTAGGACAGTTCCTTCGCCATGCCCCGTCCGACTAGGTTTTGTGTAACCTTATGTTTGTGTGAAGAAAGTCGACTTTTGATGACCATTGATTCATGTGATAAAGGCTTAAGCCAGATTAATACAAAGATAATCATGAAGTTATGTGCAAGATTCTCAAAACGAGAGCTACGGTGTAATAACCCTGTTGCCAATCCGTTGGTCTTGTACCAGCACTTTTCTTGGTTAGAACTTACTTAGGAATGTATGTCTTGTGGTTTCAACTATCACTCCCACCATGATAGCACATCTCCTGAAGTACCGTAGATCGTTAGGCAAAGCAATGCACTTATGAACCAAACATTAGCAAATTATTTAGAACAAATCACAGCTCCTCTGAAGTTCATCCCCTAACACAGGACGATCGCTTCTTTACGCAAACGAGCCTAAAGCCGCATATTATCAAATGTTAGAAAAGAGGTCTCGCCCCTGGATTAGTTTATCACAAAGTTAGTTTTTACGGTTTAGTGTATATCGTGTGAATATATATAATAATTATATAAAAACAGACCCTCCCTTGATACATTCATTCTACCTCACACAGATTCTTTCTGTCTCACATACATTCTTCAAGTCCTATCAGCTGATAATGGTTGTGGTGTTAGTTGAGTGTAAAAGAATTATCACAAATCTCTAGAATACGTCATCCAACGAGTAACGAACAAAGTAAGCAGTCAAGCTTCGACAGGATATTTTATATTTGGTTAGAACGGTTCGGGCCTTATTTACTCAAGAGGTATTTCTTATCAACTATCTCGTACACCGTAGTGCATCGTCAAGTTTGATATGAGCTTCACTAAGTTGTTCATTTTGATCTCCATGCCACCGATCATGGGACCTTGTCTAGAACTCTTGGTTCTTTATATTCTCATCATTCAACTGTCTCGTGCATCGTAATGCATTGTCAAGTTTTGATGTGAGGTTTTAGTTTGCTCGTCTGATCTTCATGCCAACAATCATGAAGTCTTGTCTTGAACTCTTGGTTCTTTACTTATATCCTTTGTCTTAGCAATTCCGCATTACATATGTAAGCCACCACGCCTTGATATCGGCAAACTTGAGATTATTAAGTGTGATAATAGAGGATTAGACTTTCCCACAACAAGCATCCATTTCGCACAATCTACGATTTACAATAATTGATTAACATCGTAAAAGGCAATCAAGACACAAGAGTAGTAATCGTGCAATCCCTCGTTCGAGGTTGGTACACTAAATAGACTGCAGCGACTAGATCTCAAAGAATATGATTACTCAAACAAGTAATCTTTCAAATCAAAATAATCACCGCTATCCAATTTTGTGACCAGTGTAAAGTGTTCGGTTATGTATTTAACTAACATTCCCCATCTAACTACTTTGATGAAGCGAGTGCCGGGCCGGCCACAACACTCCCTCGCATCGTCCGAAGGTGCGAGTACATATATATAGCTGTATTTATGTCAAATCAAAGGAAAACAAAACACAATCTCCGCGCGCTCGCCGAGACTCGGTAGCCGTTTCTAGGGAGCCGTCGTCGAATCCATCCAAAAGTATAAAATATATAATTTTTAAATTTAATAAAGCTATAAACTGTACGATATAGGAAGGATCGTTACAGTAGGTATGTATAAACATTTTTATTTTTTACAGCGTTTAAAAATTTAATGGTACCGTGCCTTTTGCGCAGGCAGTAGTAGTGAAATGCGCAAAGTTGAGAGCTTATCTAAATACGCCAGTGAAACTGCACTTTATTGTGGACTGTCTTGGTCACTTTACTTTATGGCTTTCATAATTTATGATTTTAACTAAAACCAACGAAACTGAGGTACTAAAGTGCTTACTTAAATAGTTCGTATCATAGGTCCTCAGTACCCGGTCTTCTCTTTGAGAGTTTCGGTCATCTCAACGCATTAATTTAAGTATAACAATTGAAAACAATTTAAAGTTGTAACAGTCGTTAGAGAGATACAGCTTATCTCGCAGTCATTCCAGTTTAACTGTGTTTCTCAGTAGTTCGAAACAATGTATTATTCTTATTAAAGTTACTTTAACCCGGTAAGTAAAGTTTTTCACGATTAATAGATAATTACTTATTCGTCACTTCACAACACGGCCTTAAAATTACAGTTTGTCTTAATTTTATCTAGGTTGGGTTACCGATAAGAAGTCGCTCTGAGTGATGAGGCCGATCATTTTAATCAATGTATTAGAATAATCGGTGGAGACATACGAATCAATATCAATACATAGTATAAAACAAAGTCCCTTCCGCTGTCTGTCTGTCGCTATAAAATATGCAACGGTTTTTGATGCCGTTATTAATAATAGACAGAGTGATTCAATAGGAAAGTTTATTATGTAGGTACATTCACAACTTTGTAATAGGTAAGGCGGTACAAAGTTCGCCTGGTCGGCTATAGTAAATAAATAAATGTACTAATTTAAGAAATTGTAAATAAGTACATAGTTGATTTGCAACAACGTGTTTAGTTAACTTTTCATAATAGTACTTAGAAATCAAGAGTAACCTTTTACCTTTTGAAATAACCCTAAATAGAAACAAAATGAAATACCGAGGAAAATCGTATTATTAGACATTATTTTAACAAGTTTAGATAAAAGATAAAACACGCTCCATTCGTGATAAGATAACACGCTGACGCACACGATAGTCACATGAGACGACGCAAAAGGAGTTGATTTATCGCAGTCACAGAGAATTAAATACTTAATCGCCGTGTAAGACGATAAAAAACTCTCTCCATTAATAATTTTCATTCTCTTCGCGTTTTTTTTTTGTTTGTAATTATTAACTGTTTGCTCTAGACGATGAAAAGCATTATTGCAAATTTTAATTTGGTCGTATTAGAGTCTTATATATGATGTTTGCAGAGCGTCGCCAGATGTGTCCCGAAATGGACTTCGTTTCGTTCTAGTAGCTCTCGTGTGCGCAGATAAATAAAGATCCATAATCTATCTCAACAAACCTTTTGTCTACAGGTTTCTAAGCACTTCAACCCAAAGTTACGGAAAGCATTCTCAAGTTGGAAAGTTTGCTTTGACATTGTTTTCCGCTGTTTGGTTTAAAGATTTTCGATTTCCTTACTGAGAGTTTTGCACTTTGAAATTCTAGGAAAATGTTAAGTACTTACCTAAGTTTTGAACATTAAAAAATTTCAAATTATTAAAAAAATATTAAAAAAAATATTATATAATTATTATGTTTAGCGAACATCTGGCGAGGCGAAAGGATAACAATTGAAACTAGTCTTTAACTTTAACGGCACAGGGTTGAAGACCATTCGCGTGCTCTTTTTTATGTTTGCCAAGATTTTTATTCAATTGATAAAACCATTTTGTGTCATTGGTCCTTTATCACGTTACGAGTTACACACTATACGATACAAATTTAGAAACATAGAAAAGTATGTATTAATATAATGGAATTTTGTTAGAATAAATTAACGATATTAAATTACTGTAGGAATTAGTTTTGTAGTAATAACAAAATAATATCATGTAGCCCCACCCTAGCCCGATGAGGACGGAGCGCAACTTTTGACAGTTATTTCATTAAAGTTCGTCCTATGGGCCCTTCCACATTAGGTATGCTAAAGTTTGCCAAATTGACCTGTCAAGAAATTGAGTAGGTAAGTCTTGGTAAATTGGCTAGTTTCAGTTCGTTTCTGGCTAACTAGACTGTCGAGCCGTGTTAAATTAAAATAAGTAATGTAAATAATATTTCAGGACAGACTATGTAAAGACAGTAGACATCTAGTAGCCTGGTTGGCTACTTAGAAACTGGCTACTGGTAAATTTGATTATAGATTTTTAGATATTTGTCGTACCTAAGTAGTTTCAGTTTTTTTTACATTCTTTATTATAATAGTTTCTCAAATTAGGTAGGTACATACTTACTAAAATATTCCCCCTTACCACAAAAAAGTTAGACCGGTCTAAAATCACCAATTTGTATGACGAAATAGTGATTTAAACCTAGTCTAGTGATTCTGACCCGGTTAAACTCTTTTTGTGGTAGAGCCGAATAAGGTTTATCCGCTAATATACAATATCTAACAGAAGTAACGACTTTTTGGACATCGTAAGTTGAGCCACAGTATGATAAAGAGTAAGTATTACGTAGGAGAGCTTAGTTAAGCAAGCATTCTTCTTATAGGTAACTAGTTGACCCGGCGAACTTCGTACCGCCTAACCTATTGCTATGTTGCTCATGTATTATACTTATAAACCTTCCTCTTGGATCACTCTATCGATTACAAAAAACCGCATCAAAATCCGTTGGATATTTTTAAAGATATAAGCATACATAGGGACAGACGCGGGAAGCGACTTCATTTTATACTATGTATTGATGATGCGTTATTTTAACACAGCCGAGCAGTGCAGCACTTTAGCCGTCCGAAATTATCGACAGATTAATGCTCTTAAGTACCTAAGAGCACCTATATTACTTAATGAGAGAAAAGCCAAGTATAGAGCATGTATAGAGTGACACAAAAATCTAGAAATTAAAAAGTGGCAACACTGTATGGTAATTTTCGAAAATCCGTTAAATTTCCATACAGTGTTGTTGTTGTTTTGAGTGAAAATGAGTTCAAGTGAAACTTCGCTTTTCTTGGTGTGTCCCTTTCGCACTACATTAAAGTGAAGGGTCAAATGCTTAGAGCATTCTGAATTCTTTAAGGTCCAATGACATCCAGGTGTCCATAATGGTGACACTAGTTAGAAAGAGACGAACCAAGAATAATGACCTCTCACTCGGCTCGGTTTTAAAACACAGCTTTCCTGTTGCACGCAGTACTTATTAATTCCATGGTCGCACTATACCTAACAGTTTTGAGTAAACATACAGCAAGTTTCCATCACGGTGAAATATCATCCACTCTTCAATTAGTGCGACGTGAAGGCAGGAAATTATCCAGGGCCGCATTAAGGAGGCCTGCCGTTTAATTACTTTCCAATATCGCGCCAGCGTTCGACAGCTTTGCATAGAGTAATAAAAAAGCTTTAAGTCCTGCCCTGGATTCTGAGTTGAAATAGCTTTTAAATTTAAAGCAAGAATTTTCGTTACGAGTTTGTGTTTTTAGGTTTTTAAATTGCGTCTCTCAGTCGGTCTCATGTTCTTGAGGACCTAATGTAATGAATGTTATCTAAGTGCTTTTTTTCATATAAAAACTTATATCTTTTTTTACATAATACTAACGAATTAGGTAAGTATGTGGCAGGGGAATGATTACCAATCATAAAAGGAATTTTATATATATTTTAGGAATTTTAATTTTATTTAAATTGTAATGTCACTTATGAACAAAAAAAGAGAGAGATAAATTGTAAAGTAGAGTTTGTTACCCCTTTCTTCTCTACGCTGTAAAATCATTGCGAAAGGGAGTAGAATCATTTGACAGAGGAGGGCTCGTTTGGGGGCGTCTCCAGGCGACCATTGTCGTAAGGCAAGGCAAACATTTGTTTGCCTGAGCCAATTAGTGGGCACCCTGAACTACCTCGCCTCTATCAGTATAGGATACTTTACGAAATAAGGTATCAATATTAATTAGATTAGTCTCATTGACTTTCAATAAGCGATATCTTGTATCCTGTATTGAATAAATCATTTTTTACTTTTGTTATTTTTACTATATAAGCAGGATTTTATAATACAGTGTGGCAGATAGGCTATTTTGCCGCGGGCGCCGGCGTTAGAATGTCGCCCTCCCCTCTCCTCCCGTGGGAGCCGTAGGACCCGGCTGAGGGACAGCACCAGAAGACGGGCAGCAGCGTCTTCTGGGTTATACAACATCATACTGCGCTCGCCAACCCGCCTGCCAAGCGTGGCGAGTATGGCAACCCCCCCCTCATGAATAGTCAGCATGTACACAGGCCCCTAGTCCCCGGCAGCCCCGCTATTCCTGACCACGGTAGCGGTTACGGTAACGGCGGGGCAAGGGGTGCTAAGAATCCCCGGACGGTCGGCTACCACCCCTTTAAACGACAAAACGTGGTGCTTCACTATAGGGCTTATGAACAGGCTCCGAGTAGCTCAACGAGCCATGGAGCGGGCTATGCTCGGGATTTCTCTGCGGGATCGAATCAGAAATGAGGACATACGCAGAGAAACCAGGGTCACCGACATAGCCAAGCGGATAAGCTCGTTGAAGTGGCAATGGGCAGGTCATATAGCCCGCAGAACAGATGGCCGCTGGGGCCGAAAAGTTCTCGAGTGGAGACCACGGATCGGCAAGCGCAGCGTAGGACGTCCACCGACCAGATGGACGGATGATCTGCGCAAGGCTGCGGGTCCACGCTGGATGCAGGCCACCTGCGATCGGTACAGATGGAGAGCCTTGAGGGAGGCCTATGTCCAGCAGTGGACGTCCTACGGCTGAAATGATGATGATGAGATAGGCTATTTTATAAGATTTGAAATATCCGTCTCCAAATCAGTATCGATCGATGTCTTTCACATTTTTTATTTTCTTTTCCGTTTCACCCAACAGTAGAACAGGCAACAGGCAACCTCAGTAGCAGTAAGGAGGGACAAATAATTTAATTACTTACTAAGTTCCTAAGGTTCACAAAAATGCATATTAAGATCAAAGTTCTATCTCTACCACAGGTAAGTTTTAGACAGAAGAGGTAGTTAGGTACTTAGGTAGGTTAAATATTTTGATCAACAATAGTTTTTAAAGTCGTTTGGGATTAACCCAAATGTTATATCAATACTTACATAGTATAAAACAAAGTCGCTTTCCGCGTCTCTATGTATACCTTAATCTTTTAAACTACGCAACCGATTTTGATGCGGTTTTTGAGTTATTGAAGAGTTTAGTATATAAGTATAATTCATTCACACATTCACAAAATAGTAATAGGTTAGGCGCTACGAAGTTCGCCGGGTCGACTATTATTATAATAAAGTGCGTCTAGCTGTTTTATATTATGTAGGTACTTTACAACCTACATGTAGCATGTAGCGCACGCAGGCTTTGGTGTAAGTGTAATGTCACTAATGTGGAAGTATTAATGTGAAGGGTTACACTGTTTCGCTTTTATGACGACGTGTAAATTATGTAAGCAGGTTGGGGCTGTTAGTTTTGTTCGATCTAACTACTTAATCCATAGGTATTAGCTAGCATAGCACCTATTTAAAGAGACAAATTTGTTTGTTTGTTTGAATCTCGAAACTCTGTATCGATTTGAGAAATTATTTCACTGGGTAATATAAGAATTCCACATTGCTGAAAAGAATAGCACATAACTTGTTATAATTAATCGTTTTGAGTAAGTAAACGTAATATTTTTAAACGATACGAAATTCGCCATGTCAGCAGAGCTTTAGTTGAGTATAAACCTAAGTAGTACAGTGGCGGACTAGGAGGGCGTAACAGATTTGTCTATGGTTTCTTCAGCTCTAGTCTGTATTACCAAAGAACAAGAACTATTTTGCAATACAGAAAAACCGGAAGTGTTACGCCGACCGTGTCCGCCACTGTACTATGGTCTTAAATCTTGGCTCAATTAAGAAGTGGCAAAACTGTATGAAAATTTACGAAAATCCGACAAATTTTAAAGTAAGTATGTTTTCATTTCAGCCGTAGGACGTCCACTGCTGGACATAGGCCTCCCTCAAGGCTCTCCATCTGTACCGATCGCAGGTGGCCTGCATCCAGCGTGGACACGCAGCCTTGCGCAGATCATTCGTCCATCTGGTCGGTGGACGTCCTACGCTGCGCTTGCCGATCCGTGGTCTCCACTCGAGAACTTTTCGGCCCCAGCGGCCATCTGTTCTGCGGGCTGTATGTTTGTATGTAGTATGTTTTCACTTTTTAATTATTATTATTTTGTGCCGCACTGTACCTACCTTACCTTTCTAAAAAGGGTAAGGTAAGGTAGCTTACCTAACAAGTCACCATTGAAAACAAGAAATAAAAGTTCTCCAAAAATAAGTAAGGAAGGATAAAGGAGAGATCCGTCCACAAAATTTTCAGGCACCCACTTCGGGCCGAAATAAAATTAATTCATGAAAAAGCCGTCCGTAATCGCATTCTGTTAGCGGCTTTTACCAATTAGCCAGGCCAGGGAAAATGTTTGGCAGATTAGCGTTATAAGTGGCCGGATTTAATGTAAGTAGCTGGAAAGTCGAAATAAAACAAAATGGCCAAATTATTCAGGCTGGTTTTTGTTGGGCGTTAGTTTGTTTTTGGCGGATTTTAATATTATTAGGTAGCTATATTGGGGGTGATGGATGATTAGGTAGGAATATTAATAAGATTAAGCAAGTTATTTATTTAATTAATCTAATTATTTCCAGTTTGTAGGATCGTAAAATTAACTAGTGATTAAGGAAACATAATTTACCTAAAATAAAAGTTTTTTATTGGTTATCGATAACACCGAGTTTGCGTTTTATTTTATTTGCAGATTTTCTAAATAATAAAACTAGGTATCGGAAGAAAACGAAACAAAACTCTTTAAACGATAAGGCCGCCCATTGCATTTTTTCTCTGCAGTTCGAATTTTTACTGCACCTGCATTGTTTCGATGTTTAGTTTTATTTTCATTGTTTTGGCAATAAAGCGTTATTGTTTTTTCATTTCATTCCATAACTTATTGTAATATAAAAAAAAAAAAAACAAAAACGATCGTCTTCTAAAGCAAGTTTTCTCTGTATTAATGGGTAAAATAAACCTTGTTGTTTTGTTTGATTTGGACGGTCGGACTCCGGTCGAGTGGTCACGCACTTCGCGACCGAAGGACGAGAGGGTGCATAATTTTCTTCACACTTGGTCAGCTTAAATACTTACTGGCTTCCTTGTTAGTAAGAGTGTGCTAAGGGTCGGTAATTAAATCAACAAACAAAAAATTTGAGGAAAAAATTATTTCCTTGATAAATAATGTAGGTAGTATAGTACCTACTAATTACTTAAGTACCTTAAGATGATTTAAGCATTTTACCTAATACATACCTAAGTATGTACTTAGTCAAAACTAAAAGGAACGATGCAAACTAGTTTTCTCAAAATACTTGTAAATATATGTATTATACTTAGCTTTGTGAAGTTTATGGCACACATTTGACGAGGCGAAGCAAAGATGTTAACTTTAAAAACCGCACCACGTTAAAGTATTTACATACCATTAAATATATCACTTTTAAGCCTTTTAAGCTAAGATCAGTCAGACCTGTCTTTACCGCGCCTCTGGCAGCCACATCCACATTACTAGATTCTCAATGGCCCGTAAGTACTTTGCCCTTAGAGTATACATATTACTTTGCCGTTATTAATAGTTCAATGCCGTTATACCAAAATTTGGCGGCCAAAAGGTGACTGTCTGTCCGAAGAATTTGCTGTTGTTATGTACTATGTTCCTTTGCCTGCTAAAATTGAGAGAAGAAGAAAAAAGTGATTGTCGACTGATTGATTGATGAATACGTCAAATTAATTATAAGTGATTTATGAAGTTTATTTTCAAGTTGAGCGAGTCGGTGTTTTAAAATCACATAAATCCATAAAACTACAGAAAATCATTAAAAACGCAATCTATAAAATGTCTTTCCTTGTAAAGCAAATGGCTCGCAAGGTAAGTGGTGTGGATTTTGTACGTTATTTGGATATTTCCTTCAATATTTGACTACTAATTCAGTGTCGGTCTAAGTTATATTATTTTGGTTTACTTGTCCTTTATTACAGGTGCTCACACCTGCACTATCGTCAGTCAAGAAGTTCAACTTTTCAACAAGTAAGTTTAATGTCGTTGTTTATTTGTTTCTACAGCCCTAGTTTTGTTACATAACCTCAATCATGTTTAGAGAAAGTTGCACATCAATCAGAAGGGTAAAACAACTGAATAACGGAGTAGCGACCGTGCGTAAAAAGACGCAAAGTAGGCAGCCCCTTCATTAGGTAGTCAGACAATGTGGTGAAAGTTGTAAGTGTACACTGGATGTGTTTCACTCAAGACTAGTTGGTTAACACAACAGTGTACATGATGATGCTGAAATACTTAGTTAAATCTTATTTCTATATGTATTTTTTATTTCTATGAACGTTAAGCCGTTGGTCCCGGCCGCAGTAGTGGTCGTTATAACCGCGGCGACAAGCTGGCCCCTTGTCACGTTGGTAATAAAGCATAAAACTCGGCTAAACGTGGGTCCGGCTCTCAAGCCGGTGCCTCTGCCTAACCCTCCGGGGAATAAAAGGCGTGATATTATGTATGTATGTATGTATGTATGAACCTTAATTAATTTTTTTCAGGCAGTGCAGTGTTTGCGCCCAAAGTACAAAAGCAAGCTCCAGATTTTTCAGCTACCGCAGTTGTGAATGGTGAATTCAATCAGATCAAACTAGCAGATTTTAATGGCAAATATGTGGTTTTGTTATTCTACCCATTAGATTTGTAAGTATAATTTTATGGACCTGGCATTGTGATACTGCTTTTTTTGGCTTGATTTTGTTGTCAATATAGGTAGAATCCATCTATGTATATATCTAGTAAAATAATATAACATAATCTCATGCCTTTATGTCGCTAAGGTTAGGTAGAGGGATCAGCTTTTACTGAGCCAACTAGAGGCATCAGTTCAGCAAGTTATAAAAAATAATATAGATTTAGATTTTTTTTAATGGTTCTTTTTGTAGAAACCAGTGAATTAAACAGCGGGTCTATTATGGCCACATTTGGTGGATCATTCTTCGTTCCTTAAATTTTCTTTAAAAAAAAAATCATTCATTTGGTAAGATGGTCATTCAAAAAATGACAGCTAGATGTCTTCTAAAAGCAGAATCATTTTCAATGGGAATTCTAAGGGAATTCGTAAGATGGCCTAATTTGATTTTATCTTTTAGCTGTCAAATAAGTGAACGTAACGATTGAAAAATATAGGTGCTTTTTTCATTCATCCTTCATTCTTTGACTGATCCGTGGCTACTAATGGAAGTGATTTGAACTGAGACATCGAAGCACTAGGTTCGACCCCGGCGGGGCGAACATTGTTATGATGAATATAGATTTTTGTTTCCCGGTCTAGGTATATTGTATTGTCTCTGTATGTGTTTCGGGCAACCTAGATACAGTTTCTACCTATTAAATTAATTGCTCTAAGTAGTGGGGAGCGTTATTATTATTATTTATTATCAATACAAATCTAGAGTGTATTTACAAACATACCCTTTAATATTTTTGTTTATTTATTTCTTGTATGTACTAGTGTACCAGGGCAAAACCTTTTTTGGTACCCACTTCTTAAATTCTCTTATTGTATAAACTAGCCTACACTAGCACTTGCCTGTGAGTTGCTGTTGGTCTATCTTTCAATCAGCTAATAAGTAGCAAAACTAACTAATAATGTTAGTAAGATAAAAATAACTAGATTTACAATGAGTTGTTGTTGGTCTGCCTGTCTATCTTTAAACCAGCTAAGGCTTAAGGAAACTAAATAATGTTAGTAAAATAACAATAACTAGATTTACATTTATTTATTTTTTAACATCAAATATATTAGGTATAGTTGTTCGCATAAAATCATTAAATAGGTACTAAATATGACTTCTTCGGGTGTTTTGGTCACAGCTCTGAAACAAAGAAAATAAATTAAATCTTTTTTTTTGCAACACGGTGCCGTTTTACACAAAATAAATTTCTGTTACACGCACAACAAGAATCGCAATGGTTAACCAAATCGCTAACAATGAACAAGTCCATCGAATAAGAAACTGAGGCAGACATGCTGTGGTGAAGGTGCGAAGTGCAGAGTTGTTGGTGAAGCAACTGCTTCAACTTTGCCTTGGGAAGTGGATCTCTGCAAAGCATGACTAAACTGAAAATGACGCAGGGGTTAAATATGTTACTAAGTTAAAACAGTAGGCTAGTCTATTGCAACGGTACCTAGATACTTACAGTTGCCCATTTCTAGGGTGTCTTTTTTTACAAACCGCGATATCTCTGCCGTGTTCTTTGAGGTATTGGCCTCCTCGTTAGGCTATCAGCTAGAGCAACAGTTGGGCGGGCAGGCGATGGTGTAGGTGGAGCAGGGGCTGGTTGGGGTCTGTAGCTGGCTTGTGGTTGTGATGCTGTATGTGGGTCGGGGGCAGGTACAGGTCTGAAGCTGGCAGATTGGGGTCTGTAGCTCGCTTGTGGCAAAAAACTTTTCCGAAAAACAAAACAAACCAACTTTGAAGCAATGTGTCAGTGACTGACTGACTGACAAAAATAGTATCAATCAGTCAGTGGCAAATGCCGCCATAAACAAAAATTTCACGACCAACTAATAAAACAAGCAAATTAAGAGTCTATTTGGCAATGAAATAACGTTTCTAGATTTTAATTCGATTAAAAACTCAAAGCTAATACTTGAAATGCACATAAACATTAATTAAACACAATTAAATGAGTCTGCAAAAAAACCGGTAAAATTAAAAATGAGGCAATCCCTTTTATTTTTTTATAACAGTAACATTGCGCCGTAATGTCAAGTAGGCTGCCGATTAGAGGAAATGAACGAAAGGGAGAATGGATTTTAAAACGGCCATATTAAGATTTCAAGTGACATTTCGCTTTGATTCCTCATTCATTTTCGTTTACATTTCATTATTGCTAAAGTGGCCTTAATAGACCCGCAGTATAGCTATTAAAGTGTTTTTGCAGTTGTTTTATGTGAGAATAATTATAAAACATAACAAATCATACAAAGTGGGTTGTCGTGTCAGCCCTCATTCTGCCCTATTTTAAATTTTGTTGTATTTGTATTATTTAAGTTTATATTTTGGCAATAATGTATTTCATCAAATCCTAAGTAATAGTAATTGGTTTTCAATCTAATTTCAGCACATTTGTCTGCCCAACGGAGTTGATCGCCTTCAGCGACAAAGCTAAAGAGTTTGCAAACATTGGCTGCCAGGTCATTGGAGTATCTACAGATTCAGAGTTCAGTCATCTTGCCTGGATCAACACTCCTAGAAAGGTATGCAGAAGTAACTTAACTAAGGGTCCTTTTAATATTATGCTTGTCTTTGCCCAAACGTGGATCTGGTCTGTATGTGGGTGATTGCACGCTCATGGCCATACGCGGAGCATTAATAGGAAAATCAAATGAAAGGATGCACGCAGCCTATACGCAGACCAGATCCGAGTACAGGCCGAAAACACGCATGTCAGGAAAAGGGCCCTTTGTCAAAAATATTTTACTTTTATCGAGAAAGCATGACGCCCCATGATGTGTTTCTAAGCCGTTTTTAAAGCTTTCCTTTATTAGCACAAGTTATAGATATAAACTTTTTGTTTTAGGATGGTGGTTTGGGAAAGCTAGATATTCCTCTACTAGCCGACTACAGCAAGAAAATATCTGCAGACTATGATGTTTTATTGGATGGTGGATTTGCACTCAGAGGTAAGAAAAACTAAGAAACTATTGCTGCCTGCTAAGAATTCTTCGAATCTTATGACACTACCACTTTAAACTTATTGTATAAGGGTTATAAGATTATTGTAGAGAAGATACATCAATTGACTATGTTGAACAAATTCTTTATTTAAGACTAGTGTGAAAATAATCATGGGTATGGTCTCAAAATAATTTTACGGATCTTCGGTAAGTCCTGTCACTATTGGCGTACTACAGGGACCTATTTTGGGGCCCTTTCTTATTTACGTTTTTTTTTTTTTTTTTCAAGTTATTAAGGCTAATTTGGTGTCTTCAATGTCGATATTAAACAGATTAACAGTGCTTAAAACTTTAGGTAGGTAGATCGTTTTTTTTTTAATATTCATTCGTTTTAAAGACAGACTAAAAGAAAGACTGTCGCAAAGCGAGACATACAATCATGGTCAATAGTAATAACATAATATTTGATGTGACCTCTTACATAATTTGGAGTGGTGCGCCATGTTATCGTATCGTAGTTTATCTTTACCATGAACCTATTCTAAACTTATATATTTCTTGTCTATTCCAACCCAGGTCTGTTCATAATAGACGGTTCAGGAGTTCTCCGACACATGTCGGTCAACGACCTGCCCGTGGGTCGCTCGGTGGATGAGACGCTCCGTCTGGTGAAAGCCTTCCAGTTCGCTGACAAACATGGGGAAGGTAAAACTCTATTTGTACTGCAATAAGGTTGATTTTTGTCTGCCGGTTGTATGAACAACTTTTCTATGTATTGGCGTGTTCTGTGTTTTTTATTCCCCAGTGTGTCTGGTGTAATTCTGTGTTATATTCCCTTCTTTGAATGGCATAATTCTGTGTTGCATTATCCCGGTATTTATGGCTTAATTTCGTTTTTTTATTACTCAGTGTGTCTCCACTTAATTCTGTTTTGTATTCCCCCGTGTCTCTGGTTTAATTCTGTTTTGTATTCCCCATTATATTAAATTTCATTCTGTTTTATATTCCCCAGTGTGTCAGACTAATTTTTTTGTACTGAAAAGTGTCCGACTTAAATCTTTTTGGCTTTCTAGTATGTCTAGCTTAATTTTGTTTTGTATTGTCCAGTGTGTCTGGCATAATTCTGTTTTGTATTCCCCATAATATTACATTTCATTCTGTTTTGCATTCCCTAGTATATCAATCTTTATACTGTTTTAATATTCCCCAGTGTATCTGTCTCAATTTCTTTTTGTATTCCTTAATTATTCTGTGCATTCCCAATCTTCATTCTGTTTCATATTTCGCAGTGTGTCCGAATTAATTCTGTTTTGTATTCCCCAGTATGTCCGGCTAACTGGAACCCGGACACGAATGCGGACACCATCAAGCCGGATCCGAAAAACAGCAAGGAATACTTCAACAAGGCAAACTAGACTTAGTTAAATAAGATTTAAACCTTTTTTTACTGAGCAATGTTTCGTGTGATCATCGAGGTGGGTTAATTCGAGTCATCAAAACTTATCTCCGTTTTAGAATAAACTCGTTACATTGATTTACGGATGCATTTCACGATCAAATCTCGAAATAGAGCCAATTTTTAATATTTCAGAATTGTATATTTATAACTATGTTTTGCTTATACATTTTGAAACAATAGCATTTACTTGATTACATCATCTCATAGGTCATAGGCATCAACTATGTGTAATATAAAGACTCGAAATATTGTAAAATAATAGTTTATTATAAAAGTATAGATGTATAAAAGAAAAATAAATAACTTTTACAAAAACAATAAAAACTTTAAAATTATTTCCTTCAACACGATAATTTACATAGGTAAACTGGTCACTTTAAATTTTTACCTGAAAATAAATAACACTGGTTATATACTTAGGTAAGTATAGGTAGGCCGGTTAACATTGATTTCATTTTTGAATAAGAGTTACATTTTAACCCTGTTATTCACATTTTAACCCTGTTATTCATAAAAAATAAAAGAGCATTTTAGTTATTTGACGTATGTCAATTTAGACTGGATGTCTCGTATTTACCATGCAACAAACCAGAGAAGTAGACTTCCAGTAAAGCCACTTAAAATCCACTATCTTTATGAATAACACGGTTAGACTTTGTTAAATGGACGACTCTGTAGCGTTGCGCTAGAGCAGATTTACGCGGCGCTAGAGCTGCGACTTGTAATGTACTATGACGGTATTACCATGTCACACCGCGCTAGCTCCACGTCGTCGTCGTGGGGTAGACACAACCTGCCAGAGAGCTGCGATACTCGGACTACTTAGTTGAAGCTGCCTGGTAACTATGTAGCCAAGGACGAGGATACAAACAGTTAAGACACTGTCTTAACGCGTATCGGAGCGCTATAGCGCGTCGGCCGCGGCCTCCGGCTAGAATCTTCCCAAACACACCTAACTATAAGAGCCGATACATGGTAGCTCTAAGAGTCGACTAAGGAAGCAGTCACACAAACAGTAGACCCCATGTTTCCGCGTCCCTCGCAGAAGCCAACCACGCGTCACGCGTATTGTAGCATCATGACGGCCTAAGAATGGACAAAGAACGATGATACTTACAAGCACTACTGTAGCTCCACGTTACGCGTATCGAAGTGCCATGGCAGCGGCGTGAGCGAGCAAGGCGTCGGCGGCGCGGCGCGTGGCCAGCAGCGCGTCCGCCGCGGCCAGCCAGCCCGCGCCCGCGCCGCGCGACGCTCCCTCCAGCGCTGCTACGTGCCGCCTCGCTAGTTCTACGTCACCCCGCGATAACCAGAATCTGCCACAACATAACATTTCTTTATTGTTTTCTTAAGTTGACATTACCAACTAGAAACAACTAAAAAAACAAAAGGTGACATATCAGCGAATGCTGGGAACTAGTAATTGTCCTTCTCCCAGCGCTGGTTTTCAGATGAACTTTTATAGCTTAAACTAAGTAACTAAAACTAAACTTAGTATATACTTATATATAATAGGTACCGGCTGTACACGCTCGTCGAGACATATGAAACCTACTGGAGTGGTCCATAGTGGATACGCGGGCCATATAGATGCCATATCATATCCTAAATTATTTAAATTGCATGGTTTTCAGCTCTATATCGATATTTTTATCTGGATGCGACTGCACTCTACTGCATTAGAAACACTACTAACAAACGTCATATAGGTTTCGTGTGATAAAGATAACGCTCTACGAAAAACTAAAATATTCCTAACCCTAGTTCAATTAAGCATTTATTCTCACCTAGCCCTTTGAAGAAGGTCGAAGGTGTCCAAATTTGACGGAGGCTCCTTGGGCGGCTTCTCGTATTCTTCTCTAGGAATGCTTGATAGCTGAACAAAAGAAAAAATTAAACTTTATTTTAAGTTTTAATATTAAAACGATCTGCGCTTACATCGGGTTGAGACGTAGCTAACACTCACCGGGATGTCATAGCGAAGTCGCTGCTGCGATATCCAAAGAATTAGAATTAAAATAAGTATAATGGAAGTTAACTCACTTGGCGACGGTAAGGCAAAGTCGCAAATTTGGAAATTTGTATTGGATACATAGCCAGTATAACCAGCGACATTGCAAATGTATTCCAGTGAGTTACCTAGCGGCCTTAAACTGTATCGTACCTTCATAAATAGAAAAATAGACTGCAGCCATGAGAGGAAGTAGATCGGCAGAGGCGCCCCGTCCTGCTCTACCAGCGCCACTTTTAGCGCCACGCTCTCCATCTGCAAACAAACACTTATCCATTATCATCTTAGTCTAGTAACATCCACTGACGTCGATGTCGGTAATAGGCCTAAAACCCTGCGATGGTCGTCTTGGCGTTTTTGGGAAGGAACCCGGGAACCATTGATGATCAGAGTTCGGTATCTTTTCTACGCTATGCTGCTAATGCATGGTCGGACATAAGCCTCCACAGATTACCATAAATGATCAGTCCCTCGACCAATTCGCCTACTCTGCCTCTTCCGTCTTCGAGCGAAGTCTGGCAAGGGCTAAGATGATGACTGCCCGGCAATAGACCCATACAGCTACTTATATTATAACACAGAATACCTAATAAGTACTGAAGTACAGTAGGTTCACTCCCTGGAGTCGTTTAATAAATAAAAAATAATCTAAGTAGGTACTTGCGTTACATATACCTTAGTACATAAAACACTATCTTGCTCCTGTTGAATATACCTACAGCGATATTAGCATTTCGTTTATGGAAAGAGTTATGACTGTAGAAGAAAGAAGTATGTCAGGATCGTAGTCAAGTGGCAATCCATTTTTTCTGCCTACACCAATGGGAAAAAGGGTTGACTTTATACATACATCGTAGTATTGCCGCCGCAGCGCGCCCTCGGGCGTGAGGCCGCGCGTGCGCACGGCGGGCGGGATGGCCGCCAGCGCTGCTGACACCAGCGCGTCTGACCCTCCTGCGACAGGAGGTATTAATGTTACGGTGCATTTACATCAACCGAGCGAATTCTCATTCTACACGGTCACTTTTTATCGTGGAGGAAAATTTAACACACGGAAGGCATAGTTACACAAGACTTAAACAAAATTGAAAAATAATAAACCGTGCTCACTTGAGGTCCTTCGAAAGTTTTAGTAAAAGTTACGTGTAGCATCAGAGCAATGACCTACGGTGGCTTAGCTGGCGTCAGACAAGCAGGAGGGCAATGCGCGGGGTGAGGTGGATAAACAAGGGGTCTTTAATGCATTTTTTTTATTTCATTCTAAAAAAAAGTGAAAATAATTTAAAAAATATCTAATTTATTCGAGACATATATCATGCAAAGACTTAGTCATAAAAAAGTAGTTAAAAAAGTGACCGTGTAGAGATGGGAACCACGGCCGTGTGAAGCACGCAATCTAAGGCCGCATTTAGGATGACGCGGGCCGTTGCGCGGGGCGTCGTGCGGGGCGTGCCGCGTGCTGCGATTAAATCAAACGTATAGCAATGTATGAGACCGTTTACGGAAACGAGTTGGCGGGCGCACGTCATAACGTCAACATAGGCTTATGTTCGGTATCGTATAAGGAAACGCGTCGGTCCCCGCGGCGGTGCCCGCAGCGTCGCCCGCGGCGGTACCCGCGTCGGAGCCCGCACGATGCCCCGCACAACGCGCCGTGTCTTCGTAAAGGAGGCCTTACTTGTTTAAATTGGTAGGTAGGTTTGAACCTCGAGACGGAAAAGCCAACTTTTAACCCGAAACTCTCATAAATAAACCAAATATCAGGTCTACATTAATTTAATTTCTTAATTCTGTTTTGTATTCCCCAGTGTGTCTGGCTTAATTTTGTTTTGAATTCCCCAGTATGTCTGGTTTAATTCTGTTTGTATTCCCCACTATGTCAGGCATAAGTCTGTTTTGTATTAATTATTTACTACTACATCAAAATATTTCAGTGTTAACAGACGATATGGATCAGTTCAAAAATGACAAGCAAGAATGCTCTGGGTAACATTCACAGTCGAGTCGGCGTTTGTACAGTGGCGGACACGATCGGCGTAACACTTCCGGTGTTTCTGTATTGCAAAATAGCTCTTGTTCTTTGGCAATACAGTCTATGGCTGACGAAACGATAGACAAATCTGTTACGGCCTCCTAGACCGCCACTGTAGGTACCTACAATAATTTGTCAAATTGACCTACAATAAGTGACACCTTGTATCCTAATATTGAATAATATTTTTTTTACTTTTAACTTAAATAAATTTCCTTGACGAATCAACATGTAACTTGAAAATATTATGTACGTCAATCAAGGCGCTCAACCGTGGCGATAAGCCTGCAATAAAACTAACCGCCAATCCTCTCAATCGCCTTCAAGTTCTTCTCGACGTCGACGACGGGCTCGCCCCGGTTCGTGGCCGCCAGCAGCGCCGCGGCCGCGTTCCACAGCTCCTGCGACATCCGCGACTCGCGTTCCGCTTTCAACTTTGCTATTATTGGAAAAAATCTACATTTTAACATGTATGAGCGCTTAACTTCCTACCGTGGGGTATGTCTACTGTTTTATTTAACAGTTTTACTGTACTGTAGATTGCAACTTATGTTGCTTTGGGTAAGTTGTTAATTTGTTAATTAAGGTGTGAGATAAATCACCCTTTTAATGTACTTATATGCATTGTCAGAAACACCTTTTATAATAATTAATATTAAAGATAATAAAATTTTAGGGTGAAAAAACCTATAATTAACTCACCATAGCTAACAACGTTCCCAAAGCAACATGAGTTCGAAGTATTCAAATAAAACCTCCGGAGTACACCATGTTAGCTTATTGAACACACTTTTCCCAAAGTAGCAGTCGGCTGAAGGTCAATAAAAGATTAAGCTATTCCACACATTTGTTCTATCAGCTGACGGAATCAATTTGTGGTGCATCTTTGCTCTGAATAGTATTAGGTGTAGATTATCAATAAAATATTTACCATTCATTTTGTCCTCGACCAGCTGAACTTTGGCAGCCATTTCCTTGAGCTGCTTCGTGAACACAGCCTTTTCTGTCGCCACCTGGTCTCCGACTAGCTTGTCCATCTTGCTCATCAACTGAAAAGAAACGACATGCCTTGGAGCCGTCTATTAGCGAAGAATCCGAGAGGGAATCGCTGCGATATATTGCCATGTTTAGAAACATGCTAAGATAATGTCCTTGTCTCAATATCGTTCCTATCTGTATGCTCACGCACTCACTTTTATGGCTGATTAATTAAGTATTATGTTAGAGTAAGTTTAATATTTAAGTATATTATTTAGGCCTAAGTAGTAACCAACTTTTTGCATGCAGTGGTTGCCTATTATTGGGTTTGCATACCTATTTTATTTAAATTGTTTTTATGTTTAGCATGAATTGTGTAAACCTGTTGGTGATCCAAATAAAAATAAATAAATAAATAAAAATGTAAAGTATAAAAACACGTGGCACCGACGATACCATCGCAGCGCTGATAAAAAAAGCCGTATTGAACCAAAATATTTTCGAAGTCTCGTGTATTGTAGTGGCGCAGAGAATACCACCCCCTCATGTCCCCTCGTACAGGAGTAGTAAAGACAACCTAAGCTCGCTCTACAGTCGCGGCGCGGAAGGGCCGCGAAACGCAAGTTACACGGAATATGTTCGCGGCGTGAATCCGCGGAGCGACTTCGCACAAGAGTGTAGAGTAGGCTGAAACGACATCTACTCGGCGAATGTTCGCGGCGTGAATTCACCGCCCGTCTGCAAAGCGACCACACCTTGGCGATGACAAATAGAAAACCTGTACTAGCACCTCTCTCTCTCTCTCTCCTGCTCTCACAACCTCTTCGTTTTACTCGTAAGCGGCAAAGCGCACACTTTTCGTAACACCCTTGTCACGCTCACTCATTCACAAGCTTACTCCCCAAGCTAAGCGTGCATCTAGTCTAGATTCTAGAAGATTACTTTAAAACGAAATGTTCCAAACCTCATCCTCCTTCTGCTGCAGCCGCAGAGCCAAGTTGGCCTCATGCTGCTCCATGCTACTCTTGATCGCAGCTTTCGTCATCTGGTCCAGATCCGCCGCCAAGTCGGAATACTAAAACGTAATTTTTCAAATTCAGCACTCTTATAGATTGTCACGATGGTATAAGGGATATACTCGGCCAAACGGGAGTCCAGCACTGATGCCTCTTGCGGGTCCAGTCAATGAGCTCGTGCCCCTGCCTACCCCTTCGCGGAATATAACGGCGAGAGATTGTACTAAAAAGTTACTTATAAATCATGATAAAAAAAAATATTTAAATTCAGTCACAGTTACGTTAAGATGTAACGAATATAAAAAAAACAAATTAAAACATTATCAATTCTGTACGGGGGCGTTGGACACAAATTTGGCGCCCAACGTGGGGCATGAAACCACGACTGACTGACTCCGTGACTTTTTCATCAAGAAGGAGATAAAAGCATCCATTTTACCTTTTTGGCATACTCTTTGTCGAGCTCAGCTTTTTTTGCTTTGTAAACCGTTTGAATCAACTGGTCCCGTTCTAGTTTTTCCTTTTTGCCTTGCGGAAGAACTGGATAAAATAATGTCTGGTCAAAAGAATGTTAAAAGTGCTTTAAACAACAACTTTAGCTACAAGACCACTCTATCAGACTAAAATTCAAAGGCGTTTATCAAAACAACAAGCTTTTTTACAATATATTATGATACTATGATTTTAATTAATTTATGGCACTTTACTAGACTTTCAATTACTTTGGGTCCCTAGAGTAACTGACTAAACTAACCGTTTAAACCCCGCGATACTTTGTCACTCATAGAAACCACAGCTTCGTCGACCTCAGTTCTTAGCTTTTTTATCTAAAAACAAGAAACATTTTTGTAAACCAAAGTAAATCGATAGAAGAGCGAGAGACACATTCCATTACAGAGATCTAACACCAGCTAGCTCAATCCGCACTTCAATACATAGTATAAAATGTCGCTTCCCGCGTCCGTCTATGTATGCTTAAATCTTTAAAACTATGCAACGGATTTTGATGCGGGTTTTTTTTAATAGATAGAGTGATGCAAGGAGAAGGTTTATAAGTATAATGCATACACAAAATACTAATAGGTTGGGCGGTACGAAGTTCGCCGGGTCGAATAGTCAATATATACAAAACTCTTCCGTTACTGACTGACTGACAGACAACGCAGAGCCGAAACTACTGGGCGCAACGGGCTGAAATTTTGCATGTAGGTTCCTTAGGGAGTGTAGGTGAGCACTAAGAAGGGATTTCCCGAAATTCCTACGGGAACGGGAAAAAACGGGAATTTTGGGTTTATGAGAAATCTGCGCGGGTAAAACCGCGGGGCAGCCTCTAGTTAGGAATAAAACTACAAGTACAGTGGCGGTCTAGGACAGCGTAACATTTCCGGTTTTTCTATATTGCAAAAAAAGCTCTTGTTATTTGGTAATACAGTCTAGGGCGCACGAGACCATAGATAAATCTGTTACACCGTCCTAGACCGCCACTGGACGTTCGTAAATCATGCGGCGACTAGGCGACGTCCTTGAACGGCCACTGAAACGATGAATCTAAAAGACGCGCTCTTACGTAGTGCCACGGCCCATTTTAGCATGAATGCTTTGCGGTAATATATTCTTTTTTAAACGACTTCAAAAAATGAGGTTATCAATTTGACCTGTATGTATGTTTGTCCGCGATTATCTCTCGTTTGGCTGAACCGATTTTAATGCGTTTTTCAGATAAGTACCTATTTGTTACATTCAGGAGAAGGTTTCAGTACCTATTTTAAACGACTTGAAAAAGAGAAAATGCTCAGTTGATGTATGATAGTTTATTAAAGATGGGTTTCCAGATTTGAAAAATAAAGAAATTATTGTTTTAACAAGCCTAGCCAGGAAGTGATCCTTCTGTACGTTAATACAGCTAAAACTTACATATCTGGTGGCGTGGTGCAAGAACAAGTCCCCATCTCCCTTCAGCGTGGGCGCGGCGCTGTCGTACTCGAGGCCGGGGAACAGGATTTGATTCTCGGTGACGAACTTGCTCACTAGGGACTCCACCTGAGGAACCATTCGATAATATGACTATAATGTTTGTTGGGACTTGCCTACTTAATAATAATATAGGAAATTCCTACCTAGTTTTAGTTTTAGTCTTTTTAAGTTTTAGTATTTTTAATTAAATACCTACTTTTATGTTTCGGAACCCTTACAGGGTTCATGTGCTGTACTTTACCATACTCTACCACCTGTATCTTACCACATGTACGAAATAAATGATTCTGATTCTGAAATAGACCAATAACTAAAGCTGTGTCCTCTGTAAGCCAGGGATAGCCAGCCTCTGAACACTCGGGATAAATTATCTATGACACAGTAGAATCTGTGAATATGAATCAATGCTAAAATACAAAAGAGACCATCTTAAACAAGGGGTCAAAATAGGTCAGGCCAAAAATAGGCAAGTAAAGATATATATATAGTACTAGCTGTCCCGGCTAACTCTGTTTCGCCTTAGATTATAAGTTGACACGATTACTATTCAAATAACTACCTTTAAAACTTGGCTGTATATACTTTGTTATTTTGCCTACCCAGAATAAGATAATTTTAAAAACAACGTCAAATCAATCAATCTTTTGACAGGAAAATGGACGGAACAGTAATGGAACATTTTGTATGGGGAAATGAAATTGTTTTCTTTTTACTATTTTCACCTTTTAAACTTTAAAACGTTCCCTGGACTACGACAAATATTTCAAGACCAACATCAGCTGGAGTTTTAGCGAGACTAACGAACCAAAAATTTTTTTTTTATATATAGTAGAAGTAGATTAGATTACCATAGACAACTGTTGGTCGTACGCCATAGCCTTCTCACTCTCCCACTGGTACTGGATGCAGATCGTGCGGATCCTGTTGTTAAAGTTGTCAAACAGATCGCGCGTTTTGTCCA
The DNA here is from genome assembly GCA_951802225.1 of Euspilapteryx auroguttella. Lineage (NCBI taxonomy): Eukaryota > Metazoa > Arthropoda > Insecta > Lepidoptera > Gracillariidae > Euspilapteryx > Euspilapteryx auroguttella. The sequence goes on along the minus strand of OX637663.1, from coordinate 3,188,822 downwards.
AAACCTCCTTCGGAGCGTCCACGCCACAGATTATGTACTCTTGTAGGTCATCTATTATAACGACATTTATTATTGTAACGATAAAAATATACAAGATAATAAATAAATCAATATTTATTATCATCATTTCAGTTGAAAGAGGTTTACTGCTGAACAAAGTAAAGTATAGCGCAGAAAAAAAACATTATAAGTATAAGCCGCGCAGATAAAGAAACGATTTCAAAATGGCGGCCGAACGCATGCTATCTTGCGTATATTAGTATGAGGGAGGAGTTAAGAAGAGAGACAAGACAGCCCATAAAACGGCCGCCATTTTTAAATAGTTTCTATATGTGCGCAGGTTATATTAACTATTATAAGTAGTACTTTACAATGCATCTTGCCATTTAAAAATGATCCCTATAGGCGTCATACCAGCAGGACCAACTTCTTGGTATGTATCTTAAAAGACGACTAAAGGAACCAAATAAGTAGGTAAACAGCCAATTGGCAAAACCATCCACAACATCAGCCCTTATATTATGGCTGCATAAAAAGAAAATGCTTTCTGTCAACTTCCGTTTTGGTTTGATTTTTGGTTTTGAGTCCGTTAAGCATAATGTGGCCACATTAGAGCATCTGTCCTTAAATTGATCTAAGGGGAAGGCCTATGTCCAGCTGTGGATGACTTTCAGCTGAGATGATGATGATGAGAGACTTACCAAACTTCTTGCTCGCATCAGCAACGTTTTCCATTGCTTCACGATCAATCTCTTTTCGGTCCGCCATCGCTTCTTTGAGCTCATTAATTTTCTCCATTGAGAATTTTGTCATCGCTTTTTGGACAAACTGGTTGGGATGTAAAAGGAAAAAATAAATGTGATTGGTTCAGCTTTCCAGCTTACCTGACCACTTTCGCAACATTGGTTTGATTTGAATCTGATAAAAATCGCCAAACGGCGCTTTTCCGGGCAAGCGTGTTTTCGCACGCGAGCGGATCTCGTTCGCGTCATTTATACGTGTTTTTCCTATCATGCGGGCAGCACGCGTATGGCCAGGAGCGTGCAATCATCCGCATGCGGAACAGATACGCGCGCGGGCGAAAACACGCATGACTGGCAAAGAGCCCTATATACGGTGGTGAGGACAGCTGATGTTGTCATAATTTATATGGAACGATTAAAGTTTTTTGAGATTTCGCGCCACTTAAAGAGTAAAAACTGTAACGTGGCCTACCTTTTTGATATTTGCGGTGCTTAGAAGCGAATTAGAAGATAAACATTTCCGCATGTGGTGTTATTTTCGAGCTAAAAACGGGCTTCCTTATTAAAAAAATACTTATACTTCATCTTCACTAACATTATTATAATACAAGCAAGCGTCCCTGGCAACAGTGAAGTTTTCTATAACAGTGTCTCCTAACTCGTTGATGCAGCGCTCCAGTTTACAAATATCCTTCTCTATAATAGGCGGTCGTTTCTTCTTGCACGCCTTGTCTGAAATATTAACAATCATTTAAACATAGGTACTTAATTAAAAATTAAGATACAAGTAAGATACTAACTAAAGTAGGTACAGTCACTTCTAATGATCAGATATTTGGCTACGCTCACAGCGTTTCTATGTAATGTATGGAAATGTCCTGCTGGCTTAAATAGGTACAGATGCGTTGGTACACATCTCTACTTATTTGAGCCAGCGGGAAATGTTTTTAATAATAATAATAATAATACTTTCGGTCTGGAACTTCCATTGCAATAAGTCACCGCAGGGACGGCTTGTGGCGAGTCGATGGTGAGTGGCGACACCACGGACCCTATACCTCCAGGGGGACACACGCACTCATCACACACACACTCACATGCAGTCATCACAGACACACACCCCCCCGCCTCTGAGCTTGCCTTCACCAGCCGGCCAGAGTGGAGTAGCAAGAGCGAAGCCTATGCTCCAGGTTGGAAGTGTAAAATGTCATAACGCCGGGTGCATCTTATGCTGCCCGCAGTCTCACCTCTCGACAACCTTAGCTGTCCACGCCCAGTGTTGCGACCCGTTGCCAATATATCGGCGACTTAGTGGAAGCCCACCCAGTGGACAGCGAGTCACCGCCTGCCATGATAATTAGTGAAATGTTGCATTAAAGGCAGGCGTACCGTATTTCACTCCATAGCACCAGTTAACCGGTCTATTAAACAGTTCACCCCCATAAACCATTTCTTATCATCCATTTTACAATAGTTCCTATCACTTTCTGGGTGCCGCCTCTGGGTGCATGATCTATTTGTGCATTTAGTGACGGTGCCTGGTTGGTGATCCATATACAATATAGCAAAACTCTCGAAAGGGCCTCTACGAGTTGGATTCGTCCCCTCGCACGCCTCTCAAAGGACCGGGCTCCATCCCGTGTTACCGAAGAGTATTGAGAAACATAATAATAATAATATTATTATTATTATTAAAAACGCACGCCTCTCAAAGGACCGGGCTCCATCCCGTGATACCGAAGAGTATTGAGAAACATAATAATAATAATAATAATGGCGTAGGGATGTGACGACCCCATCGCCCAGTGGAAATTCCAGTACTTTCGGTCTGGAACTTCCATTGCAATAAGTCACCGCAGGGACGGCTTGTGGCGAGTCGATGGTGAGTGGCGACACCACGGACCCTATACCTCCAGGGGGACACACGCAGTCATCACACGCACACTCACATGCAGTCATCACACGCACACTCACATGCAGTCATCACACACACACACCCCCGCGCCTCTGAGCTTGCCTTCACCAGCCGGCCAGAGTGGAGTAGCAAGAGCGAAGCCTATGCTCCAGGTTGGAAGTGTAAAATGTCATAACGCCGGGTGCATCTTATGCTGCCCGCAGTCTCACCTCTCGACAACCTTAGCTGTCCACGCCCAGTGTTGCGACCCGTCGCCAACAGATCGGCGACTTAGTGGAAGCCCACCCAGTGGACAGCGAGTCACCGCCTGCCATGATAATTAGTGAAATGTTGCATTAAAGGCAGGCGTACCGGTATTTCACTCCATAGCACCAGTTAACCGGTCCATTAAACAGTTCACCCCCATAAACCATTTCTTGTCATCCATTTTACAATAGTTAATATCACCTTCTGGGTGCCGCCTCTGGGTGCATGATCTATTTATGCATTTAGTGGCGGTGCCTGGTTGGTGATCCATATACAATATAGCAAAACTCTCGAAAGGGCCTCTACGAGTTGGATTCGTCCCCTCGCACGCCTCTCAAAGGACCGGGCTCCATCCCGTGATACCGAAGAGTGTTGAGAAACATAATAATAATAAAAATCATTTATTTCATAAATAGATAGTCTACAACAGATATACAATAATGATAGGAAACGGTTGAACAAAAGACTTACGCTTAAAACTTATTTAATACTTATTCTTTAATTAAATTAAAGTTACATTTTAACATATGTGTGGTATTTGCGTGCAAGCTATTTTAAGACCTTAGTTACACTATATATGGACTTTTGCACGTGACTGTACAATTAAATATGGAAATCATTGAATTTGGGCGACCTTAACGATAAAAGCAATTTCTTACAAGCAACTCTCAAACCTAAAGTATACAATCTTTTTTACTTTTAAGATTCTTTCTTTAGTTAATTGTAATTCCTTTTATATAATTTTTTTAATAGAAATAAACAGTTTAATTTTTTTTTTTTTTTTTAAACCAGTTTCAAAGGCACTTACACCCGTATTCTAAGTCGTTTCCTCATAGCTTCCTCCACTCGACTCAACCTTATTCGAGGAATTCCGTAGTTTTAGTCGTAAAAATGATGCCTCCACCTTACCTCCACTCCACGTTGTCCTCACTGGAGGTAAGGAAGCTACTGTCAAACTTAAGGTAGCCTCGACCCAACCTTGAGGACTTTTTTTGTATGAAATTGTTTGAGTATTTTTGAGTTAAATAATAATTTTAAATTTTAATAAATGTATTAAAATTAAAATTTAATAAATTTAAAATTCTGTTTACTGTTTTTCTCGTAAAGTTTCAATACTTACTCAAACACCTCTAACACTATCACAAGAGTCCAATATATCGAATAAACAGTTGTAAATCACTGATGTCTCGACAGTGGTGGTTTGCAGACGAGCTTACTTAACTCAAAGCGGTGAAGAAAAACTAGCAAAAAATTAAAATCTAAAATTAGATATAACCTGCGCACATAAAGAAACGATCTGAAAATGGCTGCCGTTGTATAGGCTGTTTCTCTTCTAAACTACATACATCTTCATACTTTACTATAAGCGAGATAGTATACGTTTGATTTTCAAATCGTTTCTTTATGTGCGCGGCTTATTAGGTACTTTATCTACGAAAGTAAACTCAAAAGTTTGTAAATACGAACCGCCATACACAAACTGACTGGACTGACTAATTGAATGATAAGAACTGTCAAATTCATTTTAAAACTTGCAACCTATTGTTAAAAAATAACTGTGTCTCTGAATTGTGACGTCATTTATGACGTTATTCTCGTCCTCGACTCGAACTCATCCTCGAATAAGGAACCTCATGTTTTCCTTGAGTCAATAAAAAATTACAACTAAGAATACTACCTCCAAAGAGTTCCTCCAGTTTTTTAAAAGGGATCCTCCAGTAAGGTGTGAGTGAAGGAAGCTTGGAGGAAACGACTTAGAATACGGGTGTAAGACTACGGAAACTTCAACGTGCCCCCCCTACACAGAGATACGGAAGCATAAAAATATTTAAAAAAAAAAAAGAGTGTGCCTAACCATTATTACTGTCATCTGTTTTCTTCGACAATGCAGATACAGCTGTAAAAAAAAGAATAAAAAACTTTCATTTCTAATGTTTACTTCACCACCAAAATGTTACATAGGCAAACAAAAAACCGGGCATAATTGGATTTCAATACATAGTATAATACAAAGTCGCTTCCCGCGTCTGTCCCTATGTATGCTTAAATAACTTTAAAACTATAAAACGGATTTTATTACGTTTTTTTTTTAAAGACAGACTGATTCAAAAGGAAGGTTTATATGTTTAATATATGCACAACATAGTTATACATAAGGTGGTACGAAGTTCCCCGGGTAGACTAAGTAGTAACGGATAAATATAAGCAAAGAAGGATTTTAACTTGCCTTATTCGGTTTTAACTAACGTGTAACATCTCTAAACTAGAAAACAAAATAACAACACTCACGTTTCCCCGACCCGCCTTCAAGAGCGCATTTCTTAATCCTCTCAGATCTTTCCTTTAAAAAATACTCAGAATAGCAGTCCTCGAAGCAGCGCTTCCAATGGTCGGCTCGCTCCTGGTAGGTCATGTCCTCCTGGTACAATATCGCTATGAAATCGTCAAACCACGGCGCGTAGAGAGTTAGCCAGTCGCGGATTTCTGCGGTGTCTCTGGAAATAAAAATTAAGAACTTATAAATTACTTAGTGGACTTACGGAACCGAGACATGATCGCTAACGCCGTCGCACGTCTAAGGGCAATGGAAAGGGCTATGCTCAGAGTTTATTTGCGTGATCGAATCAGAATCAGAAATGATGAGATCCGCAGAAGTTAGTATACTAAAGTCACCGACATAGCCGAAAGAATTGCGAAACTTAAGTTGAAATGGGCAAGGCACATGGCTAGAAGAACAGATGGTCGCTGCGGCCGAATAGTTCTCGAGTAGCGATCACGCACCGGAAGACGCAGGGTAGGCAGACCCCCCACAAGGTGATCAGACGAAATGGTACAGCTGCGGGAGTACACTGGAAGCCTTTGTACAGCAGTGGACGTCTTTCGGCTGAAATTATGATGATGATGAAAATTATGGATTATTGTTGCATCGTCTGACCACTATTCAAAATTAAAATTCGATGACAATTACAGCATTAGAAAAATGTGTTTTATTAGTCCACTGCAAAACCGAAAGAGTGAAACCGCTGCACCGACACCCTCCAGGGATCAAAACTGCAGTAAATCGAATTAAACTGACAGCTATCTATCTAAAAGACATCATTATGAAAACCAGGCTATAACAACTTACTTGGCGTAAACAACGAAAGCACCCGTGACGACGGCGGCGAACAATGCGCCCCACAGGAGGCGGTCGTCTTTGGGAGGCGGAGGCGGCGGGGGCGGCGGCTGCGGGCACGGGTCCCGCTCTAATAGCTATAGAGTGAAAGAGAGAGAGTAGGTATTTAGGAGACTTTCGACTGCATAATTCTGAAATCATCCATTGTAAGTATTAGACTTTATCCTAGTCTTTTCACTGCGACAAAACTCATCGAATACTTATTAGAATCGATTATAATTTGCACCCGACAAACCGATACTATTCGATCGTATCATAATCGTATTGCTGGCGTTTTCATTAACTATTGACACTTTACTTCGACACATTTTCGTACAAGCCAAGAAAAAGCAGCAAAACTGCATTTGGTTACTAGAATTAATAAAAGTAACGATATTAACTTATACCAGAATTATAACGCCCCATATAACGACCCATTGACCTTATATATATGATCAAACGAACTTCTCAAGTGAAGTTCGATCAATATTATATGAGTGGTTTCATTTGAAGATATAAATCATTTCACTAGGTAGTCCTTTCACCTACAAGGCAACATTCGCACGTTCTTACAAATAACTATTAGTCGATCGATTTAATCGATATCGATTACTCGATTAATTTGAAATTTACCCATGCTCCCATCCCTACCACTCTACGCGCCCATCACTAGCAGCGTCCGCCAAGCCTGTCATTCTTTTTAGAGATAGTTTTCTGCTCAGTTTTCTGGCATAAATTACGTCGTTTATTGACTTTTTTGACAAAACTCGGGATTTGGGTAGGGAGGGTGATTTATATCTTCAAATGAAACCACTCATATAATATTGATCGAACTTCACTTGAGAAGTTCGTTTGATCATATATTATATTTCGTGGTTTCATTTTCGATATAAATCATTTCACTAGGTAGATGTTTAGAGACATTGTTTTGTCTATATTTTTTCATGATAATGAAACAATATTAATTAAAAAGATGTAATTTTGGCTAGTTTTATTTGAACTCTTAGTATAGGTACCTACAAATATTATTAAATAATATTACTCATCTTATTAGTTAAAAACACTATATTTTAACATATAAAAGTAATCATTATAGTTAGTTTATAGAGTACTTCAAAGTTTAACATTGCGTAGTTACTTAGGTAATTACTTGGTAGGTAGTAGGGTGGGTCACTCTTGTATGGAGAAAAAAAAAAGGTTTTATATTTTTACGTAATAGTGATAAAAGGGTGCTAAATCATGATAATAACATACGTATTTAATTATATAATAATTAAATGCTATCTTCAGCCTCCGAATTTAAGTTGAATATTATAAAAAATTAAAAAATTGTCCTTTCTGTTTAGTACTGTAATTTATTTATTTTTGTATAAAATATGTTTTTTTTTGCAACATAAAATGTAGTATTTTAAAGCTTCTTTGATATTAACTTAACATTGTTATTAAACTTATTACCAATTTTAATCTAATTTCTGTTCTAAACTGCACGAAAATCCTTCCTACACTCCAATTTTGCCATGATTTACCTAACTTTCGAAAATAATTTTTGAGGATCAGAAACATTGTCAGGTTATAGATTATCGGGGTGGGAGAGTTAGCAACTTTGTAACAGGTAGATAACAGGTCCTAGTATGTCTCTCAGGTCATCTGGAAGATACCTACAAGCAGATCTGAGCTCTCATAAAGGTCTTGCCTCATCTTTGCAGCTGGAATTAGTCTTGATGGCAAATCAAGGTGGTAACTAACAGCAAAAGTAGCCAAAATAATTAACTTCTGTTATTGATCTCTCGTTGAAACATACAGATGAATAAAACGTTAACTCGAGTGAGGTATTTCAATGCTCGCCAAGGAGACAGTCGAACGCGAGCGAGAGGCGGCCCGTCCCCGCCGGGCAGGGCAGGAGTCGCGGCTGCCGCGGCAGGACGAGACCTTGGAGCTTTCGTGAACGAAGCTCAGTAATTCTGGGCGCAAGAATATAAGTCTATGGTATCTTCAGCCAGGCGTAAAAGTCGCCTTGGGGCCACGAATGTACGGAGCGGGGGCAGCATTTGGTGCTTCCGTACACCGAGCAGTTGTCAAAGGGAGCCCTGTCTCCCTCCGAGAAGAAGCCAATGCGCGGTTATTTGCTTAATTGATCCCTAATTGCATACAGCTCCTTGTGGACCCTATAATATGCTGAGAAGAGGGCAAGGAGGGGATGAAGTTGGCGTGACTACGATATAACCCTGTCGCACCTCATACGACATCACATCGGGCTTAAAAGTAACCATTATGGGCTCACCTTCTCCAAACAAAAACCCATTCGGCATGGGACATCTTTTCAGGTCATCTATAAGTTAAATCGTCATTGAAAAGGCAAATCGAAACAGACGAAGCAATGCTGTAATGATATGATTGATTCTTACTAACATGTTGCCTTTTTAATCAAGTACCTTTAAGGAAGGGGCTGTAATTGAACAACAGGTTGGTTTTTTCAGTTCTAGTTGTTTAGCAATTGCTTCCGAAATGGGCTGGAGGCTAGGACCTGTGTTGTAGCGCCGTCAACGTAAGCGAAAAATAATGTTTCAATAGTAGTTTATTTAAATGAAGCAAACTGCATTTCCCGCCCCTCGCGCCTTAACCCATTCAGCGCCACGGGCGCAACGTATGCGTCCGTTAAAAACATATCCCCAGGCGCCGAGGACGCCGGCTGGCGCTCGCACTATTTTCAATAAAAACCATAGTAAATAGGATATTACAATATTATTTGTACTGAAAAAAGACACTCAAGGATTTGATTAAAAGGATCTTATTCATGTCTTATACTTTTTTCATACATTTATTATATAAAAATAGCCATTGAAGTTCAACTTGAGATAAAGTTAATTCTATTTACTCAAAAAAAATTATTTAAATGCAGAATTTAATAATTTTAATAGAACTATACGTTGTAATTTTTTGAAATTTTTATGTCGTGATTTAGTATATTTTGGAACAGGGCACATACGTTGCGCCCGATGGCGCTCGAGGAAGTGTATTTTTCGGTTCGAGCGTGCTACTTTGTCCAAGTGCAAGGGAAAATGTGACTTGTATGCAAGCAGTTAACGCCGCTTTTAGGATTGAAGTGGTAAACGGTTTCGACTTTTTGTAATTATAAAGGTGACCGTAGATTTGAACAAGCGTCATATCACCAATTTTGTATTCAATGAAATAAAGATAAGGCGGTAATTTATCGGTGCTTTTAAGTTCAAACGAAACATTTTTTGTTTTATTTTATTTAATGTGTCGGTTAATTATAAAGAAACATTTCAAAAATATTCCGAAAATCACACAATACATAATCTTTGCAGCTGTGCGTTTCATTGTTTTTAACATAAGATTAGGATATTTTTGAGTGGTCGCCGCTCGCTATTCTTTTGTCTTTCGATCATAAAAATGCACAGCGTCGGTCCATTGCCTATTGTTTTCAAAAATAAAGAAATGTGTCGACATTTTTTTTGGTTTTAGCAGATTAATCCTTCTTAGAAAAAGTGTACACGTAAATATTGCCTCCGAGAGCATTTCTACTTATAAAAAAAAATGTTGGTTTAGGTTAGTTTTAGGTAGTAAATGCAACGGCAGGTTAGCCTTGGTCTAATCGTTAGGTACTGCGGCGTATCTCATCTCTTGTTTGTATTTCTGTGAAATTTGTGACCTGTTTGTAAATCCCGATACTCCGATTTGAATCAAATGACCTAGATAAGGATACTAGCACTACGAACTACGAACCCTCCTAAGACTGATCTGACAATGAACACTGGCACTACGATTGATATGGGAAATGAAACTGGTACTCTGAACCCTCATTTGATGATTGATCTGGCTATAAAAACAGACAAATTAAGTTTTTTGAATCCCTTTTCAAAACATGTAATCAACAGAGATGTTATCGAAATAAACTGTAAGTACTTTCTAGTACATAAGAAACTAGTACCTAGTACTTAAATGGACATCATTTTAAGTGTGTAAACTACAGAATTAAATTTTTATTTATTTATCAGAATAACGTTTCCTGTTTACAACTGTTTGCCATATCAAATCTAGACTATGTGTTCAATCCATATTTGCTAATTGAATCACTAGATCTTAATTCAGAGAATCCTATAAAATCCTTTTACATACTTCTTAAACTTGGTATGTAAATTGGATTTTGCTATAAACAGATATGGACGATGAGTTTACTGAAAATGAATTAACGGGCTTAGTGGTTGCAACTCGTCATTTATCGGAACCTGAATCTGGAATGATTCATCTGATTTGATGAATCATTGAATGAAGATAAAATTTTATAGAAGAATCATTAAATAGCGAACAGCAAAATAATATTTTTAATGAAAATGCTGCAGAATTATAAAGATGTTGACCTCGAAACGCCAGAGTGGAGTCATGAGCATCCACATATCAGGTCAAATGTAAACATTTTCACTGAGCGTGTTGGACTAGATACTAGATTTTTTCTTCACTTTGTTAACTGTTATTATTGTTTATACTAAAAAAACATTAATGCTTCGAACCTGTTTCTTACTTCCACAAATTTCGACAAATTTCACTTTGCTTTGACCTAAAAGCCAGAGGATCTATTGCCGTTCAAAATGAAATTTAAAAGTGAATAATTTTGACATAAGATATGTATAAATTGCGGGTATATAGGTGAATCATTTTGTCTACCTACAAGAGATTCAGCTGTAAACCCGCAATGTATACTTATCACATGTCAAAAAAAATCTCATTCTTATTTTCATTGTGAAAGGCAATAGCCTAACTTCTCCAAACCGTCCATAAGTCTAGATCTCGATGTCCGCGCCATTATCCTTGCATCGTTTACCCACCATCCAATCTTCATTATTTCTTAAGGCAGTGATGCGACGACGATGATTAACGAAAAACGAGTAGAACTAGAAACTATAAACGAGTTGACGATCAGTGGAAGGCGACTGTTTAGTTTGGATAGTTTTTACGCCGGGCAACGAGCGATTTCTCGCGCCACTCGCCCGTTGTCGCTGCGGTCAGTGCGAGCGAGCATCGCTGAACGGGTCCTTTTTTTAAAAGCTAGTCGTAGCCGGCGGCAGTGTGAAAAGTCAGAGAGCAACTATTAATATATGCATTACTTTCCTTTACACAGAATGTTTATGTATTGTTCCTGTCTTGAGCGAGAAAATCGCTGATAGTTAGTCGTTCTCTCGCCTACAGAGTCGGACTCTGCCTTAATTATGCTTCGAAAAATTTCTGGTTTTCACCATTCAGCGTTGACAAATATCGACATAATCGTAAGATTTTTTTTTGAGGGATATTTCTTATTTTATGACAGTGAACTAAATGTCAATACATAGTATGTCAGATAAAAGTAAAAACTTAACTTAACTAAATATACAAAATTATATAAGACAAACATAATAAAAATCAGCACAAGCTTCGTCCAATTAAAATTATTTAAATTACCCTAAAAAAGACCACCACCCAGAGCACCTACCTCGAAGGCTCCCATCACACTAGCTGCGTTACCGCGCTGTGCGGCAATGGAAAGCCTAATCGTAAGATTATAATAATAATATAATAACATAATAATCATTTTTATTCCAGAACTTGGTAGCGTGTTCGAAACGGCAATATCTATTTTATTTTTATGTCCTCAGAGACAAAATTTTGTGAAATAATAAGGACTTATCCTAATCATGATATGGGTCCTGACTACCTGACTAGACCTTTAACAAATTGTGAGATCATTAAGTTGCAAAACAATTAAATATAATATTCGAAACCTCTTTTTCTGATAAAATACACCAAACCTTTTTTAGTTCTTAAAATAAGAAATAAATTGACAGCTACATTTAAAAACTGTTACTTTAGTCAGACAATAAATAAACTAAAGTATAGCATTTGGTTGTTGAATAAAAAAAATTCTGCGTAAACACGTCCATTTTTTCTGCCAAAATCGGTAGCTTTTTAGATGATTTTTACAGCTCGCGCAGCGCCAGGGGACGCCGCACTGTCGGCCTTGCGCGGCGAACGAAATCTTTGTATGGTGGCGTGGCGCGTTGTGTTTTTTGAAATCGCGGTGGAGGTGGAAGAGTTAATATCAAGCAGTCAATATGTAGTGTAAATGATATAAATATATACTTTTATAAATATTTTTCTTAAGCAGGCTATATTTGCAGTATAAAAAATTAATAAATAATATAATTATTCAATTTGAAGATATAAAATTTGGTTCACGAAGTGGCGTCTAATAATTATATTCTCCAAATTTTTGAAGACGATTCGGAGGCTGTTAATGATGTCGTATTTGGACAATACTTTGTACACGTCAATTCTAACCCAAAAGGCACCCTTTTATCACTATTACAAACAAAAAATCTAAAAAAAAATTTTTTGACCCACCCTAGTAGGTAGGTACTCAGCTACATTATTTATAACATACTTATATACTTATTGTATATTTTTTAATGAACTAATTTGGTCAGAGATTTAATAAAAAATTGATAATCAATCATCATAGGACATTGATAAATTTAGCAAACTTGTTAGAGGTAGAGGTCCAGGCGGCCGTCTTTTGATCTGATCAAGATTGACGCCGGTAGCATGAGCAGCCGATGTGGCGGCGGCGTGTCGCGTGCTGCTGTGTGTGCCGTACACCGCAAGGATCTGCCTGATCCACATGCTTATTGACTATGCTGTTGTGTTCCTGTGAGGACGTTACGCTTCACAGTTATTAAGAGGTGATTGGCTTATTTAGGTCTGATTTATTTAGTTAAGGTTATATAACCGTCTTATATATAGACGGATTCACCGTAAGATAAAGTAAAACTAACAATGGTGGATAGCTTTTGATTGCATTTAGCGCCTATAGTTTTGATAAAATTTTCATTTACTTTATGATTCTAATGCCATTGCTATTTTTATTTATAATAATCTGTTATTTAGAGAAAGACTTTCAACCATGTGTGCTGTAGGCTGTAGATAATGTTAGTAAAGCTACTTTTGTCTAGGATAAGTTCATTCTTGTTTGGTATACATTTTTAGAGATTTTTGAGAACCAATTGTGGATACTTACCAAGTACCTGTGTACTTTGGTGGATTGGGTATTAGTTTATAACATCTTTAAGGAAGGCGCTGATGCAATCATCCGAAGAAATATTTCTGCCTAAAAGCAGAGATAAAGCGATGGCTCTTATGATGATGCCCTGTGAATCCTGTGATGCGTCTTTTTCGAAGACGTTGGAGGGAAAAGTAATTACACTAAAAACAGAACATTCGAAAGAATCTAATTTAATCATAGTATTGAATAACATTATATTGATATTGTTGAATAGTAATATTAGAAAGTGAGGCTAGTATAAGATGCTGATGAGATGCTGTTGAGGGGATAATGAGACCTGGCATTGCCTGCTCGAGCATACTGCGGCACTCAGGGTAAACGTGAGTAGGAGAGGGTGACGGTCCCTGTTAGTAGACAACATAGGTTTTCGTCACGCCCTCAAGTGATTATTACGAAATAACTATATATCAATCAATGGAGGATAACAGGCAGGTCTAGAAGTACTAGAAGGGAATACTAGAATACTGGTCGTTTCGTCCTCAGTAATTTTTTGTAGGCCGTTAAGAAAAACGGAAAATGAAGGATCGGTATAGAAAAAATATGCATCTGCCCCTTTGTAGCATCTGGGTCTTGTTTCAAAGAAAAGTATTTCTTAAGTTTTGCGCTAGAATGTTTGAAAAGCATCTTTAAATTAAATCTTCGATCTGCCTCTTAATTATATTTCGTGTAATATAGAATGCTAAATGCTAATAGCTAGATTTTTCGCTTCTCGAACCAAGGCCAAATATATCTGGTAAGTTAATTGAAATTAGGAAATTGTATGCAACTTCGTGTCGTAATGTAGCTAATAGCTAATGCTAATGTTATCTACCCATAATAAAAATTAACAAATTGTTTAAGTTTCGGGGCATCTAAGGCTTAGTATATTGCTAATAATACGACATATAATTACTATAGTAAGTTTGAGTTACGCCTTTACGACTCGAGTCCGTGTTAACTTATGAATCATATTTTTGTGTTTAAATGAAATTTTAAAAGCTTTTAATATTATTATCTCATCAATTCAGGTCCTGTAAAATAATTATCATAGTATTCTCTGAATAGAAGGTAGGTAGAAGGTACCTGTACCTTTGCCTTTTAAGTATTTTTGGTTTCAACCAGCCTTTTGTAATGCTGCGCTAGCGGACATTAGGATGCCAATCATTTGTGAAAATTCTCTGATTGTAACAGGTGGTAGTTGAGAACACTTCAGAACCAATTCTATTATTTTATTACGTTTATGGCTTGTAAGTGATAAAGTCATATTTAAGTCATCTACTTACTTAAATCCTGAAAATTTGTAATTATTTTGTGGCTATAAGCTACTATTTTCATAGTTTATAATAAAGCCCAAGCACTCGAGTGATTTGAGTGTAAACCTAACTTTATTTAAAAATTCCATGTAACTACGGTCTATGTAAAGGATATCGTCACATACAAAAATTTACCAATTTTTGACCAAATGAACGCAAGTGACTACGACCCCTTCTTTAATCTTAGTAAAAGTTCTAGGCGCTATCGTGAGCCAATAAGATAAGGCATTGAGTTGAAATCATAGGTGGATAACAAGATTCTGTGTGTTCACATCCTTAAACAGGAAACGTAGGTAAGTACTTACGATAGTTTTAAGCGACAGAAATAAAAAGTTACGAGACATTTTAGGTCAATAGATGCCATGTAATAATAGCTTGCATGCTGTTCTGCCATTTCGAAATGAAGTTTAGTTACTTACAAATTTATTTAACAGTTTTAGGTTAAAATGAAATCTCTTACCTCCATTTGAATTGGTGTCAAAAAGGTTTTAGATACGATTTCTAGCAAATTATTAGTTGCGATTGACATTTCTTGTTGTTACTGTGCTAACCATGTTACAACAGGAACATATTATTGCTCAAGTGGAAAATTAGAAAAAGATTTAATTATTTTGTTACAAATCCAATTAAGGATACCTTTATTGTTTGTGATATACAATACAACCAACACATTTTAAAAATATTGTACTGAATTCTGCCAGAATGGTGGTTGAGCACGTGGCCTGATTTGGGTCGTTCTCTAAACGTGCGACTGCGTCGGTATATGGGTCGTTGTAATTTGGAACTTGACGAGTGGTATCTTCGTACTCTGGCCCTGGCACGCCCCCCCCCTTGTTTTTCGCAAAGCGAGGAGGGCCTGAGTTTTTCTGAAACTGCGGCCAAGCTGTGCCCGTGGAGCTCGTAGAGGCGGCTGTGTTGTGTAAGCAACAGTATTTCTGGGAAGACTACTGTCTTCCTGATTTGAAGGCATTGCTGTTCAATTTTGAAGCTTAATTTAATTTTCTCTAAAATTTGGCACCGAACAGTGCTTCATCTCGTTTACTGTACTGAAAGATATTCAAAAACGTCTTGGTAGACCTGGTGCGGTCTTTTAAATGCGAGCTTGTGTCTCCGAGCTATAAAGGTCGCATGAACTACGGGAGCCCTCGCTTAGAATCTTGATTGCCTCTATTTTATATCTTGAGTTAGGAGAATGGCCATGGCCCTACTCCCCGATGTGATGTGAAGTCAGTCCAAGTTGAGATGAGAGTATTTTAGTATTTAGCTTTGAGGCTTGAACCAATATGTAGTTGCTAGGTATAGTATATTGCTGAAGGATTTTTTCCTTGACTTCTCTAGCCATTTGAGAGAGATTATCGTAGATTCAATCACACAACTTTAGTTCATCATCCAGGGCTTCGCCCAGGGTTAATAAAATTTATGGGTCCAGTTCCGGAAATTTAAACTTTGCCTCAGGGTCCGAGTTCAATTGGTTGTTGTAACCGCTACTAGTTCCAATAAGGAAGTTATTGCTGGTGCTTGGATCTGTTTTTGGTGACGGTATTGAAAGTGGTCACTGTTGGGGCAGTGGTGGCAATTGGCACTTGGTATGTCGCCATCATGATTTTTGGTGATTCAGTCTCATTTAGACCTGATCATGGGTTGTAGGGAATAGTTTCGGCTAGAAATATATCCTCATATTCGAATGATATTTGCTCTGGGCACATTCCTTAAATTGTAAAGGCGTTTCGCCTACTGGAATAAGAAGAAAAAAGAAAATTATGCTTTTTATATTTTTATACTTACATAAAAAATTATGATTATTTTTGCATTTTGCCGCGTTCCTATTGGAATCTATGGCAGTATGGTAGCCTGGTTCATATTTGAATCTATGGCTTTGCAAATAAAATTATTTTAATGATAAAAACTGATGTACAGTTTTGAATTTTGCCGCGTTCCTATTGGAATCTATGGCAGTATGGCAGCCTGGTTCTTGTTCGAATCTATGGCTTTGCAAAAATATTTCTTTTACACTTTTTAAATGTAAGTTTATGCAGAATTTCAATTCGAAATTTCTGTCTAAAAATTTTTTTTTTTTGAAGGTAGGTAAGCAGATGAACTTACCGTAACATTAGACATTGTCTCTCGATTTATAGTATGAGGATAATGAAATCCATCAAAGTTGAAGTAACTCACTTAATTTTTTGTTAAAAATTTGAAAAGATTTCGGTATCTTGAAAAATTTATTTTTTGCGAACAAGATCCGAACGCGTGCTTTCGTTGCCTCGCACGGAAAAAGAAATGACAGGCTTGGCGGACGCTGCTAGTGATGGGCGCGTAGAGTGGTAGGGATGGGAGCATGGGTAAATTTCAAATTAATCGAGTAATCGATATCGATTAAATCGATCGACTAATAGTTATTTGTAAGAACGTGCGAATGTTGCCTTGTAGGTGAAAGGACTACCTAGTGAAATGATTTATATCGAAAATGAAACCACGAAATATAATAGTAATAAAATAAGTCAGAGTAGGTATTGGTATGGTAAATTTGAGACCAGTAATAAATCATAGTTACCTTATTTTGTCGAACGCTGGTCTGAGACAGTTTGCTGATGGCCGGGCATAGCCGAGATGGTCTGTGGGACTGAAACATTGAGGATTTAAGAAGTAAGTACCTAAACATTAAGTACCTACTAAACTTATTTTATAAGGCTAGGTCAGCGAGAAGGAATCAAATCCGGGACCACTGGGACGACAAATTAAAACGACCCACCGACCATTGTTTTAGTCAGTGCAGTAGTCGATTTGTATTTTATTGTTGTGTTGTAATCATGGAAGCTTCTTCTACCCTGCAGTGGATTGAGAAATTTTAAATAATAACCAAAACAGTACTTACCAACAGAAATCTAGCGTTGCAAACGGCTGGCGCGATCCGAAACATTCTTGTGGAACTATTTTTTATTTTATTGTAATTTGCTTCATATTTATTTTAGACACAGTTTCCGAAAGAAATTAAACTTTTTTACGCAAAATAAACATCAAAATCAAAATAATCCAAATTACCTACTTTGACTTTTTTGATTGTCAATTTTTGGCAGACCATAAATATTTTTGAGGTTTAAAAATTATAGGTAGATAAAAACATCAACGTAGCTCGCGACTCGCGACGCTTTGAATGGCCAGTGAGGTGGGGAAACGCTACGCTGGCTGTAGCTACTTTCTACCAAGAAGCGAAGAGGTATGTGCTGTGCCAGGAAAAATCCTTCATAGAATCAACAAATCAGAGAGAAGGTAAATCACTATCAACAAATTTTCCAATTCCAAGTCTCGCTATCGCTACACACAGCTCAGAGGAAAACGGCTTAGCGAAGCGGAAGCGAGGTCACATAACAAGCCAAACAAGCGAGGAGCTGTGTATGGGCCTCAGGTATGGGCACTCGCCCATGTGCGCATTTTCCTCGCACACGTTTTATTTTAAAGTTTATTTGTTTACTTCATATTTTAGTTTTATAAAATTTTAATGTTTGAAATACTATTTTTATTAACGCTCAAGTTATTAAAGGAGATTGACCATTCTGGACCAAATGCTGCCCACGCATGTGAATATTTTTTTTCTTCTTCACATGAAGAGATATATATATGAAAAATAAAAAATAAAAATTAAAACCACGGATTTATAATATATACGTAGTACCTTAAAACTTATTTTTTTGGTGATCTTACATTTGATATATAGTTTTTTATCGTTTATGTTAAATAATATTATTATTATCTTACCTATTCTACCTCCCGAGTCCGGTTCCGACCTCACTAGTCTCGTTCGAAGCAACTTTTTTTTGTAGCAAGTTCTATATGAAAATGATAAATAAAGAGTGATTTGCCAGAATTTAGAGAAATCGAAAGTCTCTCTTGCTCATATTCAGATTTGGTATGTGCCTATCTCTTTCGCGCACGCTGGGTTTCGCTATACCTGCGTGCTTGCGCACGTGCCCTTTTGTTTGTATTGCAGTCTAACTTCGCTCTTGGAACCGTTGTGTTGTGTACTGTGCGCTTATCTATCTTATTTTTAAAACCTGTCATTACTTTTGGACTATCGTATCTGCATCACCTGTTGACCCGGCTCAAAGAGTAAAGTAATATATAGAGGACACGGCTATTCATTTGGACTACGCGATGTATCAACCACATCACAGAGTGTGTTTATTTTGTGATCGTTCTGTGGAACGAATCAGAAGACATACCTTAACTCGAGACCTTCAAAATGAGCATCAACATACATTTCAAAACATCATTCAAGCTCTACCACGTGAGGTAAATACCTACTTAACTATCTGTCTTGTCTTCGTTTGTGGGGGGGGGGGGGGGGGTCGCACCAATTGTAGGTCGACGGCACTTTGCCCACTTGGGATCTTTTGTACCATCCCCTTATGGGTGAACCCAAGCCCATTTCACACACCTTGTTATCTCAGATGTGCAGGTTTACTCACGAATGAACCACACAGGAACTCATAGAACTCACTCTACACTTCGTCAGATTCGTGGAACTCTAAATGTCAACAGCCATAGGCATGTCTAACAAACCGGTCCAGTTATCGGTAATCCACTACCTGCGCACCGAGATCGATGAGACACTGTGACCCTTGTTACCTGCTAGTTCCTAATTGATGGTTAAAAAAATAGGATGAATGTTGCAATGAATATGATGTTAGAATATTATTATAGGGAAATGATTTCTTAGCCAACGAATTAGTATAAAACGCGTTGACAGTAGCTACCTAAACGTTTTATATTATCAGCTCTTGAATACCAATTCAAGAGTTACAATATAATTCGACTATGCTTCGGATTCATGTCATGCCGTGGGTCATTGTTAATATTTTTTTTATTGGATCCAGATAACATTCAATAATGAAGAACACCTCTGCCACAACTGTTGGTCAAGAGCTCGCCGTGGGACGCTGCCTGCAATGGCTGCTGCGGGGAATGATGCACCACCTGCTGTGGGAAATCCACCTGCTGCGGATAATCCACCTGCTGCGGATAATCCACCTGCTGCGGATAATCCACCTGCCGTAGAAAATCTACCACCCGTGGAAGATCAGCCTGCGGAGGACGTTTCATTTCACCTTCCCGGAAATTACTGCCGAGCCCCGAATACGTCCAATGCTTGCATGGTGTACAATTGCACAAATAATACTCGTCGAAGAGTACCAAAAAGTTTGAAAGTGCAGTTACTTATTTATAATAATTATTATGTTCCACCATACGCACGTGTGTGTCAGGAGCATTTGGAAGACAACACCTGGGATGTTCTCTTTACGGCACCAAATCGTTGTTTTGATTTTAGTCCTCAACAAGTTTTTGAAATGTTAGAATTACTAAAAGAACCCAGAAATCGTATTGATTTGATTTGATTTAATGAAACTCCACTTTTAGCACAAAGGTGTCACAATCCTCGAACCGTATTAGGTATAATACTGGCCAAACTAAGAACTGGAGAATCTAATGAACGACTCGCCACATTATTCAACATGTCTCGTCCAAGTCTAGAACGAAAAATGAAAATAGCTAGAGAGTGTCTACATAGTGATTTTGTCCCTCGGCACTTGGGTTTTGACCATATATCTAGAGAGCAGATCGTCGAAAGAAATCTAGCAGTTCCTAACGCATTGTTTGCAAATAATCAGGAAGCTGTTGTTATATGTGACGGTACCTATATGTACATACAAAAGAGTTCTAATTTCTCATTTCAAAAAGACACATACAGCATGCACAAGTACAGGAACCTACTAAAACCATTTTTGTTAGTCACATGCGATGGACACATTATTGAGGTTTGCGGGCCCTATGCTGCGACTACAAATGACGCAACCATTTTGAATAATCTCCTAGATGGGCCAGATAGACCCATTCATTGGCTGTTACATCAAAATGATGTTTTCATATTAGACAGAGGTTTTCGCGACTCTGTTGCGAATTTAGAAAGCCATGGATATGTCGGCATCATGCCACAATCAAATAGAAGAGGCTCACAACTTACCACACTCGACGCAAATAAATCGCGGTTGTGCACCATTTGCCGGTGGCCTGTTGAGGTGGTAAATGGTCGACTAAAACGGGATTTCAAGATTTTTCGTCATGAATTCTGTAATCTGGCCATGAGCCACTTTTATACAGATCTTCAGATTGCTGCAGCCATAACCAATGCCTTCCATGTTGATATTCTTGACAATGCCAATGCACATGAATTCATCAATATAGCCAGAGAGCGGCTGAATGTTCCCAATCACTTAGCTGATTATGTTGATGAAAGAAGGCTAAATCGGAACAGAGCCAACTTCGAAAATATTTCAGTGGTTAGGGATAATGTTGCGTCATTTCCCATGTTAACCCCGGAGCAATTGAGTCTCTTTGCAGTAGGAACATACCAAATCAAACTTGCGCCTAGCTATTACAGCGAGCATGTACGCACCACAGAGACATTTATTATTCAAAACTATGTCGGTCGCCTCGACGACCTCTCCGATTTTTCGATGCCAACCAGCAACGTACAACTGATTCGAGCGCACATAAAGAGCAGACATACATCGGCAAAAGTGTATCATTGCTATATTTTAATTGACGAGAACAATCATGGGCTCGATTCTGTTCAACATTATTGCTGCTCATGTTATATCGGGCGAAGAACGATCGGCAGTTGTGCCCACGTTGTTTGCCTAGTTTGGTTTTTGGGATGGGCTAGGCACCAAGACGTTGTGAGGCGCCCTGCTTTATTTTTAGATTCCATAATTATAGACGACGATGATGATGACGATTGATATGGTATTTTAAAATGTTTATCCTTAAATAAATGTTGATATTTTAAATGATACACCGTCTTTTATTTTTAAAATAAGCTGTTGGTTAGGATTTTTCGTCAATGTAAAATAGATTATTTTTCAATATTCCTTGGATAGATTCTTAAGCGCTTTAGGTTACAGACTACTGTTAGTCTAATGAACATTATGCACTATGATTCAATGCTGGGCAGCCTTGGTCCAGCGTCCATACAAAAATGGTCAATCTCCTTTCCTATTAAAAAAAAAAGAAGTATGAATGTACCCTAAGTAGATAAATAAAACATGGACTAGAATTAAAAGTCATTCTTTAATTTAAATTACATAATGTACGATATTTTTTATATTATTTACATCATTTTCATATTTTAAGAACTGCACTTTACTTTTACAATTTTTATTTCAAGTGGCACTTAAAATTTTAGTTTTTTAATACCTCTGCTGAAACTTAAATGCAAAAATGTATTTTTAACAGAAAAACTAACAGAAAAGGTTTTAAGGTTTCGCCAAACAATTCGTTATTCTAAATAAATAAACTATTAAAATAATTTACTACCTATTTTAATATCTAGGCATAACAAAACAACAATTTTATTAGTTACATATTCCGTTCCTTATCTTTGCATTTCATGAT
The DNA here is from genome assembly GCA_951802225.1 of Euspilapteryx auroguttella. Classification (NCBI taxonomy): domain Eukaryota; kingdom Metazoa; phylum Arthropoda; class Insecta; order Lepidoptera; family Gracillariidae; genus Euspilapteryx; species Euspilapteryx auroguttella. The sequence goes on along the minus strand of OX637663.1, from coordinate 3,166,909 downwards.
AAATTTACATTTTCAATAATATTATCAATCGCGTTAGCCAATCGACCTTTTAGCGCCACTATGTGATTTGTTCTAAAATAATTAATGCATTATTTTATGAGACCGCTTTTTATAGAGTAACGCTAGAAGGTAAAATATCGTATTTTCAATACGTATTTTCATTATAGTATGTATTTTCATTAAAAAAAAAATAATACGTATTTTCATTATAGTATCCAAAACATATGTGCCGCTTTCTTAATATTTACTATGTTTTAGGTTCAAAAAGATTTCACTAACAAGTCATATTGTAAAAATGGGCGAAATACTGAAGAAACTTTTAAATTACTTGTACAAAATTGTAACAAAACAACCCAATATTATACATTTCAATTCAAAACGTAAAATAATATCAGCAAATCAGTACTAAACGATTTTCACTCCAACTTCTTTAAAACAAAGTAACATTTTGCATAACAGCCTTGTATTGTTCTTAGGGTGAATGGATTTTGATTTACAAAAATAAGTATAACATGAAATATTTTAATGTATGGGGGTAGATTGAAATACCAATGAATACATTTTTCATGTATGAGGGTAGATTAAAAACGGCAGAAAATTTGAAATGTAAAAGTTACATTTTTGCGACAGGGGCCGCTTTTAAATTGACTAAACAAAAAGAAGCCGATTTTTTTTTTTTTTTCAATAAAAAAAATCCACTCACTCACATATAACTCGCGCCCTTTTCAGCCAGCTGATTCACATTCTGTACAAGTGAGCTCGCTACCCGCCGGTCTACAAGTAGAGCAGCCCGGCGACGCTGGCGTGCGCCATGACGGCCTCGGCGGCTTGTCGCAGCTCCAGGTGCTTCCTGGCGGCGGCGCTCCAGGCGGCGGCGGCCGCGCGCGGGCCTCCGCGGAGTAGGTTGACGTAGCGGAGCGCGGCCGGCAGCTGCCCGTGCTCCATGTGGTATCTGGGGAAGAGGGAAACTACTTCAGGGTGTGCCTCACTTTGGGTTCATACTAAGTCATTATCAAAGTAAATATTATATGTAAACTCTGTAGGTAAACTAAAGAAAACAATACAGTTATTTGTATTTGTATGAATGGTTTCCGAAAAAGGAGTTCATGCTAATAACGCTGTAGGTAGAAACAGAAGCGAGCCAAATTGTGCTGTGTGAACGCAGATTTTAATTTTATTTGAACAACTCCAGGAAGTGAGATTTTATACTTTAGTTCTATTAGATATGATAATACTAGAATATTAGATGTGATAATACTGCAAACTGCGTAGAATAAGAACAAAAGTAGCAATTTGTGACTTTTCATTATAAATCTATGATAAAGCTTTAACCAAAAGTTTTTCTACTAATTAAATATTTTATATAAAAAAAATGACCAACAGAAGATAAAATAAAAAAAAAATATTTAGGTAAATTTATTCTTACACATTTTACGCTTCTAACTTACCTCGCTCGCTGCATAATGTCGAATGTGTCTAATGTGGTGAAATCTGTGGGGAGATTCTCAAGCTCATCTTTTGGGATCTCCGCGAACTGAAAAATTAAAAACACATTAACAATCACAATTTTATAGCATACAATTTGTTGTTTAGCAGTTTTTAGGTGTGCCCTGTGTGATAATAAAAATACTTACTTTGGTAAACAGTAATTTCGATTGCAACCACGAGAGGAAGTAAACTGGTAATCCAGCACCATCACGAGGCACTAACGCTACTGCGGTCGCCATCTTTTCCATCTGGAAATAAAAAAAACATTATTAATACAAAATCTTCTTTTAAAGTAAAAGAAAATACCAATAATAACAACGCATCACACTCAAAAGCCTCACACTAGGTAGATCGTGTGTGAAGGGTACCCAAACCCCACAAACTGTATAAAGATAAATTATTACCTCATCAAATTTCTCTCGCAACGATCTCTCCGTTGTTATTCCTTTTTCGCGAACTTCTTGCGAGATTCCCTGGAGAACGGTTTGTACTAGCTTATCATCTTTACCTGAAATAATACAAATCTGCTTATTTATTACCGGTATACATAACCAAACAATATAATTCGGAGGCTAGAAAGAGTTTCCTATGGTGGTAAACTTTAACTTTCATTCCACCCTACGCTCCACTATGTCCGATGAACCTGATGTCGTTAAGTTTCACTTTCATTCCACCTAACGCTCCACCATTTGGTGTCTAGTAAGATAATAAACCTACCAGCATTCTCTGTCGCCCACAGAGATTGCGATCTACGAGCTTTAACCTCTGCTTTAGCTCCATAACTCAGTGTCCAGTAGGAACAAACCTACATCGCTAGCGCCTTGATGTACTTTAGTTTTACTTTCATTCCACCTGACGCTCAACTATTTAGTGTCCCGTGAAGGTGCTATCGTTAAATTTGACTTTCATTCCACTTCTGGCTCCAAAATTCGGTGTCCAATAAAGTAATAAATCTACCAGCCCTCTCTAGTGCCTTGATCTAGTTACGTTTTACTTTTATTCCACCTAACGGTTCACAATTTGGTGTCCAGTTTAAAAATAAACCTACTAGCATTTTCTGGCGCCCTGAAATGAATTTTTATATGCTCTACAACTCGGTATCCAGTGTTATAACAGATCTACCAGCCTCTCTAGTGCCCTAACGTTCCACAATTCCAGTGCAATGTAGTAAAATATTAGTATTAAACCTACCAGCCTTCTCCAGAGCTCTGATCTCATTATGCACGGCGGCGTGGTCCGCGGGCCGGCGCGCGGCGGCCAGCAGCGCCTCCGCCGCGGCCCACAGTGACTGCGAGCGTCGAGCTTCTTCCTCTGCTTTTGCTCGCTCTGTATCATAGTTGATGTGTTTGAATTAGTCATTTACGGAAGATTAAGGTTAAAATTTGATTGTATCTTGAAATAGAGATTGGCAAGTTTGTTATTCAGTAAATGGAATGCAAATACAATTAATTGGTTCCTGTTTTGTAATTAGCTGTTTAAACCTGGAGAGGTTTGGCACTGTATGAATGATATATCTTGATTGTACAAAAAATACAAAATAAAGAAACTAATGACACTGCCATTATAATATGAAGAAACGAGACAATTGTTACTTAATAAAAACAGAATTGAATACATTTTAACTTAGAGAGTTCTCTTTGTTTTTATAGGTAACAGATTACCCTAAAATAAACTGAGGCAGATTAAATATCTGATATATTTTAAATTTGAGTTAGAGTAACAAGAAACAAATTGCTATGGAACCTTGGAATACTTATCTATTTTATCTCTATTCTCACAATAATAAACCAAGTGCAATATGTGTAAAAGTAAAAGTACATTTTATAAGGACAAACCTTTCAAGGTCTGCTCGATGGCCTGCAGCTTGCCCGCCATGGCGGCCAGCTCCTTCTTGAAGGCGACGCGCTCGCGCTCCACTTGCTCCGAGACCATGCGACTGAATTTACCCATTATCTGTATGCATTAGGGTTTAATTTTAACACTCTAGTAAGTAATAATCATAAATTTTGTACCTATGCAATAACAATCGAAATGTGGGAATGTAACTTCAGAATCTTCATTTGTCCTCAACGTCCTCACGACCTATGAGTAACATTCATAGCCATTTACATGAACTATTAAGTATCAAAACCAGTGTGACCAAACTTACAAAAAGCTCACCATGAAAGTGAAGCTGCCGTTGTTGAATAAATCCAATGCCTAAAAGGTCTACATCACAAAAGTTTCCAGTAAAAAATGAATCTATTGCTTGTATGAACAATGATCAAAATCAAATGATAATGATGAAATACTCATAATAACTCTTGAGCACATTGTTAGTGTACGAGGATTAGACATAGACATAGACATAGACAAATCTTTATTCACATCAATAATACAAACAAAATTTACAGCATGAATAAAACCTTAGCAATACCCTATGAATTAAACAATAATAAAAAATAAAAATAAAATAAAAAATACAACAGAGAAAAAAATTGCATGTATTGTGGATGTGAAAGGGCCTTGACTCAGCATATGTTGCATTTATTAAATAAAATAAAAAATGCAACGCTGGTATTCTGCCAAGACCATAGACAGTCGTGCGGCACACACACAAGCATCACACAATCAATAAATCGTAGTGCAACCTCAATCAGTCAATCAAGTCTTTGCACTTCATAATATTATGATAGAAAGGTAGGTACATATTTAATATACATTAAACAAGAAATAAATAAATAATAAACACCATTATACATACAATAAATACTAACAAGAGATTTGTAAACGTACGAATAAAAAGTTTGAACACTTATAATGCCTACTGTAAACTCAATAAATGTTTTTTTAAGCACTTCCTAAAAGTAGCTTTACCAACAATACTATAGAAAGGAGGTGGTATATTGTTCCAGCATTTTGAGGCACTATAAGTGAAACTTCCGCGAAAAGCAGTGGTCCGGTGATGTGGTACCCTGAGTGGTTTTCTGCTAGGCCTAACGTTTCGTCGATCATTGCACCAGGTCAGTTTCTCATATAGATACGTTGGTTTATGAAATTTCACCACATCAAATAGCAGACACGCTAAAAACAAATTCTGTCTTCCTTCCATTTTCAGGATGCCCGCGTCGTTTAAGTATGGCGTAACATGTGTACGTGGTGGGATATTAAAACAAAAACGAGCGCAAGCATTCTGGACCCGTTGCAGAAGACATTTAGTTTTTTTTAACAGACACGGACCGTAAACGCTTATGCAGTAGTTTAGCTTGCTTAGCACAAGAGCATCACATAGCTGTATTCTCAGTTTGACACTAAGGTAGGGACGCATGTTGTACAGAACCTTCAAACGATAAAAACAATTGCGCACCAGCTCACATACATGGGTTTCAAAGTTTAAGTGTTCGTCCATCATCAATCCTAAGTTTCTTGCCTTCGCGACCCTTTCAATAGGAATCCCGTTTATTGTAACAACTGGATTAATAGCACTTATCTTCTCTATTTGATTCCTTTACTCCTCCGCATACTCGACATCAAGTAAAAGAATAAGACTAAGAAGTCCAACTAACCTCTTGCTCCGTTCTGTCGCAGTATAATAAATAGTACTACATACAGTGCGGGCACTCCCTGCCTCCCTCAGCTAGTGCGGCCCCGCGCTCGGGCGCGCTCGGGCACGCTCGGGCGCGCTCGGCTCCTCTCAGTGACGCTCAGTACAAATAAAGCGTCGCTCGTCTCATCTCACTCACACAAGCGTGATACGCGTGCACGTACACGAGTTGAGGCTGTGCGCGAAGCAACGCGCTTTTTTCTATGAAGTGTCCGAGGTGTGGTCCTGTGAGCTGGTCTGCTGCCGTCACTGTCACCAGAGAAGCTGCAAGTGTACACACCTCCTGCTCCTTCCTGTGCAGGCGGTCCCGCAGCACGTCCTGCTGCAGCTCCACCTGCTTCCTGAGCTGCTCCTGCAGCCGCCGCGCCGCCAGCGCCTCCGCCTCCAGGCTCTGAGGGGACATTACCATCATCATCACAAACAACACCAGCAACATTATCATTTACATCATTATCATCATAGTATTCTTTACCATCATAATCATCCTCTCCATGATATCCATTGTAACCATCATCTTTTTCCTCACCTGCATAATCATTCTTACCCTCATCACCCTTCTCATCTTCACACCATTCTCACCTTCATCATCATCATAATAATATTTACTATCATCAACAACAACAACCTCATTATCATTAACATCTTAGCCGAAAAATGGCAACTACTGGATATAGGCCAATGAAAAGTCTGGTCGTTCAGTATGAATCCGCATTTTTTACCAGGGCCTTTGATCATTTTATAGGTCTGCCTCCTCGAGCTCTCTCAAAGCTTGCCCGCGACTAGAAAACTTGACATCCCCATCCAACCCCTGTTCCTCAAGTTATTGATCTGTCCACTGTCACTTAAATTTTGCAATTCTCTGGGCTATATCGGTAGATAATAGATATAAATTTTATTCCTCTGTATTATTTAAAATATCAACAGCAATTTCAATTAATATTCTATCTTACATACTTCGGATCTTCCTTTATATGACCATTAAAGGTCCCTTACCTTCCTCTGGAACTCTTTCTCTTTCTCCATCCTCTCTTTCTTGATCATGTCCTCGACCTTCGCTTCTATCAAAGCTTTCTCGTCGTGACCTGCAAATAAAATTTAGGGCGACGGGTCATTAGGGCGATTTGTGGGGGAAGCCTTGTCAAGCAGTGGACGTATTTCGGTCGAGATAATGATGTTAATACTCGAAAAACTTACATTCAATAGCTCTGCTCAACTCGCGCTCCCTGATTGTTTGAATCTCAGCCAATTCTTTTTGCAGATATTGTATCTGAAAAAGATACAATGTAATTTTAACAGAGAGCCCCTCTATGATAACATAGAACGCTCCTTTACATTTTTTGGCGCTTTAAAGTATTTGTGAACGTACCTGCAAGCCTAACAATGCATGTGTGTGTTTTAGAACGAACAACAAACAACTAAAGAGAGATACTTGCACCTTAAGGCGTTAAGTCACGGTATGGCGCGAAATTCAAAATTTCTCGCTTTTTTTAATTATTCTGGCGAAAGTATTCATTTTTAATAAAGTTTTAATGAATTCGCGTATGTAAAAAACCATTTCTCACATTGTAATACAACGTTTTTCGAAGACAGACCTACTAATTTTGTGTCTAAGGACCTAACTTGATTTTTGGCCTTTATGTCCTTAGGCACAAAATCAGTAGGTCTGTCTTCTAAAAACGTTGTATTACAATGTGGCAAATGGTTTTTTACATACGCGAATACATTGAAACTTTTAAAAATATGTATACTTTCGCCAGAATAAATAAAAAACACGAAAAAATTTGAATTTCGCGCCATAGCGAGAGTTACCACCTTAATGCAAAAGCGTTCGAAAGGATAGGACCACTTACATTGACGAAATTCTACTTGTATATAGAATGTCCCAAACACATACAAATTCCAATGAAACAAACATTGATATCCATCATAAAAATGTTCGCCCCGCCACGTTTTCACACATTTCCTTTACACAAGAGGCCAATCTACGTCACACATCGTCACATCCATGTAACAGCTACGTCACACACCTGTTTGAGAGTGTAAATCAGCAGCAGGTCCGTGTCCCCAGACAGTTCCAGGCGGCGAGAGGCCAGGTCCACTCCGGGGAACAAGGTTTGTAGCTCGTGCTGGTAAGCTGTACGTGCTGCTTCCACCTGCAAACACACAAATAAGTAACATTTAATGAAAGAATAAACACTCTATTTATCATCTTCATAATTTCAGCCGAAAGACATCCACTGCTGGGCATATGCCTCCCCCACACATCGCCACACTGAACCGTCTTCAGTTTAATCCAGCTTTTACCACATCGTGTGACCACTTTGTGATGGATCTGCCGACTCTGCATATTCCGGAGTGTGGTCGCCACAAAAACTTTTCAGCCCCAGCGACCATCTGTTCTTCGAGCTATGTGCCCTACCCATTGCCACTTAAGTTTCCCAATTCTTTAAGCTACATCGGTGACTTTAGTTCTTTTGCGGATATTAACATTTTTGATTCGATAACGCAGAAAACTTTCCATCGCCCTTTGGGTGAACGTGAGCTTCTTGATTACACCTATAGTTAGCCATCATATTAAAACAAGCTAAAATGCCTTAAGGAAAATAAATTGTAATAAATATGCTATATACTAGCAGCCTCTGGGTCAAGCATACGGTAAGAGCATATAATGCTCTGCGTGTGCAATATAATGATGCGTTGAGGATGCTGCTGCGGCTGCCGCGCTTTTGCAGCGCATCAGCGATGTTTGCTGAGGCGCGAGCCGATGGCTTCGATGCTACCTGGCGCAAAAAAAACCGCCTCTTTAGTAAAGACGGTGCGTGGTAGCGGCAACAGCATTCTCGCCATGATAGCGGGGAGGCTAAATGACCCAATGATTTGGACCCTTCTTAAAAGGACCAAGTCTTTGTTAGTTATTAAGTATTAACATGTAAATTTATTTAATTTTACAAGTATTATTTTAAATATTTTTATTATTATTATTATTTTTATATCATTTTATGTTTATTATGTACTAGTCGACCCGGCGAACTTCGTACCGCCTAAACTATTACTTTCTCGTGCATGTATTATACCTATAAACCTTCCTCTTGAATCACTCTATCTAATAAAAAAGACCGCATCAAATTCCGTTGGATAGTTTTGAAGATATAAGCATACATAGGGACAGACGCGGAAAGCGACTTCATTTTATACTATGTATTGATTAATTTTAATTTTTTATACCATATACGAATTTGTTATACTTGTGGACCTAGTTGTCTTTTAATGAATAAATATTATATTATTATATTATAATATGTAAAGATCTCGGCCAAACGTGAGTCAATGATTTGGTTGCTCTGCCTACCTTTTCAGGGAATATAGTAGTGAAATTACGTTATGTTATGTTTAAAGATCTCACCTTACTCCAATACTTGTCGCTGAGCACAGACTTCTCAAGCTCGGCATTGCACTTTTTCTCAGCCGAGTCGAGGTCTTGTCTGAACTGCTTGATGTATCTCTGTGTAGCCGCTATGCTTTCCGGAGGAGCTTGCACCCCAGCTTTTATCATGCGGTCTAGGGTATCTATGAGAAAATATAACATCCAATCAATATCTATAAAACTCTTCCGTTACTGACTGACTGACTGACTGACAATGCAGAGCCAAAACTACTGGGCGCAGCGGGCTGAAATTTTGTAAGTCGGTTTCTTGGCGAGTGCAGGGTAGCACTAAGAAAGGATTTCCCAAAATTCCCATGGGAACGGGAAAAAAGGGGATTTAGGTGTTTATGAGAAATCTGCGCGGGTAAAACCGCGGCGCGGGGCAGCCTCTAGTATTGGATAAGACAAAAAGTATCACTTATTGTGAATGTAGTGTAGTAAATTATATTTTTATATTCAAAGAAAGCCAACAATTAAGTGACACATACACAAGCTGAGAACTTCCTCTTTACGAAGTCGGTAAAAACACAAAAACCTTGATACAAATGTAACAAATACTTTTCTGAAAACCGCATTAAAATTGGTTCAGCCAAATAGTAAATAATCGCGGACTACCTTTCATATACATACAGTTCAAATTGAAAACCACCTTTTTTTGAAGTTGGTTAAAAATGGCTTTAATTAAGTAATTACTCAACGGGTACAGAGAAACTGGCCAATTCAACGCATCCTTTCAATTTGAATTCCATCTACATAATTTGATGACGTCGGGGTCACTATTGTAGTGCCAAGAGGCACAACTGCTGAACCAATATAAGCTGACAAGACTTAATAATGATTAACCTGTTCTTAACCTTTGTATGCGTAACGCGAGGCGCGCAAAAAGCCATAGTCCACGGCGGCTCGCGAAAGAACCATGGCGGTGTGCATACAAACAAATGACAGTCAAAAAATTTGACACTTGTTTTTTTTATATTTTGTTGAGAAGCTGTATTCGATTTGAATGTCAATCAATCAGCTTTTTATCAATATTTCAATCATTCATAGAAGGCAAAGTCATCCGGTCAATGAATAATTCATTAGAACGTAAAAATCGAACACGGAATTTTCGCGTGAGGCGTACACCGATCGGTGCACTAATTGGTCTGCTAATAACAGTTTTCCTGGTACCGACCGGTGCACTTATTGCTATGAAGGCGTAAGAAGTCAGAATAAATAAACTAATCATACCAATAGCTAATCTGGCTTTAGCCGCGGCCTCCTTAGCTTTGGCGATGGTGGCGTCGCGGTCGCTCTGCGCGCCCTGCAGCGCCGAGAAGTACTTCTTGTCTAGTTCGTCTATTGATGATTCGACGATCTGGGGAAAGGTTAAAGAATTTGAAATATCAAAAATTAATAAATAAAATATTTAAAATTATCGTAAATTATCGTGATACAAGTGTGTGCCTGGTGTGCAACCGGCCTAACTGTGCAGATCTTTAGTCCTTGCCAAAGACAAGTCAAGAATCAAGATATAAGAGGTTTTTTTTTTACTTTGGTTCCGGAAGAAATAACGTGTTTTGTAACAGGCTTGAAACAATCTCTCTTTGGATTATTTTCCTGAATGAAATGAAAAGTAAAGTAAACAAGATTGGTATAAAGCTATTCTACTTCAGGTGCTGTTACTATCTTGTTCAAGTTTCAAGCCGTTATTGCCGATTACATATTCCACTCTTTACATTCCTTCTATAAACCGGGTGTTTCTGACAAGGCGGTAATAAATCAGAGAGGGCTTTTGCTCACCATAACTAAAAACTTTCCCAAAGGAACATAGGTAGAAATCTCAAAAAAAATAACAGCTGTTCCATACATTGGTTCGATCAGCTGAACGAACGGGGTCAATGAACGGGACAGCTGTTTTTTGTTTTGAGATTTCGACGCATGTTGCTTTGGGTTTTTTTTTAAGTTTGGTGAGCTGAAGCCCTCTTTTGTTTTGTTTTATTACCGCCTTGTCAGAAACACCCAGTATAAAAAGAGGTAAAATGAAAAGCTAGTTAATAAACCAACCTTATAGAGTGCTTTATTATAGTTGGCGCAGAACTGAGCGCCCTTGTTGTAGTTGTCGACGGCTATTTTGATGTTTTCGTGCATGTCGTGTTCCAGCTCGACCATGTTTTTAGAAATGCTTATTTTCGGAGGGTCTTGAGGCGGGCATTTCTCAGTTTGTATTAGGGTTGCTAGAAAAAAAAAAGTTTACACAAAAAGTGATAAATATTTGAATACTAGCTGTGCTCGCAACTACCTCCGCGTAACCGGTACCAAATTTAAAATACTTAGTGACGGTTTCATATTTTCTCACTCAACTTTCTCTGGACTACAACAAATATTTCACAAGCTAGCTAAATTGACTCAGAGTTTTAGTGAGACAAACAAACAGCAACTGATTTTAGATTAATTTAATATTGCCTGACTTTATTTGTGACACATTGTACTGCAATGCATCATTATCATCTCAACCGAAAGACATTCCACTGCTGGAGATAGGCCTTCCCCACTTATCGCCACTGACCGGTCTCTTGCGACCCTCATCCAGTGTACCACAGCCTTTTCTTACCCTGTTACGGTGGTAGGATGCGTTTGCTCAAGACATGGGTTGCGTAGCGAGGAATGTATTTTCAACAACCAATAGATAGAATCACTTAATTAAGTGATCACTTAAGTGATTCCATTAGTTCAGGATATAGATAGCAATAGATTTTAGCTTGAATAAATGTTAAGAAAAGTATTAATATTTCACAGCTCACCTGGAGTTTCAACTTCCGGGGTTTCAATTTTAGGTTCTTCCTTTATATAGAGTGGCTCAAACTTTGGCGGTGGCACTGTTAGATCATTATATGATTAGTTTGCACAAACCAATGTACCAATATTATTGTGTAAACCAACTATGCATGTGAAATTTTAAATCACAAATAATTAAATGAATGAATAAATGATATCTTAATATTACAAAAAACGGATTCTACAAATTGGTCACATCACAACTTTGAATTGGCGCCTAAAAAAATTTCCATACATTCAGTTCCAATTGGTCACGGTCAATTTAAAACTATTTTTATAGGGTGCCAATTCAAACTTGTGACCAGTTCGATCTAACTCACAAAAACTACTCTGTATCTAACTTGTATGCAACAGAGTGTATTCTATTCTAAAACAGAAAATAGTATATCAATAAGTTTCGATTCTTGGTAGTAATGAAAATGCTATGCACAGTTTTCTACTTAATTAGGTGCTCTGAGTGTGATGCTGATATTATTATTATTAAATAATGGAATGTTATTATGGTATAACCTGCGCACATATAGAAACTATTTAAAAATGGCGGACGTTGCATGGGCTGTCTCTCTTCTTAACTCTTCCCTCATACTACTATACGCGAGATAGCATGCGTTCGGCCGCCATTTTCAAATTGTTTCTGTATGTGCGCGGCTTTTACTGTAGAAAAATATGGCCTTAGATAATATAAGTAACGAGCTGTCCCGGCTTACTTCGTTACGCCATAGAATATAAGATACTACAAAGAATTGGCTCTATAGACTATGTTCTTTTGACTGGCCAGAATGGCCGAATAAAAAACAAACAACAACAACAAACCACCTGTCAAAATATGTAAACAACAGAACAAATATTGCACCTTGGGTTATATTATTTGAGTTTAGGTAAGGATCCCTAATTTTTTTGAAAATCTAATATAGCCTATGACACTCGGGGTTAATGCTGCCGTGCTAAGGATATGAGCAGTAACTCCATTTTTGACGAAAATGAGTTAAATATATATTTGAAATCAGCGCAATGAGCTCTATAAAATGAGCCGACCCCTATTTCGATAGCTTTATTGGAACCTATAGATTTTAGTAAGCATAACAACAGTAAGTCAGTTTTTCGTGCTGTCATACATAATATAATAGCAGTAACAATACTTACTGCATGATTTTAAGCATGACTTAACAATTGGCTACTTAATGTCGCGTAATATATTGACAGTAAGTATGCATACTTCTTTAATAATAAGCAATATTGAACTACTCTTGACTAGCAACCAACTAGTATATTAACAGTAACTAGACTTACTGCTGGTATGCTTAGTGAAATACATTATTTTATATTGTCATTTACTTGGCAATCAACAGCAAGTATATACATACTGTCTTAATTCTTAGTTAATCTCAATACTAGGGTTATCATATAAATGGCTTAACATAACAACAGTAAGTGCTCTTCAATATAGAAATCATATGAATTTCGAGTTATAAAGTATGACTTCAGCATTAATATAAAGTTTGCAAATCCAAGCATCCCGAATACTATACAAAATCAAAATTTGATTACATATTTAATATGTAACTCAAAATAGTCTATAAATTTACAGACTGCGTAGAAGCTGTGCGGGCCGTAAAATCTAGAAAATCCATCGATAAAATAATGGAAGGCGCATATTTTCAGGCAGCTGAAGGCCAAAATAGTTGGGATGATGTCTACGCTAATTATTTTCAGTGCAAAAGTCGATTTCGAAGGTCGGCAAAATCCATAAAAGAAAATAGTTCAGGGATGGATTTTGCCAGGCTAAACGCGTCTTTTAGATTTAGACCAAAATCTGGAGCTCTGTCTTCTCTGCACCTAGGTTTTTAGACGATAATTCCCCTAAGGTGGCGACTGCTTTTCGTTTGGGATGTGTTGTTTGCGAAAAGCATCGCTGTTGCATGGTGCAGTCTTTAACCCGAAGGGTTATCATGGCCTGAGCTGACAGAAGGAAACATCATGCAACATATAGAAAACCGAATAGGGAAAATGATAGGACAGGTCACGATAATTACATAAAGAATATAATTGAAGAATCAATATAATTGAAATGAAGAATATAATACAAGGGAAAATAGAAGGACGGAGAGGGTCTGGCAGACCGAGAGGAAGCTACATGAAGCAGATAAAGGAGAAAGATAGAGTGGAGACCCACAAGGACATGAATGAAGCAGTGGAAAGACGACTGGAGTGGAGGAGGCTACACAGACAAGAGCTCGGCTCTTAAATGAAAGAAGAAAAAGAGCTGTCAGAGGTGCTTTGCTAGATTTCCCTGTCATCATGCACTGAATGATATTATTTCCCTGGGCATAAATGTCAGCCAATATTCCATGCGTACTGAAACCTCCCGGGCTTAGTCGTTCAGATGGTGATTTTCCAGTTGAAATGACGCTGCTGCCCTTTGAGAGGGGTCATTCATTTCTTGATTTAGGATGTAAGTAATTACATTTGGAAGCAATCTCGTTGCATCTTATAATTGACAATAAGGACATCTGCTTGTTTCTTGTCATGTTTCCTTGGAGATTGCAGTCTCAAACACACAAAATATGCGGTACTTGAAGATGTCTATATTTTTGTGCCACCTTTTCAAACAACGGGAGTTGAGGGTTCGGAGGCGGCCTCATTTATATACAAGTTGGTGGTTTGTCATCTTATGGACCGGGATCACGACCTTCGTTCTGGTACTTTTCTAATGCAGCGAGCGTGGAGCATGGAGGGCCCATAGCTATTAAGCGCGGTTATACTGCCAGTGCCAAAGATTTGATCAGATTCATTTTTGATTCTTATAAGACTTTGCAAGTGTGTTATTAGCAAAGCATTATAAGGCGTTGTTAGTTTTTATTTGCATGGCTGATCTTAAATATGCATGCTTTTAGTATTAGGTACTCATAAAACCAATTTAGGGTCTAATTAATGATACATAACAGAGAAAAAAATTGATGTTTACCTCATGGATTTTGTTCCTAGGATAATCCATAATTTATATGGGATACTAAGAATAAGAGCAGCAACTCCGTAGTTACTGTTGATATTCTTAGTAATTTATGGTGTGTGATATTTAACTGATACTAGGCATAAAAGCTTTACCATCATTAAAACCCCTTAAAAAAACAGTACAATCTTTTTTGATAATAAAATACAAATATACATGGTTCAGGCTACATACATCAAAAATAGTTTTGTAGATAGCATAAAAAGATAAGTCACAAAAGGTGAAAATAGATTAAAAACTTTAACCGCCATTATCTCGAAACTATAAAAAATGACTTACTGCTCTTATCCTTAGCACGGCAGAATGTAGCTTCCTACCAGTGAAAGAATTTTTCAAATCGGTTCAGTATTTCCGGAGCCTATTCGTTACAAACAAACAAACAAACAAACAAACAAATCTTTCCTCTTTATAATATTGGTATAGATAAATTGTGCACCCATTAATTTTGTGCATGGTAAAAATATAAGCCAATTAGCATTCAGCCATTTGTTTTGAATGGTTAGTGAAGTAAGCACTCGCTATACAAAATTAGCTGTTATAATCTAAAACTTACATGTATAAGTTTTATCTGCATATGCTTTTTCTGCATCTTTTTCGAGTTTCTGTTCGGCGCGCGTCGGTACAATTTGGGGTGACACTCCTTCCTAGAAACATTGACAAAATTTTTACCTGGTTCAAAAAAAAGAATAAAATCTCTTTTTTGGTTTGCAATCTTCAATAAAGTAGATGATAATAATTACAAAGCCCAGGTAATTCGTAAATAAGAAGAATGTATAAAATTTGAATATTGAAGACTGTTTAGAATTATTATTTCTCAAATTTTATTTGTTTTGCCTGTCCATCATTCTGCATCTCCTATGTTCTTATTTTCTAAAACTTTTTTAAATTAAACCACAAGCATAGGGTAAGAATTGAAGATCAAATTGGTTTACATTAGCTTACCTTGCCAAAAATGAAGTGACTCAAGAATGTAGTGATCTGATTGAATTTGTTGACGACCGCACCGCCATAGGTTGTGTTCTCCTGGTAGATCAGGGCAATGAAGTCGTCAGCCCAGGGTGCGTTTGAGCCCAGCCAGTTGCGGGCTTCCGGACTGCTTCTAAAAGTTTTGTAATTTCATTACTAACCTTGAATACTTTAAATTAGAAAGTTAAATCTTAGGTTGATTTTTTTAAAATATTGATTTCAGTGAATGCTGCTTCTAGTCAATAAAAACCTTTGAATAGGTACACAATAAAATCTTTTAGTTTTAAGTCCATTTCCATCCATAAAACTATTTATGCACCTAATTAAGTTGTTTGTCTGTGCACCCACAGAACAAGAGAATACAATAGAAATAGCATCATGAGCTTTTAGTACTAAAACCAGTGTGTCCAAACTCACACATATAAACCAAACGCTCACTATGAAATCCAAGCTACCATTGGTGATTAACGACAAAGCTGAAAAGATCTACATCACAAAACTTTGAAGTAGACTATGAACCTTTTTTACAAATAAACAAAGATCAAAATCAAATAACAATTATGAAATACTTAAGATAATGATGACATACATATGATAAAAGAATGAAATTAGGTTTTTCCAAAGACATGGTAGAAAACTATACATCCTCTTTGCTTTAAAATCCTCACGCATTGTTCCTAGTTTTACTATTCGACGCTAGATGGAACTACAGCTTTTGTACTACCGCTACTACACACTAGGTGGCTACGTCGAAAAATGAAAAACTAAGCTAGGGATGTACATATTGCGGGAGAAAGTTTGTCGATGAGAAAAACCTATCGATATACAACTTTCTTTCATATGGC
This sequence comes from Euspilapteryx auroguttella, assembly GCA_951802225.1. Lineage (NCBI taxonomy): Eukaryota > Metazoa > Arthropoda > Insecta > Lepidoptera > Gracillariidae > Euspilapteryx > Euspilapteryx auroguttella. The sequence continues at coordinate 3,150,776 of OX637663.1, read as the reverse complement.
TACAGTTAACAATTACTATTTTTTACGAAAATCTATGTGTATTCTACGCAAACGGCCTTCTTGGTGATTGGCGATGTATTGGTATTATCGTATGAAAAAACCAGTCGCTCATTAGAACAAAGTTTATTTTAGTGTACAGTTTAATTTTTATTTATTTCCAATGTCGTTTTGTATTCAACAGTTATGCTTCGCATAAATAGAGATTCAGAAATAATAATGTGTTTAGTTATAAAATTGTATATACCTACAGTACTGCAAAAGTTATAATGCGCATAGAAATCTTCGTCACTGTTCGTATTCCCAAGCGACGGAAGACGATATGTATTTAAGGAGGTTAAGTGCATTTTCTGCATGCGTAATTTAGTAGAATTATGATTTTTGATTCAGGTGTTTCCGTGAAATCGACAATTAGCGAATCTGCATGCGCATTATTAATTTTGGAGTAAGTACTGTACTTTAATTGAAGCTTAATTTTAACCAAAGTAAACAATTTAGGTGGATGGGTTGATAGACCAATAAAACAAGATGGGTTTTATATTTTTATTATTTTATCTTATTTAATATCGAAGTACTTGCTTATTTATTACTTGCCTTAAACTCTTAACTAATCTTGGTTTTTTTAATACATAATATTTAGCATTTTTTCTTCTCTAGGTATTGTTTATTGAAACTCCTCTTAGCTTAAAAAGCTTTCATGATGGCTCCATCTTCAAGTTTATGCTTAAGTGTATTAGGTTATGAGCTTGGCCCAAGGTGATCCAGTAACATAGGCTGTAAATAATTGAAAAGGAAAATAAAATATAGCACACTAAGAGTGACGACTTGTCTTTATACAATACTAGTCGACCCGGCAAACTTCGTACCGCCTAACCTATTATTAGAACGTGCATGTTTTATACTTATTAACCTTCCTCTTGAATCACTTTATCTATTAAAAAAATCCGCATTAAAATCCGCTGTATTTTTAAAGATTTAAACATACCTAAGGACTGATGCGGAAAGCTACTTTATTTTTTACATATTACAACATTATTGTAATATGATGATGATGCTAATATAATTTCATTCATACGCAAGAGTCTAAGTTGAAAGATTCAGATAATTTCATTCGTATTCAAGAATTTAACTTTAAAGTAAATCACATTTTAAACCGAAAAAAAGGTAGAGGTTTTCAAGTCAAAAATTATGTGCAAAGGGCATGTGTACAGCTTGGCAACGGTGTCTTAAAACGGAATTACTTTTTTTTTTTTAAGTTGCAAACCGTAACAAAATATCTTGTTTTAAAAAAAATTTATTACTTTGACCAAGTTTGGGCTTAAATTGTGTTTTATTTAAGAAGAATGTGATTAAATATAACCTACCCGCGCGAAGCGAACACGCAATTTGATCGCACTCTGATATAAAATTCGGAATTTAATAGTAAATCTGTATTAATTAAGTTGTTTTGTGCACTAACGTGCGGCAATTAATACTGGGACCACATTTGTGAAATTTTGAAAAAAACTATAGTGCTATTGTGAAGATATCAAGAATATTAGTTTCAGTTTTAACTGGTGTCCCGGACCTACCTCAACGTCGGCGTCTACCTGAGTGCACGGACTGCACGGTCGCCCTGCAGCTTGGGTCGTTGACCGCGTATCGGTCGGCCTTGTGCATTGATAAACTAACATTGCGGCTGTGATTTGCATTTAATGAAAATAATTTAAAGTTTATAACTCTGAGCGACCTGAAACTTTGCATACCTACTACATCCACATACTTACTATCGCAAAATGAATTGTTTGGCGTGCAATAAACTTACTCAGGCAGGTGAAACTTTACGTTGCAAATTGTGTTACGGTAACTACCATTACAAATGTCTCAATATTACAACAGCGCAGTTCATGGGACAATTGCAGGAACAAAAAAATGCCTGGATCTGTCAGTCTTGTAAGAATATATCTAACCGCCGAGTTCGCCGTGACGATAATACTCCGGTGCGTCCCCAAGCGTACTCGTCAGCTGTTGACCTTCAGCTAAACGATACAATGATGTCTCTCGACGGTGGCCCTCACAACGAGTCAGGCAGCCTGGAATACGTCGCCGGTGGTCCTCGTACGACTTCTCCCGGACACAATGCGGATTCATTTTCATACGATAAAGTCGGCAGACTGTTTGAAAAAAAGTTTTCATGCATTAAGGATGAACTAGCCACACAACTCTCAGCTAAAATTACTGCTCAGATAACAAGCTCACTCTCTGCCACAATAGCATGTGAGATAAATAAAGCAATGGAGAGTTTAAAAGCTGAGTTCACGGCTACAACGGATTTCATCTCGGCCGAACAAAGTGACATAAAGAGTGAATTAACTGCCGCTAACAATAAAATAAAGGCACTATCGCTTGAAAACAGCAAGCTTCAGTCCGACAGAACCATAGTTGAGCGTCGCCTTGAAACACTAGAAAAAATTTCACGAAGTCGTAACTTAGAAATACAATCCGTTCCTGAGAAGCGAAGTGAGAACTTGGTCAATATTTTGAAGAATCTTTGTGATGTTATCAACACGCCTCTCTCAATAAATGATATTTGCTCAATTAGGCGAGTAGCTAAACTGGACCCCACATCTGACCGTCCGCGCAATATTTTGGTCACTCTCCCCAGCGAGCGTCATCGTGATGTTATCATTTCATCTTTCAAGCGATACAATAAATCTCACCGTGATGCTCCGATAAACTCGGAACTCATTGGCGTCACAACTGCTAGTGCCGAAATGAAAATCATATATTTAGCTGAACATCTTTCCCAAGAATGTAAAGAATTGCATGCTGCCACAAGGAAAGCCGCAAAGGAGCGTGGCTACAAGTATGTGTGGGTGAGATATGGCCGCGTCTATGTGAAAAAAGAAGATAACGCTAAATCGATCATGATCAAGAACGTTTCCAGCCTGAAAGATCTGTAGTTTAGTTTAATTGTATTTTTATATTTTAATTTTAATAATTATTTAATAATATAATATAATGTGATGATATTTTCTGATTTATATTTTTTAAAATTCTTATTCATTTATTATCAAAATTCTAATGGAATACGAAGCAAAACCACAGAGCTATATTTAAATCTATTAAACGCTAATCATGACTTAATCTGTTTAACCGAAACTAACCTTAAAAATTGTGTTTTTGATAGTGAAATATTTGATGAAAGATATATAGTGTACAGGCGTGATAGAATGTCCTCTTCTATAGTGAATAAGTCGGATGGAGGGGGAGTTTTGGTTGCCATTAAAAAAACATTTAATGTTATTAGACAACACTCATGGGAGAGCGACCTTGAGGACATCTGGGTTACCATTTTACCTGATATGCCGAACGAACATAAAATAAATATTTGTGTCTGCTATCTTCCCCACCACATTCCAAAAATTAAAATTGAAACATACTATGCTCAACTCCAAGATCGCATTCTAAGCCTGCCTGAGAATGAATCAACAATTATTTTAGGTGACTTTAATGTTTCTGACCTATCCTGGAATTTGTCACATACTGGTAATCTTCCCTCTATTTGTAATAGCCCAACAGATTGGAAATCAATACTCCTGTGCGACACCATTTCGTTATGTAGCTTGCAACAGTTTAATAATATTCCCAATAAAAACGGACGCCTGCTGGATCTCATACTATCCAACAAGACTAATATTTCTGTCTCTAAAGCCGATTCTCTATCGCGAGTTGATGTTCATCACCCACCCCTGCTAATTAAGGTTGCATATGAGGGCAACAGCGCTGGCTTTAGGAAACCTAATCGACAGCTGCGTTTCAATTTTGGAAAATGTGACTATGATCAGGTGAGATCGGAATTACTGTCCGTCGATTGGTATTCTCTGTTGTCCGATGAAGATATTGATCATGCGACTGGTGAGTTTTATGGTAAGTTGAATGACGTCATATTTAAGCACACCCCTCTCATAAAAGATGACACTCATAAATATCCAATCTGGTTCAGTGCTGCTCTAAAGAAATGTATTCTGGAAAAAAACAAATATCATAAGCGATATAAGAGGTTTGGTAATCCACGTGATTATGACACCTTTTCGATGTTGCGAGCTAAAAGTAAGGAGTTAATTCAGTCGTGCTATAACAGCTTTGTGTCAACCACTGAGGAATCATTAAATGACAATAATGCAAAGGCTTTTTGGAGATTTATAAATAATAAAAAGGGTAAAAAGGGGCTACCAAAAACAATGACACTAGGGACTCGGACAGCTTCTGATAACAAAGGTATATGTGAACTGCTATCTGAATATTTTGCTTCTGTTTTTGATGATTCCAACTGTCCAGTAAGTTCCGATAATGCTCCCTTTATTAATGACACTTTGTCAAACATTCAGGTCACTCGAGACGAAATCTTGCGCAAATTAAATAAACTTGACGTCAGCAAAGGAGCTGGGCCAGACGGAATTCCTCCGTCTTTTATAAAGATGTGTGCTAATGAACTGTGTTATCCCCTTGAGTTGTTATTTAATAGGTCTTTGAATAATGGCGATTTTCCTTCTTGCTGGAAGCAGGCACATGTTGTTCCTATCTTAAAATCGGGTGATAGCAGCGACTGCCAAAACTATAGACCTATTAGCATTTTATCCTGTTTTGCTAAGCTTTTTGAGTCGTTGATATATGATTCTATTTACTCACATGTTAAATCATATTTGCATGAAGGGCAACACGGTTTTGTGAAAAATAAATCAACAATATCTAATCTATTAATTTACAAAAATTATTTATGCTCTGCATTTTCTAAAAGAGGCCAGGTAGATTCAATTTATACCGATTTTAGAAAGGCCTTTGACAAAGTCAACCATAATCAACTATGTCACAAGCTCTCGAAGTATGGTATCCACGGTGACTTGCTAAGATGGATCGAAAGTTATCTAACGTTAAGAACACAACTTGTAGCTGTTAAGGGATTCAAGTCGGAACCAGTTAAGATCGCTTCAGGGGTCCCACAAGGATCCCATTTGGGACCTTTGTTCTTTATTATATTCATTAACGACCTTGCTACAAGAATATCTAGTCCTTGTCTACTATACGCAGATGACCTTAAGATATACAATGTCATTAATAAAGAAGATGACTGTTTTGATCTTCAGAATGACATTGCAGTAATATCTGATTGGTGTAAAGAGAATAACATGCAATTGAATATAGAAAAATGCTTTGTCGTTTCTTTTACAAACAAGAAACATAAGATAACCTTTGAATACAAGCTTGATGGTCATATTCTAGCACGAAAAAACTCAGTTAAAGATTTGGGAATAATTTTTGATGATAAACTTACATTTCGCAACCACTATGACTTCATTATTAATAGAGCCTACCGAACGCTTGGCTTTGTGACGAGATCATCAAAAGAGTTCAAAAGGCCGTCGAGTTTTATTCTTCTATTTAATACACTTGTTCGTAGTATTCTTGAGTATGGTTCTGTAATTTGGTCGCCTTTCTACAATGTTCATATACAACGTATTGACCAGATTCAAAATAAAGCTCTCAAAATTCTTAGCTATCGAATAGGTCGCGGCCGCACTCTGTCATGTTATGATCAGAGGCTTAAGTATTTTCAGGTCATCTCTTTGGAGCTACGTCGCAGGCAACAAGATATGGTATTTCTTCATAAAGTCATAAACGCTAGGGTGTCCTCATCATCGCTACTCTCACTGATTAATATTTATACAAATCCACGTTCACGTCACCCAAAAACTTTCTTTCTAGAAGTTTATAAAAACAACACATCCTTTTTTAATCCCATAGTTCGTATGTGTCGTCTTTATAATGAGTTATCTTCAAAAAACAAAGATATTGATATATTTGGAACGAATCTCCCAAGATTTAAGAAAAGTGTTTGGCTAATAATAGGAAGCAATTATAATTAATTTAATTCTTTAATTTTATGTAAATCATCAAGTTAAGTTAGTATTAATTAATATATATTTAATTTTGATATTGATATTTCGTAATTTATAATCCTAAATTTTTTGTTAAATTTTTGTTCAAAAATTTAAGTACATTTACCTACAAGTGCATACTGCGATAAAATGTCTTCAAAAATTTGTGCATGCTGTGTATACTTTTTTGGTTGTCAATCTAGAGCGGAACTGTTTACAATGTTTGTTTTTAATGTTTTGATTGTCAACTGTTTGTGTACCAAATTCAATAAAATAAATAAATAAATAAAAAAAAAAAAAAAAAAAAAAAGTCGAAGCGAATACCTTTTTTTTTTACTGAAAATTATAATTATCGATAGATTTTTATCAGAGAAAATTATCGATAGATTTTCATCATGTTGAGCAATCTCTAACTGATTTCCATTATACTGTTGTCAAAATGTTCTAGAAAAAGTCATGATTCTAATACCATAGATAAAGAAGAACGCTAAGAAGGTACAGTCACAGTCACAGGCTTCAATGAAAATTCAATTTTACTGCTCCGTAATTAGGGTGTTTTCATTTTCTCACTTATGGTTTTGTTTTCGTGTTCATGTATAATTTCAAATTTATTTAAAAATACAGTGAAATATTACTTACCGATGTAATGATACGGCATAATTAGTACTTTTAAGTCCCCAACTTTAATTTTTGCATTCCAACACAGCACAATATGGCATTTTAGTGGGTTTTTTTTTCATATTTTTCCTGGTGGTTTGTTTACAAGAAGCATAAAGCAACTGAGCTTATCAAATCTGTCAAAAACTACGCATATGCACTGCAGAGCTCATGATAGGCACGCGGGCTCCGCCTACTCGCGATTTCTATTTAGAGAGAGAGAGCATCTTCCTTGTTCTGTGTGTGCACCACACTGTGTGTATAGTTTTTAGGGTAGCTTGAGGCTCAGGGGTGAAGAAAATTATTCTGAAGATGTCTTTCTATGTCTAATACTTACTTAGCGTAAACAACTGCGGCACCGGTAAGAACAGTTGCGCCAATCGTCCCCCACAACAATTTATGTGATTTTTTTGGTTTGGGTGGAGGCAGGCACTTATCTCCGTCACCTTGTGCATAACGACGGATAGGTGCCCGCATTACTATAAGGGCTGAGCATGATCCATCGCAGAGTTTCTTCCGGACCTTGATTGAAATCAAATAGGAAAACATTTTTATTAAAATTTGGGTTTAGTTGGGTTTTGTTATATCTAATTGTTTTATTTTAATTTAATATAATTTGTTTAAAGATTTAAAGATAATATAACTATATGTTTAGTTAGCTAACTAATAAGTATAATTTAGTTTAGTTTAAGCTTTCAGGGCCATCTGAAAACCAGTGCTGGAAACCAGGTAACCAGTTCCCAGCATCCGCTGAGATGGCACCTTTTGTTTCTTTAAGCATAGTATGTTTTGATTATGTTCAAATATGTTTATGATACTAAAGAACAATAAAAATATTTATATTTGTATTTTGTGTACTGATCTTTTTAACTTTTTATTTTGCTAAACATCTCAACAACTGTATTTTTTTTTTAACAGGGTTCTTTTTAAGAGCCAGTTTACCGCAATGCTAGCGCCATTTTAGAACAATAATTATATCTTATTTATTTTATTTTATTTATTAGACAAACCAACAGTACATAGAACATTCAATACATAAGAAATAGCAAACATAGTTTCAGTTCCGTCCTACATACAAATAATAGGCTTGCAACAGCATTCACAATGTATAAAGCCAGCAACTAAATCTAATATTATTATTTTAACAATCATGCGGTAAGCTATTATTATTTACAGCATTTATACAATATTATATATAGATAAGAATAAAAAATAAATGATAACAAAAAAAAAAAGAAGCTATTTAGGTACTTACATATTCAATGAATTAAACTTACAACATATTTACTATTATTCATGATATTATATTACATTATTAACTATTATGATGTTTATAGCATTTATTACGCCACGAATGTAATGTATCATTAAAAACATCTAAATCCATCTCCTTTTGACACCTGTTATAGGTTTCCTGGATTCGGAACATAGGGGAAAACTGACCAACGTTAGTCCTTGGGTACGCCAGGCGAAAAGTAGCTTTCTTATCGTTGCTCTTTGACTGGCGTGATCCCAGTTTCGGAGTGTTAAATTCCAATCTTTGCAATAAAAGGGAATCAGAGATTTCCCCATTTACTAGCTTGTGTACTATTGCTAGATCTAAGAACTGACGTCGTTGCTCTAGAGTACTTAAATGGAAAAATCTGACTCTATCCTCGTATGAACTTCTGCTATTTATCTCTTTACTGGGATGTTTATACGCAAGGTACTTCGTAAAGGAGCGGTGTATCTTTTCAACCCGATCAACATGGACTCTGTAAGCTGGGTTCCAAACTTGACTACAATACTCAAGCCTAGACCGAACCAGTGCATCAAAGAGTATTTTTATGCTTTTAGTTTGTCGGAAAGCTTTTGTATTTCGCTTAATAAAACCCAACATTCTGTTGCAAGACTTAACTACCGAGTCTAAGTGATCATGGAATGCTAGTTTTGAATCTAGTAACACACCTAAATCCCTTATCACTGATACTTCCTGCAAAAGTTGTCCATTTAAGTAATACTTCGAATCAATTTGTTTCTTCTTTTTTGTAAACTTAATATGTTGGCACTTGCTGGGATTCAGTGTCATGTTATTTCTGACGCACCAATTCGACACATTATTCAAATCACTCTGTAGGTGGTTTGTATCACTTGGATTTTTAACATCAAGATACAACTTAAGGTCGTCAGCAAACAACAGACATTTGCTGTAGTTGATTTCCTGGATTATATCATTGATAAAAATATTAAACAAGAGTGGTCCCAAGTGCGATCCTTGTGGGACTCCAGAGGTTGCTGTGTATGGTTCAGATACACAACCATCCTTGACAACCCTCAGTGTTCTATCACCAAGATATGACTGAAACCAAGCCAACACTTCACCTGACACTCCAAACTGCCTGTGCAATTTCACAATAAGAATTCCATGATCAACCTTATCAAAAGCGGAACTAAAGTCAGTGTATATCGCATCAGTCTGTCCACCTGAGTCTATTGAACTAGATAAGTCAGTCACATAATTAAGTAAGTTGGTTGTAGTAGATTTCTTCGCTACAAAACCATGTTGTAACGGAGATAGAAGCTCTTTAACATGCCAAGCTAGTTTTGGTCTCACTATGCTTTCCAATGTTTTTGAAAAAATTGATAAAAGGGAAACTGGTCTGTATTTTGTTATATCAGAGTTGTCGCCCTTCTTAAATATAGGAAGAATATTAGCTTCCTTCCATTTACTTGGAAAACGAGATGTACGAAATGATTCATCAAAAATTATAAACAGAGGCAATGACAAATTAACTGCACACCTTTTTATAAACAAGGGAGGAATACCGTCAGGCCCCGCTGCCTTGCTAACGTCTATTTTTTTAAGAATTACTAGGACATCGTTTTCCGATATTCTAATCCTAGTAAAAGCCCCGCAGGATGCTGGAATCTCGTCTAGTCTTAAGGATGTATTACTATTATTTTGGAATGTCGATGCAAAATGAGAAGCGAATAGTTCGCAGATTTGCGAGTTGTTTTGAGCTTTTGCACCATTTAGCGACATTTCAGAAGGGTAAGCAGACTTGTTACTTCGAGAAGCCTTAATAAAGGACCAAAAATTCTTAGGACAAGTGACTAGACTTTCTTCTACTGATGCAACGTAACTTTTATAATCAACTGCCATTTTGGCCTTGACCCTTGATCTCAGCAATTCAAACTCAAGACGATCTCGTGGATTATTGGTACGTTTGTATTTTTTGCGCTTCCTATCCTTTTCCCGCAGCATATGAATCAAAGATTTGGTAAACCAAATAGGTGTCTTTTTGCCTTTAGGCTTTGTTTTAGGTACATATTTGTCTATACAATTGTTCAATTCTAGATAAAAAGCTGCAACCATTTCGTCAACATTAGCACAACCCTGCAAGATTGACCGCCAGTCAACCGTCTTTAATGCTCCGTTGATTTGCTCATAGTCCGCCTTTCTAAAATTGTAAACAGGTTGACGGCCAGCTTCGGAAACTTTATCTTTACACAAGGAAAAATCTACCTCAAACGGTGGATGGTGCCTGTCAATCTTGCTGAGCGGTTCCATCGATAGGGTGACTGATGGTCCTAAGACATTTGTGAAAACCAAATCTAGTGTTCTTTCATTAACATTCAACAAATTATTCAATTGGTATAGTTGATTCTGGGACATAAAGTCAAACAAAGCCAAAGCTGATGTCGTGCTGTATTGAGATGGGTTCATCCATAAACCTGATGTGTCCATCGTCCAATCTATTGAATCCCCAAAGTTAAAGTCCCCAAACAACATAATATTATCTGAACAAGAGGTAAGCTTGTCATTAAGACCATCAAAGCAATCGCTATACACCGACGAATTAGAACGAATCTTCTAAACTAAGCCAAATATCAAAAATGTGGCACAGTATGACACTAGATAATGTAGCCTAGTATTTTTAGGGCACTGTTGTATAGCTTTTAAATTAAAGACCAAAGAAATCTACAAAGTGTTGCTAAAAGTGCCCACTTTTGGCAACAATCTGTGTATAATTTTGTTCTTTTAAGTTAGGACTACTTTACTGTGCTCAAAAAATACTAAGCAAGATTATAAAGTGTCATACTATGCCACATTTTTGATATTTGGCTTAGTTTAGAAGATATAATTATTGTTCAGAAATGGCGCTAGCATCGCAGTAAACTGGCTCTTAAATGTGTTGGAAGACGGAAATCTTTGTAGGTACAAATACCAAAAAGCCGCATACGCATAGCAATAATATTTTGTAGGTTATCTATACAGATGACGTACTGTCAATGTTATGTAAGCGAAAACAATAATAAACAGGATTCTTTGAATGCTTATTTGTAATTTACTAACTTTGGAAACTTCCTGGGCATCTAAAATAAAAAGAAAAAAACGAATTCCCTAAAAATATGACCAAATGGGATGGATTTGGGACATAAACTTTCAAATATTTTTGTGGTTACTTTTTTCGTTTGTTTCGAAGCGGATTACATCTCGCTGATGCTAACTAGTAGAAATATTGTTTTGCTTACCAAAATCAAGTTAGGATTGGTTAAATGGCTCGTAAATTTGTACATTTTCGGTTTTCGGCAGTGAATCTCTTTGAAATTGATTTGTTGGAGCCTGCAGCAGAGCCAAAGCTGAGCTGTCAAAAATCAGAGACTGATGTAGAGGGTAGAGGATAGAGCATAGAGCAAGAACCTAACAGTGTTGTTATTCGCTTTTTTAAGAGAGCTATATCATAATATATCTGAAAAAAACTAAAAAAAGAGCTATAATTTTTCAGAAACAGGAGCTGAACTGAACACCCTCAAGCTATGGAAACATGTATTTTTTGATTCTTATTTTGCGCTATCTTACTATGATGATTATAAACAGAATTATTCACGCTGTGACCAAATTTCCGAACCAAAGCGACGCGAACTTACCATTGACACTGAATAGTAACTTCACTCACTTAAATAAAAATAATACTACGTTCCTACTTTCTCAGCAGCCGACACGATTATTTTGAGTAAAAAATAATGAAAGCTGTTGTCTGAAAGAATTACTATGTCTTACAGACGGAGTAATTCTGTATACTAATTTAATAAAATATTAAATTACAATGTTACTTATAATTACTTCCAAAAAACCTGACTAGAGCTTTCGCTGTGCTAGCTGTGTGTTGTGTACCAGGAGTTTGTATTTATTTGAATGTCTGTCTTTCATTCTCTCCAGCTCTAGATACTGGTATTAAACAAGAGTGGGCTATTTAAAGCGCTATTTTCACATCTTGTGATTCGTCACATCACTTTAAACTTCAAATTTGTTCAAAATCTGAATCAATCAAACAATTGAGAATCAATCAATTAATCAATCACCAACCAAAAGAAAATTGACTTGAAGTTGAAGTGTTGTTTGTGTGGTGTTTGTTTGTCTTGTTTGGAGTGAGAGAAAATTAATTGATTTGATTGGGTTTTTCGAAATAAAAAAGAAAATGTTACGATGTCTAATCAATGGTAATTATTTCACAAATCTCTCTGTGTTCGTTGTTACGTGTGTGTTTTTACTTCTTGTCATTATTATTACTATTACAAAATTTTGAGGTTGTTTTTCCTTTCAGTCGCTCGGAAAATTCGGCCTTTACCTTCCCTTCTCAATCAAGTCAGGATCATTGGCTGTGGAAGTCAAGGATTCTCCTCCATTACTCATAACTTACCAGTACTACCGCCAAGTACTTTGCTGTCAAACAAAAAGATCTTGGAAATAAGCCAAAATCTAAACCCAATTCCTGTAAGAACAGTTACAAAATTCAGCTTGAAGAAAGGTAAAAGGAAGACAGTCAAAGCTGCTCTTCGCAGATTTTACAGACTTAGCTGGGGCGGATGGATAAGACCTAAAGTTGGCCGCAACAAGAAGATGTGGAAGAAATCAAACTCGCAAAGAATTAGACTAAAACAACATGTTTTCTGCAATGCAACTCAAACTACAATGCTTGACAAAATGGTCACTAAATTCTGGAAACGGCCAAAGTATTTTGTTGATGACCCATACGAGCCATATCACACAAGAGAAGAGTTTGAGATCACAAGAAGGAAGCCAATTGTTAGAAAATAATTTGTTTTTTGAGTTTAGTTATTTTGTAGATTTTAACTGTGAATAATAATTAAAATATAATAAATATAGATTTATTTTACTGTAATATTGGGGCTGGTTGGTTGTTTTTAGTAAATTAGTGTGGGTTGGTACCTTTGTCTGCATTTTTAAAACTATTTAGTTCACACTTGAACATAAGACTTTTGTTCTCTTACAAAAAACCATGACAATGATGGTGGTTTCTTGAATACCATACCATGATATCTACACAACAAAAATCATTGGGAGTTGTTCCTGCCCTGCTAGACGGTGATTGTCTATAATTTGTAGCCCATAGTGTCCCACTGCTGGGCAAAGGCCCCCTTCCTCTTTCCCCACTTTATGATATTTCAACTTACCATCTACCACATCATAATAATATTACATACATACATACATAATGTAACTTGAGGTACCTACCTACATTTAACAAATAAATGATTTGAATTTGAAAATTCAGCTGACTTAAATGACAGTTGCATCATTCAGTATGTCAGTCGTGATGTTTTTCTTGTTTGTTTACGTTCTTGCTTTGCTTGGTTGGTTGTTTGTTTCGTTGCTTTTGTAAAAGAAAATCTCTCTTTTTAAATGATAAGATAGTAGCCAACAAGTACCTACTCAATCAAGATAAACATGAATCCGTTCTCGATTATCAGTTTTCATCAAAAAGTACGTCTGACTATCAGTTTCGTGTTGATAAGCGATATGAAACCAGGCTTATGATCATTACTCGCTCTTCATCTACTGAAGTTATAATAGTTTTTAATAATGAAATTCGTCCAATTTACTTACGCAAGTGCGCCTAAGGATCTTAGGGTCGGATACGTGCAAGATGACCAAGTTGTTGACTTGAATAAAGTCGATTCTTCACTGCCTACGACCATGCTCGAGCTTTTAAGGAACGGAGATGTTAGTAAGGTTGAAAAGTGAGTACTTATATTGCTAGACATTTAGGTCTATCATGTTGCTGATGCTGACAAACACGTAACTAGTACCTAGTTGCCATAAACCTATAAAACTTATGCACATAGTTTTTCTCAGTGTGAAATAATGCAAAACAATTTAGAACAGTGTGGTTGTGTGCTTAGGATTTTTGCTTCATTTTTCGAAAATATTGGATTGGGCAGTGTGTAGGTATGTAAATTGTTTCGGGTACACATGCAATCTTTTCTGCATTGTTTGGAGCCCTAAGTATAATGCTATTTTTTCATATGCTGTCTGTGTATTGTATAAGATAATCAACAGTAATAAAGGACAATAAACAAAATGTTGTCTGTTCATTTATATGTACTTTTTCAGCAGATTTTTAAAATTCTGTTTCATAATATCATAAAGGGAAGTAAACATAGGTTGTCTTCTAAATTTAAATCACTTAACAGATAATAAATCTTTTATGTACTTACTTATACTTAAATTACTTATAAAAGTTTGTGTGTTATATATATTATATTTTAATCATGAGTAGGTACCTTCTTCAACTTTATCTTAGTGCTGCAAACTGAGTTTAATAAGTACTTATTCACCAGTATTTTAAACAATTTTTCAGAATAATTGTTCTATAAGTAGGTACTCAACTTACCTTTTTCATTCTCTGATATAAAATTACCAAAATATAAAAGACATTGTTTTACATTTGTAACAAAACAAAAGATTGTTAAGAGTTAACAGTTCTATGTAAGTACTTATGCCAAAATTTACAATAAATTCCATTAAAAAATCTCAATTATAAATTGAGTAAATATTAACACTATCAACCTAGATCTAAGAAAAAAAGTTTGAACCCTGACACAAAATGTGTGTAAAACAAAATAAACTTCTTTTATATGACATGCACATTTAATCAGAAACTTTACAGTCATAATCAAAATTTGTGATACAAATGTTAATATAAGTACTTACACTTTTCAAGGATTTTTTTTACAAGAAAGCTTATTTTTATGGCCCTTACAGAATTCACGTGTTTGTTCCGAATACCTATTTAATCCATCTTTATGTACCACATAAAACAATTATATAAACCATGGTAATTCTAATTAGTTGTTCTTAATTTAATTGCAATATAAACATAAATTCTTAAACTGTTCAACTAAGGTTTAATTTTTCATTCTCTGATATAAACACATAACTACTTACAAACATAAATATAACACAACGTCACAATTTCAGTTAAGTTAATATCATGATTGAATCCGACATTTCTTCCACAGAATAAAATCCTCAAACCCGCCCACAGTCCCATTATCATCAGTGATTCTTCAGGCACCCATCACCAGCGTGGACAAAATCATCTGCATGGGACTAAACTACAAAGACCTTTGTGAGGCCCAGAATGTGACTCCGCCTGCTGTTCCCTTCTTCTTTAGCAAGTTTGCCAGCGCCATTGTAGGACCTTCAGATGCTGTGAGGATACGAAGTGATGTTGCTAAGGTTTGCCTTATCTTTAATTATCTTTTTTTATATTACTAGCTGTGCCCCGCGGTGTTACCCGCGGTGTGTTAGGGAATATAAATAGCCTATGTGTTAACCCAGGGTACCAAATTTCAATAAAATCTCTCCAGCCGTTTAGACGTGAAGAAGTAACAAACATACACACACACATTCGCATTTATTATTATGAGTGTGATTACTAGTGTAATGTAGAGCGGCCTATATAGCGCTATGTATAGTTAGGTAATATTAGGTTATTATAAAGAGTTACCTACAAACACAATATCAACAATAACATTTTATTTAAGTCAATAAATTTTGAGAAATATTTAAAGTTTGTTACATTTTTATATTTTATTTTCCTCTACATTATAATGTACACAAACTCTTCAGTTTGAGGGCATCCTCCCATCTGCAGGATGGGGTCTGGATCTGGATACCCCAGGAGCTCAGCTGATTGTCCGGATCTTATTTATAAATAAAAAAAATAAAAATTATTAAGTATGTACTTATTTATTCAAATACATTGAACCAAAATCAAACTCGAAGACAGGCAACAGGAAGCAGCACCCTTCGTTTACAAACTTTAGGAGCCATACTGCGATCGCCAACGCGCCTGCCTAGGCAGGTGCTAGGTTTGCACCTTATAGCAATCTGTGGAAAAAGTAGACCTACAAAATTTTTAACAGTTAATATCTTTCTTCGGCTGAAATTATGATGAAACTTACATATACAATCAATCAATTAATTCAATTATTAATATCCATCAATTAATTGACACTTTAAGACCAAAAAGGTAGGGTTAAAAAATCTAGTTATGAATCACGGTAGACCATTTTGACCTCTGTGACCTGTAAATTGAACCCAATTATGATGGTAATTGAGTTGGAATTTATATGGACGTGGGCGGTTACAGCAGGATATCTCTATAACGGTGGGATGGGCTCAATCTATTCTGATTGTGAACTGTCGGAAATTTAATGCAGCTACTATATTGAGGTGATAAAAGATCCTGCTAGACTACTCAAACTGCTGCTATCTCTGTCGCAACTAGTATTTTAGACCGAGAGGATGCTTAACAAAATACTCTTTCACAAGCCACGCATCGGAAGACGCAGAGTAGGCAGGTGATCAGCCGACCTGGTGAAGGCTGCGAGAGTACACTGAATGAAAGTCGCTCAAGACCAGTCGTTGTGGCGATTTATGGGGAAGGCCATATGTCCAGCCGACACACTCATCAAACGGCCCGAGATGGGTGGTGGCAGCTGCAGAGGCGAGAAGGGGAGGGAACAACATCAACAACAACAACAACAAGCACGAAGCTGATAGCAGCTGAGCTTTGGAAGGACACCTGACGCTGATAATCTATGGTTCCGAGGTCCTTCCTAAAAACGCCAATACGGCTACCAGGGCGTTTGAAAGAAAAAGGCCTATTTCAAGCAGTTTATGTCTTTCGTTCGTCTGATGATGGAAATGTACTTACGCACATCAACACTGTCTAGGAGTATTTTGGATTCACTATTTCCACTGAAAACTAATCAAAAACAACAAACAACACATATGTTACAACAATTACCTTTATAAACCCCATCTAGCAGATTTCACTGATGGTCAGTATAGTCTGATAAATGGGCCCCACAAAAAAACATACATTTTCCTTGCTACTTTTAACTTTCAGCAAATTAAGCAAATCCAAAATATACCGTAAAAATAGACAAAATAGACAGTTCTGACGAGTATACTTCAGCATTTTAAGTAATTACGTATTTTTTGTATTGTTTCCAGCAAGTAATGTGGGAGGTAGAGTTGACAGCAGTGATAGGCAAGGAAGCGAGCAACGTGAAGGCAGCAGATGCTTACGACTACGTCTTCGGCTATACCATAGCCCAGGACATCAGCGCACTGGACTGGTTAAAGGAAAACGGAGGACAACTGCTTTTGGCTAAGGTAAATCTGCTCTTTTTTTAGGATACCGTACCGTTATAGAGAGTAAGTATAATCTTGTTGTCCGCTTTGACTGAAATCTTTCAGGGTTGAATCTTTGAGAGAAATCTTTGTCTGATTCAGGAATGTATGTATGAACCCGTTCAACCGTCGAACTTCGTGGCATCCGTCTGAAAATAATAATAATTATAAATTATAGCACGGAAAAGTTATTATACTTACTGTAAAGTTTCATCAAATTCTGATAGTAGATTTTCCATCATACTGCAATAAATCTCAAATGATACAAAAATTCACTCATACTTTCGCATTTAAAATATTACTGGTTAAAATTCAGTATTGTCGTAACATAGATGTCACACTACATCCCATCTTTTTCATGATTTCGATCACCCGAAGGACGGGCAGCAACGTTTTTAAAATGCCATACTGCAATTACCAACCCGCCTGCCAAGCGTGGCAAAAAAAGCAATCTCCTCATCCCAAAATGTTTGTCCTTGAGACGATCTAAGAGCGATCGACTGAGGTGATGATGAGGATAAAACTCCGCTTTTCCCTCCAGTCAATGGACACATTCTGCCCTCTGGGTCCGTGGATAGTGACGGGCGACGAGGTCGGCGACCCCGCGCGGCTCTCCGTGCGCTGCTCCGTGAACGGACAGCTGAAGCAGCGCAGCAACACCGACCAGCTGATACATGGAGTACCACAAGCCATCGAGAGGCTGAGCTCGTGAGTATAGTGGCTCGTGTGTGTGTGACGTCACGCGAGGGTGAACGGAGAGCTGAAGCAGCGCAGCAACACCGACCAGCTGATACATGGAGTACCACAAGCCATCGAGAGGCTGAGCTCGTGAGTATAGTGGCTCGTGTGTGTGTGACGTCACGCGAGGGTGAACGGAGACCTGAAGCAGCGCAGCAACACCGACCAGCTGATACATGGAGTACCACAAGCCATCGAAAGGCTGAGCTCATGAGTACTGATCTGAAGCTAATAAATGCTACTGCGAAATTCCCGTTCTGCTGGCTGGAAATAAAAAAAAATATGTTAAAATTCCCGAGCTTGTGCAGGAAAATTTCTCGTCGAATCTAATGAAAAGCAGAGTATACAACTATGGTGTGAAGTTTTTCGAGCTTCGAGTGTTATTACAACCCGAGCTTGTTCAAGTTTCAACCCTTAAACTTTCATTGCGCTAGGGAACATGAGCACCCTCTTCATAATACAATCACTTCCCATGCTTGTTACACACGCATCAACATTGTCTAGGATATTTTGAATTCACGCAATCCACCGAAAGCTTATCAAAAACAACACGTATAGTACCTTTGTAAAGCCCAAATACCACTAAAATACACATAAATGTGCTACTTTCAATAAAGTTTTAGCAAATCGGAAATATCCCTAGACATAACCCACATCCTCCCAGGGTCCCTCGACAGTGTTGATGAGTATTATAATATATTTCGTCGTTATTTCAGGGTAATGACTCTTCTGCCAGGCGACCTGATCCTCACCGGCACCCCGCTGTCCGCGGGGGGCGGGGTGCGGGGGCTGCGCGCGGGGGATGAAATTGTTAGTGAAATACAGAATGTGGGAGTGCTCACTACTAGGGTTGAAGATTTTTGATTGATTAAAGATGAAACTCAAAATTTGGTAGCAGAATTTAGTACGGAGCCCAGCACATTTTTTTGGAAAATCACCTCTATGTACTGTGCATAGAGTATCTGTGGTATTCAGGTAGGTCAAAGATTTTATCAATGTAAAGCTACGAATAATAAAACTTATATTATTATAAGATGTAAAGTAACATTTAAAGGTACTTACTTACTATAATTTTATTATTTTCAATTTATTTATGAATATTTTATACTTATATATGTTAACAAACAGTTATAATATTTTTTAAAACATATATGTACTTATTCAGAGTGATTTGTTATTGTTATAAATAAATGTAAAAAAAAATTGTTTGTTTGCTTTTCACTAAATGTATTTTTTACATTCTACTGTTCTACTCTAAGAAAAATTGATTATCTTAATTGCTTATTGTAGTAATAACTCACTATTTCCTACTTTAGGTTTAGGCTACGAACAAATAATAGGTACTCAAGAAGGTAACTCTCCTACAAAACCGCTTCAAGCGGTGTGGGTGCTTCGTTGCAATTGCAGTTAGGTAATTTGTTTGCGTAAGTGGAACCAAAATCGAAGCGGTTTTGTAGGAGAGTTACGCTTCCTGAGTATTGTTGTTCGTAGGGTTTAGGTTAATATTTGAACTGCAGGGCACTTCTGAAGTAGCTGTGTCGAGGGGGTCTATGTCCTCTCCAGTAGTGGACGTTTTTTGGTTATTTACAGGGTGTTTCTGACAAGGCGGTAATAAATCAAAGGAGGGATTCTGCTCACATACCTAACAACTTTCCCAAAGCAACATGGGTCGAAATCTCAAAACAAAAATCAGCCCGTACATTGACCCCGTCAGCTGATCGAACCAATGTAAGGAACAGCGGTTATGTTTTTAAGATTTTGACCCATGTTGCTTTGGGAAAGTTGTTAGTTATGTTGAGCAGAATCCCTCCTTTGATTTATTACCGCCTTGTCAGAAACACCCAGTATAAGCCTTTAAAAGAAACATAGGTACAGGTATGTACAGTGGCGGTCTAGGACGGTGTAACACTGCCGGTTTTTCTGTATTGCAAAGTAGCTCTTGTTCTTTGGCATTACAGTTTAGGGCGCACGAGACATAGACAAATCTGTTACGCCGTCCTAGATCGCCACTGTACAAGCCTATATACCAGACTAAGGCTGTGTTCACACTGGAGCTATAAGGATTGTGGTCCGACAGAGAGAACAAAGCCTAAAACGCAGCCTAAGTCACTACCTACACACATTCAAAGAAACTTTGAGCTTCAATATCAATACATAGTATACAATCGTATTATAGTACAAAGTCGCTTCCCGCGTCTGTCCCTATGTATGTTTATATCTTTTAAACTATGCAACTAATTTTGATGCGGTCTTTTTTAATAGATAGATTCAATAAGAAGGTTTATAAGTATAATTACATGAGCAACATAGTAATAGACCAGGCGGTACGAAGTTCGCCGAGTCGACTAAGTAAGTAGTTAAAATATAAGTACAACCCACACCAGAGAGATGGGAACACGCTACGGCCCACACTGATGTCATGACTGTCTTCTTCGTATATCTCTTAAAATAAATTGACCTCTTAACCTGCCATATAGATACCTACATAACGAATTATTAATTTCTCGGTAACGTACCATTCTTTGGAAGATTATGGTCAAAAGATAGTCTGTCCACTCTAAGCTCGCTGATTGGTGAATGGGCTCCGCAATTGGACCAATCGGCGTCTTCCGTTCGCACAGGAAACCGTTCACCGACCCCCCTTTTGTGCCGCATTAAATTTAATACGAGCTAAGGGGAATTTTATTGGATTAAGTGGGACATACGGGCGCGTCCATCATAACTTGACACTTGTATCGTAACTGTAGCTTTTTAAACAGATGTCTCGTTAGAGTGGTGTTTAGGTCAAGAAGATTCACTGATACTTCTATGCAATGGCCCGCAGATTTTGAATTTTAGTTTTATAACAGGATATTGTAGTTTAGTCGAGAGTGCAGCAATTTTGTCATTGGCACACATCTTTTGTTACAAATTATTATCTTTGTTGTTCTTGTTCCTATTGCTATTTTATGTTCAATGAATTCACTTAAATCAATATATATAAAACTCTTCCGTTACTGACTGACTGACTGACAGACAACGCAGAGCCGAAACTACTGGGCGTAGCGGGCTGAAATTTTGGATGTAGGTTCCTTAGGGAGTGTAGGTGAGCACTAAGAAAAGATTTCCCGAAATTCCCATGGGAACGGGAAAAAACTGGATTTTCGTGTTTATGAGAAATCTGCGCGGGTGAAACCGCTGGGCAGCCTCCTCTAGTATACTTATAAACGGCTAAGTGCGAGGGCTCGCGCTGAGAAGTTTTCGGTTATATGCGTTTATCTCTCAATTTACGTACTTATTTGTTTGAAGTTTTAATTTTTTGTTAATATTCTTTGGACAATAAGAAAAATCTCGTGCAAACATTTCATTAAGATTTATTAAGCTTTTTCGGATATATAAGAGCCTTTGTCAGACAGATAGACGGCCGGACGAGAAGTTATACAGAAAAGTGAGAAAAAGCAACCCAAAAGCGATTTGTTACTGGAAACCCCTAAGATTTTTGATCAAGAAAAAGATTAGTTCAAAAAGCAATTAATTATACCTTTACCATACTTTCGGACGTCGCAGAATCGGCCGCCCGAAGCAGACCTGGCGCCGCGCGGTGGAACAAGAGGCTCCCACACTCGGAGCACCGTGGGGCGAGATGGAGGAGGTTGCCCAAGACAGGAGCAAGGGGCGAGCTTTACTGAGAGTCCCTGTGTGTCCCTGATGAGGGATAAAAGGACATCATCATCATCGTCACACTTTTGAAAGACAGATGCGAAGTTCTCCGGAAGATGTTTTCTTCTAATCTTCTTCTTCTCTTTGTAGCAAATAACCGAATCCTCATTGATAAGCACTTAAGCAGCAGGAGTAAGTTGAAACACTCCTGCGGCACTAGTACTTAGGAACAAGATTCAGTTCTTCTTTATATTATTCATCTCGTCTTAAAATAATGTTTCCTGTCTTCTTAAAATTATTCTTCTTTCTTCAGTTTTGGCTTTGTTTTCTAACTTTAAATTTACTGTGCAGTAAAAGCATTAAGTCATTATAGGACACAAGGTATGTATCTCTAAGGCCTCATTTAGGGGCACGCGGGGCGCGTCTTGCTGCGTAAAGCAACGCGAGCGGTGCGGCGGTGCCCGCGTCTTTCAACGCTTCAAGATCAAAAGATAGGCCTTTGTTCAATATAGTAGGTACAACGAGACGCGTCGGCGCCCGCGCCCCTAAATGAGGCCTTATTGAAAGTCGAGAATTTGTTAATGGTAAAATTTTCCTTTTCTAAATAACCATTTCAAAATGTTAATTTATCTGTAACATTGTATCTTGTAACATTGCATCTGTTGCATAGAAAAGCGCCTGAGTGATTTCTGGAGCAAAATTTGGTTGAGTTTTGCCCAATGTTTTTTACTCATAATATTTGACTGATAACGCATGCACTCAAGCTCAAGGCCTAAAGATAACAAGACTATAACTAAGTACTAAGTAGGAATAATAAAGTTTTTACAATAACATTTTTAACATTGACTACCTCCGTGTTCAGAGTTGGCATGTCAGTGATTTGATTTGACTGTGACTTGGAATGATCGCCTTGTTCCATCAAAGCCGGCTGAACATTATTACATCATTGCCCATAAAAAAATTAAGCAAAAGATTATCTGACTTGGCTCACATTTTTTATATTGCCCATGGTTATATTAAAAGTTATATACCCGATTCATTAAGAGTCCTTTACGCGAACAGTGGCGCCACTCTAGAAAAATGCTCCATAGTGGGTTTAGAAAAGTGGCCACTTTTGGCAACAAACAGTAATACATATAAAACAGTCTTAACGTAGATATTATTTGAAATACTACAAAAATTCTAGGGATCAAGATTTAATGCACTAGGGAGCTTGATGAGTTTTTTTCATAAAAAGCCTCACTTTAGAAGATATGATTTATTTTCTAAAGTGGCGCCACTCTTTGCGTAAAATGACTCTTAAGAACACATCAAAAGAAAAGAATCGAAAATGCTGTACTTACACATAACATGAAACAGATTTTGCTGTTGATTATAAGTACTTAATG
Organism: Euspilapteryx auroguttella; assembly: GCA_951802225.1. Taxonomy (NCBI): domain Eukaryota; kingdom Metazoa; phylum Arthropoda; class Insecta; order Lepidoptera; family Gracillariidae; genus Euspilapteryx; species Euspilapteryx auroguttella. Next base: position 3,127,947 of record OX637663.1, on the reverse strand, counting down.
TCTGAAACATTGGCGATTGGCGCTAGTATCGGTGTACTAGTACTTTAATAGACCTCTTAATTTACCTAGTAATTAGTTCATTCAAACATGATACGGGTGAAAAACATAGTTTCTTGTTATTTTATAGTTTTAACGGCAATTTCGTTCCTGTTTGGCCTCGACCAAACGAGCAGCCCGCAACTAAAACAGAAAAGGCACAGTAAGCCGCAAAATCAATTAAGATCGTCTGGAGCCCTAATTAGCTCTTGGGTAATGTACTGTAATGACTTGACATTGTATGTCTGTACTGCTCTGACCAGAGGGCAGAGAGCGAGATGAACATCAACAAAAATCGGCTACTTACACTACATGACAAATGTTAAAAATAAATAGCCGAAGCGTGTCAACCGCGCTATCAATGTAGGGTTACGCGTCGCCATTTATTGGTCATCAGTTGCTTACAAAACTTGCTACCATGGAAGTAAGACTACTTGCTTCTCACTAACGAATTGCGTGATCTACATAATACTATTAAACTCATTACAACCGATAGACGTCCACTGCTGGAAAAAGGTCTCTCCCAAAGATTGCCACAAGGACAAACATTGTGGAGGGAGTTTGCCATTAGTGACCAATTCGAACTGAATGTATGGAATTTATAATTAGGTGCCAATTCGAAGGAACCCATCGCCAATTTACTAAGGAGACGTGAAGTGACAAATTCTCGTGACGTCATGAAATTCAATTTGAATATGACGTAGCATGGTGCTGAACGATGCGCTTGCATTGGGTACCTACTACCTATTTAGTTGAGAATTTCTTGTGTCAAATAAAAATAGACAGCATATAATATTTATGGTAGTCAGTACACCAACCCAAATTGATCCCATCCGCATTTGTAGACCAAGGAATAAGATAAAATTGGCTATTTCCTAATTTACATTAAGTCTCAACGAATATGAACTTGTTTCAGAATTCAGATGAAGAGTAATATTGGTAATACTTCAATGAGAGTAAAAAATACTTAAGACAACTAAAGATACATAGCATAGCACAGTTAAAGAAGCCAACCGCAAAAAAAAAAATCTTCTGAACAGAGGACATATCAAAAAAAAAAGAAACAGTATCATGTCGGACCCACAATACCCCTGATGATATTCCTTTCTTCCACAAGATAATGTAGCCTAGTATATTTTTAGGGCAGTGCTGTATAGCAAGGAAACCAGCAAATTTTTTATAGTGTTCTCTCCTTCAAATCATAATAAAAATTTATTTATCATTTCACAAGCAAGCATGGCAAACCATGAGACCAAGTTACTCTATGCCATGACACTATTCCAAAAGTTATTTAATGTTGAAGCTTTAGAACTATAACCCCTGACCAAAAAATAGATAAGTAGACCGGTCTAAATCAACAATTTGATATTTAAATCTATTCTATTGAATTAGACGTATTTAACTCTATTTGTGGTAGAGCCGTTTATACTTACCTAAAATATTTACACCAATCATGAGAGTTTGGATAACCAGCAGGTTTATTTGGTTTAAAAAATTAGTAAAAGTAAGTTAAGTAAGTAATTTTAATTGTCAATAAATTTTATAATATCCGGGATAGCACACAAATAACGAGTTTTTTGAACTTCCTTTAATCGATAATCGTTGTTTAATTCTAATCTAAGAAGTTAAAATTCCAAGTATAAAGAGGCCTTTGTACGGCTTAATTAGGAATTACTGAGTAAGTAAGTATAAAAGATATAATGCTGTGTTTTACAGTTTTCCAGTCATATCAATAAGAGCGTAGCATACTCATCTATCCTACCCACATAACAAGGAAGATGCTCTCTATCCTACTCACAGAACAAGGAAGATCCTCTCTCTTCAATACTTAATATAAAGAAAGCATTTTCTATTACCTATATTAAAACTCAAATTAGCTATAGTACAAAAATAAATCAACGCTCTATGTTTAGAGCTTTGTTTCCTCTGGCAGCTAATGCAACATTCTAATATCTTGATCTAATACTTTACCAAAAGGCATGATTTGCTCTAATGAAAATAATCAAAATGCAGCTTTTGATATGCGTAACGTGTGCGTAACCATGTATGTTCCCAAACTCCCAAACAAATGCTTTGAAAAAATAACAAGTGAACATCTGCGTGCGAGCGCAAACGTCTACGGGATGAATGACCGTACACGCTTTCGGGCGAGTTCGTAATTTAAAAAATTAAAAACACTCCTTTTAATTGCCTTCAAGTGTAAACTACACGGCCAGTATGATGTTTAGTTCATGAAATAAGGTCGGTCGACCGCGCTTTTTAACGACCGTTTTGGACTGAACTGAATTTACACACTTTTACATCACTCCTACAAAGATTTTATTTACCGTTTAGCTAAATCAAGAATAGAATAATAAATTTGGAAGGAATCAGGCTAGCTTGGCCCCCTAAGGCATTAATTATTTTATCAGAGTTCTTTTAGTTAGAAGTAAGTACGTACCCCAATTTTTTTAACCCAACAAACAACTTACAGCAGTGCAGCGTGAATTTAAATGTACATGAATCGATTTTAACTCAGCAGTAACGTTATCGTCTAGTACTTTTCTTAGAATTTTAATGCGTAACTTTTAGCGCAATACAATAAATACATGGGTACAAATCTTGTCGATCAACAATTAAAATTCTTTAAATATGCTTCGATCATCAGATCAGAGTAATTTATCGTTTCATTTGTATTTCATGTGAGTGCCCAGGAATTCATTAAATAGATAATATTGTTTGTTTATCTTTAGAAACTTGACCCTGTCGTGTTTCGAGATAATGAATTCCTAACATGACTTCATATTTAAGTAAAAGGTATGCAGATTTCGCTACGAATCTTCAACGCTGAACTTTTTTTAAATATTACTGCCCTGGGATATAAAATATTATAAGTTACTTGTTACAGATTGTGAAGTTACAAGTTATCTTACTTTTGAATAAGTTTAAGTTTAAAAACCTTTTTATAATCAAGCTTTATATCGTTAAGTTATTTTTTGAGTTATTTTCAGCTAGGCCTCTCATTCGAAAGCCATATTGTAGTAGGTAGTATACTAAAAACAACTCGAAAAAATTCCCAGATTATTCGATAGCTTGCTACTGCGATACTATTCCTATAGGATCAAAGATTACGAGACTCGCGATTCTTGACACCATCGTATTAGAATAGTAACAATTATACTTCTATTCTATTACTATTCTATTACAATCGTTATTTTATGAGATTAGACCCTGTATGTACCTAACTAAATAGTAATAAAAGCTAAGGTTACTTATTTAGCCATCTTCCAACCTTTATGAAAATTGGCAGCTGTATGTAGTTCTGATGACAATACATTATTTGGGACTGTCGAACTGATCTGATTAATATGGATCCGGAAGATAGGCACTGGCATTCCGTAATGGAATATCGTGTTATAGCCATGTTTGGACTTGTTAGAAAAGTCTTGTAATGAACTTTGACCACGATTAGGTGTTAAGACCCGTTGATGAAGCCTGAAGATATGGACTGGCATTTTATGATAGAATATCGTATTATATCGGTGTAGAACTGAGCTTAGGAATGTACTAGATGGAAGCTATTTTAGCAGAAACGGAGAACTACTACTCGTATTACTTCAACAATAACAAACTAATCATATGAGAGACAGAGACAAACTCATAAACTCTATATAGCCTAAAAAGCTTTTAGCATTTTCTTGTCTTTGTTTTTTGCTATTTTGCCTACTATATTGAGTCCAGCTGGACTCAAAACCATACACTTATACACACATACACATTTGATGACTGCTCGCATTCAGGTTCTTCTATCCTCCGTCTATAGGAAGCGCAGCGTTCTACTTTGTCTATGGGTATAGAACTTGTAGGAAAGTTCTTGTTTGATCACAACTTTGACCACATAAACATACAGGCGACTATTGTCGTAAGGCAAGGCACAAGGCAAACCATTGTTTACCTGAGCCAATTGGTGGGCACATTGAACTACCTCGCCTCTCACAGTATAGGATACTTTACCAAATAAGGTATCAATAGCGATTAGATTAGATGTAGTCTAATTGACTTTCAATAAGTGATATCTTGTATCCTATATTGAATAAAGAATTATTTGTATTTGTATATTTGTATAAATAAAGAACGTGTCAGTTTTTTTAACATACCTAACCTATGAATAACGTGTCAAAATGAGAACAAGAGTGAGGTTCATCACTCTTCATATTAACGCTGCCGTCGATTATCAGTTATTCTTCGTTGCAGACATTTGACCTTAGTATCTTGACTTGAGACGTTGCCACCCCATGTTATCTTGGACGCGTTTACTGGGTTACTTTGAACTTTAAAGTTTTAATTAGTAAGTATCATCATCAATACTAAGTATAAAACTAAGTCTCTTCCCGATTCTGTCCTTATGTATGCTTAAATCTTTAAAACTACGTAATGAATTTTGATGCGGTTTTTTTTATAGATAGAGTGATTCAAGATGAAGGTTTATAAGTATATTACATGCACAAAATAGTAATAGGTTAGGCAGAATGAAATTCGCCGGGTCGACTCTTAGTATTAAAATAATTTTCAAAAAATAACCAAGTTTTCTATTTTCGTAACTAATTAAAAGTCACTCGCTGTCTAGAGTCTTCTCCCGGCGTTTGTTCATTGACTTGTAATCTTCTAAATGCTTAATGGTGTGTTTGTCTGTTTTCTAAGTACCTAGGTGCCTGCGTTTAGATACTGTGTGTTGTATGTATATAATAAAAATCATAAATAAAGATACCGTATAATTGAAAAGTTTTTAATGTAGAGATAACGCATTTTATAAAAACATGGTTCAAAATAAGTAAGTAGGATTTCTAATTAATATTAAAATATGTATGAGTATATTTAAATTTTGAAACACTAGTTTTGATATTTTTTTGTTAATTCATAATTCCGTTACATTTTTAACAAGTCCCAAAGTGACTGAACTGTTAAAATTTTATTCATTAAAATTGCAAATTATGTTTTTTTTTTAAATTAACTAAATTATTTAAAGTCTAAACTAACTTATAAATTGGCATTTAGTAATAAAGAATGGGTAGTTGTACTCCCCTAATAAAATTAATATAATTATTCACGCAATCCCCCATCACAATTAATAAAAGCACGAATAATATGCGGGTAGGTGACGTAAATTCACCGTGATGAAAATGATCTACCAAAAATCTGATTACGTTCTAAGTACTAAGTTTCAATTCATAAAACTAATATTCTATGCTAGCAAGGATTAGATCGTCTATAATTGAACTCTACATGTGATACGTTACAAATTGACCAATCAAATTAGCGAATAGTGCTAGGCGCACAAAATTCTTTCATCATAGCATCTCATAAGAAAACGAAATAGGTAAACAACTTTGAAAAAAGAACTCACGATTGAATTCGAATGAATCCGTTATCGAACACTGTTTTATATCAACCAACACTTTAAATTCTTCTTTTTTCGATTGTAAAGCACGACCGGCGCGTTCCTAATTTGAAATTCAACTGAAAATATTATAAAAATGTTGCGTGGCGTGCGCACGCGGCGTTTTCGTCACTGACTGCGCCTTAACTAACTTTGATTGGCCTTAAATAGTGAGTTGGCGATTATTATCTACTTTGGGCCATTGTATGGGCAATGGGGATGATGCCTCTTTACATGTATTGTAGTAGTTTTTTAAATGTTTTCTTTTGAAATTATTAGCTTATAATAACCTCTTACTTATTGGTTGACAAAGGTTGTAAGTGGTCGACTAATAAAAAATCAGTAATACTGTTAACTTTTAAATCAATCTTATCTCTATCTTACACCTATTTAATAAATAATGTAGGTATCTACTTAAATTTCAACAATTATTTAATTAATTAAAAATTACTAACAATTTGGTCAAGTTATTGAAATTATCTTTTTAAGGTGATCGCTTTCCCATATAAACTAAAAGTCCTAAGACGTGAAAACCGGACTTAATACGGAATAAAGCTTAAAGCTCATCGGCTCTACCACAAAAAGTGTTAAACGTCTAAATCACTAGCCTAGGTTTAAATCACATTCGTCATACAAATTGGCGATTTAGAACGGTCTATATTTTTGTGGTAAGGGGGTTTAGATCAATGTGTTATCTTCTTTTATCCCATTAGGAAAGGCAGTTACAATTTACACTCTACTTCCTTCTTACAACGTCGTTTCCGGCGGAAGGACCTAGTTGCATTCTTGGTTAAAAATTTAATATGGTTAAATTAACCCCACTTAAACCAAAGCACACGTAACCAAGGAAATTACAGTTAATTTCGTTTATGTACCTACTTACTAATTATGTACGACTTTTTCTATTGACTGCATTTTTTTTCGGATCGGACACACACATTATAATTCTTCTTCCTGCCAATGACAAATAGTAATAATAATAATAATAATAATAATAATAATAACACATCACACTCAGAGCCCCTAACTAGGAAGAACCTGTATCTAGGGCGCCCGAAACACACACAGAGACGAACATCACACCCAGACCGGAAACAAACATCGATATTCATCATATCAATATTCAAAAAAAAAAAAAAAAAATATGTACAAAAAATAAATATATACCTACTTATTATGCCCGTAATATTAATCTCAGTTTAAACTGTTTTGGAAGTTTTAACTGCAACTGTCTCTTATTGTTTACAGCTTGGCAACGGTGTCTTGAAACGGAACCATTTTTATCTTAATTTGAAAAACCTAATAAAAAAAATACATCTTGTGAACAGATCATGAATTTGTAGATTTTTGATTTTGACTAACTTTGGGCTTAAATTGTGTTTTATATTTGGAGAAAATTAATAATGAATTATTACTCCACATACAAAGTGGCGCCTCCTTCTTTTTAAGTTATCTGTGCCAAGCTGTATATTAGAAAGAAAGTGACAGATGCGACGGTTAGGTTTAAACCAAGATGGATCTTACGGGCCTTAGAAAAAAAAAAGATTGTGAAGATTTCATCCCGGAAACCAGACCACACAATATTTTAGAACTTATCGTTTATTTAGTCAATGCACATTAATTCTGAAGTGAAGTCTTAGTGTCGTCGTATTAGGTAGGAAAGGAATGGCTACAAAAAGAAAATAGCCAGACGTGACCTACTTAAAACGAAAACACCAAAAAATCTGCAGCTCCAACACCAACCGAAGAATCATTATTGTGATTTTAAGTAAGCAACAAACGACTACGTTTTGTGAATTAGTCGAATGAAACCTACTTAGGAACACAACAATAAATTTTGCTCCACGAAGTACGAGGTTGAGATGAACCTATTAAAGGAGTGGGCACAGAATATGGGATAAATTGTGCACTGTGCCGCCGCAGCCTCCAGAGGAAAGCTGGAGAGGGAACCACGTGCCTTCCCGATGATAAAGCTGGACAGCACCCCCCGACAGAAGCTGTACACAGCTAGGCATGGATGACTCCGGATGATGATCAGCCGGGGGATTTCTAGTGGGTGTAAGTCCCAAATACTGTCGCCCGCCACCCCTCCGTCAAAAGAATAAGGATAGGATGAATTGGAAGTAAATCTCTTAGTTGCAGAAGCTAAGACGAGGGGTCTTAGCTTCTTAGCTTTCTTCTTTTTTCAACATATTACAGTAGACTGGTTAGGTACTAAGACGCATAGTAGTTTTGTCTCTGTGTCAAGTAGGTAAAGTACGACTACATTATAGAAAATAGTCGAAGAGAACCTACTTAAAACATTGACAATGTTTCTGGAGTGTACCTAGTCCCGGTTTTTAAATTAGTACCTGTTTACTTAACTTAAAACATGTATTTTAATAATGCAAAAAATATCCTTAATGTATTTTTAGTAGTACTAGTTGACCCGGCGAATACCATAATGTTGTGCATGTGCATACATTTAAACCTTCCTCTTGAAGCACTATAATATTTATTATTAAAAAACCGCATCAAAATCCGTTGCGTAGTTTTAAAGATCTAAGCATAAATACGGTCAGACAGCGGGAAGCGACATTGTTTTATAATTGTAACACAGAATACATAATAATTGTAGTGAAGATAAAAGTAAGTAAGTAGACATACCTTATTGTTTTCACTTCCAGTCCTTCTATTTCTCAAGTTGCTCCAGAAGTCCATTTTTCAATCGTTGCCGCTCGCAAGTCAAAATGAATACATTTACTCCACAAACACTAACATTGTAAGCGTAACTAAACTTTTATATTAGGTGCCTAACAAAAATTTTATTTCAAAATAAATTTTAATTTACGTAGAGACGCAGGTCAGTGATCGGACTAACAAGTGAGACCAACGCTCTATACGCAAAGAAGTCGTTTTGAAACTCTAATTTTCTGAATTCTCTTGTAACGACCGTTTTCATTAAACTATCTATCGATATACAGGGTGTTTCTGACAAGGCGGTAATAAATCAAAGGAGGGATTCTGCTCACCATACCTAACCCACCTACACTTATTTAGTTCTATTCAGCTTTTGCTCATAGAAAACAACTATTTTGTATTCTGTCTCTTTTGTAGATTGAAGACGAATACGCATCCGTTCAGCTTTCGGATGCGCACGCGTCTCCATTGGATAGTCTCATATGTACAAAAGCTGAATAGAGCTGAATAAACTCACACTCTCTAAATCGTATGAAATTGACAGCTATTTATCTCGATTTATAGTATTCTGAAAACGGAAGTACGAAACCGTAACGTAGACTCTCAGAATAAGGACTTCCTTATTCTGAGCGTAGACTATATTCTACCACTGTTAAAAGGTAACTGTGATATATTTGGGATGAAAATTCGTTTTTATCCCCGGATCCTTATCTTTAATCTCTCGTTAGCTAATCGATGTCCGGAATTATGTTGTTGTTTGTTTTCCAATAAAGAATTTGAAAAGGTGTTGTTTTGATATTTTAATTGTGTTTAATAATATCCTAATGAGGGGTGGCTTATCTTTAAAGTGTTTTGAAAAATGTTGTTTTGACAAATAATGAAAAGAAAAAAAAACGCTTTGATCCTCTTAAGTAGGTACTTATATTAAATAACTAAGTAAAAGCCAAAACCCATGAAACACTCCTAGACCCAGTTATCAAACATCGATATCCATCAGAAGATTGATAGGTACACATACCTACCTACTTGCCTTAAAACTACTTTATGTGCCATCATCATTTCAGCCGTCCACTGCTGCTGGACATGGGCCTCCCCTATAATAATAACACATCACACTCAGAGCCTCTAACTAGGAAGAACCTGTATCTAGGGTACCCGAAACACACACAGAGACGAACACAACACCCAGACCGGAAACAAACATCGATATTCATCATATCAATATTCGCCCCGCCCGGGAATCGAACCCAGGTGCACACTTTTACTCAGTCCACATCACTGCCAAATGAGCCACGGAGCAGTCCCTATAAATCGGCGTCTTGAGGTTGATCTACCCGACCCTTATTCAGTATGTTACTCCCGCAGGTATCGTGGCACACGAGGCTCTACGGGGCCCATGTTTGGTAGATACTTTTCGTTAGTTTCCTTTTTATGTTTAAGTTAAAGGTAAAACTTTTTATGTTTAAGTTAAAAAAAAAGGACCTGAAATGAGCACGGTTCATTATTTTTAAATTTGTTTTCAGAAATCAGTCCAGTATTACTATGCCTACCGTGTCTTAAATTTTCCTTCATGATAAAAAAGTAACCGTGTATGTATACGCATTTCGGTTACCAGTATATTTGTTTATTATTTTATTTAATTTAATTTTCAGTTACGTTATTATTTAAGTTACACAGTTAATCAATATATATAAAACTCTTCCGTTACTGACTGACATACAACGCAGAGCAGAAACTACTGGGCGTAGCGGGCTAAAATTTGCATGTAGATTCCTTAGGGAGTGTAGGTAAGCACTAAGAAAGGATTCTGCGCGAGTGAAACCGCGGGGCAGTCTAGTCTTTGATAATGTCCAGGAAAAAAAACAAAAAAGATTTAATCCAGGTTTTTATGTACAGTTTAGAATTATATACAAAATAAATACGTTATACTTAAAGATAACGGGGTCGTTATAACCGCGGCGACAAGCTGGCCCCTTTTTTTTTTTTTTTAGGCGGGGAAACTCCTAACGAGTACCCTGCAGCCCCAGGGGGAGCCGCAGGGTTATGTGGGGTTCGCACCCACTAAAACCCCGCCGGTGTCCTCCTCGGCTGTTAGCAAGGGGGTCACGGGAGATCTCTCGAACTTTGTGTTCAACTCCGCGACCCCCTCCAGCGACAAGCTGGCCCCTTGTCACGTTGGTAATAAACCTCACGTTCGTACCTCTGCCTAACCCTTCGGGGAATAAAAGGCGTGAGATTATGTATGTATGTATGTACTTAAAGATATATTACACCTAAAACACACATGAAAAATTAAATTACATAAATCGTAGCATTCTAATTTGATTAAGTAAATTATATAGGTAGTTATTTAAAATTACACTTATTACTTTTAATAAAAGAGTCAAGAGAAAATACCTACCCAGTACCTACCTAAATTAATAAACTTTATATTTTATGGAAGTTTCTTGATATTTTTTGTTGGCGAAACGCGTACAAAGAATGAAGACTTTTTCATACAAACAGAAATGACAAATCAAATAAGAACTTTTTATCAAAAATTAAACGGCCGAAAAAACTAAAAAGCTTAAAAATTATAGGGAAACATTTTCTTTTAAGAGCTTGACACGGTTGAAACTAACGTCAATCCCGATAAATAATTAGTACCTTCTGTTCTAAACTATGGCCGAATTCAAAAATATGCGTCTTTGACTCCCTAGATAATCTTGCTTAGATTTTTTAAGGCCCTGGCGGGTAGCCTCCAGGTTCCAAATCTTAAAAAAAAAACGATGACACGGTTACAATATTGAAATTTAAAATATATGATAACTATTCTAAATCTAAAAGTAGGAAAATAAAATAAAATAATACAGTGCAGGGTATGGCGAGCTGGTAAGAGGTCTTCTCTTCTCTTCTTGTTCATCTAGCAAGGGACGAATATAGTTAAGCGAGTTCATTTTGCGATCGTCAAAACGAGCAAAATATACAAACACTGCCCGTTAGTGACGGTCACAAACCAACTTCGCCTAACAGACTCTTCTTATTATTCTTCTTTCTTCCTCTTCTTGTTTCTTCCTTCTTGGTGTGATTTGATTTTTTACTGACGCCATCGTTGTGAAGGCGGGTCCTTGACTGGAATCCTCAAGGAAAGCGGAAACGTGGCCGCCCTAAACAGACCTGGCGGCGGACGATCACTGCAGAAGCGAAGGCGATAAAAATGACCTAAGGGGCTATTACGGCCACATGCAATATTGCTTTTCGTCCTCTTTGTGTTTTTTGTATTAACTTTGTCACTCTAGAGGACGAAAAGCAATATTGCAAAAGCGGCCGTAATAGGCCCTCTGAAGCGAAGTAAAGCGCGAAGCTCAGACCGCTCGGGATGGCGACGTACTGTGGACGCCCTTTTCCCTCACTAGGGGACATCGTTGTGGTTCTGTGAGGGGCCATGCATGGGTCCAGTGGCGGTCTAGGACGGCGTAACAGATTTGTCTATGATCTCGTGTGCCCTAGACTGTAATACCAAAGAACAAGAGGTATTTCGCAATAAAGAAAAACCGAAAGTGTAATGCCGTCCTAGACCGCTACTGTACCTAGCGTATAAAAGGAAAAGGTAACTAACGGAACACTCGAAGGATCGGCGGCAGCATCCTTCCTGAAAAACTAAAAAAAGTTATACTGGGATCGCAAACCCGCCTGCCAAGCGTGGCGATAATGGCGAACCCACCCAGAATGTTTGTCCTTGTGTCCATCTGTGGAGGAGGCCTATGCCCAACTTTGGTCAGCTGAGATGATGAAGTATTTAGAACTCTGTCGGTACCTGAGTATACGTTACCATGTTTTCTTATTTCTGCATCTGAAAATAAAAACATAACAGTTTAATATACAGTTTTGTATATAAAAAAAGTAGAATTATAGTCGTAAATTTACAAACGGTTTAGTTTTAAAATCTCTGAACTGATACCATATAAGTTTATGAATCTTTTATCGCTTGTGAACTCTATAGTTTTTTTTTTATAGCGGGAGCGGGGGTAAATGCATAATTTTTTTCCGTCACTTGCGGGAGCGAAAGGGGGTTTGTGGGGCTTGCGACTCGCAACCAATACATCATAAAACCCCCCGTCGCGGGAATTTTTTGAAAAGAGGATCCCGGGAATTATATTTATGATCGACATCATGTCCTTCCCACTTGTGAACTCTACCCCGCTCTTTTTATCTTACTTTCAAACCGAGTTTCATAAGTAAAATCGAACTGTAACTTTTATTCAATACTTAATATTATCTTAAGATTGTATCGAAATATCGAAACAGACCCAGTACAACAAATACATATTACCATAATCACAGCAGTAGGAAGACATTAGTTAATTACATGTTAAAGTTCGTTTAGATTGATTAACAACCGGTAGCCAGTGGATAGACTGGCCATGGACCTAGTACAGTACCTACGCTCCTATGTTCCTTGAGACTGGCACAGGACCGTGGTGCATGGCGTGCAAATGAAGAGGCCTATGTCCAGCAGTGGGACCTACAGGCTGATGATTTTGATATGATTAATTGGTTCTTTTTTTGGGAAAGAAGCCTTAAACATCCTTAAAATTATTAATTTAATTAGATGGCAGATAAATGTAGAGCCGTTCTAAAACTTATAAAATGATAACACAAGTTTCAGGTTTCAGGCAGACGACCAAACGGACTGAAGCAAAAATAATTAGCGGTAGTAATCATTGATTAGTTGTTTAGTCAAAATCGAAAGCTATATAATAATAATAATAATAATAACACATCACACTCAGAGCCCCTAACTAGGAAGAACCTGTATCTAGGGAGCTTGAAACACCATCGATATTTATCATATCAATATTCGCCCGCCCGGGAATCGAACCCGGGTGCACACGCTTACTCAGTCCACATCACTGCCAACTGAGCCACGGAGCATTCAGTCAATATAAAGCTATACTCAGCTTCACAATTTTTTTTTTTAAGTTTTTTTGTACAAGGTATATATTTATACCCCCATGTAGCTTTCATGTTAAAATCATAGTTTACCATAAGTTAATAGGCTTTTGGGTACTTAGGCTGAGTTTCTATCAAATGCTGGTGACGACACTAGAGCTTGTCTGTGTCTATGTGTCAAACGTGTGGACAAACTAGGGACAAACCTACTTTTAGCCACGGCAACTTACACCCATTGTCGAGTATCAAGTGGACCTTTGGAGTTCCACCTCGACTACTTTGGGAACTGCTGATCTATAAGGCACATGTAAGAAAAAGTATGTAAGCCTGCCAAATAATTATAATTTACCAAGCCAGTATTGAGTAACCAGTAGGCAAAGACGATGCATAGTCTGGCTTGTGTATGTTGACACAAGTGGCCATTCGACATTGGGGACATGTTAAATGCCTACTGGATGTGGAAAATAATTATTTCAAATCAACGTAATGAAAAGTATTTTTTAGTTTCAGTTATAGTTTTAACGAATTTTTGTTTTTCGTATAATTTTTATAGACGTTAAACGGGTTAAACGGGTGTTGATAGACCGCAGCGAAAACGTCTGGACGACGATAGAGTCCGGCGAGAAATTTTCTGGTGCCATGTAGATAATACCTATGGAAGATGTTGCATTAAATCAGATTTTGGGGAAAAAGAGTTTCGAGTAACCATGCAAAACTTGGAATTTTTTCCGAGAATAGGGTGCTTGCATGGTTTTGTTTTGCTAAAGTTTTTCATGCTTTTGCTGAATATTGTTGTAAGCTTATTCAATGACTTGACTATAAAGGTAATGATTTAGAACCTTTATTTTAACGAATGTGAGTTGAATGCACGTGCACGTGTAACCTGCGATAACGGGTTCGGGAATTGAATATCAAATTAAAGATTTTCTTTTTAATTAAATCACAAACTACCTATAGGTAAAGTCTAGGAAACATTTTAGTGAAATTAGGACTACAGCTACATTCTGGAGTTGCGGGCTGGGTGAAGTATCGACATCTAAAAGCCAACGATAGCCACACTGAAAAATCATAGATTTATCATTAGTGTTTGCTCCCGCACAGTAAGTATACCTAAGTATGAGAGTCACATTGTGCTGAAATGTGAAATGCCTACATTTCACATTTGATCACAAGATAATAGAGACATTGGAGGTTCTACCTGTATCCTTACTGAGGATCCTTTAACAACTGGGAGGGATACTTCAACTGATTTATATTAACATTAACCTACTATTGGTGCACAGTTCACACGAGCCTGAGATGTTTGCTTTAAGATTATATTGAAAACTGAGTGCAGACTTTGCAGACCACAAAAGCAAAATTAACTCTATGTACGTTATATACGGCTTTACCATAAAAAACTAAGTCAATTGTAAAACTAGGTTAAAATCACGAAGTTGTGATTAAATCTAGACTTACACCCCGGCGAAACTAGCACCTATGTCGAAAAAAAAAACTTCCAAAACCATGGCCTAAATCAAAAATTGCGTCATTGTTGCACTAAATAATCTTGCTTAGAATTTTTTAAGGCACTGTTGTGTATTATAAGCATGATTATTCTTGTGCATCATTGACGCATAGTTATATTTTTGTATTCGGCCATGGTTTTAAAGTACCTATATAAATTGATTTTCGAAATTAGCGCTAGAAGCACTCTTAATTTAAGCCCATAGAATTTATAAAAAAGTGTACAAAACCCTTACCTGCCCTGAGTTCCCTTGAGTTTCCCTAGGGTGGATGTAAATTTTCTGTAAGACGAAATTTTATTATTAAAATAATTAAAATAAAACAGCAGGCTTCTTTCAGCCGCGGTTGAAGACTGAATTGAACCGATGGCAGCTTGTGCAATGTAGGTCTTGGGCCGTTGTTTTACACTGTACAGCCTTATGTACTTCAGGGGTGTACTCGGTAAAAATTAAGAAAATTAATTTTATAGAATACACGATTTTATTTCAAAGGTGGTGCCTGCTAAAGTGAAATGAACTCGATGGTTCGTTTTTAATTAAATACTAGCTGACACAGCGAACTTCGCCGCCTTACAAAATAAGTTTATACACATTAAGTTTTATTAATTATTCTGAATTTTTGTAAATAAAGGTAAGTATACTTACTTTAACGTTTAAATTTTTTAAAGCGGTCTAGTACTTTTCTATACGACTCAAACATACGATCAAATATTTCCTATTTCTAAAATTAGTACGTACGTAAATACGTTAGTTTTATGTTTTTTTGTCCTTTTCCAGGGGTCCGTTTCCATGAGTCTCCAGCCAAGCGAATGTGAAACCTACATCAACAGAAGAACAAACCAAACCAGCCTGAATTGCAGAACATTGTACCAAGAGAGCTTTTATACCACGCGAGCCAGACTGCACCCTCGCGCGGCATTCTTTCGATCAGACCCATCCGCAAAGCCAACGATTAATTCGCCAGGAGACGCCCCCTAAAGACTTCTCGCGTTTTTATTCCAGATAGCAAGTTAATATTTTTTTTTTTGTTTGCAGCCCTATCCCGCCTCGAATCCGGCCCTGGCCTGTGGTTTCGTGTGTGTTCAAGTGTCTCCTATATTTATTCTAATTCCAGAATGAGTGTAACCCGTGTAATGTTCTATCTAAAACACTTAGAACATTCTTTACATTGTTTGTAGTATTTACTACATTTTCTTTCACCGAATGACTAATTTCCAAATAATTTCTACTTTTACGCTTGACCTACCTAACTTATTATTGCATATCTCTCCCTTATTATTATAATTAATAATATTCCTATTAAGATATCTGTTAGACTACTTAGTCTGATATTAGGTACATAAATAATAACAATTTATTTTCATCCCAAAATACCTAATAGTATAGTGGGCACTATTTTTGAGTTTTCCGCAGTCATAAAGAAAATCCTGACTTAGTTTCACCTAGTTTAGGTGTCTATTCGGGCATTTACAAGAACTACATTTGACAGTTTACAAATTTTAACTAAGTGAGGAGTGCATAGAAATGTTCTAAATTAAATTATGGAAACCACAATTTTTTTTTTTTGACAATATTTTCAGCAGTTTTGTGTAGTTAAAAAAAAAACACGTGTGAGTTCAGTTTTTTATCAAATTAACGTCCTATTCAATTAATGTTTATTTAATAACATTATAATTGAATACTTTTTACATCATAATTAATTTTTGTGTGCTTTTAAACAATAGGTACCTAGGTACACATTACATATAATAGGGTCATTGACCATTTATATTGTCTACGTGGCGCAGTGGTTGGTCAGTGATTTCGTCAGTGCTGTTGGAGGTCAGGGATTGATCCCGGTGGGAGCTGTATTGGTATTGATGAATAAAGTAGTTTCCGGGCTTTTGATTTCTTGTCTAATGTATAATGACTTATTATTATTATAAGGAGTAGGTAATCAACGACATGGTCATCATATGTCTCGTGAACTGGATTACCAATACATATACTTACTTATATGGAAAGTAGCTGCGCTAACCACAAGAACACTCTCTAGTCTTAACCTCCTTAATGTCAATGGTTTAAATTTAAATAATAATAATAATACCGGTATTTCACTGCAGTTAACCACCAGTTAACCGGTCCATTATACAGCTCACCCCCATAAACCATTTCATGTTATCCATTTTACAATAGCTCCTGTCACCTTCTGGGTTCTGCCGCTGGGTGCATGCTCTATTTGTGCATTTAGTGGCGGTGCGTGGTTGGTGATCCATAAACAATATAGCAAAACTCTCGAAAGGGCCTCTACGAGTTGGATTCGTCCCCTCGCACGCCTTTCAAAGGACCGGGCTCCATCCCGTGTTACCGAAGAGTATGAGAAACATAATAATAATAATAACGCATCACACTCAGAGCCCCTAATTAGGAAGATCCTGTATCTAGGGTGCCCGAAACATATACAGAGGCGAACATTACACCCAGACCAGAAACAAACATCGATATTCATCATACCAATGTTCGCCAAGTCGGAAATCGAACCTGGGCACACGCATACTCAGTCCACATCACTGCCAACTGAGCTACGGAGCATTCAATAGCGGTTTAGTTGTACAATGAGTGTCGAGTAGATGTAGGACTCACATCGGAAGCGATGGTTGTAAAATCTGAAAAGACTCATTGTAAGTATAAGTTGTGCCGACACTGGGGACCGATTGAGATTCGAGATAATGAGTTCTTAGGTACAGTGGCGGTCTAGGAAGGCGTAACAGATTTGTCTATGGTCTCGTGCGCCCTAGACTGTATTACCAAAGAACAAGAGCTATTTTGCAATAAAGAAAAACCAGAAGCGTCACGCCGTCTTACACTGCCATTGTACATATTTCATTTTTTTCTTCAAATTGCATTTTATGTTAGTACACAACAATACATTTTGTGTAAATTTCTTAACTTTTCTTAATAATTTCTCCATACAATAGGCAAGTAGGCACATTATTCACATACATAACTTAGGTAAGTATAATATGCATGCATTCGCTAAGCAATTATCGTCATCAATGCAAATTGTATCAAGTATGTACTTAGGTCCATTATTTTTACATGAATTTAGGGTTACCTAGATTGCTTTTAGATAATGGGATGAACTCTAAGAAAATAGCACGAACAATGTGTTGCAGTAGCAAAGTTATCATGTCATGTGTTACCGAAACCTTTACACCAACGAAACTTTTGTGCTTATTGATCTTATTTTTTTATACTAGTCGACCCGGCGAACTTCATACCAAAATTTCATACCATATCAAAATCCGATGTATAGTTTAAAAGATATATGCATGCATAGGGACAGACGCGGGAAGCGACTTTGTTTTATACGATGTATTGATGATTAACGCCTGGCAGAGTAAACGGATAAAAATTCTTACACTTTTGAAGATAAAAAATTTATTTCTTTCAAATGCAAGGACGACTTTCATCGAACATGATTAGAAACTATCGATAACCCTACCATGCAATGCAGAACTTTTTGCAACACCCAAACATCTGTGCAAATGTCTTATACATACATATACATAAGTTACTGAAGGTTGGCCCCATTTGGAAAGTTTTTTTTTTTATCATAATAATTTTAAATTATTTTGTTATTAATTTGGTTATTGTGCGTTTTAAGATTTGGGTCAACATTCGTTAGTTAATGAGGTAAATATCGCTGATGGCCACCCATTATCGGTTCTAACAAAAACAAGTTAAGCATGTTTTGAAGAACAATTGGGATACTGCCATCAATATTTTTAAGCGATTTTCGAAATCTTGGTGTAAATTTGATGGTTTTTCATAATAATTGGAGATCTTATCCTAATTGGGGCGAAACGGTGCGATACTATAGCGCCACTTCGATAAAAAATTGAATAATATCTTCTAAATCATGGCGAAATCAAAAATATGCGCCTCTGACTGCCTAGATAATCTTGCTTAGAAGTTTTAAGGCTCTGCTGTGTAGCTTTTAGGATAATGATCATAGAAATATTCTTTTACGAAACTAAAGTGGCCACTTTAGGCAACCAACGGTTTTTTTCTTAGATTTGGAACCTAAAAGCTACACAACAAGGCCTTAAAAATTCTAAGCTACCTATGTCCCTTTTATTTCTTGAGGGGAAACCCGTTATGGGTACCTACCTCATCGCTCGGGGGAGAGATGAAGGTTTTGTCGCACTCGCACCGCCTAAAACCCCCTGGTGTCCACCACTGCATCTGTCATAGAGGAACCCGGGAAGCACCCGACGCTATACGTCTCTGGGTCCCTCCTTGACGCAAAGCTGCATAATGCAGCCCACCACTAACACTTACACCCTTCCCATGCGCCAAAATGCGCAGCGGCACAGCGGCAGAACAGGGTGATCACGGGCTGTTCTGCCGCCTCGAGTGGCCGCCTCTACATCATGGTGAAACCTTTTTTTTTTTTTTTTTAACGAGGGGAAATGCATTACGCATTTATGTGGGGTATGTGGGGCTCGCACCCACTAAAACCCCCCGGCGGCCGTCTTGGCGCTTTTGGGAAGAACCCCGGGAACCACACATTATAGCGTCCGAAGTCTTCCCACGCTCAGCTACTATCAGCTTCATGCTCGGGGAGGGCATATTGTTCCCTCCCCGGCTCGCCTTTGGAGCTGCGGCGGCACAGTGCCACAAGCTGTGCCGCCGCCCATCTCGGGGCCGTTTGATGAGTGTGTCGGGCCCCCGCCTTTCACACCCACGACCCCAAAGACCCCTTTTAGTCGCCTCTTACGACAGGCAGGGCATACCGTAATCATGGTGTAACCTACCACACATACATACATCAAATTGCTAACATCTCAAACTTCATAACCCACACAGCAGTTTCAATCATAAACTAAAAAAATATTTATTAGACAAGTGTCTGTATGATTAAGACGATTTTTGACATGTGTGGAATTATTATTAATATAAAAAAATAATTTGTAAATATTTAACTGCATGTAAGTTGTAGAGATTAGTAATTAAGTTTCAATTTCAAGCACAATGCTAAAAGTGGTAAATAATTAATAATATTTAGGTACTTATTTATGTGCCTGAAGACGAAGGTATTTAACCAATGTGTGCTGCCAGTGATGACATACGGTTCTGAAACGTGGTGCTTCACTATAGGGCTTATGAACAGGCTCCGAGTAGCTCAACGAGCCATGGAGCGGGCTATGCTCGGGATTTCTCTGCGGGATCGAATCAGAAATGAGGACATACGCAGAGAAACCAGGGTCACCGACATAGCCAAGCGGATAAGCTCGTTGAAGTGGCAATGGGCAGGTCATATAGCCCGCAGAACAGATGGCCGCTGGGGCCGAAAAGTTCTCGAGTGGAGACCACGGATCGGCAAGCGCAGCGTAGGACGTCCACCGACCAGATGGACGGATGATCTGCGCAAGGCTGCGGGTCCACGCTGGATGCAGGCCACCTGCGATCGGTACAGATGGAGAGCCTTGAGGGAGGCCTATGTCCAGCAGTGGACGTCTTACGGCTGAAATGATGATTGATGACTTATTTATAAAATATTTACCTACATAATTGAATACTTGGCCATTCAACGTGGAAATGCAGCCAGCCTGCTGGGCACCGTGCCGCCGGGTGGTGGTGATCTGGAAGCAGTTTTCTATTTATAATTATGTGTTTTCTTATTATTTTTTGTAAATACTTGTATATATTTAATTATAATAATTTTAATTGTAATTTCCTTTTAAATAAATTGCATACTTGCCTACATCTAGTTGCGGTCGTATACCGCGTAATGCAAGAAGCCTGCGCTAGATTTTATTTTTAGACTTTATGTGTAGGAGTAGGTACAATAAAGGCTACAATAACTACTAAGTAGAAACCTACACTTTATTTTTTAGATTACTAGTCGACCCGGCGAAATTCGTACCGCATAACCTATTACTATGTTGTGCGTGCATTTATTACACTTATAAACCTACCTCTTGAATTATTCTAAACGTCTAAACGTATTCCTTCTTGCTCGTCTCAGCATGATGATGATGTGTTAACGTGGTCCAGGCCGTCGAATCAATTAACCGATTTCAAAAAAGGAGGTTATCGGTTTGACCAGTATGTATGTATGTTTGTCCGCGATTATCTCGCGTTTAGCTGAACCGATTTTGATGCGGTTTTCAGAAATGTATTTGTTACATTTTCAGGAGAATGTTTTAGATGTAGTACCTATTTGAAGCGACATCGAAAAAGAGGAAGTTCTCAGATTATGTATGTGTTAGTTTGTTGCAAGCGGGTCTCTTTTTGTTAAAAAGAAAGAAGAAACCTGAAGAAGAGCGACAGTTTACTGCCACCTGCTGTCATGCTTATAGAAAAGGTAAGTACCTAAGTATACTTGATTATACTTACTTAATCTAAAGTTAAAAATTTATATTTCATACAAATTTGTTAATAAGCGTTATTTACAGGGAGTCCAGCTAACGTCGTCAAGCAAAGAATTAAATGTACAGTCACTCACGGATGATTACACTAGTGATGATGATGAATGATGATGATGAGGTAGATATTTACCTAAGTACCTATAACTTCCAGTGAACTGTGCGTCGCTCTTGAAGAACAAGTACTTACTTATAATTTTATTAAAAAAGTGTTTCATAAATTGGGCTCTGATATCCACCACTCACTGTACCATACAGTAGTGCACACGTATATGGCGTTCCGGTTTTTCTGTCTTGCAAATAGCTCTAGACGAGACGGAGCAAGGAATCAAAAGATTCATTACAAAGAAACTAAAGACTTGGCTGTATGGGCTAAGACTTCTTTGTCTACACTCTACACAGCGAGAGCAAAAAAAAAAATTAAACGTCAATCATGTTATTTCAAATTCAATCAAATCTTCAAACAAAATGTCAGTTCGTGCTCTGATGCTGTGGAGAAATGTTGTCTTACGAATTCCAATTCCACAAGTTTTCACCGAAATAATTTACGAAAATGTACATTTACGAGCTCCCATTCGAAAAAAACAAAGAGCTGTGCCGTCTGTTGGACCATGATGACGACTGGAAGGAGCTGGCTGGTGTTCACATGCAGTATTCTCCCTTTGATGTTAACGTGAGTTTAGGGATGATCTTTGGGATTTCCCAATAGAGAAACAACATTAGATACCTAGGTAGTCTGATATGAGCAACAACTCAAATAACTTGGGTGGGAAATACTGATTTTAAATGAAGACGTATGTAAGTAAAGTGTCTGTAGTTTTCTATTTTTCTGAAGTTATTTGATGTGAATAGACGCGACGAGCCGCTAATATAATTTGATAATCTCCCAAGATACTTTATTTAATTCAATGTAAAAGTTTAATACTTTTAAAAAAATTAAAATTTAAAACAAGTAGACAACATAATAATTTCCCTTTCCATTCTAAAACATAACTTTCACATCACAGTATATATTTGTCTTGTTTTCCTTCTATTCATCTATTTAGTAAAATGAATCATCGATTCTTATAAGAAACTACTTTATATTCTGCCTCGGACATTAAAACTGAATTTAAATTATTGTTTAGTCACATTTAGGCATATTAAGATGCATTCATGACTATACTCGGACAACTTGTATAACTTTGTTATACAGTTTTTAATGTTCTGCAGGAGTAGGACTATTACAAAAGCAAATAAAGTTATCCTATTATTTACTTTTTACTTATAATTACATTCTGTGTATCCATATTTGAAATTATAAATACAAAGTAACTGCGTTTGTGCGTTTCACAACCAGTCTCAACTACTCAGCCAATATGGCTGAGAATTAGAAGAAAGATAGCTCTTAAGCAACCAACAAGTTTCGGGGTGCACACTAAATAACAATATCTACTACAATTGCATACAAATACCAATTTAAAGTTGTAGTTTGCAGTTTTATAAGTAATAGTATTCCAATTCACTGTCACAAATAAGTTAATAAGAACCTTTAACAAACAATTTTCAAACAGGAAATAGAACAACAATCAAAACGTAATTCAACGTCACCATCCAACAATCTCTTTACACGATGGGGCCAGCTTAATCACCGAGTTGAAGAGCTCTTCATACTCCTGCACAAGATGAAGCACGTGCCAGCAATGCACTGCTTGGCTTCGGTGGTAGGCGAACGGTTCCATAAGATGCTGAGGAAGGATATCTCTCGTCTACACGAGCAGAATACAGCTGCTCTAGATGGTAATTCCGATGTGACTTTTTTTTAAATTGTTTAGTGTTATGTAAGGCAGACCCTCCACAAGCTGGTAAGACCTGGTGAAAGCTACGGGAGTCCACTGGATGAGGGTCGCTCAAGACCGGTCAGTATGGAGTTCTGTGGGGGAGGCCTCTGTCTAGCAGTGGATGTCTTTCGGCTGTGTTGATTATGATAATGGTAGTGGTCTGTTGTTTTTCTTTGTTTTTTTGTTTGCACGGGCATTTTTTTTACATTTATTAAAATTCTTGGAATTATCTCAATAGGAAGTCAGTGATACAAATATTCATTCATTTTGGTTAAATACTCGCACATCACAATTTTAATTTTATTTCTTTTCATATATTCCAGATAATAACAAGCATAGAAACCTGAAGGAGATTGACAGTTCATTGCCACTTCCTGTCATGCTTATAGAACAGGTACTTAATAAAAAAAATAACTCAATTAAAGTTAAAAAATTATATTTCATTTAAATTGAAAATAAACATTTACAGGGAGTCCAACTACCGTCGTCAAGCAAAGTCTTAAATGCGCAGTCGCACACGGATGATTCCACTAGTGAGGTAAGTACCTATTCAATGTTACTTTAAATTAGTAAACAAAAGTGTTCAAGTGTTATTACAGGTATACATATTTTTTGGAGAAAAAAAAAGTATTCTGGCATTAACCTCGCTGAACGTTCTATGTTTGGAACATATGCAATATCTTTCAGTAAACTGCGGTTCAGTTGAAAATTGGCTGTGATTTGTTCAAAAGTGTAAAAACAAAATGTTATCAGTTTCACTTAACCTAACCTAACCATCGTATTTATTCGTAAGTGTGTTAATAACGCTTCAACAAAACACGTGGTAATGTAAAAGCTTAACAACGTTTTTCATACATTTATTTTTTTATTTTTTTGTTAGAATAATACAACTTCAACGAACGGCACCCATTCAAACAAGGATTTCAACCGCGTCGTGTCAGAAATACCGATGTTCAGCTATGAGGAGCTACAGAAGGCCACTGGTAATTGGAACGAAACCAATTTGTTAGGCAGAGGTGGTTTTGGACAGGTTTACAAAGGTAAGGGTTTTTTTTAACTATTTTACCAGAAATTGTGTTTTTTCACCAGGACACTAAATTATTCTCTCTGTTTACGTTATAACGACCACTACTGCGGCCGGGACTAACGGCTAAACATAACATAACATAATCTCACGCCTTTTATTCCCCGAAGGGTTAGGCAGAGGCACCAACTCAAGAGCCGGACCCA
This sequence comes from Euspilapteryx auroguttella, assembly GCA_951802225.1. Taxonomy (NCBI): domain Eukaryota; kingdom Metazoa; phylum Arthropoda; class Insecta; order Lepidoptera; family Gracillariidae; genus Euspilapteryx; species Euspilapteryx auroguttella. Next base: position 3,103,916 of record OX637663.1, on the reverse strand, counting down.
ACGGCTAAACGTGCCCTAAAAATAAATAAATTGGTTTATTAATATTTTTTTAAACTTATTTGTCATTGTTTTAGGAGAATTGCGTCAACTTCCAGTTGCAGTAAAAAAGTTAAATAACAATGATGGCAAGAATAAAGAACTTATAAGCGAAATGTGTCTCAACCGATACCGGCATGATAATATACTGCCATTATACGGATATAGTTTAGGCGGTAAGTTTTTTATTTACTTACTAGCTGACCCGGCAAACTCTGTATCGCCTTAGATTAAGTTTACACCATTATTATACTAACAAACCATTAAAAACTTGACTGTCTGTATGCTACTTTGCCCGCTCAGAATAGGCGAATTAATAAACAACAACGTCTAATCTTTCACAGGAAAAGGGACAGAACGAACAACAGTAATTAAACATTTTGTATAGGAAATTATAATTGTTGTTTTTACTAACTTCCTCGCAATTTTTCCATTATTTCTCACCTTTTAAACATTCCTGGACTATGATAAACATTTCAAGACAAACATCAGCTCAATCGGCCCGGCCGTTGTCGAGTTTTAGCGAGACTAACGAACCACGATTCATTTTTATATATAGAAGATAGGAGATTAATGATTTGTTTTACATTCCTTTTTTTAATCCTTTACTATCATTATCTCAGCCGATAGACGTCTGCTGCTGAGTACATACATATACCTCCCTCTCATACAGATCCATTTACAAAGTCGTCTAATTACTATGCCTCGAATACTTGGAACTAATATTTAATTTTGTGTTGATATCTGATATTTTTGGATGCAAAATGATTATGCACGTGTGTTGCGCAATCACTATTACACATTGTTAATGATTAATATCGATGTTGGTTTCCTGGTCTGGGTGTATTGTTCGTCTCTGTATGTGTTTCGGGCACCCTAGATACAGGTTCTTTCTATGTAGTTAGGGGCTCTGAGTGTGATGTGTTATAACGGGCAGTGGCTTGGTCGACTGTCAGTCGGCCTTCGCTCCTATCGCGTGTCCCACGACACGTTCTCCTTTTTTTTGTTTACGTGCCTGGTATGAAGAGTATTTCCTCCTCGGCGCCAGGTCCGGAGGCGTGCCTGGTGACGCAGCTGATGCTGGGCGGCTCGCTGGAGCAGCGCCTGCGCCGCCGCACGCCGCACGCGCCGCTCGCCTGGCCGCAGCGCGCCAGGATAGCCCACGGGGTCGCCAGGTACGGTCACGGACTAGGAGGCCGTAACAGATCTGTCTATGGTTTAGTCAGCCCTAGACTTTATTACCAAAGAGCAAGAGCTATTTTGCAATACTGAAAAACCGGAAAGTGTTACGCCGATCGTGTCCGCCACTGTACCTATTAAGAGCCATAGCACAGCAAAAGTAGCGCCGCCCGCGGAAAAAAACATTATCTTCTAAACTAAGGCAGATATCAAAAATGTGGAACAATATTCCACTAGATAATGAAGCCTAGCATATTTTTTAGAGCACTGTTGTATTACTTTTAGGTTAAAGATCAAAGAAAGCTACAGTGTTGCTAAAACGGCCACTTTTGGCAAAAAACTGTAGCCTTTTTCGAATCGTTAAATCAATCGATTAGGGTTAATTTAAACTTAATAAAAATAGTAATAAAGTAGAGGAACGAAGCATGATAAATATTTAAATTGTCTACAATGTATGCAGGTATGTCTGATATCTTTCCTTAAAAACTATAGATTAATTAAAAAAAAATTGAATTAAATTATTATATTTCTTGTTAGAATTCTGAACTTTTATGCATCTTCCATTTACAGCTTATTCAACACTCTTGCACAAACCCATAAGTTTTGTTAACTAATTTAAAATAACCTTTAAAAAATAAAATTTCAGAGGTCTCCTATACCTCCATACGATGGCGGAGACGCCCTTAATCCATGGCGACATCAAACCAGCAAATATTCTACTAGACCAGTGCACCATTCCGAAGATCAGTGACTTTGGGCTAGCGAGGAAGGGACCTAATCGGGATGATAAGTCGCAATTGACGATTTCCAGGTATTTTTGCATTTATTTTAACGTACACATAATATAAGGCCGCCCATTGCCTTTTTTTCTGCAGTTCGAAATTTTACTGCACCATTTTTTCTGCATTTTTTTTTTTTTTTAATTTTTGTTTCGATGTTTTGTTTTATTTTTATTTGTATTGTTTTGGCAATAAAGCATTTTTTCATTTCATTTCATAATTTTAATAACACTAACTGCTTTATGTTACCTTTTTACTGTGTGTTTGTCAAATGATTGGACTGGACTTATGTAAATAGGGGTATTCTCAAAAATATGACCTGGGGCCCAGGCACTATAATTTTTTTCAAATATTTTATATTTTTTGAAGTTTTGCATTTTAAAGTCCTAAAAACTTAAATTTTTTAATCAACAAAAAATATTATAATGAGGGATTATCAAAGTGATAGAAAAGAAAAAAAAAAAGGTTCATAATACGCCCGTAGATGGCGGTGTCTTAAGCAATATCAGAGAGATGTGAAATCGAGTATTGACTGACTCTTTGGATTAAATCATTACTGCTAAGTATAAATCTTAATTTCACCCCCTCCGTCACTGCCTCAAATTTTATTTTTTATGTTTTATTTATTATGAGCTATTCAATCATTGATTTTTATGTTGACCTATCCTCGCAGAGCGCCATCTGATAGCGGCGTAATAAAACTTGTTTTATTCTTCTGAGCTGTAAAATTGAAAACATCTCATTATAAACAATATACAGGCTGTTTAAGTTTTATAATTTTAAACATACAGGGTGTTTCTGTAAAGGCGGTAATAAATGAAAAGAAGGATTCAATGATTCAACTCACTATAACTTACAACATTCCTAAAGCAGAATGGGTCAAAATTGCTAAATCTCAAAAAATCAGCTGTCCCCGTCAGCTGAATTAGTATGGAACAACTGTTTTTTTTTTGAGATTAAGATTTATGTCAAGCTTGCTTTGGGAAAGTTGTGACGAATCTCCCTCCTTTGGTTATTACCGCCTTCTGAGAAACATTCTGTATCAAGTTTGCTGAATCGAATATCTCGTATTTGACTGCCACCATAGTTTAATAGTGGTCTATTACATTCTGATAAAGAATGAAAGTTAGGAGATTTGGCTTCGATACTATTATTTTAAAAGATTTTTTTCTCTACCCTAGACGAAAAAAAAGGGGTGTTATAAGTTTAACATGTTTATTAGTATGTGGCTGTGGCACAACAACAACAGCTCTTTAAATAGTTATGAGGGGATATAGCTAGTTTGGGGGGTTTTAAAAATTTTAAATTTGGTTATTAACCCAGAGTACACGGCACCCGAGCCTACCTGCCGGACGAGTACGTACGCTCGCACTGCCTCTCCCCAGCTGTAGACGTGTACAGCTTCGGCGTGGTCCTGCTGGAGCTGGGGTCCGCCCTGCCGGCGCTGGGGGCGGGGGGCGCGGGGGCGGGGGCGGGGGGCGCGGGGCGGGGGCGGCAGCTGCTGGCCGACCTGCTGCACGACCTGCTGAGGGACGAGGTGGACCTGGGTGAGTGCTGGAGGTGAAGAGTGTGCCAGGGCCGAGGGGAGCCGATAGTTGGCGCGTGACGATGACCCCAGCTCTAGCGTTTTACTAAAATACACCTGCGGTGTTAGCATGACGAACCATATGTCGAATTTGTCGTATCTAACTGTCTCTTTTTGTCGATCATCTTCATACATTTTCCCGCATTTAAATTTCAAAAGCAATCAAAAGTAACAGATAGATTCCACAAATGGTCCGTCATGCTACGCAGGCTGGGGTCAATCTTACTTAAAGTAGCTCGGTGAGTGCTAAGATGACCTGGGATCTAGTATTTTACAAAAAGTAGCTTGAAGTGTGATTGAAGACCTGGAAGATGGACCTTACTATTAGTGGACCTTATTATGACCCTAGTTCCATAAGTAGCTCTCCATAGCTGTGTATAGCTATGGAAAAAACTACTTTTTTTCAGGATGATTGAAAAAAAAGTAATCCTATTATAGAATTATCCGAGTTTTCGCAAAATCTCTAATTAAAAAAAAAAAAACTACCTAATTATCAAATCTATCTATCTCCTCCCGCAGCGACCCTAGAAGACCCGATTCTCCGCAGCTCCCCCGGGTCGCGGCCCGCGCTGTGCCGCGCCGTGATGGCGCTGGGAGCGGAGTCCTCGCGGCCCTTGCGCAAACACAGACCTGACATGATGACTGTCTTCACACGGGTAGGTATTCTTACCGGTAGCACACCTCGGACACTGCATAGAAAAAAAGGCGTTGCTTCGCGCACAGCCGAAACTCGTATAACACGCGTATTGTGCTTGTGCGAGTGAGATGAGACGAGCGACGCTTTATTTGTACTGAGCGGTAACCGAGAGGTGCCGAGCGGGGGAGCCGCACTTGCTGAGGGAGGCAGGGAGTGCCCGTACTGTATGTAGTACTATTTATTATACTGTGTCTGTAGTTTCATGTTTTGTGTTGTTTGTACAAAAATAATCATACCTCATACCTTTGTCTATAAGCTAAAGATTTACTTGATTGATTATTGATACTTCAAACTCTTTCCCCTATTTTCGCCACTGCCCTGCACTCTATTGCCGCTCTACTCTATAAGCACTTCGGGTGTTGTAACAACCCTCGCTTGTTCAATTTTCAAGTCACTGCGGTCGAGTATTAACATGCACTGTGTTTCTGACAAGGCGGTAATAAATCAAAGGAGGGATTCAGCTCACTATTATACCTAATAAATTTTCCAAAGAAACATAACATTGGTCGAAATTCCAATAAAAAAACTGAGAGATGAACCGATTTTGATGCGGTATTCAGAAATGTATTTGTTACATTCAGGAGAAGGTTTTGGTACCTATTTTAACCGACTTCGAAAAAGAGGAAGTTCTCAGTTTGTGTTGTTGTTGTGTTGTCAGTTTGTTGAAGACGGGTCTCTTTTTGGGAAAAAATAAAAATATTTAGGACAGTTCTTAAGTATAGAAAGAAGAATCCCTCCTTTGATTTATTACCACCTTGTCAGAAACACCCTGTATTATCTACTACTAGCTAACACGGCGAACTTCGTTACGCCACAGAATTTAAGATACTACTAAACATTTGGCTCTATAGACGATGTTCTTTTGACTGTCCAGAATGGGCATATTAAAAATAACAAACCACCAACTGTCAAAATATGTAAACAACGGAAAATAGTGCACCTTGGGCTACATTATTCGAGTTTAAGTAAGGATCCCTAAATATTTTAAAAATCTAATAAAGCCTATGTACTCGGGGATAGTGTAGCTTCCTACCAGTGAAAGAATTTTTCAAATCTGTTCAGTATTTACGGAGCCTATTCTAACAAACAAACAAATCTTTCCTCTTTATAATATTGGTAAATTGGTATAGATTAACGCGTTAAGCTCGAATTATTCGGAAGCTTCGTTCTTTATTTCTAGCGTTTATTGAGATTTTGTTTTAATGTTGTTGTTATAATCGATTTTGAATTTACTGTTTTTTTATTTTTTTACTATCATTTTGGGTTCCTACAATTTGTATATTGTTTGTCAACTAAATAAATAAATATTTAATTATTTCTTCTTTCAGGTGGGGGCTTTGGGAAGGGAGGCCGGGATCGATTTACTTGAGGGAGACGCTATGTGACTTGGATAGATTGTTTCTGGATTGTTTAGGTAGTATACAGTGGCGGTCTAGGGTGGCGTAACACTTCCGGTTTTTCTGTATTGCAAACAAGGTCTTATTCATAGGTAATACAAGTTGACGGCGCACAAGACCATAGACAAATCTGTTCCCCCTCCTCCGGCCTCCGGCCTCCTAGACCACCACTGTACAGAATAAATCATCATCATCATCATCATTTCAGCCGTAGGACGTCCACTGCTGGACATAGGCCTCCCTCAAGGCTCAACATCTGTACCGATCGCAGGTGGCCTGCATCCAGCGTGGACCCGCAGCCTTGCGCAGATCATCCGTCCATCTGGTCGTCTGGTCAGGACAGAATAAATGCAGCAGTCTAAAAAATGGCTCTTCTCTTCCCAGAGTGACATAAGCCTTCGTCACAAACATAACTTGTTGAACTCGTTTTAGTTGTTATTTCCTTCTCACTCAGTCTCAGCATGATGAGATGACGTAGCCCTGAGTCAGTCACCTAGTCGAAAGAGAGTACCACGCGGAATTTTTTGTCGTACTTTTTTTTGTACCATGGAGTGCAGTTGAAATGTGGTCCGTGTGTCAAGATCTAGAACCTTAAAATTATGGCCCTGTCCCTTTTACGGACATTTGATAAAGAAATTTTAATATTTTTTATAATGCTTTACAACTTTACAAAATAATACAGGGTGCCCCATAAGTCCTTTTAAATTTAAATTTCGAATAAAATTCAACCGGTGCGCAAGAATGGCGTGCGGGGTACGGGGGAAGCACTAACGGTCTTTCGGAATTCGGTCGCCATGGAGCGTTTCACTGGTGCGGACCGTGCTTTTTGTGTGCGCGAGTTTTATCGCAACAATGGACCATAATCTAGGCCTGAAATATCTTTATTGTAAATGTACGTATGACAAACAAACATTGCATTACATTTTAAGGTGAATTTGTACCGATGGTTGCGTGGCGTCCACATTTGAAAAATCACTAAAATAATCAGGAAGTCATTTTGCTCCTACGAAGGCCACTTTTGCCTTTCATCAATTTTATTTTCTACATGAGTTTCTATGGCTTACTAATGTGTTAAAAAAATAATTTAAGACATTCTCGGGGCCTTTGTAGGAGCAAAATTTGAATATGACTTCCTGAAGTTTTGGTACTATTTCGTCACTATAATTATTATAGAATGCTTTTAGTATTTGAGTATAACTCGAGTATTTTAAGTTGATAATGCCACGAAGTGCCTTATACTTTACCAATCATAATTAACATTTCAAATGTGAATAAATAAAACTTTAAGACAACTTATTTTACTGTTGGTCTGTTTCTGGAACTCTGTCCTGAATTGACTCCCAAGCGACTGAATGTATTTCGATGGAATTCAGGGCACCTTTTGCTTTGTTTCTACAACCAAACTCAAAGCATTTATGTTTTAAAGTTTAATTTAAATATTATATTTTAATAATAATTTTCATAGTTTATTATGTTATACCTATCTGTTTATGTTGATAAGGACGTTTCTATATTATTATAAACTAGTCGACCCGGCGAACTTCGTACCGCCTAACTTATTTACTATTTTGTGCATGTATTATCCTTATAAACCTTCCTCTTGAATCACTCTATCTACTAAAGAAACCCGCATCAAAATCCGTTGCATAGTTTTAAAGATATAAGCATACATAGGGACAGACGCGGGAAGCGACTTTGTTTTATACTATGTATTGAAGGGTCAGTTTTGCCCGAATTGTTTCAGTAGAAAAATATTTAAGCAGAGAGAGATTTATAAATTTGTACCTTGTAAAATTATCTAGAGAAACTCAAAGAGAAAATCGTCACAATTTTTTATATTAATGTAAGTAGAAAATATAATTTTGTTTTGTATGATCATTGACATTTTTTTAGTTGAAAATAAATCTCAATTTTAACTAAAACAAAGTTGTTTAATTTGAAAATTTAATATTTTTTTTATAATTCGTTTTACATTGGGAAAAACATTTTTATATTGTCTTAGATAGTAAAGTTGAACAACAACGGTAGCTATTCGCAAACATATTCACACATACATTGAAAAGTAATGTTATTTTCCTAAATATTTTACATACCTAAAGTCATGGATTAACATTTCATTTCATAGCATTAAATACATTACAAATTAAACATTAATAAAATACACATTTGATATTTTCCTATATTAAACAGTGAATATTTACGTCGAAATTGCATTTGAATGTTGTATTGATAAATAACAATAATACTAGGTAGGTAGGTATGAGAATAACATGTAAATGCAAAAACTTATAGGTACAATAATTTTTAGTAATCTTAGTTCCAACATAAATTAATCACTGGTCCAAAAAAACTAAATTATTTCCAAAACCTGAGAACCTGTTACGATACAGTTGTCACTTATAACTTGTCGTTTTGAAAAAAATGTATACAATGGGTATTTTACAAAATAATATTATGACCAAAAGACACAAAGCAAAACCAACCAAAAATCTTAATTTAACACAGCACTTTATTACAAGAAAGACAATTAAGACAATCAACTCTGCATGTGAAATCAAATGTTACTTGTAACTTCTATTGAGATTACTTTCGCCCATTTGTCGCCTCATTAACCTTCTACCCTCAAAAACAGGCACTTCAAAAATTCATAAAAAATATTAATTATCAAGTCGAATCACTTAAAAACAACAATCGGATTCAAAACGAAATTCAAAATATACTTAGTGGACACAACGCAATCGTTCACAACAGTTTTAAATATTTCAGATATTTTAGAGTTCACAGCAACTTTAGTACTGAGCGTGCCGGTTGCTTGTTTGCATTCTACGCAGTGTAACTCGTGCGCGATTATTGTGAGCTCTCTTGAGCCTATTTGGTAGTGTTCCTTGTTTAAAAGAACGCCTTTGAATCTTATTTTGTCGTCGGTTCTTAGTAGTCGCGTCATGTTTGTAAACATGTGGTCGAATGTAACAGTTATTTCTGCATGCCTCTTCAGTATGCCTCCGCTTGTTTCCATTGATAATGTTACTTCGTATGTGTATCTGTAACCAAAGAAAAGTTCAGTAAATTAGAGGCCTATTAAACCTTGACCTATAATAAATACTAGCATAGTTGGTGCCGGGGGTTTTAAAAGTGACAATAAAAAAAAATAGTATCGTAATAGTGTCTAAAAAAATAAACATAGGCAAGTAATTCAAATCAGTTCAATACTTGAAAAGTTTAAAACAAAACAAAACAAAAACTATTTGACTGGCGCATGACGAGTTGCAATTTTATTTTGAGCTTTCAATGACTCATTTCAACTTTACCTATATAAGCTTTTGCAGAGCGCCATCTGTTAGCGAAGTGATAAAACTTGTTTTTTTTCTTCTGAGATGTCAAATTGAAAACCTCTCATTGTGAAAAAATAAATTAAAACATGGATGGCAAAAAAATAATAATTTGATCCTGTATGGCACTAGTAACACTTGCTTAGTATTCTATGGAAATTTTCGGTTCGCACAAGACCTGTTTTTCTTTTTGTTTGAAACATAGAAAGGTGAAATAAGCCTCACTAATCTTTCTATGTACAATGGCAGTGTAAGACGGCGTAACACGTCTGGTTTTTCTGTAATATTGCAAAATAGTTCTTGTTCTTTGGTAATACAGTCTAGGGCGCACGAGACCATGGACAAATCTGTTACGGCCTCCTAGACCGCCGCTATGTCACACATTGTAACATTATATTATTATGTACCTATTCACGAAAGATTGGTCTACGAACTTTTTGCCAAGTGTATTTATTAACAAAGATGCAATATAACTTACACATTTAAATTGTTCAAATGGCAGCTCCTCCCATTCTGTCTGATGACGCTTCTAACAAACTCGCAGTCACTCGATTCTGGACCTCCAAAGCATTGACTTAAGGTCGAATATTCCTCGCCGTAATAACACTTGAAGTACTCTTGCAAAAATCCCGGCAAATAGTATGAGAAATCGTTGAATTTATTCGATACAGATGAAACTTTGACTTGCTTTATATAACCCTCCCAGTTAACGTTGGCGCCTTCTAAGACGGAGCACTTTATTTCCGTGTTCGCCATATTGTTTTCGAACCAAGATGGCGCGTTACAGTTGGAATAGTAATCCTCCCAATTTACGTAGTAGTTGTTGTCCTCGTATTCTGCATAGTCGTTTTTGAACAGATTCCTGATGCTCTGCTTTTGGTTGGATAGTATTTCTACTACGGAGGTCGGTAAGCCATCGTCTTGTATGTTTATTACCAACTGGTTCCCAAAGTAAACTAGGGTTATAAGACCGATCGCGAGCTGTGGACAAAACAATTTTATATAATAATAATAATAATAACACATCACACTCAGAGCCCCTAACTAGGAAGAACCTGTATCTAGGGTGCCCGCGAAACACACACAGAGACGAACATCACACCCAGACCGGAAACAAACATCGATATTCATCATATCAATATTCGTCCCGCCCGGGAATCGAACACGGGTGCACACGCTTACTCAGTCCACATCACTGCAAACTGAGCTACGGAGCAGTCTCAGTCAGATTTTATATTAACCACAAAGGTAAAATAAAATGGGAACTATATTTTCTATCACCAAAATTTATATTTGTCATCAAGTTGTATCACCTAATAAATAGATCTATCGCCACGAAATATTTTCGTTCTCAGATAAACAAAAATTGTTCCCAGGTATGAATTATCAAATTAATGTTAATATATGTGTATAATAAAATATCGATAACCAATAAAATTATTTTGCATTACATGAATATAAACTTCGTTCTTATAATAACAGTTTTGTTACTTAAATAATAGCTCTGTGCTCAGAATGGTAGATCTGTCACTATTCTGCTAGCCATAAGCCAGCTATTTTAAACCAGCGCTGATTGTTCAGTGGTAATTATTTTAAACAATAAATATTGATTATTTTGACTTTTAATTGTTTTATTTACTACTCTGCTAAAATTTTTATTTAAATATATGTTATACTTCCAGTGGAAATTTAGAACCTTGGGAGTCTAGTTAAGTAGCAGAATCTTTTGGTTGAAACGATGATGACAACCCTAATTTTTTATTTGCACTTAATGCAATTTTCTAGTAACATAATATGATTTATTGGTGATCTCTTTAAATTAGTTTGCTTAAATACTTATTAGGACACACCTATTATAATACATACAAAAACATTTATTTGGTACTAGACCTTATATCTCAGGATTTTAGGTGATTTATTGTGGAACTGATTTTGCATTGTTTGGTGACTACATTTTGGTGACAGATCTACTATTTTGAGGACAAACCCTATTATTTAAGAAACACAAAACTAATTAAATTGGTGATAGCTTAAATGATACCCAAATAAAGTTGGTTTTGTAATTTTTTTTGTGAATTCTATCTCTACATTATTAAACACTTTAACATAAATTGTGTTGAAAGTAAAGAGAAAAAACTAGTTTCTTTAGAACACATTAAAATTTCAATTGTTTGGGGATAACTTTATCATAGACTTAGATATAGAAGTAAAAAGTATACATTTAGAACCCGAAAATAAACTTTTAAGCTCAGGTTATGCATAAAATACTATATAAGTAAACTAAAATTACCTGAAATGGCGTTACAAATTTCTTCGTAGTCTCCAACTTCGCCAGAACACAGGTGACTCCCAAACTGAGACCAAACCCAATCACAATGCAGACCGTATAGAAAATCCTCGAAAGCGTAATATATTGCAGAAACGCTAAAATCGGAAGCGTTAAAGTCATCAACCCTACTAGGGGAACAAAGAGGAACGACCCAACTAGCCCTAAAACACCGCGAATGAGTCCGTATGTGGTACAACCGTGCGAACACATTATAAACATTTGAAGCCAACTCAATGTCACGCAATGTGGCAGAACATATTTCAAAAAACCGTTCCAATTGTCCCTACGCGCCATTATCAAAAGAATTACTGGAATCAGAAGCGAAAAGAACACTCTAGCGTTCAAGCAAAACTCTACACTGTTCCCAACTATATAAGATGGATAATTCTGTATGTGAAAGTCTAGGAATCGCCAGCCTTGGTGCACAACCGTGTCTTTTTCGTAAGGATATTTGGCTAAGACGTTTATACCAAAGGATATTAGGGCTAGCATATCAGGATATCGACTGTTACCGAACGAAAACAAAGTAAGTAGCATAAGAGCTACAGATAAGACACAAAACTCCGAGAAGGGCACCCATTGCGTAGCTATAAAGGGATAGAGGAACAAATTTACAAACAGCGCAACAAAAAACTGCAAAAACGGCCCCAAGTTATTCCTAACAAACAAATTCTCAGATTCGTCCGTCTGCAAGTTACCGTCGCTGTATCTCAAAAACAGACCGGACCACTTTCTGAAATCGACGAACTGCCTTTTTGCGTGCAACATTTTGAACGAGCAAACCACCATGGCGACAAAACTGGCATAAAACAACACGAGCGGAACCAAATGCGTTAAACTATCTCTGTTCACCGATAGATAAGCTATAAGAAGTAAAGATAACTCAATATTTGAGAACCTAAAGTTGAACGCGCCAAAATAGTACAACAATTTCAAATAAAGAACCTTTAGAAATATCAGTGGGTGTATGAACGCTTGGTGCAATAAGGGGATATGGTCTAAGGCCTTAAGGCCAGGGTCTGTGAGGGTCAGGTCGTGGTTTATTAAGGGCAGCTCTCCTTGGCAGTATGTGACTGCAGCGGTGACTAGATTGTCTACAGTTAAGTTGCGGATTTCTTCGTTTGGTGACGTGTGGTCCGGGTATTCTGTGGACAAAGCGGCTTAATTAGACAGACATAACATAGTAGTGGTCGTTATAAAGCTGACCCCTTGTCACGATGGTATAAAATTTATACCATGGCAGACATTATATAAAATGTATGCCATTCACCCCTTGGCAGAATTAGTTTTGTTAGAACTTGTATCGTTTATCTCGGAATCCAGTTAGAGTTAGATTCGGTTTTTTGTAAAGATAAAACGATACAAATTGACAAGTATCATTTAGCACCGACGAAAAAGGTAAACTTTTTTTTAAAATGTGGTGTAAGTCGAGTTGTATCATGCCAAGATTCGAATTAAGTTGGTGTTTTTTGATGTCTCTCAAGTTAAATCTAATAACACAAAAAATATCGGATCAGAAAATTTGTTGTTTTCAATACATGTCGAGATGAATTATTTATCACCAAAAGAATACTAAGTTCTTGATAAGTTCAAGTGATACAACTAGATTTAAAACATCTAACACAAAAACATGAACGTAAGTTCAAGTGATACAACTAGATTTAAAACATCTAACACAAAAACATAAATATGCACTGTACCTACACAATGGATGGAATCAGAGATAATATTAATTTATAAGAAAGGTGACCCGACAAATATCTCTAACTACAGACCAATAAGCTTGATATCTGCTGTATACAAAGTATTTGCTCTATGCATTTTGGGACGGATTGGAGCCAAAATAGAAACAAAACAGCCAGTAGAGCAAGCTGGATTCCGATCAGGTTTCTCTACAATTGACCACATTCATGTTCTCAGCCAAGTTATAGAGAAATACAAAGAATTTAACTCTACACTCTATCTTGCCTTTGTAGATTACCAAAAGGCATTCGACTCTATATGCCATTTATCCATAAAAAAAGCTCTAGAATACCATGAAGTCGAAAAAACATATATCAACGTAATTATGAATATCTACGAGCATTGCAGGAGTAGAGTAAGATTGGATAGAACTGGCCCGGACTTCGACATTGGACGGGGGGTCCGACAAGGAGACCCCCTCTCGCCTAAACTATTTATTCTGTCTTAGAATACATCATTAAGGCACTCAACTGGAGAAACAAAGGAATAATTATAAATGGAAAATACTTGAATCATCTTAGATTCGCCGACGATATCGTCCTATTCTCAGAATCTTCAAGAGACTTAAAAGAAATGCTAGAAAGCCTTCATTACGGTAGCATAAAAGTAGGACTAAACATGAATCTAGACAAGACTAAACTTATGACCAACGGGAAAAATAACACTATAAAACTTGGTACCGAGGAAATAAAATATGTGGATGAATACGTATACCTGGGCAAACTGATGTCATTCAGGGAAGTAGACAGTGAAGAAATAGATAGAAGAATTACAACGGCTTGGAAAAAATACTGGGCCATGAAAAGTATATTTAAATCGGATATGCCAAACAAAATAAAAAAAAGGGCAATGGATACTTGTGTGCTGCCTTGCTTAACCTATGGATGTCAAACGTGGAGCATGACAAAAGCGAACGAAATGAAGATTTCTCGATGTCAGCGTGCAATGGAAAGAAGTATGCTAAAAGTATCATTGAAAGATAGACATAGACACGTTGACATAAGAGACAAAACAAAACTAAAAGACGCAATGACACACGTGAGACAAATGAAATGGCGCTGGGCAGGGCATGTAGCTCGTATTGGCGATCAAAGATGGACCAAAGCGGTAACAGCATGGCAGGGACCAGCTCACGGGGCCCGCAAACCAGGGCGGCCCTATACTCGATGGGAAGACGACATTCGAAAAATAGCTGGACGGAAATGGATGGAACTAGCAAATAATAGAGAGGACTGGCACAAACTGGAGGAGGCCTTCACCCGACAAAGGGATTTCTGATTTATTCTTTTTTTTTCACCTTATTGTTATTAATTTTTTTTAATTATTGTTTTTTTTTAATTACCTAAATGTTACTACTTAGGTGGAAAGCTTAGGTACACTTTGTTTTTTTCTCTTTGCATGATAACTTAGAAATCGGAAATAAAAGGCTTTTTTATTTTATTTATTTTTATTTATTAACACAAAAACATGAACGAGTTGTATCACTTAGCGCAAATTTATCTCCGAAACTAAAAGAGATAGGGAAACGGGAGTTAGATCCAAAAATTCGCATTTTTGGATCTAACTCCCGTTTCCCTATCTTTTTTTTCGATTGAAGATCAGGAAAAAACGCAAAAAAGATACAACTCGACTTGTATCATTTAGCACAGGAGGCACAGAAATATAAACAAGCGTGTGTATAGTTGGATGCACTGATACCTCTCGTGGGCTCAGTTAATAAGCTAGTACCTCTGCCTAACCTTTCTAGCCATACTGCGATAGTCAACCTTCCTGCCAAGCGTGGCGATTACGGCGAATTCCCTCCACAATGTTTGTCCTTATGGCAATCTGTGGTGGGAGATCTATGTCCAGCAGTGGACGTCTTACGATAATAAAACCAAAATAAAAGGGGTTCCATACAGTCTATGTGCACAAATTACTACCTGCTAAACCAAAAAGAAAGATAGCTCACCTACCAAACAAACATATAGATAACTAGTAAGGGGCCCCGCAGCTTCGCCAGGCACCGTACTTTCCCTTGAAAAATTAAATTCCCAATATGCCCGTGGGAATTTCGGAATAAAAAGTAGCCTATGTCCGTTCTCAGGCTTATACCAAATTTCATTAAGTCTGTTCAGTAGTTCTGTCGTGAATCGTGAAAGCGAGACATAGACAGACAAACATAGTAACTTTCGCATTTATGATATTAGTATGGATCCTACATAGATTAAAAAAGATACAATATAAATCATAGGTACCATCATGACTATGTTCAGCGCTCCTCAAGACCCCATTAGCCCCGGGGGCGCCGTGTTCCCCGGGGGCCCCGAGTTCCCCGGGGGCGCCCGCGTGGTCCCCGCCCGGCTCTAGCGCCTGGGGGCCTGGCGACGGTGTTGGTTCACCTAGAAAATATGTAAATGCTTACACAATCCATGAAATACACGCAAAATTGAGAAAATGTTGTATAAAAATTTTAGTTTTTCGTGATGGATGGACGAAAAAACACCAAACACTCTGAAAAAAAAAACAAAAGAAAAACCAATGTGTTGGTGTACAGCCACGGACATGTCAGCGTAATACTTCTTTTCTTTCTTTATATGTGAAGTAATGAAATTTAATTAAGAAAAAATGATTTATTTCCTTATAATTACTTATCATCATTACAACCGATCAACGTCTACTACTGGACATAGGTCTCTCCCACAGCTTGCTATTGATTAAGGGAACCAAAAATTGAGGAACCCTATTGAAGTGTAAGTTTCAAAGTAGAAATAATAAATAATAATACCATTAGCATCATCATATTCATTGGAGTCGCTGTCCTCAGCCTCCTCCTTCTTCAGTGTGACGCTGCATATCTCCCGAATGCGGCGCTCGAGCTGCGCCGTCGTTATGTACTGCTCGCCGTTTGACAGGCTGTGGATTCCATGTACATTTACAAACAAATAGTGTGCACATTACAACGTAATTTGCAGATTTTTGTAACGAAGTTCCCTATCTCGGGTTGCGATGGGGACCTAGCCAAGAAAAAGTGCAACGTTACGGCTGAAATGAGACACAAAAGCTTTACAGCAAAGGAGAGAATGAAAGAGAACTATATATATCTCTCTCTCGATCGCTCGCTGTACTCGCTCCCCTCCCTACGGGCAGTGGCTTCGCTCCTATCGCGTGTCCCACGAACGTTATCCTTTCTTTTTGTTTATATATCAGCACTCAGCACGTATTCACGTTCATCTGCGTATCACTGACTGTCTCAACGTTAGTTAATAAATATTAGTAACCGGTTGTAATTTAATAATATTTACGTTTTTTTTTAAATCTTAAAAAGGAATAAACAAGACAGAAACTTAATTAAACTAAAAGCTTTATCATTGGTCGAATTACCTATCAATTATGATTTTTGTAAGACTGAATAAGTATATTTTTAAAGTGAAATTAATTCCGATTGTCAAGATTTACTTTTACATTTAGCGCACTTCTAATTTACCTAGCAAAGAGGTCGCGTGCAGCTTTCCTAGCCACAGTTTCTTGTCTGCTTGCGGCCAAGCACGACTTGGCGCGAACTATGACCGCACTGTGCTCCCCGACAACGCCGCTTCGAATGCATCTGCGAAATAAATAAAATAAAATAATTAGCCACATATACTGTACGGTACGAACTATGAAAAAAAAAGAAATTTGAAAGATAAGGATAAAAAAAAACGTAAGTAATTTGATGGTCTTTTCATGGTCATGTCTTTTTATTCTGTAAAAACACAGGATTTTTTGAAATTTTTACCTAAAAGTCTGTTTAATGTTATACTCAGTTTTGTAGCCGAAATGATTTAAACTATTTTCGATTATCAACACGCACAACAAAAAAATATTAGATTTTTTAACCGCCGCCCATCTCTATTCTCAGCTCTAAACATTCCTAAATCATCATTCCATTTCTAAAATCGTTATTCAAAAAACTTACTGATATTCTTGAAGCTCTTTACAAACACTATCCCATCTTTTTCTCCATGAAACATAGTCAGGAATTAGTTCCATTTGTGTTATAAAATAACAACAATATAGCAAGAGAGTTATTAAGAAAAATTAAATTATGTTATTTTTATTCATTGAGCAAACATGATATATAGGCCTCTAATCTCAAATCTTAATAAAAATTACTACTCTTAGACACTACAGCTGTACACAAGAGTTAAATATAATACTGCTTAGTTATTGCATTGTATGAATGTGTTTCTTATTATTAATTTGAAGAAGTTTAAACAATTTATTGTTTTACAGACAATCGCAGACAACATAACACATAAGTAATGCATAAATACAATTGTAAACAAATTTTAAGAGCTACCCATACAAACATTTTTACATACATCCCACTACTGGGCAAAGGTATACCTCATTCACCTCTCGAAAAAGGAAATCATTTTTTTTTAATTATTACACAATGGTTTTAAATCAAATGAGCTAAATAGAAGTACTTTTTGCTAGTAAGTACATCAGGGCCTCTCGTCTCTTAAACTTACGATAAAACTTCTATTCTATCACTATAATACTTCTATTACCATTCTATTACGATTGGGTCAAGAATTGCGATTCTCGAAATTTTGATAATATTATCTTCATTTTACTACTCTTACAGGATCAAAGTTACGAGAATCGCAATTTTTGACCCAATCGTAATAGAGTAATAGTAGAATAGTAATAGACTTGAAGTTTAATCGTAAGTTTAAGAGACTAGAGGCCCAATCTCAATGAAAGTATTGTTAAGGTATTTTAAATAAACAAAGGAATGAAGGCAAAATTTTGAAAATATGGGTCAGTGGGTAGTTTTGGGGAAAAGATGGGTAGTTAATGAACAAATTTAGTAATAATACAAGTACATACTTACTGTGATTATTACATGCATTGTGAGCATGCATTTACATACCTCATTCTAGAGTCCCTTTTATTACTAAAGCTGTAATCATTTCATTGCTTACAAAATATTAACAAACAAATCAAAAATAAACAAAAATGATATGTATGTGAATGACACATGGCAAACACAGTGATTTACCTTCTCTCTGACATGGTGAAGGATTTATGACACAACAACACAGACAGATAAGATCATTTAAAAAGGTCTGTCTGTCTATGCATGCAAGCAATCATCATAGGTAGGCTAACAAGACGTTCTAAAAATAAGAAAAAGCTAGAAACCAAAAACAATTATGCAGTAATATAGAAGTTAACTTTATATATAAACTACACAAACCGTCTAAGCAGCCTCCGTGCCTCCGGATGCCCCTGCTCTGTTGCACAAATCAGCCACTCCAGAGCCTGCTTGAAGTTGGACACTTTGTCCGCTTCAAGTTCTAAAATAATAATAAAAATTAAGGTTAAGAGTAGATTGTGCCAGATAAGTTTGTGTGTATTCCAAACAACTTAAAAATCAGCCATTTGAAACCATTTAAAAGAATAAACAATTTTCTTTATATTAATAGTGGCTGCAAACAAAAAATGTAAGGCACTGATGCCGCGCTGCAGTAGCTATATCAGTTCACACAGTTGTGCAAAATTATTATTATATTTTGACAATTTTGTTTGAGCAAACGTAGCGCCAGCGCAACTTGTATCTGTGCCATGCTTTCTTCTATTTTGCTAAGCCATGTCGCAAACAGAAATGTAAGTGACATAAAATTTACCACATTTCTCCTCAAGCAGTTGTTTAGCCAGCACCACCTGCGACTCCGCGCAGCCATCTTCAGCCAATTGGTTCCTCAATCTTCTGAGAGAACCTAGGGGTCCATCTGGAACAACCCACGCAATAAAAAAGTTTAAAGAACCAATTTTATAGAGCACTTAGTTCGGATTTAGGTGCCTGTGATTAAAATAGGTAACATTACCTAGTATTCTATGATAATATTACTCCAATATATAGAGTTATGTGAAGTAAATACGTACCATGAATGTTCCATCTTTTACGGCCTGAAGATCTGTTTGGTAACATTTTGAGATTTTAGGGTGAGGAATCAAATTGTAAAGCCGACATTTAATTAAATTTATTCTAAGTAATGGTATCTAAGATCTATGATCTTAGATTTTTCTTGTGAAACTGAAGAAAAAAGCACTGCAAGCCAAAAAATTCCAAATTTTCTAATCCAATCCAATCCTGATCCAATCAATTCCAATCCATCATCCATCCTTCCATCAATCATTCATCCACCATCCACTGCATTGACTGACTGACAACACTACTCAGAATAATAATGTATACTCTAAGCAACACTACTATTCAAAATAGATTGATTGATTAGTAGCAGTTGGTATTGACTGAATCAACTGTCAAGTAAACCGATCAAAACTTTTTGTTGTGCTGTGGTTTGTTTGCCGACGTGCACGTGTTTTTTCAAAAGATTTGTGTATTTTACTCTGGTAATTTGTTTTTCAATCGAAATGGGCAAAGTCAAGCAGGAGCCAGTTGCTGCAGAAGAAGCCCAGGGTGACGTTAGTATCAAGACTGAACCTCAAAACTACGAGGACAAAGTTGAGCATTGCAGCGTGATCGCACAACCAATGGCACCAAAGAAACTCAGCAAAAAGATTTACAAACTCATCAAGAAGTCGAGTGGGCACAAAAATTACATTAGGAATGGACTAAAAATCGTTCAGAAACAGCTACGGCTTGGTGAGAAAGGGTATGTTTTTTTTAGGTTATGTTTGTTTGTTTCCCTACCTTGCTTGGCCTCTTTCAAGCAACAATGCTCAAGTTTATAATTCCTTTTTACAGAATAGTTGTATTTGCCGGCGACATTTCACCAATCGAGATTATGTGCCACTTGCCAGCAGTTTGCGAAGAAAAAGATGTACCATACTGCTATACTCCAAGCCGTAAGGACATTGGTTCAGCCATGGGCACCATGCGGGGCTGCATCATGGTCTTAGTCAAAGAGCATGAAGATTACAAAGATTTGTACGAAGAGGTTCAGAGCGAGATCAAGTTATTAGGCCATCCTTTGTGAGCCATAGAGTTAAGTTTAGAGTTTAAGGATTTAGCATTAAATATTTTTTAAGATTAAATTATGGCCTTTGATTTGAAGTTCTTTGATTAGCCTTGTTGGGAGTGACAGATAAAAAGACAATTCATTATTAAAGGCTCAATTACTACTCTCCAACCCTTAACGCTGAATGTGTTTATTATATACCTTGGAATACTCCACCTGAACCCTTATAAAAATCTTAAAACAACCAAAAACATTTCCAATTTTTATTAGGTAAAAGAAAACAATTCAACAAGTATAACAATAATAAAAAAAAATTTGCTTACAAAATTAGTTTTACATTGCAATATTGAAACTTCCTAACCTACTACTTACAGTTTAATTCACTTTAATTAGGTATAATAGTCTATTAACAATTTCCCAATATTTACAATAATAAACAGTTTATAAATTTTGGTAAACAACATTTATGGCAATAACTGACTATTCCACGATTAATACAATGTATTATCAAATCACAATAACACCACCCCTGTATGTATAAGAAAAAAAAATAACCTAAAACTTTTCAACCCGAGTAGTGAGAACACCAATCTTCTCAATCTCACTCTCAATGACATATCCTGGCTGGAGGAACTCTGGGGGGTCTCGGTACAGACCGACGCCTCCCGGGGTCCCTGTTAGGATGATGTCACCTGGCAGCAGAGTCATTACCCTAGAATAAATATTAAAAACATTTTTGAAATTATGTTACTGACCCAACAAGCTTTGTACTGTCTTTCAATATAAATTCACACAATTTCATTTATTCAATACTAGTGGGCGCCAGCGCATTTTCCCTTGAAACATAAAATTCCCATATTTCCCATGGGAATATCGAGATAAAAAGTAGCCTAGACTCTTTCTTTCTTAGAATCTTTCTCAGGTTCTAGACTTTACAATATACATATACACATTTACATCCAAATCGGTTCAGTAGTTTTCAACAACAAGAAAGACAAAGTTACTTTCGCATTTATAATATTAGTATGGATAGGGCTACTACATAATCTTTCTCTTCTTTAAAGTCTTGTTGTTAATGCGATTCAATACTGGGTAGCGCGAATTTAAATTATTTCGTGTTGCGCAAAAAAATAGGCAAATGGGTCCTTTTCATTTACTACTTTAAAGTGTGAAGACCTTTTTTTACCCTTAATTTTTATTTTTTTTACCATGAAAACTTATTTAAAATGTATATTTTGTTGTATTTATTATACGTATGCTAAATTAAGGAATAACAAATAGTTATTACTTTAAAATAATGGATAATTTATACTGAAATGTCACGGAACATGGTCTGTGAGAAATCCGTTTTTTGACATATTTTATTTTTTTTATTTTTTTCAATTCATTATTTTGTCAAACTAATCAAACATTCACAACTAGAAATAATTTATCGACAAAACTACGCAAAATATAAACTAACATAATGATTATAAATAAGTTTTTTTGATATAAAGATTTTGTGAGAAATTTTTTTGTCACGCACATGCAGGCATCTGGCCATGTCTGCTGACGTTCATAAATTGTGTTTCGTTGGTTTGGTAAAATTGGCAACACTTTGTTTTAAAAGAATAAGATTGTGCATTTACTTTTCTTCATTCAATGTGCAGTGCAAAAGTGATTTGGTAAAGATATGTTATTTTTTATTCTTAGATACCTTATTTTGTCGAGCATGTCTCATCACAAACATGAATTAAGTTGTATTCACTGAGGTTATGTAAATTTAATGGCTATCAATTTTTTAGGTGGATTATTGTACCAAATTATCGTGAATAAAATCCCATGCCGCTAGAATCATTTCTATGCCAGGTTTTGGCGCACACGTTCAAAAAATGTCACAGACATGGCTTCGCATGAGTGTCACAAACATGGATTTTTAGTAGCATGTTTGTGACATTTAACCATGTTCGTGATATTTTACATTAAAATTGTTAAACATTAGTTAGTTTTCATAGATAATTTCATAATAAAATACGTAATATTTGCGTTTAATTATTATAATTATATTATGAAGATGAAATAACTATATTTCAGATAAAACCTTCATTTGTTTGTATATAGCGAGGATATAATCCTATAGAGGCAATAATGTACTGACTGATATAAGCGAATTGCTTAAAGTTAGTAGCAGTCTTAATTTGATTTTTTTTTTTAAATTATATCATACATTTTCGGACAGAATTGAGAATAAAATCATAAAAAATCTAATATAAAATAATATAAAACCTACATCTCAACATTAAAGAGTATTAAAATTTGTGCATCGTTAGCAAGACTTCATGTATTGTGATATTTTTTCTTGAAGTTTATTGTTTAAGTTAACTGTTAATCAAAAAGAAAAAAAATGAATCATTCATATGATAATTTTCTGTATGAAAAAGTCACAAACATGGGCTAAATGTCACTAAACATGTCTTATTTAGCTAATAACTATTCAGTAGTCACACACATGTATGCTTGTGTCACACACATGTCCGTATTATTTTTCAAATATTTATATTTAGCCTCCTAGACATTTCCAAGCTCAGCCACATATATAGCAAGACTTCTTTTATCCAAAAGAACATTAAAAAAAATAAAAACAATTTTTTGGAGATAACACCCTCTTCTACAAACTTGGTGAAAATGACCCAAATGTGAAACCATCAGGTCACACAAGAACAGACCAGCCCGAATAGCCAAACACTGTGGTAAGCACTTAGCAACTTGCGTGACATCACTACTCACGAGCTCAGCCTCTCAATGGCTTATGGTACTCCATGTATGAGCTGGTTGGTGATTGCTGCGCTGCTTCAGGTCTCCGTTCACCCTCGCGTGACGTCACACACACACGAGCCACTATACTCACGAGCTCAGCCTCTCGATGGCTTGTGGTACTCCATGTATCAGCTGGTCGGTGTTGCTGCGCTGCTTCAGCTCTCCGTTCACTCTCGCGTGACGTCACACACACACGAGCCACTATACTCACGAGCTCAGCCTCTCGATGGCTTGTGGTACTCCATGTATCAGCTGGTCGGTGTTGCTGCGCTGCTTCAGGTCTCCGTTCACCCTCGCGTGACGTCACACACACACGAGCCACTATACTCACGAGCTCAGCCTCTCGATGGCTTGTGGTACTCCATGTATCAGCTGGTCGGTGTTGCTGCGCTGCTTCAGGTCTCCGTTCACGGAGCAGCGCACGGAGAGCCGCGCGGGGTCGCCGACCTCGTCGCCCGTCACTATCCACGGACCGATTGGGCAGAACGTGTCCATTGACTAAAGGGAAAAAGAGAATGAGAATATTATGTCTTAACCCCATATTCTTGGCACACTAGCCTGATGTGTTCATTTATATGTAGAATATAAGGATTTTTGCATTATAAAAGCATTAAAAAACAATACTTAAAATACCAAGAATAAAAAATTTAATACCAAGAAATGCAGTCCCTAATATGGATCATGCCAATAATAGGAAAGCTGGCCAGGAATGGGGCAGTTCATTGTAAAGAAATATAATCCACCTTTCCTAAAAGAAACTGTCCACCATTCTTCTGTTTCTGCCAGTCACGAGCGCTGATGTCCTGCGCCACAGTGTAGCCAAATATGTAGTTGTACGCGTCCGCTGCCTTCACAGCACTTGCCTCCTTGCCTATTACCACGACCAGCTCAACCTCCCAGTCTACTTTCTGTGGACATAACAAATTAAAAAACTTTGGGAATTAGAACCACGAGTTTTTAGAGTTGAAAGAAGACATAAAAAGAAGGGGTTTTCTCCACAGAGCTACAATATACTGTTTCCTCCTTTCACTGTGTGTGGTGTGATTGATTATCTACTGTTTTAGCAAAATGCAATAGGTACTTTATTGTTCTAAAAATGAATGTTCATGTTGTTGTTTTTTTTAATGATAAGTTAAGAGAATTCTTTATTGCAATCAAAATAACAAAGTACATAAAAACAAGTTACAAATATCAATGCAAATGGAGGCCTTATCACTAAAAGCGATTTCTTCCAGACAACCAATGAGGAATGATAGGAAGAAGAATAGTTAAAATCACCCAGCACCAGCACTGCCGCGCTAACTAAGAGTGCAATAACTCGATTTTTGACGATTTTGAGTTACATATATATTCGGAATCAGCTAATCGAGATCTACAACTCTCTCAAAGAAACTTTTTATGAAACCTTCAGGAACCTGTTTTTTCAGCAAGCAAGAATGCAATAACTTAAATTTCGTCACTGCTTTACTTATCAAAATAACAATAATTATAGTTATGGTGACCAAATTTTTGAACTTCGCATACATTTCTAGTTATAAGCACAATAACTATGAAGTTGTGCCTCTTAAGTTATGAAGAACTCGAAATTGGAATATCCGTTTGCAAATCATAAAAACAATATGTGTGACTTATTGTACTAATGATTAGTAATATTCCTATCATTTACTAAGGAAAAGGGCAAATTATATAATGAATAACAATTTATTAGGAACTCTGAATAAGGATTTGGTATTTATCTTAGAAACAGCGACTAAAATACACTGATACTGTATATCGAGCCCTGACGGATTCTATAATTATGTCAGACGATTTTCCATGCCTACATAAGCAAATGTTTTAATTTATTTTACGTATGGAAATCATAATGGTTACTAATACTAATTTTTTTAAATACGCATCGATGTTGATTGTTGATAAAACAATTTTACGTATTTATAAACTTGTTTAGGACATTGCAGGCTTGAATCACCTGATTGTCCGAAAAGTAAGATGATTCCGTGCTTCGGAAGGCACGTTAAGCCGTTGGTCCCGGCCGCAGTAGTGGTCGTTATAACCGCGGCGACAAGCTGGCCCCTTGTCACGTTGGTAATAAAAGCATAAAATCGGCTAAACGTGGGTCCGGCTCTTGAGCTGGTACCTCTGCCTAACCCTTCGGGGAATAAAAGGCGTGATATTATTATGTTTATAAACTTGTTTTCATGACTAACGTAGCTTTTAATTTTTCATTTTAAATTTTGTACTATTTTTAATGTCTAAAAATAAATCATCATCATCATCATCATAATATTTAAAAAGTCTTAGATTTCCATGACTTTGTCGATGCTGTCCATGGTTAAATTTCACGTAAAACCACAGTTCACGCTTTTTCAGTGACTGTTTTTTGATGTTAATAGACTTTTCTGAAAAGTTTTAAATGATAAAAATGGAACCAAGGGAGTATTTGAGGGACAATGTCTGTAAATGCCGAGAACGGTCACTTATAAATTAATAAATAATGTCAATTGGAAGCGAAGAACTTAACTTTCTATTGATGAAAGTTAGATAACTAAGGTAAGTACTTCACATTAAAATTTTGAAATAACTTTTTGCTTGCGATCTTAATTATTATTTATAGTATAATTTTAGAAAACATATTGCAGAATTTTATATGAACCATGTTAAAACTTTATCAAAAGAGTCATCTTAAAACTGAGAAAGATGATTTTTTCTTATTCAATTCATAGGTCTATTAAATATGGTCCAAAAATACTGATTCTACTAAAATACAAGATAGATTGTAATGCTAAACTTATGTTCATCATTCACAATTTTTTCTTCTTCATAATATTCGTTAATTCTTATAATATTTATGAAAGAAATGTAAATATTGTTGTGTTTCACAAGGATTTCCAACTAGATAACATGGATGATTCTAACGATAAATGCAATAACTTTAACAGTTATTGTATTTATCGTTAAAAATTATTAAGCCAGTGAAAAATTTTAACAACAATATGTTTCTTTGCTAAAGATAAACACAATAAGTAATGTAGTTATTGTATTTATGACAAGTGATGTCAGCCTGTTCCATGGAACATTCCTAATTATAACCACTTTTTTAACGATTACAGGCTATTTAGTTAATATTTATACATATTATATATTTGAATTAGTTCTGTATTTGTTTCGCTTTCAATTAGTTTAAGATCCATGTCGATATGTTTAATAGGTCATGAGTTATGATGAATATAAAGTTCAAAACTTTAAAGTGTTTTTCTCGAAAGCGCTAAAATCGAGTTATTGCACTTATAGTTAACGCGGCAGAGCACTACAGCTCTTGGGTTTGGCCTATTTGCACACACACACCCATGTCCACAATCTCTTTTTATTATCTATCTGCATAACACGGTACTGCATCCTGTAATGTTCCTTCAAAATTAGCCAAAGTTCTCACCTTAGTAATATCAGTCCGAAGTCTCACAGCATCATTAGGTCCTATGATGGTGCTTGCAAACTTGCTGAAGAACATTGGAACCTCGGGTGGAGTAAGATTCTGCTCTTCACAATGATCTTTGTAGTTCAGGCCAATGCAGATAACCTTGTCTACACCAGTTATTGGAGCTTTCAGTGTCACAGATGAAAGGGGTACTGCTGCTGGGTTTTTTGATTTGATACTGCAGAATTTATTACACATTAGTTGATTCTCTCAATATATTAAGTGTGAAGGAAGTTTTTTTTTATTTACTTTACTGTAGATATAAAAATGAATCGTGGTTTGTTAGTCTAGCTAAAACTCGAAAAAAGCTGGTCTGATTTAGCTGATTTTCTAAACACAAGAAAGCTAGTATAGCAGAAGATGCCTATCATCATATTAAAATATCTGCAAAACTAAACTCACTCTGCTCTTTAGGTTTGGTCGGCCGGTGGGTCCTTTTTAAGGGATTCTCAGCCTTTTAATCTATATGATTATTGTAATTAATTAAAAATACTAACCTCATTACTTTCTCTAACTCTCCGTTCTTCAGGATACCGAGCAGGGTCGTCGGCAAAGAAGAATCCACTTTATTTAAGTCTACCACATTTTCGCCTTCCACATAACCCACACGGACATCTTTGGGGGCAGTACTGTATGTAAACTGTACGAATTTCATGTTTTTACTCTTAGATACTGAAAAATTTCTCAAAGAACAAGTTTTTACGGTGATTTTAGGCAGAGTTGTTGTTGTTTTTATACAAGAAACTGATCGTAGAGCAAGCCACGAAATGACAGACATGTTCAGGGTTATTTCTATTAACTCGTATTCGTATCTCGTCGTGCGTGAGTTATCTCGTTGTGCTATCTATACACTTGAAATAGAGTTGAGTTGAATGAAATAATATCGTATTTCGCGTTTTCTTGAAAAATATTTCTGTAGGTAGGTACTAGGTACTTAGGTACCTATAAATCGCGGCGGAGGCGGATCCTAGGCTCTCTCTGCTGCATGGCATACATGTCAGTATTCATTGTCAGTCATCTGTCACTGTCAGCTGATTGTTATTTATTTATTTTATTTACGCTAAGAAGGCTTAAGAGTCTATACCTATACAGCCAATGATAGCTAGTGTAAGGTAGTATATTTATAATATTATGTATGTATGTGTCGTAGGAAGATTTGTTATTTAGGTTTTTTGCAAAAAAAACCTAGGAATTTTGCGAAAACTCGGATAATTTCATAATAGGATTACTTTTTTCAATCATCCTGACAGAAAGTAGTTTTTTTTTTGCAAAAAACCTAGTATGTCATTGAAAAAATTTAAACTTTAACTCAGATTGGCTAGATTATTTCTGGCTAGTTAACTCTTATTCTGATTGGTTTGTTAAAACACCTTGGACGCTACAGAGAACCAATCAGAATAAGAGTTGGACAGCAAGCAATATAATCCAGTCAATCAGAGTTAAGAAAGGTTCAAAAAATTTCAAGGTTTTTTTTGCAAAAAACTGCTTTTTGTCAGGATGAGGATGATTGAATAAAAACTATCCTCATATGAAATTATCCGGATTTTCGCAAAATCACTAGTTTTTTTTGCAAAAAACCTAACTATCAAATCTTCCTACGACATATACACATATACAGAGAAAAGGTAAATCACTAGGTGTATATTTAATATATTTTTAGGTTCAAAAAAACACAGTTCACATTATACACCAAATTACTTTTAATAAAATCTAGACGTACGTAAAAAATGGCAGATTCCTCATCCATTGACTCGTGTGAAGATTGACAAACACTCAGTACGCACATAGGTAAGCTAGTCCATAGAACTATTTTATAAGCTAGGGTTAGGTTTAAGGTTTAAGAAGTTCTTCACGAGCTTGTGACGTGAGTCGTGACCATCAGGTCAATGGTCGTGCGTGACTAGTGCGTGATCTACCGTAGTTCGTCTAACGAAAGAGATTATAGTGATAAGTTAGATAATCTCAAAAAATATATTATACAATGTGTAACTGAAAAGGTAGAATATAATATTAAATATAAAAAATTTAGGATCCCGGAATTTATTTGAAATTTCTTTCTAAAATGTTTACTAAATCATTAAACAGCTCTTAAGTTCTAAAATAAATAAGTTACAATTTATTCCAATAATGCAAGCGAAGTTATGACATTTAAGAGATATTTAAACCCTGATTTTTGTGAGTGTATTACTATTTCACTTAAATGTAGTCTTAGTAGGTAAGTAAATGAGATCATAAGAAGTTTTTTACAGTAAGTCAATAGAAAAAAACTACTCACAGATTTACACGCAGTAAGAAAATACAGATCTTTTTTGCATTCAGTTTCACTCTTCTTCATGTATAATTTATAACTTTGCCTGAAGGTTAATTGATATTATACCTAGTTTGTTTTATAATCCTAAGAAGAAAAAAAATTAAAGCTGAGTTCTGAATTGCTATAGATGTATTGTGTAGTGCGCATGCTCTCAGGTATACATTTCTGACCTAACATGTGCACTGCAAAGGTATTTGGTGACCTTGTATTAATGGATTTTGTTAAACCCATTAATAATAGGATACGCAAAAGAACAACAGGAATCTAAGAACTAAACTATACCTAAAGCTTATTTAAAATGAAAAGGCGACAGTCATTTTGTACTGTGTTTACGGATGACATGTGGGTACAATATGATTAAAATGGCACAATGTTTATCCACTAAGCTACTACCTTAAAATTACCAAGTAGGTATATCACTTATTACTTATATTATAATACAATGTTTAGGCCTAGCCTATTCTTAAAAGTTTTTTTTGATTACTAAAACACCTACGAACAACAATACCCAGGAAGCGTAACTCTCCTACAAAACCGCTTCGATTTTGGTTCCACTTACGCTCACACAGTAACTCCTATTGAAACAAACACTCACACATTCTCATAGACAAGCTTGCACGCTATTGGCCGCTTCGCTCGCGTCTGTCGATAAAGCAGCGACCTGGTACATATTATTGCTACTAGATGGCGGTCAAGTGTTATTTTACAAAATATTTATTTAAAGGTGATATAAGTATTTTTTTTTGTCTTCATGGCTTCTACAACACTTTATAATGCACGAAGGCATATTTGTAAAGATAAAACACGGTCAGAAATACCCAAAAACACAGTAATATGCTCCCGACGCTGCAGCCAAACGACTCAAGGTGCCACTAGGAACTGACGCTGCATGGTGTCCGTAACCCTAAGCCCCGCCCACCGGGGCTTCTTTTCCGTGTGCATTGCGTGAGGCATTTTATTGGGCTAGTTACGCTTCTTGAGTATTGTTGTTCGTAGTAAAACACTAAAATATTTTTATTCGAAAAAAAGTCTGACTGTTTTTTACCAGCCTGTTTATTATTCTGAGCAAGAGAAAAAGTTTTTATTTTAGTTGCAAGTTTAAAATTTTGGTAACAATGCAAAGCTTAAAGCTATTTTTTTTTTAACTTATTTAAAAAATATAAAATTGCCAAGACTATATGATACACTATCGATAAAATCCTATAAAATAAAATCTGAACTCTTGATTTACATTCAATGTCAATCACAAGTTGTACAACATTCCCTGAATGCAGTTAAATATAAATCTTTGGTTAAAAGCGGTCTAACCACACCAATCACAGTTCTAATCATTCTATCACAGTCTAATAATAGTTTTTTTTTAAATATAAAAAAAACATTTTGAAAAAAGACCAAGACAAAGGGTAGATTTCTAAGCATGGCTATCATCTATCACACACACTAGCACTTAGCAGCTAGACGATAAGAAATACATTTTTGCAATGCATTATTAATCCTATAAGTACACATTCGAACATTTATAGTATGCCTTTGTAAAGACGTATAGCCTAGCTCAGAAAAGTATCTTCGTTATATTCATCTAAAATAATATTAAAATAAGGAAAATTAATTTTAAAAACACCTCAATCACAAAATCCATATAGCTTGTATTTTACAGGTTTAAATTGCTTCTTATACATAAAGGCCATTTACAGACATAATTTCTCACGCCTTTTTTGTGATTTCTACTCACGTTCCTTTGGGAAATTTATATATAAAATATATATATATACCTACGTATTAAAAAGTGCTTACATAAAGCGAAATACCAGAGTTTTAGCGTGGCAGTTATTAGGTAAGGCGGTAAGAGTAAAATGCCATATACATATATTCAAAGAGTAAATTATAAATACAGAAAGCCCTTTTTATGACTGAGAAAATATTGTTTTAACACCGTGTAAACTTACAAGAGCATGTTAAAGTAACACTAAGTTTAGAGCAAAGTAGCGCAATGAGTTTACATTTAAATTGACCCATGAATTTTAGTAATCTAGCGGCAGCGGGCCGGGCGGCATACTTACTTTACTTTTATTGCTACTTCTGAGTAGGCAAAGGTATCAAAGCCCATACAGCCAAGTCTTCATTCAGAATTCTGTCATTATTAATTTATCGATATTGTATGTGCATTGGCTTGGCAGGTTTTATATGTAATCTAGGCATCTAGGATAGAAAACTTAGGTGTAGACGTGAAAAAGTACCATTATGGTCAGTATTGTGCTCATGAAGCATACGGTGACTGGCAGCAGTACCGCCAAGCGGAGCGATCTGAAAAATAGACCTTATTGAGTTTAATGTTATCCAAATAAAAGTCAGTAAAAAACCATGAAAAAACTAAACAGGTAGAATAAGCTTCATTAGAGAGGTTAGTTGATTTATTTAAAAAAAAATAGTTAAGTAAACATTAAAAGCTGTTTCGCTAGATATAGCACTTTTTATAATATTTTTTTTGTATTTTTGTTATGGTGATTTTTAATCTAAGCTAACTTATAAAACAAACTGAATTTCCTGACTGAACCTCTCAACTACCTACAAACAGTGGCGGTCTAGGACGGCGTAACAGATTTGTCTATGGTCTCGTGTGTATTATACCAAAGAACAAGAGCTATTTTGCAATACAGAAAAACCGGAAATGTTCTTTGGTATTACTGTCTAGGGAATACGAGACCTTAGACAAATCTGTTACGCCGTCCTAGACCGCCGCTGTAAATATTCTCCAAGCAGACTTATCTAGCGCACACTGAACGTATAAATTGTTAAATATTTACGTACACAAACCTCCAATAAGGCGTTTGTCAGAGCGGCGGCGGAGGCGGAGGCGGCGGCGGGCGGCACAGCGCCGTCCGAACGTCCGCGGGCGTCTCGCTGTCGCGTCGCGCTTTACCTGATATTCATACTTTTTGGGTTTAACAATTAGCTTAATATTATTCACAAGAAAACTAGTGTAGTTTTGTAAGAAGAGTCAGAGTGATTATTGTCCCTCATTTTATGCAACACAAAACACAACATTTAGCTTTAATTAAGCGAAACTGTAGGCTCTTTTTAAGTTATTCTCACTGTAACTGAAATCTGTTAACTGTTTGTTTATACTTTTAGTTTCGCTATCAAGTCATCCAAGTTGAAAGCTATTCAGAAATTAGCGTTAACTTGCTTTCTTAGCGAATTTATACACAAAAAGCGTACTTCGTAAAGTTGTATATAAAACTTACTTGAGAAGCATAAACATCCGGTCTGCTGGTTCGTCTGCACTGAGGTGGCCGGTCTCATTTCTTTCTGCTCTTTCGATTGCTCATTCACGCATTTTTGATAATAGTCGTACTCTTTTAGATACCTGTAGATTTAGAACTGCATTAGTTGCGTTTAAAATCCTCTGATGGGTGTCGTCAAAGGCGATTATGAGAACAATCGAAGAACGGGGAGTAACTTTGAGACTTTTTAAAATCAACTGCTTGAAAAGACATAAAAATGTGAATGCCATACTAAGAGTAAACAAGAGTCACGCACGAAGGGAGGGTCGCACAAGATCGTTCATTACGAATATCTGTGGGGAAGCATAATGTTCATTATTATTGTTCTTCCATAAGAGATTATGATTAAAATTAAAATTAATTCATTTATTTAATATAGGAAACAAGGCATCGTTTATCGAAAATCTCCTCTTTCAAATTATTGTAATCCCTTTCGCAGTGATTTAACAGCGAAGACAAGACAGGGAAGAAACAAGAAACATCAGTATTAGTATTCATTAGTGTTTTTCGTATTTCGGCTGAAAGATCACAATGGGCGACCTTAGCTCTAAAAGCGATTTCCTCAAGACAACACATGATAACGATGAGGAGTCGTCAATGAGCATATCATGCTCCATGCGGCCAGGCTGTGTGAGTTGTGTAGCTGACACTAGTCTAGCAACACTGCCCGGTTAAGAGACATACCAGACAGGCGGGTAGCGGTGCTCGCTTAGATACTCGCTCTGGTCGGGCGGCAGGCGGCGGCGCGCGCGGCACACGCGGTCATACGCGCCGCACAGACGCCACATGCTCCATGCGGCCAGGCTGTGCGCGTTGTGTAGCTGCCCGGATTTTATACATATAATCAGATACATCATAACAACCGTTAGACGTCCACTGCTCGACATATATGTCCACCATTGTCACAAGGAAAAATATTGTGGAGGGAATTTGCCGTAATCACGAAACTTGGCAGGCTGGTTGGCGATCGCAGTATGTATTCTTCAAGTATTTTAGCGAAGGATGCTACTAAGCTGATATGGTCAACCCAATGTTTAACAGAAGGTTGGTTACGAATGACCACGATGTAAACAGTTGAACTGTGGTTTTCAGACACAACTTTTTTATGTCTAAGATCTGAGAAAAAAAGTAAATTTAAAGCATGACAAATGTCAAAGTTTAAATACTGAATAAGATACATGGTAGGAACAAGTAGCATTTACTTAAATTATTTTATTACTATTTAGATAAAAAAATATAGAACTTCTTACCTTGGCTGGTTCTAAAAGTGATAACGCCATTTCCACAACGTAATCTTCATCTCTGCAAGTTATAAGATTTTTAAGATACATACCAACCACAAATATTTTTTTTAAATTCTTCATTATTATAATAACTTACCTATGCGACCTAGAAAGAGCGCGAACGCACGCAGCCTCAGCCAGCTGCAACAATCTAGCGACACATAACCGATTCGCTAGTTCTAGCAACTCTGCGCAGCGGCGCGGCTCCACCCCTCCTGCGCAGTCGCTATAGACGTAGCGCAGAAACTTGTGGAACGTGTACATACTTACACCAGGGAAGGAGATCTGGGGAAGAATATATATTATCTGACTATACTCTCATAA
This sequence comes from Euspilapteryx auroguttella, assembly GCA_951802225.1. NCBI lineage: Eukaryota > Metazoa > Arthropoda > Insecta > Lepidoptera > Gracillariidae > Euspilapteryx > Euspilapteryx auroguttella. Next base: position 3,070,413 of record OX637663.1, on the reverse strand, counting down.
GCAGGTCAATGTAATCGTTGTACTACTAGTGCTGCCGCGTAACAGTCTACATCACTGCCAAGTGCCAACTGACTGAGCCACGGAGCTCAAATGTTATAGATTTATATGCTTCTTAAAAAAATACATTAATTTACTTACAACTTTGGCCGTACTCTCCCTAAAGTGACCTTGAAACATAGCCTTCATAGGATCACAGCGAGCCATTAATATAGCTTTGTGTGCCAACTGAATGCCGTCATCTAGGTCAAAGGTCACATCAGCAAAGAGGCTTTTCTCTATACACATCTCACGAAGTCTCTCTGGGATTGGCTTAAAAAAATATAAGTAGGTACCTAAGTAATTATTATCTTTAAATAACACCATAAAAAATTGACCGAACATTTATAACTTTTTTTATTTGAGCAGAATATTAAAAACCTTTTGATAGATCGTATAAGTAAATACTTAACTTAATAATATGAAAATTGGTACCTTATGAAATTTTTGCATTTCCCCTTTCTCCATAAGTTGGTGTTTATCCAAAATAGTATGGACCAGCTTCGTCAATTCAATGCAACCTAGCAATTCTGCGGCCTGACGTATTTCCTGTAATTTTTTTTTAGTTCCTTATCAGTTTTAAATTATTGTAAACTATGCTTTTAACCGAATGAAGTAAATTACTAGGTAAATTAGGGGCTCCACATTTGATAGTAAGTATATTTTAAGATCATCTAGCTAGAGCAATTAAGGAAATCGTTAATGAACAAAAGGAATTCTTTTTTATGCGGCCTTCTTACGGGGACGGAGCATTTGTTGTTGATTGCAAAATTTATTCAAAAAATAGCGAAAAAGTATTATAAAAATTAGGAGATATAGCGCTAGTACTATTAAAATTTCGCTAGTAGTAGAATTTTATTTTTAGCTAGATTTAGCGACACTTATTTTTAAGGAACAACTCTTACTTATGTACTTTTGTATGTAAAAAACTGAATATTTTGATTTACCAATGTAAATAATAATTATTTAGTAAATATTTTAATCAGGCCCTTATTAGCTAGATAAAAAAAATATATTTCACTACTTTGTTTCTAAATGACAAAACAAGGTATAAGTAAATGTTGAACTTAATTTCTAATAATAAAAAAAATTGGGTGACATTTAAAAAATGTAGATATAAAAAAAACGTAACGTGATTTAAAACAAACTCTTCTTATAATTATTAATTTACCAGCAAAAGTCCAATCGGGGCCGACTGCAAACATATTGCATTTTAATTAAAAATATTAAATTTAAGACTAAATTTTCATATTTCATACAATATTAAGATCTTGATTAGAATAAAATTATTGTAACGTTGTTTATTGTTAGTAAAAATGTATGTGCCCTACCTTTTTAATTAAGGTGTGCTTATACCTAATAAATATTGCAATTTTAACCATAGTGTGAATATAACAAAGGTTATCGTTCATCTAACATTACTGCTCTGTATCGCATCGAAGGCATTTTTTTAAACTTAAAATGTTTTTTTTTTTAAATATCTAAAAATAATATAGGGTTTGGCGCCACATAGGGTATAAGTACAAAAAAAAAAATATATATTAAATCACTTGCCGTACTTCTAAACTACTAGGACGTCTTAATTTTTATTGCGATTAATAAAAAAAAAAAAACAACAATAATATTTTTTGGTAAGAAAACATCAGTTTTGTTTGCCAAAGAAAACTTCAAGTTATCTCTACATACCGACTTTAGTTTATAGTTTAAGTGTAAGAAAAAATATGCAACCAACCTGCTGAAAGGCTCCATTGTCTATAGCCCCAGTGTAAATAAAGTTAATAATTTCCTGCATCACATGTTGCGATATAAGTTTACTCATTGTGACAATTGTCTGAGTGGGCGACGCACCGTGTTGCGCATTTTCGCACTGAAAAGTAGAAAAAATATTACAGTTTTGAATATTTTAGCAATTTTTTTTTACCATATTAGGACATTTCTCTATTATCATGTGGGGACGCAGTTGCGTATTTAACTAAGAGTCTAGTAACTAGACAATATGAGGTGGGTTAAGTTGGAATTTTAGTTTCTAATAAACAATTTTCATACGTATTCTAATATTACATGACGCATAAATTGTGTTAAAAAAAACCGAGCATTCATTTCTGACCTGTCCTACCTTTAAAACAATCGCAGTGTACATTTTTACAAATTTAAGCTATTTAAAAAAAAAAAAACCTACCACCCATCAGCAACCTGTACGATTCTGAGGACGGTAAATTTATACCTTTTGTTTAAACTCCAGTTGGCCTGAAGTTGGGTTCAGGGTCGACTCCAACGCACCCTGTAGTGCGATTCAAGTAAAATAAAACAGAACATGTACATATCGTGGCTTTACTAACAACACCGCTCAAGTCGATTTTTGGCGGTTTTGACATTTTGATGCCATTGGATAGATCTTTTTTTCGCGCGTCTTTTAAACTCATCTGATTGGTTAGTTGTTTAACAAGAAATGCCGTTATTTTAAATTATACTGACACCGCTCAAGTCGATTGGTCTTGGAACACCGCCCAAGTCTGTCAAATCGCTACGGAAAACAGCACGCGCCGACACTGTGCTCCATTATTTAGTGATATTGTGTGATTTTTTAGCTGAATAAACCTGAAAAGTTTGTGAATAGCTACCTGAAGGGTATGTTTTTGTATTTAATAACTAATATTGATGTTTCATTGAGTAATATTGAAGTTTTTCAGTTCTAAAATAAGGTTTTGGACTTAAGCGGTGTTTGGAGATTAAAGCTACCGACTTGAGCGGTGTTTTTGTATGTGTTTGCAGACGGACGATACAGATTTCTGGCTTTTATAATGAGTTTCTTAAGAGATTGAGAATAATGTTAAAATCTATAGCTAAAAAAAAGGTGTACCTTGCATAAACTAAGGATAAAAATCATCTAAAAACAAGTCCAGATGTCGAAAATATTGATTTATCTGTCTTATCTTCAGTGCATTGAATGAATTTAGTTGGTGCTTCAGAGCCAACTCTAAAAATATATGAAAGGTGTCATTCCTTCTTGGTTCTTTTTAAAAATATCTGTGTGGCCTAGTAACGAATCTATAGATATCATAAAATGTGACTAAGGGAACATTGGAAGATCGGACAGAAGTTCTTCATTGAAAAACTTAACAAGCCATACTGCGATCACCAGGGGCCAGGGGGTCATCATAAGGGCTGAGAAAGCTGCCAGAGCCGTTGTCGCTGGTAATAGCGCTGAAACTCAATGTGGGCACGAGGGAGGGCGCTGGAGATCCGTAAGGGCTCCGAAGAGACTATGCAGAACCAATCGGGCTTCAATGTGGAGGCAGGGTTCTATGCGGGCTTGAGAGAACCTACTGGTCCGAAAGGTGCTTCTCTTAGGGTATGCACGGGCTCTAAAGCACCCACCAGCAAAGCAATAAAGGCTTCCACGAACGAAAAACCCACATAACTACATCAATCTGGTAACTGTGCAGGAGGGCTGCGTGGGCTCTAGGGAGCCGCTAAAGGTACTTAACGGCTCAAAAAGGACTCCGCCCGCGGGTCACACCTGGCTTTAATGCATCAGCTGGAGTATACACGGTATCTAATGCACCCTCCAGTGTAGCAATAAAGGCCAATGAAAAATACACATCGGTATGCAATTATAGTGGAAAATAACACAAAAATGTATAGCAGCCCAGCTGACCACCTGCAGTTTTCTGATGAATTCGGATGGCTGCAATAAATGAGGGGAAATGTACAATGGCTCCTAGCACGCGAGCTAAGTGCAGGCATTCCTCCACCCCCACAACTGGAGAAAAAGAAGGATAATAATGGGATCACCAACCTGCTTACCAAGCGTGGCGATTAAGGCAAAACTTCCCCTTCGAAATGTTTGTGCTTGTGGCAATCTGAGGGGGAGGCTTATGCCCAATATTGGAAGTCTCCCGGCTGAGATGATGATAAAAGAAGACTGAGCTATCTTTTTATAATTTCTTTGTAAGTATTGACAAAGCCACCTATTAGTGGGTGCTAGTGACAAATCGTTAACTAACTACTGCAAGTCTAAACTATATACACAATTTTTGGTCCAAAATACATGGTTTAAGTCTCTGTAGAGTTATAATTAAAGTAAAAACGGCTTTTTTGATATTAAATAGAGTTTTTCGTTCATAATAAAAAAAACTTGTTCACATTTTTTACCGATGAACACCGCCCAAGTCATTTTTAAAGCACAATATACATAAAAAACACAATTTAGGTGTCATTTTCGGATTCATTATTCTTTTATAATCACTTTAGTAAAAAAAAAACATAATTTGGACAGTTATTAGCTAAATTATGAAGTTTTTATTGCCTCCTGAAAAGTTAAGAAAAATGACTTGAGCGGTGTTGTTAGTAAAGCCACGATATGTAGTAAGTAAATAGTTTTCATTTGAAAATTCGTGAAATTTATGCCAATATAAGTACAAAGATGATGTTTTACAATCTTGAAATAAGCGTGATTTCGTTGCATAGTGTTACGTGAATCGCACCTATTTTGCATATCTATGAGAATCTTTATTTAGTAACGATATACCAATAGGAATCGTTAAGCGAATTTCTACATAACAAAAAACTATATACATAAGTAAGTACTTAGTCTAAAGTTAAGGTGTAAAAAAAAGAAATGAAGAAAGTCCTAAGGTTTTTTTTAAGGTATTAAGTACAAATACATTCTTACCTTGACAATTCTAATAGAATGAAAAGCAAGATGGTTCACTTCCCGGTATAGGTCTGGCATACGTTTGCAGCCTTCAGAGACTGGAAGGATTTGGCAGGACGAACGACGTTTTATTTGGTCCCATAGCCTGAATTAAAATATAAAAAATAATCACCCCTAACAATGGATTCGTTAAGTAGAACATAAAAGATTACATGAAATAAATTATACCGAGGTATAGAGTGTTTTGGGCAAGTCGGTAACTAAATAAAGGAGCTAAGTAAATAAATAAATAAATAATCTTTATTTTCAAGTAATAAACTTAACTTAGGGTTCCGCAGAGTTAGAAAAATTCTTAGGACTAAGTATTAAGTTTTAACATATTTTTGACTCTGGTACCTCAAAAAGGATGAACCTGTGCTAGAGGTACCAGTGCTCTTCCAGAAATGATAATTAGTATAAAAAACATATGTTTTCTTTTATAAATTAGGAATTGGTACGGAGTAGGTAAACTAAACATAAATACATCTAAGAATGTGTGTGAGTGCGTGTGTGTATGTGTGTGTATGTGTGTGTGTGTAAATAAATAATATTTATTTATAATTAATCACTTTTTGTGCTAAGTTAAACCCCATACCTTTTCAATACCGTCCCTTAATCGCACCCTAGGTGTTTACAATATAGAAGAACGAAAAACTTGATAACACTTACCTCATTTGCTTAGCTTGATCTTGCCGAATCAAAAATTCTGTATCCTCATTAAAATCACCCGCTGTCGCCTCGCCCATGCTGCTTACCTGAAAAAAGGCAAAAAAACACAAATTAATATCAGTAATAATATATAGCTGGATAGATTGTTAAAATCGAGCGAATTTTTGCCGGTTCGATTCATTCGCAAAGGGGCATGTGTGCGGAAACCTTTAAAAAATTGTTTCCACTATCAAAATGTTTCACCTCTTTTTACTGACGTTAACATTGTACATTTCTTACTGTATTATTTTTTTTTCTGAAAGGTTATTGTTTTAATGCTTACCTAGGTACCTACTTAACAATAGTATTATATAAGTACGTAGGTAAGTATTATATAACATTGCGTATAACAGCGGGTGGGCGGCACTTTCTGAGGGAGGCAGGGAGTGCCCATGCCGTACGAGTACTTCATACTGCGACCGTGCTGATCAAATACATACCATGCTACTCTCACTCGAGCTCCTGGTAAGGTCTCGGCACTGGCTGGCCGTCAGCAGACGGTGAAACGACTCGCAAGCCGTGGCTATGAGGAACCGGTGCACCGGGAAACCTTTGGAACCGCATATTATTACCATGTCCGCGTAGTACTGTAACAAAAAGGGAATTTTCAAAGACCTGCCTTCCTACCCGATAACTCTAATCATAATCATCATCAGCCTGTAAGAGGCCACTGCTGAAAATAGGCCTCTTCTCATGCAAATTCTCTTTGTTGTAGCCTTATAATTACGGGGCAAAAAATAACATAATATGTTTCAAAATTCAATTTTTAGAAATCTTATTGGGAGAACTTAAAAGCTAACGGTTTAACATTCTTGACTCTATCTTTAGGCTCTTAAGACGATACACGACAAATAAATGTAACGAGCAAATGAACAGAGTCTATCTCTTTGATATAGCATACTGAGGGCAAGGGACAGTTATATATCAGTCGCCACATCGGTTACTACATTTCATTGGAAAAAGTAGCAAATATTGAATATCTTTTTAATTATTACTTTTAAATCAAATCTGAATTACCAGAATTTAATTTTGTTTATTATCATTATTCCTAGGTAGTTTTAACAAAAACTAGTAAGTCATTTCGAAGAACTAGCTATTCCCGTTTTTTTGAAAGGTTATCTTTGACGAAATAATGTATCGAGGTTTTTTGATTCCACTAGTGTTTCTCAATTATAAAAAACTTTGTTATATCCTCAAAAAGGTTATATTGAAATTCCAGATCTTTACCTCCTATAAATTACGAGAACTACTTGATTTAAAAAAACCTTCAAAACTCATATAGCGTCTTAGATAAGTAGGTACATTTAGTGGGCTCTCTAGGGCTGTAGGTACGAAGTTCGCCGTGTCAGCTAGAAGTGTCTAAGTATACTATAAGTCCTACTTACCTATAATTTATGCAATTTACCTGATGATGCATCAAGTTGGAAAGATCTTCAAGGTAGCTGCTCGGTGAGATGGTAACTTCTGGCTCTATTGGCCTCGGCGGCAAAAATGGAGCCTGGAACCAAAAGGCTTGATTGATTTTAGACTATCTCACAGACTTAATAGCTATGCTCGAGGGGGCGTCTCCAGGCGACCTTTTTCGTAAGGCAAGGCAAACATTTGTTTGCCTGAGCCGCTTGGTGGGCACCCTGAACTACCTCGCCTCTCGCAGTATAGGATACTTTACCAAATAAGGTATCAATACCAATTAGATTAGTCTAATTGACTTTTAATAAGTGATATTGTATCCTATAGTGAATAAATAATTTTTGACTTTTGACTTTTGAAGATAAACGAAGTTGGGAATGAGACTTCAAATCCTCATTTTGTTCCTACGAGTTAGTCACCAGCAATAAGACAAGAAGCCATTGCTTTACCAGAACTAGATTTATTCAAAAATATTGTTTTAGTAACAGCCTGCAATTGCTTGTTAGACAAACAATGGTTTAGCGTAACAGATTTCCAGTCTCTGAATATTCAGTACGCCCGAGCCCGAACACATGAAATACATTCTTATTTAAATCTGTTAAGTGGTTCCCGTTACATTCGAACTGACAAACATAATTTGGTAGGTAGATTCTCAAACAAACATTATTTAAGAACCTCTTAATTATATTGACCAAGGGTCTGAATAATCAACTAAATATAGACTAGTTGTGCCCCGCGTTGTTATCCGCGGTTTATTAGTGAAAATTAATAGCCTATGTATCAAGGGTGTCAGCTAACTCCGTACCAAATTTTATCAAAATCTCTCCAGCCGTTTAGACGTGAAGAAGTAACAAACATACACACTGACAAACTTTCGCATTTATAACATTAGTGTGATAAAGCACCTGTAACAATGGACGTCGAACTCTCTTGAGGCTCGTCATCCAGAACCGCTGCTGGCGACGCGCTATCAGAGCTGCCCTTATCGCACTTTCGAACACCTGGAAAAGTTAACAATTTAATCAATACTAGCTGTCCCGGCGAACTTCGTATCGCGTCTTGCGATTTTACATGGAAAAATCAAATTGTTGTTTTTGCTAACTTCCCCTCGACTTTTCCATATTTTCTCACCTTTTAAACCTGCCCTGGACTACTACGAACATTTCAAAACCAAAATCAGCTCAATCGGCCGGGCCGTTCTCGAGTTTTAGCGAGACTAAAGAACCATGATCCATTTTTTTATTTATAGAAGACGAGCTTTCCCGGCTTACTTCGTTACGCCATAGAATATAAGATACTACAAAAGACTTGGCTCTATAGACTATGTTCTTTTGCCTGCCCAGAATAGACTTGATAAAAAAAAACAAACAACAACAACAAACCACCTGTCAAAATATGTAAACAACGGAAAAAATATTGCACCTTAGGTTACATTATTTGAGTTTAGGTAAGGATCCCTAATTTTTTTGAAAATCTAATATAGCCTATGACACTCGGGGTTAATGTAGCTTCCTACCAGTGAAAGAATTTTTCAAATCGGTTCAGTATTTCCGGAGCCTATTCGTTACAAACAAACAAACAAACAAATCTTTCCTCTTTATAATATTGGTATAGATTGGTAAGAAAATATAATAAAAACAGAAATGCACCTAAACGAAACATTAAAAAGAAAAAATACATTGGTATCTCACTCAGAGCCTTAACTAGGTAAACCTGTAGGGTAGAGAACCCGAATCACATACAAATAAGAAGAAGAACCAGGGATCAATTGAAAAGGCGGCGAATAACTTTAAAAATCTATAAGTACAAAGTCTTAGGGTAAATTAACAGAAGTGAGTATATCAAAAACAAAAACAATTGTCTCCGACTCAGCATATCACAGTTACCTTGTGACGCTGGCATACTGTAACTGTTTATATTAATTCATATAATAATAATAATAACACATCACACTCAGAGCCCCTAACTAGGAAGAACCTGTATCTAGGGTGCCCGAAACACATACAGAGACAAACATCACACCCAGACCGGAAACAAACATCGATATTCATCATATCAATATTCGCCCCGCCCGGGAAGCGAACCCGGGTGCACTCGCACATCACTGCCAACTGAGCTACGGAGCAGTCAAATTCATATTTTTAAGTTTCGCTCAGTCTGTCTATGGATAGAGATATAGATAGATATTGTATGTCGCAGAAATTTATCTGGGAAACTGAAACTTAAAATTATGTCACAGCAAGTCAATCAACCTAGCTTCAATATCTACTTTAAGGATTTTATAATATCTCATATTCACATACCTCATTGACACCGTAGTAAGTGAAAACTGAAGTTTCATAGTAGTAAATGCCCAATTCATGGGCTAAGGCTCGCCCTTGGTCCGGCATCACGAGATCACTCTTCCTTGTAGCCCTGAGAATTGCAATAAATAATTTAAAAACTTCTTCTTAGCCCCAAGAAGAGATATGATGTTGATTATGTATGAAAACAATTATATATTTCGGTAAAGCTGTGTAAATTTTGCAGAATATTTTATTATCTAAATAAAACGCATTACCGTGTCAAGGATTGAATCTAGGAACTTTTGCCTATAAGCTTTTGTGTACTTACCTGATAAAAGGGCTTCTGTCCTTGCAATAGTTGAGATAGGTCTCATCTCTGTACATGTAGCGGAGGTCGTTCTTGCACCCGACGAGCACCACTGGTGTGTTGGGGCAGAAACGTCTGAAATAATAAGTAAATTAAGAACAGTTTTACTTAATTACGAAACAAACAGTCGTTAGATAAAAAAAATTACAGTTTGTGTAAATTACAGTTTGTGTAAATTACAGTTTACAATTAACTTATAGTTTCGCTTATTTGCTAAGGTTTTACAACTCATTTTAAAATAAATTTTGTATAAATAGTATCAAGTACATACTTACTATTACATTCAAAAAGTAATTGAAGTTATATAAACAAGTTATATATAGTATTAGTACCTATTCTCGATAAAAAGGAGGTTGTATGCGGGACCATCTCGATGAAAATTGGAAGAGGACGTATCCTGCCGTCTCCATGCGGGTCTTATCGACAGCGTACCTCGGCATGGTGCGGCCGGGCTAAATTTGCATGAAAACTTCCATGCAGTGTTCTATAATGTCGGCTAGCTATGCTACTGTGGCCTGTTGATTTTTCATTTGCTAACTTGTTTAACTACCTTCCTTTACCTACTAACTAAAGTATTTATACTTTACTTACCTAATTTCTGGAAACCACATAGCACCGCAGTTTCTGAGTGAGATTGGATTTGTGATAGAAAAACATAGCAACACGACATCGGATCTGAAAAGAAAAAGAAGTTACCTAAGTACCCTAGTACAATACGCTAAATTCATTTAGAATGAAATTGCGAAACTGAGTGCGAACTTTCCCTATGTAAATCTACTATTACCTGCCACCAAATAAAACTACCTACTGATCCATCCAACTTATACTGCGTAACACATAGGGGTTTGTTCAACAAAATAAGGTAGGCCGAGAAGCTTTATTTGCTGGCTAACTTTACCAGACATTTACCTTCCATAAGCAAAACGTCGATCCTTCTCGTGGTCTCCAAATGTGTCCCATAACCTTAGAGACACGTTTACACCGTCCACCACTTCCCACGATCGCTCTAGAACCTGAAAATTTTGGAAGACGGTTAAAATTGAAACTAAAACCTTCTCCTGAATGTACCAAAATGATTATCTGAAAACCGCATCAAAATCGGTTCAGCCAAACTCGAGATAATCGCGGATAAACGAACACACATACAGGTCAAATTGATAAACTCTTTTTGAAGTCGATTAAAAAGAGTGCTTGGAAGACGACGGTTGGCGTAGCCATATCTATGTAAACGTAGCTGCACACGCGTAGCTAATACGTCGGTCGGATGTAGCCATAATATATGTATGCAAACGTAGCTAAACGCGCGTAGCTAATACGTCGGTCAGATAGCCATATGTATGCCATCGTAGCTGCACGCGCGTAGCTAATACGTCGGTCGGATGTAGCCTTACCCTCATATTCATAAAAAGTTAAAGAGCATTTTAGTTTTTTGACGTATGTCAATTTAGACTGGATGTAACGTATTTACCATACAACAAACCAGAGACGTAGACCTCCAGTAACGCTACTTAAAATGTACTGTATCTTTATGAATAGGACGGTTAGTATGCAAACGTAGCTCCACGCGCGTAGCTATACGTCGGTCGGATGTAGCCACGTAGCTCTATCTATGCAAACGTAGCTGCACGCGCGTAGCTAATACGTCTCCGGTCGGCCGTAGCCGTATCTATGCAAACGTGCACGTGCGTAGAAAATCATCAGCGTTGCACTGCATTAAATACGATTTCATACATTTGCATAGATATATTTATGTACTTAGACCCAACCGCTTGACTGAATCAGCTCTAACCGTCGGTCAAGGACTATTTCTGGCTTTTGTTAGGCTTATACCTATTACACCGTGTATTTATAGTACCTAAGAGAAATATTGGAAACAATACGGTAGAAACAAATAGTAAAAAAAACTAACATCCTTATAAATCCGATACTGATCTATGGCCCAGACGGTGGGGACATGCGTGGTAAGCAGTTGCGACAGTGAGACGTGCTTGTTGCACGCGCGTGCGCATATCAGCCGTGTCTTGCCGACAGCCGTGTCGCCGACGACTACGCACTTGACCAGCTCCTGGTGTGGCTGCTCGTTGTCCATTTCTGATGAGGAAGAGACAAAGGATAGATGTAGTAGATTTGAAGTTTCTGCGGTTGAGTAGATAGTAGTTAAAAGAGAGCGGTTTGAGAGTTTACGCACCTACATACCTACACTAAAGCCTCTACAGCGTATAATTACTGGGAATTTGCTAGGTATTGCTATAAGGTATAATAGCTATCTTAGCTCTTTAAAATGATAAAAATAAGATGATGTGATGTTGTGAAGTCTCTCTCTGAATCAGAGAGAAGGTAAATTTTGCACTACGTTTTAATTTTGCTCTGAATTTTCGCATTTTCGCGGAAAAAATTGTAAACAAAACAAGAACAAGCACCCTAGATTAGCACAATGCTCTACTATAGTTTTGTCAATTTATTTTGTGCGTCCATTAATTTAGGGTTCAATGGGTTTTATTCGTTTTATTGGACCTTAATTTTTTTTTTAATATTATAAATAACATCTTAGGGTAAAGCGGGAATAAACAAAGTGAGTGAGTTTACTAGTACCCAAATACTTATTTCTAAAAAATAGAGTTTATTAAAGTATGGAAGTAATATTAAATCATTATAAATTTTTAAAATTATAATAAACATAATCGTAAATAACCATAAAAAAGTACTTACGTAGCTGGTACAAACTAACCAATGTAAAAAATAGTTAAATAAGCTCTAAAAATTGTACATTCTTTGTTACCAAACACTGAAGCTAAAAGCGTCTTCTCAGCTTTAAAAAATTATTAAAACAGTCTCCAGCAAGAAATAAAAAAATCACATTACACTGCACAAATAAATTATGCATGCTAATCTCTATACACTCGACTTACCTTCAAAACGTAGTTTAATCGCAATACTTAAAGCATCACGATCATTTCACACAATCTTTTCATACAGAACACTTCACGTTTATTGAAGAAACTTGATTTTTCGAATCAAATTCGTGATTTTGCAATTTTGACACTTTTGTAGCACTGCAGAGCTTACTGCGCATGTCAAATAACTTGCGCACCACTACCTTTAAGTAGCTAGGTTTCTTCCCTTTCCATTTTATTATAAGTTCGGTTATAGTTATTGATAATTTTAGTTTAATGTGAATGAACTTTCAACTGTCGAGTAAGCCGGGAGACTATTTATTGGTCCCAGCCATTGGCCTGTAGGCAAAATCGTACGTAGCTGAGATAAATTGAAGCCAAGTACCCAACGTTCTTTATATTCCCCTAATAGGTTCCTATTCCTATAGCAGCTATGTATAGTAGCTAGATGACGTCACACAGTCGTTGTACGAACCATAACTAAGTACGTAAGTACATATAGGTATGGCAATGTAGGAATACAATGGAAACAAATCGGATGTTACTTGCTTGAATACCTTGTTATGGATATCAAAAGGAGATACTTCGATTCTATACTCTATATTTTCGTAGGTTCTCCAATAAGACTTAGAATACTTTGCCATGTTATTCCAACTCTTCAATGCAATAAAAGGTAAAAAGTAAGGGTAGAGAACATTATACATATAAGAGGATTTTTTTATTATTATTATTTTGCAGCATGTAGCGTTTCACTGCTGGGCAAAGGCCATTTTCATTTCATATTTTACAAAACCAAACCTTCCTGCTTTAAATTTTATGGAACTTTATTGTGACTATACCTACTGAACTGCCTAAACATTTTCAACATTTATTTAAGCCTCGTCTTAACAGTGTGTCTATACGCACGTGGCCGTTTACTTGCTTCTGTCCCTGTCAGACATGCAAGGGGGTTTCTTAACAAAAAACGATCCACCTCGTAATTGTCTTGTTAGCGACTTCGTTAACCACTGTCGCTTTAACAAAGGGTATTTCTGTTGCACGCCCAAAGAAAACAGCAATGGTTAACGAAGGTGCTAACAAGACAATTACCAGTCGATCGTTAAACGTGTATTAATGTTCTTGTTTTTGTGTTTTTTGTGCAATAAAGATATGATTTATTCATTCGTTTTTAGGAAACTTGACCTGTCAATGTCATTTGTAAGAAAAAAATAATCCTACTAATAAGTCTGTGAAAAAAACCTCCCATATTAGCAGAAATTAAATAGAGATACTGACGTATTAGTGCTTTACCTTGTCTCTGTCCCGTATCTCTGGAAAAAACATTAAAATTGTAAATTTACATTACCTACATTTCGCAAAAGTAATTGATTATAAAAAATAGTTCTATAAGTATAGAAAAAAGTGAAATATCGATTAAGCTACGTTGAAAAAGATGAAGGAACGCGTAAGAATCTTTCATGATCAATAAGCAAACGAACGAATCAACGCTACAACTAAAATAAAACGACTCAGCGACCAAATACCTTCTGAAAGTTTCCTTATAAAGGCTACACTGCTATTGATTTCTTCCAAAATAACCCGTGATCATTTACAGAAGGCAGACAGAGCAAGTTCAAGCAAGCAAGATATTAGAAATACTCGGGGTCAAAGAGTCGTTCAGGGAGGTCTGTGTTAGGGCAGGGTAGTATCAGGTATACCATCTATACGGAATAAAACGACCCACCGACCGAATTTAAAGCCTAGGGTTTAGAATGAACTTGAATTGCCCGTAATGAAAAATGGGAAGCAGATTCAGTAAATCAAGAAATAAATTCGTAAGACAAAAGAATCCGGCAAAAGGAGATGCTCGAAACAATTTAAACTCTCATTGCAGTAATTTTGATTTAAAAGATAGAAGAAATGGGAACCTTTGTATAAACAATAGCCAATATTTTTATAACAAAGCTACGCGCAGAAAACTAGAGAAGGATTCTCGTAATAAAAGAGAACTTAGGATCCATAATCCAACATTCTCAAGTTATTTCATAATCAGAGTTCCAAGAAAACTGTTCAGAATAACAAAAGTCCATAAAACAACTCTAATAGCTAGAAGACTTAGAAAAAAATGGTCCAAAATAGTAAAATTTAAAAAGAAATTACGTAAAAGAAATGTGACAACATCACAGTTGTTAAACACTTTGAGCAAGTTTCTCAAAGGCTATCGAAGAAGATCAATAATTCAGAGACCAAAACTAAAACAACGTAAGCTCAATCAAACTCGTAGGCCGAATAATGAAAAGAATAGATTCTGGAATCGGAAACGAAGACGAAGGAAAAACGTCTTAAATAAAGATGAAATCCATGATAAGGAACCGTGTTACAGTAAAATTAAAACTCATAAAATATTGAATCCGAAAGACAAAAAAGAAGATAAAGCCTTTAATGTAATGAAAACCAAAGAAAGATCAGCGCAAGTCAGTAGTTTACAAATTGTTTCATCAAGAGACCTATTTAAGAAATTATTGTTAACAGAATATTTTTTCAGATCTGGAAAAAAGCTACATCCAAAAGTGTTCACTATCACACAACGTCTGAGGATGATGATTATAATTATGAAACAAGCTATAATGGTTAAAAATATGTTACAATATAATATTAGGATATTGAGTTTTACAATGTGTTTATTTTTGTACGCTATGAGAAATTTCATTAAAATACTCTAACGGCCGTCAATCCCAGTATATTATTACGATTTGATCGTACATATTGGGGTATTTGATCGATAAAATTCTCATAGAATCCACGCTTTATAGTTTGTCCGGTACGAAAAGAATACTTTGTGAAATAATACTATGTCTACAATTGCTGGGGAGACATGGATGAGACTGACAGCCGACAGAGCAAAGTTAGAGAAATTGGAGAGGCATTCGCCCAACAGTGGGCTGTTAATTCTGATGACAAAGAAGATATAATTATTCGTAATAATACCTCTTAAAATTCGTTGGTGCTTATCAAAGAATTTGTGTAATATAATTTCATTAATTGTTACAGAAACAAGTATTCTGCTAAAAGAGAAATCAGATAATGGCGGAAATCTATCTGACGACGATTCAAAGAGTTTGTGAGTTAATATCTAGACGCTGTTAAACTAAATAGTTCTAATGATATTTAACATTAGTGCATGAACTGAACATGATAGATCGATGGGACATCAGAAGTCCTTTTTTCCAGCAGCTATGGCCTTCCCTGATCAACCTCAGTGGATTACACCAGAAGAATAATCAATATATATAAAACTCTTCCGTTACTGACTGACTGACTGACAGACAACGCAGAGCCGAAACTACTGGGCGTAGCGGGCTGAAATTTTGCATGTAGATTCCTTAGGTAGTGTAGGTGAGCACTAAGAAGGGATTTCCCGAAATTCCCACGGGAACGGGAAAAAACGGGAATTTTGTGTTTATAAGAAATCTGCGCGAGTGAAACCGCGGGGCAGCCTCTAGTATTCACATATAGACTTCATCATGATGAAAATTGTAGTTTTACGTTGTTAGAATAGCACAAATAGCATGATCAATTAGTCTCAGTCATTTTTATTTACTGTTTGTGTCTGTCTTGCAGTTTCGAAACTATTTTCGTTGGCATCAGAAATTGCTGTTGCGCATCGATATTTTCTCACACTGATGTCCGTAATGGTTGGTACGTTTACTTGTATTTTTGTTTAGTCATACCAACCTAACTACTTAACGTCTGCAAAGCCATTGTAAACAATGGCTTTGCAGACGTTAAATACTTTTAAATACAATAAGTGAGCCATATATGTCACTATAGAGATCAACAAAACTCAGAGAAGCAGGAAATCTAAATCAAATGTTAATTTCACAGAAAACGTATGTTTAATACGTAAAAAGCTAATGGAACGCAAGCAATCGTCAATACCGAACATTATTAGCGATGAAGAATACAATTCAGAATCATCGAATGATTCAGCAAGTTCGTCAAAAGAATATGTAAACGATAAACGCAAATTTGGAGATAATAAATTTAATAGTAAAATTAAGTCTAGCAAAAGCACAAGAAATAGCGATTGGTGGACTCCCATTTTAGATGAAAAGAAGATTTTCAAGGCTAATGACATGGATAATGATTCGTCAAAAGACTTACAGTTTGAACCTGAAAATGTTTTACGCAATTGGTAGATCGTTAAGAATTAGAATGCGAAATACTTATGGCGAATATTCAAGAAGGGCAAATTTGCCATTGACTTCTGATCTTTAGAATTTCATAGATGCTCTTGTGCCACTTTTACTACTATGCTCCGAATTTCCTCTGATTATGATATTCTTGCAGTGCATTTTTAGCTAAATCTTTAAGTGAGTGTATCAGTTTTTTGATCTAGTAAATAAATCTTTACAAAGTATTACTATGTAGTAACAATCACGTTTTATTTAAATTAAGATTAAAATTACCACTTATAATATATATTTATTAATTCATATAGGTACTTATTATAATTTCAAAATATATGATGATAATAACGAATGATACAACTTTTAATGTAATGTCCATAATATAGTCTATATTCTAGTGTAATATCAATGAAAAATACACAGGATATCAATGCAAGTAGATGCATGCATGCATAACATTACTAATTTTTTTTTAATCTTAAATGTTTTTAATTATCACATTGTAGTTATAAATAGGCTCTGCTGCATTAACTACCTAGGTAGGACTGGAACAGATAATTAGGTCAGTAAATTCTAGAAATTAATATTTATTATGATAATTATAATTGTAATTCAAAATTCTACTTTATCACTCACTATAAGATTCTATCATCGATGGCCACTTTTCACTTAATATCAGTCTTCAATTCTAAGTACCTATTTAATTACCACTGCCACATTATGAGCTCTCTGGTTCATCATCAGAATCCAGCTCACTCGAGGAATCATCTGACGAATCACTTGTTGAATCCGAAGATGAGTCTGTTTCACTATCATCAGTAAAAGAGCTGGTGGTACCATTTACTTTTTCAGTCATTGTCATTGAAGCCATTTTCATTGCCACTTGATTATCTAAGAAATCTGATTCCTCTTGCTGCACCAAATCCGCTGCATGTTCCAACTCTTCTAATTCTAATCCTAAATCTTTCTTCTCTATATCAATGTTTGCTATGTTCTTGTAAAGTTCATCTAGTTCCTCGTTTCGGCATTTTTGTAAAAATATCAAGTAGTCCTTTATGTAAAGCTGGTTCAGAATGTATCTTGCATCACTGCTAGTGTTGAACATTTGATGGATTTCAATTATGCATTTGATTATAAATTTCTTTCCATTTTTGAAAAGTGATGTCAGATCTTTTTTTACTTTTGTGCATAGATCAAAGTTTCTGAATATTGGGTAGATCAGAGCGCGTCTGTAGCTTGCTACAAGAACTTGTCTCATGTCCTTGAATATACAAAACCAGCTGAGTGTTGAAGACAGTTTGTTGATTGTCCAACTCGACTCAACTGTACTCTCATTTAGAGTTGTCCTTTTATCATAGCAGTATCCGAACAGTATGTCTACTAGTCCGAGAAGAATTTGTCTATGTTCACTTTGAGACAGCAAATAATGTTTGTTTGGTAGTTCTTTCAGTAAGGTAATTTCTTCTTCTGTGAATTCTGTGTCTTTGTTGAAATCTGGCTTAGTCCAATATAGAGTTGCTTTTAGATAAGGTTCAACTAGTTCATCATCAAAGAAATCAGCCAAGTAATGGTCAGAAGAGAATTTTCCGTCTTCATGTTGTATTCTTAATTCATGGCGTTCCTCCATAGATACCTGTTCCGGTACTTTGAGTTCAAATATTTGAGGAAATTCAGTTCCTATATCTTGGAACTGTGTGGTGATTTTGTTAGCAAAACCGTAGCTGAATTGGTTCTCACTCTGTGTCTCTTCATCAACATTCTCAATTGTTATCCCATCTTCTTCTAGCATCTCTACAAGTGATGGGTTTATGTCCGGAATGTCTCTTGGTGCCAACAAACTAGTAATCATGTCCAAGTTCTCAAAGTTTTCACCAGGTGTAAGCTTGTCAAAAGTTAAATTGAAATCTCCAGAATCACAAGCATATAATCCTTTGGACTCATCATTTTCTACAATTTTACCGGGAAGATGCAGGCGTAAGAAATAAGGACTTGATACGAAAAGGAAATTCTCACCTTCTACGTCTATTTCCGTTTCCGCTATGTTGGTGTATGGAGCGTGTATCGTGATGTACACATGGTTCTCGTCCTGGGAGAGTTTGAAGCGAGGAGTCAGCATGGTTAGAGCGTGGATGAATAACTCAAGTGTGACGTAAACGTGGTGAACCTTTTGTGTTTTTGGTCAGATATTGTTTTACCATGTAAGGCCTGAGATTATGTGGATTACCTTGAATGGAACTGGATTTCTTTACTTCTGAATTATAAAATTACAGTAAAAGAACGCTTATAAAGGTAGTACTGAAGAAAACTAAAAAGAAATGCAGCGCGGTGCAAAAAGGCGTGCATCTGAAATGAAAATAAACAATAATTAATCGATAGATTGATTGATTGATATCGTCGAAATAGTATTTATCGTTTGATTAATTTTATTCTTCGTCCAGTCTGGCTAAGCTAAAGAAAAGTCCATACAGCCAAGACTTCAGAACAGTATTGTATTTCCTACTTCTTACATAATACTGTATTTATTATCAAACAAATCCACAAAAACTCTTATTCTGATCAATTTAATGTGTGAGTTGTGTGACCATTAGGTATTCAATATCCAATGAGAAATATTATTGAAGACAGAAAAATCAAAGCAGGCTTGGCTGAATGGATTATATGAGTATGTTCCTTGGCCTGCCCAGAATGAGCGATGAATACTAGCATCTCGCGCGCGTTGCTATGGCAACCAAAATTGACAACAAACAAAACTAAACAAACATTTACTTTGCAGTTTTTTTCGCATTTAGTGCTAAGTTTGATTTGAATGCAGTAAATTACCTATACTGTATTTACAGTAGGCAACAGTGTAAAGCTAACGGCTCAATTCTGAACTCTTCCGAATCTATAGAAGACATGGTAAAACTTTATTGACAAAATCTTTCATTAATCTTCTGCCTTCATATTTAAGCCATAAATAATCTTTTCAGGGATTACTAAGCATTCTCAAGAAGCTAAGGTCCCACCCAGAGAAAGAGCTAAGACTCCTGCTGTTAGGTTTAGATAATGCCGGCAAGACAACACTCCTTAAACAGTTAGCTTCCGAAGATGTAACCCAAGTGACACCAACAGCTGGGTTTAATATTAAATCTGTACTCTCCAACGGTTTCAAACTAAACGTCTGGGACATCGGAGGGCAGAGGAAAATTAGACCGTACTGGAGAAATTATTTTGAAAATACCGATATATTGGTAAGTTACAT
Organism: Euspilapteryx auroguttella; assembly: GCA_951802225.1. Taxonomy (NCBI): domain Eukaryota; kingdom Metazoa; phylum Arthropoda; class Insecta; order Lepidoptera; family Gracillariidae; genus Euspilapteryx; species Euspilapteryx auroguttella. Next base: position 3,050,607 of record OX637663.1, on the reverse strand, counting down.
AAAATATTGCTAGATTTTCATTCATCATTTAGTTATTTCAGCCTACATCCACTGCGCAGAGGCCGCTTTCACAAAATGAAATAACAGGGAACTAGGGTATACTTGTACATATACAAAATGTATGTTTTATAGGAAGACAGAACATGACAGCGAGCATGTACCTACTGGAAAATAGCTCTAGGCGGGGGTAATGAACCATAACTTTTATGAGCTTACCAGAGCGGCGAAACGGGAATGACTCATAGAAGGAATTGTATCCGCCTATAAATGTTGCTTGTCTGATTATATTAAAAAAAAGGATTATTGTTTTAACATTGGTTCCGGAACCACGTGTTTTGTTAGCGGGCTTTAAAACAATAATCCAATAAACTTATAATAACCGTACAACGTTGCCGGGCTTTAAGCCCACCCTATAAGCTAATTTGTGAACTTGACATTGGCAAAATACTCCACTAAAGTGGAGTCAAGTCCATTAAATTAAAATAATAATAATAATAATAATAAAAAAAAAAATAGTTTCAAGTGTTTTTAGTTGTTTGTGGTGTTTACTAGCAAGACTATCAACTTTGATCCAAGTTGATTGAAACAGAATATGTTCTGTTTATCTGTGTGTGATATAATTAGGAAATTGTGTACTCTGTAACCAACACAAATGCCTTTTAAATTTAACAACTATAATTTCCCTTTTTTTTTTAAAGAGACCTGCCTTCAATAAATTGACACATACATAAAATGAGAACTTCCTCTTTTTTGAAATCGATTAAAATAGGTACAGTGGCGGACACGGTCGGCGTAACACTTCCGGTTTTTCTGTATTGCAAAATAGCTCTTGTTCTTTAGTAATACAGTCTACGGCTGACGGAACCATAGACAAATCTGTTACGGCCGCCTAGTCCGTGACTGTACTTATAATACAACTCCTGAATGTAACAAAAACTTTTGTGAAAACCGCATCGATATTGGTTCAGACAATCTCAAGATAATCGCGGACAAAAAAATACATACAGGTCAAACTGATAACTTTCTATTTTGAAGTCGCTTAAAAATGGGTACTTACAAGCATATAGTAAGTGTTACAGTAAATTTATTTTTAATAATGGGTACTTACAAGCATAGTAAATGTCACAGTATTATTTTTCCTTTTCAGATCTACGTAGTAGACTGTTCAGACCAGCAGCGTCTCGAGGAAACCAGCCAGGAGTTGGCAGAACTGCTGCAGGACGACAAGCTGCGCGGAGTGCCCTTGCTCGTCTACGCCAATAAACAAGACTTGGCCACTGGTAATTTATTAGTAACTAGTCGACCCGGCGAACTTCGTACCGCTTAACATTTTGGTATTTTGAAGATGTATTATACTTATAAACCTTCCTCTTGAGTCACTCTATCTATTAAAAAAAAACCGCATCAAAATCCGTTGCGTAGTTTTAAAGATTGAAGCATACATAGGGACAGACGCGGGAAGCGACTTTATTTTATACTATGTATATTGATATCCCTTCAGCCGCGACATTGGGCTTTTTTGGAGAATTTTACTCCTAATTTTGGCAGCCTGGTAACTCTTAGTTCAGTCCCACGCTAGCTGCTGCTTGCAATGTGGACTGGTCTGCCCTCCCGAGACTAAAGTGCAGTATCACCAAAATTGAGATTTCGAGAAAACGTCATTTAAAGTTTTTATTTAATAATTAAAAAAAAATAAGACATGTAATTTTAGAAGTTTAAATGTAGAAATAAGGGGCAGTTATCGATGCACAAATTAAAAAAACAACGAAAACGATGTAATAAAAAATAAAGAATTAATTAATAAAAATAAAAAATTAATCGATTTTGGCGCCTTTTACTGCTTCCCCCTTTTTTTATAAATATTACTGTAAAACTAAGTAAATTGAAATAAAAAGGCCTGTTACTGCGTTTGATTTCAATTAACTTTGTGGAAAACTAATTAAATTGCAGTAAAGTTGATATACTACTGCATTTTAACCAGTATCTGATGGAAAAAACATTCATATTTTGAAGGTAGTATGTAATTATATAAATAAAACATTTTAATTTTACAAAAATAACGTAATTGTTTCACTTCAAAATAGGTTTTCATTACTTTTAAAGTAAAATTCTTACAAAAAAAAAACTAATACCTATACTTAAATTATTATTATACCATATTAATTATAAAAAAACTTGAATATCACAAAATTCATTAACAAAACAGCTCTTTCTAAGCAACCTTTTAAGGTTTATAACTGATAGTTTTAAGTTTATATTAGCACTGATTTCACGTTGGACTCGAAAATCCGAAATCGATTACATTAGAGCTCCACAATGGTGTCAGTGTTGCGAAAGCTGCTCGCGCTTTGTTGACACGGTTTCCAAAGTCCATTTTAGTTCTTCCTGTAGGGCTCACTCACCACTCCACCAAAATGGGCAGGTCTGTAAACTTTCACACATGCTCCTGCTCTTCTCCCTTTATGTTCAGAGGGTCCTGTTCTGTGTAGTGTAAGCGCATTTCCTTAGTCTTTGGCGTTTTAATACGAAGATGTGAATAGGTAGGTCATCTGAAAAGTCGCATCCTTAAAAGACACGTCTGAAAGTTATAGTGGATACTTTGCTTGCCCTTTCCGGTGACTACACAATATACTCGTCACTTGTCGTCTAGAACCAGTAAGAACAGCGCTAGTGATAATAAGCAACCCTTCCTTGCTATACTGTTTAGCAACATTTTGGTCAGGATTTTAGTGCAGGCCGAGTGCAAGTTATTGCCTCGCCACGTAGAACACCGCGAAATGTCCCTTTATTGCTTCTTTCCATGCGTAAGCGACTGCTATTTGTTTTCCAGAATGCTTAACATTATAGTTTAAAAAGTCAAACACTGCAAAGAAACCTGACTCCCTCGGTTTATGATCATAACGGTATCAATATTTAGTCCACTCACGTTATTCAGAAGTGGTGGCGCAGACCCGGTAGGGGTCAGATTGATTTTCCACTATGTGAGTTCTTAAACCATATTAATTTTATGCCATGAATAAACATCACAAATAATTCACCGAGTAGTAAGTTTATCCGTTGGCAAATCGGCCGCACACACTATAAATAGTTTTAAAAACTGACTAAATGAAAGTACTTGATTCTAATACTTCATAAGTCTAGTTACCGATTTAATATTAACGTAAATTAAACTGAATAAAATGCAGTAATAAACCAGGATGCTCTGCGCTTTAGTTAGTTAAGCAAACTTTTCTTATTTAAAGTAAACCCAATTAAAATGCAGTTAATCCAATTATACTGCATTTTAGTTGGTGACGGTACCACAAAAAGATAAAGTATTACAAATGCCACTGCAGTATACAGAGATGATACTGCATTTTAATTGGTTATTATCGATAAAAATTAATGTGTAATAGTTTGCAGTATAATTGGTTGTATGGAGTTAGTTTTTACTGCACTTTAATTAGTTTTTTAACATGTCTAACTTAATAACGAAACTATGTAAAGTGCTGAAAAAATCAATGTCTTACTGCAGTTTACTTGGTTATCCTAAACATATGGGATGCAGTAAAACATAGAACTGCATTTTAGTTGGGAAATCATGAAATTTTTACTATTTTTGGCTTTGCAGTAAACTTTAGAAATTAAATAACTTAATTTCTAAATGTAGTACACAAAAATGGATTTTATTAGCAGTAAGAATAAAAATCATATTTTCTGAATCACAAAAAAAACGAAAATCGAAAAATTGCCTGATACTGCACTTTAGTCTCGGGAGGGCAGTGGTGCCAGGTAGTCTTCGGGCTACCCCTAGTACTGATAATAATAGAAATATTATTTCCACTTCATTACTTGAAATATGAAATATTTTTATTTATTTTTAATGTACTTCGAAGAACAGATGGTCGCTGGTGGCCAAAAGTTCTTAAGTGGTGACTGCGATCCGGAAGACGCAGAGTAGGCAGACCTCCCACAAGGTGGTCAGACGACCTGGTAAAGGCTGCGGGTGTACACTGGATGAGGGTCGGTTAAGACTGGTCGCTGTGGCGTTCTGTGGGGGAGGCCTTATGTCCAGCAGTGGACGTCTTTCGGCTGAAATGATGATGATGATGATTACTCAGACCAGCAGCGTCCTGAGGAAACCAGCTAAGAGTTGGCAGTACTGTTGAACGACAAACTGCGTGGAGTGCCCCTGGCTATGCGCTAATAGATCTTCAAGAATGACGCTGCCGCCGGTTCTTCTGGTGTTCTCTGTCGCCTTTTACGACATCCATGGGAGGAGATGGAATAATAGTATTCTATGCCGCGCCACACGGCCACCAGTGTCCAGTGTCAATGATTGGATTGGAACATAACTGTGGTATATGCAGGGTCAAATTCAAATTATTTATTGCATTCACATTTGTAAAATGAGATGTAGTACAGTAACATATTTAAAATGAAAAGATGAACCCAGATAGGGCACCGCAATGTAAAAAATAAAAATATACTTTAGTTTATATAGGCTTAGTATAACAAAACTAAAACAAAAAAAATTACAGTAATAATCTAACAACTGACTGTGATAAATGAGATTACATAAAATTATTATATCATGCAAAATTACTTATACAGGGTGTTTCTGACAAGGCGGTAATAAATCAAAGGAGGTATTCAGCTCACATACCTACCAACTTTTCCAAAGTAACATGGGTCGAAATCTCAAAAAAAATATCAGCTGTTCCATACATTGGTTCGATCAGCTGACGGGGTCAATGTACGGGACAGCTGGTTTTTGTTTTGATATTTCGACCCATGTTGCTTTGGGAAAGTTGTTAGGCATGGTGAGCCGAATACCTCCTATGATTTATTACCACCTTGTCAGAAACACCCTGTATAATAATTAGTACGTACCTATTATACTTAGGGAACTATATTTTCTATCACCAAAATTTATATTTGTCATCAAGTTGTATCACCTAATAAATAGATCTATCGCCACGAAATATTTTCGTTCTCAGATAAACAAAAATTGTTCCCAGGTATGAATTATCAAATTAATGTTAATATATGTGTAAAATAAGAGATCTATAACCAATAAAATTATATTGCATTACATGAATATAAACTTCGTTCTTATAATAACAGTTTTGTTACTTAAATAATAGCTCTGTGCTCAGAATGGTAGATCTGTCACTATTCTGCTAGCCATAAGCCAGCTATTTTAAACCAGCGCTGATTGTTCAGTGGTAATTATTTTAAACAATAAATATTGATTATTTTGACTTTAATTGTTTTATTTACTACTCTGCTAAAATTTTTATTTAAATATAATTTATACTACCAGTGGAAATTTAGAACCTTGGCCCTCTTACCACAAAAAAGTTAGACCGGTCTAAAATCGACAATTTGTATGACGAGATAGTGATTTAAACCTAGTCTAGAGATTTAGACCCGGTTTAACTCTTTTTGTGGTAGAGCCGTGGGAGTCTAGTTAAGTAGCAGAATCTTTTGGTTGAAACGATGATGACAACCCTAATTTTTTATTTGCACTTAATGCAATTTTCTAGTAACATAATATGATTTATTGGAGATCTGTTTAAATTAGTTTGCTTAAATACTTATTAGGACACACCTATTATGATACATACCAAAACATTTATTTGGTACTAGACCTTATATCTCAGGATTTTAGGTGATTTATTGTGGAACTGATTTTGCATTGTTTGGTGACTACATTTTGGTGACAGATCTACTATTTTGAGGACAAACCCTATTATTTAAGAAACACAAAACTAATTAAATTGGTGATAGCTTAAATGATACCCTTATACTTATTCGGAAAACATTCTAACGTAATTCTTTTCATCTAGGAACTCTTTCAGGGTGTAGTAACATTTTGTGAGCAGAAGTGCTTTTAACCTTCGGCACAGCATTACATACCCAACAACTTTCTCGAAGTGACATTGCTCGATATCGCAGAACAAAAACCTGTTTTCCCGTACATAAGCGTCAATGTACTGGTCAGCTGATCGAACAAATGTATGGAACAGCTGATTTTTGTTTTGAGATTTCGACCCATGTTAAGTATTTTTGGAAAGTTGTTTGTTATCGTGAGCTAAATCACCCTTTTATTAATTTATGTTAGACTTGTTAGAAACACCCAACATGTATATAATAATACTTATATACATTTTTATTTTGATTGTACTCAGCGCTGCCAGCAAGCGAGGTGGCACAAGAGATGGGTCTTCACCTCATCAGGGACCGCACTTGGCAGATACAGGCTTGCGTCGCTGTCGACGGTACTGGCATCAAGGTATGATCAGCTTTCCTAATGCTAATCGGGGATCTTTCCCTAGAAGTTCTAGAAACTGTCGCTGCAAAGTAGGCAAAGGTTTTTTACTGCCTCCGTGGCTCAGTGACTCTTGAGGTCCGGGTTTGAACCAACCAACCAACGGGGCGGTGGAAATTAGGATATTGAATATCGAATGGTATTTTGGGGTCTTTGTATTGGTGCTTTCTCATGCAGGCACCCTTGACATAATGTTTTACCTAAGTACTTAGGGGTTCTGAATGTGATGCGTTATTTGTTATCTATACTATGTATTTAAATAGTATGTTTGAAATAATTATTACTGTTTACATACCCTTTATTCCCTTTTTGGTTATAAAGTTTATTTATCCTAACAATGGGTTGCTTGGTAGAAATAGCTCTAAGCGATAGGGCCGTCCATTGCAATCAATATAGGTGTATTAATTTAAGAAATGTTGCAATAAAGTGTCTAACTATCTATCTCACAATTAATTTTTACTACAAAAATCAATTGCCGTTTCATATTGAACCTAAAAAAATCTTAATTGGAGGTTCGCGCGGCCATGGGACTGAAGGGTCATTATCTAGTAAAGTATTAGAGGTAGCCAAAATTTTATTACTTCGACATTTTTTGACAAATTGAACCTTGCTTTGACAAAAAAACCCAGGTGTCTAAACCTTCCAGAAGTCTAGATCTCAATGTCCGCGCGGTTCTCCCTGTTTCGTTCGCGCGGACACCATCAAACCTTCATAACTTCTTTATGCTTTGACAAATTCCTGGTTTTCACCATTCAGTTTTGACAAATTTCGACAGAATCTGAGCGTAATCATTTTTTTATTTCAGAACTTGGTTGCGCGGTCGAAACGGCAATAAAAATCATACTATTTTTAGACTGCTTAGATACTATTATCAGCACCTTCTCAAAATAGTATTTTTCAATATCTGCTTTGTTTATAGGAGGGCATGGAGTGGGTGTGCAAGAATATACCAGTCAAGAAATGAGTGTGTAGTAAATAAGTATTTGTAGGTTTTTTTTACTAATGTAGCTGCACACTAGCGCTACAGCTTCAATACGGAGATCGAACGAACTAACTACATCGCGCTTTCAAAGTTTTCTGACGCATTTGCCTAGCATAATTAAAAATAATTTCCAATGATAACTATTAGTAACCTAGGAAGGTACAGTAGCGGACACAAACGGTGTATCACTTCCTGTTTATCTGTATTGCAAAATAGATTTTGTTCTTTGGTATTATAATCTAGGACGCACGAGACCGTAGACAGAAGTGTAACGCCGTCAGTGACAGCCACTGTTCCTAGATTTATTTGAGATAATAGATTACATTTAGTTATAATTTTAATAGATATTAATTTAGAATTGAGTCTCATTATTTTTATAAGTTGACTGATTTGGTCGTGCAAAAACTTTTGTTCATTGATTTTTAATGTTTAGATAGAACAGATTATTTATATCACAATAATTATTTTAATTATTAAAAAAACGCACCTTGGTCACAAGAATTCTGGTTTTCCGTTGAGCAACTATAAAATGAATGCTAGATTAACGAAAGGTGAACGCTTGCATGACGTTATTAGTCCATATGATGTTTTTTTTTCTAAATAAAGTATCTTGGGTGTTCTCGGTAGAAAAAAGCTTTTTTGAAACCTAAGTGCTGCGCTTTGAAATTATAGCTTTAGTAAGTTTTCTAGTCAAATCCGTCCAAATAAATAATTATCAATGTGTGTACCTGATAAAAAAATATAACAAACTTATTTGTATATTATAAATATTATTTTAATTATTCTTCCAGAAATAAAATAAAATATTTCAGATAAAATAAAAGATTTTTTATTTCGTTAACAAGTTTAATTAAACTAAATTATAGTTTACATTAATAAATTCAACGACATTTTTATGAAATGGGTGGTGCCCCACGTTGGGCGCCATGTTTTCTCCGCCGCCCTGAGTCAGTATATTTTATACAAGCCCGAACAGGAGTGTCCGAAATTTGGTTTAATTAGATAGTTTAAAATTTACTTGTTTTACATAATATTAAATAGTTAAACAAAAACCAAATGTGAAAAATAAAACAAAAACAAATATCAAAAGAATGTTTTGATATGTTGGCTCAAGCTAATCGATTTTTGATTATTAGGTCTACTTATTTAATATTGTTAAGTACTTATTCTGTATATTTTGTATAGATTGATATTTACAGTAATATATTTAAAGTTCTTATTTTTTAAAATTAAAAAAGAAAGTAGGTACGTTAATATAGAAGACAGTCAAATAGTTGATGTAGATTGGAGAGCAAAAAGTCAATACTAAAAAAACGCTACATTGTTTAACGAAAGGAATCGGAAAAGTAAACTTGAAAATAAAGAAAGAAATTAAATTTAAACTTTATCTAAAAAAAAACAAAATGTTTTAAAAATATTTTTAGCACCAATGTCCAGCAAATGTGTACAAATTAAACTATAGTAACCTAATGCCCGTAATATACAACTCTGTTTAAATTTTGTTGTTGGTTTAACCTGCAGCTGACAATTTTTGCTTATATGAGAAAGAAAGTGATAGATGCAGTTTAAACTACTGCAGCAGTCTAAACCAAGTTCGATATTACGGGCCTAAAACAATGAATTTATTGTAAAAATCACGTTTTCACTTAGTTAACTAGCCATAGTTATACTTACAAATATTTTAAGTTAATCTTTACGGCCGCTTGAAACTGTAATTACATTTCGAAATTGCGGTTTAAACGTTAAAAAGATTAGTGCCGCTTTTTAATTTACCGGGGTTATAATAATGAAAAAAGTATGCTAAAGCTAGTTATGCAAAAACAGGCAGTATTCAATGGACGGATTCTTTGTCTATCTATAAAATGTAAGATCCTATAAGTTTATAAAGTACCTATAAGTTGTGTTACCTATCACAGCTCGCTGTGATACACTTCGGTGGTTACCTTCATTTCATGCTCGTGGAAGGCTGCACAGTCAGCTGGGTATTTGGTCTGAAAATAAATAAATTAGGGTAAGTATATATCTGGTCAGTAATTAATAAAAGAACAAAATTATTTCAAAACGTGTCTCGAAATCTATTGTTGTTGGATAAAATAAGCTGAATTACTTATTGGTTTATTGCCGACTTCTTAAAAGTATACTTATAGTTTTTCAGCGAAGTACTTACGTTGCGGCCCGTCATTCCTGTGATCCTTTAGTCGCTTTTTACGACACCTACGTCAGTAGATAGGGTGCTGGTAAGTATTCTATTGCTAGTCTAAGTGAAGTGTGCTGCGTAGAGTGAGCGCAAAACTAACTCTGTACATTCCATTTCAAATATTAAAGAAAGATCTAAACCTATACGCTGCTAAATTAGTCAGCTTGAGTCCTGCCCAATGAGTCGTCTTACTATACTGGAGACGTGTTGGGGATACAGGAATTAAAAACACTCACCTCACAATTGACATCGTTCTGGATAGCATTGTAGAGGTCCCAGAAGCCTTTACCGTTGTTGAAGCTGAGTGCAGCTGATGCCACCAGGCTGCTCAGCTTTGTCAACCCTCGCTTGAAGCCTGGCAGACCTGGGGAGAGAAGAAGTTTTGTTAGCTACAGCTTCAATACGAAGATAGCACGAACTAATTCGCCATCAACATTTGCGCTCTATCAAAGTTTTAAATGCATCTAGATGGGAGCTAGTATACTTATTATAGAATTTCCATGCTAGGATGATTTAAAAATAGCAAGAGATTAGTGTCATCTTCATCTATCTTACTATAAACGATGTCCTACTATATACCATACAAGCCGCCACCGCTGGCCGCCCCTGTCTGTGACAAGCTTAAGGCTACAAACGCACAGGCGGATTTTTATCTGCGCGGTAACAAACCGCGCGGATAAAAATCCGCTGTTGCGGTTTTATTTCCGCGCGGTTGGAAAGGTTGTTATTTCATTTTCAACCTTATTCATAGGCTACGAAGGTACAGGCGAATTTTTAGCCGCGCGGAAATAAAACCGCGACAGCGGATTTTTAACAGCGCGGTTTTTTATCCGCTGGTGCGCACACTTCCATAGGATTCAGTATGTTACATAAAATCCGCGCGGCAAAAAACCGCCTGTGCGTTCGTAGCCTAATAGTCCTGTTATGAGACGAATAGTGTTAACAGGTGTAAGAGAATACGTCTCAATACCTGCTTAAAAAAACTTACCCTTCTGATCCTGGTCATGGTGCCTATTGACAAGGCACATGAGATGCTCCTGGCAGGCGGGCGCGCGCGCGGCGTGCCTGTACGCGCGGTGCACGCGCAGCACCGGCTCCAGCACTTCAAGGTTCAGCGCGTCCGTGATGCGGTCCGCTAACGCGTTGTAGTCTGATCTGCTGGCTAGAGAGGCGCTTGTCGTTTGCGCCATCTTTAGGATTTGCTGTTGGGAGAAAAGTTAGTACTCTAAATGAATAGCTTAGCACTCAGTGCCCCTAACTTGGTAGAAACCTGTTATCTAATGTGCCCGAAACCCATTCAAAACGAACAAATACATCGGAGAGATAAAATATCGAAACTCGATAAATGTATCGAAATATCAAAATAGAAATAGGATTGCACACACGTTCCGAAGGCAGATGCCCACTTCCCCATACAAGCGCTGGCTTTAGAAGGCCATGCCGCCCAAGACGCAAAAGTCAAAAAAGGTGCGCAATAACCGAAGATCTACAGGTAGGCTGCTCATGGGAGGAACTGCCGGACCTGGGTCAAGACCGATGGCGATGGAGACGTCTTTTTACGGCCCCAGGCTCCACGGATGAACAAGGGAATAGAGAGAGGCACAGTATGGGCACTCCTTGCGTACCTCAGCAAGTGCGGCTTCCCTACTCTCGGTTACCTCAGGGTTACCGCTCAGTACAAATAAAGCAGCGTCACACGTCTTATCTCACTCACACAAGCATGATACGCGTGCACGTAACACGAGTTTCCGCGGTGCGCAAGGCAATGAGATTTTTCTATGAAGTGTCAAAGGTGTGATAAAAGCTTACCATTAAATAATCAACAGCCTGCTTCACATATCCTGACACATCAGTATCCATATCCAGGTAGTGTTTGAGTGAATAGTTTACGAGGGCAGTGATGGATTTCTCCGGTTTCTTGGTGTTGAAGTGGGTGCTCTTCGGGAGACCCTGGGCGTCGAGGAATCCGTTGATCACGTACTGGATTGTTCCGAGATACCTGTGGGTTTGAAGGGGTTTTTATTATTATTTTTTTGGTAGGATTTAGCTTAAGCTGGGTGGGTAGCAATGTAACATGATACACAGAGAGCATTCATGCAGTCAGTATGTAATATTACGGGGTAATCAGCGAGCAAAGACGTACTGACTGCACGAATGCTCGATGTAACATGTTATGGACAGTGGCGGACACGGTCGGCGTAACACTTCCGGTTTTTCTGTATTGCAAAATAGCTCTTATTCTTTGGTAATACAGTCTAGGGCTGACGAAACCATAGACAAATCTGTTACGGCCTCCTAGTCCGTGACTGTACATTACATGTAACATGTTATTTACATTTGGTCAGTAACCAAGCTTTAGATTGCTGCACTGCTGCAGCGTCAGGACGTTTGGTCACCGCGGGGTTTTAGTCGGTAACGAGAAAATAATTTGTGTCGAACTGTTTAAAAGGAAAGAGCAGTCTTCCTTGTTCTGTGGTTTTAAGTATTTTGTAAGTGAAAAAAAAAGTTTTTGTAACTTGTGGGTCTCCGCTTCGGAGGTAATTATTTCCAGCTCGCTTATTAAAAAAGTTTGTAAAATTTCACAAAAGCGGAATCAAGGTTTTATTTGATTCAGTTGTGTTTACCGTTCCTACCATAGCATAAAATTAAGTTAAGTATTAAACCCTTTCTAACGTGTTTTAATTTATTTCAAATAGGTACGCTTTTTGCATAGAAATTCACAGTTGGGTTGTAGATGGGTCGGATCAACATCACTTCGCAGAAAGTTATGGCTCATGTGGCATGACGGCTACCTCCAGACGCTCGGTATTTCGTAAAAACTCATTCAACGTCACACGCTTTAAATACCTACATTTCTTCTAAAAAAATCACTAAGATAATTTCAGATCACAAATCGCTTTAAAGCAGAAGGGAAGTTGAAATTCTACCGTATTTCAGCGTCACGGAATACAGGGGCGGGTGTTAGATCACTACAATTTATACGTTTTGCTTAATCTTCCATAACAATGCCTTCAAACAATAACGATCAATTTCGTAGCCTCGTTCAGAACCTTATCGTCTTAAACTTTCTTCCAAGTAATCCTCCAGACTCCAGTTGTTTAGGCGCTAAGTCACCAAAGTCTTAATAAGAATCGGCTTTTGTTTATTTTACCGCCACAAGTTTGAGGCAAAAACGGAACGTTTAATAAAAAAAGGAACTAATTTTCTTTGGCGGGAAAAATATTTTTTCAATCACAATTTTTCTTATGTTTGCAGTAAATTTTAATGAGAACTATAACTTTTAGGAGGTGGCAGTCAACGCTTTTGTACGTTGAAGTTTAATTTGAATATACATATGTACAACTAAGGCTAAAGTTACACAGTTATTTGAATTTCTATGAAACTTCATTGACAAGACTGAGTTTAAAATTAAAATAATTAATTTAGACGTTTTACTTAGTTTTAAAATATCTACCTACTATCGACGCGCCCTTTAGGGTTGACTTTGGTTACTTTCAAAAAGGCAAGCTGTTAGGGAATCGAGAAAAGTGGAAGAGGTTTGAAAGAGGGAGAGGAGCAGAGATGCTTTAAAGTTTAAAGAAGTAAAAATACGTACTTCTGGTAGACCTCAGGTTTGGCCATGTGCATCACGTTCTCTGTCAGGTACTTGGCAGCTGCCTTGATCCAGTGTCTCCTGAATGACTGGTTCTCGAAACTCTTGAACATTGCCTCGAATGAGATTTTTCCATCAGGCCCTGAAAACGAAGACGAAGGAAATAATTTAGAGAATTTTTGGTTCATATTTTAAAAATTAACCGAAAATTATTTCATTAAATATTTTCTGCTCCTAGCATCTACGCATATTTAATGCATTTTTGAATGTGGCGTAAAAAAAAAACACCTAACCTAATCAGAACTTATTAGAATTAGGCTCATACCTACCCAAGGCAAAACATATTTCACTATTTCACTCAACTGTGGGTTTTGCAGAATCTTGAAAAATTGTGGTCTAAAAATATCTTATAAGTAATTTTTAATTTGAATTTATTGATAGTTATACCATCAATATCCTTGCCAACTAAACTGATCAGTATCTTACCAGTAAAAGACTTCATAGCTCTCTGAAGGCCAGATTTCTGCCACACAGTCTTTCCAAGTTCAGAATTGATGAACAGATCCCAATACAAATGTGCCTTCTCCAAAAACGGCGGAAGGAACGAGGCATGGTCATCATGATTATGGCTCTTCTTCTGCTCCTCATTTGGAGTGAAGGAGTTGATAGCATTCATGATAACTGGCATGAACCCAGCAACGTTTTTATTCCCAAGGAAGCTGGAAGCTAGATTCAGGATTCCGTCCAAGTTAGCTTCAGGTTGCGATTGTCGTTTCTCTCGGTTTTTGGGTGGTTCCGTAGTCATCTGTTGCGCGAACATTGACACCATGGACCCGATGACATTTGGGTCGATTTGCCCGTTCTGGCCGCCTAGAAGGCTTCCGAGACCTGAAATGGAGAAAAGGGAGTTCTTATTATTTACAAAGTCGTGGTATCGCGCGGTGGTGAGAAATAAAGAAATACGCTTCCGAATGATTCTGTTCTATATAGCAAAAATTCCCATGTTTCTCATCATTGTAATGTTAACCGACGCGACTTCTTATTTCATCCTAATTACTTTTATAGAAAGTATAATTATATTTTTTTCTGAAAATCAGGGAAAAAAATTGATGACCATTAAAAATTTCAGACGTTTTTACTACGACCTATACGATATCACAACGCAATTAGCTTGATCCAAATATACAAATTCTTATTTGAACAGCTTGTTTGATCCATTGTACTAATTTAAGTAATTGTATTCGTGAATTCTAAATAAATTTAAGGAAACCCACGTCATCTTAATTTAACAATAATGCTATGGCTGCATAATAAATTATAGTTTCTTACATTATAAAGTGGGTATAATTATAATAATTACTCAATGATCGATGTCGTCCGTTTCTAAATAAAATTTATGGGTTTGTAGGGGACAGCACTAGGTTGTAGGTAGGTAGGCGACCGTTGTGGAACACGACAGAACAGGTCTCAAAATTTGAAAGAAAGATTATACAAATTTAGGCTTACCAGACAAAATATCACCAGCATTGTTACCCCCATCCTGGCTTCCAAAGAGGGCACCAAGATTCTGAGCATTATCGCCTTGCATCAGAGTCCCAACGATGTTTCCAATAGCTGCCAATCCATTGCCGTTTGCATTGCCTTCGCCACCCATGTTCGATAGTAGTGAAGAGGCAATGTCAAGGAAAGGATTCTCATCATCGCTCCTGATAGAAACTGGTAGTGTGAGGAGCTGGAGTATCGCAAGTAGCAGTATGCTTAGGCGTGCCATTTTTGAATATCTGGAATTATAAAAAGAATCGTTGTGTAGGCGTAGTTTTATCAAAATTATCAATGTTGAGCACCTTCGTGGTTCAGTTGGCAGTGATGTTTCGGTAGTCCGGATTCGATACCCGGCGGGGTGAAGATTATTATGATTGATATCAATGTTCCTTTCCTAGGTCTGGGTACGTTAGTATTATTTTTGGGCACCCTAGATACAGGTTCAGTTACAGATAATAAATATTTATTATTTAATATGAAAAATGTAAGTAATTAATAATAACTGGAGAATTACAGGTAAAAACAATTGAATAATTATTTTGCATAGAGGAATTGTTAGTAAACGTGTAGTGGAATTAAATAAGCGGGCTTAAAATTTCGTTGTTTAAAAGTAACTAAGTACTACTACCTACCTACTGAACTTTTAATCTATTTGAAATCGATTATTGAAATAACTTTAGCTGAAGGGAAACTTCTAGTTAAGATGGAAGTTTATAAAAGTAAAGACCTATAATAAGTTAAAGTCTTTACCGAACCCCCTAAAGTTTCCTTTATCTTTTGATAAACTTTTTAGCCAGACCTTATACTGATAGAAGGTCAAAGATCATGCATATTGTTTGAGAAACTTTTAAAATTTAATTAACACTGCTACCTCTTTAATTGAAATTAAGCTTTTTCTTTCTCATCATCACTAAAGACACTTTGTTATTTACTTGGTACTTTAAAACTACTGAATTTTTGCAAACTTTAGGGCACTTGAAAAAATATTACGTTCCTAATTTGACGCGTGATAATATAGCACAATATTTATGCAGGGTAAAAATTACTTCGAGCTAAGGTCAATTAAGGCATAGCTTAGCTGATAAGCAAGATTTCTGTATGTTTTTAAGTTTCCGTCCGTCCGTCTGTCAAAGGGATTTATCTGTGAAACGGCTCAATTAATATTAATGAAATGTTTGAAACTAACAAATATTAAAAACTTCAAAAATTTCGTAAATTAAGAGATAAATGCAGAAAACTTAGTTTTTTAGCTTTCAAACTGACCGGGTTAACAGTCATCAAATAATTAGCAATCGCAACTTTACATAATGAAGAATAACAACAAATAATGAAAACTATATGCTAAATCTAGCCAAATTTACACAATAAATTTTCTTCCGGAACCATTTAAGCGCGAGCCCTCGCACTTAGCCGTTAATTCATAAATACTTGTATGAATTTCGAAATTGCTATTTTATCTAGAGTGGCTATGATGCTCAGGTGGTTCTGTCAGAGAGCAAACGTGGGAGTTCATCTCTCGTGAGGCACATAATTGCGCTCCCTTGTGGAATTTAAGTTGAACTTGTCAGTGCCCTAACATGGTTTCGCTATTACATTCTAAATACTGATTTTGTTTGATGGTAATCTTTGTAAAATAAGTGATATTTTTTAGAAAAGTAATTAAAAATCGCGTGTGTGGTCTACGACTTATATGGCATCCGAGTGGAATATGTTGCTTGCTTTAATATGATCCGTTGCTTTGCTAACTGTGATCCGAGTGGACGTGCCCACAGGGTTTAGGTCTTATCGCTTGCGGATTCTTCTGGTAGCTTGGAATGATTTTCGATTGAAAACCTGTGTTGAATTATGTGCCACAGAATTTAAAGAAGAGTTTAAATATCCTTTCGGTGTCATCCTTTCAATGTCATCTTTTCGGTGTCGTCCTTTCGGTGTCATCCTTTCGCTGTCATCCTTTCGGTGGCATCCTTTCGGTGTCATCCTTTAGCTGTCATCCTTTCGGTGTCATCCTTTCGGTGTCATCCTTTCGGTGTCATCGTTTTGGTATCGTCATTTCGGTATATTTCTATATGTTCGCTGGGCCTTATTATCGATAGGTACATATTACTAACGTCCTCGCTGATACAGAAACAAAGTGTTCCGCTATACTGGGAAATTGTTGTTGCTATTATTTCATGATTTCATGTTTCAGTTCTTTGTCCCGGCGTCGAGGCGTGTTTTCTATTAAATTTTGATTACAATCTATTAGATACGAACCTTTGATACAATTTTCCATTGCATGTTGTTATTTATTTGTAAAATAACACGCTTTTTACTGGCGATATAAAGTGAACGTTGTTCAATAATAAAAAAACTACTTATACTTATTTTATGCCGTTTTTCCGCTTTGATATGCGTGTGTCGTACTATTTTATAAACTAACGCTCGAGAACAAGCTATATTTAAATATTAATAAGTGTTAGAATCATGTTAAACTACTTAAAATTACAATTGAAAAGATCTGTAATAACAGCAATTAGTGGTTAACATTTATACATATTTTAGCTCGCGACTAAAAATAATAAGTCACAAAATATGAATTAGTACCTACCTATTAAAAAGAGCGTTTATAATCATCATCTTAAAGCCGACATACGTCCCCTGTTACACACAGTCTTGCCCTTCAGATCGCCATGTGACCGATCTTGTTGTGACCCTCATCCAGAACTCCTGCAGCCTACTCTGCGACTTCCGGCACGCGGTCGTCACACACGCTCGAAAACTATTCGGCCCCCAATATTTATTTGTATGAATTTGATAATGTATAGACATATAAGTAGGTGGTTTTACTATGAACTTGTTTTAAAAAAAAAACGATGTCAATAAACTAACAAGTTAGCATTTTATGCACAGTGCATGTTATTGAGCATTTTGTATCTCTAAAACCGCTTTTTCAACGTGTGAATGACCGATGATTATTATGGATATTCTCACATTGTTTTTTTAACGAACAAATTATGGCATCATTATTCTTTAGCGCAATTATCTTGCGTAATTTATGTATTGACATAAATGCTTTTTTTATTAATAAATTAGCACTTTTAATTTAACCATTCTGGGAATAATTTTACAAGACATTATTTACGAAACATATTATTTTGATGCCGCCTCCGTAGCTCAGTAGCGTAGCGCGTTGCGCCACGGCACGGAAGGTTGTGGGTTCGATCCCCGCAGAGAACACCACATATTGATTTCTTACAAAAATCACGTTGTGGTTGTTTTCGGTTGGATAGGACATTGCAGGCTTGAATCACCCGATTGTCCGAAAAGTAAGATGATTCCGTGCTTCGGAAGGCACGTTAAGCCGTTGGTCCCGGCCGCAGTAGTGGTCGTTATAACCGCGGCGACAAGCTGGCCCCTTGTCACGTTGGTAATAAAGCATAAACTCGGCTAAACGTGGGTCCGGCTCTCAAGCTGGTGCCTCTGCCTAACCCTCCGGGGAATAAAAGGCGTGATATTATGTTATGTATGTATTATTTTGATGTCATTATAATATTAAACAACTCAGCCGACCGTGTGGAAAGGAAAGGAAAGGAACACGTGGATACAGAGGGGGGGAGGTCTTTGCCCAGCAGTGGGACACAAATTAGGCCACTAAAAAAAAGGCTCACCGTGTGGTGGCGGCATAGAATACTACCTCCCCATCCCTCTCTGTAGGTGTCGTAAAAGGCGACTAAGGGGATTTCCGAAGGTCGGGCGGCAGCGCAACCGGCAATTTAAACAACCATAGATAGGTAAGTAACTGCGATCGCCAACCCGCTTGCCAAGCGTGGCGATTACGGCAAATTCCTTCCACAATGTTTGTCCTTGTGACAATCTGTGTCTGTGGGGGAGACCTATATCCCAGAAGTGGACGTCTACTGGTTGTAATAGGATGATGATAAAAAAAACTAGAAGGTATTATTAATATCCGTTGAGGAAGTTCAGAATCGCAAGACATTCCGAGAGTTACAATTGCAGAAATAAAATGTAAAATCTTCATGAAATCTCTAATCCCTTTCCTCCATCGAAAACCCATCGTAAATCACGAAATAGTTGGAATTGGCGACCATCCAAGTAATTGAGCGATCGACTTATGAGACCCAACTGGGTCAAACAACGATGACTAGATTTGCATTATGACTTGGAAATAGAGCAGAAATCTGAACGGTTTGTGATATTCGCTTAGGTTAGGCAAAAATAAAACGTTTCTCTGTAAAAGAAAATTGTAGGTCTAGCCAATGTTAAATCAGCAAATTGTTAGATTTTGCAACTTTGCAAATTTGTCTCTGGCCTAATTTTATTTAGTTTGAACAGTTTTTCTAAAATAATAATTTTAAAGTTTATGCATGTCACGCCGTTATATGTTAAGCTGTGTTTTACTTGTGTTCTAAGTAGGTATGTATTTAGCTGAAAAGTCCTTAGTTTTAGGAACTCCTCTTTAGCCTTAGTACATAATATGTTACTGTCCTGAACGTACACTATTTATTGTGAAAGAATGGTGAAAATTGGTTCAGTAGTTCCATCGGCCCATTTCAATGAGTTCGCTTAATGGAATATGTTCCTTTACCTATCCAGAATGTGCCAATACATCAATAAAAATTTACTTCCAAACTTGAACTAGGTATACAAAAAAAAAGTTGGAATATTTGGGGAAAACCCGGTGAAATACTTATTATGTAATTTTATTCTTAACATTTACAATTTACATAATATTTAATGCGTGCGTCCTGCACACACTTGACTTGTATATTTTGCCAAAAGCGAAATCTGATCGCCATCCGAGCGTTGAGTTGACGTTGATCTTTTATTCATGATATTTATGATTCTATGAACGTTTTTTTATTATACCTGGTGTAATCATATAGAGCGGTAAGTAGTATATACGCCCTTAACATATTCAGGTCATCCCAAGTATGTAATAATAACAAGTCTGCATTAGATATTTCGGAAACAATGTTCTCTCACACGCACAACATATCAAATAACCTAAATTTTAAACAAAAACGCATAAAAAATTAAGTTCCAAAATAAAGACTAAAAAAATATATGAGTCGCACGCGTCCGTAAATTTGCACTGACTCGGTCCTTTACACCCTGTATACGCTGAATGCGCTTGAGTGTCATTGTTGAGACCACGTCGCGTGATAACACTTTTTCTCAGCATTTCTTTGTATTTGAGAGAGAAATTCGTCTTCCTGTTTTTTGTTTAGATTTCAGTTGTTCTTCAAACATTATCTAACTAAGCGACTGTAGATATATTTGTTTAAGGTGGCTCTCGGTTTGGCGCGATTATTTTGTTTCGCGTTTTTTATTTATTCTGGTGAAAGTATTCATTAAAAAAAAGTTTTAATGAATTTGCGAATGTAAAAAACCATCTCCCACATTGTTGTACAACGCTTTTGGAAGACAGACCTACTGATTTTATGTCTAAGGACATTAAGTAGATTTTTGGCCTTTTAGTCAAGATATGTCTTAACACAAAATCAGTGGTCTGTCTTCCAAAAACTTTGTATAACAATGTGGGAGATGGTTCTTTATTTACGCAAATTAATAAAAACTTTATTTAAACCTCACCCTAATCTGTTGGGG
This sequence comes from Euspilapteryx auroguttella, assembly GCA_951802225.1. Classification (NCBI taxonomy): domain Eukaryota; kingdom Metazoa; phylum Arthropoda; class Insecta; order Lepidoptera; family Gracillariidae; genus Euspilapteryx; species Euspilapteryx auroguttella. Next base: position 3,030,374 of record OX637663.1, on the reverse strand, counting down.
AATAAAAGGCGTGAGATAATGTTATTACTATAACTAGAAAGTTTCATAGTACCAAATGCTCAACAATGGTGGTGGGTTGTGGTAGGTGTCACCACGGCTGACAGACCAAGACCTGCATAGCTAGAGCCCGTTAAATTACTTAATATGACCGCAGAAGTTTATGCCGTTATTTTGTATTTGATTTATGGCATAGCATTTTGCATGCATAGCTTATACTACTGGTAGCGAGCACGTCAAGCTATCTTCTCAGTGAAAGATACAAGACTTATACATGTCAGCCTACTGAGTTTTTTAAAAATGAATATTTAATTATTAGAGGTAATAAAAAAGACACATGTAATTGTTATAAGATTAAACTGTTTAATTTAATAATAACGATAAAAATTTTGAGTTTGTGGGAACTTCTAGTTTTTATTTCAAGAAATAAATACCTATTATATTGTTTATGTCTATTAAAATAACATTAATTTTAAATAAGGTTTTACTTGTTGTTAGTACACGGTTTTATTGCTGCGGGCATTTCACACAAAATAAACTGAAAAACTGAAATTATTCATTTGTAGACGGAAATTAATTAAACAAAAGACAGGAAAATTAAAGGTAGAAAACAAATGAAGCCTGCCTAATTAGCCTCAACAAAGCTTTGTAAAGAAATTTTATATTCATTTTATTTAAGTTAAATGTTATATTAATTATCCTGTCATACTTATATTTTTATTTCAGCACCTGAATTGTAATTTAGCTAATTGGGTTACTTGTGGTTCGAAACCCATCTGGGATTGGCACAACCCAACGGCACCTGATGACCCTTTTGAGTGTTGATCAACGTTTGTTATCGCTTACGCAACACCTTATCTCGTAATTTTTTTTATTAACTAACTTTACCTAAGCTGGAGACACAAGTGGAAGCAAGAGAGAGAGGCCTTTGCCTAGCAAAATACTTAGTACTTACTTACTAATAAAAAATGTTAATTCTGCATTGCTGTTATTGCGCAGAAAAAAATTACCAACTTTAACTAGAATATTCCTTTCTCTATAGGCACAGCTATTGAAACATAAATATATATTTCAATAGCTGTGCCCCGCGGTGTTCCCGTTTTTCCCGTTCCCAAGGGAATTTCGGAAAATTATTCCTTAGTGCTCCCTTACACTCCCTAAGGAACCCACGTGCAAAATTGCAGCCACCTACGCCCAATAGTTTCGGCTCTGCGTTGTCTGTCAGTCAGTCAGTCAGTCAGTAAAGAAAGAGTTTTAAATATATTGGTGATGTTGCAATTTTATCACGTTTTTCACGTTCACGGGTCATCGCCCCAAACATGTCTATAGGTTGTTTTTTTTCATTGCCTACTTACCATAGGCCATCGACCACTAAACTATTAGAGCTGCCTTCATAATTTGTAACTTGGACATCCGTTACATCTAGAATATCTTATTTTTAAATCTTCCCTTTCTGGTTCAGTTCATTTAACTTGATAAACCAATAAAAAAAGGCAAAAATTTGACTAACTGAATGAAAATCCATCATTTTTATTTTATTAGATAATTTAATTAAGATTTAGTGAAGCGAAATAAATTCTTAGTAGGAACATTAACAATACCGTAGAATAAATATACTTACTACCTAAGTATGGAAGAAGTATAACAGAGATTTAAAAATTAAAATCTAGAAAACATATTAAACAAATTATTTTGTTTAGTTTAATAATAAAGCGTTTTTTAATTTAATGATTTCACTGCACTGCAAGCTTATCAGTAAAAACATAATGATATAGTGTAATGAGTCACCACCAAAGCAAGTGCAAGTGTTTCCTAGAAACTATTTTAAGGTTTCTGCATTTTGGGACCCTTTCTTAGGAAGTTACTTATTGTATGAATCACTTACTAAAATCTATTGTTTTATTATCTTAAGCGTCACTTTGTTTTGAAAGGTATTATATTATATGAAAGAGTCTATTTTTCTTATATCTAAAAGACGTCAAAATCCAAAAAAAAATAATACGCAAAAAAAAAAAAATGAAGTACCAAAACAGAAAAATATTGATTTTATAAAGAAAACTTTTAGCGTGAAGCAGCCATATGAAATTTGGTTGCCAAACAACAAGACCTAAAAATTACGGTACTTCTCGATGACGAATTTGTTTTGCTTGAAATTCGAAATGGCACACGATGCCTCTGTTTTATAATTTATGACACGTTAAATATTTCTAACGAAAAGTTAAACTTTGTTGTAATGTCCATGCGAGGTTTTTTTGACTTGACCCGTTTTCTCACAACTAAGTATTTATATCGCAAATAGTTTTTTCACGTGGGACTTTCTTTGAAATTAACTAAAAGTTTTAGTTATAAAGACCTACACTCAGACTGGGCTCATTGATATGAGATGACGATAACGCATCACAAGAAAACCTTTTTATAAAACTAATAATAAAGAACGCATTACAATTAGAGACCCTAACTAGGAAGAACCGTATTCAATGTGTCCGAAACACATACAAAAATACATATACAATATAACACATCAAGGTAACAACTCTATAGGTATCAAAAATAAAAATGTTCTTTCTTCCCCGACAGGAATCCAACCCGGATATCCGAAATCGCATTAAACATAAATGCTAACTGAACCACGGAGTTGCATACTATATTTAGCCAGTATTTCATTTCGTGAGTTTAGTGACAATCTGTATGGGTTTTTGTAGTAGGCATCTTTTTAATTATTTTATTAGTTATTTAAATACGAGATAAATAAATGCAATAGGTTTGTAAAAGCAAGCGTTCAGGATCTTTGCGAAATTTTGCATGTATTTTTAAGTAAAGTAAAAATACATGCAAAATTTGTACCTAACAACTTTTTCTGCGATAACTTAGGTAAGTTATCGCAGAAAAAGTTGTTAGGTACAGAGTTTATGTATTTTGAAAATTATAAACTTTACAATAAGTAACTGAAAAAAATGGTAAGCGTACTAAATACTTATAGAAATACTAGAGGCTGTCCCGCGATTTTTCCCGCGCAGATTTCTCATAAACACAAATATCCCGTTTATTCCCGTTCCCGTGGGAATTTCGGGAAATCCCTTCTTAGTGCTCACCTACACTCCCCAAGGAACCCACGTGCCAATTTTAAGTTTTCTACGCCCAGTAGTTTCGGCTCTGCGTTGTCTGTCAGTCAGTCAGTCAGTCAGTCAGTAACGGAAGAGTTTTATATATATTGATGTAAACTACTTACTAAATAACTGTCTTGAAAATATAAGTAAGTACTTAGTTATCTTAAAATATAGAGTAATAAAATAAAGTGCAATAATACCTTGTCTTATCACTTTGAATTCACGAACCACTCACAGATATAACTTTTTATAATAATATTACTAATTATCGAATTATAATGATCTTATCATGATCACTTTAAAATAGAGTAGATATTGACTCGGCGTTTGGTTCGAGCAATAAAATATAAAATGCCGCCGAGTAAAGGACACGTATCCAAACCGCTACTAGTGTTACCAGTAAAAAAAAACCTCAAATACAATTCGCACTGGCCACACTTTTTCAGGCGGGAAACAAAGAAAAACTTTTATAAAATATCAAATTTAGAACTAAAAGCGTGCGCGCAACTGAATCTCACTTTCAAGTCTGACGTGAGACAGTATCTTCGTCTTTTTCTTTTGTATAACGTGATCTCGCTCCAACCAGGTGCATTCGGCCTTGACTATGAACTTGGTTGCGAAGAAGACCAAGAAGTCCCGTTGGGTCTTGCGTCTTTCTTCAAATAGTTGGTTTAGAAAGGGACGTTGTAGAAGCGGTTAGGCGCCCGCCGGTTTGGACAGTCAATGACCGAAGGATTACTGGGTATGAAAATGTTGCTCATATTATTGGAGGCTGTTACCGTTATGTCGGTCCTTTGACCTCATTACGTTTATGAGGAAAGAGACAGGTACAAAACATTTCAGAATACGTTTAACTTTGTCTGAACCTTTAAACAATTCAGGGGAGTGGAAATGAATTTTATTCTTAACTCTACATTTTTAATTCTTTCCTCAAATGTATTGGGTCATAAAATCTCTCGACTACTGCTCCGTAGCTCAGTTGGCAGTGATGTGGCAGTCCACCCAGTCCAGGTTCGATTCCCTGGCGCGAATATTATTAAGATATTGATGACTATCGATGTTTGTTTCCCGGTCTGGGTGTGATGTTCGTCTCTGTATAAGTATGTTTCAGGCACCCTAGGTTCTTCCTAGTAAGGGGTTCAGAGTGTGATGTGTTATTATGATTGTGTATAGGTTTGGTATTCTATTTTACTTCATATTTAGTAATCAGTAGGTACTGTATTTAGTTTCTATTTAGTTTAGGGTTGTATTTTTTGAAAATTACTACTTACTAGGTAAATGTGTAAATTATCTTTTGAGTTTAAATGTTATTGGTTACACACATTAAATGTAGAGATATAAATAGGTATACCACTACAGGTACAAGGTAGAATCGACAATGAATATAAATAAATTCCATGGAAGAGTACTCAATACTCACTCATAAAGTCCTACAGTCTTAAAATCCTCAACAAAAGAACCCTAAGCATAAGACCCAAAACAAAGTGACCCGAAAAATTATATTGTCCGATTACTTTATTCAAGATAAGCTAAATTTGATATCCTAAATTTTATGACATCTTTGTATGCCTTTTATTCTAATACCTTATTTTTATGAAGACTATTCCAACCTACTAAGTAAATAAAATCTATACTGCCTGGGACGAAGGTACGATTGTTACTTGGATGGGGTCGCGCAGTTGAACATAACGATCGGAAGTTTTCCCGTGACCCCCTTGCTAACAGCCGAGATGGACACTGGCGGGGTTGTAGTGGCTGCGAACACCATATAAGCCTGCGGCTCCCCCCGAATCGCAGAGTACTCGTTAGGAGTTTCCACACCTTAAAAAAAAGGTACGATTGATGCTACCATCGCTTCCGTGATTCGGAAGGCACGTTTACCCGTAGTTTCGCATCTCAATCTTCTCGTCAGTCGTGTCGGTCAGCCGTCCCATTGACACTCAAGTTTATGTTAACTTGCGAGCCATAATTATCATTACGAGAATTATTTAAATCCGAGCGCCTATTATTTAACATATTATTACAGTAAGCGCGGTCAACTTGTTTTGCTAACATAACATTATTAGGCGCTTCTTGTATTTACGATCTTTTTAACCGACTTCGAAAAAGGAGGTTATCAGTTTGACCTGTATGTATGTATGTTTGTCCGCGATTATCTCGAGTTTGGCTGAATCTATTTTGATGCGGTTTTCACATAAGTATTTGTTACATTCTGGAAAAGGTTTTTAGTACCTTTTTTAACCGACATCAGAAAAGAGGAAGTTTTCAGTTTATGTAATTGTCAATTTATTGAAGGCGGGTTCCTATTTTGTAAAAAATGAATTATTATATTGTAGAACTTCAACTACAGTCGTCACAAAATAAAAGGCCCGTTGAGAAAAAGCCTAAAATGTAACTTATTGAAGGAACTGTAAAATCTAACTAAATGAAACAAAAATATAATTGTTAATCGCCTAAACACCATAGGTGAATATTCGTTTTCGAGATACATTTTAGGCTCATTCTCATCTGTTTATTTGTTTGAAGAGATTCCACGCTACCAAGTAATTTTAAATTTTCACACAAGAATTTTTTGCTTTGCTCGAGTACGAACACAAAAAACTTTTTATTTTTTATTTTTAATTAAAATGTTCTGCGTATGGTATGTAGTGTAGATTCTGTAAAATTAAAATTTACAAAAATGTGGCTTAACGTAACCTTTGCCCCTCTACTGAGCAAAGTTTGGGCCAGTCACTCACTACATTCGTCCTGAAAAAATAAGCGATTAGACTAGATTCGCATTAAACACGGCATTGTGAGAAACTGCACATTTTGTTAATAGGAATTTTTAGTAGGTAATTTATTAATTAAGTAGGTATACCTTAAGTAGTTTAATGTAATAAAAATTATGAATTGTTTCAAATCGATTTATTTGGATTACTTTTGCAACCCGAATCCTTTTTATACGAATCTGAAACTAAGACATTGAAATTTCGGTATAATACTATTTTCCTATATAATTCACAGAGTGACGGTCATACGGATTTAGCAGAACCATGGACGAATTCCTGAAAAATCCTTTTTTTTTAATGAAAATGCAATTCCACTGTCCACTGTACAGAAGTGGAATTTTTGCTGGTGTCGTTTGGAAGATTCTGTTTAAATTAAAAATTTCTCAGGGTTCCGTTAAGTTTTTTTTTTCAATACAAAGTCAATTAATTGGTTAGCATGTGAACAGGGAGTAAACCAACATTACTAAAAACAATAAAATTAAATGTTGAATTCTAAATTCGATGTAATCCATTGTCATTTTAATACCTAGGATGGTAAGCCTTAGATTTTTTAATATAATCATTAATGAAAACTCGGAGCCCTCAGGAAGAACCTGAAACTAGAACGAGGGTACCCTAAACACTTCCAAATGCGCCTAAACACACTCAGATCGGGATAAAAAAATTCTCCCGCCGCGCTGAATCGAACCCTGTGCGTCACAGTCGTTAAAAATACGAACTGAACCAAAAAAGCAGTAAAAACTAGCAAAAGTTTTTTTTTCTCGAAAACTGCGGAACCCAAAAAAGGCTTTCGAAGCGGAAAAAAAAAGTCTCATATTTTTATTCCGGTCACTTCTATCTACTATCCTAGGTTCTGTTCGACCGACCGACATACTGTCACGAACAGGCGGTTGTGGAGGTGCCTGACAAAAGAATTGTAGAATGATATTACTCCTATAGAAATCTCTATCGAGTGGGCTTAGATTTTTATTTTTAAATTGCTGACTATCTGACTGGTTTTATAAAAAAAAAATCAATGTAAGGATAAGTAAAATAAAACAATCTACTATCTATCTACTTCTATCTATACCAATATTATAAAGAGGAAAGATTTGTTTGTTTATAACGAATAGGCTTTGGAAATACTGAACCGATTTGAAACATTATTTCACTGGTAGGAAGCTACATTAAACCCGAGTGTCATAGGCTATATTAGATTTCCAAAAAATTAGGGATCCTTACCTAAACTCAAATAATGTAACCCAAGGTGCAATATTTTTTCCGTTGTTTACATTATGTTGACAGGTGGTTTGTTGTTGTTGTTTGTTTTTTATTCGGCCATTCTGGGCGGGCAAAAGAACATAGTCTATAGAGCCAAGTCTTTTGTAGTTTCTTATATTCTATGGCGTAACGAAGTAAGCCGGGAAAGCTCGTCTACTATTATAATAAAAATGAATCGTGGTTCGTTAGTCTCGCTTAAACTCGTGAACGGCCAGGCCGATTTTGCTGATTTTTGTATTGAAATGTTAGGATAAACAACAATTAAATCGCCGGGACAGCTAGCATTTAAACAAATGTTCTTAGTAATGATTTCGAAATCTGTCGTAATAATTTTCTGTTTGTCTCGCTACAGTCACAAAATTTAATTGTTTCAATTTCGTTTGCTCAGAAGTAACAGGTTGATTGATAGGGAAAGGCCAATTTCAATTTAAACTAAACAATAAATCTAATTCAATAAAGCTTCCAACTATATTAATGATCAAACTTAAAATAGTACAAATAAATTAACAGTAACAGGCGGGACATGAAATAAATTTACTGTTATAGTCAATAGGTACCTGCACTACTGGGTGACTTTGAATTCAAAATGTATTTTTGGATATAGATATTCTCTTTACATGTCGATTACAAATAAGATAAATTTTAGGTAATTGGTTCGCATTTAAAAAAATTAAGATGTATTAAAGAAACACATCTTAATTTTCCGCATTTAAAAAAGTGCTTTTCCGTTCGAAGTTACATGCTTTACATCACAGAACAAGGAAGATGCTCTCTCTCTGTTCTGTGTTTCACATATTACGTGCTTCACAGCCACGTCACTATCACGAGACGCGCGCGCGACCAGGACGAGTGAGACGGAATCAGGTTTAACATAAAATACACTGTTGTATAAAAGTGTTTTTAATATTTATATTTTAAAAAAGTAGCAAGAGTGATTTTTTATTCTTTACTGATGTACAAATATGATGGCATTTTTTTGACAACGCCGATTTTTTAAAACTATTTTTTATCGATTCAGTATCATAGTCGGAGTACCCTGTTAAAAAAAACGCTGATTTCAAGGTCACTCTGTAGTTTAGAAAAAAAACTGGGATACTTGTGAGGGAGGTCTATGTCTAGCAGCAAGATAATGAAGACCCCAACATTTAAAATATTTTTAATTAATGATTTTTCCTATACCTATTTCCCTTTACCATGTAAACGATTTGAAATGCAAAAGTTGACGGAACGGAATTTGAAACATTACATTAAGTTTTATAGATAGACTAGCTGTCCCGGCGAACTTCGTATCGCTTAAAAATTTTATATTGAAAAAATAAATTGTTGTTTTTATCTTCTTTGCATTTTTCCATCTTTTCTCAACTTTTTAACCTTCCCTGGACTACGACAGACCTTTAAAAAAAATTCAATTTGCATATAAAAGAAAGTAGTGTTAGTTTAGAACGGCTGAACCGATTTGGTTGAAAATTTGTTGGGAGGTAGCTAAGAACCAGGAGCAGGCTATTGGTTAATTTTTCTATGATTTTCGCAAATAAAAAACCAAGATTACTTTGGAGGCGAATCAAGTCGTACCAAATTATGAATACTTTTCGTACAAATTTGGTGTAGTATGTACCGGTAACCTGCTTCTTTATGTAAGCACCCTAGGAGGTTCCTACGGGGCGGCTAGTGTGAATAATAAAAGTTACAAATACTTGCTAACCAATTGTTTAAATAATTTAAAAGAGAGGGTCGTCACAATTTTAATACTCGCTATCAGCATTTCCGAAGTCCCTAGACAGCTCGAAACGTTCCGGTAGTAAAGTCAAGTTTAACGAGTCGTCACAGACGAGACCATTGCGACCATCGGACGATTGTGCAACTTTAGAACAGCTGTTACTCATCGTCGTCTGTTATCGTCTTAAGTAAGAAGCGTTAATAACACTTTTTACTTAAGACGATATACGAGAACTAAATAGAACGACCGAGCAACAAAGGATGTCCTTTTCCCTCAAACATACTGAGGGAAAAGGACAGTCATATATCAGTCGCCCACATCGGTTACTACATTTTATTGGAAAAAGTAATAAATATTAAATATATTTTTAATTATTACTTTTAAATCAAATTTGAATTATACAGAATTTGAAATACTTTATTATCATTATTCCTATGTAGTTTCAACAAAAACTAGTTAGCAATTTCGAAGAACTAGCTATTCCTGTTTTTTGGAATGGTTTTCTTTGACAAAATAATGTATCGAGGTTTTTTGATTCCACGAGTGATTCTCAATTATAAAAATCTTTGTTATATATCCTCAAAAACGTTATATTAAAATTCCAGATCTTTACCTCTTATAGATTAACCGTCTTATTCATAAAGATACAGTCGATTTTAAGTCGCCTTACTGGATGTCTACTTCTCTGGTTTGTTGTATGGTAAATACGTGACATCCAGTCTAAATTGACATACGTCAAATAACTAAAATGCTCTTTAACTTTTTATGAATAAGAGGGTAAGAGAATAACTTGATTTAAAAACCTTCAAAAGCCATATAGCGTCTTAAAATTTGAGTCAGAGCATCCACAAAGAGTTCAGACGACCGGTGAGGGTTGCGGGAAGTGCACTAAATGCGGATCGCACAATACCATTTCCTCTTGAATCATTTTAGAGCACCAGTGTCTAGGACTAGCGCACAATAATGGTGAGGCGCGGTGAAGAAACCGACCGAAACTTAAACTGTTCGTAAAAGGCACAGTTTTCAAAACATATTTTCAATCGAAAATTATTCTGAGCTTCCAAAAAAAAGCGGCACGCGACTGCTCCTCAACCCTGAGGGCCTATTACGGCCGCTTTTGCAATATTGCTTTGCGTCCTCTTTGCGTTTTTTTTTGTAATGACTTTGACACTAGAGGACGAAAATCAATGTTGCAAATGTGGCCGTAATAGTACCCCTGTGCTATAGATAATATCCATTATCCAAGGCTAAACAACAACAGCTGGAAGTTTTAAAAAACTGTGGCGGAAGAAAATTTAATATTTCTTTCAGAACTTTCGTGTAGAGCCATTTGAAAGTTTCAAGTGTAACCGAGCGATTTAAATGGCCAGGAAGTTACGGTAGTTGGTCAACTAGGATTGGCCTTTTATTAAGTACCCGTAGAGCACTCCTAGCTAAGTGCAAACGATAAACTTTTGATGCAACGCTAGGTAAGGTCTGCTTTGGAAACATGGCAGGTAACTATGTAATCAAAATGTTTCTGCTAATATGCCAGGCTGGTAAAATGTTTGATTTACTGATTGCAATCCGCACTAACAAAGTCTTATCAAAGTCTTTTAGTAACTTCGCCTGCTAGATTCTATTCTTTGTGTTCATTTAGGGGTTAATCTTGCTCCTCCAAATTTAAGCCCAAAATGATTCACTCTTCGAACAATTATACTATGAAAAGGTAAAAAATAAAGACTAGGAACTAAATAAGTGCATGTAGTTTTTTTTTTTCTATAAAAGCTTTTATCTATAAAACTAGGGGCTGCCCCGCGGTTTCACTCGCGCAGATTTCTCATAAACACAAAAATCCATTTTTTTCTCGTTCCCATGGGAATTTCGGGAAATCCTTTCTTAGTGCTCACCAACACTCACTAAGGAACCTACATGCAAAATTTCAGCCCGCTACGCCCAGTAGAGTCGGCTCTGCGTTGTCTGTCAGTCAGTCAGTCAGTAACGGAAGAGTTTTATTGATTGAATCAATATCAATATATATAAAACTCTTCCATTACTGACTGACTGACTGACAGACAACGCAGAGCCGAAACTACTAGGCGTAGCGGCCTGAAATTTTGCATGTAGATTCCCTAGGGAGTGTAGGTGAGCACTAAGAAGGGATTTCTTGAAATTCCCACGGGATCGGGAAAAAACGGGATTTTTGTGTTTATGAGAAATCTGCGCGGGAAAAACCGCGGGGCAGCCTCTAGTATTTAATATAATATCACACCTATTTTTTTAAATTAATTTTCCTAATTATTTTCTAGTAGCACCACAGAGTAATTAAAAGTACTAAGTAAAGGTAAAAACATTTTAAATATTTTATGTTGTTCTTGGCGTTTCATCCGTAAAGCTACCACACTGGTAGTTTACTACTTAATTTATTTGATTATTATTATTATTTTAATTAAATGGACTTGACTCCACTTCAGTGGAGTATTTTGCCAATGTCAAGCAGGCAACGTTGTACGGTTATTATAAGTTTATTGGATTATTGTTTTAAAGCCCGCTAACAAAACACGTGGTTTCGGAACCAACGTTAAAACAATAATCCAATTTATTTGAGATAAGATGTAATGCTGTTTTTTGTGCCATTGAAATAAAAATGTATAATAACTCCATCTATTAAACTTTGATTTATTTATCTATAGCCTGATATTAAACAAAGAGGTATATAAATTATTGAATTAACGTCTACGCAGCGGCTTGGATCTGTAAGTACCGCGATTTGTTGAAGTATCAAATACCAATAAAGAGAGTAAGAGTGCTCTCAATAATATAATGATGAAATAATCTGATTGTTGATATTCGATTTCGAAAGATATTTAAAAGATTTACATACTTGAAATAATAAAAACTGAAGAGCCATACTGCGATCGCTAACCCACCTGTATTTTTTAAATTAATAACGCAAAAATTAGTATTTTTCAGATTTTTATTTGTACATAGAAAAATACTAACAAGGTACTCAAGTTTTGATATGTTTATAAATAAGAATAAGGTACTAAATTCATTAAAAAAATATCTTTACTTCTTTTAATTGTCAGTTAATAGTTGGTCTCCTTCTACTTGTTCCTTGGTTTTTATCAATCTGAAAAAAAAAAAAAACCTAAAGATATACATATTTTTTGGCATGATATTTTTAACGAGGAACTAAGTTATCTTCTTAATTCTTTTATGTTCTGATTACTTTAGTGTAACTTAAATTATACTTCATCTGTGGATAAAGTTGTTAAATTGTTGTTCTAATAAATTTAAGACATATAATCAAACGAATCTGGTCGGTGGACGCCCTACGCTGCGCTTGCCGATCCGTGGTCTCCATTCGAGAACTTTTCGGCCCCAGCGGCCATCTGTTCTGCGGGCTATATGACCTGCCCATGGACGGATGATCTGCGCAAGGCTGCGGGTCCACGCTGGATGCAGGCCACCTGCGATCGGTACAGATGGAGAGCCTTGAGGGAGGCCTATGTCCAGCAGTGGACGTCTTGAGGCTGAAATTATGATGATGATGATGAATCAAACGAATCAAACTTACGTGATTTGTATATTTAGGAGTCTTGTGGTAAGAACTGTGCATAGATTTTCCTAATTCCTCTAATTTCTTCTGGAAATACATTCTTCTATTCCAATCGAGGGCATCACTTTTTATAACTCTATCCTTTAAAACATATTTTTCATCTTTATACCTTTTTATTTGATCTGAATTAATTACAGGTCTTTTAATATGTTCATTGGTTTTTGTGATAAGTTTCCTTGTTTTGGTTATATGATTGGGTTTTTCATAACTATGGTTTTCAGGATCACTCTGTTCAAGATAACTAGAGTCGTGGTAGGATTGTACGTTATATTTATCTGAGATTCTTTTTTCATTTTCATTCCTTACGCTGTTTGGATAGCTAATTTCTAAGTTCTCGGCGTTTTTGTTATCATTTTGTATCCTGCTTAGAATATCGCCATAGATTTTCTTAATTTTCTCGTCGAATAATTGCTTTTTAGTACCATCTATTTCTGCGTGGTTCACTGTTTGCTCTAATTTGTTAAGTAAGTCGGCCAGTTTGTGTCCTGTATCATCTTTAATATTTGCCTCTTGGGTAGTTATTTTTGAAATTTTGTGTGTTGAATTATTTCTTACAGTTTCTCTCGTATTTTTGTCGTTCTTTGTGTTAATAACTTTTCTTCTGATACCGATGTTAACTCCATGGACTTGCTTCGTTGGGTTTATGACATCATATTTGAAATTTGGCTTGGATTTTGAACATGTACTTACGTTAGTCTGGAAAATAGTTAATAGTTCTTGAGTTAAGGAGATAAGTAACAGAAACGAAAGCGTATGGTATTTTGAAGTAATTTCAAGTTTACCTGTGCAACAGTGCTTCTTCTTCTAAAGTAATACCTGTCTGTTAACTTGAGATCTGGATCCACTGTATTAGCTGTAATATTTGTTGGGTCTCTGTGAAAGTGAAAATACATATTTTCGTTTTAATTAGAAACAAACTAAACAAGGTGTTCGTAAATACTATTAATTCGTAGGCCATCGCCTAATGGGGGGATGAGGGACCTCGCTAATTTTGGTAAAAAAAAACTGTAAAATTTAATTGCCCATATCACCTTGTTTTAGTGAAATTGCTGTTTAACATAGTCCTCTTTCACAGATAGCCAAAATAATGGGATCGTATAGAGTAAAGTTACAGATAATTATATTGTACCTTTGATTGTCTTTACCAAACAAGTCTTCATTGTAAAGTAGAGATTTGTATCCTATGGCCGTGGATGCCTGTAAATAAAATCTAAAATCAGATCCCTGACTATTATTCTTTATCTAAAGCAGTGATTAACGACATTAAAATGAAATCTTTTGCAAAGGTGCATTTATCTTTTGTCTCCATTTGTTTAAAGTGAGATAGACAGACAGCAAAGTTTTTTATTCTGTAGATAAGAGGCCGAACTGTAATTTATCATTTGTCTTTATAAGTTTTCAGAGCGTTACCTGCTTGATAGAGTTGTTGTGAAAGACGTCTAAATTCTCGAAGAGATTGTAGATTTCCAAAGATTCGGGCCTCGATCTTGTGACATTCTGAAAACTGTTTTAGATTATTATTATTATTCAATAGTTACTGTATATTTATAAAGACTTCTTAACTTTTTTTGCTTCCCATGACCTGTTGTAGAGTGTAGACTAAGATGATTAAAAATCAATGGATTTAAAAGAAGAAGAAAGAGAGAAAAAAATATTTATTTACAGCTGCAGCAGTGCTGTGACAAACATACATTAACACATATACATTTAAACACATAACAAAACACATTTAAATACAAAAATTAAAATAATAAAACAAGTTGTATGAATGTTGAGTGTTGTATGAGGGATTTCGCAAATTTGTTTTAATCTTAGTTAAAAAGAGCGTTAATTTCGCTGTACGAGATCGCCTAAGTCGGAAAACATAAAAAAAGCTTGATTGTTATGTTGGTGATTACTTGGTTGGTAGCACTTACTTTGAAGTTCTCGGTAGCTTCCCTGGTGGAGCATCTTCAACTGTGAATATTGGCAGAAGAACCACTGTTGGATTGCACTGATGACCCGTACAGTTTTGTTCTATGAATAAGTCTTAATAAGTTACTAGCAGAAGTTTTGTTTGTTAGACTAAAACCCAGTCCAGATACGGCTTTGTCATGCGTCGATATGTGCTTGAGAGCATCTCATCATCTCAACAATGAGACTACCACTATTGACATAGGCCACGCCCTACAGATTGGTTCCAATATAACGGTACCGAACACAAACATTTTGGGGCGGTTTGCCACAGTCGCAACGGTTGGCAGGCGGGTTGGCGATCGCTGTGTGTCTCTTAAGTTTTTTAAAGAAGGACACCACTGCTGCCCACCCTTCAGGTATTTCCTTAGTCGCCTTTTAGGAAATCTACGGGAGTATATTGGGGGTGGTGGTATTCTAGGTCGCCACCAAACAGCACCTTCGTTTAACTGAACCTTAAAATTCAATCAATTATATAATGACTTACGCTTAGCAGCAGGGTAGCATAAGCAGTCTCCATCTTCCTTAGACCCCGAAGGGCAGCCGCATTTGGAAGAGAAGTCAGAGGTGGTGGGGGGAGTTGTATTGTAGACAGCAGTGCCGGCTGTCAGGCGTGATGAGAAGTTGCACACCAGTAGTACTGACTGGAGGAAGGTGATCATGATTTGTTCATCATTATATAGATGAATATAGAGCTTCGAAGTAAAAAAAAGAGCTGATAGAAATAACAAAATCAATGTCTTCAGTTTATTCCAAGCAAGTTAGCATTTACCTCAAGTAAATGGACCCCCTATAGTTAACAAATTAAAAACTATATGTTATTCCAATGTACAAGTATAAGCTCATCACTGCTGTGAAATTTCATCAAATTCCGATTAGTGGTTTCTTCGTGAAAGTAGAATAAACTTCCGAGCATCCTCACAAAATCATGCATTTACAAGACCCGTTGGAAGTACGAACAATCAAGAGCGTTAGATGATATCCATTATCGTTTATAAATATTTATAAGTGTATACAGTTGAAGATTTGAGTAGTTACGCAAAAAGTAGAAGTTTACCAGCTGTATAATCTCAAAAGCTACTGTGCATCTGTAAGTTACTTACATTGTGCAGTAGATCTACGTTCTGCGTGTTGTAGGAGTACTCAGTAAAAGCTGATATCCCACATCCCATGTGGGTGACGTCACTTGAAACCATGTTCAGATATGGTTTGTTGACGCTCCTGAAAAGTTTACCCAGCTTAGTGAAAAACTTAATCTAGTCTTCATCGTACAAAATATGTCCACTGCTGCACATAATCTCCCCCACAGATTGCTACAAGGACAGGTTCTAGGAGTTTGCCATAATTAATTTCCTTTTGGCATGCGGGTTGGAGATCGCAGTGTGGATTATCGACTATTTCAACGAAGGACGCTGATGCCCGTCCTTTGGCTGTTCCTTAGTCGTCTTTTACGACACCTTAAGAGACTTCCATGGGAGATGGGGTGATTGTGGTGCTATCCTAGTGTTATACAATATTATATTTTGTAAAAATACTTTAAATCCGTGGTTCTAGAGTCAAATGGGAAAACTTATTTTAGGATTTTCTCAAAAGGGATACTTAAAATGGAAAGCTTTGCATGAAATAGAGCGTCAAAATTAAGGCAAGCAATGGTTTATTTAGGAATAACTCTTCAATCAAGGCAAACTCACGTCTGCGGTAGAGCATCAATATCATCAACACTGATGACATTCTTCAGGGTGTACCACTTCTTCACCGTCTGTATGACAGCGTGGACGATAATCTGGGGCTGGAACCCTGTACCTGGCCAGGAGGTGGTGATGGGCTTCCAGTCAGGGTAGGTGAACCGGACCAGGCCTAGAGACTGGCTGGGGTTTGGGAACCTGTCTGATGATGATGGAAGATGTCATTTGGTTCTGGTTGATTCCAAATTTGTAAAAAATATGCAAGAAGCATTAGCTACTAAACGTATTTTCGCATCGTAAAAAACGCACATTACACCATGCAATCAATGCAATCTGCTCTATACTACGATCTGAGCTAGACACTGCAAATTGGATGGTTTGATGGGAGCTAGATAGCTACCAATACGATATAGTGCGACTATATCGTATTGGTAGCTATCTAGCTCCCATCCCATATGAGCTGATGTGGGGTCCTATTCGCTAAGTTTGGCATCAAACGATTCCATTAGATCGATCATACATCGTCTAATCAAGACTTACGTAAATTAGTAGTCAATTCGAAATATTTGTATCTGTTTGGTATTAATCTGTTATCATAGACTAAACTGGTTAGTAGCAACTCCCAAAAACGTGCTGGCCTGCTATGGATGGCTTTAATGTAAAAAAAAAACAAAGCTACAGTCAAAACCTTTGAGAAATTTCCAAAATTCACCTGTGGATCGGCAGTAGTCTCGATGAAATAAGCATTGATTTGCCCAAACTTGTGCAAAAGTTGCCAGTTCGCTGTCCCATTCCTTTAAAATATGAATAAAAAAATTAATATTCGAATCAAAAATCATAAAGAAACAATCAGTATTAATTTAAGCGTAGTATCCAGGGCCTCTAGTCTCTTAAACTAACGATTACATTTCTATTCTATTACTATTCTACTATTACTCTTTCATGATTGGGTGAAAAATTGCGAGTCTCGTTACTTTGATTCTGTAACAATATTAGAATGAAGATACTATCAAAATTTTTTAGGGGCCCTGATTGTAACCGTAAAATATGCATAAAAGGATTTTTTATTTATGAATATATGCAATGGTATGTAGTTGATATGATAAAAAAACACTTACAAGTCTCCAAATACCGTAGCCTCGGGGGAAATATCTTCCATCTTTCCCTTTCTCGATCCCGAGCGCCACTTTCCTTCTTATCCTGTGAAAAATGTCGAACCTCTAAACAATAATAGTCTTTATTACAACGCTAAAGAAACGTTTATCGAGTTTACCTTCACAGAACTCAATGATTTCTATGATTTATATAAAAATAAAAATAATGACTTACGCGTTTACAATATTCAGCAGCCGCAAAGCTATTTGGTCTGTCACTGTAATATTCTTAGCTTCGTGACAGTGCGGACCAAACCAATCAATAACGTTCTGCAAAATTAAGGAAACATTGGGATACTAAACAAGCATTTTAAGGGCTTTTTTTTAATGTAACAAAATGTGAGCTATTTCCACCAGAGCTGAGCTAAGCGAGGATAGGTGAATGAAGTGTTTCTATTTGTTCTGACAAACACATCCCTCGCAAAGCTTCCTCTCATAGTTCCAGTAGAAGTGCAGCCTCATCAACATCATCATCATTTCAGCCGAAAGACGTCCACTGCTGGACATATGCCTCCCCCATAAATTCGCCACAACAACCGGTCTTGAGCGACCCTCATCCAGTGTACTCCCGCAGCTTTCAGTTGGTCGTCTGACCACCTTGTGGGGGTCTGCCTACTCTGGATCTTCCGGTTCGCGGTCGCCACTCGGCAACTTGACGTCCCCAACGACCATCAGATCTTCGAGCTATATATGACCTGCCCATTGCCACTTAAGCTTTGCAATTCTTTAGGCTAATCGTAAGCGCAGTCTAAAGAAGAAAAAAAGGCAATAGAAAATAGAGATTGAAAACAGGATTCTAACCGGATTCTTCAAGCACATGACATGTATCCCTGGCTTAGCGCACCCCTTCATAAAAGGGCAGTAGTCAGACACGTAGAGCCCTTTAGCGACGCTGCTGTCGATCACTCGAGAGTTGTAAGAGGGCTGCAGTAGCACCATTATTGTGATGAGCTTAAAGTAACAAGGAATATCATCATGACAGAAACAAATGACGGAAAAAACGACATCCAACATGCATAAAATACTAGAATAGCCATATGCAAAACTAAACATTTACAAAAATAAAAATGAAACAAAATGAAATATTTTCAAGTTTATTATTTACTCTCACTAACTATTTGTATTTATTTTAAGGTGTATTTTTTGTAAACTTTTACAAATCTTTAAATATTTATATTTATTTAAACTTTGATTCAAGAACACATAGTTTCTAAATTTTATGCTGGACTCACTTGTTTTTTTTTTTTGTATAATAACTTGATAAAAGTCACAGTAAAAAAAAATCGAATAAAAAACGTGCATTGTAAGCACTAGAAAAGTGTTGACGACTGCGCAGCGTGCGTCGACAATTCTTTTCCTTCAAATGTGCCAATAAAAGCTTTAATTTTCTTAACTTTCATAGGCTTATAAATTTAATATTTTCTTCTGCGAAAAGCAATATTGGCAATGCAAAGGATCAGAAAGTCGATCATCTGTTATAATCAATTGAATCATCATCATCATTTCAGCCGTAAGACGTCCACTGCTGGACATAGGCCTCCCTCAAGGCTCTCCATCTGTACCGATCGCAGGTGGCCTGCATCCAGCGTGGACCCGCAGCCTTGCGCAGATCATCCGTCCATCTGGTCGGTGGACGTCCTACGCTGCGCTTGCCGATCCGTGGTCTCCACTCGAGAACTTTTCGGCCCCAGCGGCCATCTGTTCTGCGGGCTATATGACCTGCCCATTGCCATAATCAATTGAATAAGAAGCTTTAACTTACCGAGTAACACCGTCGCAGAGCCATCGCTCGAGGATCAATAAACTCATATTTGCACTAAAATTTTCACACTAAACGGTTTAACATCCGCTTTGAAAAATTCAATAATCACAGATTATTCACAGAAACTAAAATTGTGATCGTCAATTTTATTATAAGTTGGTTAAATATGCTAAAGTTAAACTATAACCACTGTGTGTATTTACTACAACTAAAGTATCACATTGATTATTAAAACGATGTCCTCCCGTTAATTTGTTAATTAATCAAAAGTAAATTTAGAGGAGGTATTAGATAACTATAACCACTTCAGGTTTCTCGTTTTTTTTTAACAGTCACATTAAAAATATTTTTTTTAATTTTCCAACCGTAGCATACGATTTTGACGACGTCAAAGCAACCCGGTGGACTATTAAAGAAACTCCGTTTACAACCGGATGTCATGTGGATAGGACATAAAAAAGTACCTCAGGTTGTGAATAGCAGATCGGTCAAAAATTTCTCATAATATTATTTGTGCTGATTTGACTTGACGGAGGAATTAGTGGCTGTAACGACGGAGATCCGGGTTTCATTACTTGCGGAGACGAATATTGAGATTATTTTAATCTGTGCCCTTGTCGCTCAGTTTCTGATGTAGTTAATATTTTTTGCTGTTATTAATATCGCGATGGACACGTCTTCTGCGGCGTTGCGTTGCTCGGCTAGTGTCGTTGTTTAGCTCAGATTTGTTCGCGGAAACTGTACCTGGCCTTTTTTTTTTTTTTAGGCGGGGAAACTCCTAACGAGTACCCTGCGACCCCGGGGGGAGTCGCAGGGTTATGTGGGGTTCGCACCCACTAAAACCCCGCCGGTGTCCATCTCGGCTGTTGGCAAAGGGGTCACGGGTGATCTTTCGATCGTTATGTTCAACTCCGCAACCCCCTCCAGCATTGGCTGTTTAGCCTCTTCACGGGGGGACAAGTGGTGGTAGTCCCCCCTGAGCGCGGATGGCTCTTTCTACGCTCGACGGCGGAATCGGGACACCGCGTTCCACCGTCCTTCTCGGGGCCGTTATATGACTACACGAGGCCCCCGCCTCGTGCACCCAACGACCCCGGGGTCCCCTCTTAGTCGCCTCTTACGACAGGCAGGGGATACCTCAGTCCTATTCTTCGGCCCGGTACTGCAGGGCGTAAACTGTACCTGGCCTAGCTGTTTTGATCTAATAGGGAATAACATAAATGATATTGGTGTTATGAAGAATTGTCAAGTAATGACTAAATTGAAGAAATTGACTTCACATGACTAAATTAATATACTACAAATATAATACGCAGGTAGAAGATATTGAAATCTACCACAATCTTATTACAAAATGTTATTTACTGCCAAATTTTCTTATAAGAAATTTAATTAAGGCTACTATTCATTTTTACAAATTCTATTCCGAGCACGACATGTTTCTTTTGTCAAGAGCTAAGATTTATATTTGATTTAGCACTTTTTTTCACAATTGGTTCTGTAGGTTTAAGAATAGTTTTCATAAATACTTTAAAAGCATAATAAAAAATATATTAGAAGTAGTTTGCACAATAGTTGCGAGTTGGTTGAGGTTGGGGTACCCATGTGTGAGTTATTATTTTATATCGGTCTGTATCAATACTTAAAATTATTTTTATTGTCTGTAAAATTATAAAAGATATTAAATAAAAGATTAACATCTCAGCCGTGAGATTTTCTCTATAGCACAAAGGCTTTAGATATAGATAGATAGCCACAAAGGCATGTACTTTTAAATGAATTTTTATTTTTAATAAAATTTGTGATAGTTAGTGATTTAACGTTCCCTAAAAAGACGGCTTTACAACGGACGTGCCTTATCAGAGGTTTACCGCGCAAATCAACTACAAATTCACCTAGCTATACAAATTGTAATAGCACATTTTGACATATTTCAAAACACTCCACTGAAACAATGATGTTTGAAATGAGAACCTTAAATAACGGAAAAGTTAATAAAAGTGGAGTTTTTTTGCAAACCCTAGCCATTACGATTTCAATGTTCTTTTAGCATTTTTGGAAATGTATCTTTTGGGATTATTATTGAGTATTGTTTTTGGTCTCGTTTATAGTAAAGCTTTTGCTGTTGGACAGGTAGTTACATATTTTTTACCTACTTATACCATAATAATATAGTCTAACCCTGATAATGATAAATAGTTAAATAAAATTTTACATATTTGAAGTATGTCAATTTAGACTGGATGTCTCGTATTTACCATCAATATCATTAACATCATCAATACATAGTATAAAATAGAGTGGCTTTCCGCGTTGCCCCTATGTATGCTTAAATCTTTAAAACTACGCAACGGATATTGATGCGTTTTTTTAATAGGTACAATTATTCAAGGGGAAGTTTTATAAGCCGCCTCCGTAGCTCAGTGGCGTAGCGCGTCGCGCCTTTGGATTAGGGCACGGAAGGTTGTGGGTTCGATCCCCGCAGTTAACACCACATATTGGTTTCTCACAAAATCACGTTTTGGTTGTTTTCGGTTGGATAGGACATTGCAGGCTTGAATCACCTGATTGTCCGAAAAGTAAGATGATTCCGTGCTTCGGAAGGCACGTTAAGCCGTTGTTCCGGCCGCAGTAGTGGTCGTTATAACCGCGGCGACAAGCTGGCCCCTTGTCACGTTGGTAATAAAGCATAAAAAATCGGCTAAACGTGGGTCCGGCTCTTGAGCTGGTACCTCTGCCTAACCCTTCGGGGAATAAAAGGCGTGATATTATGTAAGTTTTATAAGTATAATACATGCCCAAAATAGTAATGGGTTAGGTGGTACGAAGTTCGCCGGGTCGACTAGTATGTTATAAAATAAAAATACTTTCTTTTTCAGAATGGAGTCGAAAAATCTTTAGTACAATCTTATTCTCCTAGTTGGAGAACGGATGTCGTAAGTAAATTAGTAAGCATGTTTAAGTTAGAAATGTATTGCCCTGTTCATAATTTACTCGGTGATTATTTCATATATATTATGATTTACTTATAAATATGAATTACGTACATAAGTATATATTTTTGTTTCTAGGCATCAAAAAACCACACCTTCTTTGACACAGAAAACGTTAGAGTCTTTCCAAACCAATTCAAGCAAGACTACCAGAAACCAGAGAGGAAACTTAAGAAGAAACCTAAAAGAACAGTCCAGAAAATAATCAAGAAGAACAGAGGTAAGAAGAAAATAATTTACGCTAGAAGAGAAACAACTGCTGCACCAGAAGTGATTGAATTCTCGCAAGAAGTCACGGAGTCCCAAGAGCCTACGCAGCCTCCTATGAAAAAGCCTAGAACTGGCCATAAAGCGCCAAAATACCCGACGCCGATTCATAAACTTCAGTTCAAAAAGGACTCTAATCACAGGAGACAGAAGCGAAAATTGCTTGAGAGAGATAACACATTTATTATGAAGGACTTTGACGGAACTAAGTTTTTAAGTAAAGACGGTGATGATAACGATGTTGTCAGCGTAAGTGGAAAGAAATTTTGGTAGAAGTTTTTGTAAGAATATAAAGTTAGTGTTTATAAAATAAAAGCTTTATGTTTTAACCGGTGTGAAGTTAGCAGCCAAAAAAAGGAGCCAAGTTTAAAACCATTATTTAACTATGCCATTGTAAAATAATTTTTCTTGAGGCAAATATTGCCTTATAAGCCTCGACAAGGCTTAAATAGTCAACAGAATGTCTTAAATATAATTTTACAAATCAAGGACGCGAAAAGCAAACACCAAACTATTTTGCTTGCATCGAATTTTCAGGGTCACAGGCCTTCTGCTCTGTCCTGAAGCTTTCTGTCTGCCCTGCCAGCCTAGCCTAACATACTGCTAATATTATAAAGAGGAAAGATTTTATTGTTAGTTTGAATAGAATACGATAATTATGAAATATCAATGTTTGTTTTCTGGTTTTTAGGTTCTACCACAGAATACCTTTTTTAGGTTCTAGATTCTAGTTAGAGGTTCCTAACTATCTTTTTTTTTTTTTAATGGTTCTTTTTAATTTGTAAATAAGGAATAGGTGCCACGTAAACGAAAAAATCGTACTTGGCGTCCGTAAATAGTAGGCATCAAATTAAAATTTGATATTTCCCTTATGGAGTTGTGGAGCAAATCTTTATTAATTAGGTTATCGTAGAAGGAAGCTAATTATTTTAATTAAGTATGTAGGTAACATTAATTTCAATGACGAAGTTTCTGACATGTCGTCAAATATGATTTGTCAAATAGGTAAGACTTATATAAATAAGTACAGAGTAATTATTAATTAGCTAATGACGAGCAACGTGAAGATTTGAAATAGAAATTAAATTTTGACTCGTGTATGGGATTTGTAAACCACAGCGGGCCTTGTCACACCTTAGATTTAAAAAAAAAATAACAAGGTTTTGTCGTTTTCTATTATTATTTACAAAAACTTATGTTAAAAAATAATAAATACTTAAAGCTTACAAAACTATTAGACATTATAGAGTATGGTAAACTTGAATAACGAAACAATTATGATAATAATAAAATAATAATTAGGACTTTTTAAAAGGAAAACATACATAACAGAAATGCATTGGCACTTTCATGAAGTTAATAATAAGTTAAATCGTTTTTACTATTACAAGTATATTATACTAGCTTCGACCAAAAATACATGACAACCTCATGCCTTCTCATTCTAAATTGATGTATATTTAAGCGAGACAGCACGATTTTTGTCATGGGCCTTCTTGAGACGAGTTTTGACAAAATAATCAATTGAGACGTCATTGTTGTGGCGTAATCTCGGCGTAATGAGTAGAATCAGTCTTCTTCAAACTAAGCTTCCCCAGCTTTGATCTCGGTTCCTTTGTTCCTGTACTCCCAACCCTGGTAAGCCAGGTCTTGTGGACTCGTGTCGTGGTCTCTGAAGGCTACACCCCCTGAACCATACTTCTGTGGATAGGAACCCTGAAAATATAATATTTTAAGGTTATTAAGGCAGAGAAGCTACAGAACAAAAGGATCATCATTAAAACAGAAAGACAACTATAAATAGAATAATAACGCATCACACTCAGAGCCCCTAACTAGGAAGAACCTGTATCTAGGGTGCCCAAAACACACACAGAGACGAACAATACACCCAGACCAGAAACAAACATTGATATTCATCATATCAATATTCGCCCCGGGGATCAAATCCAGGTGCACACGCTAACTCAGTCCAGATCACTGCCAAACCAACTGAGCCACGGAGCAGTCGAAGATTGCAACAAGAACCAACATTGAGAGAGGGTTTGGTCATAACTGACTTGACTGCTCCGTAGCTCAGTTGGCAGTGATGTGGTCTGAGAAGCGAGTGCACCCGGGTTCGATTCCCGGGCGGGGCGAATATTGATATGATGAATATCGATGTTTGTTTCCGGTCTGGGTGTGATGTTTGTCTCTGTATGTGTTTCGGGCACCCTAGATACAGGTTCTTCCTAGTTAGGGGCTCTGAGTGTGATGTGTTATTATTATTATTATGTTTCTCAATACTCTTCGGTATCACGGGATGGAGCCCGGTCCTTTGAGAGGCGTGCGAGGGGACGAATCCAACTCGTAGAGGCCCTTTCGAGAGTTTTGCTATATTGTATATGGATATTATTATTATTATTATAATCGCCACGCATGGCTCTGTGTGGCTCTTCAAATATTTTAACGAAGAACCCTGGCTGCCCGCTGTTTCGCGTTTTACGACACCCACAACAAGATATTATGGGGTGAAGTAAGAGTAACATTTTGTTATTACTGCATGATGCAATTTTTTTTCGATTATAAAACTAAAAAGGACCTGCAAATTAGACAGAGGTCTAATTTGCAGGTCCTTTTTAGTTTTATAATCGTGAATCGGCGATTTTACAGAAGAGAACAGTTAAACATCAATACATAATTTACTCCTATGATGTCTTATGGACATAAATAAAAATGTTAAACACTAACCTGAGCATATCCATCATAATGACCATAATGCTCCCTGTAAGGGCCCAGGCCGACTCCAGCTGGCGAGTACTGCGGGCTGCTGTAGTGGTTCGAGGCGAAGGGGGAGGTCATAGGTTTGCAGAACTTGAAGTAGCCGATAACACCTGGAAATTCGCAAAAGTTAGTGCCGTCATCTCAGCCGAAGATCGCTTACTGGTGGTGGAAGGACGGCCTTCCCTACAAGAACAAAATATTTTAGGTTTTGCCATAATCCTTACGCTTTACAGGTAGGATGGCGATCGCAGTATGGCTTATTTAATTTTTAAATGAAAGACGCTGCTGCCAGTCCTTCGGGTGATCCCTTAGTCGCCTTTTACGACAGCCACGGGAGGAGATGGTGGAGGGGGTGGGGGGGGCTTGATGCAATAAACGATAAAAGTAATATGGTCTAATTATGTTTTTATACAGGACGTTTCTGACAAGTAGTAGCAAATCAAAGGAGGGACGCCGCTTAATACTAAAACTCCAATCGTTGTGTTATGATTTTTTAAAGAATATTTTTCGAACAAAACCTATTTCTAAACGTTTGACACAATGAAATTTGTATCAACACTCTCAGTATCGAATTAAAGACCCTTACGCCCTAGAAAATACGGTCCCATTTTCATCATAAAATTCTGTATAAACTAACAGTAAAAGCTTTTATTGAAAGGAGCACTTGTGTCCTTAAGAAAGGAGAGGCTAAGCTAGAATGTCCAAGACATTTCTAGAGACCTGTTCGTGTCTTGCGGAGAGCCTAAGCAAAGTGTGACAAATCCCTTGAATCGGTCGGGTTTATACTGAAGACTGAACGCGAATCTATTTATCGTAAGACAACTCCAATAGTCTTATAATTTATTTTTACCTACATTATTTAAGCTAACGACAAACTACAACTTTCACAGAAGGATATAAGAAATGCTTCCTTTGAATAATAATGCACCCTTATTAGAAAACCCTAACTATAGCGAATAAACTTTTTTTTTCTTGACACAGTTCCTTGATGTAGATACCTTATACAGGGTTATTCTGACAAGACGGTAATATAATAAACTACTCATGATGATGTAGGTTAAATACCTTTATTTTATTGGCAATTCACAAAAAACTCTACAAAATTCTCTATATTCGCCCACTCTGAATTATTCAAAACAAATTTCTAAGATCCCCTAACATTGGTCGTTAAAATAAGGTCATCGTAATCGGCTTGCTCGTCCCTAAGATAATCAACTAGACCTAACCCTTCTTGATGTCCTATTTAAGTGGAACATGAATTAGATATACTTAGTCTACTGTTATTACGAGATAAGCTATTTGATCCAATGTTTTTAGTATACCGTGTAGTTACACCGTGTACATTAGAAGTGTTTATTGGGCTTTATAAGCTGCAGGACTTCACAGGTATGTCTTATTGTAGTTCTAAAGAATATCCAATGCTTTCTATAACATTTTAGTCTAGCAATTTTCCAGGCATCACACGAAAACACCGATAAAGTGTCAAAATGTTACTTTATAGCCTTCTCAGGTCCAAATTGCTCGAGTAACGATAATTTGTACTCGAAAACGTGTCCGAGTCTAGTTATTAAATATTTTCTTAAGTTTTGTAGTTGAACGTATAGGAGAATATAATACGTAACTAATGACAACAGGATTAATGTAATTTTACATCCTGTATAATGATATTAAACACAAGTGTCACTTGACAGATTCTCTCGAGTATACGAGCTCGTGAGTCGTGACTAAATCTAGAGGAGTAATTATGAACTAATATTACTAAAACACTTGGAATTGTTACGATCATATTATAGGTTCGATACTGTAATAATTATTATGAGACATTGATAACACTTGTATCCGAGTACTTACAAACATAAAATCTCCGTACCGACACAAAATTATTGAATTTCTGAAATTTTTAGTTCCGGATGGCCCAAATAAGTTTAATGATTGACTAAAGTTTTCTTATGTTATCAAAATTAATCATCATCATTTTATTAACAGCAAGTCATCCACTGTTGGATATAGATTTTCCCCACGACTTTTTCCGCAGGGATTAAATAGATCGTATTATTGACTCTTCAAGTTTTTCTACAAAAAATCACCTACGGGAGCAAATGGTATTCTTTGCCACCACCACACGGTTATCAAGAGACCAAAATTTAAAACTAATCTAAAAAAGACATACCTGGAACGATCAAAGCCATGAATCCCAGGAACTTCTTGAAGCTGGCCAGCCCCAGGATGAGGGGCAGGAAGAGAAGCAGCTTCAGTTTGAACAGCTTGAGGATCAGCAGCATTGGAATGATGAGTTTCTTCAGTTTGTGACGGCCTGAAGATAAAAAAAAAATGTTAGATTCAAAATAGCAAGATTTTGATAGAGAGAAAGACCAGAATATCGTTAACAATATTAAACGATATGATATCAACTATTATAAAAATGCAGTAGTTGATAGTTCGCCTCACAGTAATAACTGACCAAAAAATATTGATCATGTTTTCGAGAGGGTTTCATCTCAACATATAGATGTCAGATTTCATAATAATGCTGTCTTCAATTAGGTAATAAAATTTGTTGATGGTTTGTAATGTCTTCAAATGGTCTTGTATTAAAACATGTGTGTACATGATATTATGCAAAAAATAAAATTTTATACTTACGAAAAGGTGGGGCCTTCTTATCCTCTATAATGTCGACTTCATCAGCTATTTCGTCAATGAATCTTGGTGCGATGACGCCGTCCACTGTGTTTTCTTCATCTAAATTCATCTCTAAGGCTGTTGATCTTAGAAACCTATGGAAAAATACCACGAATTAATATACAAATTATAAGCCGTGTGGGTTTGGCAGGGTTGGCATAGATCACCGCAATCACATCTCCTCCCATGGGAAACGCAAAAGGCAACTTAGGAAACAACGATAAACTTAAAGACTCATGCTGCGATCGCAAACCCGCTTGCCAGCAAACGTGGATTTCTTTTGGTTTTGATAATGATGAATCTGAATACTCAAGATCAGTTGCACTCCTGATGTTAGGCTCACCTTTCAATCTTCCTCATGCCATACTTGACGAGGGCGTCCCAATCAGAATCCTCAGCCCTGGGCTGGGATCCAAATTCTGTAGGTTCTCTTGCTAATGCCCTGGCTTGCTGGTCTATCTTCACCACCTTTGCGGCTTCTGATAACCTGGAGAAACCAATGATATTTTATTAAAGGTAACGATAAAGTTTGGTTCTATCAGGTTTTTTGTGGGAACATAATATACTTCTTGTATTATGTCTGCTATTGATTTGAGAATGTCAAATTATTTAAGAATAATGTGGCATAACTTAAAAAATCGTTCCATTTTATCATTGACGAGCTGTCCCGGCTTACTTTGTTACGCCATAGAATATAAGATACTACTAAAGACTTGGTTCTATAGACTATGTTCTTTTGACTGTACAGAATGGGCGAGTAAGAAAACAAACAACAACAACAAACCACCTGTCAAAATATGTAAACAACGGAAAAAATATTGCACCTTGGGTTACATTATTTGAGTTTAAGTAATAGATCCCTAATTTTTTTGAAAATCGAATATAGCCTAAGTCACTCGGGGATAGTGTAGCTTCCTACCAGTGAATTTTTTAAATCGGTTCAGTATTTCCGGAGCCTATTCGTTACAAACAAACACACAAATCTTTCCTTTTTATAATAATGGTATAGATAATCAGAGAGCTAATACTTTAAGGTTTTTAATATTTTTGACTTTAAAGAAAACCAATCTGAAGACTGTAAAGAAACAAACCTAAGAGGGATGAAAAAAATCCACTTACTGATAGGCTTGCTTATCAAAGAAGTCGTCGAAAGACCTCAAGGCCTGTGCCTTAAAGCAGTCGGCCAGGTCTCCATTGAGGCACTGCTGTGTACTCTGCTGGATGTATGGATCCTGGTCTTCTCCAAGACCTAGGAAGTCTGCGAATAGACCCCGACCTTGGGCTTGCGACTGGAAACGAAAATATGAGTTTTAAATCACCATTGTTTAGTAGGGTTGGTTAGAATTATAGTTAACGAAAAAAAAAAAAATCATTTTGGAAAAACAATATTTGAATGTTTTCCCATTAATTATCTAGTAATTAGGTATGTTAGCTTGGAAATGTTGCATTAAGTTAAAGTTTGTTTTAGGCTAAGTTTATGATAAACCGAGATTACTACAAATCTCTATCTAGTGTAAAATTTAAAGTTAAGTGGCGTCTGCAAGCTGGCCTGAAACTTTTTAAGTTTGAAGCATTACTATCTCGTATCTCACCGATCTTCCTTTCTCCCTTTCATCACCAAAGCTGATGCTTCTTCCCCCACTTTCTTTTGGTTCCTGGTCCGGTAGACGGATCCCGCCATCTGCTGACGTCTGCAGCGTCAGTAACGCTGTCAATGCCAGCGTCATCCATCGGAATCTTGTCTTCATCATCAGGTATTATGGCTTTAAAATGAAATGAAAGAATTGTGCGTATTATAATGGTTGATCCACGGCACGGAAGGTTGTGGGTTCGATCCCCGCAGAAAACACCACATATTGATTCCTCACAAAAATCACGTTGTGGTTGTTTTCGGTTGGATAGGACATTGCAGGCTTGAATCACCTTATTCTCCGAAAAGTAAGATGATTCCGTGCTTCGGAAGGCACATTAAGCCGTTGGTCCCGGCCGCAGTAGTGGTCGTTATAACCGCGGCGACAAGCTGGCCCCTTGTCACGTTGGTAATAAAGCATAAACTCGGCTAAACGTGGTCTCAAGCCGGTGCCTCTGCCTAACCCTCCGGAGAATAAAAGGCGTGATATTATGTATGTATGTAGGATCGTTATCAGAGATCAAACACCGGGTGGCCATCTAATGGTTAAGTCTAAGAACAGTTAAGTATAGTTTTTCATTTGTGTATCCATTTCAAATGTATTTAAATTTCGATATTTTTGTAAGTAAATATATAAATTCTGTAGATTTTATTTGATCTAAAAACTTATGAACAGCAAGTAATGGCTAAAATAGTTTTTTTTTTTAATTTTAAGTTCTTTATTCAAGTTTTTTTTTTCAAATTACATGTACTTAATTAATTAAACAATGAGGTTTATCCGCTAATGTACAGCAAGTCTCTTATCACTAGATGCGCGTAAAGGGAGGTAATTTATTAATATTAGTCTCTATAGAAATCAATAAAGTGTTTTTTGAGGTAAGGTCTACACTTCTCTTTGTTTATATTCAATGGGATAATATATAAGAGAGATCATCAGTATGGCTTAAATAGCATTTTAAATAACCAGACAGACCAGTTCAAATGAAAACCGATGCATTTAACTGTCATTATGAGCACTGTATGAACGGACATGTGTTATACGGAAACATCAATACCGTTGCCACCTGACTTGATTCCGCAGTTAACCGAATTAATACCTGTCACGCGATGTTCGATAGCTTCATAACAGTTACAATTACACATGGTAGAACCAGAATTCTGAAAACTTTGAACACTTTAAAATGTCTTATTTAGGATTGACTTGAATTAAATATCGGAAATATTTACTAAGGTCTAGAGGTCTACATCCCTATGATTTTCTGATAAAAATTTAAGACTATGGAAGCGTGCTATTTCTGCTTTTATCATACACAACCATCTCATGCAATCAATACTATCAATTATATCAATTAACTTAATAATTTAACGTATCAGTTAACCCATACACCACTTTAATTTGATTCCAAGACATCTTTTTCTTTACGACAATTGTAAATTTGATTTTACTTCTTCATTGTTTGTGATTAAAGCTTTATCTAGCACATACAATTTCTTATTTAGATTTAATTAATTCTTTATCCCAATAATTCTTTTAATCGAAATATAGTATCAATATCACACTTACTTAACCATGATCACATCGCATAATACACCGATTTTAACCGCAAGAAAATTAAGATGGCCGACTTTACTTTCACATTTGAAATTGGAACGTCTCGTGTGAGCGAGATGACGCGCGACTGCAGACTGTCGTCGCTCGCGCTGTTTTGTGAATCGGAATCGGACCTAACGGTCTTTTAGTGCATCCATAATCTCTTCGAAGTTTACGAGTAAGTACCACTGCTGGCTTGATATAAATTTAGTAATTCGTCAAGAATGTGGAATATGTTGACATGTGGAGGAGGCCGCTACCGCCCCATCTCTTTGTATGATAGCCCTTAGGCCAGCAGTGGACGTCTTGCAGATGGGATGAGGATTGAGGAGTGTGTATTTGAATAATGTTTGTACTCTCTATATTGTTTTTCTAGACAAGGAAAGCCGCGTAGAGACGGACATGGCAAAACAGTATTTCTTGTTGACTATAGAATTATAAGCTTTCCTCTTCTTCTTGTCTTAAAATACCTCCACTTTCAGGACAAATAGCCACTTATCACTTCAAGGATGAACATTGTGAGGGGGTTTTGCCATCATCGCCACGCTTGGCAGGCAGGTCGGCGATAGCAGTATGTCTGTTATTATTGTTATTATTCCACGAAGGACGCTCGCTAGACTTAAGTCCTACAAGGTTCCTAGCTCAATTGACGCTTCGTATCGTAACTAAATACGAGGCTTGCACTTTAATTTCGTCTGTCTTTTCTGGAATAAAAGTGTTTTTTCAGCCTAGTCCTGTAATTAATGTGTCTAGCGCAGTCTTAGTAATTTTTCATTAGCAAAGACAAATGGTCCACGCCTCTTTAGTTACGACGTGATTTGAATAATTCTATTTTATTATTTATGTTTTGTTTTATGTTCCTTTAACTTATATTTTTAAGGATGTCTTACAGTTTATCATTTGATAATAAAATTTGATAAAGCGTGCCCATTATCATATTTTATTTTATATTTGTAAGTTTTATTTAAAAGTGATGATTGTTGAAAGGCAACCTAAGAGACCTATTTTAACGATGCTAGTGCCAATCTAAAAAAAAAAAAACTAATTCGAGCACGCAGGGAAACTCCAAGCATACTTATAGCCTGTTCCATCACCAATTACCATAGTTGTTAAAGTGACTTGAGCTGTTTATATAACTGTTTTTTTTTGGTTGGGTTTCGTCACTTATTTAAAGTAGTCACAAGGGGCCAGCTTGTCGCCGCGGTTATAACGACCACTACTGCGGCCGGGACCAACGGCTTAACGTGCCTTCCGAAGCACGGAATTATCTTATACTTTTCGGACAATCAGGTGATTCAAGCCTGCAATGTCCTATCCAACCGAAAACAACCACAACCTGATTTTTGTGAGAAATTAATATGTGGTGTTTTCCGCGGGGCTCGAACCCACGACCTTCCATGCGCTAATCAAAGGCTCGCATACTGCGCTACCAACTTTACTAAAATGAATCAGTCGTCATATGACATACACTTAAAGTTGACCTAAAATGTCCAACTTAGTATGCATAAGTAATACTTCACCTACTTTCACCATTGCTCCATATTCAACCGACTGACAAAAGGGAAGGTTAATTATGTTGTTTACTGTGACAGTGAGTCAGTTGGCAGTTTTTTTTCCGAATTTATGGTAATAGCGCAATAAAAGGTGACCACTGCGAAACTAGCGCCACTTCCTTTAAAAACTTCTAAAAAATGGCCGGAATCAAAAATATGGGTCTTTGACTCCCTAGACAATTTTGCTTAGAATTTTTAAGGCCCTGTTGTGTAGCTTTCGGTTTAAAATCAAAGAAATAAACCGTTTATTGCCTAAAATTGCCATTTTAGTTTCATAAAAGAATATTTCTTAGATCATTATCCTAAAAGCTACACAAAATTTCCTTTAAAAAAATCTAAACAAAGTTATCTAGGGAGACGAAGACGCATATTTTTCATTTCGGATATGGTTTAGAAGGTATTAATTACTTATCGAAGTGGCGTTAGTATTGCACCCGTTCGCCCCTAAAGGCAACAAAAACGTCGTACTCAACACATGCTTTACAAATCCTAAAATCCTCTTTTTTTTTCAGTAAAAGGACTAAAACTAAAATTACACCCTCGAAGTTATTTTTTTACACCTGCTTAATCCAATAATAAATATAGAGTTCGAATTACGACTTTTAATTAGTAGGCAAGTGTTATATTAATTACTTAATTAAAAAACACAAACTCACCTTTAAAAAAACTAACTAAACAAACACGTCTTTAGACCAAAACAGCTACACTCAGAATGGTACTAAACCGCTAAAATACTCTTATATAATAACAACATAAGAATTGCATCAACTTCGCGAATCAGTATTGTCTTGCGTGAACCCTGAAATTAATTCACAACCAAATATCAACACTATTCTCTTAACTTAAGACTCATATTTAATTGTACATAAATCAAGTTAAGCTTAAATGATTTGGTATGGGAAAATGACACTTATAGTGCTGTGAATAAGAATGTTATGGTGTTAAGACATTGATGTTTGAATGAGTTGCTGCTGCAACTGGGATATCCCGGTGACTGTTCGATTAGCTGTCTTAAAGTGGAGGTGGACTCTTGTGCACTATTTAAAGTTTTTTTTGTGTATTAATAAAAAAAGAAAAAAAAAAACAGTTTTTTATGAAGGTCGAAGAGGGTTGTTTACTTACTGAAATGTTATGTATAAGTATTTAGAACCTTGAAGTCCACCAGATAACCAATCAATACCCAAGATAGTTTTTTTTTATGCTGCTTAACATTTGTCTTGCTAAAAGTCGAGAACGGCTGGTCCGATTCAGTTGATTCGGTTTTGAAATGTTTGTCGTAGTCCAGGGTAAGGTTTATACGGTGAGAAAAAATAGAAAATTTGCGAAGAAGATATTAAAAATATAAATTTAAAATTTCCATTTAAACTGGAATTTCCATAACGTATATTCTGTCGATAAGAAGATTAGAATCGCGCGGGTCAGCTAGTCTCTAAAAAAAAGTTTAAAATAAAAAAAGATCCATTGCCACACTATGCTAGCTGCTCGCCAAATCCTGTTGGCGCTTTCATAACCTTTTCTAAGATCGCCATCGCCAGGTATTCCCGCCTGGCTGTTATGAAATTATCAAGAGAACTTGATTCCCATGAAATTAATTTCATTTGTGATATCGTATGGTATCTGATGGTATTGATGTTATATGTAGACATGATGTCAGTATCTACATAGAAACATATTATTATTATTACAAAATAAAGAAAACAATTTTTTTTAGTCGTTGGGTCTGAAAAGTTATTGAGTGACTGTTATATGTAGACATGATGTCAGTATCTACATAGAAACATATTATTATTATTACAAAATAAAGAAAACAATTTTTTTTAGTCGTTGGGTCTGAAAAGTTATTGAGTGACTGTTATATGTAGACATGATGTCAGTATCTACATAGAAACATATTATTATTATTACAAAATAAAGAAAACAATTTTTTTTGGTCGTTGGGTCTGAAAAGTTATTGAGTGACTGTTATATGTAGACATGATGTCAGTATCTACATAGAAACATATCATTATTATTACAAAATAAAGAAAACAATTTTTTTTGGTCGTTGGGTCTGAAAAGTTATTAAGTGACGACCGCGCACCGGAAGACACAGAGTAAACAAACCCCTCACAGGCTCGGAGGGGAAGAATGGTGGAATCACACTGGATAAATTGCAAAAGACTGTTTGGTATGGCGATCTGTGGATGGCATATGTTCACAAGGTGATGATTTTAGGCTGAGATGATGTTAATGATGTCTTTTTTATTGTTTTTTTTGGTATGTTTTTGATTAAAGTGATTATGGTTTTTCGGAGAATACATCTCATGAAGAATCTGGCTGAGAATAAGAAATGTTGACGCCCCTCATGAAAAATGAGCAAAGCATGAAGGGACGAATCTCGTGTCTTTTATAACCTAAATTAACTTACTTGTCCTTGTAACAAAACTTGAATTAACCAATCCAAATAAATTTTAACCAAGTTTTATTTATTTTTATTTTATTTATTAGACAAACCAACAGTACATAGAACATTCAATACATAAGAAATAGCAAACATAGTTTCAGTTCCGTCCTACATACAAATAATAGGCTTGCAACAGCATTCAAGTTACTTCTTATTGAACGAATGACCTTGAAGAAAAGCAAATTCGGGTCAACGTTCGCGGATCTAAAATGTTTGTTACGTAATAAAATTCATTCATTGCATTGCACATCAAACAAAAGGCACCATGAATCATTTTGCGTTTTTTAGTTAGCATATCTTACCTATAAGCGTGCTATTTTAATTAGCTTTTAAAGGCTTTCGTAGTACTTTTATTTTTTTTATCATTAACTACTATTGATATGAATATCGATGTTTGTTTCCGGTCTGGGTGTGATGTTCGTCTCTGTGTGTGTTTCGGGCGCCCTAGATACAGGTTCTTCCTAGTTAGGGGCTCTGAGTGTGATGTAAAAATAAAAATAAAAATAAAACTAAGTACTACCTAATTTTATGTACTTTCTTTCAGTCTTCTTTAAAGCTGTTCTGTTGATATCGTCGTATAAACACATTTCGAAGGGTTTCTTGCACATACACTGGTTTTCATAATACCTACCTACTTACTTTTTGATGTAGCTTTTTAGAGCGCCACTGCAAGGCAAAGGACTCTTTCCCCCACTCTATCCATAGCCATCTTCAACCAACTCTCCTGAAACTTATCTAGGTTTTCCCGCCATCTCCGTCTGGTCCGTCCACGTTCTCGCCGTCTATCATTCGGAACCCACTCGGTGACGATTTTGGGCCTCCGTTCCGGGTCCATTCGGTAAACTTGACCGGCCCAGTTCCATTTTTACTTGAAAATCGCTACACCAACATCACTGACATCTGTTTTAGAGTGCAATATTCAGATAATTTACTCTTCTTCATAGATAATACTCACATTATCATCATCATCATTTCAACCGAAAGACGTCAACGTCACATCCAATGTATTCCCGTAACCTTTACCAGGTCGTCTGACCTTCTAATGGGGGGTCTGCCTGCTCTGCATCTTCCTGTTCGCGGACTTTCCACTCGAGAACTTACTTAATACCTACCTAAAATAAGTTGGTAACTTTGGTTATTGATTTGGTTTCCCACACAATATATTTGCGAAGGTTAAAATGCTTCTATGAACATGCGTGTGTCGTATAATGGGTATTAAATAAACCATTGGTTTATGATAGGTCTGGCTATTGTTCCATGGGAAATTTATCGATAATTGATAGTGTATGTTCTATTGTACATAATCATCATTGCTTTGTCTAGGACCGGATTTTGTGTGAAAAATAAACATTTTATGGGTTGTTGGCCGTTTGGCCAATATTTAGGTTTTTGGGTATGATTATTAACCGACTTCAAAAAAGGAGGTTATCTGTTTGACCTGTGTATGTATGTATGCATGTATGGTTGTCCGCAATTATCTCGCGTTTGGCTGAACCGAGTGCGGTTTTCAGAAATGTGTTCGTTACATTAAGGATATTATTTTATTATACTTGTACTAGAGGCTGCCCCGCGGTATCACCCGCGCAGATTTCTCTTAAACACTAAAATTACATTTTCTCCCGTTCCCATGGGAATTTTAGGAAATCCTTTCTTAGTGCTCACCTACACTCCCTAAGGCACCTACATGCAAAATTTCAGCCCGCTAAGCCTAGTAGTTTCGGCTCTGCGTTGTATGTCAGTCAGTCAGTCAGTCAGTAACGGAAGAGTTTTATATATATTGACTAGAGGCTGCCCCGCGGTTTTTCCCGCGCAGACTTCTCAAAACACAAAAACCCGTTTTTTCCCGTTCCCATGGGAATTTCGGGAAATCCTTTCTTAGTGCGCACCTACACTCCCTAAGGAACATGCAAAATTTCAGCCCGCTACGCCCAGTAGTTTCGGCTCTGCGTTGTCTGTCAGTCAGTCAGTCAGTAACGGAAGAGTTTTATATATATTGATTAATCGACTTCGAAAAAGAGGAAGTTCTCAGATTATGTATGGGTCAGTTTTTTGAAGGCGGGTCTCTTTTTGCGAAAAAGAAATTATTTCTATTTTTCTGTGCCATGCTTGTCTACAGTTGTTACTTTCTGGTCTAGTTTTACTTTTTGGCAGCTGTTTGTTCAAAGTTTAGAATTAAATTAATAGTAGTTTTGCAATACAGAAAAACCGGAAGTGTTACGCCAATCTAGACCGCCACTGTACTTATGTATTTTGAATTGGGTATCCAAAATGTATTTTAGCCAAACGCACGAACCATTTTTATCATATTTATTTTCTATATTTGATTTTCCATTTCTTCAGGAAAGAAAAGCTATGCAATTTTAGAGCACTCTGTGTAATGTGTACTTAAATATCTAAAAAAAATAA
The DNA here is from genome assembly GCA_951802225.1 of Euspilapteryx auroguttella. Classification (NCBI taxonomy): domain Eukaryota; kingdom Metazoa; phylum Arthropoda; class Insecta; order Lepidoptera; family Gracillariidae; genus Euspilapteryx; species Euspilapteryx auroguttella. Next base: position 2,993,039 of record OX637663.1, on the reverse strand, counting down.
ATACCAAATTTAATAATTCGCAACAGGTCAACCCTATTTATGTAATATCCGCACTTTTTCTGACTTTTCGGTTTATTTTTACGAAACGCTATTTCGGAAGTACAGTCAGTATCATTTATAAATTAAAACCATAATAAAATTAAGTATTTCATCTCAAAGTTTATCACGGTCTATTCTAATTAGTAAGTATAATAAAAAAAACAGTTTAACATCTGCATTCAAATGCTGTGTGGTAGAAACTTAGAATAAAACCACCCCATCTCCTTCCTTGGGATGGGTGTCGTGAAAGGCGACTTAGGGAACACTGGAACTATGGCCAGCAGCGTCCTTCCTTGAACACAACTGAAGTTGAAGTGCCATGCCATACTGCGCTCTCCAAACCCGCCTGGTACGGCACCCTCTCTGAGAAAATGTTTTTCCTTATGGAATCCTGAGGACAGGTCTATGGCCAAAAGCTGTGTAGGTCCGAGCATAAGAATAGGTCCACAGTATGCCCTGCCTGTCGTAAGAGGCTACTAAAAAGGCAAGATGGACAGTGGCACACTTTGTGGCACTGTGCCGCTGCAGCTCCAAGGGCAAGCCGGGGAGGGAACAACATGCCCTCCCCGAGTACGAACGATAGCAGCTGAGTGTGGGAAGGACTCTGGACGCCGATAATCTATGGCTCCCGGGGTTTTTCCCCAAAACGCCAAGTCGGCCACCCGGGGGTTTTAGTGGGTGCGAGCCCCACATACCCTCGACGCTACCCCGAGCGTTTCCCCCCGGTAACCAAAAAAGAGGTCAATGGCCAACCAGGTGGCATCTTTCAGCTGAAACGATTATATAATAAAAAAGTCGTTAAATTACTCGTATTCATAAAAAAAGAAAGTTTTTCGAGAAGACCTCAGTATAAATTTGATTTGTAATTAATGAATTGTTTTTTTTTTTTATGGTACAAACTTATCCAACTGTACATAACAACCGAGCCTGACCAAAATGACCATCTTCGGCCTGTGACTCACAAACAGACACCACAAATTAAGTTGTAAGCACATATTTAGTGGTTGGAGACTGTAAATAGTCTTGGTACTAATTGTTATTATACCAATATTTCTTAAACACAGATAGAGAACCTTCGAGAGGTTTGCAAGCCTTTTCGAGAGTTTTCCTTTATAAGTAGTTCATATTGGCTGGCACTTTTTCAGTAACGTATCGACCACAAATATTTAGATGATAAATGTAACAATAAAATGGTTATGTTGTTGTGGGTAGTCTGTAAAGTTACTATCAATAAATCGGTTGTTGTTCTACACTCGGTGGTTTCACTACATGGTGACAGCGGTGGTTTCTAAATCGAGAAATATCAGTAATCCGGCTACAAAAATTGTCATTATTATTTTGTGAGACATCAGTTTTGAGTGCTGTAAATAATTCGCGACATGGAACACGCAAGACCACCACCAGAGCTGAGTGTGGACGGCAGCCCCGTCAGCCGGGCTGACGCATGGCGGCGATGGAAAACGCAGTTTTTATTGTTCCTAAAGGCATCGGGGGTGCATAAGGAAGAACCAGCAGTTCAGGCCAGCTTGCTGATTACTGAGGCTACCTTATGGAATTAACTGTGCATCGGAAGTTTTCCACGGAAAAATGCGTCAGCTTTTAGAGGATTTAGAGGGCGTTGATAATTTTGTTGACGATATTATTTTGTGGGGCAGAAATTCGATTGAACATGATCAAAGGCTTATTGCTTTGTTAGGCAGAGCACGTGAAATCAACCTTAAATTTAATAAATCAAAATGTAAGATAGGTGTTAAGGAAGTAGTTTATTTGGGACACATATTTGACAAAAACGGTATGCGCCCCGATTCAAATAAAATAAGGGCTATTAAAGAAATGCCTGTACCTACTGATAGAAAAGCATTAGAGAGGTTTTTAGGGGTAGTAAACTTTCTTGCTAGGTATATTCCAAACTACTCGGAGCATGCAGCACCATTAACCGGGTTATTAAAGAAAGACGCTATTTGGTGCTGGGAACATGGACACCAAAAAGCATTTGATTGTTTGCGTGCGCTAGTGGGCTCAGCGCCGGTGCTGGCACTGTACGACGTGGCGCGGCCCGTGCTGCTCTCCGTGGACGCCAGCGCGGAGGCGCTGGGCTGCGTGCTGATGCAGGACGGCCGCCCGGTCGAGTACGCGTCGCGCACGCTCACCGACACGCAGCGCCGGTATGCTCAAATAGAAAAGGAACTATTGGCTATAGTTTTCGCTTGCGAAAGGTTTCACCAATACATATTTGGAAAAACAAACATATTAGTCGAAAGTGACCACAGACCACTGGAAAGTATATTTAAAAAACCATTAATGTCAGTCCCAGTGCGCTTGCAACGAATGATTTTACGGCTACAGGGGTACGATCTTAATGTAGTTTATAAGCCCGGAAAGTTTATGTACCTACCTGACACGTTGTCGCGGGCACCGTTACCAGATTTATATGTAAACAATAGTGTCGATGACGATATTTTGTTACAAGTTCAAATGCTAGTTGAAACATCAAGGATTTCAAAACAAAAATTAACACTAATTAAAAATGAAAACAGAAAAGATAATACCTTTGTTAAGTTATCAGATTGTATACAAAACGGATGGCCTAAATACAAAAGCGAATTGCCGACTGACTTACATGTTTATTGGTCGTATAGAAATGAGTTATTTTTGATCGATGGTGTAATTTTTAAATCAGAATTGGTTGTAATTCCGCCATTTCTAAGGCAGCACATGCTAGTGTTAGTGCACGAAGGTCATTTAGGTATTGACAGGTGCAAAAGACGCGCTCGCGAAGTTATATTTTGGCCACAAATATCAAATGACATAGAGATGTATGTAAAGCGTTGCAAGGTTTGCCAGGAGAATGCAAATGCACCTACTCGTGAACCATTAATTTCTATTGAAGTGCCAAACCTTCCGTGGAACAAAGTTGGATCCGACATATTCGAATTTAAAAAGAGATATTTTTTAATAATAGTTGACTATTTTTCAAACTTTACAGAGGTCACTGAGTTAAATAATATAACATCCGAGAGTGTAATAACTAGCATGAAACAGGTTTTCGCGAGGCATGGCATCCCAGAGGTGCTGATTTCTGATAACGGTACACAGTACAGTAGCCGCGAGTTTCAAAAGTTTGCAGAAGAATGGGGATTTGATCATATTACCAGTTCACCTAATTATCCACAGGCGAATGGTAAAAGTGAACGAGCCGTACAGACAATAAAAAAGATGCTTATAAAATCCGTACAGGAAAAAGGGGATTTTTACATAGGCTTATTAAACTATAGGAACACTAGTAGAGATGGATTGGATTCTCCTGCGCAACTTTTAATGAGCCGTAGACTAAGATGTAAATTGCCAGTACATCCTAACTTACTAAAGCCTAAAATCAGCGATCAAAGTAACTATAAAAAAATTATAGAAAATCAAAATAAAAGCAAATTGTACTATGATTCAAAAAATAAAAAGCAGCCTAAACTTGATATAGGCGATGATGTTGTGTTAATAGATGGTAAGAATAGATCTCGTGGCACTGTAGTCAGTCACGCGGACACTCCTCGTTCGTTCATAGTTCAAAATAAAGTTGGTGCGCGTTATCGCCGCAATAGAAGGCATCTACTTAAATGCACGCCGCCATCCTCATCGTCGCCGGGGAGTGATCAGAAGGCACAAATTGTTAGTCGGGATGTTGCTCGTGCCACTGACTCGGAGCCTCGAGTTCGTAGTCGTAGCTCTCCGCCGTTAACAAGAAGAAGGGCTAAAGAATTGGGGATTAAATTGTAATAATCAAAACTTATAAAAAAAAGAAAAAAGGTTAAGTAAGCGTAATAGAATATTATAAAATAAGTTTAAATTATAAGGGAAAGATGTTGTGGGTAGTCTGTAAGTTACTATCAATAAATCGGTTGTTGTTCTACACTCGGTGGTTTCACTACATATGTGATTCAAATCCAAATATGTCCGCCCTATATTTTTTATGGAAAATTGAAGGCGAAGCTGTTTTACACAATTTTTTATAATTATTTTAAAGGTAATAAATATAAAATTACGTATCACACTCAGTGACCTGTAGAACCTGTATCTAGGGTGCCTGCAACCTGCAACACATACAGAGGCGAAGTAATAACTTCCAGACCGTGTGATAAACATTCATTAATTCTTCATAACAATGTTTGCCTCCGCCGGGAAACAACCCGGTGATCCCGCGTCACAGTCGACATCACTGCCAACTGAGCCATGTAAGCAGTCAAAGTATATGTTTTATAGCGTATCAAAACTGCTTAGGCCAACTACAAAAAGACTAATGACACGGATCCGACCATTCTACTCTACTTGCTAGAAAGTTTACTCGCCTTTGTTACTTAGTTTCACACTTAAATAACACTTAACCTCATACATTTATGGACCATTTTTGTACTACAATTGGCTATTGTTTGTAGTGTCGTTATTGTTTAATGGACAGTTAAATTGTTACAGTTTTGTTTGACATTCATTAACTAAGGCGTTTGTCTATAAAACACATAAAGGGTTTAATGTCATAATGGTTTATTAACACCCTCATCTCTTAATTAACTGTAGGAAAAAATATTACGCCATTTGTTAGTTACTGAGTTACTAAACTTTATTTTTTTTATTATTTTTGTGAATTAGGCCTTTTGCCTATTGTAGTTTTACTAGAGGCTGTCCCGCGGTTTCACTCGCGAAGATTTCTCATAAACACAAAAATGCATTTTTTCCCGTTCCCATCGGAATTTCGGGAAATCCTTTCTTAGTGCTCGCCTAGACTTCCTAAGTAACCTTTATACAAAATTTCAGCCCGCCACGCCCAGTAGTTTCGGCTATGCATTGTCTGTCAGTCAGTCAGTCAGTAACGGAAGAGTTTTATTTATATTGATATTGATTTAAGAAAGAGCGAGGACCTCTGGCACAGGTAGAAATATTTAAAACCTCAATTTTACTGTAAGTTATGTGTAAATGGGAACCAATAAACATATATATTATTACTACTACTTACTCAACTTTAACAAAAACTAAATTATTCATATTATAAATGTTGCTTTTAACCATTTAGATAACATAACGATAACTATTTCAGATCTAAAAATTTTGATCTTTTGAGGGTATGTCTTACTTAACCCTTAATTAGTCAAAAAACGTAGTATCCTATTGGCGAGGTGTTTCAGGGGAGCTCCCCAGGCAAGCGAATATGACACTAACAGACAGTCCACAGAAGTACAAATAAGCTCGAATAGCTGAGCATTGGATTGTATTGAGACAGCTCTATCATGTTCCGAGAGCCAGACTGCACCCTTTGTTCATTTGTTGACATTGTCATATTCTTGTTTCAATTGAGTAAACGTATCCAATACTCAATACTTTATTGTTTCCACAATTCACCTTAAACAAGTTTTTAGTTTAACACTAGTCTTAGACGAATCTTAGTCACACAAAGTCAGGGTTAAACATTTTGCTAGGCTACATTGTGGAACGCCCTGCAGTACCGGGCCGAAGAATAGGACTGAGGTATCCCCTGCCTGTCGTAAGAGGCGACTAAGAGGGGATCCTTGCCTACAGCCGAGATGGACACAGGCGGGGTTTTAGTGGGTGCGAACCCCACATAACCCTTCGACTCCCCCCGGGGTCGCAGGGTACTCGTTAGGAGTTTCCCCGCCTAAAAAAAAAGGCTACATTGTGGACCCTGATGGGCGCTGTTTTAGATCTTAATCCGTACTGTTATTTTACTTTTTTAACTATGTTCAATTAAATTAATTTAAAATTAATGGTACTTACTGTGTGAATTCGCGTTGCGGCCTATGAATGGTGAATAGTTTGATGTATCGATTTTCACAAACTTTTTGTAAATCTAGACGTATTTAAAAGAAAGTACCCTACTTTGTTACTTTCTATAAAGCAAATAAACAAACGGACACCTGACATCCAGTAATAAATATAAACTGTACATCAAAGTAACAATAAAGTTCAATGTATTTATTCATCTGTAGTACATAGGTACATAGACTCATATATTTGCAGCAGAAGAAAGAAATATAACACAATTTGAATAAAATATATTTTATTATTATTATTCTATGCCCATTTATTACACATTAATACACAATAAGCATACCTTTTTTTGAAAATTATGGTAGAGTTGTAAAATTTTTAACACATTTTCAATGAATAGATAATTTTTTTCATTCCATAAATAAAATAGCTTAGTGTGAATTAACATTTCGAGAATTAATTAAAAAACCATACACGCCTTAATTGTATACTAATACTTATATAAAATAATTATCGAAAATATATACTATACTAAATTATTTAATTATAAAAAAAAAACAAACTAAAAATATAGAGTTAATTCAAATAAGTATACCAATCTAAAGTTAGGTGCATAGAGTAAAAAAGTAAGTATGTATATAAATATAATACTATTTTAATTATGAATAAAGAAATACCTAATAATTCTTTAAATAATTACAAAACACGTACAGACAGACACACAAAATAAATTACATTCACACTTTATATAAAGAAGAATAAATGCTTTTAAGTAACCAATAGATATTAATAAAAATCAATTATAACCGCTTCGTTTGGTTAGGAAGCGGTTCAAGAAACTAGCTGGCTTGATTCTGTCACTACACCTGTGATGTTCTGAAAAAAAAAAAAAAAAAAACGTTCAGAATAGAATATAATAGAAAAAACTTTATTGCATACAAAGTAAGATACAAAAGTACATTATTTATTTGGGCGGGGTACAAACAAATTGAATTTGTGTGCAATGGGCTGCCTTATCGGTAAATTTTATTTTCGCATTATAAAATTTTAAGTTGATACAAAGTTCGTCGGAACCATATAAAATACAAAAGTGGGTAGGGAACCTAGTTTTAATTTAACCACCAGGGTCACATCCAGTGGACATTGTGGCTGTCCCTTTCTAGATTACCGCTTTTAGTTTATTTCTAATTAAAATTTCATTAATAAGTATTAGCTTAACACATTTCATTTGATTTTAAATTCGCTTAAGTTTCCCATTATTGTTATTTCTTCTTTTAGAGTCAGTTAATCGAACGATAGATCAATATATTTTTGTGGTTGGTAGCGTGAATAGCCCTGTAAGATAAATCCTCCAGAGTACAGTCAGATACAATGTAGGCTGGTTTCGACAACAAAATGGGCCCTGCCCCGTAATAAGGAAATCCTTTTAAAATCTAGGGTTTTTGTGCACTAGGTGAACCAAGTATACCAAATGTAGCCTTATAGAGCCCATAATCTGCCTCTATTTAGAGGAAATGGTAGCTGCTTAGTAGTGCACACCAGTGTTCCCCAGTGCACCCCAATGTGGGGTATATTGGGGTGCCACGAGGTGCAGTGTACCCGCATCGGTGGAGTTTGAGCCCCGGGTTCGAGAAAGAAAGAGCGCAGAACAGAGAAGTCTGGAGGAAGACTGTTGAGGCCCTATGCTCCCCCAGGGAGTAAAAGGATTAATCATCATCATCACCCATCAGGTTAGGATTGTTCGAAATGTTTCGCTACATTCGCCTTTAGGTAGCGCTGGACCATAAGTCTACCGTTACCATAACACTTACCATTTCCGACTCAATTTCCTTGCTGTCAGCAGCTTGTTAATATCATGATAAGCAGCGATCATGGTGTGTTGTGGTGCAGCATGAGAAGCGCATCCGGGGAATGCGCGTGCGCAATCGGCTCCCTCCTGACCGCGTCGAGCCGCGCGCATGTACCGGAAGAAGCGCAGGATCTCCGGATTGTCTGATACTGGTCGACGAAGCTCGTTTAATTCTCTGAAAAAAGGGAGATGAATGAGTAGAATGATGGATGACACTTGATGCGTCAACACAATACGGAAACACCAGAAGGACGATCTTTCTTCGTTGAACAACTTGAAGCGCCAAACTACGATAGACATACCCGCCTGCCAAGATTGGAAATTAAGACCAAACACCACAATTTTTATCCTTTGTGGCAATCTGTGGGTAGAGACATGTCCAACAAGGACATCTTTCGGTTGTGATGACTTAACGTGTATACTGTACATTATAAGTTCAAATGTTATCCATGGTTGAAAATAAGTTGTATCTGGAAAAGGTGAAAGTGGGATAGGATATGCCAATCGTGAACCTAGACTTTCTTCAGCTGCTGATGATTGATTTGAAAATTTTGAGGACTGACCTGCTAAGCTGTGCCGAAACCAAGTTGCTATATGGCGCGTATTTGGCTGGGCTTGAGTACATGAGGCAGATCAACTGCTCGCGACAGGCCTCGAGTTTGGCGTCGTGAGCTGGTTGGCCTCCAACTTGCGTAGTTTCTATGGCATTTTCAGAGGGTGCTAGGCCTAAAATGAAAAAGAAAAATTACTTATTAAAATCAAAAATAGGAGAGGATAAATTTCAGGGGGGTTCGATTTCCGGCGAGTGCGATCATAGTTGTGATGTATATCGATGAGTGATTCCTGGTATGTTCTTCGGGCACCCTATCTATATACAGGTTCAATTAGTAACCCTTTCACACGGCAGTCCAGTTTTCTGTTTCTGCAGCACCCCGTTTCATGGCGAGTGTGTATATAGTCGTTCACACGAGCAACCCGCATGCTAGCTTATAAACCAAACAGGAACACGTAAAAACGGGAAACTGGACTGCCCTGTGAAAGGGGGGTTTGGGTCTCTAAATGTGATGCGTTGTTATGGTATTATAAAATTTCTTACCAAGTCTTGAAAAAATCCCATCCAACCTGGAGAGCAAGGGTGAGTAGAAAGGATCGTAGTTGCTGAGGATCATGGACGACGCTGGAATCTTCTGGAATACCTGAAACGAGTTAACACATAAAATATTTTAACAAATTACGGCTCTACCACAAAAAGAGTTAAACCGGGTCTAAATCACTAGACTAGGTTTAAATCACTCTTTCGTCATACAAATTGGCGATATTAGACCGGTCTAACTTTTTTGTGGTATGGGGGTTAGGTTTTAAAAAGTTGGTGTTCGATCAAAACGACATTTGCGGTAAGGCAGATGATATACGATAATTCCACAATTTCACATGTTACACGAAATTTAAATGACTTTAAAACCACTTTGGCTATTGTTGACCAGAATCATCTCAATACAACCAATACTTGTGTAAGCGTTGAGTTTAAGAATACGATTGAATAAGCGTAATGGCAAAGAGTAGTTATTCTGACCATCCTTCGCCACAGAATGCCACAGTGACCACTATTGTGCGGCTATCATTCTTTGCACTACCGCAACATTCAACATGTCTAACCCATCGTTTATTGTGGCCTGCCTACGACATTATACTACTCTGCGACATTATACTTAAGAACTTTTGGGCTCCAGAGACCTTCTGTTCTTCGAGTTAAGTGATTTGCCCATTTATTGCCATTTCAGTTTTGCAATTATTTGGACTATGTCGATGACTTTGATTCTTTAGCGGATCTCATCATTTTTGATTCGATGACTTAGGAAAACTAGAAACATAACCCTATAAGTGGTTGTTACGATACCTTGTAGTTATTAGTAGCTTGAGCTTGCATCTGGTTCTTGTAATAACTATTCTTCGATGGTAAATAGGAGACCTTCTGATTGCCAGCGCCATATCTGAAATTCATCAAAGAAAAAATTAGGTCATCTCCTATCTACTCCCCTGGGTGTCGTAATAGGGAGCAAGGGAGCTAAGAGAGCTTCCTAAGTACGGGCAGCAGCGTCCGAAATTGAAAAACTTAAAAAGCCATCCACACTGTGATCGCTATTTCTCCCAAAATGATTGTCTATGGTGCAATCTGAAGTGAAGACATGTCCAAAAATAAAAACTGATCCCCTAAGGTATCGGTTTTAAGGGATCAGTCCGGAATAACTCAAAAATTTGAAGTCTCTCGCCAGAGATAAACGACTTCATGAAAACTTAGATAGGTACCAAAAAAAACCCTGGTCGGTAGACTCGAATACCGCAAAACACCGTCGCGATAAAAGTCTATTTGGCACCTCATTTGCACAAAACTAAAACAAGAACTTTGTCTATTTACTTTGTAAATAATTTATTTATTTTATTTTATTTTAATAATGTTTTATTCTTCAGGCAACGCGCGATTGTCGTAAAACAGGCGCCTAAAACAATTGAATACTAAAACAGGCAGCTTGAATTTAAGGTTCTGAAGCAGAAGATTCTAGATTGAAGACCTTAATGTTTCAAGGGGTTGTTACAAGATATTTATTGTAAGCTACTAAATTCGGCAAGCCATGTACACTAAAATAACACGAAGAAAATCTAGCGATCCAAATAGCGTTTTCAAAACGGCCGTGCTACGGGCGCTTTCAATACCTATCTCCTTTCTATCTTTTCCTTAAATTAGAGCAGGTTGCCCAAATGAAGTAACTTTTAGCGATCAGTTAGGCTTTTTGTCATGCTACAGTTACTTCCTAATGTAAACTGTACTTATTATTTGAGTACAGTGTGGTACCGGCATATTATACTACCATCCATGGATGTCGTAAAAGGCGACAAAGAGACACCTGAAGAAGTGGCAGCAGCGTTCTACGTTGAAAATTTTAAACAACCATACTGCGATCGCCAACCCGCCTCTCAATCACAATGTTTGTCCTTGTGATAATCTCTAAGGCGGGTACTGGCACAGAATAATAAATAGTACTACGTAAAAAATTAGCACTCCCTGCCTCCCTCAGCAAATGCGGCTCTCCCGATCTCGGTTACCTCTAGGTTACCGCTCAGTGCAAATAAAGCAGCGTCGCACGACTTATCGCACTTACACAAGCATGATACGCGTGCACGTACACAAGTTGCGCGAAGCAACGCGATTTATTCTATGAAGTGTCCGAGGTATGGTACTAGTCCATCAGCAGACGAGTTATTGTCTAAAATGACTGTTAACCCTTACCTCGACAAATCAACATTCCCCACATCATTAACCTCAGAGTCCATGTTAGCGTACAAGCTATTAGCATCCTGAGGGTAAGAGTAGGCTCCATTGGGATCGGTCTCGTACGCCATGAAGTCTTTATTGTCATTGTTGTAGGCGTCTTGATCAGTCATCTGAGCTGGCGGGTAGCTCGCCTGGCTTGATGTCGCTGAGATTTGGGAGATTCCTGGAAGAATACAAAGATTTTGAGTTATGTCCTTTGTGATGCTGTTTTAACTTTAAAGCTTCAGCAGGTCGTGTTATGGCGGTATAGAATGCCACAACATCATCTCCTTCTATGGCCGTCGTAAAAGGCAATTAGAGAACGCCCGAAAGACAGTAGCGTCCATGATAAAAAACATGAAAAGCCATGCCACGTATACTTACAACCCGAATGCTAGACATGGCGATTATGGCAACCCCCCTAAAATGGTTGTCCCTGGTAGCAATGTGTAGGGGAGTCTTTTGTCTAATAGTGGTCTCCACTGTGCGAAGATGATAAAGGCTTCAAACAGAGAAGGTTTTACAAGCCCCCGGTATTGCAACCGTTTAAAGGAGATATTTTTTTAACCATGCATGCTTTATGCAAATTTTTAAGAAAAGTAGAGGTAAAATATACAAAATTATAACGAGTTGGAAAATATGTTAACTGGTAGGAGAAACTATAGTTACGAAAAGGTTACCAACTAACCATTTTCTATCTGTGCCTCAAGCAAGTAGGAATCGTTATGAAACTATCAGAACTGACATTTTGTTATATAACATGAACCAGAGAAATGATTATAAGTAAAAGCTTCCGAGAACCAGAAAATAACTATAAATAGTTTCGATATTTCGCACGTTTCCTTGAATAACTTATTCCCTCTCTTGTTTTATTGTTGACAGCTTACTTACACATTTTATTTTATCTAATAAACATTTTGTAGAGTAAAAAAATTTATGGGTGTTCTCATTGAAATCAATTTAAAGTAGGTTTTTTTAAACTGTGATTTCTGGTGTTTGCTTTGGTCTGGTTAAGAGGCATAGAACAGAGCTAAAGTAGTACCATTCTAAACTAAGGCAAATATCAAAAATGTGAAACAGTATTGCACTAGATAATGCAGCCTAGTATTTTTAGAGCACTGTGTTGAATAGCTTTTAGGTTAGAGATTAAAGAAAGCTACTGAATGAATATTTAAAAAACAGGTTGCCTGGAAGAAATCGCTTTTAGCGATAAGGTCGCCTATTGTCACCTTACTTCTGTATTTGAGGACAAAGAAGTGTACATTCATTCATTCTGAATGTTGCCAAAAGTGGCCGTTTTTAGCAACACTTTGTAGCTTTCTTTTGTCTCTAACCTAAAAGCTATACATATTTGCCTTAGTTTATAAGATATAATTTTTTTTCGCGGGTGGCGGTACTTTAGCTGTGCTATGCCTCTTAACCAGAGCAAAGCAAATCACAGAAATCACAGTTTGAAAAACAAAAAGTGCAGGCTAAACAAATTTTTCAATAAGAAAGAAATATGTTTTTACAGTGGATCTTTGGCCACTTACACTTCACCATACCATGATCATACCAAGAACGTGTCAGATAGTCGATCACTATGGGATTAATTTATTTCACTACGGTTACAGAATACCTCATTCTACTATACTACGGTGTTGATCGAAGACGGAATATTGTTCCATAATACCAGAGTTGTCAATGCAAAGAATATAATATTATTCTCCAACGTTCTTAGCGTGGTCATGGTATGGTACGGTGAGAAAAGTCCTATAGACTTACCTTTTCCTAGTATTTTGCCAAAGCTACCCAGTATTGAAGGCAGGAACATGGCGAGTAGGATACTCTTGAACACTTGCGCTCCAATGAATATTGGTAGAAAGAATTTCTTCAACCCGAAAGCTGGAAAGAGGAAATAATTTTCGAGTTCAAAGGATATTTAACAATTTTTATCTGTTCGTCAAAAGCTCTGTACTTTTGTTTGTATCACAAAAGGGTCTTTTACTTTTTATTTAGGTAGGTATTAGGATTAGGCATTGTTCTGGAATTTCCGGGTTCCGAAACTTTTTTAATTTGAAATTCTCGTTGAGTGAGGAAATTTGTGAATGAATTCGATTTGTTTTGAGTGATATCACTAAAGATATAACATTAATATTATGTATATTTTATAAGAATCTTTTGTCTGGATACTTACTTATACTTAAATAAATAAATTAAATTATTGAGTATTTTTATGAAATTTAATCATTATTATAATTTCTGCCGCAAGACGTCCACTGCTGGACATAGGCCTACCCCACAGAACGCCACCACGACCGGTCTTGAGCGACCCTCATCCATTAATTTTAATAAAAAGGGATAAATGGAAGTATGCCTTTGACGATAACAATAATAAATCGATTTTGACGTTTCTTAAAATAGTTTTTTTATTTTTTTTTGTTAATACTTACATCTGAATCCGATAAACCTAGCAGCTTTGGGCAGGTTTATAGTTAGCACATGGGTATCTACGAAATCTTTTATCTTCTTGTACAGTCTATATTCATAAGTGTACGAGTCAAAGAGTGCTCTCGCTTCGCTCGTTTCGTTCGTTTTTTTCGTTTCAACTGTTTTTATTTCAACGCCTTCAATAATTTCGTACTTATCTCTACTAAGCACGTCATCGACAATCATTTCAAAACGATCTCTTAAATCTGTTCTGTTACTTTTTGATAAATACTCTTCAGTTAAGAGATATGCACAGTCAATCATATCTTCTATGATTCCAGTAGCTTTGCTATTCTCTGTGTTACTAATTTTATCTGAACTAGGGTGACAGGTATGGCAGTGTTTAGTATCTACATTAGTTTCTAAATTTAAGTCATTGGTTAAGCTTAGACTTTCATCTTTGAGTATAGTTTGACAGTTACATTTAAATATGAGTAGGGCTATGTACAGTATGACTAGGAGGGATTTCTCTTGAAACCTCCATTCTCTACGAATTGTTGAGGATCCAGTTCTTGATCTGAGCTCTTCGGCCTGATTTGGGGTTTCCATGGTCGACTGCTGCTTTAGCTTGACACATCACCGATCTCAAGAGTTCTGCGGTCGATCTAGTACTGGTTGATTATCATTTGTAGTTCCTGGAACAATACAAAATTTGAGTTATCTTTTGCAATTTTACCTTGAACATAGAATTGGCAAGATTCAATTTAAGAATATAATTTCAAGTTATACCATTTTGTTGAGAAGGTTGATGTTGATGATGATATTTTAATGGTATTTTTAACTTATCACAATATGGGCCGTCATGTGGAACGTCCAAACTCGTTTTTTTTTTTTTTTTAATTTGAATTAAGTATTCATATACATTTATTCTTATTCTTATCAAGTTCCTAATAATGTGTCAGTAAGAGTCCATCACTCATTGCTAATAGATTATCATCAAATCACTCTCACTCATCTTTGGATAATAATTATATTACTATATCGATCAATCAATCTTTGTTAATTACTTTTTATGATGGTTGACGAGGCAGTTGTAGTTTCTGAAAGATAAAATGATATTCAATTTTGGAAACCTATTTAAAGCATATCCGTTTAAAATTATTCTGACTTCTAATTTTAAAGTTCTACAGATTCAATTGCTTTTTAACTTCATAAACGGAAAACTTGAAAACGCCAGTTAACGAACCTGAAATTGAAATTGCATTCAAATTCGTGCACAAAACACGTGTAGCCTTTTCGACTGTGGTCAGAAAGCGTAATTGAGAGTTGCGGTTCGCGTATTTTAATTTTAACTGTTTAGTTGAAATGCCAAACGACCTGCAAGTGAGTTGAATTCCAGTATTATTTAATTTATAGCCCCTTCTCCTTTTCTTTTGCCCTTCTATCACATACAATTTTTAATTTAGTTGTGACATCCCAAATTAAGCTACTGGTGGATTGGATATGGCCTCTACCATCCACCACTCTCTACAAAATTCAGGAGGAGGTCTATCACGATAAATAAATGTTTTGTCGTAATATGAAATAAATTGTTATTTCTAGTAATAAATCAGAAAAAAACATTACGCGACCATAAAATAGGGCTTAATCCAGAACTCTACTAGAAGAAGAAGAAGAGTTTTGTCAATATAATTATAATTGATTAATATACCTATCTACTTTATGTAAAAAAATATCAAGTCTTGCATCCTAATTGGTGACGTCCTGAGGAAAGCCCGCATGAAGTGTTCACGAAACCGACGTGCGTGTATGAAAAGGCTTATGACTGTTAGTAGAAGCGAAAGAAGTGTGTCAGGATCTTAGTGGAAATCAATTGTGTCTGCCTACATTTATGGGAAACAGGCATGACGTTATGTATGTATAATCGTTTATACCAGCTTGACTTAAAATTGGTTCGCGTTACGCAAAATTTAGTATTTTGACTTGATGTTAGAATTTGCTTTTTATAATATTACTAGTCGACCCGGCGAACTTCGTACCGCCTAAATTGTTACTATTTAGTGCATGTATTATGCTTATAAACCTTCCTCTTGAATCACTCTATTTATTAAAGAAAACCGTATCAAAATCCGTTGCATAGTTTTAAAGATATAAGCATACATAGGGACAGACGCGGGAAGCGACTTTGTTTTATAATATGTATTGATGATATTGATGATGAAGCGTATTATCACCCTGATATCATCCTCTGATATCATCCATCCTTGTCACTTGAGTTTACATAATAAATTACAAGACATATGACAGTGAAATTTTAATATAATATCGCCTGTTATGGAAACTTCGCAATCAGCTTTCTTTGCTTTCTTTGTGAACAAAGATGTGAAATTGCTCACTCTTCTTTGCATTGTTGCAATAGAACTGTTATTAATGTAATTAAAACTTTAGCGCTTTTGCCGGTATTTATTGACTTCCATTTTCTAGCGAGAATCGTTTGGATTACTTGTTTAGTGGTTTTTATCATTTTATGATTTTAGTACTATTTAATGATACGGCAATTGTTCAGTCAGTCAGTACTGTTTATTGTGTATCACAAATAATCAATACATAGTATAAAATAAAGTCGCTTCCCGCGTCTGTCCCTAATCCCTATGGTATGCTTAAATCTTTGAAATTGTATTATGCCACGGATTTTGATGCGTTTTTTTTAATAGACAGTGAACAAAAGGAAGGTTTATAAGTTTAATACATGCTCAAAATAGTCATAGATTAAGCGGTACTTAGGGGTCGACTAGTTAAACATACAAACATGTTTATTTGTTTGCCTGCGTCTGTTTGTGTGTTATTGTTGTTGTGTACTTTCGGGCACCCTTATCCTAGATACAGGTTCTACCTAGTCAGGGGTTCTGAGTGTGATTCCTTATTTTGATTATTATATACCATGACGAGAAGACAATTCTGAACATGAAGTATGATATAAGTATGTTATAGAACATTTAAATTTTTTTTAAATTATAAATCAAAGGATTACATTCAACAGCTTAATAATTAAATCAGAAAATATTTCCGTGAAAATGTTTTGTAAATAAGCTTAGTTACAAAAATGGTGTATCAAGCAATGCTCCAAATGAAATCTGTTTGAGACTTTAGTTAAATGAACCAAAATCCTAAGTAATCCTTAGGGATCTAAAAACAATTAGGTTTTAACTTAAATTTACTTAGGCATTTAAGGATTATAAGGATTATCACTACTTTACCTTATTCCAAGAGTAAAGTTTGTTTTATGGAAAAAGGTAAGTAAAAATAATAATAAATAACACATCACACTCAGAGCCCAAAACTAGGAAAAACCTGTATCTGTGGTGCCCGAAACATTTACAGAGACGAACATTACACCCAGACCGGGAACAAACATTGAATATAGATTATAACAATGTTCGCCCCGCCGGAAATCGAACCAAGTGCACTCGATCTCAGTCCACATCACTGCCAACTGAGCTACGGAGCAGTCGAATGTATGTGTTAAGGTATTCCAAATTGACTGAGGCAAAGTGGTTCGGGGTCCCCCACGCGGCTCCAGGGAAGTGAATGAGAAAGCAACAGTCCTAAAGTAAAAAAAAGACAAAAATTATTATTTAATAATGGATTCAAGATATCACTCATTAAAAGTCAATTAGACTAATCTACTTAGTATTGATACCTGATTTGGTAAAGTATAATTATACTGCGAGAGGCGAGGTAGTTCAGGGTGCCCACCAAGCGGCTCAGGAAAACAAACCTTTGCCTTGCCTTACGACAAAGGTCGCCTGGAGACGTCCCTAAATGAGCCCTCCTCTGTCAAATGATTCTACTCCACAGGACTAAAACCCAGCTCGAATACTGTACGGAGACAGCTGTCATGAAAAATATTTCAGACTTCATCCTCTCGCGGCATGGCTGCCGATCAGATACACCCACAAAGGCAACGATGGAGCCACCAGGAGACGCCCCCATCATTATCATAATTTCATCTGAAAGACGTCCACTTCTGGACATAGGCACCCCCACATAATGCCACAACGACCGGTCTTGAGCGACCCTCATTCAGTGTATTCCCGCAGCCTTTGCCAGGTCGTCTGACTACCTTATGGGGGATACCGCAGTCAAATTATTTTAACCCTTTCGCAAGACTTTGCAGTGTAGCGAAAAAAAGGGGTTATCAAACTCTACAATTACGCACAAAGCTAATTAGGTAAGAGATGGCTTACAAAGTAGTGCCAATTAACAAAGACAAAAGATCTAATTAAGATTATCCACACGCCACACGCCACAATGCTGTAGGATAAAGGATTAGGTTGGCGTGTTTATTGAAACAAGAAGTAACTTATATTCACGATTTACTTAGGAATTACCTACCTACGTTAATTGTGTGACCGGAGTATTAATGATGATGATGTCCTCTCATCCCTCATCAGGGACATAGGGAGTATTACTGGATTTAAAACTATTTAATATGCAAGTGCGAGTTTGTTTCAAGCCACTCGATGCAGGGTTACGTTATACAATCTATGATGATGTTACTAATACATGGCGTGATTTTTTACTCACCATAAACAAAATTTTACCAAATTGGTTCAGCAGTTCTCTTTCTTCCTTTGTTTTTCTCTCCCTTATAAGGCCTAATCAATATATATAAAACTCTTCCGTTACTGACTGACTGTCTGACTGACAGACAACGCAGAGCCTAAACTACTGGGCGTAGAAAGCTGAAAATTGGCACGTTGGTTCCTTGGGGAGTGTAGGTGAGCACTAAGAAGGGATTTCCCGAAATTCCCACGGGAACGGGAAAAAACGGGAATTTTGTGTTTATGAGAAATCTGCGCGGAAAAAACCGTGGGGCAGCCTCTAGTGATTAATAACATTTCTAAACCAACAAATATACTCTGATTTAAGAAAGGCTGTCTATTATACCTTTATTATACTGTGCTACTACATACATCGCACCAATACATTAATATCGTACCTACTTAGTGTCTTGAGCAAAAAAAAAACTTAATATTCGGCACAATATTTACAGCTAAGAGAAATTTCTAAGAATCGTGTCCTAATTATTTATTTTCAGTTCATTGGTTAAAGGGGAAAAAATTCGTCGAAGTGCGAAATTAGGGAAGATTTCGGTTATATAAAGCGTTCTTTTTTTCAATATTCGCCTAAACAGGAAATAATTAATCATAGTTAAATATTATAAAAGTAATTCTTAATAAATAAATATGAAAGACTGTCAGGATGATGGTTCCAGTTTCACAGTAAATCAGAATTTGATGAAACTTCACAGGATTAAAGATTAAACATCAGAAAAGAACGGCTATCTATATACCAATATTATTAGAAATAATAAAGAGGTAAGATTTGATGGCGTTTTTTGTTTGCATTAGGCTCCGACACTACTGAACCGATTCAAAAATTATTTCACTGTTCGGAAGCTACACTATCCGCGGGTGACAAAGGCTATTGAAAATTTTCTAAAATTCAGAACGCAAAGCGCTAAGAAGTTCGCCGTGTCTGCTAGTTTTTATAATAATAATGTCTGAATTTGTCGTGTGGTTTTCGGCATAAAATACCATCACCCCATCTCCTCTTAAGGTGAAACCTGAAGAACAGGCAGCATACATGCAGTTGAACCTTAAACTTGAAGACAAGACAAGCCTGCCAAGCGTGGCTATTGAGGCAACACACCCTCAATGTTGTTCTGATCGCGATTTATAGAAAAGGCCTATGTCCAACATTAGACTGCTCCATAGCTCAGTTGGCAGTGATGTAGACTGAGACGCGGGTGCACCTTTTTTTTTTTTAAGGCGGGGAAACTCCTAACGAGGACCCCGGGGGGAGTCGCAGGGTTATGTGAGGTTCCCACCCACTAAAACCCCGCCGTTGTCCATCTCGGCTGTTGACAAGGGGGTCACGGGTGATCTTTCGATCGTTATGTTCAACTCCGCGGGTCCGATTCCCGGCGGGGCGAACATTGTTATTATGATAAACGTTTCTGTATTTGTTTCGGGCACCCGGGTAGAAACAGGTTCTTCCTAGTTAGGGGCTCAGTGTGATGTGATGTTATTATTATTAATCGGTTGAGGTGATTAAAAAAACATGACACTCAATTAAAATAGAAAATGAATATGAATTCTCATTGATGACTTGCTATAAGTAATAAGTACCGATAATTACAAACAACATAATAATATTATCTCCACATTATCATACAAAGGTTAAATTTCTCCTAGGTACAACTTCTACTTAGTATTGAGACATTACAAATCCCTACGTCTAAAACACAATAGGAAATCATAAAAGTGACATATAGCTGTAAATATTTACAAAGGCAACGGACCTTAGGGTTAACCATTTTTGTGACAACTGACTGTTAACAAACGAAAGTTGGAAAGTGAACTTGACTATTGTATGCTAAATAATAAATTGTGTAGGTAAGGATGGGCAGCAGCGTCCTTCGTTGAAAAACTTCGCTAACCCGCCTGACCAAGCTTAACGATGGCAAATCCATTCATAATGTTTGCCCTTGTGGTATTCTGTGGGGGAGACCATGTCCAGCAGTGACTGTAAAGTAAAGTAAAGTAAAGTAAAAGTAAAAAATGATTTATTCAATTTAGGATACAAGATATCGCTTATTGAAAGTCAATTAGAATAATCTAATTAATATTGGTACCTTATTTTGTAAAGTATCCTATACTGATAGAGGCGAGGTAGTTCAAGGTGCCCACCAATTGGCTCAGGCAAACAAATGTTTGCCTTGCCTTACGACAAATGGTCGCCTGGAGACGCCCCCAAACGAGCCCTCCTGAGGATGTCAAACGATTGTTGTGATGATGATACCTATGTAAACATAACGCTAAATTGAACTAAAGAAAATAGAGCAATAATAACTTTGTCAGACGTCCAAAGTCCTAATAATCAATATTAAAAACAAAAAAGTATAATATCTCTGCGTGTGACGCGTTGCGTCTAATTAACTGAACTGATATGTCTAAAAATTTGTAATTAGGTAGTAAAAAAAATAAAAACGACCGATGATATTTTGTTATCTTGTATCCGGGGAACGGAAAATTGATATTATGCGGTTTGCAGAAAAATTGCGCTGGCCAAGCCAATATTATGTTGAAAACATTCATAACTAACATGTTAACACTCATGGAAACGGACGTCTGCCGCTTAGACCCGAACCGGTGGGCGGGTTCCTAGTGGTAGACGCAAACGTGGAAGACCGAGGAGGAGACGGCGGGACGATCTCGATTCTCCTCTGGCCGGAGTTGGCGCAGGATCGGAAGGCTTACGCCCTGAAGTACTGGACCGAAGAATAGGACTGAGTAACCCCTGCCTGTCGTAAAAGGCGAGTAAGAGGGGACCCTTGGTCGTTGGGTGCACGAGGCGGGGGCTCCTGTAGTCATATAACGGCCCCGAGAAGGACGGCGGAACGCGGGTGTTCCGTTTCCGTCGTCGAGCGTTAGACGAGTTAACCACGCTCCGGGGGTATGACAAACTTGCCCCCCCGAGATGAGGCTCTACAGCCAATGTGGGGGGTCGCGGAGAATTCCACAGGCTCACCCGGGACCCTCCTGCAATCAGCCGAGGAGGACACCGGCGGGGTTTTAGTGGGTGCGAACCCCACATAACCCTGCTGCTGCCCCCGGGACTGCAAGGTACTCGTTAGGAGTTTCCCGCCAAAAAAAAAAGGATGCGAAGGCTTGGAAAACTAGAGGGTAGCCCTTTGCCCAGCAGTAAGACACTTAACAGGGTATTAAAAAAACATTTTCATGATTAACGTCTCATCCGAAAGACATTCTCGATCTCCTCAATGTCAAACATCATGGATGGAGAAGTTATCTTACTACCAGAATATGACAAATAAAATCGTGGGTAAATAACATGAATCTTCTGCTAGAGTAGATAGTCCTTAGTAAATAAGAAAGCAATTTTGAACGTATGCGTACGTATTTTATTGAAACATGTTAGATAAATAAGCGTTGAGGACAAACAACCGATATTTAGGAAGAAAAATTGGAAACAGATAACGAAGTAAGTACAAATTTAATGGAAATTATTTGTAAACATACAAGTAATGTGTTTAAATACAAATTTATAATAATTATAATACTTTATAATTTATTTCAGGCAATATTTACATTAAAAGATCTTATATAACATAAATAGAGGCCCATAAGATAAATACCTTAAAACTAAAAATACATAATATTTTTTTAAAATATTAAGTACTAGAGGTTGCCCCGCGGTTTTACCCGCGCAGATTTCTCATAAACACAAAAATTCCGTTTTTCCCGTTCCCATGAGAATTTCGGGAAATTATTTCTTAGTGCTCCCCTCCCCTAAACTCCCCAAGGAACCTACATGCAAAATTTCAGACCACTATGCCCAGTAGTTTTGGCTCTGCGTTGTCTGTCAGTCAGTCAGTCAGTCAGTAACGCAAGCGTTTTATATATATTGATTGTACAACCTAAATAAGCTTAGAACAAATATCAAAGTTGACACCATAAACACTTAGAAAAGTAATAAAAAGTACAAAAATAATGCGAGTACCTATAATTGTAGATGTGAAATAGTCATACTCAGCATTATGTTGCATTTATGCAATGCTGGTATTCTGCCAAGACCGTGGACAGGAGAACGATTTGATTGTTTGTTTGTTTGCATCGAATAGGTGTCGAAACAACTTTGAGACTCTTGCTTTAGTTGACTTATTATCCATGATAAACATAGGTTATAGGTATCTTAAAAAATTAGAATAGCATATCATCATCATCATCATCATTTCAGCCGTAGGACGTCCACTGCTGGACATAGGCCTCCCTCAAGGCTCTCCATCTGTAGCGATCGCAGGTGGCCTGCATCCAGCGTGGACCCGCAGCCTTGCGCAGATCATCCGTCC
Organism: Euspilapteryx auroguttella; assembly: GCA_951802225.1. Lineage (NCBI taxonomy): Eukaryota > Metazoa > Arthropoda > Insecta > Lepidoptera > Gracillariidae > Euspilapteryx > Euspilapteryx auroguttella. The sequence goes on along the minus strand of OX637663.1, from coordinate 2,970,725 downwards.
ATCTGGTCGGTGGACGTCCTACGCTGCGCTTGCCGATCCGTGGTCTCCACTCGAGAACTTTTCGGCCCCAGCGGCCATCTGTTTTGCGGGCTATATGACCTGCCCATTGCCACTTCAACGAGCTTATCCGCTTATAGCATATTATGGGCTATCATTTATGAAACTTTTTTCAGTAATAGTCAGTCATTCATTTGCATGAACACTTTTTATTTTTGACTTTTTATATTGTATGAAGTTCGCGATGCGAGCTAGTTAAAAACAAAAGGCTACTTTATTCTAAAGTAATGAGTAATGATGAGAAATGTGACATAATGTCTGTACTTTATATTCAAAATTGATGTTCAAATACTTTTACTAATAGTACTTTCACTTATTCACGTGTCGGTTAGTTGAATGCAAATTGGATTTCAATTGTTTTTAGTTTTCCGTTGCGTTGGTAGTTTTCTTTTTATGTTCTGATTGAGATGTTCAATTTGTTGTAGCTTTTGATAAGATGGATATGGTAATCAAGCTGTCATGTTTTGTCTTGTTTAAATCAGACAGGGAGAATTTGCGGTTAAATAAGGCCAAGAGCACATTTTGCATTTTTATTTTTATTTTGACACTTTAGAGGACGTTATTGCAAATATGGCCGTAAAAGTAAGATGGTGGCATTCTCTTATTTTAAAATGCACAAAAACTTATTATATATTTATTGTAAAATTTCACTTTTTTGCTATTCTCTAAACAAAAACTTCAAATCACTTTTTCCAATTCAACTAAAAATGACAAGAAAGATTCATTTTTCCACCTCATTGTATTTCTTTTGTAAAACATGTTAAAATAAAATAATTTTCAAAGAAAATAAAAGAAACTTAAATAATAATATTAAATTCACTTCATAAACTGCGATAACAATATAATGGAATTGCGGCTGCGCTTAGATTTATTTAATCTTAAGTTTGCAATCTTCTTTTTAATAACACTCCCTTATGAAGTTCTAATCATTAGTGCTCGCACACACGGGAGCGACGTGTGTGCCTTACGCTAGCGATTATAGGAACCCCGCCCTTAATTATATGTCCTTGTAAAAATCCGTGGGCATATGTCCAACTAAGCCCTGTAGGTATTCCTAAACGTAGGAATAGGCGTACGATATCTTCTGCCTGTCTGTAGCACTATGCCATATCCAGTGCCATATACCAGCTCCAGAGGCTAGCCCGGGAAGCAACAACATGCCCTCCCCGAGAGAAACAGCTTGGTGTGGGTTACCATTATTTACGGATTTGTCCGGAACATACTAATTTTCTCAGGACTTCGGCCGGACTTAGCAAATTTCCGGATTTGAAATAAAGCACAGCATAAGGATTTTGCTTTTGATACCTATTAATTAAAGTAAAGCAAACTAAAACTAATCTTTTGAGAGGAAATTCTCAAACTTAATAGAATCTCAGGACTTTTCCATGGAAATGAGGCTTTTTTCTCGTGTTTTTTTATGTTTTTCATCTGGTGGTCTTAACGTGGGAAGGATATTGTCGACCTTCAATAATTCACAGGGTTCTTCCCAAAAATCGCCGAGACGGATTTCGAGGGATTTTAGTAGGTGCGAGCCACACACAAGTGCATTTGGCTTTTCGCTCCGTTATAAAAAAAACGCCCTATTTCCAACTGATTGACTGCTCCGTGGCTCAGTTGGCAGTGATGTGGACTGAGTAAGCGTGAGCCCGGGTTCGATTCCCGGGAGGGGCGAATATTGATATGATGAATATCGATGTTTGTTTCCGGTCTGGGTGTGATGTTCGTCTCTGTGTGTGTTTCGGGCACCCTAGATACGGGTTCTTCCTAGTTAGGGGCTCTGAGTGTGATGTGTTATTGTTATGTTATTAACTATGAACACCGCTCGGCTGATGTAAAAATCACTTTACTTTTATCAATCACTATTTAATGGTATTTGTTTAATACGAAATTTAAAATCAGAGCCTTTTTTTTACATGGCTTATAAAACTTGTTTAGTAGTCGTGTGCGCAAGCTCTGAGAGTTGGAGTAACTTAGTTAATTAGATGAAATAATAATAAATTTCATCAAAGTTTGCTTTGAGGTTTTACTTAAGTTTTCTTTCATTTTAGTTCCCGTGTGGTCTTGTTAAATAAACATGTTGCTTATCTTATATGTTTTTCTATGTACTTTATATGCTTCTATTTCCCACTTTTATCATTCAACCAAAATAGTTGTCCACTGCTGGACCTATATATGTCACCGTAAAATAGCACATCCGTTAGGATATAAACTTACGTACGCCAGTTTATAAACCAACGTAGGTTTGGTTAGGTTGTTAATAAATTTACGACCGAAACGAAATTTTTAAATTTACTAAAAATATAATAAAAAGTAAAATACACATAGAAAGTTTCCCCCACAGTTCACCACAAGAACGAACAATGTAGAGGGAGTTTGTCGTAATTGCCACGCTTGGCATGTGGGTGGGCAACGATCGCAATATGGCTAGTCGCTATGGCTATTACACGCTATACGCTTTTCAACGCCTATAAGACAAGACGGGGTTAAAGTATTCTATACCACTTTCACACGGCCACATCCCAATTTTATATCCATTATTCACTAATACCTATCAACAAAAAAAAAACATAAGTAACCTTGAACTTTTATATACGCGACCGCGTGAGATAGACAAACATTTTACTATAGAAAGTTGATGTGTCATGATGACAAAGCGATTTCCTTAATGCACATATAAAACTAGTTGGTGTGTGCATGAACTCATTCGAGTCGAGCTTAAAGTGTTTTGCGTCGAGTTTACAACATAAATCTACGTATAGCTTAAGAGGTATAGCATAGCTAAAGCAGCGCCACCCGAGAAAAAAATTATGCACAGCCCAACTAACACCGTAAGCGTAGATATTATAATCTAAAGAAGAGCCACAACCACAAAAGGTAGAGACTTGATATGAATAATTATATAAATTTCTTCCGTTACTGACTGACTGACTGACAGACAACGCAGAGCCGAAACTACTAGGCGTAAAAAGAAATTTGGCATGTAGGTAGGTGTAAGGGATTTCCCGAAATTCCCACGGAAACGGAAAAAAACTGGATTTTAGTGTTAATGAGAAATCTGCGCGGGAAAAACCGCGGGGCAGCCTCTAGTTTAAAATAAGCTTTCAATGGATAAAGTCCAGGAAAAAAGGGGATATTCACAGAACTAACATTACTAGGATCAGACGAATTCACACACTTTTAACAAATATGGTATTTGTTTAAGTAGGTATGTATACGGTCAAACCAACTCACCATCAATACATAGTATAAAATAAAGTCGCTTCCTGCGTCTATCCCTATGTACATAAGCTTAAAATCTTTTCAATCACTAGAGTGATTTAAGAGGAAGGTTCATAAGTATAATAAATGCACAAAATAGTAATAGGATAGGCGGTACGAAGTTCGACGGGTCGACTAGTAATATATAATTCGGTGACAGACACAGACATAAACTCGTGAACTCGGCATGGATTCGACATAGTATAATTTTTCAGCATTATTTCGACAAGAATTCGCTACAGAAATGCACCGAATCGGCAAACAGGTAAAACGGAGAAAGTTAGCTTTGTTCCGATCATCGAGTATTATGTACAGTCTACATTGCATCTAACTTACTTGAAGACCTTGTTCCTTATGCAATACGGTGCAGTGTTGAGTAGCAAAAACTGATAATGCATTCCGGTTTTCTACGTTTGCAGTGAAATTAAAAGTGTAACGAATTAAATATTGAAAGAGTTATTTTTCTTTCTTATATTTGTTGTGAAATTACGTAATTCCTTAGAGTAGTATAATCGCTTTTGGAGTTACAACGCTTTTTTGTTCCGACTTTTACGCTTTTTGTAAATGTTACGTTTCGGTTAGGAGTTTTTTCTATGGGGCAGCTGTGTAGTGTTCTTCATTTTGTTTATGAATGACCTTAGGTCAATTTAAACTTTTTTAAACACTAAGAAAATTTATAAAATAAACATAGCATAACATAAAAACTCTTTATTGCCATAAAAAACACAGAAATAAGTAACATAAAAAGAATTGCATACAGTAAAATGTTGATATTAAAAAGGGCAATGGGCGGCCTTATCGCTGAAAGCGATTTCTTCCCACGGTAGACGTGAATAAAATGCTTAAAAACACATAGCAAGTTAAGAAATACACACTTTTGTGGATTTGTCATCGAGTATGAGTGCTTATTTAGTTACTTACTGTAAAACTATATAAATTTTAGCCGTGTGGTGGTGGCATAGAATACCACCACCGTATCTCCTTCCATGGGTGCCGTTAAAGGCGACCAATGGAACACCAGAAGGACGGGTAGCAGCGTCCTTCGCTGAATAATCTGAAGAGCCATTACGCTTAGAGATAATCTTTAACGGCTCTACCACAAAAACAGTTAAACCTGGTCTAAATCTTTAGACTAGGTTTTAATCACTAATTCGTCATACAAATTAGCGATTTAGACCGGCCTAACTTTTTTGTGGTGAGGGGGTAAGAGCCATACTGCGATCGCCAACCTGTCTGCCAAACGAGGTGATTATAGCTAACCCCCCTTTAAATGCTTGTGGCGATACGGGGGGTGTGCTAAGTCTTTCGGCTAAGAAAGATGAAAGATGAATGATAATATTAACGCATCACACTCAGAGCCCTTAACTAGGTACTTAGTACCTGTATCTAGGGTGCCCGAAACATATACAGAGACGAACATTATACCCAGACCGGAAACAAACATTATATTCATTATAACAATGTTCACCCCGCCGGGAATCAAACCCAGGTGCACACGCTTCTCTGTCCAAATCACTGCCAACTGAGCTACGGAGCAGTTAAATAAGAAGATGATAAAAATGTATGAAATGTATAATTGTTTGTATTTTATTTATTAAAAAAAAACCACGGAAATAGTTTTATCGTCACGAAATGGTTGCTTCCAACTTGTAGCCAGTTTTATTGGCCATGTGAAACCACATCATTCACGAAAGCACCCACGGCCCAGTGGGCAAGAAACATCAGCCAGTCAGAATGCGAATTAACATTTTTGCCCGTCCGTTCCTGCATCGAATGACCCACTGTGCGTGGACTTTCTTTTTTTCTACTTATCAACACGGTGGCTATGGCAGTTTGTTTTGATGATACCTATATGTATTTGAGATTTTGACACAATCTTGCCTTTACTTTTTTTTCTAAGAACGGGGAGAAGTGCCTACGCCTTTATCGTCACTCGGGGGAGCGACGACGGGTGGACGGGGGTGGGACTCGCACCCAATAAAACCCCCCCGGTGACCGTCTCGGCAATTTTTTGGAAGGATATTTCGGCCGGGAATCATTGATGATCGGCGTCCGGTGAATATCCGGAGGATTACGCTAGGTATTGTAACCTGAATCATACTTTGTTAATCAATAGTATAAAATATATATATATATATATACATAGTATAAAACAAAGTCGCTTTCCGCGTCTGTCCCTATGTATGCTTATATCTTTAAAACTATCCAACGGATTTTGATGCGGTTTTTTGTAATCCATAGAGTGATCCCAGATGAAGGTTTATAAGTATAATACATGAGCAACATAGCAATAGGTTAGGCGGTACGAAGTTCGCCGGGTCGACTAGTATAATTATAATATCCAATCACACTCAGAGCCCCTAACTAGCTAGAACCTGTATCTAGGGTGCCCGAACCACATACAAAGACATACAACACACTCAGACTCAGGAAACTAACATCGAGATCTATTATAACATCGTTTGCTCCCGCCAGAAATCGAACCCAGACTTCAGAAGTCACAGGTCTACATCACTGCCAACTAAACTACGGAAGGTGGTCAATATAACTGACTTATGAAAAACAGAAATGAATTAATATCACAGAATGTGTGTGAATATGACGACCCACCGAACACCCAGAAATTTATAGGCAACAATAAACAATACAACAAAGTAACTATTATTACATTTTATTTAATAAAATCTCAACTTTTCTAAGTATCAATAAAAAGCAAATTTTATGTCTTGCATTTTTATTGAATATGGAGTTTACATCGAGTTGAAACGCTGTAAGTAAGTTTTATGAGAATATCTATCTACATACACTGTAGATCTATTTTTAACACGATGTAGGTACATAATAATTTATTTTGCTACAGAAATTTATTTCAGACAACCAAGTAAATTGCTGAATATGAGATAATATGATGAGCCAAATCACAACTTGAATTTTTTTACCGAGTTTTCAGATAAGTATAAACTACTAGTCTCTAACTAATCAATGAGCATATTCTCCATATATTTTTTTACTAAACTACACCAAGCCATAACCATAACATGAAGATTTATGAAACTCGCAAAAATGCTAATGTAAAAATTGCATAAAACAGACGCCATAATAGCAGTTTTTATGGAAAAAGTCTTTCGAAGAATCGTAAATAAAAGAAACATATTGCGTTATAACGATGATGGCTTTTTAATGGCTCTACAATAGTGCCATAGTGGCATCTGTTGACTGAAATACGTTTTTTGTAAGTAATATTTTTCTATTTTTTTTCTTCTTCTAAGAACACGTGGCAAGGTAGATCTGATGCCCTTGTTTCGTAACTGTGAAAGGAAGCTACCCTTCAACCCTCGCTAAAAATATATTTTCCAAAGAATTATCTAAGGTAGATCTTTAGAATTACTTAGAATAAGATATTTATTTACCAACCGGATTACTAAAATATTGAATTCTGTATATTATAGAATGTATTTAAAGCCATTGGTGATGTTGAAAGACAAAAATCTTTCAGCGTTCTGAAAAGGGAAAGGAGAACACAGATGATCGCTCAAGATCAAGACCGTGAAGATAAGGCAGAAGTATCAAACAGTGTTTTAGTTTTAGTAGATTTAATTTTAGAATAAAACTTTTTTAGGCAATTTTTTTTTTCTATTCAACTTGTTTTTTACTAAGAAACGACTGGTTTTGGACAGGATAGGACGTTGCCAATATCTGAACTCAAATCGCTGGGTAAATGAAGTCACTGAATGGGTCTCGCCTGGATACGCCAGGAGACGACATGGAGTCGTGAAGTTGAACCAGCTCAAACAGATCTCCCACGGCCCCCTTGCTAACAGCCGAGAAGGACACCGGAGAGGTTTTAGTGGGTGCGAGCGAACCCCACATAACTCGGCGGATCCCCTCGGAGCCGCAGGGTTCTCGTCAGGAGTTTCCCGGCCTTATAAACGTAGATTTTAAGCTTACTTACAATTTATGGAATTTTATGTTCTGAATAAAATTAAAAAATACTAAGCATGATTATCTAGTGTCATACTGTGCTACATTTTTGATAATTGCCTTGGTTTAAAAGTTTTTTTTTTTTTTGCTAATGGCGCTAGCATCGCTATAAACTGGCTCTTAAGAATGTTTTTCATGGCCATACTGTGCCTTGTCGGGACCATAAATCAGGATGTCCCCAAACTGTCCTACAGTACAATTGCAAAGGGTTTAGGAGACAGTTAACCTCCAGAGAAAAGTCGAGAGACCCATCTCAATTCACAGAAAAGCCACAGAACTAAAGCCCTTTTTATTCCATCCTAATGAATACAATAGATTTTTTTTTTTATTATTTTAGCTTAACTTTGAAAAGAGTACTTTTAAAGATATTTTGGAATTCTGTTTAATTTTTTTAAAGTTAGTTAATCTAGAGAATAGATTCTTCTTAAATTTGTCTCGGAAGTGTACTGATACACCGCAAGTAACACAGTTTTAACTAGGACACGGGAGTAGGTTCTTTTCTTATGCAAAAATTTTACATTACTGGTCTTAGATGGGCTTACTAGTCAAGTATGTCTTTCAATTATTCTTTCTCAATTCTTCCGTTATAAAAAATTGTATTATTCCACTTCTTTCAGTAAGATAATAAAAGTTCACTCTACAATGTAACGAGAAAAACTGAACCAGTATACAATAAACACACGTCGACCCTTATAATTAGATTGCCTTACGTGACAGCCAGTTATGTCCTCAGTGGACTACCCTATTATTTCAGTCGATTTATCCAGACCCTATTTTCCAGCAGTCTAGCAAGTATGACAAAATATAAGAAAAGCCGTTACACGCAGAAAAGTTTCTGGAGCCAAATCGTTCTATTGGTCTTTTGTCGCAATGTTTCTCGCGCTTGAGAGGCTTGAATTAGCCTTTTGGGGGCTTGGGATTGCCGTGTGATTGATGGGGTATAGAATACCACCACCCCATCTTTTCCCATGGATGTCGTAACAGATGGTCAGTAATAGAACAGCCGAAGGACGGGCAAAAGTTTGGCTTTCTTCGCTAAAAATCTTAAAGAGCCATTCAGCGATCGCCAATCCAGGCGGGTTGGCGATCAAGCGTGGTAGTTATTAGAAAAAAAAAAAAATTAGAACCCCCATTAAAGTCCTTGTGACGATCTGAATATGAAGTGGAGGCCTATGTCCAGTAGTGGACGACTCTCGTCTGAGATGAGAAAGTTAAGTAAAAATATTTTCTATTAGCTAATTGTTAATATTCTCCTTTGATAAACTCTGAGCTTCTTAACGTTAAATAACTTGAGACACTCAATTTATGCGAGTGAATTATGGTTAAGTAAGTGTTTCGTTAAATTAGAAGTACTGCTTAGATTACTGATATAGGTATAATAGGTGTGAAATACCGCAGCTTTAACCGCCACTTAAACTGTGCCTAATTCAAATGCATTTTCTCAAGGGAACGCACCTACGTAAATTAAAAAAAAATGTATTATTAATATACCGTAGTTCAATTGGTAGTGATTATGATTTAACTTCGGAGGTCCGAATTGAAACCCTGGTGGGAGCGAACCATTTGTTATAATGGACATTGAAGTTTGTTTTCCGAGTCTGTGAGTGTTTTTATGTCTTTGTTCGTATCTGTGTTTCGCGCAACCTAAGGAGAAACAGGTTCTTCCTAGTTTCGGGGCTCTGAGTGGAATACTTCATTATTATTATAAAGCCTCCTAGCGTGGGGCTAGTATCGTAAGATTTGAAAGCCTCTCTATCAAGCCAAAGAGTTAAATATTAAAAACATAACCAAAAACAAAAGAGAAATTTAAATCCCACGGAAGTGATAGTATGAACAGCTGATCCGAAAACCTGTTTCATTCCATTACTATCTACAACTAGTTCTTAAATTGTAGGCTACCTAACACTTAAGGTTTGAGCTAGACGTCTAACTGCAATTAAATGCCGGTAGTAAAGGCTTTTACGATTGGAATAGGATATAGCTTTAGTGCAAGCAATGTGTCTACATAGTCACTTTGATTTGACACGTAAAATGTATTTTGTAAAATATATTTAAAAAGAGATTTAGATATTTCAAGATTTAAATAATATCGTACTGCTATTTGTGTATTATCCTTCTTTTTATTTTTTACGTTGTAGCGGTGAGTTCTTCCGGACCCTTAAACTTAAAACCGATCACTCGGTCTATATTTTGTAAAGATTTCAAGTTAACGTTGAAAAAAGTAATAAAATAATAGAGTCCCTCGCAAATTTTTGCGAGAAGATGAGTTGCGAGTTGACAACTCACTCTTTTTTACTTGTTGCCAACTTTTAACAAACGAGTAGGCATTTTTTATTAATTTGTGCCAAATAACGTTAAAATTTACATTCAAAATATAAATACGCAAATAAATACCCATCGTGTTTGTTTATTGGGAATATTCACGGTAACTTTCCCATTTTCGGAAATTTCCCCGGTGCAATCCTATCTCTAGGCCGGGCATATAAAACAGCCCGGTTTGTGGTTTTTAATGTATTTTGAGATTTTAATTGACGAATTTTGATAAATGTCAACTTAATATAAAATGCAAAAACGATAAACTGAATTGACAAAGATTTGGGAAGATTAAACATTTTCTTACCGTGAAAATTTACTTCATTCATTCATTTAAAAGTGAGAGCAAAAGCCAAGCGTGAGTGTGGTAAATAATCTTATCTTATAATGCGCCCATTACCCTTTTAAATGCAGAGGGCAGAGCCGTGATCTAACCAAAAGAAAGTTGAGAGATGAGCGACCACTGATTTACATGTCTAACTTGTGGAAGCTATGACCTGAGTAAGAGTAGTTTGTTTATATTTAACACACTTTTTAGGGTCTCTCAGACCGAGAGTATCATCATAACAAACAAACGGTAGACTTCCAGTGCTGGACATAGGCCTCTAACAGATTGCCTCAAGGACAAATATTATTGTGGAGGCAATTTTCCGTATAATCGCTAACTTTGGATGATGGGTTAGCGATCGCAGTATGACTTAAGTATTTCAACGAAGAATCCCTTTCTTTGTTTTTTTCCCGTAGTCGCCTTTCACGACACCTACGGGAGGAAAATGGGCTGGTGGTATAATCTGCAACTTATTAGATTTATTACCGTTTTAGAAAACCCGTGGATGGAGTGAACTGCATATTTCGTAATTATTTGTTTGAGAAAGGTTTTAGAAAACACATCAAAAAGAAGGAAGTGATTTACATAATAAAGCTAATGGGAGATCATTTCTCTTCATTATCAGAGAAAACTTAAAAAAAAACGTAAAACTTTTCCTAAAAGTCATGCTTCTACGCTGACCTTGGCAAAAAGGGTCAGGTCAAGAATGATTTGAGGTTTCCTAAACTCGTAAACGTTAAAGTTAAAACCGCAGAATCATTATACAAATGGTTTAAGGAAAGTGATACCTATAGTTTCTTAAACCCTCTGTTATGATTTATTGCATTAGTCGTCTTGAAACTAAAAGCTGTGGAATTTTGTTGTTTTTTGTCGAAACACAAGTTTGAGAAAGATTTTATCTGATAGAAAATGTTTTGAAAGAAAGTTGTTCAATCGTAAAGTTAGAACACGAAGAAGATAATATCTCAAATAGGTAGTTTTGACTCTTCGTGTTAGACATTGTTTTTCGTCGGCATGAGTTTAACTTTTTTTTAATTTGATTATGTGGCGATGCAGGTCTTTGAAAAGGCCAGTATCAGTGCGACCTTTGCAGATCTATTGTGATCGCCACTGTTTTTTGGATTTCAGCTTCAAGGTCTGTTGCTTTTAAAAATAAATAGGATATCCTTAGAACTGATAGACTTTATCAAACTCAACCCCCATGAGATCTTTAAGGTGTAAAAAGTGTTTTTCAGGATGGTTCATGTTCTCCTGTAGAAAAAGTCTAAAAGTGAGGATTATTTATGGTTTCTTTTTTGTTACTACTGTTTTAATAAATTAAGGTTTTCAATATTAACGATTTAAAAGATAAAAAGAAACTGCTTGTTTTGATGCTGTTATCGCTATAAAACTAACATCATTAAGGCAGAAACATAAGCCGTTTGAGAACAACACATAAAAGCCAAAGTTTATGATTTGACCTAAAACTTAAGCATCGAAAGAAGATACCAATGAAATGATCAGGATTATACCCAGTGAAGAACAAACTAGTTCTACAAGGGAAACTAAATATGGTAAACGAGTAGTAGAACGACTTGTGGAACTCTGTGACCTGAATAGCCAATGCAGGAACTGGACAATTAAAATGATGATAAACACCTACTGATGGTTTCCTTAATCGTTCGTTACTTAGAAGAGAATAAAAGTTCATTGGGTCACATTTCTGGGGTAACTGGTTTAGCAACTTAAGTTGAATGTTTTTTGAACGATATTCTGAAACATTAAGTTCAATATGTTACTACATTTGTACTTAAATAATAATTGTTTAAAACAGAGTTGACACTGGAATGAATTGATGAACTCATTAACCCTAAAACAACTGCAATTTAACTCTTAATACACCTCTGTTATTGCAAGTTTCTAATAGCATTTCAATTGAAATCGTATGTAATTAATTGAAAGACGAATCAGTTTGAAGCGATTTCCAAATGGTTTGCAATGAAAATACATGCAGCGTCCTCAGCAAATAGAAAAGCGAACGAAGTGCGAATAGTAAACACGATCGTTACAATGAAAGTTAAGCCTAAGTAAGGCGTTTAAATAGACACTATAAAAACAAAAAGACATTTGATAGCACGCTAAAAAGTAATTAACCCAAAACCAAAACAAACAGATGAGAACACTCACATCATAAAAAATCCAAAAAAATCCATGACAGCTCTCTAAAAATCCGTGTTTGTTGCGAAAGAGAAATCTAAACCGATCACTGAACACCACACATTAGATTTGACACACATGGACCACAAAGTTGTTTTTTTTTTTAAATATCAAATGCTCCTGCACTTAAGATCCGGCCAAGGTAAGGCTGCTTGCGCACTGTCACGCACGGCCAAGTCCGAGCCACACGTTCATTCACCCCCACCAGCAAAGGTCGGGCTAGATCCAGTCTGACCACTTTCTTAGTTACCGAAATCAAGGAACCAACGTATCTGCCCCCAACACATGTTTTCTTCGTGACATTTACTGGGTAAGTGGCTGAGCGTCTTTCTCTGTCTTCTGATCCAGCGCCGGTAAAAGTTGGCATTCCACGCGTTTTACATTAAACAGTATCTCTTTTCCTGTCTTTTGTCATGGCTTAGAAGAGGATGGCAGATTTCCGCGTTTTTGCTACAATAAGTGACAGGTTAACGCACCTTGTTGAATGGTATGAACTATTAAGTTTCGTTATTACAGCAACCGATTGACCGTGCAAACGGTAACGGCATTGATATAACCTTTATTATTAAAGTAAGTACATTTCCTCAATTTTGATTAGATATGAATATCATCAGTTAAGGGATAATTAGACGTTTGTTAGACACGAAATTATGGTTTCACTTTTATGGAGATCGGATCGAAATGATAGGGCTCATTGAAAAGAAACACAAATTGATGGCTTGGTTTGGCCTTTGTAGGTCAAAGAACGTTTTGATTAAAGGAACTTTCAACGCTAATTGATTTGATCAAAACTTTCTGAAGTAATTTTGACGTAACATTGAAATATTCTCTCACCTCTAATAGTTTTATTATAAGTTTGTTTCTTATTGATTTAAATAATACTCATGAAACCAATTGAAGAGACGATGGAGACGCTCTTGAACATGTTTTTAAAGAAGTTGTTTGTAATCTACCTGGGCCCTTAGTCTCATTGCGCAAAACGTAACTATCGAATAAAAGAAGAGTAGAAACAGTACGTTAATCGCAAGAAAATACACATTTGGTAGTCTCGTAATCAATTTTGCTATAACTATAGCAGTAGTATCGCAACAGATTGGAATTGACCAAAAAGGGTAGTCTGCTCCATAATAAGATAATGTTATGATTACGTTCGACTGACATTATATATGTCAATAATGATTGATATTAAGTGACAGTTGCACTACGCCTGTTCCAATTTCGTCTAATAAAACAGGATTCACTATTTAGGTAAAAAAACCCAGATTATTGTATAGCTTGCTATTCATATTCTATTGATATACTATAATGATCGATCAAAGTTACCAGACTCGCAATTTTTGACCCCATCGTAGTAGAGTAATAGTAGAATAATAATAGAATAGAAGTTTAATCGTAAGTTTAAGAGACTAGAGTCCCTGGTCATTCAGTCAGAGGCCTTACCTACTTCGATAACTACAGTCACATACAGTCACGGTTCGAAACTAGCGCCACTTCCGATTAATAATTAATATCTTCTAAACCATGGGCGAAAATATGCGTCTTTGACTCCCTAGATAATCTTGCTTAGAGTTTTTAACTTGGCCCTGTTGTGTAGATTTTAGGTTCCAAATCTAAGAAAACCCCCGTTTGTTGCCTAAAGTGGCCATTTTAGCTTCTTAAAATAATATTTCTTAATTAATTATCCTAAAAGGTACACAACATGGCCTTAAAAAATCTAAGCAAGGTTATCTAGGTAGTCAAAGACGCCTATTTTTGATTTTGGGCATGGTGTAGAAGATATTTATTATTTATCGAAGTGGCGCTAGTTTCACACCTTTACGCCTCATAAAGTGTATTATAAACTTTTCTACCGGAGTTACCTATCTAAAATTACAAAACAAGGTGACCTATTTTTAGGGGGTGGAATCACCGACATTTTCACAGCTTTACTACGAAGCGGGGTTGAATTTTCTTTAAACATGCAAACCAAGTCTTCAGCCTCATTAAACAAAGAAATATGAGGCAGCAAATAAAATTAGGTACCATACAGCCTTCACAAGCGAAACAAACTCTACATTGTTAACACACATTTTATCTTTTATCATAATGAGCCTATTTGATGACGTCATTATTTTAAGAACAAGTTACAAAAGAAAGTGCCAAGCCAAATTTACTTGAGTATGTGAGTGAGACAGACGGACGACCAAAAGTTTTGACTTTCACTGTCGCCTTAATATTATGTGTAACAGTTTATTTTGCTTCGTTGACGTATTGTTGCAGAATTACTAGAAGGAGATGTTGTAATATTACTTACTGGGCCGGTGAAATTCGTATCGCCCTACAATTTTATATGGAAAAATTAAACGTTGTTTTTTAAATATTTTTAAATATTCTTGCACCGTTTATAATTTCCCTGGACTACAACAAACACTTAAAACCAATACTAGCCGTTCTGGAGTTTTAGCGAGGCAAACGAACATAAATTGTTTTTTTACATAGATATGATGGATGAAGCTTATTCACCGAATACTAGCACTGATAGCGAAAAAAATAAGTATGACAAGAGATAATCTTGCTTAGTATTTTTTAGCTCGATACATAAATGTATTTGAAATCGTCACCAAAGTCATAAGACGCTGAAAATTGTTAACTTTGTTGAATAAATAACTAATCGTGGTACCTAATGTAGTAAAGTTTCATCTTTGTCATTATACCATTATAGTCATAAAATTCACTTATCGGTTAAGAAAACTTCTATAGATATAAAATTATATACACAAAAGGTGCAAATTAAATAAGTACTCATACATACTTTTTTTTCTATAACATTTTAGCGTATATGTGCTAAAAGTTAGCAAATACATTCACTGGGGAAATTTAGTAAAGTATTATTTGTATGGCATCGATTTCAAAAACGGATGCGCCGTCGACCTTGCCTAAGACACGGGAAGTAAAACTGGTAGTTTGACTACTACTACCATTTTAACTTACCTACCTATTTCAGTAAGCACCTGTAAGTGAGTTAGGTAACTTTCCTTTTTGATTTTAAATTCATTGTCGTTTCACGTATGTGGCGATTGACATATGGGTGACAAGGTGCCAGGTGACTTATCAGAACAATATAAACCTAAGGCCGCATTTATAGGCACGCGGGGCGTGCTGCGATTAAATCAAACGTTTATCAATGTACTAGCGGTTTTTCCCGCGCAGATTACTCATAAACACGAAAATCCCGTTTTTCCCGTTCCCGTGGGAGTTTCGGGAAATCCCTTCTTAGTGCTCACCTACACTCCCCAAGGAACCCACATGCCAATTTTCAGCTTTCTACGCCCAGTAGTTTCGGCTCTGCGTTGTCTGTCAGTCAGTCAGTCAGTCAGTCAGTCAGTCAGTCAGTAACGGAAGAGTTTTATATATATTGATGAGACCGTTTAAGGAGACGGCGGGCGCCGACGCGTGCACTGCCGCGGGCACCGCCGCGTGTTCAACGTTTCAAGAACGAAACATAGGCCTATGTTCGATATCGTATGAAGAGACGCGTCGGCGCCCGCGGTGGCACCCGCGGCGGCGCCCGAACGACGCCCCGCGCAACGCGCCGCGTCATCGTAAATGAGGCCTTAGGACTACCTCAAAGAAAAAACTATTGGTACCTAATAATAAGGCTTTAGTAGTAGTATTCTAAAATAGGTAACCTTCAATACTAAGTCCCTTCCACTTTCCACTGTCTGCCTGTCGCTATATATGCCTAAATATTTGAAACTATGCAACGGATTTTGATGCGGTATTATTTAATACATAGTTACAATGTTTATATACATGCAAATCATAGTAAAAGGTTAGGCGGTACAAAGTTCGCTGGGACGCCTAGTATCTATATACTCAAAACAAGCACTTGAGAAAAATAAACTTCTTTACCTTCCAAAAAAATTTGAGCAGTTTTATGGTTTTATACGATTGGCAACAATTAAAGCCAGTAAGTCAAAGCCATTTTATACAGGTATTCTAGCGCCAATCTCGATGAAAAAAACATATCTTCTAAACTAAGGCAAATTTCAAAAGCTTACTTAGTGTATTATATTTTCGAGAATGGCGCTAGCATTACTGTAAACTGGCTCTTAAATATAGAGCTACAAACAATGCCTTAAACCCTTAAACTAAACGCAATGTCTGCTAATAAAATACTAGTAATTCATTAATCTTATTTTAGGTCTGTTATAAGAAGATTTCCATTGATTTGTTTGGCTAAGTGGCTTTAAGAGCATTAATCAAATAAATCCTGACGCTATATCGTGTCCATCTTGAAGGGTCATTCACCATTCACCTCGAGCTTAGATAGAGCTCTGCTCTGGTCATCCAAATAATCCGATGTGATGTGGTGGCTAGGTCAATTCGCGGGTCAATGCATTTACAACTTTATTAGTGAAGGAATAAAGCTTAATTCAACTCAGAGATTAGTTTCGAGTGTCAGTTAACATACAATAGCTGAAGTAAATCTGGAATTTTAAAACTGAATATTTAGAAATTTAAATTAGCTATGAATTTAGGCGTTTTGCTTTGCTCTGCTCACGCTTTAACTTTCTTTTTAGAAAAGTTTTTTGTAAAAACTATTGTTTTAAAAATTTACTTAGGCTAAAACACAATACAAGAAAAAGTCTTAATTGTTTATTTACAAAAAAAACAACCAACTCAGTAAGTCAGTGTTTTGTTTTAATACAAATATTTCTGTAACACTTTTTAGTTCAATAATATTTTTATTTTATTTTAACTAGTACATAAACTAATGCCCGTAATCTAACTCGGTTGAAAGCTTCACTAGTTTAATCTGCATCTGTCACTTTCTTTCTCATATAAACAGAAAGCGTCAGCTGCAGCTTAAACCAAAAACACAGTCTAAAACAAGTTGGATATTACGGGCCTTAGATTGGCTAGCGCAAAAATCGTATTCCAAAAAATGAGCTACTGAACATCTCGAGGTCATTTGATACGTAGAGCCCCCGTTCTAGGCACCCACCTTTGACCCACCCAGACCCTAATTACTCATTGGGAGACTTATTCTTACGCCCATGATTACCTTTCCTACAAAAATCATCATCATTACAACCGATAGACGTCCACAGCTGGACAAAGGCCTCCCCCACAGATTGCAACAAGGATAGTTGTTGTGGTTGTTGTTGTGGCCCCACGCTTGGCAGGCGGGTTGGTGATTGAATTCTAGCGATTCAAACGAAAACAATTTTGTCAATAGTCAAAAAATATTTATTCAGGATACAATATCACTTATTGAAAGTAAATAAGACTTTAAGAATTTAATCTAATTGGTATTGATTGATACCTTATTTGTTAAAGTATTCGTCAGGCACACAAATGTTTGCCTTGCCTTACGACAATAGTCACCTGGAGACGGCCCCAAAGAAGCCCTCCTCTGTCAAATGATTCTTTTCCCTTTCGCAATGATTTCCTTTGGCTGTTCTCTTTGTCGCCTTTTACGACACCCATGGGAGGTAATGAGGTGGTGCTATGCTAATGCCACCTCTGCAGTCTACACGGCCAGTATTTTTTTCTGCCTCCACACAGCCAATAGAATGACTGCTCCGTAGCTCAGTTGGCAGTGATGTGGACTGAGTAAGCGTGTGCACCTGGGTTCAATTCCCGGGCAGGACGAATATTGAAATGATAAATTTCGATGTTTGTTTCCGGTCTGGGTGTAATGTTCGTCTCTGTGAGTGTTTCGGGTACCCTAGATATACAGGTTCTT
Organism: Euspilapteryx auroguttella; assembly: GCA_951802225.1. Classification (NCBI taxonomy): domain Eukaryota; kingdom Metazoa; phylum Arthropoda; class Insecta; order Lepidoptera; family Gracillariidae; genus Euspilapteryx; species Euspilapteryx auroguttella. The sequence goes on along the minus strand of OX637663.1, from coordinate 2,952,861 downwards.
CCTAGTTAGGGGCTCTTAATGTGATGTGTTATTATTTAACCTACCAATAAAAAAAATAAAATTGAGTAGAACCATTATAAGGCATCGTTGGACCATAAGGTCATCACATAAAGTTTCACCTAAGGGATACCGGATTTGGTGAAAGCATTTTAATCATTTTTTTTAGAATGTAAGGTTATTTTTTAATTATTTGTTGTGTTTATAGATACTATCTTTTAGATTTTTTAATTATGTATATTTTTTCTCTATCAATCAAGTTTTTTTTAGTGTAGGTTAAGAGTACGGTATATTAATAGTTTTAAATAGCGGGATATTCCGCCTCTTTAATATACTAAGGCCGTGCTTTTTTTAACTTATGTAAAGGTTTATATTTATTGTGTTGTTTGTACAAGAGATCATTCAACCGTCGTCATTGTTTTAATTAGGATAGACTGTTCTTGAAAATCTCGATACAAATTATTTAGAAATAATAATAGGACCTCCTCAGAAAACCACTCGCGACCAAACAACAAAGCGGGTATTTTATCGTGAAAAGCTTTTGTCTGAGAGAGATGCTACTAGTGCTGCTAAAATATCGATAATAATGAGATCATTAAAATATTAACAACTCACTAAATTAAGACTATTATAAGAAGTTATTCCACAAAATAAGTAGGATAACATAAGAATTTTGTATGTATGAAGTACATATTTTTATGTTACGTTGACTGAGACTTCGGGTTCAATTCTCGGCGGAAGTGAACATAGTTATGATGGATATCAATGTTGGTTTTCTTTCTCATTTGGGCATCCTAGATAAAGGTAGCCTAGTTTTGCGTGTAATGCGATAATAACACTTAAATTTTAAAGGCAAAAGCTTGTGTGTATGTTTGTTACTTCTTCACGTCTAAACTGCGGGAGCAATTTCAATTAAATTGAGTTTGGAGTTAGCTGACACCCTGGATTAACACATAGGCTACTTTTTACTGCAGTAATAATTTGTAGGTGACACTGCGGGCATAGCTAGTATTACTTATATATATGTTAAAAAAAAATAACCCCTTTAGCTGTAGGTTAAAAATGTATCAATACTTTTGAAACTATAGATATTGGCATCACTAGCAGCCGCAGGCGACGTGCTGTTTCAATGCAACTATGGCTGAAATGTTATTATTTGTCTCCGTCACTGAGAGAAATAAGATAAAGAGACACTGAAAAATTTAAAATCTTAGTTTTTCACACTCCACATTATGTAGTTTACACACAAATCACACAATATCTATTTGTAATATAGAGTCATGGCTCAAAAACCTTTAACACAAGTATGTTTTCCACTGCTGGGCAAAAGCCTCTTTAGAAGAAGTGGTACAGAAAAATCCGAAAAATCTATTTACGATTTATGTAACTCTTATAATTGTCACAGTGCCTGTGTCTGTGAGCCATACCGTAGGCTTAAGCTAAGCACAATCAAAAAACTTTGTTACTACAATAAAAACTACAAGATTAACGACTCGGAACGTGATGAAAATATAAGAACGAAATTGCTTTTGATATTTTTTTATGCTTTTCTGGTCTAATCAGAAAAAATCTGAGAAGATTATCAAACATTATTGTATCTTAACTTTACAGATAATATACTTTTTTTCTCGCAATTGTATTAGCTATATAGGCTGGCCAGCCAGGCCACAGGCTTCGTGTTTATTATAGCGTGAAGGCTACTCCCATTCCTGAAGATTAGAGCGGTCACTTATGACTTCTCGTGCCTGTTCAACTAGAATGGAATCTCGAACTCAAGACCTCTCTTCATTTTAACATCGGATTTAGGTAACCATTAAAACCATTAATGGTTTGTTGTTGCTACCATTTCCTTGCAATTAAGTGGTTCATTTGATCTTAGAGTCAAGTCAAATCACTTGGGACTATGGGATAATGGACGTGTATACATTTCAAGTGAAAACACAAAAAAAATTGCGGTTTCTTACTTCTGAATTTCATCGTCTCTGCTAGCTAATGCACATTTTCTTACGTACCACATTTAAATCAAAGTTGTTACATCACTTAAAATTCAAGAACGATGAAAGCGATTTGATAATTGCAGTTTCTTTGGTTTCCTCTCTGTCTGGCACAGCAAAATAAGGAAAAGAAGAAACAACATTCCAAAATTCATTTTCTCATACGATTTGAGGCCGCCATCTTAAGTATTTAGACAGCTCTACATCAAACAATGTAAAAAGTGTAAATTTTGAGCTTTTTTTGGGTTACATAACCGAAATTCGGTAGATAGGTTAGCATGTTTTTTTTTTTAATAAGAACTAGCTAAGTTGATTGATTGCAATTAAGTGTCTATCTGTCTGCCTGTCTACTTACTTGGTGCCCAAAGGTTAAAGATTTAGAAACTTCGATAATGCACTTGTCCAAAGAGCATTTTTCGAAAATGACGGACTTAATGATCGTGATGTTAAAAAAATAATATTACTAAAAAAGATAAATAATTATGGATGGAAGGTAATTATGAAAAGAAAAAAAACAAGAAAAATGTTATCTTGGCACAATCACACGAATTCTAATGTTTTAGGGAAAGTTTTTAAAAGCTGAATACAAATTGCGAAGACAAAAAAAAACGGAATGAAAAGATTATTGTGGTTAATGAGTTCTCATCATAAAAATATTTACAATGTTTTTTGCAGAAGCTCCAGAGTAAATATTACCTAACGTAAGAATACGGTAACGGCGGTACGAAGTTTGCCGGGTCGACTAGTTCATTATAATAATAAATTTGTAGAGTTTGGTGACCTTTTCCTTCAATTTTCTGTGTAGTAAATTTGCGAAAGGGAATCGAAAACATGCCGTTTTGGGGCGGTTCTTAATAATAATTATAGTAAAGCAACGACATAACACTTAGAGCCCCTAACTAGGAAGAACCTGTATCTAGGGTGCCCGAAACATAAAAAGAGACGAGCATTACACTCAGACCGGGAAACAATCATTAATATACATCACAACATTGCTGGGTTTGCCGGGAATCGAACCCAGTGTCGTCTCAGTCTACATGACTGCCAACTGAGTTATGGAGCAGTCGCATAAGGATCTACATCGTCATGATCATTTGTTTTGATGAATATCGATGTTTGTTCCGGTCTGGGTGTAATGTTTGTCACTGTATACGTTTCGGGTATCCTAGATACAGGTTCTTCCTAGCTAGGGACGTTGAGTGTGATGCTTTATTTAATTATTATTATATCGTTAAAACCACCAAGATTTTATCAAATAAGATTAAGTATCATCTGTTACACCTAGTATAGGTAGTAATTTGTAGGTAAATAAACTTACTAGCTATAAAATCTTCTAATCAAAAAAAAACTCTTCCGTTACTGACTGACTGACAGAAAACGCAAAGCCGAAACTACTGGGCGTAGAAAGCTGAAAATTGGCACGTGGGTTTTGTAACGATCCTTCCTATATCGTACAGTTTTTAGCTTTATTAAATTTAAAAATTATATATTTTATACTTTTAGATGGATTCGTCGACAGATCCCTAGAAACGGCTACCGCGTCTCGGCGAGCGCGCGGAGATTGTGTTTTGTTTTCCTTTGATTTGACATAAATACAGCTATATATATGTACTCGCACCTTCGGACGATGCGAGGGAGTGTTGTGGCCGGCCCGGCACTCGCTTCATCAAAGTAGTTAGATGGGGAATGTATAGTTAAATACATAACCGAACACTTTACACTGGTCACAAAATTGGATAGCGGTGATTATTTTGATTTGAAAGATTACTTGAGTAATCATATTCTTTGAGATCTATTCGCTGCAGTCTATTTAGTGTACCAAACTCGAACGAAGGATTGCACGATTACTACTCTTGTGTCTTGATTGCCTTTCACGATGTTAATCAATTATTGTAAATCGTAGATTGTGCGAAATGGATGCTTGTTGTGGGAAAGTCTAATCCTCTATTATCACACTTAATAATCTCAAGTTTGCCGATATCAATGCGTGGTGGCTTACATATGTAATGCGGAATTGCTAAGACAAAGGATATAAGTAAAGAACCAACAGTTCAAGACAAGACTTCATGATTGTTGGCATGAAGATCAGACGAGCAAACTAAAATCTCACATCAAACTTGACAATGCATTACGATGCATGAGATAGCTAGATGATGAGAATATAAAGAACCAAGAGTTCTAGACAAGATCCCATGATCGGTGGCATGGAGATCAAATGAACAACTTAGTAAAGCTCATATCAAACTTGGCGATGCACTACGGTGTACGATTAGTTGATTAATAAGAAATACCTGTTGAGTAAATAAGGCCCGAATCGTTCTAACCAAATATAAAATATCCTGTCGAAGCTTGACTGCTTACTTTGTTTGTTACTCGTTGGATGACGTATTCTAAAGATTCGTGATAATTCTATTACACTAAACTAACACCACAACCATTATCAGCTGATAGGACTTGAAGAATGTATGTGAGACAGAAAGAATCTGTGTGAGGTAGAATGAATGTATCAGGGGAGGGTCTGTTTTATACAAACTTATATTATATTAAATATATTCACACGATATACACTAAACCGTAAAAACTAACTTCGCGATAAACTAATCCAGGGGCGAGACCTCTTTTCTAACGTTTGATAATATGCGGCTTTAGGCTCGTTTGCGTAAAGAAGCGATCGTCCTGTGTTAGGGGATGAACTTCAGAGGAGCTGTGATTTGATCTAAAGAATTTGCTAATGTTTGGTTTATAAGTGCAATGCTTTGCCTAACGATCTACGGTACTTCAGGAGATGTGCTATCATGGTGGGAGTGATAGTTGAAACCACAAGACATACATTCCTAAGTAAGTTCTAACCAAGAAAAGTGCTGGTACAAGACCAACGGATTGGCAACAGGGTTATTACACCGTAGCTCTCGTTTTGAGAATCTTGCACATAACTTCATGATTATCTTTGTATTAATCTGGCTTAAGCCTTTATCACATGAATCGAAGGTCATCAAAAGTCGACTTTCTTCACACAAACATAAGGTTACACAAAACCTAGTCGGACGGGGCATGGCGAAGGAACTGTCCTACCCGGGGCTAGTTGACAAACACTTCAACCAAAATTTACCTTCCGTAATAATACACTTGACCGCGGTTCCTCTTCTAGGAACAACAGTAGGGTTTTCAATCTTTTAAATCATTCTTTAGAAGGACGATTGCAGTAATGTATTAGGGAACGTCTGTGTAGGATACCTAGGTAGTCGCTTGACGAGGTCGAGCTAGCGCGCGTGTTTAGCGCGCATTTTTTTTAAGAATTTATTTATCAGCGTACAGCTCATTGGCTCGAAATTTTATAAGTCCAAGGCTATTTTCATTATTCTTTAATTTTCGAAGGAGCTTTAGCACTGTAAATTATTTGATTTTAAAACACAACGTATGGAGGGTCCTAACCATTAGTCAGATAGACGATCACGACGAGGCCAAAGATTAATGTTTCGTATTGAAGTAGGGTTAGCTTTGTAGGATATATTTATTTTTATTTTACAAATATTTAGGCAGGAAGGCTAAAATGCTCACAGTTTCTTGGGTAGTGTCGGTGAGCACTAAGAAGGGATTTCCCAAAATTCCCACGGGAACGGGAAAAAACTGAATTTTTGTGTTTATGAGAAATCTGCGCGGGAAAACCCCTGCCCTTCAAACTATACCTGCATTATTCCTTCGATCCAAGTTAATTAACCACACACACGTCACACACTAGCAGCACAATACTGTCTGTAGATCAAAAACCACAAGGCACGGCGATATCACAAACAACTGTCACCCAACTAGCAATAAAGATAGTACCCGACTGCCATGTGGAACCGATATGTGGTGCTACGATGAACACTGTAATAGTTTTCCTACGAAATTATTGCTTGCGAATGTCTAATGAACGAATATGGTCAGTATTGCCGAGCTAGTGATGGGAAAATTACGTTTTTATCGATGTTTTGTTTAGTCGATAGATATTTTATTTGTTTTCTAAAGGGACATTTAGATTATTTGTTCTCAAGATTGCAATGTTGCAAGCAGTGTATCCTATTTGCATAGGATCGTTGTAATTGGCGGGTTTTTGCTCCAAAAAAATATATCCAACTAAGTCGACAACAATTTTTTAGATATGTAACATGTTTATGCAGAGTAATTAGACTTTAAGAAAAGAATAGAATAGGAACACTATATTGCATACAAAACAAAGTAAGATATAAAAGTACATTGTTAAATTAAGGGTGCAGGCAATTAGCAATTATCAGGGAAAGAAAAAAGAATTACTAATTTATGAAAATTTTATTTACAATACTTGCCTTATCAGCATTAAACCGCGACACCTTAAATAATTTAATAAAAAACTAAACTAAACATTATAGCTACTTTCTCGACAACCCGATTACGTTTCCCTTATCGATAAGGAAGGAAATAGTAGCCCAACTCTAAACTGACAAGTGAACGGAAATGTAAAATTGCCCTCCTACAAGTAATTCAAATCGAAAGCCAAAATAATAGGATTGTTTGACAAGTTTCTCCGAGCCTAATGTTGTTATCAAAATAAGAAATTGTTACTAGATTAAGATAGAGAGTGTGGATAAGTGTAGCGTGACCAAAACCAGTAGTTTCTATATGTCACTTTTTGGCAAGTACTGAAAGCACTTCAAGCTACCTGTTTATGTTCATCATTATTATTACAAGCGATAGACGTCCACTGATGGTCATGCCTCCCCCACAGATTGCTACTAGAACAAACAAGCTATCTCCACGTGTTCGCGATCGCAGTATTCGAATGTTTAAATTTTTAACGAAGAATACATAGGGAAGACCTGAAATACAAGCACTGCTTCCCGTCTTTTGGGTCTACCCTTGTCGAATTTTACGACACACGTAAGAGGAGGGGTTAATGTGGTAAACGAAGAACAATTTATTATTAGGAGTCTTTTTTGTGGTTGTCCCACTTTGGTCCAAGGCCTCCCTCCCCTTATTCTATTCCTCAAGTTCTTAAGCGGTCTGCCACCAGTTCTAATTGAGGGTACCCAGCTCGTCGCTCCACCCCTTTTTCGTTTGACCACAGCATAAAAAACAAAGTCCCATCTGCTGTCTGTCGCTATGAACCTATGCTTAATTCTTTAAAACTAAGCAACTGATTTTGATGCGTTATTTTTTAATAGATAGGGTGATTCAAGATGGAGGTTTATATAATACATCCACATCATGGTATTATGTTAAGCGGTACGAAGTTCGCCGGGTCAACTAGTAATATAATAGTTAGTGAAATTTTATGCAAAATAAGCAAATTCAAATGACCATTGCGTGTAGATTGCGTGTTTATAATCTAAAAGGAAATTAACGATTTAATAAATTGTACCACCAAAATAGCTAAATTACTGATAAAGGTCTAGGCTTTCGTGATCACAAAAAGTAAAGCTTAGGAGCTAAGTATATACTCATTTTAAGGCTCGATTCACACGTGTTTGTTACGAAAAGTTAAGAATATAAGTGCCATTATTGTAATGTCATAATATATTCTACTAAAGGCTGCCCCGCGGTTTTTCCCGCGCAGATTTCTCATAAACACAAAATTCCCGTTTTTTCCCGTTTCCGTGGGAATTTCGGGAAATCCCTTCTTAGTGCTAACCGACACTCCCCAAGGAACCTACATGCAAAATTTCAGCCTGCTACGCCCAGTAGTTTCGGCTCTGCGTTGTCTATCAGTCAGTCAGTCAGTAACGGAAGAGTTTTATATATATTGATTAAACTGAATATTTACAAACCTAGTAAAAGTAAGACCACTATCGTATTCGACAACGGTGACCATCAACATCATCATTAGGAATAGAGAAACTCCTAACATCGCCCTTTGAGTGTCTTAAAGGTTTTTGAATAGGACCCAAAGTTAGCGACCGTGCCGCGGTCCCTTATGACATCACTGGCAACACTCATTGTTCGTAGACACTGCACTTAAGGCACTGCACGGTAACTTTGAAAAGAAGATGTAAGTAGCGAAGCTTCTCAAACGCTGCTTATGAGAGTTTGATTCAACGTTCACCCTTCTTCATCCTCCTTCTCGAAATTGGTCTGACCTAATTGGATAGTTTTTCCCAGGTATATAGGTATATTCTGTATCCGTCAAATGCTATACGTGTAGAACTTCAAAATTAACGTGTGTGGATCGGCCTTTATTTCCTAGAACCCTAAGTAGTGCTCAAATCGCTGATTTACTTCAAAAACCTAAATGTTGTATACTTAGGTGAAATTCTGTATTTTTGAGTCACGAACGTAAGATCAGGGTTAATGAAATAGAAAATAGAAATTGCCTAGTTTAGCTTTTATTACAGTAGGTAATTTTTATGTTATGTACAGAATATTTCATCCTAACAATGTATTTCTTTTTTTTTTAAGTTCATGGATTGCATTATAGTGTGTAATATCTACATATTTTTTACACACTTAAGATGGTTAAGTTGATGTGGTGCCTTCTCTTACGCTACTACCGGGAACATCATAACTGAAATTCGCGCTTATCGTATTTTTTTTTACAAAATATGCATTTTTCGACAATCTAGCGAACGAATACGACCACGTGAATATATTTGTTTCGATTTCCACAGATTGCACACAAAACGAACTCTTTGTAACTTTGTTTGACGCCATATTTATCTGTCTGTCGAGCGGTCAGTGTGGCGCTAAGGGGCGTAGCTACTATACCGTTTACTATCTGTATGATATGGCTTCAGTATAAACATACTGATAGAATTTAGTATGCCAGACTGAGCGTAGGTCCTTTCTTACATTATACAAAGATAATACTTGTCATTTAAAGAAAGCATGCTCTCCAATTTCCTTTTCACTGCCACACACGACTGTTTAGTAAAACCCACTGACCTAAACATGGTTTTTAATGAAAGACCCGTGTGTGCTCGACCTTATCGCTGTTTGTTTGCAGGGATCAGAGCATGAAAGTATGGGTATAAAGTGAAATATCTTTTGTTCGTTCTTGTTGGGGGTGTATCCGTTTTGCATTATGATTTGCTTTAGAGCATAGAAGTCGCAAAAACTGTCCTCTTCTGTGCGCGTATTTGGTTGACATGTATGTTGTTGCCTTGATTTAGTATAAGTTTTAGATGATGTTACTGGAATTCATTATGCAAGTGCACCCGGGTTCGATTCCCGGGCGGGGCGAATATTGATATGATGAATATCGATGTTTGTTTCCGGTCTGGGTGTGATGTTTGTCTCTGTATGAGTTTCGGGCACCCTAGATACAGGTTCTTCCTAGTTAGGGGCTCTGAGTGTGATGTGTTACTATTATTATTATTATTAATGTATTCTAATAATGGACATCTTTCGGTTGTGATGATGATGATTTAAGGAAGTTAACTGTCTTGTTTAAGCTTGTTTGACTATTCGATTATATGAAAAGTTTGTACAGCGGGATTAATTGCGCTGGGCATAATAAGTTCGAAAACCGGAAATTAAGGAAAGCCTACACGAGATTTTCTTGTAAAAAATCCCTTTTTATAAAGCTTATTTTGCTTCAGCGATAAAATTAATCACAAGCAATTTTTTTTTTGCCAATTTTCCTCGTAAAAAAGTTTGTTGAAATTGTTTCCCAACGAGACTTTTTATTAAAACGACGCCGGACCTAAAACGTTCTGCCTAAATGGTGAACTTTTAAGGACACAATGTTGACCTCGATTTAAGAGAGCATTGTGTTTCGGAGCCTGACCTTTTGACCTTTTATAACCCTTAAGCACTCCAGGCAGACCAACCCTTAATTTTTAGTGAAATATAACAGAACAAGCTAATACGGCGAACTTCAAACCAACTAACAATTTAGGTCTACAATTCTACATACTACACAATAATATATTATTAATTCATAGCTTTTTATATTCTGTATTTTTTAAATACCTAATTGTATAACTTACAGTGGGCCCCCCGCGGCTTCACTAGCGCACTATCCCTTAAAACATCGAATTCCACATTTTCCCGTAAGAATTTCGGGATAAAAAGTAGCCTTTGTCCTTTATCAGGCTCCAGACTATCCATATACCAAATTTAATTTCAATCGGTTCAGTAGTTTGGTCGTGAAAGCGAGACAGACTGACAGAGTTACTTTCGCATTTATAATTCACATAATACTATGTTCAACAGGGATAATGTATTTTTTTATAATATTAATGTAGTTTAAACATTATACTTTAAGTACCTTCATATAATTTAGGATCTTGTAGGATGTCTGGAAGAAAAATCTTTATCGATTAGGCCGCCAATTCACCTCTTTCTCTCCTTTTCGAAAATGTAGTGTACCAACCTATTTGTATTATTTATTTGTTTTTATTTTATCTAAAATGTACCTTAGTACAATTAGGTATTCTGTGGTTGTACAGAACGTAGGGTAGGTAGATCAAAAGTTTAAAAGTTTCCTTAGAGAAATTTAAAAAACCTCCGAAAAAATAAAATTTTCACTTAAAACAGTATTTATTTAATTATAAGTAAAGTATTAAGTTGTAAAAAGCTATATCTTGGCACAAACATCTAGAAATTAAAAAACGGCTTTCAAATTTTTTAAAATGGTCATACAATGTTGCCCCTTTTGAAGTTCTTGATTTTTGTGTCGCACTGTACAAGTATGCCTTTCTATAAAGTTTTTTTTTAATTATTTGGTATGTTAAGTTTCCGTTACATATACGTATGTAGATAAAAATACTAACAAGAACATGGTAGGGCTATATACGTATATGTATAATACAGATTCTATTTACTAGGGGTAATAATTAGTGCTAAGAGTTATTTATTTTTTTAACTATTAGTAATAATGGAATATTTCAGTCTATATCAGCCTTGTTTATAAACTCCTTGCGCCTGTCCTATTACTTGAACAGCAGGTCCTGCCTTTATCACACCGTCCCGAACTCTGCGTCCAGCTTTTTCCTGAAAAAAAAAAAACAAAATGTTAAGAGCCAGTTTACCGCGATGCTAGCGCCATTCTCGAAAAAAAATTATATCTTTTAAACCAAGGCAAATATCAAAAATGTTGGGCAGCATGACACTAGATAATCTTGCTTAGTATTTTTTGAGCACAGCAAAGTAGTCCTAAGTAAAAATAACAGAAAAAAAAACACAGATTGTTGCCAAAAGTAGCCACTTTAAGCAACACTTTGTAGCTTTCTATGGTCTTTTACCTAAAATCTATACAGAAGTGCCCTAAAAATACTAGGCTACATTATCTAGTGTCATACTGTGCCACATTTTTGATATTTGCCTTAGTTTAGAAGATATTATTTTTTTTCGCGAATGGCGCTAGCATTGCTGTAAACTGGCTCATAATCACAGTCCCCATTTTTTGACAAATTTATATTGAGGCATTACAATAACAACCACAACAATAACACATCATTCTCAGAGCTACTAACTAGGAAGAACCTGTATCTAGGGTGCCCGAAACACACACAGAGACGAACATTACATTTACCGGAAACAAACATCGATATTCATCATTTCTATATTTGCCCCGCCCGGGAATCGAACCCAGGGGCACACGCTTACTCAGTCCACATTACTGCCAACTGAGCCACGGAGCAGTCATTACGAAGTTCCCACGACACAGTATGTAAGTGAAATAATAAATGTTTTTGTAAGCCACAAACTAAATCGTATTATCCCTAAGAAAAAGTTTCACCCAAGTTTCCATAGAGTTACATAGGATTTACAGAAATATGTTATATCGTTTTATCTATGATTTATTACATCTATACCAATATTATAAAGAGGAAAGATTTGTTTGTTTGTTTGTTTGTAACGAATAGGCTCCGGAAATACTGAACCGATTTGAAAAATTCTTTCACTGGTAGGAAGCTACATTAACCCCGAGTGTCATAGGCTATATTATATTTTCAAAAAAATTAGGGATCCTTACCTAAACTTAAATAATGTAACTCAAGGTGCAATATTTTTTTCGTTGTTTACATATTTTGACAGGTGGTTTGTTGTTGTTTGTTTGTTTTTTATTCGGTCATTCTGGGCAGTCAAAAAACATAGTCTATAGAACCAAGTCTTTTGTAGTACATAATCTCACGCCTTTTATTCCCCGAAGGGTTAGGCAGAGGCACCAGATCAAGATCCGGATCCATGTACGTAGTATTGTAGTACTTATCTTATATTCTATGGCGTAACGAAGTAAGCCGGGAAAGCTCGTACTAGATATTTTTACTTTGCAGAGTTTAGGAGTGAACCATAATTTATAGAACCAATAGATTGGGAAAATAGCTTGTTAAGGACACTGTTCGTGAGAAGCGATAGAAAGAGATGCAAGATCCTGAATATCATCAATATAATTATTAAAAAAGAAAGTCAGTGTGTATGTTTGCTTAGATCTGTAAAACTACGCAACAAGTTTCGATGCGGTTTTTTTTAGTATTTAAAGAGGAAGGTCTTTATTATTAATAGTCTACCCGGCGAACATCCTACCGCCCAACCGCAGGATGCGATTTTATTGTATGCTATGTACTGATGACTAAAATACATGCTCAACATTATGTGATTCGACTAGTTCACCGGGTAATATTTATATATTTTTTTTGTAAATTGTAGTGAATCTCTTCTATTTTTTTTTAACAAAATGTATTCGGTGAAACAATTTAATACTTTGTGCTTTATTTTATTATCGACATATTGCTACTATATATGTAGAAAATCCTTTTTACTTATTTTATTGTTTTTTTTTTCTCATTAGACTTCATTACACTGCTAGATTTGCTAGTTCTAGCAATCTTTTCTTTCTCAATTACTGTACTTTTGTAACTTTGTAGTTTCACGGCTTTGTAAGTACCTAGTATTTTTTGCACTTTCTTTTTTTTAGACTATCTATAAACAGATAATACCATTTTATTAATTAATCATACTGCTATTTTCAATACAAAGGAGAGAAATATATTTTCGAGTTTTTTTTTGCAATATATACACAGTTAAGACATATCACAAAAAGCCACATCAGTACATAGGTATTATAAAACAAAGTCGCTTCTCGCGTCTGTCCCTATGTATGCTTATACCTTTAAAACTATGCAAAAGATTTTGATAAGATTTTTTTAATAGATAGAGTGATTCAAGAGGATGGTTTATACATTTGACACAAGCATAACATAGTATTTAAGGTGGTACGAAGTTCGCCGGGACGACTAGTAGAGGGTATGATAAAATTTATGATTATGTATATGTGATTTTCAACATATTTTAAGGCAGTACAAAGTTAGCCTATATGGCCTGTTTTATTACTTCTTCATGTTGCTAAAAAAAGCTATGTTTATATTGTTGACATGCTGGCTTCTGTACCCATTCAGCTATACGGGATAAATTACGGATTCCAAAGAAGAACTCGGTTCGTAGTCTGTAAGTGCGAGGCGAGCAGACTGTACGTAATATGATCAATAAGTGAATCGTGCTCAGAATTTAAAGTAAAAATGTACTACAGACTTTAACTGAACTCTTTAGGTATACAGGTTGTTCGACTGCTCCGTAGCTCAGTTGGCAGTGATGTGGATTGAGACGCGGGTGCACCTGGGTTCGATTCCCGGTGGGGCGAACATTGTAATGATGAATATCGATGTTTGTTTCCCGGTCTGGGTAATGTTTGTCTCTTTTTAAGTTGCGGGCACCCTAGATACAGGTTCTTCCTAGTAAGGGGCTCTGAGTGTGATGTGTTATTGTTATTATTATTGTTTCTGACAAGGCGTATATATATATTCAAGGAGGGATTCAGCTCACCATACCTAACAACATTCCAATGGAGCCCGGTGCTTTGAGATGCATGCGAGAGGACGATTCCAACTCGTAGAGGCCTTTTTATAAGTTTTGAAACCTGATTTATGTTAATTATCTATACCAATATTATATAGAGAAAAGATTTGTTTGTTTGTTTGTAACGAATAGGCTCCGGAAAAATGAACTGATTTGAAAAATTCTTTCACTGGTAGGAAGCTACATTCAGCCCGAGTGTCTTAGGGTATATTAGATTTTCAAAAAAAATTAGGGATCCTTACCTAAACTCAAATAATGTAACCCAAGAAGCAATATTTTTTCCGTTGTTTACATATTTTGACAGGTGGTTTGTTGTTGTTGTTTTTTTTTCGGCCATTCTGGGCAGTCAAAAGAACATAGTGTATAGAGCCAAGTATTTTGTAGTATCTTATATTCTATGGCGTAACGAAGTAAGCAGGTAAAGCTCGTTATAAATATAGATGTCTGTTTCATCATCTTCATAATTTCAGCCGAAAGACGACCACTCACTGTTGGACATAGGCCTACCCCACAGAACGCCACAACGACCGGTTCTGAGCGACCCATATCCTCGAAGAACAGAACAGATGGTCGCTGGGGTCGAAAAGTTCTTGAGTGGTGACCGCAAACCGGAAGAATCAGAGCAGGCAGACTTCCCACAAGGTAGTCAGATGTTTGTTTAAAAATGAATAAAGTAACTTACAAGTTTCTTAAAAGGATTCCACCTTGGTGCCGAAGACACCGAGCTAATCGCCATTACACAAACGAAGACGGAAAACAAAATCTTAATGAAATTCATTATTAGAAGAATAAATTACTTTTTAAATTATTATTATTATTATTTATCTAAAAGTGTTCAAGTGCCAAAGTGAGAATGAATCAAAAAGTTTACGAACCTGCATTTTTATATGCAAATTCTTGTAACAAAAGAATTACCAGTACGAATAAACAAACAAAACTGAACTTTGTCTTGTGAGAGATAAGAGTCATCTGAGGAAATGTTTGTTCTGGAAAAGGGAGTTTCCCGTAGCTTGATGCCTAGTATTGAAGGTTAATGTGTTTTCAGTGGTTTTGGTTGTCATAATTCTTGATATATTAAAAAAAAAAATTAGGTAAGTAGATACTCTTAGATATATGGAAACTTTTTACATATTGGGTTATTATACACGGTCATTATTTTTTAATATTGCGAAAACTTTGCAGGGCTAAGTCTGCATGATATGTGACTCGAACGAATTATAAAAAATAACTGACTTTTGTTTTTTTTTTTTTTTAATTTCAAACAATACCAAAAAAAACTTATTTAAGGCCAGTGGACTCCTTGTTCACCCCCCTGCGCATTGACCTCCACCCGCTGTCCCCCTGACTCGTTTGGCACCAGCTTAGCCACTGTAGGTCATTGCTCTGATGCTACACAACGTTTTTAGTTTTTTTTACAAAAACTTTCGAAATACCTTAAGTGCGCACGTTTCATTATTTTTCAATTTTGTTTTCAGGAATCAGTCCTGTTTAGCTATGCCGACCGGGTTTTATGTTTTCCTCTACGATAAAAAAGTAACCGTGTATAATAAAAATATAAGTATGTAAGATGATAAATTAAAATTAAATAAAATCTGTCCATTAAGTACTGTAAAGTACCTATAAACCCCATTATTTAGAGCACTTAAAACGTTATGATTTTCGCTTTTTTTAAGTAATAAAATATTATTGTGTTTTTTTTGTAACCTAACTGTGAGAGTTTAAAATATGCTAACAGATCAGACAGACAAGCAAAAAAGTATTATTAGTAGCGAGAACGATAACACGCGAACTTGAACTTAATTAATTGATAACAGCTGTATGTAAATTATGTTAATTCGCACTTTCTGTTTTGCTGAGATAATTTCTTTTGTTTGTGTCATATAACTGTGTCTAATCATGGGGAAGCCTTTTAATATTACAATTTTTTTTTAGTTTTGACTTTATGAAAAATTTCACGTTTTTACTGTTTTACCCGACTTTATGCAAAATGAGGAAGTTATCATCCAGTTGCATTATTTTAGGTTATTTAGGTCATACCTACCTCATATTTTCATATTGGTCCGTACGTATACTTATTTTTAACAATTTTTTTCTTCATATTCACTGATAAATATTCAATTTCTCTGCACCTTTATTTAATAATGTTGTTTTGTGTCTTAAATTGTATGCAATAAAATGTTTCGATTCTATCTATAAAAAGTTACAAACACAAACATCAATACAAAATATGCAATAAATGAAAAATTCTACGAAAAATAAGTACT
Source organism: Euspilapteryx auroguttella (assembly GCA_951802225.1). Lineage (NCBI taxonomy): Eukaryota > Metazoa > Arthropoda > Insecta > Lepidoptera > Gracillariidae > Euspilapteryx > Euspilapteryx auroguttella. The sequence continues at coordinate 2,936,795 of OX637663.1, read as the reverse complement.
TTATTCATGCAACAAAATAAACCACGTGCGAAACTTTTTTTATAAAAGTGTTATCGTCATAATAATATGCATGGATTTCCTTTGATATAAAACAAATGAATCACTCACTCACATAACTTTGCTGATTGGGAGTCGGTTCTTCCCCCTTATATCACATCGTAACTCTTTTGTATCACTAAAACGTAAGTAGTAAGGTATATGATATCATTGAACCTTTTTTTACTGATTAAGTTTTCTTTTGATGTTTAAGATCGCTCATTGCAATCGATGTATGTATAATAATGGATTCCAAAATAGTGTCTAGGTACCCTATTTATGTAAATAATCTTCTTCTTCTACTTATAAGCTTAGTTAATCGTTGTGGTTTGTCTCGCTAAAACTCGAGAACGGCCGGCCGGCCGGGCAGATTTGGGCCGTTTAGAAATTAAATGATTGTGGTAGTCCAGGCCCAGTCAAAAGAAAATATGGAAAAAATGAGAGGAAGTAAGAACTTTACGTTGCTGTTTTTTAAATCGGGCAGGCAAAGGAGCATGGTCCAAACAACCAAGTCTTTAGTACCTACGTAGCTAGAGTAGGATATAAAATGAGATGCAAAGTAGTAGTTTAGAGTACTACACAAAAATCTAGAAATGAAAAAGTCGCCACACTGCATGGAAATTTGTCGGATATTTAAAAATTTCCATACAGTGTTGCCACTTTTTAATTTCTAGATTTTTGTGTCGTACTATATAGTAGTAGTGTGGTAGTAATGTATTAGATAAACGTTTGCGGTTTGTAAGACATTCCTAGATAAATATTTATCGTACTCTTTTTTCAATATAATCATAATAAATGGTAAAAACAAAATTCCCTTGGAGCCACTAGATGGATTAAAATTTAATAAAGGAGACATTTTCTTAAAAGACAATTTTACCGATTGGGTTATGGAATAAAATCTGTTTTGTGTTTGTATCTGACCTTTAAGAAAGTTCAAACGCACACGGTAGAAACAAAATATAAATACAGTACTCCAAAATTAATAATGCGCATGCAGATCTTCGCTAATTGTCATTTTCACGGAAACGCCCGAATCAAAAAACATAATTCTACTAAATTTACGCATGAAGAAAGAAAAATTCACCTAACCACCTTAGGTACCTTTATCGTCTTCCGACGCTCGGGAATACGAGCGCAGTCTAGCAGAGACGAAGATTTCTATGCGCAATATCACTTTTGGAGTACTGTACTTTTTTGTCTTTCTTAGTTGGCTTGCATACGCCGTTTAGTATACTGTTATTAGCTCAAGAAAAAGGTTCATTACCATAAAATTTTATGAGATGAGTATATTACTATGTAAGTAAGTCCGGTAAGTATGATACTTACCCAAAGGACTGCTTGAAGAGCCATACTGCGATCGCCAACCCGCTTGTTGTGATAGCGCGTGATTATGGCATAACCTCCCCATATTTGTCCTTGTGGCGATCTATGGGGAAGGCCTATGTATGTCCAACAGTCAACTTCTTTCAGCTGACACGATAATAAAAGCATAGTTTATTAGTATAGTAAAAGCATTATTAACTTTATGTTGGTGCCAACAAAATAATGTTGCTATCGTCTGCGCTGGCGGTTTTTCCCTGAAACTCGTGCAAAATCGCTACTCCAGATTTTTGTCCACAAAATCCATTGATTTATTAAAACTCCCTCTAACCAAAACTTTTCTTCGGAGCGAAAACTTTGTCTGCTTCCCACTAATTAATACTTGGTGAAAATATTATGCTGACATCTTCAAAGAAGTTTGTTCTTTTGGAACAAGATAATTATTTGTAAAGGGAATTATTAAAGATACTAAAGTGATTTGCGTTTTTCTTTTTAATTAAAAAGTTGATCAATTAAATTTTCTCTAATTAATTATGTTGGTTTGTCAAAGGATTCAAAGTTAAATTATTAAAAAGTGTCTAATAAATCGAAGCAATTAGGATATTATACCTAGCTTTAATCGCTTTCATTGGTCCTTGACTGCGAAATGTTACCAAGTATAATGTAATATGCGCAACGCAAGCCTGGTAACCAGATATAAATTTCAAAAGTCCTGACAAAATTCCAGATTTTCGCCAATAATTCAAACGTGCTTGACGCTTGGAGGTAGCTGATACCTTGTATGCTAAGACGGGGCAGCAAAGGAGGGGACTAACTTGGCCCTAAGTTATTAAAAAAAGAGAAAGAGTTAAGTTCTATACTCGTAAAATTGTTATTAGCGAAAATTGCTGACATTTCTTTTTTCCGACCTCATTCCTTACATTTGTATAAAATTCCTAACATGTCAGAAAAATTCCTGACATCTGGTCACCCAGAGCGTGCTAGGGTATTCCCCACATATTCCCCTAGCCATGCAAAGCATTCGCTTCCCGTTATCAGTTCCTTATATAAACTTGCGTTCAACAGATCAAGTTATCATTCAGTTAACCGTCTTCTAAGTGAAGCAATATACTTATAACAATAAGTACCTATTTAAAAATGAATTTCCAAAAGTTATTTTTCTTCATCTTTGCTTGCGTTATGTTAGTGAGCTCTGTGTACGCCGCACCAAATCCAAGATGGAATCCCTTCAAGAAATTAGTAAGTTATTTAACAAATCAAAGTTAGAGCTTCTTAGTTAGAAGAACCTGTATTTAGGGTTCCCAAAACACATCAATATCAATCAATTCATAGTATAAAATAAAGTCGTTTCTCGCGTCTGTCCCTATGTATGCTTAAATCTTTAAAACTACGGAACGGATTTTGATGCGGTTTATTTTAATAGATAGAGTGATTCAAGAGGAAGGTTTATAAGTATAATATACCAATAGGGCGGTACAAAGTTCGCCGGGTCGACTAGTACAAATATAATTTAAACTAATATTTTAAATAAATAAATAAAAAAAAATTGTTTGTATTTTTGATTCGAATAGGCTCTTTCACGATTTGAAAGATTATTTCACCATTACAATCCTACTAGTGTAATAAATTTAAGGGTTTCGCCGTTTCGACTGTCGGCTAATCAGACCTGTATAGTATATATGTAATATAATAGCTGCAACTGAAAGATCCTTAAACGCAACCACAGCTTTAAAGTTTTATTTTTTAAAGAATTTTATAATGTTAATAATCCGGCAGGTAAACAAATATTTTAATTATCTAATGATCTTCTTCTATTATATAAAAACGAACCGCAAAATGTGTTGGTAAGCGCATAACTCAACAACGCCTGGACCAATTTTACCAATTCCTTTTTTTTAAATGTTCGTTGAAGTCCAAGAATAGTTTTCACGGCAAGAAAATATCGAATAATTAATTACCGGGAAAACAACATAGTAATAGGTTAGGCGGTACGAATTTCACCGGGTCGACTAGTAAAGAATGGTGGTAATGTTTACGTTTAGCTTTAGGGTAGGTAGGTCAGACATTTATTTAAGGAACTGGTACATAATTATTATGTACTTATTGTGTTTATTTTTTCAGGAAAGAGTAGGACAGAACATAAGAGACGGCATTATCAAAGCTGGACCTGCGGTCGCGGTGGTTGGAGAAGCTTCATCCATACTCAAACCTCGACACTAATTACAAAGAAATACAGTCTAATTTCATTTAATTATAATTAATCTATAGCATTTACACCCAAGACTTAGGATAAGTGCCTGCTAAAAGAACAGTTGCAAATATGTATGAAAAATTTTGATCCTGCCTGTATGACACTAGATAATCTGAGTAACCTCTTGTATTTCTGAATCTCTTATTATCTAAGTAATTATTGTTTTATAATATAAAAGTTATGTACTAGCTGAAACCAAAGAAGCACGTTCTAGTGAAATATTCTCATGTTGTATAATAAAGTATAATTGAATCTACGTGATGTCTTTTTTTTTGTTCAAAAATCTCATAAAACCGTAAAGAAGCAAGGCGCCAAAAGCCCTCAACATTTGGACAGACGACCTGGTGAAGGTTACGGGAGCTCGCTGGATATGGGTCGCAACTTGACTGCTCCGTGGCTCAGTTGGCAGTGATGTGGACTGAGTAAGCGTGTGCACTTGGGTTCGATTCCCGGGCGGGGCGACCGCGACTATTGATATGATGAATATCGATGTTTGTTTCCGGTCTGGGTGTAATGTTTGTCTCTGTATATGTTTCGGGTACCCTAGATACAGGTTCTTCCTAGTTAGGGGCTCTGAGTGTGATGTGTATGTGTGTGTTATAAGAAAGGCGTCTTTGGGGACTTCTTTCGGCTTCAATGAATGGTAAATGGGTAAACTAAACGAATGACTAAAGTATTTCAACTTGCCTACCGCTTTTTTAATTTCCTTCTTATATAAGAATTTTGCCACGCAATTTAGCACAGGCGTTAAGCATTCAGAGTGTAAAGTGCTCTACGATGCAAAGACCCTCTTTGCCGCACGAAAGAAAGAAAGAAAGAAAGCAATTAGTAGACTTAGCAACCTGAATGACAAATAGCCTAAAAGCTATTGTTTCAGATAGGACTGAAGGGCGTCCTGTTACATAAAAGATCTAGTACCTATGTACCTCAATAACCTAAGTATTTTTTTAAACTTTTTTGGAGGTTGATAACACTTACTACGTATGTAATGTACCTACTTATGTCCTGTTTAAGATGGTAACTCTCGGTATGACGCGAAATTCAATTTTTTTCGCGTTTTTTTTTATTAAGTATTCTGGCGAAAGTGTTCATTTTTAACAAAGTTTTAATGAATTCGCGTATGTAAAAAACCATCTCCCACATTGTTATACAACGTTTTTGAAAGACAGACCTAGGTCCTGATTTTGTGTCTAAGGACATAAAACTTGACTAAAAGGCCAAAAAAATCATTAATCCGATGGTTATTTTTAAAGATTTAAGCATTCATAGGGACAGAGGCGGGAAGCGACTTTGTTTTATACCTTGTATGTATTGATGGAAATCGTTGATGAAAGTTTGCTTCATTAGTGTAGGTAAGTAGGTAGGTATAACGTATTCATACGTTAACGTATTCATGAACGTCATTCCCCACCGTGCATGAATGAACGGCTGAGGTTGAATCTGTTCGCAATTAACTTCCTAGATTATTATTACGTGAATTATTCTGGGTCGGGTAGAATGACGCATTTTGCCGGCCATTTATATTATATTGGTGATTTTATTGTTTTTTTTCTAATTAAGACGATAAACGACAAATAAATGGAACGAGCGTATGCACAGAGTCTATCTCTTTGATATAGCATACTGAGGACAAGGGACAGTCATATGTCAGTCGCCCACATCGGTTACTTACTACATTTTTTTGGAAAAAGTAGTAAATATTGAATATCTTTTTAATTATTACTTTTAAATGTAATCTGAATTACCAGAATTTAATTTTGTTTATTATCATTATTCCTAGGTAGTTTTAACAAATTTCGAAGAACTAGCTATTTCCGTTTTTTGGAAAGGTTATCTTTGACGAAATAATGTATCGAGGTTTTTTGATTCCACTAGTGTTTCTCAATTATAAAAAACTTTGTTATATCCTCAAAAATGTTATATTGAAATTCCAGATCTTTACGATTTTTAGATTAAGAGAATTACTTGATTTAAAAAACCTTCAAAACTCATTTAAGCGTCTCAAACACTAGTGTGCGCCCTGCGCATTTTTCCTTGAAATATCAAATTTCCAAATTTCACGTTGGAAATTCAGGATCTTTTTTTTTTAAAGAGACCCGCCTTTAATAAATTGACACATAAGTACATAAAACTGAGAACTCCCTCTTTCTTAATTAAAATAGGTACTATAACCTTCTCCTGAATGCAACAAATACTTTTGTGAAAACCGCATCCAAATCGGTTCAGCCAAACTTGAGATAATCGCGGACGAACATACATACATAAATACATGTATCTATATACATGCAGGTCAAACTGATAACCTCCTTTTTTGAAGTCGGTTAAAAAGTAGTCTGTGTCCCTTCTTCTATACATTTCTTTCTAATCGATTCAGTAGTTTTGCTTTAGGAAAGCGACACAGAAAGACAGAGTTACTTTCGCAATTATTATAATAGTATGGATAAGAGTAACTAATATTCTCAGCGTTCCTCAAAGGATACTCAAAAGGACAAACATTTTGAGGCGATTTGCCTTGTCGAGCCGACATCGCAATATGGCTGACTCTTCAAGTTTTTCCATGTAGAACTGCCCGTCCTTCGGCTCTTTTCTTAGTCTCCCTTTACGACATTGGAGGAGGTGGTATGGTATGGAAATGGAACTCTATGCCGCAACTACAGGGTAAGGTTACAAATATCTTTATAACGTGTTTTTGCCTCAAAGAAATAACTAACGTGGACGGTCATTAAGGGTTTACACGGTGCGAAACTAGAGCCACTCCCGATAAATAATTAATATCTTCTAAACCATGGCCAAAATCAAAAATATGCCTTTTTGACTCCCTAGGATAATCTTGCTAAGAATTTTTAAGGCCCTGTTGTGTAGCTTTGAGGTTCAAATCTTAGAAAAAAACCGTTTGTTGCCTAAAGTTTCGTAAAATAATATTTCTAAGATAAGCATATAAGCAGATAAGCATTAAATTTTTTAAGTAAGAAGGGAAGAGCCTTATAAAATTTAAGCAAGATTATCTAGGGAGTCAAAGAAGCATATTTTTGATTTCTGCCATGGTTTAGAAGATATTAATTATTTATCGAAGTGTCGCTAGTATCGCGCTGTTTCGCCCCTTGAGTCCAGTCGACAAGCCAATAATGTAGACAATTAAATACATTCCTAAAACCCAACGGCAACCGATAAAAAACCCTGGTATTTTCATGCCAAAAAAGGATAACCGGCAAAGCTACGGATCTTTTTGGTGGTTATACAGATCGTTAGTAACAACACAATTTAGCACCCTACCCTTCTCAAAGTCTATACTAGCTTAAACACAAACTTTACTTAGTTAGCCCTTCTTAGTTATAAATAAATATGTGCTTTTAGTGTTCTGTATAGATTTTTTATGAAGGCTTCTTTTGTCCAGCCTACTTTTATGTCTCTCCTTCCGCCTGGCAGTTAAAATTTGACTGCTCCGTGGCTCACTTGGCAGTGATGTGAACTGAGTAAGCGTGTGCACCCGGGTTCGATTCCCGGACGGGGCGAATTTTGATATGATGAATATCGATGTTTGTTTCCGGTCTGGGTGTGATGTTCGTCTCTCTGTGTGTTTCGGGCACCCTAGATACGGGTTCTTTCTAGTTAGGGGCTCTGAGTGTGATGTGTTATTATTATTATTATTAAATATGCTAAGAGGCGTACCTGCAATTATAAATTATCCCTTAAATAAAGTACTTCTTTTTCTTTCTTTCTTTATCGCTTTTCTTATTACTATGTATACTAATTTATGTGTTTGCTTACTTCAATTGCTTGAACACATACTACATAATAATATTTTTATATTATAATCAATACATAGTATAAAACAAAGTCGCTCTCCGCGTCTGTCCCTATGTGTGCTTATATCTTTAAAAATACGCAACGGATTTTGATGCGGTTTTTTTAATAGTTTGAGTTATTGAAGAGGAAGGTTTATAAGTATAATACATGCACAAAATAGTAATAGGTTAGGCGGTACGAAGTTCGCCGGGTCGACTAGTTACTTATATAACGCATTTTTGATTGGTTTTGGTAGCTTTTTAAAATATTATGTGTGACTTGTTTTTGGGATTCGTACTCGATTCCTAAAGTAGGTTCCAATAGGATATCAGCGTCGTGACGTATGGGTGCTCAAACAGTTAATCCTGGTTGGGTTCCTATTCACACGGCATTATGCTAAGAAGGAGCCTTTTCACTATGTAGTGATACTTATTCAAATACTTTATGTATTATAATTTGTGTGTGGCCTTGCTTAAATTAAGATATACTTGTGTGGTGAATAAATGTCTTATTTAGCTATTTGCCATAACCGAGAAGACGTCTACTGCTGGACATAGACCCCCACCACAGATCGCCACAACGACCAACGGGTAGGATTGGAGATCGCAATATGGCTGTTGAAAATTTTTAAAGAAGGACGCTGCTGGTTTTTCTGATATAGTGGACTGGACGCCGCATCTCTTAGCTAATTGAAAAAGTAAATAACTTTCAGGCAGTTTAAACTAAACTCATAAAGGTTAATGAAATACAATTTTTGCAACAGAATTTGTTTATATTTATTTCAAATAACTAAGTATTTTATTTTATTCGTTGCATTTATAACATTTATACAAAAAAAATATAAGATTAAAGAAAAAATACATAATCTTTTTATTCTTTAATTTTTTAGCATTAGGATAGCGTTTTATTATTACATAAATAAAAAGTATAGTACAATTATTTATACAACATAAATTATATTTACAATAAATAATTTATTAAAACATAAGTTTACATTTAGTTATGTAGATACGGAACTTTAAGTTCTGGGGCTCAGAAGAACAAAAAGGGTCGTACTATATTTAGTTAGGTATATTGATTTACTCATTTTTTTTATTTACAACTTATTTCACTACTAATTGTTATTATTTACACATTAGCTAAAAATCGTTTTTAATGTATAGTTATTTTAACAATTTCCACCTGAAATTAAAATTTAAAAAAACCTTATTAAATATTTTAGAGCCAAGCAAGACCTAAGGTATAAATGAATATTACACTTTATTTTCCAAATCCCGCAATATTTTATATGAATATATTCGTCTAACTAAGGCCAAGACTGTAATGGAATACGTGACCAAAAGACTCAAGCAAAAAAAAAGTCATTTGTTTCATAAACAAAACACGATACCGATAACACCATGGAGCTAGTATAGTTAAGTAGCTACCTGAAGTCCTGAAGAGCTTAAAGAGTCAAAATTGACATAGTGGTGGGGCGTTTAGAAATGTTGCATTTAAACGCCACTCTCATGCTATTCAAAGCAAGATTTTAGTCAGAAAATCTGCGAGCAGTGCGATGACTTCGTATTAGTCGTCACCGTATGCTCCATATGAGCGAGAGCTGTCAACTCTGTATCTATCTTCCTCTTCCCTCTTGCATCCTTTATTACCTGTCCCTTTCTCTTCCCACAGCACAATATCTCCTCAAATTCCTTTCTGAAGTTATCGTTCAACCACCCGTAAAGCAATGGATTAGAAACAGCGGAAGACATACCGAACATATGGCACACAGCGTAGGTTATCGTCATTGATTTCTCATCCAATATAGGTTCAGTACTGAAATCAGCTGCTAAATTGAACACGTTCAGAGGCAACCAGCTTATCACATAAGTGACTGCTATAGCTATGAGTATAGCTGGTGTTTTTCTAGTAGTTCTTCTTCTACCTCGCAGCCTTCTGTGTATTTGTACATGAGCTATGATAACTACTACCACAGGTACTAGGTATTGGAAGATCAAACTAAAGACGGAGTAAATTGCTCTGCCGTTCTCCATTGGCCAGTCTTCTATGCAGAAGGATAGAGAGTCCATGCCTATTAGGCCAAGTTTGTGGGTCTTGAGGCTGCGGAACATGTACAGGGGTGATGCAAGGGTGAAAGCTGTCACCCATATGCAGAACATTGTGAAGACTGCACCCATGATCTGGAGACCGGAGCGCGTCGGGTAGACTATGAGCTGTGGACAAAGTTGTGAATGTTAAAAGGTTTATATTTAAATCTTTCAGAAAATATTGGGCATACATTATAATTTGTCAACTATCATTAGACAGAGACAGGATGCTGTCAAAGGAGAAGTTTAAGGCCTAAATCGCGGTGGTCCAGCCAGTGCCGATTGACGTAAAGTAAAGTAAGTAATATAACAATAATAATAATAACACATCACACTCAGAGCCCCTAACTAGGAAGAACCTGTATCTAGGGAGCTCGAAACACACACAGAGACGAACATCACACCCAGACCGGAAACAAACATCGATATTCATATTCGCCCCGCCCGGGAATCGAACCCGGGTGCACCCGCTTACTCAGTCCACATCACTGCCAACTGAGCCACGGAGCAGTCAAACAGAATTAACCATAAGGCGTTTGACAGAACAACTTCGGTCGGATGCTAAATAATGGAAATAATGACTATACTGCCTCCGCGGTTTGTAAAAAGCTTTATATTTATGTTTTGATCAATGTCTTTGAATAAAATTTCTTGTTCTAACTGGAATGCATTATTTTAGCAAAACAACAAGCGAAAGATAAAAATGCACAAAAAATATATTCCCTCTCATAAATTCGACATTATCTAAGCTAAACAATTTGCCAAATGTCAAGGGATATGAAATTCAATTTATCAATGTTTTATAGGGCTCAGGTCTTATCGAGAATATTGAGTGGCTTATCATGAGAGTGTTTGTGGGTTCATTACATTGCACTGCATTGTTCAATGATAAATCTAATGGAATACTGAAAATCGATATGGATATGACTCTTTTTACCTTTGGCGGCATTTTTACTGACCAGATACGGGTGAAAACCATTAAAAGACATATAAATTAAGATCATATTTACATATAGGTAAGTTATGAAAACCTTTGTAAGTGCAGTGTAGTAAAAAGTTAAAATTTATTAATTCATTTTTAAAGAGCTTGACTCCACTACACAGTGGGCTATTTTAACAATATCAAGTTTACTTATTAGGTAAAAGGGTGAGCAAAAAGCCCTTCAATATTATGCGGTTATTATAAAAAGGATTAATTTTAATAAAAACCGTTTCGGAACCAATGTTATAACAACAATCCGATAATAAAGAAAACCTGTGTAAGTAGTAGGTATACTAATTTGGTACGACAAGACCATTTGTTAAAAACATCAAAGACCGCAAGGAAAAAGTGAAATCAGCCAAGACATAGTTTTCAATGAGAAACCATCATTAATTTTATGACTGACACTTTTGGAGACATAACTTTCATGACCATTATTTTCAAAATTTTCAGTGGTAGGTGATATAAAAAAGGTAAGCGAACATACCTATGTAATCTCTGCAAATATTCTAAATTTCTAGTATGCTAAAAGCCCTTCAAGCTCTTATCTCAGGCATTACTAAGTGTCGATGAATACTTAAAGATAAGTGCAAAATTGTGTACAGTACGGTAGCGCTACCAACCTAACCATTTTTATAGTACAATGATCTTTATTTAGTACGAAGTAAGGGTTGGCTATTATACCTGCACCTGCGTATAATTTTGCAGTTCCAGTTTATTTTTTAACAAGTATTTTGTCTTTAGATACTTTTTTTTAAATAAAACATGCCACATTACGATAGCCGTCCCTGTCTTGGCCCTCCATTCTTTGAGACGCTGAATATAAGTAATGACAGCATTATAAACAGAAACCTTATATTCATTCAGACAAACGCAGAGCCGAAACTACTGGGCGTAGCGGGCTGAAATTTTGCACGTGGGTACCTTGGGGAGTGTAGGGGAACACTGAGGAATAATTTCCCGAAATTCTAATGGGAACGGGAAAAAACTGGATTTTTGTGTTTATAAAAAATCTAAGCGGGTGAATCCGCGGAGCAGCCTCTAGTACATAATAAGGTTACATTCAATGTATGACATACATTACTAGGTGACTATGGTATGTATGGAATGTAACCTTATTATGTACTAAATAGGCGACTATGTTGGTTTCGTACGAATACATTGTAATTGTAATACATTGTATTCGTACGAAACCAACATAGTCGCCTATTTTATAGGATATGGGCCTGGCAGAAACTGTCGGATATTGCATGCCACTCTACGAAAACAACGGATATGGGAGAGCCATGTTTAGGTTTACTTGCTACTATGTGATCGATACTATATGGAAACAAAATGTGTACCTACCAAAGTGTACTCTAGGACTGGGAGTTCTTCATGTTCCTTGCGCAAATTGTCTAAACAACGTTTGCCATAAAATAATCTCGGCCCAAAGAATTCCACTGCTGGACATAGGCTTTACCAACCAGCACTCTTATTAAGGTTTACAATGGATATGATAATGGGTATTGAAAAAGAAAGATGGACACATTATAGAGTGCCGTCTCTTTTTTAATAGCCATAATCATATCCATTGCTAACCGTAATAGATCCCCAGATCGCCACAATGACCGTTCTTGTGCGACTACCGCAACCTTTATCAGCTCGTCTGGCAACTGAGGTATGCCTACTATGCGATTTCCAGTGCGCGGTCTCCATTTGAGAACTTATTGGCCCCAGCGACCAATTATTCGAGCTATGTGCCGATTGCCTTTGCCTACATTTCGATCAAATATTACACTGAATATTTTTAGCTAGATACTTCAGTATCATCAATGATGATCGTATCTTTACGATACTTAGATAACGTTAAGAGATACTAAGATAACGTAATGTTAGTAAAGCATTATCTATACTGTAATAAGTACAGTACCTCCTAACCATCGGCACTTACTTTACTATTTTCTACATTCAACAATAGAAAACTAAAATGTACTAGAATTTCAGATTGATGATAAATTAGACGTAAAAAAAATTAAGTATTTTTTTATAGTAAATAGTATAAAATTAATGGCTTTACTTTTTCTACAACGATTTTTTTTTGCGTAACACAGTACATGTACAGGCATGTATGCCTGTTCAAAATTAAAATGCGAATATATAGTTTGGTTCAAAATCTCGCAAAAATTAAGAATAAGAATAAGAATGGTAATTAGGTAAGTTTATACAAAATTTGTGAGATGGCAAACATCGTATAAACCGCAGACCGAAATCTGATTTGGGTAAATAAGTATGTTCAGAATTGAGTGTATAGGGCTTAGTTAGGCGTATTAGGAGAATGTTGCCAAGAATATCCTTTGCCTAGGGTAAGGGAAAATTGGTTTTGCAACTTTAAGGTGGATCTTCGAATTGATCACGGTTTGTTAGTTTAAAAGGCCTAACAACTTGGGTCGAATATAAAAAAATACGAAAGCAGTTCCAAGTAAATTCATGATTTTTGTTTAAAGATCTAGAACTTGTAGGTTGCCTGGAAGAAATCGCCTTTGGCGATAAGGTCGCCCATTGCATGAGAATTTAATTATGTGTACCGTCAATTATTGTCTAATGTTCTATTGTATATATTTTGTTAGATCGCAGTATGGCTCTTGAAGTTTTCAATGAAGAAAGGTTCTGCTTGTTCTTTAGATGTTTTTTAGTCGCCTTTTACACCCATTCTATGACGTAACCATATACCGCCTTGTCAGAAACACTATGTATTAAAACTACGATGGGTTCAGATAGCCAATAAAAAAAGCAATATTAAACTCACCTGATACCGATCCAAAGCGATCGCAGTAATCGATATCGTAGACACAAATATCGATATTGCCTGTATTGCACCGCATGCCTTGCAGAGACCGGGCCAGTCGGGCAGAGGCCAGTGTTTAGTCAGTAGCTCCATGAGTGTTAGTGGAGTGCCGACTAAGCAGACTAGTGCGTCTGATACGGCTAAGTTTACTATGAACATGTTGCGTGCTGTCCTCATTACTGGCTTTCTTACTACCTGTAACAAAAATAAGTTTTTTTTCTGTTATTTTGTTATAATTAGTGTAGCCTTAGTAGTCGAGCAGGGAGCTTTTAGTGGAGGCCTCTTTTATTTATTGTGTTTTGATTCAATTGACACTGACAAAGATTAGGTGATAAAAATTTGTTTATAGTATTCATTCACTTTCATTACAAATTAAGCTTGTGTTATCAGACAGTTGCATATAGGACAGTAACTGTCTGCTAAATTTTCAACAATAAATAAAATCACTCACTAAATGAACTTTACTATGTTTCAATATAACATTTTGCAAAAGTTGAGTTAACAAATAGGTTCAGGTTTGGGTTCGCTTTCCAGCTGACCCGGAAGTCTGTTTCCGGGTCTGGATTTTTTGTATGTTTTTTTTTATAATGTATTTTATGTACCCTAAATTAATGTATCTTAGATAAATGTACCTAAAAGTACATTAAATAAACCTTAAATTTGTCGTTAATGTCATAAAAAAACATCTTGAGAACGTTTTGAAAATGTTTTTGAAACTAGTTTTTGGTAATAGTCGTTTTAAAATATGTAAAATTATTTACAAATTCAAAACTAAAGGTATGAAGGTTCTCAAATTATACAGGTTTCCACTATACAAAACAAACCAACAAAATTATGGAACAACGTCAACGTTGGATTACCATAACCGTAAATTGTCATCCGGGTATGCATATTAGGGGTGCCTCGAATAAATTAAAACTTTTGGTTGCAACACATAAGGTGCCAAATATATTATTTAGGGGTCCTTTACAATGATCCAGTAACAAGGAATTTAAATAGCTAACAAATTATAACTAGCTTTTTTTTAAAGGTAAACTTTTGGGTACGGCACAAAATTTTGATAATATTACAGCCTTTATTTAAACCCACATTTTATTTTTATTTTTTTATGACCATTAAGTTATAATAAACTTTCCTTTTCATATAGCTCACCACACTAGCTCACTCATATAACAATACATTGGAAAGCAAATTCTGAACAAATTTCTATTGACTTTTATAGAAAAACTAGAGGCTGTCCCGTGGTTTCACCAGCGCAGACTTCTCATATACACATAAATCCAGTTTTTTCCCGTTTCCATGGGAATTTCGGGAAACTATTCCTTAGTGCTCTCCTACACTCCCCAAGGAACCCACGTACAAATTTTCAAGTCACTAACCCTCTTACCACAAAAAAGTTAGGCCGGTCTAAATCCCGATTTTGTATGACGAATTAGTGATTTAAACCTAGTCTAGTGATTAAAACCAGGTTTAACACTTTTTGTGGTAGAGCCGTAAGTGCTTTACTAACTCACTCTACTACCGACTTGCCTAACATAAACGCTCCACTTAACCCTTAGTCTGTTTATTGTCACTACAAACACGACCGCACCCCGCAAAACAGGATAAAGTGTATTACTCGCTCTCGTTAGTCTAGCTACTTCTTGTTTGCAAGAAGATCTGATGACTTGGTTTGTATTAAAATACGATTGCCAATCTCACAACCTAAATAGAAATAAAACAGACGAAACATTACTTAGCTAGTACAGTCACGGACTAGGAGGCCGTAACAGATTTGTCTATGGTTTCGTCATCCAAAGACTGTATTACTATAGAACAAGAGCTATTTTGCAATTCAGAAAAACCGGAAGTGTTACGCCGACCGTGTCCGCCACTGTACGTGTACCTATACATAATAGTACCATTCAGTATTTAACCTACGGAGAATATTATCAAAAACAAAATAAAAGTAAAAATTCTCTATTCTAGAATTTCTCTCTATTTCCATTGCAATATTTCAATTTCGTGTGCATGATATTTTTTAATTCGTTTTTGTAAATTTATTGACACTCTCTGCGGACATCAATCGGCGGCAAAATTAGCTGTTAGTCACCTGAGAGAACGCAAATGAAGCTCGATCCCAGTGGCCGTTATAGAATAGTATTTTTTTTTTATTAAATTCGTGTATCATTGCATGCTAGCTACAAACTTCAAGCGTACGTATACAGTTGTGCCCCCAATCACACGAAGACTTAGCTGGCGCTGCCTCTATAGGTACTTAATTATTATATACGAGCTTTCCCAGCTTACTTCGTTGCGCCATAGAATATAAGATACTACAAAAGACTTGGCTTTATAGACTATGTTCTTTTACCCAGAATGGCCGAATTAAAAACAAACAACAACAACAAACCACCTGTCAAAATATGTCAACAACGGAAAAAATATTGCACCTTGGGTTACATTATTTGAGTTTAGGTAAGGATCCCTAATTTTTTTTGTAAATCTTATATAGCCTATGACACTCGGGGTTAGTGTAGTTCCTACCAGTGAAAGAATTTTTCAAATCGGTTCAGTATTTCCGGAGCCTATTCGTTACAAACAAACAAATCTATCCTCTTTATAATATTGGTAAAGATGTGGGCAATTTACTTAATTATTATTAATTAAGTTTCCCGGTTTTTCCCGTTTCCGTATGACTTTCAGGAATTTCTTCCTTAGCCCTTTTTAACGGCTAAATACGGATAGATACCTATACACGGTTACTTTTATCGTGGAGGAAAATTTAACGCCCGGTAGGCATAGTTATACAAGACTGGTTCCTGAAAACAAAATAAAAAAATAATGAACCGTGCTCACTTGAGGTATTTTGAAAGTTTTTGTAAAAAAAACTAAAAACGTTGTGTAGCATCAGAGCAATGACCTACGGTGGCTTAGCTGGTGCCGGACGAGTCAGGGGTGGAGGGCAGTGCACAGAGGGGTGAACAAGGAGTCCATTGGCTCTAAATAAGTTTTTTTATTTTTGAAATTTAAAAAAAAAACAAAAGTAAAAAAAAAAATATTTGAGTCATATATCATACAAAAACTTAGTCCTGAAAGTTTCCGCCACGATAAAAAAAATACCGTGTATAAGGATATCGTATTAATATATTTGCAAATATAAGGGTTAATAAACCTTTGGAACCACTTTCCAAATTCAAAGTCTATGCTATGTTTTCTGTAATAAGTCAAAACGTAAGTGTTTTAAATTAAGTATGCTACGATTGCCAACCCGCCTACCAAGCGTGGCTATTCCGGTTAAACTCCCTCACCCTCCTCTCACCACACCTCTTTTGTCTTTGTGGTGATTTGTGGGGTAGACTAATAAACAACAATACATGTCTGACAGCTCCGTGGCTCTGTTGGCTGTGATGTGGACTGAGAAGCATGCACCTGGGTTCGATTCCTGGCGAGCAGACATTGTATGATGGATATCGATGTTTTTTTCCGGTCTGGGTGTGATGTTCGTCTCTGTGTGTGTTTCGGGCACCCTAGATATAGGTTCTTCCTAGTTAGGCGCTCTGAGTGTGATGCGTTATTATTATTTTTTATGTTGCGGTTTTGTTGTATCATATATGCTGAAATCCAATTCTATCGCAATAATAAAAGAAAATTCTATTAATAAAACTCGAGATTCCAGATTTGTTTTCTATTAAAAAAGTGAAAGAATTTCTTATATTATTTCAGTTCGACACCTTTCTAAAGCTTTTGTTGGGTCATAGGTAATCTCGGTATCAAAGGATATTCTCTCGAGGTCGCACAAGCGTGATAGTATCTCAGTTTATAGTTTGGTATATAATAAACCCTTTTTTTATATTGTGAAATCCTCATGGATACTTTACCGCCCGGGGGAGCAATGAGGTTTTGACGGTTTTATACCGACGAAAACCCCACACCAATATTTACGAAACCTTGAAATATTAGGTATACAAACTAGGCCGTATTCGGCCACAGACTGAACTTTATCGGTGTGCCTTCAGGTGACTGAGACGTAGCCAATTTTTGCAACAAATGTGCGATCACAATTCCTGTCCCTGAGTCAGACAAAAGTAAATCTTTGTAGAATATATGTTACCGCTAATGTGCGAAACTCAGTTAAAGTGCAGATTAACTAGTTAATCTGCAGACTAACTGGCTGAATCCGTTAGAGTGCGAAATAAAATATTATTCTTAACATTACCTAGGTTATCTGCAAAATCCCTAGGTAATCTGCAGAGTAACGACCAAGCATACGGTAAAGTTTGAAAAACTGTTGCCTTAGATTTCAGTTTAACACAGGTTACCCAAGCTTGTTAAAGACCACAAGCCAAACCTAACTTAACCTACAGTTTTACCCTAGGTTTGTATCTCCGGTCGAAGTTTTTTGTTTTCTGCGCTCGGCGAGACATCCGGTAATACGCACATCACATTAACTAGGTAAAGTGCGGATACCCGGTATTTTACATAAAAATTTCGCACATTACTTAACTGACCTAAACAGTTAATGTGCACATTACGCGGTAAAGTGCATATTAACGTATTTCGCACTTTAACGGTGACATATAAAAAAATAAAAATCTTTGAAAGTGATAAAGTAACTAACATAATAAATAAAGGCACCGGCCCGAGCACTGGGTAGTTCTAAATTGATAGACAATCTCGAATTTGTGAATTTTAACCAATTATATTTATACTGAATCTAACATAATCTAAGGAATCTAACTTTATATGCCCAAAGGACGCAAATAGCTTTAAATGTCTGGTCATACTTACAGATATAACAACCAAAGCGTTGCCGACTCCACCAATGACTACCAGGATACCATAGAAGGTCAGCAGCAGAGCTCTCGTCGGGTCATCGACCTTCTTGTTCTGGCTGAATTTTTCTAGAAGTATGTTCGGGTTCTGAACTCCGCGTGATGCCTCTATGAGCCATTTTGCTGAAGCGTTCAGTGTTAAATTCATGTTGTCAGGCCTCTGTAAATATAGAAAATTGTGGTTTAATTTTTTTTTACGTTATGGTACGTTGCTTAAATTATAAAATAAAATGACTTTTGAATTTTATTGAAAACTTCTAAAAAAAAGAAAAAAAATATATAAGGCCGATGGACGCCTTGTTCACCCCCTGCGCAATGCCCTCCACCCCCTGACTCGTCTGGCACCAGCTAAACCACTGTCGGTCATTGCTCTGATCCTACACATAGTTTTTAGTTTTTGTACAAAAACTTTCGAAGTAACTTAAGTGAGCATGAATCATTACTTAATAATTTTGTTTTCAGGAATCAATCCTTTATAACTATGCCTACCGTGTGTTAAATTTTCCTTCACAATAAAAAAGTAACCGTGTTATATAAATCAAATCAAATTAAATCAAATTCACTTTATACATTTTTATTATTATTTCAAGTAATGGACCAAATATAACAAAAATATTTTTAAAATCTTCGTTATTATTTTATAGACGATTTCGGTGTGATACTAAACTTTATGTTCATTTTGTTAATTTCCTTGTTGGAATAGGGATGTTTTTATGTGATACTTAATAAGGTGGTCATATTTTAAATTTTAATCACATTTGTTACTAAATTTAATGTCTCTGAATAAAACGTCGTTTTTATGTAAAGAAATAATAAATTACGATTTCGTTGAAATTTTAATAGTAAATTTCTGCCAGCATTCCATTTCCTAGTATAAATCAGTAATCAGTCATTTTATTTGCATGAACACTGGGTATACAATATAGGTAAGAGAGAGCATCTTCCTTGTTCTGTGGGTAGATCTTAAGTTTTAAAGTTTTTTTTGTTAAAATATTTTATTGTTACTGGCTGAAAATACATAATATACTCCAGCACTGCAGTGATCGTCTTTTGGTTGAAATGATGATGATTGATGGTATTTATATTACTGACTAGTCGACCCAGCGAAATTCGTACCGCCTAACCTAATTAAGTTGTTTTCCCGGTAATTATTCGATTTTTTCTCGCCGTAAAAACCATCCTTGGACTTTAACGAACATTAAAAAAAAAGAATTGGTAAAACTGGTCCAGGCGTTGTTGAGTTATGCGATTACCATCACATTTTGCAATTTTTTTAATATTATATACTAGTCGACCCCGCGAACTTCGTACCGCCTTAACTATAACTATGTTGCTCATGCATTATGCATATAAACCTTCCTTAGGAATCACTTTATCTATTAAAAAAAAAAAACGTCAAAATCCGTTGCATAGTTTAAAAGATATAAGCATACAAAGGTACAGACGCGGGAAGCGACTTTGTTTTATACTATGTATTGATTATACTTATGAGCGATTAAGTTTTGGGTATTCTCTAAAGTAGTTTTTTTTTTATCAAATAACTACCTCTTTAGTTGAAAAAAATACGTTTATCTTTTCAAAGTTATTTTAAGAAATGTCAATAGAGTTACCTTTAGGGAATGGTTGATAGTTAAGAAGGGTTGTAGGGTTGTCTACCTATAGAAATAATTGTTCGCATACGAACACGTAACGTATAATTATGTTCGCGACCGTTGGGAATCAAACCCGGTGCTCCCACGTTACAGTTGAAATCGCTGCGAACTTTACTAAACCATGGAATCATGATAAAGTTAATAATATCAAGTTAAACAAGCACCTGCTTGGAGATATCATATTAAAATATATTTTCTTTTCAAAGAAGGGCTAATAAAACTATAAAAATCTTCCTAATTCGTAACTTACAAGTTCTGTAAGATCCTTTGTTTGCCAGTCTACACCGAATTCAAATTTTGCAAGAACCGAGTTTGCCTTAATTGTTTGCTTACCTTTTAAAGGCTTACCCTTTCAGGAGGCTTTCAGGGAACCAGCCTTGCCCAATTAATATAATTAAGTAAGTAAGTGGAAGTAGTTCCAAATTTCCAAATCAAATACGAATTGTTTTCTTAAGTCTTAAGAGCCAGTTTACAGCGATGCTAGCGCCATTCGCGAAAAAAATTAAAATCTTCTAAACTAAGGCAAATATCAATAATGTGGCACAGTATGATACTAGATAAGTAATGTAGCCTAGTATTTTTAGGGCACTGTTGTATAGATTTTATGTTAAAGACCAAATAAATCTACAAAGTGTGAATAACTTTGTTCTTTTTAGTTAGGACTACTTTACTGTGCTCAAAAAATACTAAGAAAGATTATCTAGTGTCATACTGTGCCACATTTTTGATATTTGCCTTAGTTCTGAAGATATAATTTATTTTTAGAGAATGGCACTAGCATCGCTGTAAACTGTCTCTTAAGAAATGGGTGGAGGTATTTTTGTTACAGTCGGCGAACGACTGAAGTCATTTGGGACATCGAATTGTTTTATCAATTTTACCTGTTTTTCGTAGAGATGAGAGAGACTAATGAGTCATTGTTTTTCTCTTATTTAAAAAGTTTTTAGTAATTTAAACTGAACTTTTGACTTAATGACATTTGTTTACAGGTCGGATCTCTTAGAAAGTTCAACAATACATATGCAATACAATTGCAAATCCAAACAAAGCATTGATTGCAATGTGTAGCAGCCTGGAAGAGATTGAAATAAAATCATTTATCGATACCACGCTACGCACCGCGCCGATCCACGTCGCCTGGAAACCATATTCCCAAAAGATAGCAAGATGCGACGTGGTCGACCTAGGAAGCGGTGGAGCGATGAGCTGGGAGCCCACACTAAGACCTATGGTGGGAATGAGCCCAGGAGAGAAGGATCGGGAGAAGTGGAGAAAGGGGAAGGAGGCGTTTGCCGAGCAGTGGGACGATACAGGCTGCAAATAATAATACCTTTATTATAAAGAAAGAAATTATGAATATAATCATAATAAAAATTAATAATAATACAAATTATTAATATATTAATAATTATTCATCATCATCATTTCAGCCGTAGGACGTCCACTGCTGGACATAGGCCTCCCTCAAGGCTCTCCATCTGTAGCGATCGCAGGTGGCCTGCATCCAGCGTGGACCCGCAGCCTTGCGCAGATCATCCGTCCATCTGGTCGGTGGACGTCCTACGTAGGTAATTATTAATTTAATATATAGAGCGGATGCACGGTTGGAAGAGGTAGGCCACGGAAAACGTTCACCGACCAAATTGGTGACGTTCTGTAGCCCAGTCATATTAGGTAAAAAAAGGGGTCAACCTCGGAATGAAAGATAATAAGCTGCAAATTGGTATGAACCTTTGTTTTGTCATTCTAAATGTTGTCTCAAAGGTCACAATCGTTATCGTGTCCGCGTCTTAAGATATTCAAGGTCAAAGGTCACAAAAATCGGTTTTTCGCGAATATCTGGCTTCCTATCGGTTGAATGAGATTTGCATTTATTATAAAAGTTGTAGGCTATAAAATTCCCTACAACTTTTGTTTAAACTTTTTTTTCATACGACCAACCGTTTTGAAGGTAGAGCGCGAAGTGCACATCGTACAGTCATATACGGCCTAATGCAAGGTCAAGCGTGAGTTATGGTTATCAGTACGTTATAAAGTCAATTATTTACTTGGAAATTATAATTATTAAACAATGCCTATTATTTATGTACTAACTATTAATTATTTATATTTAACTAGAGGCTGCCCCGCGGTTTTTCCCGCGCAGATTTCTCATAAACACAAAATTCCCGTTTTTCCCGTTCCCGTGGGAATTTCGGGAAATCCCTTCTTAGTGCTCACCTACACTCCCTAAGGAACCTACATGCAAAATTTCAGCCCGCTACGCCCAGTAAATAATTGACTTTATAACGTACTGATAACCATAACTCACGCTTGACCTTGCATTAGGCCGTATATGACTGTACGATGTGCACTTCGCGCTCTACCTTCAAAACGGTTGGTCGTATGAAAAAAAAGTTTAAACAAAAGTTGTAGGGAATTTTATAGCCTACAACTTTTATAATAAATGCAAATCTCATTTAACCGATAGGAAGCCAGATATTCGCGAAAAACCGATTTTTGTGACCTTTGACCTTGAATATCTTGAGAAGCGGACACGATAACGATTGTGACTTTTGAGACAACATTTAGAATGACAAAACAAAGGTTCATACCAATTTGCAGCTTATTATCTTTCATTCCGAGGTGAAAGCCCTAATATGACTGGGCTACTGAGGAAAGGCCGCGTGAAGAGTTCACGAAACCGACGTGCGTGTATGAAAAGGCTTATGACTGTAGAAGAAGCGAAATAAGTGTGTCAGGATCGTAGCAAGTGGAAATCAATTGTCTCTGCCTACCCCGATGGGATACAGGCGTGACGTTATGTATGTATGTATATAGAAAGATTTGATTGTAATTATGTTTGCATTGAATACCCTCCGAGACTACTGAACCGATTTGAAAAATTATTTCACTGTTGGGAAGCTACACTATCCCCGGGTGACATGGGCTATAGAATATTCTCAAAAATTGAAAAAGCAAGGCGGTACAAAATTTGATTTGTCAGTTAATGTTTAATAATTTAATTTAATTACAATAATGTGCACTTAGTAAGATTACTTTATCAAGCTCTCTGCGTCCCTTGACATCTTGGCGTACCAAGTACGCACTTAGAATAATAAAATAATGACTAGCAAAATTATTGAAATATGTAGGTACTTATAATTTGTTTTGAAATGTCAGTTTTCCCCTTCTGAAAATGAGCTGTAGCGTACACGTAAATCTCTTTAAAAAATTGCATAATATAAAATACATAATATTGTCGGTCGCCCCAGAAAATGGCGGGCCGTTGGGAATCAGCTTGGGACTGAGAAGTGAAGAAATGGGAAAGGAAAATATGAATGAATTGTACTTATTTTTTTTACATTTTGCAAATCTTATTTTTCTTATTTTTGTGGTCTTCAAATATCAAAAGCGTGTTAATTTTAAAATTGTGTCTAAAGCCTTTGAGGTGATAAGGCCTGCAAAACAATGATATGTGCAATTATATAAAACTCCTCCCGTTGTTGGTGTGGTAAAAGGTTACTGAAGGCTTGTCCACAGCAGGGCTAGCAGGTCATTCGTAAAAAAAAAAAAGTCTAAATATAGAAAAAATCGCCACAGCGTTTGTATTTGCGGTGATCAGTGGACGGGAGGGCTATGTCCACCAGTGGACGTCTTTTCGGTTAAGAAGAAGAAGAATAAGAAAATATAAAAACCTTTTTACCCAACTGCTTACTTAGTCGGGTAAAAGTAACAATCAGCCTACGCAGCATGACGGACCATTTGTCGAATCATTCTGTCACTTTTAATCGCTTTTGACTTTTAAATGCGAGAAAATGTATGGAGATGATCGACAAAAGTGACAGATAGATACGACAAATTCGACAAATTGTTCGTCATGCTGGGGGCAGTTCTCGTATGCGCAGTAAGAATGATTTTACATTTCCGCAATTTAATTTTGTATTTCCTCGCGTAACATCTCAAAAGTCTGTCTTGTTCAAAATTTACATGCAAGGTAGAAATAAACATATTTTTGCTTTATTTTTATAACGAACCAGTTTGTCAGAGCTTTTAAGTTCATAAGTTAACAAAATAAGAGGTCTTAGACCTATCTACTCACCTAACGCCTAGAGACTAGGCGTTAGGAAAACTGAGTTCACTATGATCTGTATTCTCTGATTATTATCTGATTTTGAAATACTTACTTCAGAATAGGTACATAATGAAAGCTCACCGTGTTTCAACCGAACTAAGTTATAATTTTACTAATATCTAACAATAATAATAATATAGGTGCCTGGTTGGTGATCCATATACAATATAGCAAAACTCTCGAAAGGGCCTCTACGAGTTGGATTCGTCCCCTCGCACGCCTCTCAAAGGACCGGGCTCCATCCCGTGATACCGAAGAGTATTGAGAAACATAATAATAATAATAATCTAATAATCCTACTAAATTTTTTTGTGCTGTGTAGCTTTTAGGATAATGAATGATCTTAGAAATATACGCTTTGAGCGGATAGATGACAGGAGATTGACGAAAGAAATACATAGAGCGGATGGTGACGTTCTGAGAAAAGGCCGCGTGAAGAGTTCACGAAACCGACGTGCGTGTATGAAAAGGCTTATGACTGTAGAAGAAGCGAAAGAAGTGTGTCAGGATCGTAGCAAGTGGAAATCAATTGTCTCTGCCTACCCCGATGGGATACAGGCGTGACGTTATGTATGACTGTATGTATGTATGAAACTAAATTTGGCTACTACTTTTTACAACAAATAGTAATCTCTATTCCTTAGATTTTGAACGTGAAAGCTTCACAAAAGAGTCTTAAAAATTCCAAGTAAGATTACCTAGTCTAGGGCGTCATTGACGTATATTTTTGATTTCGTCCATGGTTTAGATATTAATTAAGATATTAATTATTTATCTAAAGTGGCGCTAGTATCGCGTCACACGCACCTGTAAGTAAGGACTTTATATTTAGGTAGCTACGCTCTTTCAGGCATCCTATATAGGTTACACCTAGTCTGTGGCTCTGATATGTATTCTTAATTTTTAGCGGAAGTCTGGCGTAGACTCTATAAGTAGATACCTATTTAAGTAGGCTGTTTAAGAGGCTAAAGTAGCGCCATCCACGATAAAAATCGATATCTTTTAAACTAAGGCAAATATTAAAAATATAAAACAGTATTCCACTAGATAGTTTAGCTTTTAGGTTAGAGCTCTTTCTTTGATCAAATCAAAAACGGCCACTTTTGGCAACAATCAGTTGCTTTCTTTGGTCTTTAATCTAAAAGCTATACAAAAGTGCAATATAAATACTAGGCTGCATTATCTAGTGGAATACTGTTTGACTTTTTTGATATTTGCCTTAGTTTAGATTGTTTTTTCTCGGGTGGCGTTACTTTAGCTGTGCTATGACTCTTAATTATTTTTTTCTTTTTATAAAATAAAACAGCAAAGGCAGCGTTTCCAGAACCAACTCAGATGGTACTTGTTATTGGTGGAGGGGATTGCCCTAGATCCGTAGCAGCTGAGTTTTCCAGTTTACAAAAAGCAAAAAAAAAATGTTACTACTGGGAAAAAGCATAATATATACTTACATTATAATAATTATGTATTCATATAAAGTAATAATAATAACACATCACGTTGCAGCCCCTAACTAGGAAGAACCTGTTTCTAGGGTGCCCGAAACATATACAGAGACTAACATAATACCCAGACCGGAAACAAACATCGATATTCATCATAATTCGCCCCGCCGGGAATCGAACCCAGGTGCACACGCATCTCAGTCCACATAACTGCCAACTGAGCTACGGAGCAGTCGAAAGAAGACATCACACTCAGAGCCCCTAACTAGGAAGAACCTGTATCTAGGGTGCCCGAAACACACACAGAGACGAACATCACACCCAGACCGGAAACAAACATCGATATTCATCATATCAATATTCGCCCCGCCCGGGAATCGAACCCGGATGCACACGTTTACTTAGTTCACATCACTGCCAACTGAGCCACGGAACAGTCGCTTGACTTGGGCTCCTATATACTTAAATCCTCACAACGACCGGTCCTGATTCTTGAGCGACCTTCATCCAGTGTATTCACGCAGCTTTCATCAGGTCGTCTGACCACCTTGTGAGGGGTCTACCTACTCTGCGTCTTCCGGTTCGCGTTCGCCACTCGAGAACTTTTTGGAATATATTAATGAGGATGTTTAATCAATATTCATATAATTATGTACTTTCATACTTCATGGAATATTTACAATACACGCACTTTTATAGTAGGCAGACCCTCCACAAGGTGGTCATTATGTTGTTGTAGCTAATTGCAAAATCCTAATTCTAATTATCTATCCTATTTCCGTCTCATGATTCTTAAATACCTAAAAATTTTCAGGGATGTTGGTGTTGTAGTTTTGGCGTGACTGCGTTACTTACACACATAGCTTTAGCATTATAATATACTAGTCGACCTGGTAAACTTTGTACCACCTTACATAATACTATTTTGTGCATGTATTATACTTAACCTTCCTCTTGAAACAGTCTATCTATATAAAACACATCAAAATCCGTTGCGTAGTTTTAAAGATACATGCACATACACCAGAGGAAAGAGACTTTTTTATACTTTGTATTGAAGTATGGATTTAACGTCAAAACAATGTAAATGAAAAATATGGTAAGCAAACATCAGCAGACAAGGCAAGATAAATTATACATGTAGATAAAGAAAAAGTAACTTTAGAAACCATTTTTCTTGTCGCACCTGTTTCGTTTCAAACTTCCCTAGTTTTTGCATAGTCAGTAAATATTATCTACGGCCATAAGTTTTTCTTTGTTTAAGTTTAATGAAGACAGACTGACATACACTATTTAATAATAAAAAACGCTCGAGTAAAATATGCAAAGCAAAGAATAAAAAAGAAAAAAGCCATTGTAGAGAGTTGTTTTATGTTTTAATGAGTTTTTGATATGTATGGGTTTTGCGAGTTCAATCGGACTGGTAACAAGTTTAAATTGGCACCCTATAAAAAATAGTTCGCATTCGCACAAATAATAAATATAATTTTTTCAAAGTTGCAACTCGTCACTGCTTTACAATTTTCACACTTATAATAATGGGCAAACAAACTTTAATTAAAAGGGCAATGACGGAACTACAAAAACAGATATTTTTATAATTACCGAGCTTTCCCGGATTACTTCGTTACGCCATAGAATATAAGATACTACAAAATACTTGGCTTTATAGACTATGTTCTTTTGACTGCCCAGAATGGCCGAATTAAAAACAAACAACAAACCACCTGTCAAAATATCTAAACAACGGAAAAAATATTGCACCTTGGGTTACATTATTTGAGTTTAGGTAAGGATCCCTAATTTTTTTTGAAAATCTCATATAGCCTATGACTCTCGGGGTTAATGTAGCTTCCTACCAGTGAAAGAATTTTTCAAATCGGTTCAATATTTCCGGAGCTTATTCGTTACAAACAAACAAACAAATCTTTCCTCTTTATAATATTGGTATAGATATCTGATGGTGACCAATTCAAACTGAATGTATGGAATTTATAATTAGGTGCCAATGCCAATTCGATGTTGTGACCAACCTGAACGAACCCGGTTTTGAAAGTTCTGCCGCTGCAGTGCTGTGATTAAATAATAACAAGTAAATATAAAAAAATATATCAAGGTAAATTTTCCTATTACGGCGGTAGTCAATTTCACATACTTAAATAGCGGATTTTTTTCATTTGTAATTATTAAAAAAATTTAGATTTAACAGACCTTCATATTTAGTAACGTGTTAAAATTGGTTGAACAATACGGAGTGAAACCCCACGGCATCGCCAGGAAAAGTAGCCTTTTTCCTTTCTGAGGATGTTTAATTTAATTTTAAACAGTTGAGTAGCTTTGACGTGAAAGTGAGAAGGCCCCTTTTACTTTTAACTTTATTCTTGTAACGTATTCCTATCTTTTTAGAAACACACAGTAGGTATTTATAACATTAAATTTTACTGGGGCGCACTGTTTCTTACAACTCTAGCATTGCTTTACAAAATAAATCTAGTAAATAACGCAATATAAAGTGTTAGCGAGCAAATAAAGTATTCGTCTTGTTTCAAATTTAGAATTCTCCCGTGGATGCGGGCTCGAGATACGGGCGCGGTTTGAGAACGGTTTGTTGAAACAAAATAACGATGTTTGAAAACTTTTGTGCTTATATACCTATGTCTCGTGCACATATAGAAAAAAAAAAAACATTACAGCCTCAGGCGCGTTTTTGCTCAGATAAAAAAAAAAAAACAAAATTCAAAATTAATTTATTAAAAAGTTTTATAATCAAAATTTAGCGAAACCCACATCTGGGTTTGTCTGGGGAAAATAAAAGCCTAAACTTAAATCTAATACAAAATTTTATCATCTTTAAATATCTATCATTAGTTTAAAAAATAAATAAATTGTTTTAAAGTAAACATATTATCTAGTTTACAACAAAAATTAAGTAGAACTTTAGTATCTATATACTTTTTATTTATATAAATAGAGTTTAGCAAATACAGATTTTTGACATACATTTCGAATAGAAGAGGGCATCTCGTTAAATATAATAGGAATTTGTCTTAAGAGCCAATTTACAATGCTAGCGCCAAAATTTTATATTTTGATTATTATACTGTGACACAGCGATGATATTATCGCGGTATTTTCTCTAGTACCTACTCGTTGCGATTCGCGCTCGCTCGTGTAGACGGCCCCTAAGTGTTTATAAGTATGTATCTTGTATGTGTAGGAGAGAGAACGCGAATCCGAGAGAGCGAGACATATAATACGTTTTAATCACCCTTCGAAAGCTTGTGGCTGCTTTCCATTGTAATCAGTATGAAATATCGTATCCACACTCTCTGTGCAAACACGCGTATTAAAATTCTTTCTACCATTTTTCACACCGTAACATCTGTTTAAAAACATTTAAGTAGGTACCTATGTTCAATTTATATATATAAAACTCTTCCGTTACTGACTGACTGACTGGGATTTGGACTGGATTTCCATGGGAACGGGAAAAAACTGGGTTTTTGTGTTTATGAGAAATCTGCGCGAGTGAAACCGCGGGGCAGCCGCGGCAATAGTTTTATAAATATTTTAAGCACACAAAACCTTTTAAGAATTAGAACTAATTTATCATCATACATTTTTTTGGAAAGGATAATCGAAATTAAATTTATCATACCAATTTTTGTCCTAGACCTTCAACTTAAAAAAGGTTCTTAAAGCGATAGAAATATCGATATTTTATCGAGGTGATGCAAAAAAATTATATGAAAGACTCCTTTTAATTTATTTTTGAAATAAACGTTTGTTAATTTAGGGCACACCTTTACTTTAAGGGGCCAGTTGAATGTTTACCTACCCTCAAACGCAGTGATGCTTAAAAAAAACTTAGCATATTGCATCCCCAAATGGAATAGAGTAGCATCGATATATCGGAATAATCCGATATTATCGATAATATTTGAAGTTAAAATATCAATATTTATATATATATCAAAAAATTTTAAATAAAAGAAGATTAATGACCTGTATTACATTTTTTTTTTGTAACGGGGGGAAATGCCTATCGCATTTCCTGACGCTCGGAAAAGCGTTAGAGGTATATGGGGCTCGCACCCACTTAAATCTCCCGGCGGCCGTCTTGGCTCTTTTGGGAAGGACCCCGGGCACCATACAACCTGTATTTACAATCCAGCCAACAGTGTGAATGCATCGCAATATCGAAAGCTGAAAACTTGTGTTAATCAGTAAAAATGGGCTACGTGCCGTAACTTTTTATCCCAAAGGGAAAAAGTTGCGCTTTTTCGTGTGAATTTTGTGTTCGTGATTTCGTTTTGGAATTTTCGTTAAGTATTTCTAAGCTATTATGGCTTATAATAATATACCGCATTACATAATAACTACCCCTACTAGGTAGAACCTATAGCTAGGATAACCAACCTAGACCTAACCTAGAAAACAAACATCCATATCCATAAAAAACAACGGTCACCCCCGACAGGAATCGAACCCGGACATCCAAGTCACATTTAACATCGATGCCAACTGATCCACGGAGATCGTCCGGTTCTAATTGCTCTAAGCCATTTCTTCCGGGTACAAAACATGATTGTTTTATTATAAAGAAGCCAAATAATCCCATGGGTATTCTACTCCTTAATAATAATTCTTCTTGTGGCAATCTGTGGGGGAGGCCTTTATTTAACAATAGACTTTTAAGTTATTGAGTAAAAACAGGAATCTATTTAAAAAAAAAATATATAAATGATGTAGCTACATTATTCCCGAATGATATTAGGCGATATTCCCTTTTTTTTATTAGACATACTTACTGAGAGGCAATAAATGGTAGCCATTTTTTTTTATGGCAAAACAGTTATACTTTAATAAATAGTATTAAATAAAGACGCTTCTCGCGTCTGTCCATAATGCTTAAATCATTAAAATTATGCAACGGATTTTGACGCGGTTTTTTTAATAGACAGAATGATTCAACTGAAAGGTTTATAAGTAGGTATAATACAATTCAAAAAAATACTTATACGTCAGGCGGTACAAAGTTCGCCGGGTCGACTAGTAGAGAGATTTAGCTCATATGAACTGAAATTTGAAGATGTTATCTCACTCAAGATTAGTTAAGTTTCAGACGATACTGTCTTGAAATTGAGTCAGTTCGGTATCAAACATTGTGGAAGTCAACTTAGATTACTAGCCCCCTTACCACAAAAAGTTAGACCGGTCTAAAATCGCCAATTTGTATGACGAAAGAGTGATTTAAACCTAGTCTAGAGATTTAGACCCGGTTTTACTCTTTTTTTGTGGAGCCGTAGTAGTTTCATCTTTAAAGTGATAATAAAATCCATACTAATATTCCAAATGCGTAAGTAACTCTGCCTGTGTTTTCGCAATCACAGCAAAACTAATGAACCAGTATGCCTGAAAATTTGTAAGAGGTTTTTATTCTGAAAATAACAAGTATTAACGCTATAACAATATTTCATGATCAATAAGAAGAAAGATAATAGCTGGCTAAATAATAAGCATTAATTGTAAAAATAGAGTCAAAACTGGGACTTCAAGTACGCATTTTATAAATCCCAAATTGCGCGATGGAAGATGGAAGCCCTCCCGTTATTATAAGGCCTAAAATCGCTTGTGATTTCAGCTGAAAATATATATTCGATGTTGATGTGCGAAGTGAGAGGCCTGTAATAGACAGATGGAGTGACAGGCAGATCTTACGCTTCTTTGAACTTCAGCAAGTATCTAGAAAGATACTTGTACTCAGCTCGCTACTAAGTTCTTTCCCAAAAAAAAAATATTTTGGCTATACATACAACGCGCCGAGGTCGCCCGAAAAGTTGTGGAGCGACTGAAAAATGTGCTGATGACTGGAAGACAGGGAAGAGGCCTCTGACCAACAGTGGAACAACGCTGCTAATAATAATAAAAACGAGTACCGTAACATTAAAAACTTATTTTAAAACATACGCATCAAAAGTTTATCTACTATATAATCAAAATGAATCGTAGTTCGTTAGTAAGTGTAAAAAAAAAGTAAAAAATGATTTATTCAATACAGGATACAAGATATCACTTATTGAAAGTCAATTAGACTAATCTAATTAATATTGATACCTTATTTCGTAAAGTATCCTATACTGATAGAGGCGAGGTAGTTCAGGGTGCCCACCAATTGGCTCAGGCAAACAAATGTTTGCCTTGCCTTACGACAATGGTCGCCTGGAGACGCCCCCAAACGAGCCCTCCTCTGTCAAATGATTCTACGTAAAACGTAGAGTTTTAGTCTCGCTAAAACTCTAAAACGACCGGGCCGATTTACTTGATTTTGGTTATAAATGTTCGTAGTAGTCCAGGGAAGGTTTAAAATGAGTAAAAACAGCAATTAAATTTTTCTATATAAACATTGTAAGGCGCGATACGAATTTCGCCGGGACAGCTAGTTTCAAATAAATAAAGAACAAATTTTTTCAAACAAAAATTGAGTGAATTAGTTTGAAAAATTACCCTAATCCTCGCACAGTCGGGTGGCAACACATTTTTCTTTCTTGTTCTTGTTAACAAATAAACAGTTGTCAGTCCTGTCTAATTTATTTAAGTCAAATAAAGAGAAAGATAAGGGAAAAGGGCCGGTTTTACTGTTCTTGCCTAATGAAATAAAGTATTTATTTCGTCTTAATAAAACAAAGGGACGTTTTTGAAAGATAATAAATTCTAGCGACACTTTACAATCCTATCTTCTATCTACAGTTGTTTCTGATTGGTGGAAATAATTTGAAGGCGTGATTATGGTGACCAAAAATATTATATCTTCTTTAGCAACATAGTTCGTGTGACTACTCCGTAGCTCAGTTGGCAGTGATGTGGACTAAGATGCGTGTGTACCCGGGTTCGATTCCCGGCGGAGCAAACATTGTTAAGATGAATAACGATGTCTGTTTCCGGTCTGGGTGTAATGATTGTCACCGTATATGTTTCGGGCACCCTAGATACAGGTTCTTCCTAGTTAGGGGCTCTGAGTGTGATGTGTTATAATTATGTTATTAGATCGAAATATCTTAAATTGACTCAATGTTTCCACATTATAACGCATCACACTAAAAGCCCCTTACTAGTTAGAACCTGTATCTAACATTCTTGAAATACAGACAAAAATCCGGAAAATCATAACTTACGATCCCGCGCCGGGAATCGAACCCGGGTTTTAAGTCATACTCAACATGACTACTAACTGAACCTACTACTGAACTAATTAGACAAAAACGTTTAATTATTTAGTCAAAAGAACCTCAGGTATTAAGCTTATTAGGTTTTCAGTTGTAAATTATTTTTTTTTTTCAAAAAGTGACCCGCTTTTATTAAATTTACACATACGTAAACTGAGAACTTCCTCTTTTCTCAAGTCGGTTAAAATACCTTCTCCTGAATGTAGCAAATACTTTTGTGAAAATTGCATCAAAATCGGTTTTGCCAAACTCGAGATAATCACGGGCAAACAAACATACATACATACAGGTAAAACTGATAACCTCCTTTTTTGAAGACGGTTAAAAAAGAAAAAACTATCACTATAGAGCTGAGATTATCAGAGCGTTAACTAAAATAAGAATTCTGCGGAGAGTACGGATTTGTAGGTGACAGACAGATAGACATATTTAGTCTCACAATATGTCGGATATGATAAGATAAATAAGAATATTTTTTCTGATTCAGTTCGGTCTATGGTACAGATACATTTTTGAGATCTCTTGTAGATCTTTATAAATAAGAAAAAGTTAGCAATGAAAAAATCAAAGACTCACGAAAGTAGATATTTATCTAAATTGAGACTCGATAAGGGGTTTCAAGCAAAACCTGTAGGGGAGGCCTGTGTCCAGCAGTGGACATCTGTCGCCTGAGATGATAATATGGTCTCATTTAATCGAAATCAAACCATAGTAAAGTAACATTTATAAGCTCTATTGCACAGAAAGATACCTACTATCTTCTAAAATGTGTTTTTTTATTTAAGAAACAAATTCAGGTAAGGGCCATCTAGGTGTGTTTATTTATTTTATGATTTCACGCGAAAAAAAATCAGAAAGCTTATAAGAATAAGTCAAGATGGCTGTCATTTTATAACAATAGCAACTCTTGTATTTTCTTCCCTAACGATGTGCGAAAATTTCAAGTCTCTTTTCATAAAAAAAAAACTTTACATGCTTAAAGGATGCCTTTCCTCTCTTTTCATAAATAATTTACATGACAAATTACATTTTGATGCAGCAGACGTTATTTTACATAAGAGAATAAGAATGCTAATATGGGAGGTCCCTGCAATGAATTAAAGTACTCCATTTTTCAGCTAACGTTGTATTAATTCAGCACTTAAACATTATAAGCACCACATTATTCGCGTGCACGTTTATTCTTTGTTTAAATTACTGTCTTATTTATTTTTTAAACAAATTCTCGCGTTCAAACCTTTACGTCAAAGTACGCACGATAATTAGGGCTCTAAGAGGGCTACACTGTTCGTTAATATCAATTCTAGTCGATCCGGCGAACTTCGTACCGCTTAACCTACTACTATTTTGTGCATGTTTTATACTAATAAATGAGTACTCTGAGCTTATAAACCTTCCTCTGGAATCACTCTATCTTTAAAAAAAAACCGCATCAAAAAACGTTGCGTAGTTTTAAAGATTTAAGCATACATGGGGACAGACGCAGAGAGCGACTTTATTTTATACTATGTATCGATCGATATATAAAACTCTTCCGTTACTGACTGACTGATAGACAACGCAGAGCTGCGAACTACGAGGCGAAGCGGGCTGAAATTTTGCACGCGGGTTCCTTGGGAAGTGTAGTAGAGCAGTAAGGAATAATTTCCCGAAATTCCCATAAAACGGAAAAAAACTGTATTTTTGTGTTTATGAGAATTCTGCGCGAGTGAAACCGTGGGACAGCCTCTAGTCTGTTCATATAGTGTAAAAATGAACGACACAAAAACCATAAACGGAAGAATAGAAAGGAAGTTAGTCTCTAAGCGACATTATTACGGAGATAGGCTACTTTTGCTAAAACTAAAAATGTACATATAAATATAAGACACATACAATTTGAAGTAACACACGAAATATAAGTAACCCCAAAATCAAATAACAAAAAATATTAGAGGATTCCTATTAACTTACCATATCATCGTAGAAAGGCATTAGAACTGTCAATATCCTTTCGACGTAAAAGATACATAACGTCAAGTTGATATCGACGCCGCTGCAAGCGAAACCGTTTGGCCTGTGACCGTTTTCATTGTCAATTAGATCACCTATTTTGACGTTTTATAACTTTTCACATTACATTTAAAAGTCGAAAAAATATGGTTTTCGCTTCACAATACGGTTTTTTTTTTGCTTTTTGTTCCAGCGTTAGTGTTTTTTCCTCGTAGTTTTTCATTAAAAGAAGTTTCCCATAACACTTTTCTCAATTTAAAGTCTGAATAAAAAAAGTCTATTTATTTAGAAAAAAAAGTTACCGATAGAACGTTTTAATACAAAAACCTGAACTGAATGCACAAAAATAATTATTAGCACGGTTTTAAAGTAAGTTATTTAAATAATTCGAAATATCGTAGCGTCGTAACTTTTCGGTTAGAAAATCGGACACGACCGCGCGCTGCGTCTATTCGTAGACTACTAACTTTTCAGCGAATTTCAGCTTGCTACGTATACCGAGCGGTTTCAGTTAGCTTTTGTAACCTCTTGTAATTTTCAGGTTTTCATATTATGGCGAATTTTTGTAGCTGTAGTCTGTAGCACTTCTCGCCTTGCTCGGATTTTTTGTCAAACATTTTCGCTTTCTGGCCGTTTATAAATACTAATAACTTATTTATAAATTATAACACATCATCCCATCTTAGGTTGCCTGGAATAAATAGCGATATGCTATAAGACAGACTATTTCCGATATCAATTTATTAATTACAGAAAATTATAAATACCTTAAGTTGATTGATTGCAATAAAGTGTTCTATCTTTAGTTTATTAAACCATAGTGACAATTATCTCGTAAGAAAGATAGCTTTGCAATAACCAGGTTTAATAAATCTGATTTATTTTTACGCCTAGAGAAGCAGCAGTAAGTACCTAATCGATAACAAAAAGCTAAAAATGCGATTTCAATTGTTTGCAAGATTAATGAATATTATTTTGTTTTTTCCTTGGGTTTATTTAATTTTAAGCGTGTTTCCTTAATAAGCGATATCGATCGCGCGATAGGGGTTCGATAGCCAATATAAATCGCTCGTACATTAAGTAAGTAAGTAATATTGATATAAATATCAATTATATATCAATATTACTTACATCTGGCAGGCTTCGTGGATGTACGAGCGATTTATATTGGCTGTCGAACCCCTATCGCGCGATCGATATCGCTTCTTGAGGAAACACGCTAACAGTTTCGTAACTAAGTGATAAATAAAAATAGGGAACCTATTCGTAAGCCTTCAATGTCTATTTATCTATACGTCAACGCGTCCTTCTTGTTGACAAGGGCCCGATAGAGAGATAGTTATTTTTATAGATAGTGTGTTAGTGTAGCATGACTGTCGTCGTGGTAATTCGGTAAATTTGACTTGTATATTGAGATAACAGCCCTTTTCCGGGTTACTTTAATTGCAATACAATTCTATCCAATTTGCTACAATTAAAGCTTTTGTTTCTATAGGAAGAATCTATATAAGTACTTATACCTAGATACACATAAATTAACACTCTATTGCGGAATCTGATGAGCCCTTACTATTATCTTTTTATTTATTTCGGAAACCTAGTTTACATAGAAATTAGGTACACTTCACTCAGCAAATCTACTATCTTCTACTATATACATATATATATAAAAATGAATCGTGGTTAGTTAGTCTGGCTAAAACTCGAGAACGGCCGAGCCGATTTAGCTGATTTTGGTCTCAAAATGTTCGTAGTAGTCCAGGGAAGGTTTAAAAGTTGAAAAAAATTGTAAAAATGGAGGACAAGTTAGCAAAAACAACAATTAAATTTTTCCATATAAAATTGTAAGGCACGGTACGAAGTTCGCCGGGACAGCTAGTATATAATTTTTTTTAATAATTAACAAACAACAAAGTTTTATCGTTTTTTCTATTTTGTTTTGAACTAGAGGCTGCCCCGCGCTTTCATACGAGCAGATTTCTCATAAACAAATAAATTTTTCACTTTCCCATGGGAATTTCGGAAAATTATTCCTTAGTACTCCCCTATACTCCCCAAGGAACCCACGTGCAAAATTTCAAGCCCTCTACGCCCTGTAGTTTCGGCTCTGTCAGTCAGTCAGTCAGTAACGGAAGAGTTTTATAT
This sequence comes from Euspilapteryx auroguttella, assembly GCA_951802225.1. Lineage (NCBI taxonomy): Eukaryota > Metazoa > Arthropoda > Insecta > Lepidoptera > Gracillariidae > Euspilapteryx > Euspilapteryx auroguttella. Next base: position 2,900,118 of record OX637663.1, on the reverse strand, counting down.
ATATAAATATTGATTTAGATTTCGGCAATTTAATTTTGAATTTAGATTTCCTCTCTCGGAAGGTACCGGCAGAATACCAGCGTCACAGGTTTCTGTGACATTATGCTGAGTCGGAGCCTATTTCGGTTGTGATATGCGCCACCGTGCCTCACAAATCTGTTAATTAGTTTTATCTGTATGTTCTTCTTTAATTTTATGTTATACTTTTGTTGTTTTTTATTATTGTGTTTTGTGTGTGTGTGTACATATTGCTTCTGAAATAAATATTTTATTTATCTATTTAACTATCTAGATTTCGGCAAACAAGCATAGCAACCACACTGCCGCTGCCGTGGGCGGAGAAGCGTTACCTTACAATTTTTATTAAATAAGAGGAACATTTTCTTTTTGTAACTAAAGATTTACGACATTAGGAAAATTACTACGTACCTACCTATAGAAGATCCTAAGAAATCTTGTTTTAATGAGGCTACAAAGTTGAGATTAAATAGGTATCTACTTACCTGAAGGCCTGTTAATAAAATAAAGAGATAAAGTTAATTATACATTTAGTCAACGATGTAAGAGGAAGACGCTAAATTTTATTTTATTTAAAAGAGCTTTACATACCTTCCTACATAAAGAGGTATAGGTATAGGTAATATGTTAGTACAATGGAGGTCTAGGACGCCGTAACACTTCCGGTTTTTATGTATTGCAAAATAGCTCCTGTTCTTTGGCAATACAGTCTAGGGCTGACGAAACCATAGACAAATCTGTTACGGCCTTCTAGACCGCCACTGAAGTTACTTATTTTTTGTTAAAGCAAGAGTTCACTGTTAAAATTTGCGGAAGTACCTTTACTGGATAGGTATAGATATCCAGTCTAATTTGATCCGCAGCAACTAGTCTCCGAGACCTAAGTTTCCTTCTGAGAAGGGCCTTGAAATCATTTTAAAATTGATATCCACTCGGTATTTTCGCTGCGGCACGCCACATATTATGTGAGCTGGGCCTAAGCGCTCAAACAGACGACGCCGCCACCGCGCCTGACAGAACTAGCAATGTATTACTAACGAGTTTTCCCGGATTACTTCGTTTCGCCATAGAATATAAGATACTACAAAAGACTTGGCTCTATAGACTATGTTATTTTGACTGCCCAGAATGGCCGAATAAAAAACAAACAACAACAACAAACCACCTGTCAAAATATGTAAACAAAGGAAAAAATATTGCACCTTGGGTTATATTATTTGAGTTTAGGTAAGGATCCCTAATTTTTTGGAAAATCTAATATAGCCTATGACACTCGGGGTTAATGTAGCTTCCTACCAGTGAAAGAATTTTCAAATAGGTTCAGTATTTCCGGAGCCTATTCGTTACAAACAAACAAACAAACAAATCTTTCCTCTTTATAATATTGGTATTGACAATAGCACAGTGGAACGATATAATTTGCTTGATTGCGCGGCGGCGGCGCGGCGCGACGGCGCGGTGGCGGCACGTGTGAACAGTGTAGCGGCGCGGTGGCTGTGCGGCGGCGGCGCGGTGGCGGCGTCGTCTGTTTAAGCGCTTTGTAAAACGTGTAAGTATAATAAATATTGAAATGCTTTCAGACACACGCAAACAGTAAAAGTCTGCAACAGGCTTGTAAACCTTAATCACCGTTAGGAGATCAAAGTTATTTTCGATGTTTACCATTATACTGTTTAAACGCGTATCGAAGTTCTAACTCCAACGGTTTGGAAGGGTTTTTAGAAAATATTTGAATTTAAACTTTTAATTAAAAAATTTATAAAAAAGGTAAAAATAATATTACATGATATTTAATTATAAATCCGAAAATTTGTATAGATGTATGGAAGTTTGTTCCATTTTGTAGGAAAAATTATACTGATCGGAATTTAATAAAAATTCAAAATATTTGACACTCAAAACATTCAAATATAGATAAATGCAGTCTTTAGAGGACGAGAACAGGTTTTGCATAATAAATAGTTGCATGTACTAATAATAATATTATATATTCATTCATTCCATGCCATATCAGAATAATGGTGATATTTTCATATAACGATACAAGACGATGTTGAGTCCAAAGAGCCCTATTAGCCCTATTAGTATGCATACTTTGTTTGATAGCTTTGCAAAGGCATTGAACTTTCTAATGCATTCACACTCTTTGCTAGTTGCATAAACATTAATAAATCAGAGAAAAGAAGCTAAAAACTACCCCTGACACTGTAACACTCTTTTCTGTAATCCCAGAATGCATAATATTCGATGCGTTAGTGTACCCTGTTATTCAAAAAAAGTTAAGAGCATTTTAGTTATTTGACGTATGTAAATTTAGACTGGATGTCACTAGAAAAGTAGACCTCCAGTAAAGCTACTTATAACCTACTGTATCTTTATGAACAATATTGAGTCTATAATTAAAAAAAAAACATTGTATTTTATCGTAGTATTCCTGCCACCGGTTCAATATATTCCGTCAACAGTAGAATCTAGCCGTCTTATTCATAAAGATACAGTACATTTTAAGTAGCTTTAGTGGAGGTCAACTTCTCTGGTTTGTTGTATGCTAAACACTTGACATCCAGTCTAAATTGACATAATTATGTCAAATAACTAGAATGCTCTTTAACTTTTTATGAATAACAGGGTAGGAATAGATTAGTAAAATACTTGCACATTTCGTCGTGCTTATAAAACAAAACGACAAAGTTTCAACTTCAAAAACCTCTTAAACCCTAACGAGCGGCAAAGTCCATCGAGTGCCATTCAGGGCTCTCGACCTTTTGGTGTCGTCGCGTCTGCATAATGCGGAGAAATGTGGGCCGCTCAATATTGATGCTGGATGCATAGGAGAGTCGTGTAAGAATTTATACAGTTTTGTTTATTCGGAGTGTTTTTGCTTGAGACCTATGTTGTCTTGGTGTGAAATGGATAGACGATTTTCATCACACTCGGTCAGCGTTATAAAATTTCACAACACATCCAATCGTACCCATATTTCATTTGATTGTTTCCCAATTATTATTTCTTTAATTCTTAAGCGTTTAATTTATTATGCCGCTTGTTATATCAATCTGTATCAAGATTTATCAACACACACAATCGTACCATTATTTCATTTTATTGTTTCCCATTTATTATAACTTTACTTTATCATTTTTTTTTATTTAAACTAGCTGCATTGGGATGCACCCCTCACACGTTATTTTTTTTTAGCAGCTACTTAAAAGAGAGGCGCCAATATGTTGATTACGGTAATAGTTCATCGGACCTCTATCATACGCTATCAGGGGTAAGTCAAGGAAGTAATTTGGGGCCTTTAGAATTCCTTATCATGATTAATGATCTTCCTCTGGTGGTCAAGAATTCTGTTTGCCTTCTGTTTGCAGATGACCTCAAATTGCTTCTGCGAATTAAGAGTGAAACTGATTGTGAGCGTTTACAGCAGGACATCGATGCGGTTGTGAGATGGAGCGAGGAAAACAAACTCCGGTTTAACGTGTCTAAGTGCGTGACTATCTCTTTCACCAGAACTCGAGAGCCGTATCACCACCGGTATTGCATGGAGCGAAAAGCGCTAACTCGGGTAGAGGCAGTCAGGGATCTGGGGGTCTGGATAACGCGGGACTTGTCTTTTAGAGACCATATTTTGAATGTCTGCAAGAGGGCTTTTCAGATTCTGGGTTTTGTTTTGCGTAGGTCAAAGGGTTTCTCTAATATAGAGTCTATTAAAGTTTTGTATAACGCGCTGGTAAGAAGTAAATTGGAATCTAACGCAATCATATGGTCTCCTCATGAGCAAAAATACATTCTAATGTTGGAACGCCTGCAGAATAAATATTTACGATACCTCTATTTAAGAATGTATGGAGTGTATCCTTTTTACCCCTTGTCATATCCAACCTTATTTATATTGGGCATGGTTGGATACGACAAGCTGGAGGTTAGAAGGAAAGTAGCAGTCAGTGGCAGTAACATTTTTCAAAATATTTCGGGGATATCTATGCAATCCAACGCTGCTGGAAAATATCCAGCTTATAGTTCCAAGTTCGCGGATGCGACGGCGGGCGGAGCGCACGTTCGCGGTGCCCGCGCGGCGCACCGGCCTGCTGGGCGGCGCGCCGCTGGCCCCGGCCCTGCAGCTGCTGAACAGGGTCGCGAAGAGAATAGATCTGTTTGGGTGTTCGTTGAATGAATTCACAAAGGTTACATTAAATGTGGTGTGTTATACGTAATTTTTTTTCTGGATTGTTGTGATGTTTTTTATATTTTGAAATGTACATTATTGTACTTTGTACTACACTATTTAATTGGGACTTTCCTGTAATGATAGTGTAAGTTATTGAATAAATAAATAAAAAAATAAATAAATAAATAAATCATGCCCCTTGTTATATCGATCTATATTAAAATTTTCTTAGAACGCGCACAGCAGCGAACGGGAAGAAGTTCAGAGTTCAGGTTACTGCGTATTTTTAGAGCACATACAACCGATAGACATCCACTGCTAGACATAGGTCAGCCCTCAGATTGCCAAAAGGAAAGAGGGAGTTTGCCGTAATCGCCACGCTTGGCAGGTGGTTTGGCAATCGCAGTGTATGTCTCAAAATTTTCAACAAAGGCCGCAGCTGCACGTCCTGTGGATGTTCACTTTAACATCACCCAGTGGAGAAGACGGGGTGGAGGCTGGTGGTATGCCCTCACTACACGGCTTAAATTGTTAGGGCTCAGTACATTTGAAGGAATGCAGAACTCAAAACTCGGAACTCCGAACTCCAGAACGCTCGCTGTCTGCACGTGCTCTAAACCGTACCAAACTTAGACCAGTGAGTGGATAAACATTTCTGTAGAGCAATTGCCGTGTGGTGGCGGCAAAGAATTCTACCACCCCATTTCCCCCCCGTGGGTGTCGTAAAAGATGACTAAGGGAACTTTTGAAGGACGGGCAGTAGCGTCCTTCGTAAACAACCACAATGCGCTAACCCGCCTGCCAAGCGTGGAGATTATGCAAACCCCCCCTTCCCCCACAAGGTTTGTCCTTGTGGTGATCTCTGGGGAGGCCTGTGTCCAGCAGTGGACGTATTATAGGCTGCAATGATAATATATAATAATATAATATTTATTTCCAACAAATTTTACAAAATACTTATGACAAGGGGTCTCTTTTTAAGTAGAAACTACCTGTATTAAGAGAGAGAGAAGATAATGATGATGTAGAGCAATTGGGTTGGAATAAAAAACATTCTACAGTGTAGTCGCAGCCTTATAAATACATAAAGAAGGTCAAGGGACCGAGGACCAAGTTGTCGCCTTTCAATGCAAAGTACAATGTAAATTTGGTCCTATAACAACAAGCAAACCCAATATCTTGACTTACCAAGTTCCGGGATACCCAACCAAGTTTCATAGTTAGATAACAATATTCATTTAATTTAAACCCAAACCCAAATGTTTATTCCCTGGAGCGGACCGGACGTTAACGAGATCAAAGCTCTGGCAAGCGCTTCAGTGAGCTTTTGATAAAGTTTAGTTTTGAGCTTTTCGCTGATTGCACTCTGTAAGTGTTTTGAGTGACCATCGTTCAACAGGGTTTGATTTTTGTGTTATGTATTATTATAATTTTATTTATTTTTCAATTATATTTATTTAGTCTTTAGTTATATTACTCGTCTTTTTATGTGTTTCAGGCACCTTAGATACAAGTTTGTCCTAGTTAGGGGAGTGTGATACATTATTATTATTATAATTTAAAATGTAATAATGCGAAAACTTATTTCTAAAATTACTTATTACAGGACCAAGTAACAGAAAAGCTAGTTAAGTAAGTAAGATAAATATGTAAATTTAGAGCTTACCGCGACTCCGCAGTCGCTCAAATTCATGAATATAAAGTCTAACAACGTTGATGCATCTTCTTTTTGTTTAGATTGTATACTGTATACTGTTTTTACTTAAGCCCAAGCCCACATTTTTTGAGGCGAGGCGAAGAAATCAAAAGAATTACAATTTAATCTGGTCTCTAAATTGTATGGCTCAGGACTCGTAACAGGTTTTTTAATCAAAAAATATTATTTAAGCTACTTACAATAAGAAACGCGATTGGAGTCCTTTTACACGAACATTGGCGTCACTCTAGAAGAAAGATCATATCTTCTAAAGAGAGGCTTTTTATTAAAAGTGGAACCCTAGTGCATTAGATCTTGGTCGCTTGTATTTTTGAAGTATTTCAAATAATATCCAGGTAAGACATTTTTATTTATAACTGTTTGTTTGAGCAAGATTTAGAATTTAGTCTCCGTATGTTCCCGACAACTCGTGAAATTATCTTAATGCTTGTTTTGTATACTTACTTACCTAAGAGCAAGATAGTTTTCTTTAAATAATCTAAAAAAAAAAAGACAATATTCTGTTATCTATCCGGTCTAAAGTGTTCAAACCATCATTTTAACCGAAAGACGTCTACTGCTAGACATAGGCCTCCTGTATAAACCGCCATAGTCACACATCTTGAGCGATCCTCATGTAGTGTAATCCCGCAGCTTTCATCAGGTCGTCGGACCACCATGTACGTACTCTACGTAATTTTGTTTCAAGGTCGCCACTCAAGAACTTTTCGGCCACAACGACTTATCTGATCATCCTTTTTCAATAATAAACTAAAAATATACTAATAATAATTTAAAAATAGTTTATTTTTTATCCAAACATAACTTCACAGAGAGTCACTGTTTACCCAATAAAGAGTGTACTAACAGACAATATTTAATGTGTTATTGCCTACTTTGCTAGATAAAAGGTCGTTCCAAGATAGAATCTTTTGAAATTTTTATTGCAATCTTCTTGTTAGTGATGTACTAACTTACCAAAAATTTTATCGATATCTAATTTCATCATCATCATCATCATCATTGCAGCCTATAAGACGTCCACTGCAGGACACAGGACAAACCTTGTCGGAAGAAGGGAGGTTTGGCATAATCACCACGCTTGGCAGGAGGGTTGGCGATTGCAGTATGGTGTTTTTTAAAAATTTTCAAGGACGCTGCTGCCCGTCCTTCGGAAATTCCTTTAGTCGCCTTTTACGACATCCAAGGGAGGAAATAGGGTGGTAGAGTTCTATGCCGCCACCACACGGCAACGGATTTATTTATTTAGCAACGAAATTAAAATAGCTATAGCTAAATGAGTTAAAAATAAAGTCTAATATTAGATTTATAGATATTAGACATGAGAAAAGATAAAAATGCAAACAAATAATACAAAAATTTAAAGTAAAAAGAAAAGTAAAGTGCAGTAAAGAAAAGTATACATTTTTCTTTTCTTAATGAATTAACAGAGAAGAGATCTTAGATGTGGAGACGTAACCTATCTTTACTCCTTGTTTCTCTCTGTTCCTTTTCATAAAATCAAGCTTACATGTTCAAAAGTTAAAATAATTTTGCATATCGATATATTTTTTATCGATATTATTACAGCACAATAACTGCGAGCGCTAAGAGCAGATGGTCGGTATCGGTATCATTTCCTTGGTTTTTTTTTATTGCTTTTTCCAACATACTTCCTTCTCAAAAGTAAATATGAGACTCGTGAAAAGATTTGTGTTGATATATCTTCTTTAAGTAAAAAATATATTGAATTGTTTTTTTGGTACCTTATTTTAAGTATTATTGAGCTTTATGAATAGAAAAAAAAAACATTTTCAAGGCGTCACGGATGTTATTTTGCTAAAAGATTTATTTTAACATTTTGATCTCTTGAATATCTTCCAATCTGAAACAGAAAAAAACAATTTAGGTAAAACATCTTTATTATGAATTATGTTGGTATTATTATTAATTTGACTGCTGCGTAGCTCAGTTGGCAGTGATGTGGATTGAGAAGCTCGTGCACCTGGGTTCGATTCCCGCGGGGCGAACATTGTGATGAAGAGCGATTTTTGTTTCCGGTCTGGGTGTAATGTTTGTCTCTGTATAAGTTTCGGGCACCCTAGATACAGGTTCTTCCTAGTAAGGGTCTCTGAGTGTGATGCGTTAATATTATTATATGTTGTTGAAATGTATGGTGCAGTAGTTTGTGAGCAGCAGCTTACTTTCGTCGAAAAACTTTTTAAGAAGAGATATTCTGAGATTGCAGTCCCGTCTGCCAAAAATCGCGATTATTGCCACCCCTCTCAAATGTATGGTTTTGAAGAAAGATCGGAATAAGCCAAATTATCGCCTTATATTGATCTGTGAATAAAAACTTTTTATAAAAAAATTAAACCGCCGAAAAAACTGAAAAGCATTAAATAATAGGGAAACATTTTCTATTAGGCCTTAATTTACTCACTTCTTAAAGTAATTTTGGATTACCAAGAAATTTTAAGTCGGCGCCACACCACACAAGCAAATTCATTATCTATGTAAAGCGCGATGCGCAGCGGCATACGTTTTTCGGTTATTTCTTTGAATTTCAGGTAATTTAGTGATCTTTATTCGTTGATTCTGTGGCACCGACTCAAAATTTCTTGGTAATCCAAAATTACTTTAAGAAGTGAGTAAATTAAGGCCTAATAGAAAATGTTTCCCTATTATTTAATGCTTTTCAGTTTTTTCGGCGGTTTAATTTTTTTATAAAAAGTTTTTATTTTTTGCTTTTCAGTTTTTTTTGGGCTAATTTTTTTACCCCAGCTAATCATACTTCACCGGGTGGTCGCACCCCACAAGGTGGCCACACAACCTGGTGAAGGTTGAGGGACTAACAGGATGAGGTTCGATCACGACCGGCCGGTGAGGCGATTTGTGAGGGAGGCCTATGTCCAGCAGTGGACGTCTTTTGGCTGATTTTATTTCATTTCCAAAGATATTGTAAGTAGGTATCAAAAGTTATAATGTAACACGGAAATGCAACCTGTGAGTGGATAAATCGACCCGCCGATCAAAAAGTCACCCCTATTTTCCCACCCTTAGGGTGGGAATTTTATTTCCAAATTTTTATGGGACCAACTTCAAGGTATACCCTGTCGAGTAAAAAAAGAATTATCAAAATCGGTCCACACAGTAAAAAGTTATGCGTGATCATACATAAAAAAAAAAAAAAAAAAAAAATATACGCGACGAATTGAGAACCTCCTCCTTTTTGTTTTTTCGTCGGTTAAAAAGGCCTTTATCCAACAGTTAACCGTCACTTGGCTGATATAAAAAATAATTATTAGGTACTAAATATTGAGAAATATCAATAAAGACAGTGAAACATAGCATGCAGCATTTCTTAGATCTTTTAAACTTATCCCAACCGATCTAAAGTTATCTAGTTTCCTAACTGCAGTTTTAGTTTTCTGGTCCCAGAGCACAAGAACTACAAAATAGCATTTCAAAGATTTCCTCACAGGCGCTTTGTATGCTGGGACGAGAAGGAAAGAGTTTTTCGCTAGTTTTGTCACGCTCGTGCTATCGTTTACGATAACTAGAAATTTGTCTCAATAAAAAATGGCAATGAACGATGTTTAGAAGATTTATCGACACTCGTATAGTAAAAATATACATATTATTTTTGCTTTAAAGGAAACGCTGGGGCCGAAAAATTCTCGAGTGGCGGTCCTGTATCGGAAGAAGCAAATACATAGATACCCGTCAGTGTGGTCAGGCGACCTTTTTTTTTACTAAGGCGGCGAAACTCCTAACGAGTAAGACCCCATGGGGAGTCGCAGGGTTATGTGGGGTTCGCTTCCCTCCCACTAAAACCCCGCCGGTGTCCATCTCGGCTGTTAACAAGGGGTTCAAGAGTGATCTTTCGATCGTTTTGTTCAACTCCGCAAGCCCCTACAGCATTGACTCTTCAGCCTCTTCTCGGGGGGACATAGTGATCGTCCCGGAGCGTGGGTATCTTTCCGAACGCTCGACGACGGAATCGGGACACCGCGTTCCGTCGTCCTTCTCGGGGCCGTTAAATGACTACACGAGGCCTCCGCCTTGTGCACCCAACGACCCCGGGTTCCCCTCTTTGTCGCCTCTTTCGACAGGCAAAATTAAAAATTAGTTTATTTGTAAAATACACGTAAAAAATAAGATGGAGATAATAAAAATTGTAACAGCGTATTTTGACCATTGCTGGTGTACAAATTTAAATTAAAGTAGATACTTACATTCTAACTATATACAATAAAACTAAATAATTACATATTTTATTTAAAAAATTAAAAAAAATACGAATTTGACAGCAGGCAGCGGGTAAAGGTTGCGGGAGTGCACTGGATGAGGGTCGCACAAGATCGGTATTTATCGCAAATAACACCTCTATTAGGAGTAAGCTACGAGCTCGCTGTGCCAAGTTAATAGTGTCTAGGGAAGCCGACAACTTTCCTTCAAGCGTGCAATGTAATTTTCAACGCCCGATGCATTGCCAGCACTTATCATATCGAGTTTCAGAATCATGTGTTGCACTTGATTATTGTAGAAAAAGGAACTCGAACCTCATTTAGGGGCACGAGGCACGTTGCACGGGGCGTCGTGTGGGGCGTTGTATGGCGCGTCACGCGTTTTTACGTTTAAAGAAACGCGGGCGACGGGTCGTCAAGCACCGACGCGGCGGCGCCCGCGTCGTTTACGCTTTAAGATCAAAACATAGGCCTATGTTCGATATCGTACAAGGAGACGCGTCGACACCCTAATTGACTTTTTTTTTTTTTTTTTTTTAAGGCGGGGAAACTCCTAATGAGTACCCTGCAGCCCCGGGGGGAGCCGCAGGGTTATGTGGGGTTCGCACCCACTAAAACCCCGCCGGTGTCCTTCTCGGCTGATAGCAGGAGGGTCGCGGGTAAGCCTGTGGAATTCTCCGCGACCCCCCCCAGCATTGGCTGTGTAGCCTCTTCACGGGGGACAGGTGGTGATAGTCCCCCCTGAGCGCGGATGGCTCTTCCTACGCCCGACGACGGAACTGGACACCTCGTTCCGTCGTCCTTCTCGGGGCCGTTATGTGACTACACGAGGCCCCCGCCTCGTGCACCCAACGACCCCGGGGTCCTGCAGCGGTGCTGCAGGGCGGATCGGGGCCTGTCGGCCCCGCCACGGCGTATGTGATCCACCGTGGTGAGACCTTTGAGGCTCCGCCCGCTCTCCTCCTCGACCGCCCCATCCAGCAGTCGAGCGGGAGCAGGGCTTGTCACTCCCCACATGGCACCACGTAACGTGCCATGTTGGAAGCGTCAAGTCCCCGCCCCTTCCTCCTCGACCGCCAGGTGCTACTAGCCGTTCCACCTTGGCCGCAGCACCCAGCGATCGTGTGTGACAGTGCCCTGGATAGGACACTGCCACCCTCTCCTACGGGGCATTGTGAGCGCCCCATCGCCACGCCCATTGCGGCAGCGACGGCGACATCAAGCCGACCGCAAAGCGTGGAGAAATGACAGCCCGGCATCTACTCCCCTGCGGGTTCGGATCAGCCGGGTAGACCTGTGATCCCAACGGTTGGCGACGTAGTCATCAAGCCAACCGTGGGCAGGACTATTGTTCCCGGCATCTAATAACGCAGGGTTTCTAATCAGCCGAGCCATCAATCCCCACGTGGACGTGCCATTGGGAAGCTCCCAATCCCCGCACTCCATCTCGTCGCCATCCTTCTTCTCCAATCTCTCCTCCTTCCTTCCCTCATTTTTCTTCCTCGCTCAGCAGGGCTTGTTAGTCCCCCCACGGCGCTGAGCAGTTCGCCGTGGTGGAAGTCTCAAGCCCCGCTCTCCGTCTCGACTCACACTATGCTCTCTGATAGGGCAGAGAGCATGTGGAGCGCCACTCCCGCCAGATTATTAGCCACCGGACGATCACACCAAACGGGAAACGAAAAGTGTGATCGTCCGCTGTTGCCCAGGGTGCACCGCGTGGAGGTTCTCTGGCCAGCACCCTGACACCCTAATTGACTGAGCTAAGGCCGCATTTATAGGCACGCGGGGCGTTGCGCGGGGCGTCGTGCGGGGCGTGCTGCGATTAAATCAAACGTATAGCAATGTATGAGACCGTTTACGGAGACGCGTTAGGCCTCCTTCACGGAGACGCGGCGCGTTGTGCGGGGCGTCGTGCGGGCTCCGACGCGGGCACCGCAGCGGGCGCCACGCGGGCGCCACGCGGCGTATGTTTTGTTCTTGAAGCGTTGAACGACGCGGGCACCGCCGCGGGGCCTGCGGCACGCCAACGCGTCTCCGTAAACGTAAACTTTTTTTTAAACGTCCTCATACATTGCTATACGTTTGATTTAATCGCTACATGCCCTGCACGACGCCACGCGCAACGCGCCGCGCACGCTTAACTGAGGCCTTAGTCTGCGAGAACGAAGCTGCAAAAATCATCATCTCAGTCATGAAACGTCTACTGTTGGACAATAGGTCTCTCTCACAGATGGCCACATAGACTGCCATTTTGCCATAACGGCCACGGGTTAACAGGCGGGTAAGCGCATCGCAGAATGTCTATTAGATTCGAGTTTTAAATTGAAGGACGCTGCATCCCGTTCTTCGGGTGTTCTCTTAGTCGCCTTTTACGACATCCTTGGGAGGAGATGGGGTACCCCAGCATCACACAGCTGATTTATGTACTAGAGTATAGACTCGATTGTGGCTCGTTTTTTTTTTTTTTTTAAGTATAATAATGATTATGTACGTCATATCACCAAAACAATTTTTTTTTAACAAGCACGTATAACAAATCAACCCATTTATAGTATTTTTAATTCGATAAATATTTTATGCAGGGGTTTCCCTTTTTAGTTAAAGGCATTGGACGAAAAAGCGCATTTTTTTTTATTTAGTGTGAAAAGAATTTTTTATAAAGAGACGAAGAAATGCAGAAAATAACATTTTCCATCGCCCACACGACGACGACGGCACTGAATAAAATAAAATTGTAAACAGAGTTTGTAACTTTTGCTTGAATGGCGTGGAAGGCACTTTCTTACACGTGTTGTGTTCAGACAGTAGTACAGTGGCGGTCTAGGTCGGCGTAACACTTACGGTTTTTCTGTATCAAAAAATTGCTTTTGTTTCTGGTAATACAGTATTAGCCGCTCGAGACCATAGACAAATCTGTTACGCCGTCCTAGACCGACACTGAACCCATTTCTTATTTACTTTAAATAGAAAATGGCAGGAGAAAAAGGGCAAGGAAATACCTAGGTCCTAAGCGACCTATTTTCTGTGTAAAATAGTTCCACCGTCAATAAAATTAAATACCTACTCAGTACTCTTCGCGGCTCTACCACAAAAAGAGTTAAACTTGGTCAACACTCACTAAACAAGGTTTAAATCAGTAATTCGTCATACTAACTGGCTATTTAGACTGGTCTTACTTTTTTTTCGTGGTAATTGGGCTTATGTTTAGTATATCTCTGACCGGAGCATTTTGCGTGCCGACTAATAACTAATTAAATTTACACAATAATATTATTCTTACTTTTAGACTTTGTGCTATTATGATGTTTTTGGTTTTCATATTGTTAAGTTTCATATAGTTTTCTGTAATGCAGTTATCGGCGAAACAAACCGTTGTTGTATGTTTTCAGTTCTGATGCAGTTTAATCCTAGTAAGGGTATCAAATGTTTCAAAAATCAATTGCAACGTACGTTGACATTATTTACACCATCTTCAAATCTTTCAGCCACGTAAGAAACCGCAGTAACTTACTTTTTCGATAAGAAAATAAACGCAGTCATTCCAGAAAACAAGTTAATTAACTTCTAAATCTTTCTTTCTTTCTTCTAATCTACTGTATGTTTCAACTTACTTTTATTCCAAGTGTTGCAGTTCTCGTATTGCATCTCGCAATAATTAGCAAAGTCTTTGTAGTTTCCATCGTAGTCCCTGCCGCAGAGTATTTGATTCCTATAAACAATAAATATAAGTAAATGCTTATATCTTATTTATATTGTTAAAGGTATGTTTTCAGTTCTGATACAATTTTATCCTAGTAAGGGCGCGTCAAGTGTATTGCGTAATATCTTTAGCGTTGCAACGTACAGTCACGTGCAAAAGTCTATACATAGTGTTAAGTCTAAAATAGCTTTCACGCAAATACCACACACATCTGTCAAAAACATTTCCGCCTGGATCAAACTTTTCCGATGTGAACCAACAAATCTGTACCTTTTTGAGCCAGCGGGACATTTCCATACATTATATACCTACTAACTTTCCATACATTACATACAAACTCTGTGAGCGTAGCGAATATGCCGGCCGGTAAATGTGATGCGATTATTTTTGCTAACTCTGGCTGTATTGTATGAACTAAAACACGTGACTGTACGTTGACATTATTAACTCCTGAACTCTTTCTCATTCTCTACTCGTAAATTAGGTAGGTACTCAAATTTCACAGATCCTGCTCACTGAATATTAATGAAAGTATTCCAAGTTTGGCATTCACACGAATTGTCAATGACTACTCCTAAATACCTATAATCTGGAAATGTTAACTAAGGCATGCAAATCGCGCTGAATTTCCAATCAGGGACGTTGATGATATCATTAGCACCACTCTCGCTAAAAGTTCATAGCCATCATTTCACAATTATGGAGGTAATTCAGTCATAGCATTAATCTCGCTAAAAATTCATTCAACCATCTTGTCAAAAAAATCCTACTAAACATCATCATCATCAGCCCACTGCTGGACATAGGCCTCTTCTCTCGCACCCCATGCACCACGGTCCTGCGCCAGTTAATCCACTGCCTTCCGGCGACCTTTACTATGTCGTCAGACCATCGGGCTGGTGGTCTGCCTACTCCACGTCGTCCGTTCCTTTCTAGGCCACCACTCGTGACCACTGTCATCCACCGGTTGTCTTTACGCCTTGCCATGTGTCCCACCCACCTCCACCTCATACCTGTTATTCTTTTTCGACATAAGTGACTTTGGTACTAATATTAACAGTGAATATCTTCCGTTCCGTTCCGTTTCGATTCCCGGCGGGGGCGAACATTATTATGCTGGATATTGATGTTCGCTTCCTGGGTCAACGTGACTTTACATCCCTTTGAGCACCCTTGTCATCTTCTTGTCACAGGTTTAATATATAAGGGGCTCTAAATTTGAAACGTTAATTTATGAAATGTTGGCTACTTACTTATACGATCTGGGACAGTTAGTCAGGAAGTTCTTGCAGCCATGAGTGAAGAAGTCAGTCACCCAAAACTCTGTGTCTTTAGGGTACTTCACTAGGGCCTTCTTTGTGGTTTTCTTACGAGATGAGGCCAGGGCAGTCGTGAAAAGGACCAGGAAAACTGTGTCATTTTGAGTTAATTAATATTATATTTTATTGTAATACTAATCGACAAGGTGAACTTCATACCGCCTGATATTTTACTATGTTTCTCATGTATAACACTTATAAACATTCATCTTGAGTCACTGTATCAAATAAAAAAA
The DNA here is from genome assembly GCA_951802225.1 of Euspilapteryx auroguttella. NCBI lineage: Eukaryota > Metazoa > Arthropoda > Insecta > Lepidoptera > Gracillariidae > Euspilapteryx > Euspilapteryx auroguttella. The sequence goes on along the minus strand of OX637663.1, from coordinate 2,884,728 downwards.
ACCGCATCAAAATCCGTAGCATAGTTTTAAAGATAGAGCCGGACAGACGCGAGAAGCGACTTTGTTTTATACTATGTATTGATGATGAATAGCTTTAGGTAATAGCATCGCAATGATGGAGATTTTGGAAATACTTTATGCCAAACCATAGATTTAACGTATAGAAATAAAAAGCAATCTGAAGAAAAAACTATACAACTTACAGAAAACTCGAAAATCCATGACACAAAAACAATCTTATCAAACTATTTCAACACTTCGATAAAAAATATAGTTTTATTTTTATCACATTTAGGTACACAAAGTCAGACATTCTCAATCATTCAGAGAAAGGGCCTAAGCCACAATAATTTTATTATCAGTAACTGGGACAATCGAAATTTACGATTTATTGGATTACGTCAATATAATAGGATTATAGACCACAAAACCATTCTCGTCAACTGAGCTGTATACATAAATAATTCAAACACCAGTTTTTTAATTTGTCATAGTAGACAAGACTGCCAATCTGGGGGCCGAGTTTCTTAACTAAAAACGATTGACTCGTAATTGTCTTGTTAGCGATTTCGTTAATCATTGCCGATACAAAGGTAATTTCTGTTGCACGCTCAAAGAAAACAGCAATGGTTAACTAAGTCGCTCACAAGACAATTACGAGTCACTCGTTTTTAGTTAAGAAACTTGGCCCCCTGATTTAAGAGGTAAAGCACAGCTAAAGTAGCGCCACCCGCTAAAAAAATTAATGTCTACTAAACTAAGGCTATCAAAAATGTGAAACAGTATTCAACTAGATAATGCAGCCTAGTATGTTAAGGGCACTGTTGTGTAGCTTTTAGGTTAAAGCCCAAAGAAAGCTACTGATTGTTGCCAAAAGGGGCCGTTTCTATAGAGCAACACTTTGTAGCTTTCTTTGATTTTCTTTTATTTCTCGGGTGGCGCTACTTTAGCTGTGCTATGCCTCTTAATATCGTTTCAATGTATTGCTAGATGAGAGACGCGCAAGTTCGGAAATTGACGATCTTTGGGGGAAGCGTCTTTATCCAGCAGTGGACGTGTTTTGGCTCAATTAATTAAGATATCTAGGTCTAGCGTTTTTGTGGAGACACACAAAATATTATCTTGGAGAACATAAATGGTCTTTATACGGCCATAAAACTTTTTATATATGTTTTTTTTCTTTTGCTGTAAGTTGCCTTTCGATAGATAATTTGGAACAGAACATATCCTTTAGAAGTAAATTTGCAGAAATTGTGAAGCTATTTCATTACAAATTACTATTCATTATACATTGGCCATTCTCAACCTCCTAAAGATTTAAACTTTTTAAGGCCACGTTAAACAAGTTATGTCCTTACAGTAACAGTAGAAAAGAAAGTGACAGAACCTGGTTTATCTTGCCTTAAAGTATCAAGAATTGGAGGTAAAACGTTTCTTGTTAAACTTAACGATTGCCATAGCAAAGCATTGTGAGGTAATAAAGAAAATATTAAAAAGAGTTTAACTATCTTTTAACAAATAGGTTGACGCCACAAAGCTTTTACTCTGAGGTTTTAACTAGAATAATAAAGTCAGTCAACTGTCAAGAAAAATCAAAGAAAATGCTCAATTCGAAGGAAACCAACTGTTTCAAACCACTGGTTTTAGAACCTATAAAATTCAACGAAATGGTAAAGGAATAGGTATACTATGCAGTGTTTTGTAGCTCATATAAAACGTTTTCTTGTTTAGATGACGTCTAATATTAACTAAGCTAAAGGAAAAGTAAGGATTTCATTTCCAGAGTTTATCAATCAAAACAATATCGATATTTCGATAAATTACTCGATATAACTCTTTTCATTAAATTCCTATTAGAACTAAGTAAATACATAATATGGTTTTTAAAAAAAAAACCAGTTCAAAGATGCTGGATTCTACGCTCGACTTATTTTTACCAAATTACATTTTAAATTTTAAAGATAGTTGAATATTGCTTTCACATAGAACCGATACTTACGCTTACGTTTATATCGTAATTATGGCATAAAATTAAGACATAATTTAGATTAAAATTAGAGTTGCGCCGTAACCTGTAAAAAACTGTGCCTCGCTCGGGTTCCGTTTTCGCTCGCTCTATTTTTTTTTTTTTATATTTAAATAAAATTATCTCTAGAGAGTTTAAATACGATAAGCGGTGTCGTAAAGAAAATTATGCTGCACATAATCTGTACTTATTGCATACTTTCTTTACGTGTCAAAGCTAGGCTATGCAAGCAAGGCATTAATGTTATTACTATGGCTTATTGAAAACTTTCGATGTTCTAGATTATTTACTATAATGCTCCAATTAAATTATTTTATCAATATATATAAAACTCTTCCGTTACTGACTGACTGACTGACTGACAACGCAGAGCCGAAACTACTGGGCGTACAAAGCTAAAATTTGGCACGTAGGTTCCTTTGGGAGTGCAGGTGAGCACTAAGAAGAGATTTCCCGAAATTCCCACGGGAACGGGAAAAAACGGGATTTTTGTGTTTATGAGAAAACTGCGCGGGTAAAACCGCGGGGCAGCCTCTAGTTTCTATATAATTTGTATTTAATAGGTGTAATATGGCACTCAATCAATAAAAACAACATAAACTTATAAAAAATTATACTAATAAATCTTTTCTGTTACTGAACAACTGATGACGGTGGGTACAACACGTACTCAGCTGATCCCGCAGACAAACTGTTTAAACATTTTTGTGGGACTATGTATAAGTTTATGTAGTATATATCTTTGTTTAATAAATGAATAAAAAAATAAATACTTTTATACACAGCTCGCCCGAACCGCTGTTATAGAATTAAATTCTTGAAATGAAAAAAAAAGTTTCATTAGTGTATGTAGAGATGTAAAGGCACTAAGATGGAGTTCCTAATTGAGTCCAGCAAAGGGCAGAACATCAGCTAAAAAGGCTAGGGACTGCGGAAAATGGCGTAAACCAAAAAAAAACTAAATCAATCTTTATTGCACCCAAAAGTCGTCCACTGCTGGAAGTAGGTCTCCCCCACAGATAGATTGTGTGTTTGCCGTAATCGCCACGCTTGGCAGGCGGGTTGGCGATCGCAGTGTGGCTCTTCAAGGATATATTTCAACGAAGGACGCTGCTGCCCGTTCTTAGTTTTCCTTTGTCGCCTTTTACGACACCTATTGGAGGAGATAGGGTGGTGGTATTCTAAGCCAAGCGGAATAAGCAGCAATGCGGACTGATCTTCTTCTTTTATTTAAGAGCCGAGCTCTTGTCCGTGTAGCCTCCTCTTCCTTGTCTCTCCACTGCTTCTTTCACGTCCTTGTAGGTCTCCACTCCAACTTTCTCCTTTAAGAATAGAATAGAATAGAAAAATTTTATTTACAGCAAGACACACATACATAATATTTACATTAGAAAATACATTTACAAAACAAAAATTAAAACAAAGTACCTAAATATAACTAAAATAAAACTGAACATATTGTATGCAGTTGCTGTAAAATGATGACAATATAATATGACCTGACCTTATTTACCTGATGATAATATAATATTAAATGAACAAAATTCTCAGTTCTTCTTTATTTAGATTGAAACAGATCCGGGCAGGAACCCAATTACATTTTATTAGTTCGATTCCGTTTAGTTTTGATCGGGCAGTGTAGTTGGCGTAAACAAGTGTGCGATTCAAGTTAATTGAAGCAGTAGCAGTAACGTGAAATTTTTAGATATTTTAATGGTAAAAATTCTTATTTGGTAAATAATTTGTGTGACTATTTCTATATTCTTCTCCCATGGGTGGCGTAAAAAACTACTCACTTACACGACTCTGCTCCTATTCAGCAAAAAATATGTTCATAAAATATGGGCTTTAAATATTGCTTTTAATCTATTTAATTTTGGCATCATAAATTAGCAGACAGTCCGCTGTCAGCGAGCTTAACGACGTCAGACTGCTCGGTAGTTGACGCCGCTGGCCGCACGTTATAGATGAGCGGTCGGGGCGCATGCGCGATGTCGTCATCGCCGCTCAGTCAGTCAGTATCTACCTCGTATCTACCAACGATCTGCACTTCTGGCCGTCTTCTAGTTGTCGCCGCATGGACTGATGGGTCCCTGCTAGCTGTCGCCACGTGGACTGCTGGGTGCCTGCTAGCTGTCGCCGCGTGGACTGCGAGCAGTCGTCTTAGTTTAGGGAGGTGTTGCGAGGGAGCGGTTTTGGAGCTTAGAGAACATTCTAAAGACAGCTGCTTCCTCCAATGGGAATCTGAAGGGAGGGCTATGAGGAGGTTTTAGCACAGTATAATAAATATTACTACATACAGTATGGGTACTCCCTGCATCCGTCAGCAAGTGCGGCTCTACCGCTCTCGGTTACCTCTGGGTTACCGCTCAGTTCAAATAAAGCAGCGTCGCACGTCTTATCTCACACACACAAGCATGATAAGCGTGCACGTATACGAGTTTCAGCTGAGCGCAAAATATCAACGCGAGTTTTAGGAAGATATATCCGACAAATAGAAACAGGCTGCCACATCCAAATTTATCAAGTTTTTTTTTTTTTTTCACAAAAACAAAAGTTGTAAAAAGACTGGAATCAAACCCTTCACAAAGTGTTAACGTAAACATTATTCCAGAAATAATCTAATGAGTCCATGTTAAAATATCTACTCTTATTGGAGATGGGTTTTGTTTGTTTTGATTTCTGGTTTCGCCTTCAAAATTATTTGAACTGTAACAATTATTTAGACTGATATATTTACTTATTTAAAAATAACTTAAATCGTTCTGTTTTCCATCTTTAAAATTGTATTTTTAAGCAGGAGTATGAGCTTTCTTTTCTTAATAAGTTGAGTTTTACAAACTTTTTTCAAATCAAGCTTTTATTTCGTTTTCGTAATTTTTATTTCGTTTAGTAATTTTTCGAGTTCTCAGCAAGGCCTCTGAGTAAGGGTGCTCTAAAAACATCTAGTGCGCCATCTTGAGTTTTCAACCATGTTGGATTTTTAATGACATCACCATAGCTTAATATGTATTATTGTAAGGCACACTGAACAAGTACACAAAATTTCAGCTTAATTCAAATTGAGTTGTAATCCGAAGGCGGCAATGCCATACGCACCCCTCTTCTTTAATTTTACTGACTGTATTATTTTATAATCCTATTTGTATATTTATGGTAATAACGCGTTTTTTATCTTTTTTATCTGTATCTTCATGGGTGATATCTGTATAAAATAACTACTATATATACGTTTTTTTGGGAATTTCCTCTAAAAGTTTATCTATTTTTAACTATAAGATACACGCACATTAATAATATAAAAGAAACTGCGATTATTCAAATAATAATTAAGTCTCAAGATAAATTATAATCAATCGATACATTACATAAAAATTCTAAAGTTAAGCCTGTAAGGCAGATGTTACACAGTTATTATGGATTGTCATCATTATCCATTGTGTCTTAGTAAATACTGCGCTACTGAAACGCTTTTCTTACATAATTTAAGTATGGAATTTAGTTTTCATCAGTATTTGTTGATGCTATAAATTCCGATGGATAAAAATCTAGAATGACCGTGTAAAGTCCCCCTAAAACCATTTGTGTCCAAAACATTGTTATTTTGGAATTATAATTGAAATGCAGGACCCGAAACTTTGATGAATTTTAGATTTTCTATGCAAACCGAATAGTTATACATAGTTAATTAGAATAGGGACAGAATAATTTATATTTGCATGAATATTTATAATAACAATAATAACCCATCACACTCCGAGCCTCTTATTAGGTTGAACCTGTATTTAGGGTGCCCGAAACTAATACTAAGACATACAATAAACACAGACCAACGAAACGAACATAAAATAACCATCATAACAATGTTCAATGAAAACCAATCTCTGAAATTACAAGTCTTCTTTCTATAATTATATAAGAATTCATAATATGCGGTGATGCCATAGAATTTTGAAGAATCAAGCACTAGATAAATTGTAAAGTAGAGTTTGTTACCCCTTTCTTCTCTACGCTGTAAAATCATTGCGAAAAGGAGTAGAATCATTTGACAGAGGAGGGCTCGTTTGGGGGCCTCTCCAGGCGACTATTGTCGTAAGGCAAGGCAAACATTTGTTTATCTGAGCCAATTGGTGGGCACCCTGAACTACCTCGCCTCTCACAGTATAGGATACTTTACCAAATAAGGTATCAATAGCAATTAGATTAGATGTAGTCTAATTGACTTTCAATAAGTGATATCTTGTATCCTATATTGAATAAAGAATTTGACTTTGACTACATCTACTTCCATCGTAATCTGTCGTAAAAGGCGACTAAGGGAACAGCCGAAGAACGCGGGCAGCAGCGTCCTGCGTTGAAAAACTTGAAGAGTCTACGATCGAATACCCGCCTGCCAGGCAGGCGATTCTAGCAATCCCCAAATGTTTGCCCTTATGGCGCTCTGTTAGGAAAGCCTATGTCCAATATTAGACATCTCTTGGCTGAGATGAACCTCGAAATTACAATTTTCGAGATTAATTCTTAAAATCAGTGCAAAACAATTGGATTAGTAGAGCAAACTTTAATTAAAACATCGATCGCGAGTGCAATAGTTCAAACGAATTTCCGTGACGGCGTTTTACTATCATTTTACTTTCGTTGATTGTTTCGTTCGTGGTTATTGGTATTTTATACAACTTTTTAGTTTTTCTCGTGACCTTATTAAGATAGTGCCACAGATTTTAAACTTGAACCCTAAGTTGATCTTTAGGATTTGTTTTGCTTTTACTTAAAGCTGTGCTTCGCTTGTTTTGTAGATTCTAAGGGTGCATTCAGGTATTTTCTATACATTTTTCGAATTTGCGCTTGTTATGTACCAACTTTGTACGTGAATGCACCCTAAGCCACCAAATCTGTAGAGATGCAAAAGATGTACGCTTAGTTTTAGGGCTTAATAATTTATGTTGCTTTAAAATTTATAGCACATTCATACAATATTACATCACTTTAATTGTGGTGTTTACATTAAGCATTATCAGTACCTATCAGATTATGCGGTCATGCTGGATCCACTCTTGGATTGGCTTTTTCAGCCACAAGCGTAATACTTTTGCCTGTTGCATTTATTAAAGGCCTGTTATAGAACTACTGACCTACTTATATTATCAGAACGATGAATAGTTATGTACTTACTTACTTTACTTTTGCCCAATTTCCGCTGGGAAGCAAAGTGCCGAAACAATCGACGCCAAAGTCAAAGTCAAAATTAAATTTAGGATACAAGATATCGCATTGAAAGTCTATTAGAATATTTAATCTAATTGGTATTGATTTTGACTTTTGTTTGATACCTTATTTGGTAAAGTATCCTATACTGCTAGAGTCGAGGTAGTTCAGGGTGTGCTCAGGCAAACAAATGTTGGCCTTGCCTTACGACAATGGTCACCTGGAGACTGGAGCGCCCCCAAACGAGCCCTCCTCTATGAAATGATTGTAGTCGCTTTCGCAATGATGTTACAGCGTAGAGAAGAAAGGGGTAACAGTCATTCAATATTATCTATGCGACGACGGTCTTGAGCAATGCCGCAGACTTTCTTCCAGGTGCTCTGTGTGTGCTCCAGATCCTTCATAGCGCGCTGCTACGTGTGAATGAAATTATTAAAAACAATTATGATAATTATATAAAACTTTATCATTACGATAACTATTTGTTCCTTATAAAAAAACTAGTCGACCCCGCGAACATCGTACCGCTTAACCTATTACATACTTACTATGTTGTGCATGTTTTATACCTATAAACCTTCCTCTTGATACACTCTATATTATAAAAAAGACCGCATCAAAATCCGTTGCATATTTTTAAAGATTTAAGCATATATAGCGACACACAGACGAATGGGTAACACATTTTATTGAAATTCGGGCGAATGGGTAAATTTATTATTTCGGGCGAATAATTTCAGGTGAATGGGGAAGAAGCCCGCGGTAAGCGACTTTGTTTTAAATGTATTGATATTAATTGATAATAATACTAGCGTTTGGCTACAGTACCCTCAGTGTTACTATCTGTGTTAAAAATTTCAAAACTACTGAATCAGTAAACCCACTCAAAATTAATCCCCAGGTTCAAATACCGCATATTGTTTTTATTTTTTATTTTCCACTAGCTGACGGCGAATTTCATACCACCTTGCGTTTAAAATTTTTCAAAATATTTCTATAGCTATGTGAGACATCAAGAATAGTGTACATTTCCAAAAGTTAAATAATTTTTCGAATCGGTTCAGTACTTTCGGAGCCTATTCAATGCAAGCAAACACACATTAAAATCTTTCCTCATTATTAATCCCTAACCATTATGTACACTACAGACGTTATATATCTGTTACAGATTTATATTTAATAATACCTATAATAAGAAGATGTAAGTATAAATATTTGAGCAAAAATCATCTATACATATACTTATTATAACCGCAAACTTTTACTATTTCATAGTTTCACCAATTTTCTCGTGCAAATACTTTTTAAGTAGAAAACGTAAGTGAAATTATATCCAAAGAAAACCTAGGCCTAGGCCTACGAAACGGGGCCTTATTCCAGTAAAACATTCAAGTAAGTTCATACCAATATCATCATAAATAAAAAGTTTAATTTAAAGTTTTCATTGTTTGTAATGAAAATCCCGAGTTACCTAAGCAAACAGCTACGTACGATCTCGAGCGTTTTGGTGTATAGTTAATTAAAAAAAAAAGTCTGCTCCAATTATACACTACAATGTTTGTGTTATTATAAAAGATCACAGTTAAAAATCAATATCAATATATACAAAACTCTTCCGTTACTGACTGACTGACAGACAGCGCAGAGCCAAAACTACTGGGCGTAGCGGGCTAAAATTTTGCACGTGGGTTATCTTGGGGAGTGTAGTGGAGCACTAAGGAATAATTTACCAAAATTTCCCATGGGAACGGGAAAAAAAAGGGATATTTGAGTTTATGAGAAATCTGCGCGTGTTTTTTATGTTAATAATTAGGTTCGTATTTAACTTGATATTTTTACAAATCTCCATATCAAGTCCTAAAGCCATTATGTAAACCATTTTCACTTTCGTTACCTATATTGTGTTAAGTATTTATAATCTCTATTTTAAGAATAAGGCCCCAGATAAGTTTACGGATAGATCATATTTTGCGGCGTCCGATTGGCGGGCAATCGATTCTAGATCATTTAAATAGCGAATCAGGAGCGCGGACTTGACATTGATCTGTCAGAAATTGCCCGGCATGCAGGGTTCCATTTTTAAAATTTATTATATTTTTTAACGTCCGTTTGTTTGTGAATGTGGTGCAGTGTTTTCGGTGCCGGATTTTTGTTTGAAGATTGTTTTTTAAGTGTGAGTTGTTTTTGTTTATTATATGTAGGTATATTCCATTTGATACAAGTGTGCTTATTCAGGACATTATGTGAACACAAGGTCAAAATTTAATGGAAACTCTGATTCAATTTTTTTACTAAACAGAACAAGAAATATTTTTATGGAGGATCTATCCTAAAGTTCCCTTGTCATTGAAAAGCAGTTCATAAATATCAACACTAATTGAATACTTAGGTACTTTTTTTTGACCGACGAAAAAAAAAGGAGGAGGTACTCAATTCGACACGTATATTTTTTTTTTTTTTTAATGTATGATCACGCATAACTTATTACAGAGTAGTCCAATTTTGATAATTCTTTTTTTAATCGACAGGGCATACCTTGAAGTTGGTCCCATAAAAATTTGGAAATAAAATTCCCACCCTAAGGGTGGGAAAATAGGGGTGACTTTATCGTCGGCGGGTCGATTTATCCACTCACAGGTTGCATTTCCGTGTTACACTATAACTTTTGATACCTACTTACAATATCTTTTGAAATGAAATAAAATCAGCCGAAAGACGTCCACTGCTGGACATAGGCCTCCCCCACAAATCGCCATACCGACCGGTCTTGTCGTCCCTGTAAACCATGTCGTCTGATAACCTTATGCGGTGTGAAAATAATAAAACCCTAACAGAACTGAAAAGCATAAAATAAAACTTTTTATCAAAAAATAAAACCGCCGAAAAAAAAAACTGAAAAGCATAAAATAATAATCGAATTACTAAGTTCTTAAAGTAATGTAGGGTATTCCAAGTAATTTTGAGTCGGCGCCACAGATTCCTCGTACACAAAGATCACTAAATTAGGTACCTTAAATTTAAAGAAATAACCAAAATTCGTGCGCTGCCGCGCATCATCTTTACGTAATTAAGGAATTTGCTTGTGTGGCGCGCCGACTTAAAATTACTTGGAATACCCTACATTACTTTAAGAACTTAGTAATTCGATTATTATTTTATGCTTTTCAGTTTTTTTTTTCGGCGGTTTTATTTTTTGATAAAAAGTTTTATTATTTAAAGTAAATACAATTTCCACACAACAACTTATACATGAAAATGGGTTAAAAACACAAGTTTTCTTGGAATTTCACACAAAGTTACACATACTTACAAGCTTAATAGGTAATTTTGTACCATCGTCATCATCATTACAGTAGACGTCCACTGCTGGACATAGGTCTCCCCCACAGACACAGATTGTCACAAGGACTAACATTGTGGAGGGCATTTTTCTTAATCGCCACGCTTGGCAGGCGGGTTGGCGATCGCAGTATGGCTGTTTAAATTCTTCAACGAAGGCCGCTGCTGCCCGACATTCGGAAATTCTTTGTATACAAAATACAAATTCCTATAGCTCTCATAGCTATAATGCTATGTCTATTTGAACTTTTGATCTTTGATCGCACTATTTTATTGACCCACGAGCTGTCCCGGCTTACTTCATTACGCCATAGAATATAAGATACTACAAAAGACTTGACTCTATAGACTATGTTCTTTTGACTGCCCAGAATTGCCGAATAAAAAACAACAACACACCACCTGTCAAAATATGTAAACAAAGGAAAAAATATTGCACCTTGGGTTACATTATTTTTGAGTTTAGGTAAGGATCCCTAATTTTTTTGAAAATTTAATATAGCCTATGATAGTCGGGGTTAATGTAGCTTCCTACCAGTAAATGAATTTTTCGAATCGGTTCAGTATTTCCGGAGCCTATTCGTTACAAACAAACAAACAAATCTTTCCTCTTTATAATATTGGTATAGATTCTGGGCATGCAAAGAAAAAAAGGCGAAGTCCATACAGCCAAGACTTTTGTTGAATTTTCTTAGTAATTTTCCTCACCTTAACTCATTGAAATTCAAAGGTGGTCTCACATTTCAATGATCAACACGGGAGCTTCCCCGGAGCATCGATCAGAATCATTCGGAAGAGCTTTTCTTTATTTTTCACATTTTGTCATAAATGGTACCATTATTAAAGTAATTTCACTACACTAGCACACTTAAAGCAATAATTATTAAGAAATTATAAGAAAAATAATTAAGAAAAAAAAAGAAACAAAAGCCCGGAATTTCCTTGAGCTCGCGGAAAAACTTCCATGGAAAAATCTTTAATTTCTCTAGAAATTAAATTTCATGCGATCACCCTAGCGAATCCTTAAAAGAAACCATTGTATCATTAATTTTAATGTGAAAGAACTCTGTCTGTCTATTCGTTACGCAATCACGCCTAAACTACTGAACTGATATGGCTGACAATGGGTTGGTCGGTAGGTACTACAACTATCTACTATCTAACATAGGATACTTTTTAACCGACTTCAAAAAGGACGTTATCAGTTTGACCTTATGTATGTATCTCGCGTTTAGCTGAACCGATTTTGATACGGTTCTCAATCAGGAGAAGGTATTAGTACATATTTTAACCGACTTCAAAAAGAGGAAGTGCTCAGTTAATGTGTGCATGAGACAGTTTATTGAAGGCGGGTTCCTTAAGAGAAAAAAAAATTTTTTTTTTTTTAAAACGTTTATTCGAAGTAGGTAGGTACATTATTCATTTAAACAATATCGCCAAACTGCTTTTGCAGTTTGTTGTATTCCCAATTACCACAGAAACTGAGAAAAGGGATTTTTTGGTTTGATGAGAAATCGCGCTGGCAAAGCCGCGGGGCGCCCGCCACTAGTTAGAAAAATATATAATAAGTTTTCTAATAACCCGAGCAAGAGACCTTATTTTTAAAATTATTACTCTACTTCATCTCTAACTGCGTATAAATCACCAATTATGCGTGAAACGGGTGTAATTTACTGCAGTCGCATCACAAGTGCTCTGGATTGCAAATTGCGAGCTATCGACCACGTAGCATTGGTAATGGGGCAAGGGGTTTATTCCAATTTCGAATGTAGAGTTTGAAAATAGAAATTATGATTTTTTCTCTTTTATTTAGTAGTTGCCAGTCCCCTCAAATATTGTTGAACTATGTAGGTATTTTTAGTTTTAAAAACTCCTGAAAAGGCTGCCTACGCTGCCTAGAAGAAATTTTAATCGCTTTGATAAAGTCGCATTTTTTCCCCATCAAAACACAGTATAAAACAAAGTCGCTTCCCGCGTCTGCCCCTATGTATGCTTATATATTTAAAACTATGCAAAAGATTTTGATGTGTTTTTTTTTAAATATGGAGTAATTCAAGAGGAACTTTTATTCGTATAATACTTGTACAACATAGCAAAAGGTATGGAGGTACGAAGTTCGCCGGGTCAACTAGTACTACTATAAAACTTGCACACTATATTTGACTGCAATAAAGAGTTAATTAATTATTTTAAAAGATTGTTTATTAGTTTCAAGACTATTTATTTTACACTATCAGACCCGGAGAACTTCGTACCGCCTTACACTATAATTTTACACAAAATTATTAATTATAGCCTACATAATATGCTATTCTGATTTTTTTAGAATATTATATAGCCTGTGACATTAATTTCGATCGGAATTAGTAAAAATACATCCTTGTTTTAAAAATACATTAGGTAAGTCTTACTAACATTAGGTATAAGTAGGTTTTTGTATGTACTAACATTATATGGACTCTGGTCTGAAATAAATTATTATTATTAAGCTACATTACCCCCAATTTTCCTAATGTAGGTAGAATTCTTAAGGTGAAAGATTTTTAAAATTTGGGCAATAGTTTCGGAGCTTTTTCTATATATCTCTATTAGATATTCTCCTTAAAATATTAGTGTAGATAGATTATATTATATTTATTCACATACATTGAACTTACAAAAAATATGTTTACGACAAAATTAAAACATAACTTATAATAGTGGCATTTACCCTTTTAGAGTAAGTGATGAGGGTATGAAAGGGCTCTTAATGAGTAGTATTTAAAACTGTACGCAAATGAAAAATGAGATACAAACAACAACAATCAATATATATAAAACTCTTCCGTTACTGACTGACTGACTGACTGACTGACTGACTGACAGACAACGCAGAGCCGAAACTACTGGACGTAGCGGGCTAAAATTTTGCACGTAGGATCCTTGGGGAGTGTAGGTGAGCACTAAGAAGGGATTTCCCGAAATTCCTAAGGGAACGGGAAAAAAACGTGATTTTGTGTTTATAAGAAATCTGCGCGGGAAAAACCGCGGGGCTGCCTCTAGTCCATACTATAATATTATAAATGCGAAAGGAACTCTGTCTGTCTGTCTGTCTGTCCTGCTTTCCTGAGAAAACTACTGAACCGATTTGGATAAAATTTAGTATATGGATAGTCTAGAGCCTGAGAAAGGACATAGGCTACTTTTTATCGCGAAATTCCCACGGGAATATTGGGAATTTTATGTTTCAAGGGAAAGTGCGCTAGCGAAGCCGCGGGGGCACACTATATCTATACAATGTATAGTCTAGAGCCTGAGAAACGAGATAGGCTTCTTTTTATCCTGGAATTCCCACGGGAATATTAGGAATGGGGCACACTATAATCTATATATATGAAAGAAAGTCGTGTTAATAACACTATTTATGAGTCAAGAACGGCTGAAATTATTTTCAATAATATTGAATAAATAAACGTGATTAAAGTATTCGGGCGCCGGACCTTCACATTCCCTAGCTTGCAAATACAGACAGATACAGCGCTTAAACTGCCCTCAAATCTGTGATTGAGGCTTACAAACCTTCCCGAGCTGCCATGTTCTATGATAGCGCTTAGACTGCCCGCGAGTTAGTGATTGTGGCTTACAAAAATTCCCGAGCTGCCAAGTACTATGATAGCGCTCAGACGTTTGCGAGTTAGTGACTTCAGAACATTCCTCAGCTTTCAAGTACAGATATAATAGCGCTTAGACTGCCCGCGAGTTAGTGATTGTGGCTTACAAACATTCCCGAGCTGCCAAGTACTATGATAGCGCTCAGACGTTTGCGAGTTAGTGAATTAAGAACATTACCCAGCTTTCAAGTACAGATATAGCGCTTTGACTGCCCGCGAGTTAGTGATTGTGGCTTAGAAACCTTTCCGAGCTGTCATGTACTATGATAGCGCTCAGACGTTTGCGAGTTAGTGACTCAAGAACATTCGCCAGCTTTCAAGTACAGATATAGCACTTAGACTGCCCGCGATTTAGTGATTATGGCTTACAAACATTCCCGAGCTGCCAAGTACTATGATAGCGCTCAGACGTTTGCGAGTTATTGAATTAAGAACATTACCCAGCTTTCAAGTACAGATATAGCGCTTGGAGTGCCAGCGATTTAGTGATTGTGGCTTACAAACAATCCCGACCTGCCAAGTACTATGATAGTGCTCAGACGTTTGCAAGTTTTCAAGTACAGGTATAGCGCTTAGAGTGCCCGCGATTTAGTGATTGTGGCTTACAAACATTCCCGAGCTTCCAAGTACTATGATAGCGTTCGGACTACTCGCGAGTTAGTTCGCGAGTGAGTGCGCCTTACAAACATTTTCCAACTTACAAGTACTATGATAGTGCTCAGACTTTTAGCGTGTTATTGAGCGCCCCTTACGAACATTACCTAGCTTAGCAGTATGTATGTACTATGATATCATCATCGACCTGTAAGAGCCCATTGCAGGTAAAAGGCCTCTTCTCTCGCACGCCATGCACCACGGTCCTGCGCCAGTCTGATCCACTGTCACTGAGCGCTATCATAATACGGACGACCTGTATTATGATAGCGCTCAGACTATTCGCATTGCGATCGGTGCGTTCAAACTAAAGATATAGAAATAAAATTACTAATTAATTTATTAATTGTTTCGTGTCCAAAGTGTGCGTATATGTAGTAGGTAATAAATGAACAGACTTAGGATTTTATTAAGTTAATAATCTATACTTCCATACCAATATTTTATATGCGCAGACGAAGTCGCGGGCACCAGCTAGTTCTTTATAAATGAAAAAAAAAAGATCGAAGTAGGAAGGCTCACTATATATAAATCTTTCTTTATTTCAATCTATTCCAATTTACTACCTGGAATTTTCTGTACCTATTTCTATCTACTCCTTGCGGTATAAATCGATGTGGTAATGATTCAAGTTTTAAAGTTCAACACACACCTAACTAAATTAATTAAACTAAACTCAACAACTACTTTAAGAACTTTGCTGAGCAAACTACATACTTTAATCGATAATAAGATATTAAGAACTTGGCATTCTAAGGTTTGCTTTCCAACAAAACAGAGAGGAGAGGAGACGACAGAAGATGTATTAGGCAGAACCAATTAGATTTCGTTCAATCCTGATCTCCTTTAGCTAAGCGTAGAGAAGAAAATTTTATTATGATCAATTTTAAATTAAAGCCAGACAAATAATTGGCCTCACATATCGCTATACCGACTGGTCTTGAGATCCTCATCCAGTATACTCCCGCATCTACAACAGGTCATTTGACCACTGTTTTGAGGGTCTCCATACTCTGCGCCTTCCGGTGCGCGGTCGCCACTCGAGAACCTTTCGGATCCAGCGATCGGATGATCTTCAAGCTATGTGCCCTATCATTTGCCAATTAAGTCTTGTAATTAAATATATTTTACTATCTCTTTCCAGAGCAATGGCATCGAAGACCTGTCTCCACATCATAATCTTCCTGACCATCCATCAGACCCTTGCAGAAGAAGGGTACCTTCGATACGTAAAAGACGGCTGCTACATCAAAGGCGAAGCGTTATCCTGCATCAAATACAAAGCCCTTAAACTTGCCAAAAAGACCCTATTTGGATCAGGGAATGAGACCATAAGAGCCAATCAGATGATCAGCTTTGTTCCTATAGAAGAGACGAGTATAGCGAACTATACTGTTGAGGACTTGAGCATCAGTGAGCCAAGGGGCTTGATGTCTGAATGGACAGAGTTGACCAGGTATGCAGTGAAGATGGTCAAGGATTTCTTCAAGCTCAAAGGGTTGAGGGTCAACCTTCCGGAAGGTGCGAGGGCTATCGAAGAGGATGATGGTGAGTAAAGTTTTTTAACTTGTTAAACATTGTCGATTCTTAGACACACGGACTGTTTGAGTTGTTACCCAGTGATCCACATACATGGACCGCTAGAGCAGTTAGAGTCAACAACTTTAAGCAGTTCGACTTCTAAGTATTGTTCAGATTCGTATGTACGTACTTAGAAGTCTGTATTTCACTATGCAGTCGCGGCTTGAAGTATAGATAGCGGTTCTAAGTGGGGCCTGGATATGGAATACTTCCGGGACAATTCAGGGTTTCTCTATGACAGATGCAGTGTTGGTCACAGGGGGGTTCTACCCGGTGCGAGTCCGAAGTAATCATAATATGTATTTTTCTTCGAAAATTTAATTTGTCTTCTCAGCCGGGAAGCATCTTGGTGAGAATTGGTTCCTCCGGAGTTGAGGAGTCATCGCGTGCCGTTCCTTCGAAAAAAATTCGATAGAAAACCTGTTTTAATCCCGTGCCATAGAATATAGCTGATGATGATGATGATGTCCTCTTATCCCTCATCAGGGACATAGGGCTCTCAGTAAAGCTCGCCACTTGCTCCTGTCTTGGGCAACCTCCTCCATCTCGCCCCACGGTGCTCCGAGTGTATGAGCCTCTCGTTCGACCGTGCGGCGCCAGGTCTACTTAGGGCGGCCGACTCTGCGACGTCCTTGTGGGCACCAATTAAGGGCTATCTTCGACGGATGGTCGTCCGGCCTCCTCAGTGTGTGGCCTATCCAACGCCATTTCCTTACCTTGATCTCCAAGTCAATAGGTTTCTGGTGCGTGATTCTCCATAACTCAGAGTTCCTGATTGTCTTGGGCCAAAATACTCTCAGGATAGAATATAGATACCCGGTTTAAATTGTTATCATCTATATCTTTTGACTGATCCGTGGCTTAGTTGGCAGTGATGTGGACGGAGTAAGCGTTTGCACCAGGGTTTGATTCCCGGGCGGGGCAAATATTGATATTATGATGACGTATGTTTCCAGTCTGGGTGTAATGTTCGTCTCTGTATGTGTTTCGGGTACCCTAGATACAGGTTCTTCATGATACAGGTGTGTGTGTTTATTATTATTATTTTATAGTAATGTTCACCGCGCTTTTACTTTGTATTTAAGTACTAAGTGTTGTCTCATAGTTTTACAGCAAAGAGCACAAACTGTTCCTAGTTCAGTTACAACTCAACCAGAGTACCTAACTTTCTCAATATTACCGATATCCGATAGCTAATTATAATAAAGTACCTAAGTAAATAACACTTTGTGGTTAGAAGTAAAACAGAGCACTACGCACGGATGCAAATCTAACCACAAAGTTTTGAGTAAAGAGAAAATTTTATCCACTTTAGTGAATAGTTATTTTATTCTATTTGCAAAATTATTTGATGATAGAGAACGTTTTTGTCTTTATAAATTTCTCTTTTCATACTTTTTTAGGGGTCATTTAACATTTATTGCATTTAAAATCGAATCATTAAAAGGTAAAAGATAATAATATTATCCGCCTTTTAATGTGAATGAGAATGGGATATGACAATTTTTAACCGCCTTCAAAAATGGAGGTTATTAGGTTAGACCTGTATGTATGTTTGTCCCCGATTTTCTCAAGTTTGGCTGAACCGATTTTGATGCAGTTTTCAAAAAAGTATTTGTTATATTTAGGAGAAGGTTTTAGTACCTATTTTGACCGACTTGAGAAAACAGAAAGTTCTCAGTTTATGTATGTGTAAATTTATTGAAGGCGGGTCTCTTTTTGTAAAAACTTTTTTTTTTTAGTTTGATTACTAATACAGCTAGCCTTTTTATGGGTTGTTAAGGGCCACATCATCATAATGTTGTAATTTGTAGTGCCCTTAGAAAAGCAGCAATAATGTTCAATCAAAATGCTGCCATCTCTAATTAAATTTTCATTGTTTAACTAGCTAACCGACTATGCAGTATTTTAACTGTTCAGTGTAACCGACTTATTCCCCAGGTTAATACATGATACTGATGAATGCAGTCATAACATAATATCTTTAAAGATTAAAAAATGCAGAAGAATTTAACAAAATGCCTCAATTAATATAAGTAGGTACCTACGTTGTAAAACGGTTGTATAAGCTGAATTTATTCCCTTAATTTATTACGGACTTGTCAAAAACACCCGTACATGACATGTTTATAGACGAAGTGTTCCCACTTTGCCCCTAGTGACGTAACTCATAGCGATCTATCTCGTATTCGGAATGACTCTAAAAAATGAGACATAATTATTCAACGCACAATTCCAACCTAAATACTTTTCTAATATTCCGACAAAAAGACGGAAAGGAAGTTAGTTCTAATATTTGCTACTAAAATTAGTATTCAGTTAGTGACAGTGAGTTTGTAGAATTATAAGAGCCTCCTTGACAACTTCCGTGGTTCAGATGCTAGTGATGTTGACTATGAGTTCAAAGGTCCTGGTTCGATTCCCTGCGACGGTTAAGAAAGTTGCTTTGTTGGATGGTTCGTTTCCTAGGTCTAGCATGGCCAATTTTGGCATGTGACCTGTAAGTTTGACACAGTAAACTCACTATTTTGGGTTGTTCCCAACGAGTACTACCAAAACCTGTACCACTGGTACACGTTGGGAATTTCCTTTTTTTAAATTCCCAACCAGTACCACCAACTAACTTGACAAGTTTTGGTGGTACTCGTTGGGAACTACATATCAATAAAAAAAAAATCACTTCAGTTGTATCGTGCGTATTTTATTAAGAATAACAATACCAGTGAGTGAGTGACCCTAGCCATGACCATGAACCTACCTATAACTCAAAGATATTTAGAAAATGAACAGGTATTTTTTCGAATACTTACTGTCAATGCAGTAATCTTTGCAACCTTAATTTAGTTATTTCAAAATGTATTTTAGATCATTAAGAACAATAAAAAATTTAGTACCTACTGAGGCCTATGCACTGTTTAAATAAACCGTGTTTTTTCATAATTTAATATTTAAAGTACCAGGGCACCATGAATAGTAGAAGGTTATGTTAACTTCATCATCTATGGTTGATATTAAAACAAACAAAAAACTGTGGTAGGTAGGTAGGTGTAAGAGAGAAAAGTGTTACGACGTATGTGTCCGCCACATACGGCGTAACACATTTCTCTCGTGTGATAATCTCGTGCGCCTTAGACTAATACCAAAAAACGCCACGGAAGTGTTACGCCATCCGTGTCCGCCACTGTACCAGGATAACATGAAGGTTATTGTAGACAATTATAGGCTTTGTCAAACACACGGTATTATTGCGTCGCGTTAGATTAGAGCGCTAGCCTGACGCGGCGCTATAGCGTCTTGCTCCTTTACGTTGAGAATGAGCAAAGAGCGCGAAGCATAGCGACGACACGAACAGCTAGCATGTATCAAAATACCTGTGTTGTGCGCTTCATAACCTTCTACTGTTCATGGTGCCCTGGTATTTTAAATATGAAATTATGAAAAAAAAACACGGTTATAACGGGTGATAGGCCTCAGTTTTTTTTGTTCTTATTGACCTAAAATACATTATAAAATAACTAAATTAAGATTGCATTGATATTAAGTATTCGACAAACCCCTGTTCATTTTCAAATCACCTTTGAGTTATAGGTAAGTTCATCACTCACCGGTATCGGTAATCTTAATAAAAGACTCACGATACAACTGAAGTGTTTTTTTTTTATTGTAATTTAGTTCTCAACGAGTACCACCAAAACTTGTCGAGTTAGTGGGTGGTACTGGTTGGGAATTTTTAAAAAGGATATTCCCAACGAGTACCAGTGGTACAGGTTTTGGTAGTACTCGTTGGTACTTTTGAGTGTTAGTGGCCATTATAGGCATTATTCAGAAGTTTTTATTTTTGATGTGAATCTACTCTAAAACAGTGCCCTAAAAATACTAAGCACGATTATTTAGTGTCATCTAGGATCTCATGAATTTTGTGACTGACGTTATTGACGCTGTAATAGGATTCTTAAAAATAACCTCTAGAATGACCAACAGAAAAAATAATTATACTTGCTAAATAGCACGATTCTTTAGGACGGTAGGTACTGCTGAACGAATTTATTATAAACGGTAGGGTACTTATTTAACTGAAACGAATTAGATTTTCTGGGAGCATCTTTAATTTTAAAACATCGTTTTGTATTTGACCTGAACGAGAATTTTATATCTGTGTTAAATTAACTATTAGTTAAGCAGTTGATTTGACAGAAAATGGCACAGTTCTGGATTTCAGTACATTAATATAAATAAAGCTTTCGATTATTTTTTCGGTCTATTTTGTAGGATGATTTTATGATTGGATTTTAGAACTAATTTGAACATTTTTACCAATACTTACCTTTAACTTTCTCAAAGCAACATGGTATATTGGTATATATTGCATATTGGTTTCTTAAG
This sequence comes from Euspilapteryx auroguttella, assembly GCA_951802225.1. Lineage (NCBI taxonomy): Eukaryota > Metazoa > Arthropoda > Insecta > Lepidoptera > Gracillariidae > Euspilapteryx > Euspilapteryx auroguttella. Next base: position 2,863,890 of record OX637663.1, on the reverse strand, counting down.
CTGTCATGGTCAAAAGGGTCAATGTATGGTCTGTTGAATATGTGACTTTTACTTTGTGAAAAAAATAAAATTTCTAAATATGTTATTTGATGATCACAAATTTAAATATGTATGTCAATAATTTTAACTCAACGACTACTTTAGTACTTGAAATAAAAGATCTGCTCGTCTTGTTAACATGCACGCAGACATAGAAAGTTTTATAAACTTCAAAGTAATAAAATACTGTTTCTCTTACATTTCAGATGAAGGCAGAGGTAAAAAGAAGAAACTAGCAATAATAGTGCCGTTTTTAACTCTTCTAGCTGCATTAAAGGCGAAACTGTTGCTAATACCGATATTGCTCGCAGTGTTGCTGATTAAGAAATTACTGCTTTTAGCTGCTTTACTGATACCAAGTTTGCTACATACACTGAAAGCTTGTAAGGTAAGTAGGAAGTAATGTGAAAAGAGGTAAGTTTTTTCTCCCTTCTGCGCCAAATTTCATTAGTAAACATTTTGTGTATTCAACTTTTACAGTGTGGCACAAAAAAATTGAAATTAAAATGGCAAAACTGTACAGAAATTTGTTGGAATTTCTAAAATTTCCATACAGTGTTGTCACTTTTTAATGTCTAGATTTTTGTGCATTTTCTGATATGTTACTAATTCGGTCAAGGCAGATGAGATGTTAGATGGTAGACATCATACCTAAATTACTTGATGATGACATTGATGATTATTCGAAAGTAGACTTATGTAATAAATGATCGATATTATATTGCATAAAAAAGTGTATATACTTACCTAATTCATACATTTTAGCGGTACTCAATAAGATATATTACCACTCTTTTAGAGTTTATGGCCGCCTTATGACGCTATATGAGTTTTGAAGGTTTTTTAAATCAAGTAATTCTCTTAATCTATAGGAGGTAAAGATCTGGAATTTCAATATAACCTTTTTGAGGATGTAACAAAGTTTTTTATAACTGAGAAACACTAGTGGAATCCAAAAACCTCGATACATTATTTCGTCAAAGATAACCTTTCCAAAAAACGAGAATAGCTAGTTCTTCGAAATGACTTACTAGTTTTTGTTAAAACTACCTAGGAATAATGATAATAAACAAAATTAAATTCTGGTAATTCAGATTTGATTTAAAAGTAATAATTAAAAAGATATTCAATATTTACTACTTTTTCCAATAAAATGTAGTATAACCGATGTGGGCGACTGACATATGACTGTCCCTTGCCCTCAGTATGCTATATTAAAGAGATAGACTCTGTTCATTCGCTCGTTCCATTTATTTGTCGTATATCGTCTTAATTGCACAATAAAGTGGCAAACATCTCCTAGCAGTATCAATTCTTATTAGTTCAAGGAACTGTATCTTATTCAAACTTTTGAGATTCTATCAGTATTAACAATTGGATGACTCGTATGACGAGAAGTGAAGCCAGCGAGCCAAATCAATTTGAACCTGAACACAATGTTATTTTATTGTATCTTCAAAAGTTCTTCGAGTTCAATCTCGTTACATTACGCATTACAAAATAATTACAATATTATGAATATAAATATTTTCATTGATTAAATGACAAGTAGAATTTCTATACCAATATTATAAAGAGGAAAGATTTGTTTGTTTGTTTGTTTGTAACGAATAGGCTCCGGAAATACTGAACCGATTTGAAAAATTATTTCACTGGTAGGAAGCTACATTAACCCCGAGTGTCATAGCCTATATTAGATTTTCAAAAAAATTAGGGATCCTTACCTAAACTCAAATAATATAACCCAAGGTGCAATATTTGTTCCGTTGTTTACATATTTTGACAGGTAGTCAAAAGAACATAGTCTATAGAGCCAAGTCTTTTGTAGTATCTTATATTCCATGGCGTAACGAAGTAAGCCGGGAAAGCTCGTGTAGAATAAAGCTAGTAGTAAAACACTTTATTTTTACTTATAAAAAGTAAAAGTAAATACAGTAAATTGATCATGGCTATCCGTAGTGAAGCCTTCCCAGCGTTATTCTAGAGATAAAGCTCATGTTACATTGAGTCAATAGTAAAGATAAAATAATTAACGCTGTAACTAAAGGTTCAAGCAAGCCAAGCTAATGGCAGCGGTAAAACTCGGGGACTCCCGCAGCTTGTGGCTAAAATACGGCCACTCAAATGCTCCTTATGCGCCTTGCTGTTATACAAAAAGTGAAAAAACTCGATTGCAGTTTGTGGCCTTAATTACTGGCTCAATGTGGCTTTTTAATTAATTAAGGATGATAATTTCGACACTTCGCATTAGCGATGAAGTTAGGTCAGTAGTTTTCAATCAGTACCTAGTGAATATGTTTTATAAAAATAAGAATTTAATTAGAAAAAACAATCCTAACAAGATATTACTAAAAACTAAAGTACAAATCAAGGTTGTGATTTAAGGTAATTTTTGTTGAAGATAGGTGCAACTTTTAATTTTAATTCTAAATTTTTTTAAAGGGATTTTTTGACTAAGTTTATTTTGTTTTAAGATTTTAAGCTAGGATTATTTTAGGTTACAAGTGAACCCGTCGTTCCTGTATCTCTAGCAAGTTATCAGTCGTGTCAGTCTGTCGTTTTGGTCAGCCGTTACTAAAGATTTTTTGACTCTAGATTTTGTGGTCAGCGAATCTACTTTTCCACTATACTGGGTGTTTCTGACAAGGTGTTAATAAATCAAAGGAGGGATTCAGCTTACCATACCTTACAACTTTCCCAAAGCAACATGGGTCGAATTCGATCTGCTGACGGGGTCATTGTACGGGACAGCTGATTTTTGTTTTGAGATTTCGACCCATGTTGCTTTGGGAAAGTTGTTAGGTATGGTGAGCTGAATCCCTTCTTTGATTCATTATCGCCTTGTCAGAAACACCTTGTATAATCCAATTCATGCAACACATGTAGATGTCCTACTAATGTAGATGGTTGCCGTTGCGGAATACGACAGAAGATAATTTTACATTTCAACTATGCAACCACCAATACAATTTAACCACACAATTTCATCAACAGGTCCATCACCCAATGCACCACGCCGCTGCTTACTTCGGCAGTTCTGACACCGCAGACTTCAGTACTGGATACGCTAATACCTACTCCTCTGGGGCTGGTTACAATAAAGACTGGGCTTCCAATAGGGCCTATAGTATGCCCAAAAGACATACACCGTCTCCAGTTTATATAACTGCGCCTGGGGCCGCTGCTTCTTAGAAATAAGGGCTTTGGGTTGAGTTTGATGGATTTTGAAATGCAGATGCCACTTAATTTTTAGATCGAGAAAAATCTAAATTACCGTGACGTCGTTTGAGATGATACAGTAATTTGGTTTTTCTTGAACTTTCTTTTTTTAACTTATGGTTAAGCGGCTCCTGGAAACTTCCCTTTCTTGTTTACTTATTTAGGTAGTAGTAGTAGGTACCTAATGAAACATTGGCTGGTATAACTTTTTTTGGTTTAAAGTAGAGAAGCATTTGATCCTAACCACCCTACAGCCTTTACGCATACTACGTAAAGAAGGTTTTACAACAAACATATTGTGTAGCTTGAAGTGCTGGCTACTTTACCTATTTAGCTATCAAAAGTTATTCGAATCCAAAATTTTAGTTTTTGATTCACATTTTATGAAGTTAATAGGGTTTTGTTGTTAAGATTGATGACCTAGAAATGTATTTTTTAAATTCAAATGTAAATTCTATTTATTTTCCGTATTTAAATATTTTTTCATCACTTGGTGTGGCTTGCACATTTTTATTTTGTTTTTATCTTTCAAATATCTCATACAAACTTCTTACTTCGTTTATAAATTACTAAAATATAATTATTTATCACAACACGCACAAAAGCACCATAAATACACAATTCTGTACAATTTAAAAATTACTTAAAATTATTAAGTTCATAAAATATGTTTCTAGGTTATTTCTAGGCCCTCTTAAAGCATTTTGTTTTGTTTATAATAAGTTATTTATTTAAATTACGTTAAATTATTTATTTTAAATTAATGAATATAAATGTTATTGTTTTTGAGGGATTCTTGCAATATTTTGTTAGTTTTTATAAATATTTATATACGTTATCTTTATTTCAATTATACCTTACCTACGTTTAAGGCGTGTAAGATATCGTAAACGTATCCTATAATATACCTTTTTAGTATGCAGAAAAAAGTTTTTTGTATTGAACATTTTTGTTAAAAAAATATAGTAAATATAATTTTTTGAATTTAAATATTTTATGTATATTAGATAATTAATCAAAGTAATTAACAAATAGAACAAATCACAATAATTAACAAATTAATCAAAAAATTATATCTAGGAAAATTTAAATACTTTGTTAAAAGGAGAGCAAAAAACAGATTGTAAATAAAATTAATTAAGCAATGATTTCTTTGAACTTTCATTTAAGAATAATAATTTTACATACTTATTAACATGTCTAATTTGACGAATCAGAAACAAAGAACTGAGAAGAACCAATGTCTCCAACAGGTAATTGCAAAACTTCAGTGGCATTGTGCAGGGCACATAATTATTTCGAAAAACCGATTTAGAAAATTTTGCCGCACTGTTCAGATTTCGTAACCAATAAAGTGATAACGCATGTCATAGTTTATAAATATAAAATACAGTCAATTATGTCTGGTTTTTGCATGTTAAAAAATTAAAGTATAAATGGCGTTTGTTTCTTAAAGTACATAAAACAGGTTCGCTGGAAAAATCGCTCAGAGCAATAAGCAGCTTACTAGTTTATCAAGTTTTTGTGGTTTTTGTAGAATGAAAGCACTGAAGAGGTTATTCATTCATTCGCATAAAACGCAATTTAGCTGTTGTATTTATGTAAAGAAGAAGGAAGTAGAATACTTTTCGTTCATCTGAAACAAAAAAAAAAAAAGAAGGAAGTACCTCTTTATGCGGCCTTATACACGGTATTTTTTTTAGCGTTGCGGAAACTTTTAGGACTAACCGTCTTATTCATAAAGATACAGTAGATTTTAAGTAGCGTTACTGGAGGTCTACTTCTCTGGTTTGTTGTATGGTAAATACGTGTCATCCAGTCGAAATTGACATACGTCAAATAGCTCTAAAATGCTCTTTAACTTTTATGAATAAGAGGGTAAGTCTTTGCATGATATATGATTCGAATAAATTATATAATATATAATTTTTTTTTTTCATTTTAGTTTTTTTTTAATTCATAGAATAAAAAACCTTATTTATTGCCGATGGACTCTTTGTTCACCCTCTTGCGCATTGCCCTCCACCTCCTGACTCGTCTGGCACCAGCTAAACGACCGTAGGTCATTGCTCTGATACAACACAACATTTTTAGTTTATAACCGTGTATAAGAGGACTGGTATATTTTCGTTAATGATGACTGAGACTTCAATGAAAGCTACTCCTCTCAAGCAGTTGCGCTGTGTCCCTTGGAAAAGGCAACAATTACGTACAGCCACCATTGTAGGCTCTGAAAAATGGAACACAATGCAAAATGCGAACAATACCGAACTCCGAGCTTGTTTTACTGTTTTTATAGGGATGGGAATCACGATTTAAAGCCATGCCATTGGGCCTAAGATGCCGTCACTACTGTGTGGTGTCGGCATAGAATAATATCACCACATCATCTCCTCCCGTGGGTTTCTAAAAAGGCGACTAACGGAACGCTTGAAAGACAAGCAGTAAGAGCGTCCATAAAACCTTGAACAGTCATACTGTGATCGATCGATTCTTACTATTTTTCCAAACTTTACTGATTATAATAATACTTACCTTTTTTTTTCCTAAGTGACCCACCTTTAATAAATTGAGACATACATAAACTGAGACCTTCCTCTTTTCTGAAGTCGGTTAAAATAGGTACTAAAACCTTCTCCTGGAAGTAACCAATACTTCTGTGATAACCGCATCAGAAACGGTTGAGCCAAACTCGAGATAATCGCGGACAAACATAATACATACATACAGGTCAAAGTGATAACCTCCGTTTTTGCAGTCGGTTAAAAATTAAAATTTTTAACTATCAATACAGGAGTTATTATTGTGGAATTATTCAAAATTTATTCTTAGCGCCTTTATTTTTCATACACTGTTTCCAATAAAAAGCAAATTATATAAAATTAATTTCTACATTTAAGCAGGGTCGGATGTAAGTGAGTGGACTTCTACAAGGATGTGAAAAAAAGAGTAAGTAGAAGAGAGACGATTAGAGTCACGAAAAATTGTTTTAAATAAAATAAAGAAGAAAGAATCAATATATATAAAACTCTTCCGTTACTGACTGACTGACTGACTGACTGACTGACTGACTGACAGACAACGCAGAGCCGAAACTACTGGGCGTAGCGGGCTGAAATTTTGCATGTGGGTTCCTTAGGGAGTGTAAGTGAGCTAACTAAGAAGGGATTTTCCGAAATTCCCACGGGAACGGGACAAAACGGGATTTTTGTGTTTATGAGAAATCTGCGCGGGTGAGACCGCGGGGCAGCCTCTAGTAATAATATAAGAACAAAACGACCCATCACTACCGACGAAAAGAAAATGTAGGATACTACCTACACAATGATGCGTTTTTGAAATTATTTTTCATATTTTTTATTTCCTTTTCATAACAAAAATGATGTTTGACAGTGCTATAACCTGAAAAACAGAAATGCATAGCAGATGTGAACACATCTTCATCAATATCAATACATAGTATAAAACAAAGTCGCTTTCCGCTTATATCTTTAAAACTATCTAACGGATTTTGATGCGGTTTTTTGTAATCGATAGAGTGATCTTCCATTCCAGTCCGTGAAGCTTCAAGTAGGTGCACCTTTGTGCGTAGGCTCAGGGTGCATTTGGTTGATCAGCAGAGACTTTTCACTCCTTCCTAAGTCCGTATCTTAACCACTCCCGATCCGCTTACCCTTCCTCCCCTTGCCACTACCACTCTGACTGACAACTAAACTGACAACCCATATCGCATCAAGTTATTATTTGTATACTTATATATCAATATGTCTATTTAGTTTATTTATGGGAGGTAAAAATTGGCAATCTTTTTTATTAGGTATGTATGTACATGTAGTATATTTATGTAATTTTGTACGCATTGCGCACTCGTGATGAAACGCTCGTGGGTCACTGCTGGCATTGACTGAAAATCAGCGCTGTCGGTGAAAACCTTCAGCACATGCTGAGTCAGTGCCATTTTACGGCGGCTGCAACACGCATACAACTTGTTTTCTTTTATTTTATTTTTGTTGTGTTTTTAATTTAGTTATTATTACCAATTTATGTTTATTTTATTTTGTATTTAAATGTGTGTTTTATTGATGTATGTGTGTCACAGCATGTTCTGTAAATAAATAATTTCTTTCTTTCTTTCTTTCTTTCTTTCTTTCTTTCTTTATCTTAGAGGAAGGTTTATAAGTATAATACATGAGCAAGATAGCAATAGGTTAGGCGGTACGATGTTCGCCGGGTCGACTAGTTTGGTTTATAATGCAATTTCACGTTAATAATTAGGTGTAAAGTAAACTAAACCCTATTTATTCTAAAGTTTGCGTGTGTTGTGTTTTCTTTATACAAGGTGTTTCTGACAAGGCGGTAATAAATTAAAAAAGGGATTCATCTCACCATACCTAACAACTTTTCCAAAGCTACAAGGGTCGAAATCTCAAAACAAAATCAGTTGTCTTGCACATTGAACCCGTCAGCTGATCGAATCAATGTATGGAACAGCTGTATTTTTTTTTTATTTCGACCCATGTTTCTTTTGAAAAGATGTTAGTTATGGTAAGCAGAATCCCTGCTTTGAATTATTACCGCCTTGACAAAAACATCCAGTACTTATAACTTCAATAGTATTTATACTACGTAATCGGTCGCCTATTGCATGCAAATGTATTTTGTATCAAGTGTATTCTACGTACACTTACATACATACATACGATACATATTACTTACATACGTACATGTACAACCTATAAACTATAATATAGAACATTCATGGAGTGCCTGCGGTTTCATTAACATGCTAGTCTAGGAAGCATAATTAGCTATTATTAGTACTCTTGGTAATTTAGTGGCGACGTAGAGGAACGCCTGCTAGAACTTAATTGTGTAACTTGAAGGTTGCAATATTGCTATTTCAGAAGAGACAGGCATTTAAGATCCCACGAACAAAGGATCCCTTTGAACAAAAAGGTGCAGATTGATACAGTGGCGGTCTAGGAGGCCGTAACAGATTTGTCTATGGTTCATCAGCCCTAGTCTGTTTTGCCAAAGCCACTGTACTACACCACACACTAGCGCTACAACTCCAACACGGAGATCGCACGAACGAATTTCAACATCTCTGCTTAAAATGGTGACCCCGTCATGATAAAATTTAATAATACAAAATAGCATAATCTCACGACCATATTCCGAGAAGGGTTAGGCAGAGCCCACAAGAGGCATCAGTCTACACTACTGAAACGACGCCTGAGATCATGACATAAAAAAATATTTTAAAAGTAGTGGGCGCCCCACGGCTTCACTAGCGCATTTTCTCTTGAAACAACAAATTGCCAATTTTCCTGTGGGAATTATGGGATGAAAAAATAGCCTATGTCCTTTCTCAGGCTCTAGATTATACACATTTCATTCAAATCGGTTCAGTAGTTTTCTCAGGAAAGCGAGACAGACAGACAGAGTTACTTTCGCATTAATTATAATATTAGTATGGATGAAAATGTAAAAACAGAGTTGATGGAGAGAATACAATTACCTGAATACCATCCTCTCCATTAAAAAAAAAAAAACATTGTTTAAAGATACTTATTTGTGATTTTTGTAATGAAATCTGATAAGTTGATAGAAGTGAAATTAAATGTCTTCTAGATCTTTCCAAATAAGTATAAAAATAGATGAAAAGTGAAGTTTATGTGACTATGCAAATAAATTATTATTCAATAACCAATTAATCACCTATCTAACAATCACTACCATCGAACAATGGGAAAAATGCATTGATTATGAAAATAGAAAGGATGAACTTCAACTTTCATCCATAATGTTACAATAGTGTAAACATAATGGTTGTTTTTGTGATTGTTAAAACAAAATAAAAAAAATATTTTTACAAATAAGGAACTCGCCTTCAATAAACTGACACATACAGCAACTGAGCACTTCCTCTTTTTCGAAGTCGGTTAATATCATAGCCAGTACCAAAACCTTCTTCTGAATTTTACAAATACTTATCTGAAAACCGCATCAGAATCGGTTCAGCCAAACGCGAGATAAAGCGGACAAACATACATACATACAGGTCAAACTGATAACCTCATTGTTTGAAGTCGGTTATTTATTTTCGAGATAATTAGAATGCTACAAAGATTGGTAATTAGAATGGGGCTATAGCACAGAATACCTAATCCTATAGTAATTTTCCAGTGGTTATATGGGAAAATTATAATTACAAATTTTCATAGATGGTTATTCATAATTTTAAATTTCACGAATAACATTACTTAGCAGTTTTCACACCTATTGAAGAACGACAATAAACAAACCCCCTAGGGAGTGGAAAAGGAACATAGTCCACACAGGCAAGTCTTCAAAAGTACAGGAAAATGCGAATTCAAAATGCGAGGAAGGAAACTACGTCTGAGATGATGAAGATACTTCAAAAACACTTTATATCTCTTTTTTTTGTAATAACGGACAGTATTACAAAATAGCTTATCCACTTTATATTGTGATTTCTGAAGTTAAGAGGCTTTGGACCGGTTCCATTTTGGCACAGAGTTCTGTTACCTGATTTGTTTATGTCTTGTTTATGCAAATGTGACTAGTTTCCTGTAAATTTTAAGAGGATAATAGAATTTTATACAAAAGATAATAGGTTTTTCTTACATATTCATCAGCAAAGTAAAATTGTTGCCAAGGAAATTGGTTCGAATAATTTTAAATTATTCAAACTGATACGAACTGAAAATCTCCAAACGTCTCTCATCAATCTGCCAAGAGAGGACTCTCAGATCCTTTGGGCACATAATGCGCTCACCACACCACAACCTCGAACGTGACATCATAATGGGGAAAGTTAAAGGCAAGCGATAGAGGAAGAGCCCCTACAAGATGGTCGGATTCCATTAAACAAGCTTGCGGTTCCATGCAGAGGGCAGCCCACATAGCCCTTGATCGCGATATATGGAGGGAAATAGTTACTGGTCACGATCCTCAGCCATGAGGATGAAGAATGAAGAATGACGAAGACGAAGAAGAAGAAACTATGATATATGTATAGTAGACCCTTGATTCGAAGAACATCGCAACTAAAAAGTCATGGTTTTCAGGAGAGCGCAAAACGTTTCAAAATAAAAATAAACGTACCAAAGTATAAAAAAGTAACTTCAGTTTAATATGTTCGTAGGTATCGTGCTTTTAGGGTTAAACTTTTTAAGTAGTTTAACCCTCTTCATACTTCTAACTCGTACAGTGGCGGTCTAGAACGGCGTAACATTTTCGGTTTTTCTGTATATTGCAAAATAGCTCTTGTTCTTTGGTAAAACATTCTAGGGCGCACGAGACCATAGATAAATCTGCTACACCGTTCTAGACCGCCACAGTCACTGTACCTACTAGTACATAATAATTTTTCCGGTAAAATATTTTTTAGAAAGACAGTTTTAAAACTATATGCCTAGGTGGGATTTACAAATGTCAAGGCGGATTGCTTCTGTTTTTGTCCATCGCAACTTTCAGTGCTATTTTAAAACACCAATATACATAATACATGTATGAACGTATAATTCACGGACGGTATCTTTGTCGCGTGACTGCGTGCTAAGCAGTTACTTTCCATTCAACAAATGGTCGATTTTTTTCATCTGCCTTCAGACTGTTCAATTTTGTTTAGTTTCAAATTTATTTCGTCTTATTTCAATCAGCATCACCTCGGCTGGAAGACCTGCACTTTTGGACATGGTCTCCTTACCAATTGCCAAAACTTTGGCGTGGGTTTTACCGCAATTACCACGATTGGTAGAGACAGGTTGCCGACCGCATATATTCAACAGAGTGCGCCTCTTGCCCGTTTTTCAAATGTTCCTTTAGTTTCCTTTTATATGATAACCATCGGATACGTGGTGATATTATAAACAAACAGGTTAAGAGAAGCAAACAGAATAAAATAAAGGATTATATAATACCAAACTAGAGGCTGCTCCGCGGTTTCACCCGCACAGATTTCTCATAAACACCAAAATCCCATTTTTTCCCGTCCCCATGGAAATTTCGGGAAATCCTTTTTTATTGCTCACCTACACTCCCTAAGAAACCTACATGCAAAATTTCAACCCGCTACGCCAAGTAGTTTTGGCTCTGCGTTGTCTGTCAGTCATTCAGTCAGTAACGGAAGAGTTTTATAATTGATATTGATAATGATAATGTAGAAGATACTTAAATTTAGTCAAAAAAGTGAAACTAATAGATTTTTTCTAGGTATCAATTTGACAGCTTTGACCATTACTTTTCCTTAATTGAATTTTATTATATTCCTCAGCTGAGACCTGTGACATTTATTTAGGTATTTTAATTCAATGTTCTAAACGTCCAAAAATCTGCTCCTAAAATTGCAACGTCTGAATTCAGCTTTATTCAGTCTGGGCGCTTGAAAGTATTTTTTTTTACTCAAATTTTCTCCTCCGTTATGCTGGTTGCATCAATAATTCATAATGGATCGTCCACCACGAGCGCTACGATGACATGTGACGTGTCATTTACAGCCTATTGCAGATAAAACAATTATATTGAAAACGATAATCCTAAACTTATCTAACAAAGCTGATACGGCGAAATTCGTAACGTGACGAAGAGCTAGATATGCACCCAGGACCAATGGCTTAACGTACCCTCAGAAGCACGGACGCTATGGTAGCAATATTCAAAGTATTTTAAAGACTGGAAAGACTTTATTGTTTGTGCCCGCCTCTGAGGATCGAACTACGAACACGAAATCCACACGTTATACGTACAGTTACTTAATAGTTACGTTATAAATTCCCGTCATGAAATTAATTAGTACCGTAGTACTTTCTTTATTATTAATTCCATGGTACCCGTCTATCGCCCCGCCCCGCTTCAATAATTACAATTGATTTTAAAATAAAACATGCCCTTCCTAAATATTTACAATCTTAGATTATTTGATGATGTTCAAATAAAAAAAAAACCCAGAATAAATATTAACATCCTCAAACACGAAATTCACATCCGCTTTTTTTTTATTTAAACTCGAATCCCATTTCACCAGTGTAGTTAAAAACCTCTAAAATGTGTGTAACAGACATGTTTTCGTTGAAACATTTGAAAAAAAAAACAGCTTCCAATTGCCAATTTGAAGTTAAAAAAAAATAAAATTCAGCAAAATAACATTTTATCTGTACAGTAACCAAATAGGATCCAATCAATATATATAAAACTCTTCTATTACTGACTGACTGACTGACAGACAACGCAGAGCCTAAATTACTGGGCGTAGCGGGCTGAAATTTTGCATGTAGGTTCCTTAGGGAGTGTAGGCGAGCACTAAGAAAGGATTTTTCGAAATTACCACAGGAACGGGAAAAAACGGCATTTTTGTGTTTATGAGAAATCTGCGCGGGAAAAACCGCGGGGCAGCCTCTAGTTTAATGATATTTTGAATCGAACCCGCAATTTGTAACAACGATAAATGTATCAAATAGGATCAATCCAAAAAGTTTGTTTCCGAACGAACTTGTTTTATAATTATTTACATTTGATGAGGATTTCGAATCGAATCAGAAGTAAAGATATCCACAGAAGAACTAAAGTAACCGACATAGCCCAAAGAATTGCAAAACTTAAGTGACAAAGGGCAGAGCACATAGCTCGAAGAACAGAATGTCGCTGGGGCCGAACATTACAGTTCTCGAGTGGCGACCACGAACCGGAAGACGCAGAGCAGGCAGACTACCTGGTGACCGCTGCGGGAATACACTGGATGACGCTCGCCGCATAGATGTTTCAATTAAAACGAAAGGCAAAGTTTACTTTATTGTTACCTAAGAAAACTTTCATTAAGCTGCATAAAGAGGAACTTCTTTCGTTCATCCAGCTTTTATTTTTGTTAAAACAAACTTTTTAACAAAAAAAAAACGCCCATAAAACTAAAACGCAAAATGTACTAAGCCAAAATTTTCTATTTAACCCTATATAACTAGCATTATTATTAGCATTGATAAGTATTATTCGTGTCATTAAAAAATGTATTATTAAAATATTTTGTAGTTACATTTAAGTTATTTAGTAGAAAATGTTTATTTACAGTAATTTAGTATTTGCAGAGTTCAGTTACCCGTTTACACTCTGCTATAACAAGATAATAAATATTTTTTCACTTGAATAATTACGCAAAGTTAAACTTGTGTCGTACGTGCTTATTTATCAGGGTTCCATTTTATAACAAAAAAGCCGTTTTGGAGATAAGTGCCTTTGATAGACAGACGGATGGACGGAATAGTTATTTTAATAAGTTCCCAGGACGAGTACCAAAATTAAATCGAGGTCCATTTTCCAATGGTAGATTAGGTTGACTAAAACTTGGAGGTCGTTTCGATTCCTGTGATGGATATGGATGTTCGTTACCTGGGCTGGGTTGGAAGCAGCAGAGGTATGGGAAGGACACCGGATGTTCGATCATCAATTATTCCCGATTCCCAGTATCATTCTCAAAATAGCTGAGATGGTCACCGGGAGTAGTGGACCACCACAAACGCCCGTCGCTCCGTGCGTAAGACATTTTTACTTGTGTGGAAAGGACTTCAGACGCCGATAATCTATGGTTATGGTATGGTTTTTCACCAAAACGCCCACATACCCCCGACGCTCCCCCGAGCTTTAGGAAATGCGAAATGCATTTCCCCCCGTAAAAAAAAGATTTTTTTCTCGTTACAAAAAAATAATGTTGTGTAGCTATTGTACGAGATATGCTGCAGATCCCTAAAAAACAATCAAAGAACAAAAGTGAGAAGATGGCATGTGCATGCGACGTCGTACACGCACACACACGGTCACTGAAAAAAAAAAACACGATCGACGGTTACTAACAAAAGAGAGTATTTTTCAGTGGCGATTTTATATCAATTTTGTCAGCGCAATTTCCTTTGAAACTGCCAAATCCCAATTTTTGCGTTCCCATAGGTTTTTTGGAATAAAATGGATCTAATGTCCGTCCCGTGGTTATATATCTTAGATAGGTTAGATATCTTCCTACCAATTTTTAACTAAAACGTTTCAGTTTAGGCGAGAGAGACAGATTAACTTTCGCATTTATAATTTTACTAGTTGACCCGGCGAACTTCGTAACGCCTAACCTATTAGTATTTTGGGCATGTATTGTACTTATAAACCTTCCTTTTATTCAATATCTATTAAAAAAAAAACGCATCAAAATCCGTTTCATAGTTTTAAAGATTTAAGCATACATTTATACTATGTATTGATTATTATACTGCTTATTCGTATGGATATATTGTTTGCAAACTTTCGTCATACAATTATTCTGTTTCTAGTAATGTGTTTTTTTTTTTTAATCACTGTATAAATCATAATCATATTGAATTTCCGCGTAGGTTTTGTTTGGTTTCGGCGTGGAAGCCAAGCCATGTTGTAATTTTATTGTTACAATTATTTATTAAAATACTCTACCTTTTAAAAAATATCACTTTCCTTGTGGTATTATGTAATTTATGAAAGACCTAGTCTAAATTTTAATTATATAATTACTACTGATTTTTAGATACTAAATATTGTTCAGTGTTAATTCCGTAAATTGACACGTTTTGGAATTAAAGCAGTTTCACAATAAGGCCCGACGCACATCGGGCCGGCGAAGATATCCAAAGGAGAACACTTTAAACGTGTATCTCAATTCAATAAGACAGTTCAAAACAGGTTTTTAATTGGAATTATTCTAAGCATAAGAAACGACACGAGGCCTTACCCTGTGTCTAGTCTAGAAGTAAACCATAAGAACCCTCGGACACTTCTGAAAAAACTGCTTTGCTTCTCGCACAGCTGAAACTCGTGTACGTGCACGCGTATCATGATTGTGTGAGTGAGGTGAGACGTGCTGCTTGTACTGAGCGGTAACTGAGAGGTAACCGAGCGCGGGGAGGCCGCACTTGCTGAGGGAGGCAGAGTGACCATACTGTACGTACTTATTGGGTGAGGTATTATTTGCACTAAGTTAAAAATGTAGTCCTATCCTGTTATCTTTGACAGGTCAGGAAAGGAATCCCCAAAATGTAACACTAGTCCTCCTGGTTATGAAAAGTACCACTTTTGATTCGAGCATATTTTAATAACCTAATAAAAAAATCGTTATGGAATAGTTTAATACTTAAAAGTAAAAGTAAAAAATGATTTATTCAATACAGGATACAAGATATCGCTTATTGAAAGTCAATTAGACTAATCTAATTAATATTGATACCTTATTTCGTAAAGTATCCTATACTGATAGAGGCGAGGTAGTTCAGGGTGCCCACTAATTGGCTCAGGCAAACAATGTTTGCCTTGCCTTACGACAATGGTCGCCTGGAGACGCCCCCAAACGAGCCCTCCTCTGTCAAATGATTCTACTCCCTTTCGCAATGATTTTACAGCGTAGAGAAGAAAGGGGTAACAAACTCTACTTTACAATTTCTCTCTTTTTTTTTTTTTTTTTTTTGTTCTTATATATGTGACATTACATTTCAATTTACAATAAAAAGAACATAAATTAATAAGATTTAAAGTACATACATGAAATAATGAAAATATCGTGCAGAGCTAGACTACTTCCATGCGTCTTTGTCGTTTTCATAATCATCAACATTGTAATAAGCTTTCTTAATCAAACCTTTTTTGATACGAGTTTTAAACTCATTATCATTCAGGATCAAAATCTCTTCTGGGATCTTGTTATAAAATCTTACTTCGTTTCCTATAAAGCATTTTTTTGTCCGTTTTAGTCTGTTCTGTGGAATACTTAGTTTGTTTTTGCTACGCGTTCTAAGGTCTTTAATTTTATCACATTTTTTATCAAACATATGTAAGTTTTTACGAGTATACATAATAATTTCAAAGACGTACTGGGACGGAAGCGTCAAAATATCAATTTCTTTGAATTTTTGTCTGAGGGACTCGCGAGCTTTAAGCTGATAAATGTTTCTAATTGCGCGTTTTTGTAGTATAAAAATGACGTTAATATCTGCAGCTCTTCCCCATAGAAGCAAGCCACAGGTCATTAAGCTATGAAAGTAACTGAAATACACAAGTCTCGCGGTAGAAACATCAGTTAATTTTCTGATTTTCCAGATTGCGTACGCAGCCGAACTGAGCCTTGCCGCAAGATTTGAGATATGGGGGCCCCACTGAAGTTTCGAATCTAGAGTGATACCAAGGAATACAGTTTGATTTACCAGATTAAGCTTGTTATTGTCCAAATGTATGTCTGTATCATAAGCAGTCACATTTGGCAAGGAAAACTTAATGCAATTAGTTTTCTTTGCGTTCAAAAGTAAATTATTAGAAGTAAACCATTGAGAAATCTCCACTAATGTTTTGTTTATATCTAAGTTGAGTGAGTCACCTCGTTTAACTTTAAATGTTAAAGAGGTGTCGTCCGCAAAGAGGACAACATCAGTAAGTTTATCTAACATGTAAGGGAGATCATTTATGTAGACTAGGAACAGGAAAGGCCCCAATATCGATCCCTGAGGTACACCAATCTTGATAGGACAACCTGCAGACACCGCACCACCCACGTCCACTCGTTGGTCGCGATCAGTAAGATAAGAGGCAAGTAGATCAAGTGATTTATCAATTAAGCCATAGTGCTGTAATTTAAGTAGCAAAGTCTCATGATCAACGCAGTCAAAAGCCTTCGAGAGGACACAGAAAACCCCAATAGCATCGTGAGAATCCTCCCAGGCTCCATAGACATCGCTGATGAGTTTGTGACCTGCGTCTAAGGTAGACCGCCCTTTCCTAAAACCAAATTGATTTTTGTGTAGGAAGTTATTGACTGAGAAGTGAGACGCTAATTGTGCAAGAATAAGTTTTTCAAATATTTTACTTAAGGCTGGAAGAACCGCGATTGGTCTATAATCAGTGGGGTTTTCGGTATTTCCAGATTTAAAAATTGGAATGATTTTGCTGTACTTCAATAAATTTGGAAAAATGCCTTTTTCGATACAAGAGTTAAAAATTAATGCTAGATGAGGCGCTATTAGTGTTATAACAGGTTAAAGTACTTTAATTGATATCCCCCATAAGTCTTCTGTCTTTTTTAAATTGAGTTCCTTAAATATCTTAATAATGCATTGCGGTCCAACATGGCGAAACGTGAGTGGAGGCGGGGCGATGTCAACATGTTCCTTAAGTATAGATTCCGCGGCGCTGGCAGATGCGTTAAGGTCTTTAGTGGCTTGAAATGGGATGTTAGCAAAGAATGATTCGAATTCATTCGCAATTAAATTAAATTTCTTAGCTCTACAATTTCAGTTAAATTTTTCAACAGCGGGAGCTGAGTGCAGTATTAAAACTCATAAAATTATCGTTCTGAATTTTATTAAGTTCTAATACTTACTTCAAACGTTAAAAATTTATGTCAAATAAAATTTTATTAACAAAAATAAGGCATTATTAGACGGAAATTATTATGGATTTTGTTTTCGTATTTTTGGTTTTTAATCAGATTTTTTTGATAAACAAATATACTGTTCTGGGAGTAATAATAGGCCTACGGTATGCCCTGCCTATATTGCAAGAAAGGACTAAAAAGGGTTATTGGGGTCGTGGGCGCGAAGGGTAGGGGACCGACAAAGCACGCATCAAACGGCTCCGAAATGTGACCGACGTGTCTTTTCCCAAGAAATGCAATGTCATTTGAGGTAAAGGACACTGGCGAGGTTGCAACCATTCGATGTACTGACCTTTCGAGGTAACGAGCCATCGACATCGAGGTATCAACTATAGAGGTAACGTCATTCAGTCAGGGAGTTAAACATAAAGATCGAAAGATCTCCCATGACCCCCTTGCTAACAGCCGAGATTGACACCGGCGGGGTTTTAGTGGGTGCGAACCCCACATAACCCTGCGGCTCCGCCCGGAGCTGCAGGGTACTCGTTAGGAGTTTCCCCGCCTTAAAAAATATTAACGTCATTAGAAGTTAAGTACGATACCCGTGCAGCCGCAGCTTCAGGGACGAACCAGGGAATTACTTAGTAATCCTACTTATAAATCTGTGCCATGGAGGGAACAAGAATAATATGCCCTTCCCGATAACGAACCTGGATAGCAGAGGCGTGGGAAGGACACCGGACGCCACTCATCAAACCATTCCCGGGTCCATCACAAAACTCGCCGGCACGGCCAACGGGGAGTTTTTGTGGGTGCGAGCTCTACGTCTACCATTGCTATGTCAGAAATTTAGCCCGTTATAAAAAAAAATGTTAACCTAAGGTTTAGGCCGGCCTATATCATGTTTTACATTACACACATTCATTACAAAATGTTTTTTTTTTTTAAACATTAAATTGCAAAAATTTACAAAAAGCAACCCTTCTTTAAAAAGTCTTCCTTCAGAGAGGTCGTTTCCTAGAAGTGGACCATTTCACTTGTGATTTTAAATGTTCAAGATAAATTGTAAAGAAATCGTAAATTTTCTGATACTAAATTAATCATAATAATCTCAGACGAGACATCCAATGTTCAACATAGACCTTTACAGATCACCGTAAGGCAAACATCATTACACAAATGAACTACCTATTAAATTTCAAAGGAAACATTTTCAACCCTTGTCCAAATATAAGACATCTCTCCAAAACAGAGGAAGGGGGCTGTATGAAATAGCAGACTGTTATGAACCCAAATAACCCTATATAAGGTATCTACTCATTATTGCTAAAAGTGACACTTTCAGCAACACTTTTAGAACCTACCTTGCCTCCTAACCTTGACTGCTCCGTTGCTCAGTTGGCAGTGATGTGGACTGAGTAAGCGTGTGCACCCAGGTTCAATTACCGGGCGGGACGAATATTGATATGATGAATATCGATTTTTGTTTCCGGTCTGGGTTTGATGTTCGTCTCTGTGTGTGTTTCGGGCACCCTAGATACAGGTTCTTCCTAGTTAGGGGCTCTGAGTGTGATGTGTTATTATTATATATTATTATTGGTACCTATCTTAGGTCTTTAATCCAGAAGCTATAAGTACAATAGTGTCATCAAAATACTAAGAAAGATTATCATTGGCGCCATTGTAAGAAGATGTGAAGCTCACGAAGTTAATATTACTAACATATTAAAATCTGCAGTAAAGGAATAAACTACGTTTCTGCACTCATACACTACACGGTGGATGAGTGGAGGAATATTAGTTTTTCATTTAAAAAGCATTAACTTTGTGACAAGTATCTTTTTACGCTAGACAAACTAATATGAAAATGAAAATTCAAAATGATTTATTCAATATAGGATACAAGGGATCTCTTATTGTAAGTCGATTACGACTACTTAGTTGGTACCTTATATTTAGTTAAGTACTATATACTGTGAGAGGCGAGGTGGTTCACGGCTCAGACAAACAAATCAAATCAAATAATCAAATCAAAATATTCATTATAGGATACAATATATCACTTAATGAAATTCAATTAGACTACATCTAATCTAATCGCTATTGATACCTTATTTGGTAAAGTATCCTATACTGTGAGAGGCGAGGTAGTTCAGGGTGCCCACCAATTGGCTCAGGCAAACAAATGTTTGGCTTGCCTTACGGCAATAGTCGCCTGGAGAGGCCCCCAAACGAACCCTCCTCTGTCAAATGATTCTTCTCCCTTTCGCAATGATTTTACAGCGTAGAGAAGAAACGAATGTGAAATCTACCTGTCTTCAGGTGGACATACTAGTTCAAATAGCAACACTGTAGGTACTAGGAAGACAGCTCTGCTGTTATGCCACGCGACCAAGACTGGTACCTGCCGCCTCATGCAATAAATAAAACTTATCGGTGCAATAGACCCTCTGTGAATAAAACTCTTAAACAAAATGATCTTCTTTTAAACACAACACTTGCTGCTTAAAACTGATTATTAATTCTAAACATTTCTACCCCACTAGGCGATCAGGCGTGGCAATATAAAACAGTAAGGCTGCACGCATTACTGCATTTGCCGCTCCGTACGCCCCGCTAAAAGCCGCGAGGTTTTTTTTTTAATATTCTAGTCGTTTATCACTTATTGTGAAGCCCTAAGGGTTGTGATTGTGAAGGACTTAGAATTTTTTTTAATTACAAAAATGAATTACTTAGTTCTTGTTTCGATGTTCCTGCTTGGTGTTGCGCGGTGCAGTGAAATTGATAATGAGGTAAGTTTTAATTATACAAGTAATAAGGTAATTAAATAATTACCTTATTACTGACAGTGTTTCGATTGTGATCCAACTCAAAGGACTAGCCTTCGACCCCGTGATATCCAAGAAGTTGAAAACTTAATCCTATAGTGTTTAAGGGAACGCTAAAGATAAGGTATTTTATACCTATGCCTTATCTCTAGCGGTTTCTTATCCAGTACACAGATGATAAACAAGTATATGAATAAAAAAAACAATATGAGTAATTTTAAAGGACAAACTTTTTAATAATATCTATTTGTATAACTTAAATAATAACGATTCTTCAACTCTAGTAATTTTAGTAAAAAATAGATTTTAGTGCAGTAGCTCCATTATTTCAAATGTAAATCTAGTGGATGCCTTTCCCTTAAGAAGATATCTAAAATACCAACTAACGAATTAAATATGAATTTTAAAATAAATTGTAAATTCCGTTATAGAACTAAATTAAACACATTCTATGCTTTTTTATTTTGTAAAAGTTTCAATGTGAACAAATTATATATTTATTTGCAAATTATAAAATCATCTAGAGTATATTAAAAACAGAATCCACAAAAGGTTTCGTCTTTTAACGTCTAAAGCATAATCTGTACAAATTTTGTAAAATTATAAAATAACCAATATATTAAAAAGTTACGAAAACTTCGTAACTTTCGCTTTGCTGAAAAGCCACCATTGCCACTGTGTACAATAAGTAAAATATAAGTGTGTTTTTTAATAAATTTGTATACACAAGTTATGTTGTATGTACCAAAGTTATGTTGCCTTTAAAGACTGTATGTACCAAAGTTATGTTGAGTGTCAATGGGGTCAGTGATTGTAAGGGGATATCAGAACTTTTTAGAGAACATTTCTTTGTCAAGTCACCGCTGGGGCCGACGCAACCGCAGGATGAGGTGCGCGCTGCTGGGTTGCCGGGCCGGGATCAAGTAGGACCGCGAATAACTGCTAGTGACGTAGCAGATATCATAAAAGCAACCTCGCGAGGAAAGTCTCCCGGTCACGACGGACTCAGCATCGAGCATCTTTTGCACGGTGGCCCTCATGTCAGTAGAGTTCTAAGCATGTTGTTTACTTTTTGTATTAGACATTCATATGTGCCTACAGAAATGATGCGAACCATTGTAGTACCAATAGTTAAAAACAAAACGGGAGATTTAGCGGATAAAAACAATTACAGACCGATTTCCTTAGCCACAATAGCAGCGAAAGTGTTTGACGGTATCCTTAACGCACAGTTGAGTAAACATTTTAAACCGCATGATAACCAATTTGGCTTTAGACCCGGCCTTTCGACAGAAAGTGCAATACTGTGTTTAAAAGAATCGGTTAAATATTACACTAAGCGTAACACACCGGTCTACGCCTGTTTCCTCGACCTATCTAAAGCTTTTGACCTCGTTTCGTACGAAAAGCTGTGGAAAAAGCTCGAGGACATCAGTTTGCCTAGCGAGATAATTAATATTTTTAAATATTGGTACGGTCACCAGATTAACCAGGTTAGGTGGGCTGGATCATTGTCCGAGCCGTATCAACTTGAATGTGGTGTGAGGCAGGGTGGGCTGAGTTCTCCTACTCTGTTTAATTTGTACGTAAACGACCTGATCGTTGCGCTCAGCAGTCAGCATATAGGATGTCATGTAGACGATGTCTGCGTAAACAACTTGTCCTACGCTGATGATATGGTCCTGCTGAGCGCATCGATCTGCGGCCTCCGCAGCCTGTTGCGCACGTGTGAGGAGTATGCGGAGAGACACGGGCTCATTTATAATACTAAAAAGAGCCAGTGCATGGTCTTTGAGGCGGGCGTCAAACGACCCATGAATGGCCCTGATGTAAAGTTAAAGGGAGTGGCCTTAGAATGGGTACAAGTT
The DNA here is from genome assembly GCA_951802225.1 of Euspilapteryx auroguttella. Taxonomy (NCBI): domain Eukaryota; kingdom Metazoa; phylum Arthropoda; class Insecta; order Lepidoptera; family Gracillariidae; genus Euspilapteryx; species Euspilapteryx auroguttella. The sequence continues at coordinate 2,841,547 of OX637663.1, read as the reverse complement.
TTTAAATATCTGGGTCACGTGTTGACGCCTAGCCTCAAGGACGATGCTGATATTGAAAGGGAGAGGAGAGCTCTGTCGGTCAGGGGGAACATGCTTGCTCACAGGTTTGGCCTCTGTTCGAGGGAGGTTAAAGTAACACTGTTCAAGGCATACTGCACTTCCTTCTACACGAGTAGCCTGTGGGCGAACTACACTCAAAGGGCTTACAGGGCTTTCCGGATTCAATATAATAATGCGTTCAGGGCGCTGATGGGGCTGCCCCGCTACTGCAGCGCCTCCGGTATGTTCGCGGACATGAGAACTGATTGTTTTTATGCAACAATGCGTAAGCGTAGTGCGTCGCTGGTGCGTAGGGTGTGGGCCAGCCCCAACAGAGTCCTGGCTATGATTGCAGCCCGTGTCGACTCTGCATACATAAATCACTGCTGTCACCTTCAGGTGGCGCGCAATGTGGTGTAACATGTATATAATTTTATTTTAATTTTATTTTATATTTTTATTATTTTTATCAAATTTTATTTATAAGACTAACATGGTAGTTATTAAGTCATACTAACCCGTGGATCTCTGTTATCTTTAAATAAATTATTATTATTATTATTATTATTATTAAAACCGTGGCTATTGGCAAAACCACAGCCAAACAAGGAAGATGCTCTCTCTGGGCAAAACCCCCCCTTTACGTTCATCCTTGTTGTAAGTAATCTTTATGGGAAGACCTTTATCCAGACGTATTATATTCTCAACATAAAGAAGAAAATAAAATTGTACCCAAGAAGATAAGCTGAATGCAAGCTGAATGCCTATGGAAAGCGTTTGTGACAAAAAAGACCGAGAACGTCACTGATTTCATTCTTAATTTAAATTAAAGACATCTTCACACGTATTAAAAACCCCGCTCACACCATAATCAGGTCACCCAGAATCACGAAGCGTGCCCACATCTCGATCAGTTATGATCAGCGATTATTATCACAACTTAACGGATATCCTACTCCGAGATATTAGGAGAGGTTTACACTAACCCCATACTCTTAAAGTGTTTTTTATGGAGCCCGTATTTGTGTCCCACTGCTGGGCAAAGGCTTCCCCCCTTTTCCACCTTTACTCTATCGTGAGTAAAGGTGGAAAAGGGGGGAGTGTGGAGTCACTCTATTCAGTGCCACCCCCAACCAATCCTCCTGAAACTTGTCGAGGTCGTCCTGCGATCTCCGCCTGGGTCGACCACGCTTTCGCCGTCCATCATTCGGTACCCACTCGGTGACGTTTCGTAAAGATTAGGAATTATAAAATAACAACTGAGGAAATATATTCTGTCACAGTATATTATATACAGTATGGGCAGTGCGGCCCACCTGCGCTCGGTTACCTCTCAGTTACCGCTCAGTACAAATAGCACGTATCTCACTCGCACAAGTATCGACACATACACGAGTTTCGGCTGTGCGCGAGGCAACGCGCTTTTTTCTGTGAAGTGTCGATGGTCTGATGCGGTATTCCACAATGGCAAGCATCGACCATCAAAATCTTATGGAATATATTTTAATATGTAAATGGGACAGCTAGCAGAAATGAATGTAGAGGAGCTAAAGATGCAGGCTCAAAGTGACTTCCGAAGCAAGGAAGAGATGGTGGAAAAATCTTAAGCCCATATTCTTAAAGTAAAATAACAACTCGGGTAGAGTCTAGGGAATGCGACATTGTGTTCTTCTTCTTCTTTCTCAGCATATATCAGACCACTGCGGCATGAAAGCCTCAAATTATTTTCAAGTTAGCTCTATCGGCTGTCAGTCTCATCCATGTCTCCCCAGCAACGGTCACATCATCATCATCGGTTCATCTGGCTGGTGGTCTGCCGACAGATCTTTTCCCCTCTCTTGGTCACCATTCAAGGACGGCTTTGATCTATATCTATAAATTGCATAATTTGCTCAAGGCGACATTGGTAGAATACTTATCGTTCATTCGCGCGTCGCATAAATCAGCGCTTACTGATCACATACCTACTCTCTTTGTATCTACTAGCTCAAAGTCAAAAAAGATTTATTCAATATGGGATACAAGATATCACTTATTGAATATCAATTAGACTTTATAATCAAATTGGTATTAATACTTGATTTAGTAAAGTATCTTATACTGCGAGAGGCGAGGTAGTTCAGAGGCGCCCTCCAAACGTCTCACGACAATGATCGCCTGGAGACGCCCCCCAACGAGCCTAGCTACTTCTGTCAAGTGATTCAAGGCAGATCCTTAGTGTAAATGGGACAGCCTGATCGATCCGATACAGCGATATTGGTAACAAAAGTCTGAAAATACTCAATTGTATGTACCGCCACGGGGGGACCTATTATTTAAAAGAACCACCGTTGGTGTAAAACCAGCCTTTCTAGTAATAATTTTCATGTCAAGAATGCTAGCTGAAAGAAATACATAAACATGAAAACAACAGTAAAGTGTGGAGACTACTAGACCAGAAACAATACTTAGTTTATTAGCCATTAGTTGAGCAGAAAGTGATAAAAATCAATGTAATGTAAGTTGTAAGTAATGCAGGCGGGTTGGCGATCGCAGTATATCTCTTCAAGTATTGTAACGAAGAACGATGTTGCCCTTCCTTCGTTTGGTCCCTTGGTCGCCTTTTATGACACCCATGGGAGGAGATGGGGTGGTGGTATTCTATGCCACTACCACAGGGCACTAGTTATAGTAAATAGTTACATTATACTTATTTTATTCCTTTTATCTGCTGATCGATATAATAATAAGAATCTCATGATAATAATAATAATGCTGACTGCTGGACTGCTCCGTGGCTCAGTTGGCAGTGATGTGGACTGAGTAAACGTGTGCACCCGGGTTCGATTCCCGGGCGGGGCGAATATTGATATGAAGAATATCGGTGTTTGTTTCCGGTCTGGGTGTGATGTTCGTCTCTGTGTGTGTTTCGGGCACCCTAGATACAGGTTCTTCCTAGTTAGGGGCTCTGAGTGTGATGTGTTATTATTATTATTATTAATAATGATGCATCACACTCAGAGCTCCTAACTAGGTAAATAAATGTTAGAATCTCTAATAAAAAAAAACATAGAAATCTTAACCATTTTTGCCCCCGCCGGATATCGAACCAGGACTTCAGAAACAATCATTTAACATCACTGACAACTGAACCACTCATAATGTTCGCAAATTTCTTAATGATAAAGTAAATAAACTTTTACTGTTATTAATTTTATTATCGTAAACAAAATTTGCTTATCTTTAATTGATCCTTTAATGCAAAAACCCATTTTATGAAATTAATCATAACAAATCGCTGAAAAACTTTTAATGATGAAAATTTAACAGTTACAAAGTACATTACGACACAGTGCGATGTAATTTTTGCGTAAAATATAAAGAAAAAAACAATAAAAATATTCAAAAATCATCAATCAATACATATTATAAAATAAAGTCGCTTCCCGCGTCTGTCACTATAATGCTTAAATCTTTTAAACTATGCATCGGATTTTGATGCGGTTTCTTTAATAGAGTTTTTCTAAAGAAAGCTTTATAATAATAATAATAATAACACATCAAACTCAGAGCCCCTAACTAGGAAGAACCTGTATTTAGGGTGCCCGAAACACATACAGAGACAAACATCACACCCAGACCGGAAACAAACATCGATATTCATCATATCAATATTTATATATAGTACATGCAAAACATAGTAAATGTTTATACGGTACAAATATGAATTAAATTTTAAGTTACTGGACATGTTACATGGACATACAGAATGATTAATTTTGACTAACAAAAAAAATTTTTTAGCTCACCATACCTAACAAAATGTGACAAAAATTAAATTTCAAAACAATAATCATCTGTGAATTCGAAATATTTACAAACATAAGTTATGTTACAAACTAAGTTATGTAAGAAATACAATACATTTTGACACTGTCTCAAAGTTCATACTTTGTGGGAGCTAGCTTTGTTTTGGAAACGATGCTCTGAAGCTGAGTGAAAAGTTACAAAACAGGTAAGTAATATTATAATACATCAACTGACACGAAAGGATGACTTTCCCATTTCCTTTTGAAATAAATTAAAGGGAGTAAGGACAAACTTTCGTGCCTTGAAGTTTATAATAATATCAAAATTTAAGGCTGTGCCTTTCAATTAAGAGATTTCATTTTCAATATTATTTAAAGTTTTAAATAAACTAGATGATCCGGCAAACATTGTAGCTTACAATATAAATTTAACACAATATTCTTATCCATAATGTGCTATTTTGATGCTGCTATCATGATGTAAGTAATATTCCAATAAACCTATATACTATACTTATAAAATCAAATTCCTATAAATTTCAATAAAACTGTGTTAAGGGTGACTAATTTCTCAAAACTAAACTTTAGTATATGACTGCTCCGTGGCTCAGTTGGCAGTGATGTGGACTGAGTAAGCGTGTGCACCCGGGTTTGATTCATCATGTCAATATTCGGGGCGAATATTGACATGATGAATATCGATGTTTGTTTCCAGTATGGGTGTAATGTTCGTCTCTTTTGTGTTTCGGGTACCCTAAATACAGGTTCTTCCTAGTTAGGGCCCTGAGTGTGATGTGTTATTATTATAATTGTTGTTGTATTAAGTACATATTATGTAATTTTATTAAATACTAGCAGCCCGTCCCGGCTTCGCACGGGGTAGACAATTTAGTCATTATGTTGTTTTGGCTGGAGATAAAAATACAGCCCGATCAGATCGACGAAATAATCGTCGCTGAGCTGCCTAATAAAGACGAAGACCCACTCCTGTATTTCGGCCCAACCGACTGAAGATGTCGGTTGATGCGGGCAGCTATGACTCTGTCGAGCAGCTTTCCCGCCTCGTCCAACAGGACGATAGGCCGGAAATCTGACGGAGCGACAGAGTCGGCGAGCCGGCCCTCTTTTCTGATGAAGACCAGCTTGCCCGTTTTCCACTGCAGAGGGAACACACCTTGTTCCATACAGGTGGAGAACAGGCTGCGGAGCCGAATCTCCAACGCCTCCGGCTTCAACGACAGGAACCAGGCCTTGGCTGGAATTCCATCCAAGCCTGGTGCCGTCTTTTTGCCGCGGTGGCGCTCGGCCGCCGCTGCCAACTCTGCCTCTGAGTGCCGCAATGGGCGGCTAGCGGAGAAGTACGCACTGAGTAGCAGCATCTTCTCCAGCATGCAGTACACGAAACCCTCTCCCGCGTTATACTCTCCGGCCGGAGCACGTGGTCAGCGGAGGGACGGACGGCTATGGCTGCGAGGCCTGAGCGGTCCGAGATCCATCCGTTGGGCACAAATCCTCCGAAATAGTAGGGCTCTGCCACCACCGCGACGTGAATTTGCCACTGCGCCAGACTCTGCATGAACATAACCCACCTCCTCCCAGGGTCCCATCAACTTCATGTTATGGGGACCTAAATGCGCGGGAGCATTGCACCGGCGACTGGTACTACCGGTGCAACATTCGGCTCCCACAGCGAATCGGCTCACTCGTCGGCCTTCGCATGTCCCTTGGCCACTCTGGTCGTTCTGACTCTGCACTCTGCATGAACAGGTCCATGGCTGTGGCGCAGTGATTCAAGTTCGCCTGCAGGATCCGGGTGGCCATTACTGGTCCTGAGGCGGAACGACATCCATGGCCAACGCGAATTCGCTATCGGCGGTGGCAGGCCTAGGGGGAGCACCGGGCCCCTTCTCCTTTCCTTTTCCCATCCCCTTTCCTTTGGCCCCTTGGCTGGTCTTGCCGCAGCTGCTCAGACTGTGTGAGGTAAGCTGGCCACTCGCCTGGCAGAGCGGGCAGCTCACCTCAGCCTCGCAGTTTCGGGTAATGTGCCCTGGTCGACCGCAGCGGTAGCAGAGGCCACTGCGGTCGTTCTGCGAGGTGCAGTCTGCCCGGAGGTGCCCTGTCTCCAGGCACCGGAAGCAGCGCCTCGTACGCCACGGGAGGAGCCTAGCCCGGACAATGCTCCATCCGAGCTTGAATTTTCCGGCGAGTGCGATCTTCCGCGCCGCATCTGTCGGGCAGCGTACCCACACTGCGCCGAGGCCCCTCTCGTTGACGATGCGCCCCACCTGGACGTCCGCCACCCTGCAACTACCGCTTGCCACGACTACGGCTGCGGTTTCAGCAGGGGTGACGGAATCGTCCAGATCCATTCGGCGCATCTCTGCGCTGCTCATGGGTCTGGAGACCCTCACCGTATCTTCGGTCAACATCTCCCTTAGTTTCTTGGCTAAGGCGTCTGCCTTGGCCCTGGCTTCTTCTGGAGGCCCGGAGATCTCCAGCAGGCGGGCACCGGTTGCAGCCGCACGGAAGCTGATGCTGTCGATGCCCAGACCTGCCAGGTCGAGCCTCCCTTTTGCAGCGGAGATCACCTGAGCATAGGTGAGACCTCCCTGCACAGCCTCCGGGCCAAAGCTGACCACCACCGCCGCAGTGCGGGGAGTGCGCAGCTTCTTAGCTGCTGCCTTGGACTTTTCCAAGGCCGTCTGCTTCGGCCCTGGAATAGGGGCAAGCCGGGACTGGAGCAGCCCGCTCCTTGTCCCTGTTCCTCTTCCCCTTCTTTTTCTTCGTTTTGCCCCTTCCGGCCCCCGTCACCAGGGTGCAGCCATCATCATTGGCCGGACCAGTGAGAGGAGGGACGTGGGGGGCAGAAGAAGTGCCCGCCTCTGGTTGCCAGGCGGGCGCTCGTGTCTTCGGGGCTGGAGCCGCTCTGGGCGCCGGGGCTGCTCGTGGGGCCAGTGGGGCTGCACGAGGGGCCGCGGCCGCTTTGGCCTTCGGGGTTAGCTCGAGGGGCCGGGGCCGCTCGAGGCACTGGAGCCGAGGGGGCTCTTTCCGGCGCCAAGGACGGCCGAGGTCGCTGGGCCGGGAGGAGGCGCTCGTCCAGGGCCTCCAGTCGCGCGTTCAACATGGTCCCAAACTGGACCATCATGTCGCGTTTGACCTCCTCCAAGTTGAGGGCGGAGGGTGCTCCAGACCGAGCAATCGTCCGGAGCTCCTCCATCTCCCTTCGGAGGAGGGCCATTTCTCCATGGAGGCTCCTCGCCTCCTCCCGGGCTGCCTTCGCCTCTCCCTTGAGGCGAGGGTTCTCTGCCGCGAGCAGCCTGCTCTCCTCAGAGGAGGTTCTGTTCCTCAGCTCCTTGGTATTCCGAGAGATGGAAGCCGAGGCGGCTACTTCCCCCCCCCCCCCTCCTCTCCATCCCGCCGCGATGCCCGGCGCGCTTTTTAGACTGCATCGCAAACAACGGCCACGGGGCGCTATGGCGGTTTTGTTTACTGTTTGAATTTGATTAATTCGTAATATCTTTTGAATGAAAAGTCCAATTTAAATAATTTAAAAACTATTTTATAGGTAGTTAAATGATCTTGACCATAAAATAATTTATTTGTATAAGGATTAATATAAACACATAAATAGCATGGTTTGAATTTGGTTAGCATTTTCATTAATGTTTAAAATGAAAAAAGTTGTTGTAGTGACATAACTACAATAGTTGGACATATGCTACCGCGGAGTTTTTTGTAGACATTATGATGTTTTTCAATATTGTTGTACATTATTTTGTTCTATCGCTAATAGTTTCGGCAGCGCATTCGACGAAACACATTTTAAGACTCATTTTTCTACACCTTTGGTCACATTGTTCAAATTTTACCAAGGATCCCTATTTTTTTTCAAAATGAAATATAGCCTATGTCAAATGGGAAGAATGTAGCATTCTATTGGTAAAAGAATTTCTTAAATCGGCTCAGTACTCTTTGAGCCTATTCATTACAAACATACAAACATACAAAAATAGGTACAAATCTTTCCTCTTTATAACATTAGTGTAGATTTAAACATAAACTAAACGTTGAATGAAATGTATGTGAACCTAGTCTGAACTCGAAAGAAACGTCTTTTTATAAGCATAAAAGTTTTATTCAAAACGTATTTAATAACGCACGCAAGTTCACACCGTGTCAACCGTATACTGAACATGTTATAAATATTAAAATTTGTTTCATAACATAATACTAATAAAAATAAAGGTATTGTTTTGTCTTTGTGTTATGATTACGAAATAATGACTTTTTAGAATCTTGATCAGTTAGGTTAAATGAATAGGTACTATATAAATTACAAATATGTTTTATTACTTAGTGAAACTTCCGTAGGTACATCTAGCACTAGGCTAAATATTAAAGTCTATAAAAACAATTTCTTTTATATAATTATTTAAACACTAAAGTAAAACTTGCAAATTTCTGAAAATAACATAAAGCTATGATTTTTTTTTTATTGTAAGTGGTATTATTTGCTATTAAATCAAAAAGGAATCAAAAGAGCACACTGGCCATCACAAAAAAAAAAAAATTTTACCTTAAAAATAATGTTTTTTTTTTTAATATAACTCTTGCCACTAAAGAATAGTTTTAAAAAATCAAGACAAAATAATGCTGTTAGCTGAAATTGATTGTTCTTGTGACAATGTGTGGGGAGACCTATGTTCAGCAACCGGTAGACGTCCACACGTCTATAGGTTTTATTGATGACTAGTCGACCCGGCGAACTTCGTACCGCCTAACCTATTCCTGTGTTGTACATGCATTATACTTATAAACTTTCCTCTTGAATCACTCTATCTATTAAAGAAAACTCATCAAAATCCGTCGCTTAGCATAAAGCGACTTTATTTTATATTAAGTACTAGAGGCTGCCCCGCGGTTTTTCCCGCGCAGATTTCTCATAAACACAAAATTCCCGTTTTTTTCCGTTCCCGTGGGAATTTTGGGAAATCCCTTCTTAGTGCTCACCTACACTCCCTAAGGAACCTACATGCAAAATTTCAGCCCACTACGCCCAGTAGTTTCGGCTCTGCGTTGTCTGTCAGTCAGTCAGTCAGTCAGTCAGTAACGGAAGAGTTTTATATATATTGATTGATGATATAAAAATAGATAGCCAAGAGAAAGTCACACTTATAGCACTAGTCTTAAAGACATGTAAAAAGTACCTGAGTAAAGTAGGTACTAGGTACCTACAACCTCGAGTCTTAACAAATCCTTAAAAAGGCAATTTCAGCTGAAAGCTAGATTTACGAGGCATTTCTAGATAGGTCTCACTGATGGAGTGTCAACTGAGAAGTAGAGTACAATTACTTATAGGGTCCCAACTTATACGTGTTCTTTGCAATTTGTTTTAAAACTAAAATAAACTTTTGTATTATTATTTTGCAAATGCAAATTTAATTATAATTATTTAAATAAAGGAGGATCTCAATTTTTTGTAAAAAAATAAAACTTTTTTTAAATAATATTATTTACATGAACTTAAAATCAGAATACTAATAACTGATTTGTAGATGTGCATTATGTATTTTACAAAAACACAATAAATTTAAAATAAATACAACAATAAAAGAACCAAAAATGCATTATAAGTTTAATAATTAAATTAAAAAATCATAAATAATTATATTATTAATAAATATTAAACAGAAACCATAAAGGTATATTTGCTATGCTTTATAAATTGCTAAAGTTATTTAATTACAGAAAAGAATCTTTCGATTAAACTATGTTAAGTTACCCCTGAATTACTGAAACTTATATTTAAGTTTCTTTATATTTTCAAGTTTAGAATGGTGTTAAGTCCGTTTCATTGTACTCAAGCGTGCTTTAATTTTTAGATCAATTATAATTTATAACTGAGCTAAATACAATCAAGCTCAAACTGGCGCAACGTTCCGTTATAGGCAGAAAAAAGCAACAATTCATGAAGTGTTGATGTGGGAATGTGTAAATGGTGTAAATGTTCTAAGCTGCGAGTTTAAGATGAATTGACCAAATAGTATGTTGGCCATGCACAATATAGGTTTTTGTATAAAATTCATACTCCATACTAATATTATATATACGAAAGTAACTCTTCCTGTCTTTCTCCTATTGAAATGAATTGTGGTATACTGAGATTGTCTAAAGCCTAAGAAAGGACATAAGGTAACTTGTCATTGACCATTGTCGTAAGGCAAGGCAAACATTTGTTTGCCTGAGCCAATTGGTGGGCACCCCGAACTACCTACCTCGCCTCTCGTAATATAGGATACTTTACCAAATTTGTATCAATACCCATTAGATAAGATGTAGTCTAATAGACTTTCATGTGATATCTTGTAACCGATATTAAATAAAAAAAATATTACTTTTGACTTTTTATCCCGAAAATCGCGTGGGAACGGATATTTGGGCGACTGGATGCTGGCAGAGACGGGCGTAGTAGATGCACACTAGTAAAAAATATAAAAATACATATTATTGTTTTTTTATGATGAGAACGGAAGGCGACCCTTCCGGTGAGATATCAGATTGCAGATCACTTTCATTCAATGACCTATAATACAAAGTAACTCTATATTTTTCCTAAGGAAAGTTGGATAATTATTTAGACCGCAAAGTATGACCTAGATTTAAGTATGCACGTGATTTCACTTGTGGTTTTTGATTTAAATAAGTTTTTCTAATTGGTATTTAGATTCAGTTAAAATTATATAAATATTTCACTTTTACAGCTTGACTTGTATGTATGTATGTATGCTTGTCCGCGATTATTTTGAGTTTGGCTGAACCGACTTTGATGCGCTTTTCACAAAAGTATTTGTTTTAGTACCAATTTTAACTGACTTCAGAAAAGAGGGAGATCTTAGTTTTATGTATGTGTCAAAGAGAGAATTCTCAGTTTCATGTATGCATCAATTTATAGAAGGCGAGTTTCTTTTTTTGTTTTAAAAAGGAAATAATTATAAAAAATAATATTACTTAAATAACATATTTTTCACACGAAGCACAATAATAATTTTTAGAATATTGGAGGCTTTTTGTGCATGAATCTTTGTCTGGGTTTAGTTCCAAATTAGAGTACTAACTACTTAAGCTCTAAGGGTAATCCTAAGAATGTAAATACGAACATTTAAGTACCTTCATAATTGGTCAAGTCTGTTAAAGTTTAATTTAGCATAGATGATCTGATCCCTAAAATTATACACGAACACGAATGAAACAATATTATAATTTGATCAATCAATAGGTACTACGTAAACTTTGAACATGTTAAATTAAGTGTTTGGTCACGCACACATTTTGCTATTTAAACACACAACGAACGGTTCCGAACATAGGTTACCGAACGAGAAATTATCATCATCAAATTCAAATTTCTATTTATTGGAATACAAGGTATTTCTAATCGAAAGTATCTAAATCTAAAGCATAACTAGTATCCAAAACTGCATAAAGCGAGGTGGTTTAGGGTGCCCCATGAGGCTTCAGGGCAAGCGAATGTGAAAACACAGTAATAATCAATACAGTAGCAGAAAAGTACTACGGCTGATCTTCCATATAGTCGAATTTTTAATTAGACGAAGCTAACTGTCAGTTAGCTAAACTCACTTTGTAAAACAATGTTGCCATAATCAAGTAATAGTGATGCTTTCAGTTATCGTTTAATCAGAATGTGAATAGCTAGCACCCTTGATACAGGTTCTTCCTAGTTAGGGCCTCTGAGTGTGATGTCAAATCAAATCATTTATTTGTTAAATGTAGGTGTACCTACATCAAAATTAGTAGGTACATATTATGATGTGGTAAATGGTTAGTTTAAATTAATGTGTTATTATTATTATAAACGTGAAAGTTTGTGACTGTGCATGTATGTTTGTTACTTCTACATGTCTAAACGGCTAGAGCCGAAAACAATGAAATTTGGTATAGAGATAGCTGAATTAACACATAGGCTACTTTTTACAGCTGTAATAAACCGCGGGTAAAACTGCGGGGCACAGCTAGTAATTAATATTGTTAACAAGTCAAATAATTTAACTTTCTTATAGAAAAGTTATATGTAGCATGTAGTGTAGCAATTAAAAATGTGTTCGTTAGTTTGTTAGCGTCCTCTCAAAAGCATTACGTTTGCCAATGTAATTACGAGAGTCATAGTCCGTCGGTAATATAAAGGTTAAATCATTAACTTTTGAGTAAATTTTCTGATCTTTTATTTTAAATTTTGCCTTAATTACTAAAGCGCCTTTAATTACGGCAATTTCGAGGTTTTTTAATCAGCATATTTGTGGTTAAAATTATTTCAGAATCCAAAATAAGAACTTAAAAATTTCAACAGCTTTATTATTTTACCCATGTTTTTATAGAAGTTAAATCAGAATTAGCTAATAGGTATTTGACTAACCTTTTTTCCCAGACTGTAATTGGCAAAGATCTAATTTTGCTTACTGTAAATATCCAATCAATTCACAGGATAATCTGCTTAGGTTGTACGAAAATGAAGAAAATTATTTCTTTTCGTACTGTGAATGAGATAAAATGAAATGAAAAAAAAAAGCACACATTAATCAGAGTTTCTTTTGGTACAAAATATATAGGAATGTAAGTTTAGTTAGAGCATTGAATGTATGTACTTTTACATAAGTAAATAATTCCAGAATTTCAAAGCTTATCTGGTTAGGCGCGGTAATGAACCCTATACCACACATCGGACACTTCATACAAAAAAGCGCGTTGCTAACGCGCACAGCCGAAACCCATACACGTGCACGCGTATCATGCTTGTGTGAGTAGAGGTGGTCGTTATTTACAATCGCATTTAAAAAAAACTCGTTATTTCATGGCAACGAATCGCATTGCTATTCACAAAGAATGTATAATGCGATCGCATGTGACAGCTTGCCATTAGCAAAGCAACTAAACGATTGAAGCATTGCGATCTCGCTCCCATCGAAATAATATGAAATGAACTAAAAAGACATTTTGCTGAAAAAAATTGTATAAGGTTTTGTAATATCGATAATTGCTGCACTTCAATAAAAATATCTATATTAACATTGATATTAGAGCAAACTTGCATGTCTAGTTACATCCTGTGTTTTCGTTGTCAATCGCATTTTCGTTGCCGATCGCTTTTTCGTTGCCGATCGCATTCTCGTTGCCGATCGCATTTTCGTTGCCGATCGCATTCTTGTTGCCGATCGCATTTTCGTTGCCGATCGCAGTTTAAAATCGCAGTTGTTCGAAAATGGCATAACAGCGATCGCATGCGATTGAAAAATAGCAGTTATTCTCACCTCTATGTGTGAGTGAGATAAGACATGCGACACTGCTTTATTTGTGCCTACTTAGCGGTAACCTAGAGGTAACCGAGAGCGGGGGAGCTGCACTTGCTGAGGGAGGCAGGGAGTGCCCATATAGTAATTTTATTATACTGCCTAGACTCGGGGTTCAAACTCAATTGAACCCCGAGTCTAGGCAGAATATCAAAATTACTATATGGGCACTCCCAGGGCGGCAAAGAATTCCTGTACCCCATCGCTGTTTGTTCTGTGGAATTATTAGTATTTCGATGGTACATTCAAAAAAAATTATGAAGCAAGAATTTCATATCGAATGAATTTTGAAATCGACACAGTTAGGTCATAATTAAACATTATTCTTTTTTTTTCTAAGAATATGTTCTAAATCTGAACATAATTTAAATTCTGTTATCGATAAAGTAAGTTAAAAATACCATGCACCCACTGATACAGGTTTCATAATATAGGCCATAACGTTATCGTTTCTGAACATATTATAGGGAAGTTATGATATGGATGTAGATAAAAGATTTTAATAATATTGGGATTATAAGAGGGATGAAACATTGTTTAAGTGTAAGGGGTTAGTGAACTCTTAAATAGTATTGTTTGAAGAGACGAGACAAAGATAAAACCAACCCACATGTAACCAAGCGAAATGGAAAATAGATCAAAGAAAGAATAAAATTAATTGCCGAACGTTCTCGGTGGCAATTTCATTATTCATTCCATTCATTAAAGTTAGTAGACCTAGACAATGAACTTTTTATTGAAGTATCCTCAAAGTTTCATTAACAATTGACCGAAACATAGAGACAGATTCTGTTAAGTGTTTTATTTTGTTAGGGTAAATAATATTACCTATCAAAATTTCAAAATACCTAGTACATTTTAATTAAAATTAATAATATTGTGTTAAATATTTTAAATAATATAGGGTCAATGAGCTGGTGCCTTTGCCCTTCGGGAAATATTAGGCGTGAGAGTATGCAATGAAGTTTTTATTGAAGTATCCTCAAAGTTTCATTAACTATTGACCGAAAGATAGAGACAGATTCTGTTAAATGTTTTATTTTCTTAGGGTAAATAATACCTATCAAAATTTCAAAATACCTAGTACATTTTAATTAAAATTAATAATATTGTGTTAAATATTATAAATAATATTGGGTCAATGAGCTGGTGCCTTTGCCCTCCGGGAAATATTAGGCGTGCGATTATGCAATGTAAACTTGTATAGTACTAGTCGACCCGGCGAACTTCGTACCGCCTAACCTATTACTATTTTGTGCATTTTTTGTACTTATAAACCTTCCTCTTGAATCATTCTATCTAGTAAAAAAAACCTCATCAATATCCGTTGCATGGTTTTAAAGATTTAAGCATACATAGGGACAGACGCGGGAAACGACTTTGTTTTATACTATGTAGGTATTGAAGGGGCTGTATAAAGTTCGCCGTGTACGCTAGTTTTACGATAATCTTTAGTTATGTAGGTACCTAAAAGCCAAGTTAAACGATTATATTTTTTGTCAAATTTTGCGTATCAGTCCAATAATTTGATCGGGAACAGAGTTTAAAGCCGTTGTCAAACTATTTTAAATAATGAGTAGAATCATTTGACAGAGGAGGGCTCGTTTGGGGGCGTCTCCAGGCGACCGTTGTCGTAAGGCAAGGCAAAAAAATTCGTTTGCCTGAGCCTGCGCTTCTCGCAGTATAGGAGACTTTTCCAAAAAGGGTATTATTATTACGAAAACAAATTTGATCATTTACATTAAAAGCAGCAAAAACAAAAAGTCCAACAAACTGGCAATTTATTTTCTTTTTTTTTTTTTCAGACTGCACCTACGGAAGAGTCCCTCAAAAGAGGTCTTAGCAGCAAATGCGGGGCACGAGAACCTTCCTCATGCATAGCCTTCGAGCTGGTTGGATTCGTCGACCGCGCGCTCCGGACTGCCACTGTTCAGCTCAGCGACAGCGTTATGATTGTTGACGAAAGGTGAATCATCTTATTTATATTCATATTAACAAGATTAATAAAATTATTTATTGATTTATTACTTGACTGCTCCCTGGCTCAGTAGGCAGTGAAGCGTGTGCTGGGTTCGATTCCCGGGCGGGGCGAATATTGATATTATGAAAATAGACGTTTGTTTCCGGTCTGGTTGTAATGTTTGTTTCTGTGTGTATTTCGGGTACCTTAGATGTTCTTCCTAGTTCTCAGGGGCTCTGAGTGTGATGTGATATGTTATTATTATTCTCCTGAGAGGTCGATAAAAGTTCTTGTGAAGAAATCTCACAAATCTATCTCTCTATATAATTTCTATATTGGGTAAAACGTCCTACAATACCTATGGCAGTTAATAAAAAAAAAATGTGCCTCCGTATTAGGGTATAATTTCGACTAAAGCCGTAATAGGACGTTTTATGGTTTTACCTTGCTTTATTTTCCATATTATAAAGCAGTAAGCTTAGAATAACCAGCTTCGATCGAGTTGCAATCGCGCACCGAAATACTCAGTATTAGGCGATATTGTGACCCCACCCCAGCGGGTAAGAATACAGTCATGGCAAAGAAGTACACTGAATGATAAGCGCACCAAAACCGCTCATTTCGGCGAACTTCGGGAGAGGCCTTTGTAATTATAACAGATCTTCTTCTTCTTCTCTCTTAAGAGCTGTGCTCTTGTCGGTGGAGCCTTCTCCATTCTACCCTGTTCCCCGCCAGCTGCTTGACCATCTGATACGACTCTGCACTGACTCGCTCCCTTATTTGGTCAAAGTAGCTTCTCCTTGGTCGTCCACGCTGTCTCTTTCCTTCAATCTTCCCTTCTATAATATGAGTAATGAGTGCGCTAACAGATATTCGTAAATAAAGCTGTAACAGATATTTGTTTTCATTGAAGACATTCAAAACAAAAATGGGTTTAAAAGGATTTTTTATCAAATTTGGATGCAATAATTTATTGATACCACAATGGGAGCATTATTTTAGCTTGCAATCAGTACTCTATCTATATTCAATCCTTAATGGAATTTCAGACCGATTAACACAAATTTAACGATATGTAGCGTAGGTTATATTAATGCAAATGCATTAGTCGCTCGCAAATACATAACTTTTATTTGTTCCCGTTAAAAAGCGGGTTTTAAACATGTATTTATTGGTTTGCATTTGCATATAAAAGAAATACACTGAAAATATTTCAAAGCCAATTTAGCTATACTATAATAACACAATTTTGGAATTCAAAGAACTATTATTAAAATACCTAGTTTAATGAAGGAAAAAATTCGAACACGCATTTCTAATTAACCAAATTAAAAGACTAGCTAGATGAAGGTACAAATTACTAACTTTTTTTATTTAATTTTATAAAAGTTGATCAAAGGATTGCGCTTCTGAGATTCCTTTAATCTGGCTTCTATACCTCCAAGCAAAGGATCGATATAAATATTCAATAGGACTTATTAGCACCTTAGCTATTGATCAGGTCGAATCTGATTAGAATATATAAGGAGATTTTTCATTACAAAAAAAAAATATATATACGTGTCGAATTGAGTACCTCCTCCTTTTTTTTTCGTCGGTCAAAAATCCATAATTACATTCTAATTAAATTTAAATCTCAAGTAAAATACAGTAGACTTAGCTTATAATTGAATTTAGGTTTTATAGTTTGGTAAGACTTAGAAAAAATAACCGTTTTAAAGGTCATCCGGTTAATTGCCGGTCTCTTGAAGATAATATACCTCAATTACCACCAATATCCATCACATTCTAGCAATGGTGCTGCAGCAGAGATCCCATCAAAGCCAGAGACCCTTGCGCGTGCTGGAACTTCCTTAGAAGACCAGGCCCAGCAGCTTATCGCTGATAAGCTCTGGAACTACGCAACCACCAGGTCCATCCGGTACAGGCTGTTTGACAACGCTGATCTGGTGATCGCTGGCAAGCAGGAGAACGATGGAAGCCTTGGTGTTGGTGAGTTATCTATCACTAAAATAAACACTTTATAATGTTGCGTCCTCTTAGTCTTCACTACACCATATTTTAAACTTTATTGCTCAGACTTAAAATCTTAATCAAATGATTTTTATGTTTGGGAATTTTTTACGGTAAAATTTCTGAATGGATTGGGCTTAAATTTGGAATGGAAATAGGTTAGATCCTGGATTAACACATAGAAAATTGGCATTGAAATAAATGAAGATTCCCTGGAAAATGTGTATGTATTTCAGATGCCCCTGGGAGACAATGTTGATCTGGTTAATTTTTTAGAGTTATGCAATGAAAGAATAAAGAGTTTTTTTATCATGTAGGTTATAACTTTTTTTTTGTTATTTCAGCTGTAGCACTTAAAGAGCCGAAAGAAATCGCGACTGGCCGAAGCCGAAACAAGAACTTCGGACCTATTCTCGCTGCTGCAGCGATGAAGTTTGGTCTCCTTGGAGCCTTGACCTTCAAAGCCCTGACCCTGTTGGTTGGGAAGGCGCTTCTGATCTCCAAGATCGCCCTTCTCCTGTCAACGGTCATCGGTCTTAAGAAGCTCTTCTCTCATCAGGTGACTGCTTGAGTTTGTATATTGATCAGCTGTTAAATACGCTTCTTCTTCGTTGTCTGTTGTGGGTAAAGGAGCGCCTGCTCTTAGCTTACTTGTTAGGGGTTATTGTACATATTCTCGATTAATTACCTTCGCTCTTTGGCTTTTTGATGATGATATTAATCTGCTCTTCGCATTAAAATGTCTTTGCGTCTTCTAATACTTCTTTTTCTCTATCTTTCTTTTCTATACGTTAGTTTGTCAAAGTAATTTTACTAAGATCCTTTAAACCATGCAAATACTTGTAGACAATTTGGCACGACATTGTAATATAACATAGAGTGTTTCTAAAAAGGAGATTCCACATAGCCAATAGTGGCCGATTTTAGCAAAACTTTCTTTGCCCTTTAACAGTGTCTTAATAATAATACTGGGCTAATTATCTAGTGGAATACTGTTCCACATTTTTTAAGTTTGGCTTAGTTAAGAAGTATTTAATTTTTTCGCGGGTGGCACTAATTGTATGCTACAACTTATACATAGTCCCACGAACTATGTACCGGCGTACATATGTACGTATGTACAGCGGAAAGCGACTTTGTTTTATACCGTCGTAGTGCTATAAATACTGTCTGGTTTTATTACTATGTGGTATTGATTATATTCGTATTAATTATATTCGTATTAATTTTTAACAGCATGGGTTGCATGACGTCAATTTACTCTATAGTTCTCTTTCACTAATTTTCAGTTTTAAAATGTCTGTATCTTGGTTATTTTTAGTGACATGGCAATGTAAAGAGCAAAATGGCGATTTTCAAGAAAAGGGCCGTCGACTGAGAATATAAAAAAAATTAGTCAAATACCTGATTATTTTATTTTTGTTATTTTTATATACGTGTCAGTTTTCTTTGAAGGTAGCATGCGTTTTAACTGTATAATAATAATATATTGCACCTAACTGCATGAATAGTATTGCACTTTGTTTTAATTAATTTTCTCAGTGATGGTATAAGTTTGGTCCTTAGAAAGGGTTTAATGTACATATTTATAGAATACTAACTCCTTTTAATAATTTAACTTTTTTTGGTGAAAAGTTTGCTAACGCCTTAATACTAAAAGTTTTAAATGAAATTTACAGCAATAATTTATTAGAAATTAACAGATAATTTCAAAATCTTTTAGTATTATGGTGTTTGTCGTAAAATTAATTTTCAATCACAATTTCATCTCAATGTCATTAATACGTATTATTATAATTAGTCTGTAGTACGATAGATTAAAGTATAAAGTGAACGAACTATGGACAAAATTATTTTCGAAGTTGAAAAATTTTAGAATTTTCTTCGTTCAAAATTATTTTGTCCATCTAAAATCTGTTAAAAAAAAATTACAAAGTACGAATACTTTCCAGGCTATTATCAAAAAGGACTAAACTGTAGTCATTGCTGAGAACTGAAGTGACGAGCTGAGACGTGAAGAAACATTACAATGTTACCAACTAAAAACGAGAAAATATGCCATTCAAAGTTATTTTGGGGTAAAGCGAAACATAGTTAGTAACAGCTATGTGTAGATTGCATAAGTTAGATTCGTAGGCACTTTTGTTTTGCGGTTCGATTGCTAAAAATAGACAAATATTGATACTAAACTATAACTTCAGGCGGTACGGTAACTCACGGAAGGACACAACTTGATTTTTGGCCTTTATGTCCTTAGACATAAAATCAGTAGGTTTGTCTTCAAAAAACGTTGTATTACAATGTGGGAGATGGTTTTTTACATACGCGAATTCAATAAAACTTTATTAGAAATGAATACTTTCGCCTTAATAAATAAAAAACGCGAAAAATTGTGTATTTCGCACCATACCGGGAGTTACCACCTTAAGTCAATAAAAAAGTGACCAAGAAGTGAATTAGGTACGCAAATATTTGAATTGCAATTTTGATTAACTGTTTTTGGATTTCCATTGAACGCAATGCAAAAGTACCTTTAGGACGATGGCATTTAAAATTTGGATGGCATTTCTTCTCGGAAAAGGCATTGACAAACTGAGAATTTGTACATAGAAAATTATATATTTTTTTTAACATTGTTATGTACTTTCGGTATGCCAAATATTAGCGTTATAACATAAGTAATTGTATAGACCACCCGATTATTTAATTTTTATTTATTTATTCTAGTTTGTTACTAATTCCGCATTTACAAAGAGAACTAAACGATGTGGTGTTGCTGTTTTTTTTTAATTTATTTTTTGTTGTACTAACCGGTAATTTATTAATTTTTTTGAATAATAAAACAATTTTGTACACAAGTGTGACTAATTTATTAACCTTCTTTTACTAATAGGGCTTATAATGAAAAGTTTTGAAAATTCAGTTCAAACATAATGCTTATGTTTGAAATGCATGAAGCCATCATGTCATTTGAAAACTTTTCTGTATATACTAACAGTGTTATTCATAAAGATATAGTACATTTTAAGAAGCTTTACTGGAGGTCTACTTCTATGGTTTGTTGTATGGTAAATACGTGACATCCAGTCTAAATGGACATATGTCAAATAACTAAAATGCTTTTTAACTTTTTATGAATACCAGCGGGGGGTTATCTTGGATCCCAAATCATTAATATCCTAATAATAACCATTTCCTATTTTAAACCTTATGACAAAACCGTAACCGACATCTAACTTTATTCTAAGGTATAGGTTTATGCCATTAACCAATAAACTTTATAGAATAGAATAGAATATAAAACACTTTAAGGATAACTGATACTACAAAGTACATGCAACGGGCGAACTTATCGCTAAAAGCGACGATTTCTTCCAGGCAACCCACGGGACCGTGGGGATTATAGGGACGTTAACAAAATTATTTAAATATCAACGACTTTCTGTTTTTATTTTTTTATTCACTCTTTTTAACTCATTTAAATTTATTGTAATGCCATTATAACAGGCACTTACTTTTTTCTCTTAAAGAAAAATTGCGTCTCATTATAATATATGAAAAGGAACATTTTGCTCTAGTAGCCATAAAAGGCACTTTACCTTACATTATGAGTTCTTTGAACCACAGAGTTAGCAAGGTACTAGAACAAGGTAAGTAAAAGTCAATTTAAAATAAGAAAATATTTTAAAATTCGAATTATAATAACTACTGGAAAATTTTTAAAAACCGTAAATTTCCATGCAGTGTGCCCACTTTTTAATTTCTAGATTTTTGCGTCGCACTAAACATAGAAAGAGGATTCTTTTTGACCGTCTGATTGGAAAAAAAGGAAAATAGTTACATATTTAAAATAAGAATACAGAATTTATAAATAGGTAGGTACTTATATGTGGAAACGTAGGTATATAAGTAGGTTTTTTATCTGGACTAAGTTTGGTTGGACCACGTTTTACTAGGACCAATCAGAAAGGCCTAATTGTTTTAGTTCAGGGATGTTACATTTGGTCGAAAGGTTACACTAGACGACCGGTAAAGGTTTCGGAGTACTCGTCTAGATGAGCGCACAACACTGGTCGGTATTGTAATATCACAAAACAAAAAAAAAACAAAAAGAGAGATAAATTGTAAAGTAGAGTTTGTTACCCCTTTCTTCTCTACGCTGTAAAATCATTGCGAAAGGGAGTAGAATCATTTGACAGAGGAGGGCTCGTTTGGGGGCCTCTCCAGGCGACTATTGTCGTAAGGCAAGGCAAACATTTGTTTACCTGAGCCAATTGGTGGGCACCCTGAACTACCTCGCCTCTCACAGTATAGGATACTTTACCAAATAAGGTATCAATAGCGATTAGATTATATGTAGTCTAATTGACTTTCAATAAGTGATATCTTGTATCCTATATTGAATAAAGAATTTGACTTTGACTTTGACTTATGACAATCTAAAGGGAAGGCCTATGTCTAGCAGTGGCGTCTTTCATCTGAAATGATAAATTGTAAATTTGATACTATAAAAAAAAACATTACTTACATATATTTTTACTTGAATTATAAATTATTGGACTTGTCCCTACTTCTATCCATACTTAACACTTTTAAAGGCTAACGAACTATTGTTATGAAAATAAGCCTTGAAAACGGTGATCTTACTCACACCTTGCGACAGGCAGCTGAGTTTCCAGTAGGGTAGACAGCACTTCAAGCTACTCATTTGATGTAAAATTAACCTTATGTAAGTAAGTACGCTTTAAGGTGTGCAGGTTACTAATTTTGTGACTGAACTCGTAAGGTAAAGTGTTGTAATTGCGACTGTCTGGTAAATGAAACATAAGCTTCAATAACGCCTTTAGAGTTTTAACATTTATTTACCTATATATATGTCACCGGAAAATAACAAGAACCGTAAATTTATAAATTTACTAGGAAATTTATAAACTTTCGTAGGATTCTAAACGAGTGATAAATTGTATTATTTTACGCCTACATTTTCGTAAATTGATAAACTTACTAAACTCACTCGTAAAATAATAAGTAACCAATAACCAAACGCCATGTATAATGAAATTTAAATTTACCACAGAGCTACGAAAGTTTTAGCCATGACCAAAATGTTTTATTTTGGTAGAGTGAAATAGGGAATTTTAACCCCCTACTAGGTAGGTAGGTAGGTAGGTACCTAAAATACAAGGTTACTTTTTGATAAAATATGCTATTATCCCATAATAGCATATTATATCTGTCACCGTTATAGTGCGAAATACGTTAATGTGTACTTTACCGGGCAATGTACACATTAACTGATTAGGTCAGTTAATGTGCGAAATTTTATGTGAAATATGGGGTATTCGCACTTTACCTAGTTAATGTGCGTATTACCGGATGTCTCGCCGTTAAAGTGCGGAAAACAGAAAGCTCCGACCGAAAATTCAAATCTAGGGCAAAATTCTAGGTTAGGTTAGGTTTGGCTTGTGATCTTTAACCAGCGTAGCGAGCGAAGCGAGCGGAGCTTCGGTTACCTGTGTTAAACTGAAATCTAAGGCAACAATTTTTCGAACTTAACTTAGTCGGTAACTATGTAGATTACCTAGGGATTTTGCAGATTACCAGTTAATGTTGAGAACAACATTTTATTTAGCGGTCACATATTAACCTATAAACCTACTTAGTTTTTAGTACCAGTAAAAATACTTTTAGTGTGATCGAATTGTTTGACAAGTCTGATTGTACGTAAGTCTATGGACGCAAGCATTTTCACTGTCAACATCGACCAATCAGAGAGCAGTGTGTTATTTTCCGTATTTCAAAAAGCGTAAAATTAAAAGCTCTTCTGTGATTGGTCGATCCGTTTAGAATCTTACGGATTGATATCCGTTAGTTTATAAATTTACTACGACGCGTCGAAAATTTATAAATTTGCGAAAAAGTGGGCGTAAAATAATTCAATTTATCTCTCGTTTAGAATCCTACGAAAGTTTATAAATTTCCTAGGAAATTGCGAATCTTATTATTTTCCGGTGACATATATATATATATGGCAAAAATACAAAGTATATCAATGAATAAGAAAACACGGTAGATAGACAAGATAAATTTCTTTAAAATAAAATATTCAGACGCGGCTGATGTCATCAATACTAAAGATTTATAAAATTACGAAAGTACTTTTCGCGTGAAAGTGGAACGAATATCAACACATCCAAAATTTCGGACACATTTTGCGTGTATAAAATAACTAGGAAGGATAGGTAATAGTTGTCTAATTTTACAGTATTTTTATATAGTATGTAATTTTTAATTGTTCAACTTAAGAGCTACATTACACAGCTAAATTAGCGCCACCCGAGAAAAAAATAAATATCTCCTAAACTAAGGCAAATATCAAAAATGTGAAACAGTAATCCCCTAGATAATTCAGCCTAGTATTTTTAGGGCATTGTTGTATAGCTTTTAGGTTAAAGACCACAGAAAGAAACTGGATGTTGCCAAAAGTGGCCGTTTTTAGCAACAATCAGTTAACGTCTTTAACCTAAAAGCTATACAACAATGCCCTAAAAATACTAGGCTGAATTATTTAAGGGATAACTGTTTCACATTTTTGATATTTGCCTTAGTTTAGAAGATATTATTTTTTTTCTCGTGTGGCGCTACTTTAGCTGTGCTATGCCTCTTAATATTCTTACCGTGTTAATAAAGATACAGTAGATTTTAAGTAGTGTTACTGGAGGTCTACTTCTCTGGTTTGTTGTATGGTAAAAACGTGACATCCAGTCTAAATTGACATACGTCAAATAACTAAAATGCTCTTTAACTTTTTATGAAGAAGAGGGTTAAAGTTTTGGCACAAAGCGTGGAGAAAACATCGTTCTTTTGTTTTTCAATTTTCAAAATTAGTTTATCGTGCTAGTTTTTTTTGAAGTAAATAAAGACGTATGAAATAAAGGAAGGCGCTTTCGAATGATTTAATCGATTACGCCAAAACTCCCGTGTAGATAATTGAATCGTGGAACCACCCTCACATATCAATGATTTAGGCTTCAATTAAAGTCTATCGTTTTATGATATCTGCTCCAAAATAATTCTATTCTTTTCTTTTCTAATACTTGGCAGTATGGACTACTTTGTGCTCCTTTGCCTTTCCAGAACTGTCGAATCAACAACACCTTATTGAAATTAAAAAACAATGTTTTTCCTAGGTCCGGGATGTGACCTACGAAGTTTTCACGAACTCACGACCGCACTACGATTATTGGAGCCGCTTTGTATCTGAAGATAGTCGATAATTAGTTTAATTTAAAATATATACTAGATAATGCCTGATACCGAATACTTTTACCGTCTTATTCATAAAGATACAGTAGATTTTAAGTAGCGTTACTGAAGGTCTACTTCTCTGGTTTGTTGTATGGTAAATACGTGACATCCAGTCTAAATTGACATACGTCAAATAACTAAAATGCTCTTTAACTTTTTATGAATAAGAGGGTTAATATGTAAAATTTTGTCATTTTCTTTCATTCTGATATTTTTAGGAAAAGCCATAATTTATCAGACATGTTAAAAATTTGTCTTCAAAGTTATTCGGGATCAAAATCAAAATATTAGTACAATAATTATATAGGTAAGTACATAAGTATATTAAAAGCTGAATTGCAAAACTAAAGTGGCAATGGGGTCATAAGCGTTATGAACAAATGGTATATGGGGCAGAAAAGTTATGAAGTGGCAACCGCGTACCGGAAGATGCAGAGTAGGCAGAGTCTCCACAAGGTGGGTACAAATCCGGTGTGAGAGACCTACACAACATACCTCCAACCATCGCTCACACGAGTGTCATAAAAAAATAAAGGGCATTAATACAATTCTTTACGGTAACCTGAAGCAGAGGCTGAAATTATGATGATGATTTTAAAAATAAGATAACCTTAAAAAAGAACGCCTATAATAACCCACTGATTTGCAAAATAATTTACTTTCCCACAAATTTTTCCTGCACTTGATACTTTTCCCACAGGCCCTCACATTATTCGAACTTCCCCACCTCATTGTCAAAAACATCGTCTTTTTCTTTCGCATGTTAGATTATTTCTGATCGGATGACGAATATTGATGGTTTTTTCCGGTTATGGTGGCTTACAGTGACATTTAAAGAGGCATATCATTTTCAGACATTAGCGCCATATTATCTCATATTATATATGACACAATTCTTCTCTTCAGTATTTAATCGCTTTAGTATTAAGTATATATTGTACTAGTCGACCCGGCGAACTTTGTACCGCCTTACCTATTACTATCTTGTGCAATGTATTCTACTTATAAACCTTCCTCTTAAATCACACTATCAAATAAAAAAACCGCATCGAAATCCGTTGCATAGTTATAAAGATTTAAGCATAGGGACAGACTCGGGAACCGACTGTTTTATCTATGTATTGATGATGATATTTTTGTGGCACTGTAGGTCTTCTTTTTTTAGTTAATATTTTTTATTTTTTTATGTTTCTCTTATGACTTTATGTTGCCAAAATAAAATCAATAAACAATTGTTAGGACATTGTTGTGTAGCTTTACTTTTTTTTGCTTGACAAATTTTAGCAATAAACAGTAGAAGTACTAAGTAAGTAGCTTCCCAGTGAAATAATGTTTTAAATCGGTATAGTATTTTCGTTCTCGTGGGTTTTTAAAGCGAGCTACCTGCAGTGCTAAGCTGCCTAACAATTTTCAGCCGTATCCGTTCAGTAGTTTTGGCATGATTGCAAAAAACACATACAGACAAAGGTAATTTCGCATTGATAAATAGAAGTATGGATTAAGCTTTCATCAGATAATCTAAAGATTTTTCTTCTCTCCATCTCGGGAAAAGCTCACTGTAGGCTTGCAGATTGATATGTTGGTAATATCTTGTTCGGGACTCGAATGATATAGGTTAGTTTAACATCATCATCATTTTAAGGATATATTTGAGATCAAATATTTCTGACTGAGGTGAAATGTTATCAAAAAAATATAAATCGACTCGCGTGCCTTAAAAATGTGTGTCATTGTAAAACCATATGTATATTCTTCTCCAATATTTCATACCTATTATACGTCTCTTCACTGTTGGACATTATGGATTCCCCTACAGATCGCCACAAGACAGACAACGATTAAGGCAACCGGGTTGGCGATTGCGTATGGCTCTTGAAGTTTTTTAACAAAGGTTGCTGCTGCCCTTCTGTGTTCTCTAACTCACCTTTTACGTTTACGACATCCAGGAGACATTGGTGTGATGGTATTCTTTGCTGGTACCTTTTGTTTTTTTTTTTTGTATTTTCTATCTATGTACTTATGTAAATGTAATGTTTGATGTTTATTTTTTTTTCATTTTCTTCCCATTTGCCTAAGCAGAACTTTAACAATAGTTTTATTACTTTTGAGCTAGTACTTTTCTTAAAATTAATTAAGGTGAGTACTAAGAATCGTGTAGTATCTCAGCGTTATCATTTCAGCCGAAAGACCTCCACTGCTGGACATAGGCCTTTCCCTAAATCACTGTTAAAACTGGTGATGTGCGACCCTCACCCAGTGTATTCCTGCAAAGTTCACCAGGTCGCGTGACCACCATATTGGGGGTATGCGATCTGCCTACTCTGCGACTTTCGGTACGCGACTCAACTACCATCTGTTCTTTGAGCTACGTGCCCTGCCTGCCCATTTGTACTAAAGTTTTGCATTTATTTGGGCTATTTCAGTGTCTTTCGTCTAGTATCTAAATACCTAACATGATTTTCTAAAACAATATTTCTTTATCTGCTAACAATTAGAACGATAAAGTATACAAACTAAAAATAAACTATTTATTTTGTCTCATTTCTTGCCCAAGACATAATAATGTTGTATAAAGAAATTAGACCCATGTCTTTTCGTATCCAATTTGTTACCATCGTCAGTTCTAATAAGAGAGTTTGTGTTTTTCCCAGAAACTTGTTCCCTGTAATTGTGACTTGCTATAACAATTCTTACGTTATTATATTTTCTTGGTGGTTCAGTTGTCAGCGATTTTGACTCTGACTTTAGAGGTCCGGGTTCGTATAGGGCGCAGGACACAAAAATAAACATATATAAAGATGTTTAATTTTGTGTCTTGGGCATCCTAGATACAGGATCTCAATATTTAGGGGTCCCTTGAGAGTGTGATGTTATTGATAATATTAAATCACGGTTTTATTTGTGATCTAATGATGTGTTTATTTTTTCAAACATAATTATAATATAATAATAACAACGCATCACACTCAGAGCCCCTAATTAGAAAGATCCTGTATCTAGGGTGCCCGAAACATATACAGAGACGAACATTACACCCAGACCGGAAACAAACATCGATATTCATCATACCAATGTTCGCCCCGCCGGGAATCGAACCCAGGTGCACAGCACACGCATACTCAGTCCACATCACTGCCAACTGAGCTACGAAGCAGTCAATCTGTACTTAAGTTTATTTTAATTACCTAAATAAGAACTTTTTATTTTGTTTTAAGCTTCGAGCCATATTGTAGTCTAAATGACCTATAGTTGTAACTACTGTGTAGTTTTAAAAGAAGGTATAAATAAAAAATAGAGCCTACTGATAAAATAAATAAAAATAACAGAACCTTTGAAGTTTTATTTTTATTTTCCCTTTTAAATAAAAGTTTTTGTGTTTAATTACGATTCGAAAATAAAATTAATACAAACATTCATTTAACCCACGAGCAATTAACATGTTTTGTTGTTTTAGGACTCGCCCAATGAAACTCATCATTCACTCGTTCGCATTCATTTATTTTTACAAAGTGCTGAATAAATAACCTTAACGAATCTTAAAAAAAAAACAACAAAAATCTTATTTAAATACAAAAACAATAAATTACATTGCTTTCTCATCAAATAAATAAAGTCGACGGGCTCGCACTTAATATTAAACAATCAGTCTTCAAGAAATGACAAGAATGCCAGCCTTAATTTAGGAAGAGTATCAAGTCGGTTCCAGTGCTCTGTAATCTGATGGGTTCACCAAACGAGTGAAAAAAAAACTATAAACTCCATCATCAAACTCTATCTCTATCAAAAACTAAAAAAAAAACAGTTCAAAGAACACTGCAACCGACCTAATCAAATAGTCTAAGCCAAATGTCAGACCGCCACAAGAGTAGAAGAAGCAAGGATCAAGACTGTGTGGCGGTCTGACATTTAGCATAAACTATACTATAACTACGCCACATGATCCGCTAATAAAACGTCCAATCGCCAATTCTGTTATGCCTGCTGGGTCGGCATAGGCATCTGAGGGTACATGGGCATTTGACCCATCTGCATGGGTACTTGGTACATCGGTACCTGCATCGATGTAGCACCGCTTAGTGGCCCAAGTCCTGGTATCCCGAATAAGATTCTGAAGTAGCGCGCGAGGGTCCATAATACATTGGACGTCGCCGGTATCCTGTGATAATTGGAAATTGTGAGTAAAATAATATAATTTATCATTTTTTTGATGGTAAAATATGTATTATATTGGTTGAAAATATCAACTCAAATGATGATTAACGGATTTTGGAGATGCAACTGTTTAAATAGTTTTGGGATGATAGTTTATTTCTTCACGGTTGAAGGCTCAACCGTACACTAATTTTTACTATCGCAATTTTTATAGATTAGTTGATGAAAATTGCAGTGTATGCTCCTTATACCCAAACAATTGGCTAACTAAAGTTTTTGGTCTGAACAGTTTAACTGCAGAATTTTTGTATAAAAAAATGACATAGAGTTTTTGACTAGATATTCCCAAACGATCTAACTTTAAACAGTTGCCTCTCCATTCCGCAATGTAAATCTACAGTACATTTTAATTGATATTTACAAGAACTTATTCCCTTATATAATAATAAAAACAGTTACAAAACTATTTATACATTGTCATTTGAAATCCCACCACCAAAAACGAAATAATTTAGAATATTAACAAAACAAGTCTAATGATACGTAAAATTCAATTAAAATCAAATTTCGTTCATAAACTTGTTTATATTAACGTTCTATGAGAAAACAAACTGTGTTTCCACGATCATTTAGGTACACTGAATTTCGTCTCACGTTGTTATGGTACAAAACTTTTGGTAACATCATTAGTGAGAGTTTTGGTAACATCAAATTCATGATCAGTGGAATCGCAGTGCTTAAAACTATTGAACACAAAAGAGACTAAAATGCTTTTAGCAAATGCTTTAATTTACATGAACGCGTTGATTTTTCTATACTAACACTTGTGCTTTTTACTTTTACCAAAATCATCCACAGTTAGGGTGTCGTTAGGATATTTGCAAGGCTTATGATGAACGGGCTTCTTCTTCTTCTTTTTCATCTTTTTAGACTTTTTGTCTCCAAACAAGTGCTCGAACATTGCAACTTTCATTTTGACAAAGTCGTCCATGACTTTTAAGCCGAATACAACCATATCGAAAGAAAGCAAGTAATATTTTGGTGGACCAGGTTTCTTGATGGAGTGTTTAATGGCAGACTTTGTGTAGTCCTCGGCTGAGTTGAAAAACTTTTTAATAGTACCTGAGAATATAAAATCAATGAAGCCTAAAAGACCCCTCCCTTGATTATTTATATTACCGAAATGACGCCCTGTGTTGAAGCTAGTATTACGGTATGGTTTTGTATGACTATTAAAACTGAGATCTCGTTTAAATCTTTTAAATCTGTGACTAGTTGTTAGATTTTCCGGTTTCTCTAGTTCAGGTACAATTATCGGTTGCCATTCACTGAAATTACTTATCGGAATGCTTTCTACGGAAGAGGCGTTCCTTTGAACGGTTTCCGTTTTGTTTTCTACTTGATTTTTGAAATTCTTTTTTAATTTAGGTGTTTTTAAAGGTTTGCTTAAAGATTTCAATCTATAATTACTTTGTTTTGGAAGCACACTTGGATGAGTATAAAACTTGACTCTAGGATAGAAATATGTATTAGGATAATTGTATGTATACTTTTTCGTCTTTATATAATCGTGATAATCTTTGTTACGTTTCAAATTATTCAGGTCCACATTCAATTGTGTATACTTTTTAGGTTTGTTCGCGCGTTTTCTCAACTCCGCCATTTTCCTCTGTGCAATGTTCCGTGGCTGTGGTACGAGAATCTCTCTCGGCTTCTTAACTTTCTCTTCGACGATCGTGGACGCCTCTTTCGTCTCGTCGTCATGGTACTTTGCTTTCACGTCTGCCGTCATGCCGCGAAAAGTTGCCGGCATCGCGCCGAAGAAGAAGCTCGTGATCGGATCAAAGATGGCATGGACGCCTTTGATCAGCGGCTCGAAGAACTTGAGGAGTTTACTCTTACCGTCCCATCTCTCGGAGGCGCGGGTGTTGTTGGCCAGCTGCAGCGTGGGCGCCTGCTGGGACTGGGCCGCGCTCGCGTCTGGCTGCTGAAGCATCTCGTGCGTGTGCGAGTGCGTGCCCAGAGCGGTGGGGTTATACATCTCTGGTGACGCGAATTGTGGGTTCACCCCGCTAACGGAGTATGCGTGCGATGAGGCGCTCGGGAAATCAATCGGATATTGCGAATAAAGGTACGGGTGGTTCTGTAAACCGACGCTGGAATAACAAAAACTCAACGTCAGATCGACGGCCGCGTTGCATAATTCGAGATCGATCTCAAAAGTCCATTGTGAGCGCTGATTGCTTTCCGCTCCGACTTTCGTTTTCTTTGAGATTTATTCTCTTTTTAAATTTAGCTGGAGCGTTTGAGATGGAGCTCTCGAGTATGTAATGCGACCGTTTGATAAAAATAAACGAGCATTGCACGCTGCGTTGATAATGATTAATGAAAGTCGATTGTCAGTCGAGTTAATTGCAGTTTTGATTCCAGCAAACGGTTTATTTAGTCATGTCAGTGAAATCGGTTAGTCGGTTTTTTTTCTCTTGTCTTGTGCGTGTCGTCTTGTTTGCTAATGGTCATGCATGCTACATAAATATTTATAGTAATCGAATAATTTCGCAGTTTTCTTTTTACAGTTAATTATTTCGTGTGGCTGGTAATGTGATTCTGGAGATTTCTGTAACACATGCAACTTTGTTTTATAATTTAAAACTTTTTACTGTGCTCTTAATTGACAAGTGGTATTTGATAGCTACAAAGTGAAATGAGATCTTTAATTGCGATATTTTACAAAAAGATCTTCATTTTAAGTGCACAACATTTTAGCTTCAGTTCTCTTTCTGATTAAGTTGGTCAACTAGTAAAAAGTCAAGAAAGTCGAGTCATAGTCAACAAAAAGTCAAGAAAAACACAAGTATCAACAAAAAAAAATGAAAAGAAAGGGAAAACATATCGAATTTGGAACGGACAAAAAAGGTTTTTGTTACAAAGTGATGGTTGTTAAGTCAGTTCTGATCAAAACAATGGTTTTTATGGTAAATTTACTCTCAATACGTTATGTATTACATACAATGAATAACTCATTCAATAACCATCATTTTATACTACTTAACACTTTTTTGGGACTCAATAGCTTTGCAAACTAGACTCGATCAATGACACTCAATCTGACTTAATCACACCATTTGTTTTTTCTGAATTATTAGATACTAGAGGCTGCCCCGCGGTTTCACTCACGCAGATTTCTCATAAACACAAAAATCCATTTTATTCCCGTTCCCATGGGAATTTCAGGAAATCCTTTTTTAGTGCTCACCTACACTCCCTAAGGAACCTACATGCAAAATTTCAGCCCGCTACGCCCAGAAGTTTCGGCTCTACGTTGTCTGTCAGTCAGTCAGTCAGTCAGTCAGTCAGTCAGTCAGTCAGTCAGTAACGGAAGAGTTTTATATATATTTAGATATTAACTAAGGGACTTATCATTCAACAAATAAACTGTTTAAAAATCTATTCTTTATAAATACCATTATATTCAAGTCAACCGAAATTTTGACAACCATGTTCTCTTTTTATAATCAGAATAATTAATGAGGAATCAATAAGACCAAAGTGTTAACATTAACTAACGAAAGACTGCTCGCTGCTGCAGATAAACAACTTAGTTTTCGTCAGCAGCTATTGTTGTAGCCCTAGTTTATAAGTTTTGTTTTGAGAAATAAAAAAAAAAAAAATTATGTAAACAAGTGATATTGTATCTATTACAGACAAAACTAGTTTGCAAAACCATTCAATCTCTAATCATTTAAATCTGACCAACATCTCTAGGTACAGTGGCGGTCTAGGACGGCGTAACAGATCTGTCTATGGTCTCGTGCGCCCTAGACTGTATTACCAAAGATCAAGAGCTATTTTGCAATATAGAAAAACCGCAAGTGTTACGCCGTCCTAGGCCGCCACTGAACTAATCCAAGATCATTCCACCATTTTGGTCAACTTACCCAACGCCGTAGCTTTCGTATAGCCTCTTCAGTGCCATTCCAACTGTGACCAGGAGCGCCAACTTGCTCGCCATAAACGCTTTGATGGTTAGAGCTGTGACCACAGCCATGGCGAAAATGACCGTGCCTGCTGATTTCATTCCAAATACCATGGGAATGAGTGCTTGGAGTACTTTCTTGTTCCTTCTACGTCCTGGAATTTAAGGAAAGGAAGTTGATTAAATGAATTGTTTTATTTTTAGTGTAGTGGCGGCATAGAATGCTACCACTTCATCTCCAGTCTATGGGCGTCTGGAAGAGGTCGCGGAGATGAACCAGGTCAAATAGATCTCCTGTGACCCCCTTGCCAATAGCCAAGGTGGACACCGGCGGGGTTTTAGTGGGTGCGAACCCCACATAACCAAGCGGCTCCTCCTGGGGCCGTAGGGTACTTGTTAAGAGTTTCCCCACCTTAAAAAAAGGCCATGGTTATCGTAAAAAGCGACTAAGGAAATTTCTTAAGGATGGACAGCAGCATCCTCCGTTGAAAATGTCACTTAGAAAATAAAATATTTCAAATTTGTATAATGGTGTGTAATTGGGCAGTAAACGTTTTTCGCTTTTTCTTTATTTATCGATTAGTCGATCCTTTTTAATCTCACTGAGTGTACTGCTACAATAATTAATTCTACTTCCTACTTCCTGTAGAATTACCAAAGTAACTCAACACCAGGATATTGAAACCCGGACAGGCGTGTAGAGTAGACCAATAAATCTACTTTCATCAACCGATACCCACCGGTAGTCACGAAAGAATCCGTAACACTTCCCCAACATTCCGATGCAAGAATCTGAATGTTTAATTTAAAATGAGAAAAAAAACGTAACGGAAAAGCCGCTAACTAACATCACGTATTACTTAGTTGCACGTATAAATCACGTGGGGTTCCGTAATTTTTATTTTCACGTTTCATGAAGCAATGACTTGAGATTTCAAATTGAAATTTTAGATATTTTAAGCATTAAAAAGTTTGTAAGGACGCTAATACATAGACGCTAAGACATTTGCAATTAATACTTTTCGTTCATTTAAAGCAAAAATTGGAGGATAGGAATGTCTTAAGTTATAGGAGGAATTAAATACCACTGAACCAGACATGGCAAGATGATTGGGCATCTGATACGACACGACACCTTCATCACCTACGTAATTAAAGGCAAGATAGAAGTGAAATGAGAGCGCATATCAAGAGGAATAACTTTGATCAACTGAAGAAAAAGTTTGTCGTGTCGTATCAAGAGGTCGAGCAACTGGCGGGGAAACAGGAGGTGTGGAAGGCGCTCTACCGACAAGAGCGTAGCTCTAAAATTTGAAGAAGAAGAAGAAAGCAAAAAGTAAATACGAAAACGCAAGAAGAATGAAAGGAGTTCCTCTATAATGGGCTATAATATGGGGGCTGGGAGGAAGGAAGTCTTCGATATTGCTCAAATGTTGCGACAATTTGTTTCGGCCCTTTCCTTTCCAGAGGAGATTAACCTTGATGAAGATGAAAAGTTGTATTAGTTGAACTTTCTCACAACTTATTTCGCCAATGTCAAATCCAATAATAAATCATCTTCCTACCAGGGAACAAAAAAGTTACGTATCTTTTGAACTGGATATAATAAAGCCCAACAACGTTAGCGATAATAGTGATTTATTGGATTATTTTGTTTTTGGCATATCAAAACGTGTGATCCCGTAACCAAACGCTCATCGACTAACAATTGCTTATTTCAGCGGTTTTTTTGATATCTAAAATGAAATTCTAAAAAAAAGATAACACTCAACAAATAAATTACCTTTGGGCATATTTCCTAGTTAAAGGTAATTCTACACACTGTAATTGTATAAAATCGAAATAATTAGTAAAGATTGTAGTTGATATATAATAAAACAATTATAACTAAATATGTAATAGCGCAAGGGCTCTGAGTGGCCCCTTACTAGGTAGAACCAGCATCTGGGGTGCCCGAAACACACCAGCTCAAGATACGAACATCCATCGTAACTGGTTGCCTCCGCTGGGAACAAAATCGGGACCTCGAAGGGCAGTAGGCGCTGATTCGAATCTGGTTACGTTTTTTTTAGTATTTATAACGTCATATTATATTAAGATATGATAATATTTATAATAATGAAATGTTTAACTGGGCCTGCCACGTAGCCCGCATGCAGCCAGATCGTTGGGCCAAACGCACCACCGTTTCCAAAAGATGGCTAGAGGCGACGTGGTCGACCTAGGATGCGGTGGATCGATGAGCTGGGAATGGTGGGAATGTGCCCAGGATCGGGAGAAGTGGAGAAAGGGGAAGGAGGCCTTTGCCCAGCAGTGGGACGTTACGGGTTGCAAATAATAATAATAAAAGGGCCTCTACGAGTTGGATTCGTCCCCTCTCAAAGGACTGGGCTCTCTCCCGTGATACCGAATAGTATGAGAAACATATAACAAGATAAGTTTTTTTACCAAAGCAACCCTAAATAAAATGGCGGCGGCAACAGCTCAGTCGTAATTAGTAATGGTCCGGCGACAAAGTGTGCCGGATTCGCACGAAAGCAGTCAATCGGTTGTATCGATGTGGGAACTTTCTTGTTGCATTTTAATCGATTAATTAAAAATAAAATATGTTTTTCCAAAGCATTGCACATCATTTTCATCTCAGCTGAAAGACGTTAATTTTTTGAAATGAGCTTTCGCCACAGATTCGGAGGGCGGGTTGGCGATCGTAGGTATGGCGATAAAATATAAGTTTTTCAACGAAGTCGCCGCCAGTCTATCTGGTATTGCCTAGGTCACCTCTTACGACTTTTACGACACTCATGGTAGAAGATGTATTATATGAATATAAATAAATAATAATAAATAACACATCACACTCAGAGCCCCTAACTAGGAAGAACCTGTATCTAGGGTGCTCGAAACACACACAGAGACGAACATAACACCCAAACCGGAAACAAACATCGATATTCATCATATCAATATTCGCCCCGCCCGGGAATCGAACCCGGGCGCACACGTTTACTCAGTCCACATCACTGCCAACTGAGCCACGGAGCAGTCGAATATATATACTACATCTTCTAACATCTACCAGAATTGAATATGTTTTTTTTATTTTTTATTAAAGTATTGGGTACGAAAACTTCATTGTATTCATCAAGCAAATGATATCTACGAGTACGAGAGATCTAAGTATTTGTTTTTATTTCAAAATAATATTAAATCAATATATATAAAACTCTTCCGTTACTGACTGACTGACTGACTGACAGACAACGCAGAGCCGAAACCACTGGGCGTAGCGGGCTGAAATTTTGCATGTAGGTTCCTTAGGGAGTGTAGGTGAGCACTAAGAAAGGATTTCCCAAAATTCCTACGGGAACGGGAAAAAACGGGATTTTTGTTTTTATGAGAAATCTGCGCGAGTGAAACCGCGGGGCAGCCTCTAGTCAATATATATAAAACTCTTCCGTTACTGACTGACTGACTGACAGACAACGCAGAGCCTAAACTACTGGGCGTAGAAAGCTGACAATAGGCACGTGGGTTCCTTGGGGACTGTAGGTGAGCACTAAGAAGGGATTTCCCGAAATTCCCACGGGAACGGGAGAAAACGGGAATTTTGTTTTTATGATAAATCTGCGCGGGAAAAACCGCAGGGCAGCCTCTAGTAAGTTTAATAAAACAATTTCAGAACATTACCTGTTTTACATTCAAAGTTTTTAAACTAGAACGTATTTTACAAATTTTTATTGTATTGTAAAACTCTGCGGTAGTAGTAAAAGTTCTAACCAAAATTAATAGCAGTTCTCTTTCAAAAACACATAAATCATCTACGAAAACAGGCAATAAATTTTCATTGTTATTTTTGTTACTTCTGAACCAGTATCGGTTTATTCTTTAGTAGATAACATAACATAACATAATCTCACGCCTTTTATTCCCCGAAGGATTAGGCAGTGGTACCAGCTCAAGAGCCGGACCCAATTTTAGCTGAGTTTAAGCTTTTATTACCAACGTGACAAGGGGCCAGCTTGTCGCCGCTTTAGTAGATAATGTTTTATTTGACTATACTTATCAGATTGTTCAAAAAAATTTTAAAAATATAAATCTAAAGAAAATATAAAAAGATTGTTTATCGTAGTAAATAATACTTAATTCATGTATATCGTGAATCTTTTGGTACAGTGGCGGACACGGTTGACGTAACACTTTCCGGTTTTTCTGTATTGCAAAATAGTTCCTGTAATTTTATATTATTGTCTAGGCTGCACGAGAGAGAGATTATTAGATCAAATGAAATTGGAAATAATCACAATAATATTATAAAGCTGAAAGTCTGTGTGTATGTTTGTTACTTCTTCACGTCTAAA
This sequence comes from Euspilapteryx auroguttella, assembly GCA_951802225.1. Classification (NCBI taxonomy): domain Eukaryota; kingdom Metazoa; phylum Arthropoda; class Insecta; order Lepidoptera; family Gracillariidae; genus Euspilapteryx; species Euspilapteryx auroguttella. The sequence continues at coordinate 2,804,591 of OX637663.1, read as the reverse complement.
CGGCTGGAGAGATTTTAATGAAAATTGGTATGTAGTTAGCTGCCACCCTGGATTAATACAAAGGCTACTTTTTACACTGTATGGTTAAACCGCGGGTTAATCACTACATAGTAAAAAACTCGCTTTCTATGCCCCTATATACAATACATACATAATCTCACGCCTTTTATTCCCCGGAGGGTTAGGCAGAGGTACCAGCTCAAGAACCGGACCCACATTTAGCCGAGTTTATGTTATATGTCCCTATATGTGTATGCTTAATTCTTTAAAACTACGCAACGGATTTTAATGCGTTTTTTTTATTTTATTGATAGAGTAATTCAAGAGGAAGGTTTATATGTATACTTAGTACCTACATGCACAAAATAGTAATAGGTAAGGCGGTACAAAGTTCGCCGGGTCGGCTAGGTATGTAATAAAACAAATTACTTAAATACAAAACATCTTGAGCTTACTGTGCGAGTAGACATCAAAGAGAATTAGTAATTATTTATGAATCTTTATTGGAAATATAGTCTCTCGTAAAAATTAAATTAAGCAAGAAAATATTTCATAACTTCCAAATTTATCTTAGGATTCAAAGGAATCTGCCGGGTTCAATAACCAGCAAAGAGATATATTGGTATGTTTTTATTTGAAATTACTTAATTACATAATGTATATTTTGCTTTAGATCACTGTCCTCAGCCAAGGCTATAAAAGAAACAGCACGTGCCGATGATGTGCTATTATAAATTTAAATAAATCAATACATAGTATAAAATTAAGTCTTTTTCCGTATCTGTCCTTATGTATGCTTAAATCTTTAAAAATATATATAATATATAAATATATACAGAGACGAACATTACACCCAGAACGGAAACAAACATCAATATTCATCATATCAATATTCGTCCCGCCCGGGAATCGAACCCAGGTGCACACGCTTACTCAGTCCACATCACTGCCAACTGTGCCAAGGAGCAGTCATTAGGTAGGATTTCAATTGATTTTTTTATTTTTATAAATCGGTTATAAAGTTAGGGAGCCTATTTGATTCAATCCCTTCGTCTGTGAGACATCCATCTGATGGAATAAGATGGCGGATGCAATTTTTCCGCGTCTGTGAGACATCCACCTGGTGGACAAAATGGCCGCCGTTAAAAATTTAATGTTTTGGTCTGTGATTCTCTATGAAATACCAGTCTAGCATGAGCTAGCATTCCATGTTGACTTCCATGTGACGGCATATGTCCATGGAACCTTTGGATGATTGATTGAAACTGATTGACATCAAATTTTTATACTAATTTTGGACATAAACATTAAAAACACCCGTCTGTGACGGCATCCACCTGATGGATCTCACAGACCGAGGAATTCGAAAACAAGATGGCCGCCGAAACTCCACCGATGTTCACAGCGGATGGGTAAAAATTCCTATATCTACACAAATATTACTATTTGATTCAATTAATTATATAATGTGTAGAGTAGATTTTAAAATTGATACAATAAAAGAGGTGTATAGAAATATTTTTCGAACACACTGATACACTTTTAATTAATAAAACATCTCATTCCTATCTAGTTTTCGTCACGCGATTAAAATTAACTCTTGGTATTGCATTTTCACGCACTTTCTTTCATAAGCGTTTTATTTTCTAATATTGCGTGCTTAGATACCAGCCTACTAACTACTATGTGTTATGTATTTATGATATTAGATACATAATGTAAAGCTTTTCCCTCTAAAAATTTAAATTGATATTTTCAGAATACCAATATTGCGTAAACATAAACTTAGGTAAACTTAGGGTGCATTATATACTTTATTATCATTATTCTTATGTAGTTTCAACAAAAACTAGTTAGTAATTTCGAAGAACTAGCTATTCCCGTTTTTTGGAATGGTTATATTTGACGAAATAATGTATCGAGGTTTTTTGATTCCACTAGTGTTTCTCAGTTATAAAAAACTTTGTTATATCCTCAAAAACGTTATATTAAAATTGCAGATCTTTACCTCTTAAAGATTAAGAGAATTACTTGATCTAAAAAACCTTCAAAACTCATATAGCGTCTTAACAAGCGCTTGTTGGCGCTGGTTAGAAAAATGTATTTAAAACCTGCGCTGACATAAACGCTTGTTCCAGCGCGAATGTAAGCGCAGGTTTTTTCTATAAATTTTTCGAACCAACACCAACAAGAGCTTGTTACCAGCTTTGTACGTGAATGCATCCTAAGTTTTTTTTACTTCTGATGAGTACACTGTATAAGGGTCGTTGTGGCGATTTAATGGAGGAGGCCTTTGTCCAGCAGTGGACATCTTTCACCTTATTATGATGATGATGATGATATTGTTGTAGCGATGATGATGATATTATCATTTACCACATTCGTTTTCTCTCACATACCATATATACTAAAAGTCCTCTAAAACAAGATTTTCAAACGGATTTGTTAATGCTTGGGGTAAAATAATGCGGAATTCCTCGCTTACCCAAAAATGTAAATCGGAGTGAAAATGCATTTACTGATTTCCTGCCACGAAATGAAGAAAATGATATGAAAAGGAGTTGAAATCGTGAGATAAGAATACCTATACAAATAGGTAGATATTTATTACAGACATTTTTTGATATGACAAGATGATAGATGATAGTATGTAAAGTTTTCAAGAAAGCATTCGAACTCTAGTAGTGAAAATGTTGCTCATTAAATAGATAGATATCCAACATGTAAACCATCAAGATATTTCCAAGAAAATGTGCAATTTTCTAAGGTAGTATAATCTTAGTGAGAGCACTCACTTATTCATGCAAAAGACAGCGGAGCAGTATAAAGCTATCCCACTTTAGTGCTTCGTATACCTATAAAATCAAGATCGGGCTAAAAAAAAAAACGGTGAAAATCGACATAATTAGGTCAATACAAGAATAAAACTAAAGTAACAAGCGTACCTTAGAGACTGTAGAAATAGAATAGAATAGAAATACTATTTATTCTAATCAACAGCATTAACATAATTAAAATTTTCTCATATTACTACATTGATTGCAATGGGTGGCCTTATAGCTAAGAGCAATTTCTTCTAGGCAACCGGAGCGGAGGAATCGAATCCAGTCCTTCATCTTTTAATCGACATGGCTGCCCACTGTGCCACTGATAGGAATTTATATTAAGTTTTGGCAAAATATGAGCGTTTTTTAGCATAATTGCCGACATTATTATTTTTTTATATTATAAATTACAAAATAACTCTCACCTATTTCGCTACTGGGAAACATTTGGGATAAAAATTTATAGTTAGTTTTTAACCACGAGACGGGCATTGGATGCTTTAAAACTCCCAAAAATCTCATGGGATCAAAAAAATGGGATATTACGCTTTCAAGGTAAATGGCGCTGGCGATGTAAAAGAAGTCTCTAAAATTCTCAGTCGAGTCGCAGCTTGATCTCGCACCTCAAAGTGTCAAAATGAAGCTTTAAATCGTTCTCCACTCCACTCACTCCACTAACAGTCCAGCCCTGTTAGTATAACGGAACATTTGTTGAATTTGTCGTATCTATCTGTCACTTTTGTCGATCGTCTCCATACATTTTCCCGCATTTAGATGTCAAAAGCGATCAAAGGTGACATAACGATTCGACAAATGGTCCGTCATACTGCGGGGGCAGTTTCGACTGCAAGACAGTGAAGCCTGTGCTCGAGGGAGTGTAAGTCAGCTTAGACCTGAGAGAAAATAATCAGTACTCGGAAACGATTTGTCCGAGTATCATACTCGGGCGAGTAGCCTCCAAACACTGTCTGTGAAAATTCTGTATGCTGAAACCAGCTGAAACCAACAAAAACCTAAATGCTGAAATCAGCATTTAGGTTTTTGTAGGGCACAAACGATCTCAAGATTGAATCATAGAGTATAATATTTTTTAACTTACCACCTTGGTACTGATTCTAGTACTGCAAGAATAGAGGGTGAGATTTGGACTAGCTAAAAGTCACTCACTTTCAAAAATGAGCAGCTAGTTCGAAACTGTGTAGGTATTGCCGTTCACAATTACTATAATAATTAAAAAAAAATATGTGATTCAATGCGGGTATATAGGTGGATCTTTTCGTCTATTCAACAAAAACCCCGCAATATATCCGTTGATCAATCAACATTCGTTTTATTAAATACCCTTTGTAGACCCAAATCTCGTCGCATCTTAATGGCGTTCCGTTTCTTAGAACAATTGATTGATAACCTGTTTTGAACCATGTGCCATAGAATTTAGACATCAATTTAAATTGTTATTCTCTCTCTATGTGGGCTGGAACTTATGCTGCCGTCATCTGATAATTATCGCATCATTTCTGTCCTAAGAATGATAATTTTCTAAGAAGCGTAACTAGCCCAATAACTGTGCCCACGGGAAAAGAAGCAACAGTGGGCGGGGCCAAAAATATGGACATCATGCCGCGTCAGTTCCTAGTGGCACCTTGAGTCATGTGGAAAAAGCGTTGGGAGCATACTAGATACAGTGTTTTTATGTATTTCTGACCGTTTTTTGACTTTAAAAATATGCCTTCATGCATTGTAAAATGTTGTAGAAGCCATACAGACAAGACAATACGCGAGCGAAGCGGCCAATAGCGTGCAAGCATTGTCAATGAGAATTTATGGGTGCTTCGTTGCAATTGCAGTAAATTTGTCTGCGTGTGGAACCAAAATCGACGTAATTTTAAAGGAGACTTGTTGAGTATTATTATTCGTAGTTTTTGACTGAGTTTTAGTCACTGGAAAAAAACCCAAATTCGCAAAATATCGATCCGTGACATTCGTGAATAGAGATTAAGTCGAAGCTCGCGAGAATAAACACCTTCGGTATGCTAACTCTATTTGCGAGCCGGGAGTGGATTCTCGTGTCGCAACGTCAACCGTAGAATATTATGACACTGGCGAGGCATTTTGTATTTTTATATTCACTCATAAACGTAGGGATACTTCACAAAAAGTGGCTAGGGATAGAAGGTTTGCCTTCGATGCCTATAATACACAGGGAGTTTATAAAAAGGGCGGTAAGAAATAAATTTAAGGGTTGATTTATCTTCAGGCATGATGGATTTAAATCTCAAAGAAATGCCGTGTACTATGACTCCGCCAGCAGATTCAACCAATGTATATGGGACAGCTATTTTGCTCCAAAAAATATTTTCCCTACATTGAATTATTTTAAAATCTCTGAAACATTCAACTTTTTTTGGTATAATTAGGTATGATCCTACTTGGCCATTTTCGTAACAGGGGGCGAACTATACAAGTCTATGACAATGATTATATAAGAGAAACTATACTAATATTGTGAATGCAAAATAATTCTGTGTGTTGCTCTATCACGCCCAAACTACTGAAGCGATAAGGCTGAAATTTGGTAGGAAGGTTAATTAAAACCACGAGAGACTCGTCACGAGTTACAAGACGGATAAAATACGTTTTATAGCGAAAACCCCAAAGGAAACGGAAAAAAGGGATTTATAAGGAAATTGATCTAGCAGTGCCCTAACTATAATACTGAAACATGAACGTATAATTTTATTTGAATAAACAAACAGTAACTGGAATGCAGAGGCAGCGAATTAGAAGAAATTTCATTTAAAAAGGACGCTTCTAATGAAACGGAGGACATACGCTTTTTTTAAAGAACCAGCGAGAAGAAAATTTTTTAGGGTTCCAGTTCTAGGGAATAATTTTTAAATGTAAAAAATGTAGGTACTAAACTCATTATATTTTTTGTTATAACATAATTATTCTATTTCTGTAAATGTCTTCGCCAACATGATGACACTGGCTGGTTATAATACTGGCCGGTTATAAATTATCTTTTTTTATGAAGATTAACATTATAACTGTGTTCTTATTCCTTATTTTAAAATGTTAAAATTGATCTTCACTGTTTACTTGTTTTTACACGCTTTTCTGTACTGGTTGGTTTTTTGTTTCTTGATAAAAAATAATTTATTAGAAATAACTGTTACAGGTTATTTGTCTTGTTCCCTGTAGAAAACAAGTAAGGAAAAATAAATCTTGCACTGTGTTGGCGGAATACAATACCACAACTCTATCTCCTCCTACGGGTGTCGAAAAAACTAGCACAACCATCATATTAATGTTCGCCCTTGGCTCCCTAGATACAGGTTCTTCCTAGTTAGGGGCTCCAAGTGTGATGCCTCATTATTTTTAATAAACAATTATTTCCTTGCGTATTAAAAAATAGGAACATCAAAATATCACTAACAAAATAGTTGCGACAGAATGTATTAAATTATATAGGTGATGAAAATTTTATTTTTCCGAAAACATAAAATATTTCAAAACATACTTTGTTCGCGAGTTTTTAATAAAACGTGCTTGACTAGTTTCATATCGCTTTGAGAAACAAAAAATACTGATTACATTTTAAAGTCGTTTTAACAGTTGTTTAACAAGAAAAAACTTTATTAGTAATGAATTTTCTTTCTGCTCAACTAAGCGTAGCGCTGAAAAGCGCTGTAGATTGAGAAGATATTTTTACTTTTGCAGGTTGGCAAAACGAACTTCAACTAATGAATATAATTTACATATAACCCAATGCATAATATATTAAATGTATTGGGTTCGACCGAGAATGTTATTTACGGGGACGATAAATGTGTCGCAATATCGCTGTTTATTCCCGATAAAAATTAAATATCCCTTTATCTTACCGTTAAAAAAGTCCAAACCTAAAGCTAAGGGCTACACTTTTGAAAAGATTCCTAGCTATTGAAATTTAAAATGTTGTTTATTTTTGGCCCAGAATGATAACCTATCAACCTGTCAAAATCTCTAAAATTAAAAAAATATTTTGCATGAGCTAAGAATGGGTCTCTGAAAGCTCAATAAACTGAAACGAGCCCTTAAGATTTTGCTTGTTTCGTAATGTTCACACTAAAATGCCATTTACAATGTAAATTACATTGCGTATTAGCAACAGCCCTGCGTGCAAAACCTTAAGTATGCACTAGACAGACGATTTGCCGTCAAAATCTCGAACTCGATATGAAATAATATTTCTCAATCTCTCGGAATAATTCCCCAGCTCAGTTGATGTCCTCAATCTGTTTAAAAAAATAGTTTACAAAGCTACTTACTTATTCCTTTAGGTCGTTTCGCCTCCACTTCATCCTCGACCTTACTGCTCGACTTCTTCGGTACCTCGGGAACATCTGTGAGCAACGAAAGTAAACCTGCATTAAGTTTTATTATTGTACCTTATATGAATCACGAAAATAATCGGTTTTTAGATTTAAATCAATCAAAATCATCACCATCATCATTTCAGCCTAAAGAGTCCACTGCTCGACATAGGACCTCCCTCACAGAACGCCACAACCAACGGTCTTGAGCGACCCTCATCTAGTGTATTATTCCCGCAGCCTTCGATCACCAAGCAGCATCAAATCGAACTAAGTAGAAATTTTGGTCCTTGCGCTTTCAGTAACGAGTCAGTGATTATTAAATTAAGTTATATTACTTATTATATTAAAAAAAAAGTACTTATACTTCTTTTATAAGCCAAACATTACAATAGCAATATCTTTTGGATAATAATCTATAAAATTTTAAATTAGGCATCATATGAACATGCCTACTACATAAAACAAAATTGTTTAAAAAATAGTGAAGACTTGGTGGAGTTTTTGGCAGTAAATGTTGTGCAAGACTGAACATTGTGACGATCTGTCGGGAAAGCCTATGTCAGTATTATGTCGGACACAGACTGGTACAAACTGGTGAAAGGGAGCATATAATGTATCATGCAATATAACTTGAAAGGAGCATTTCATAAGTAACGCAGCGGACGAAGGGCGCACGAACTGAGCATATAAGTTTTGAGACTCGAAATGCTCTGCAGCAATTCTTGCCCTTCGTGTTTCGAACTTTTATTAATTTATACCATCTTTATGTCTTTATGTATGCACCACATGAAAGCAATAAATATTTAAATCTTGCATCTCTGTTCGTGCGCGTAGTGAGCTTGGTTAATGCGCGTAAGCCGTCTACACTATGGAACTTCTGTTACGTTTCATGATCGCTTTCATCAGGTATGCATCCAGCATTAGACGTCTGTAACGTATTACCAGACTTTTGCAATATTGCTTTGCGTCCTCCTTGCGTTTTTTTTTTGCATTGACTTTGACACTTGGAGGACGGAAAGCAATGGTGCAAATGTGGCCGTAATAGGCCCTCAGCAGTAGGTGATGAAATGATGATTAACTTGAGAAAGCTGTCAAACCCAGAAATGATAACGCTATGAGAATTCCTCCTTAAGTCTCATAAATTCAAAAAATATGCCTATTTCGGTATAAAGATGTGCCTAAATGACATTTATCAACAAACCTCGTTCGCTTGTACAAAGGACCCGTACCCAATAGGCCCATCAGAGCCATTTATTAACCCTCTGATATTAATGTTCAGCCATTTGTTTGTGACAGTGCCACTAACAAGCCCCTAATTATATCAGACGCTCTGTTTTATGCGATACTTAAGTTTGTAATTTTGGTAATTTACCAAACTGTTACACTACATGATAATTATAATGTAATAGAGTCGAATATTGCAGTATAAAATACCACTACCCCAACCTGCTCTCATGAGTGTCGTCAAAGGTGACTAAGGGAACACCCAGATAACGGGCAGAGGGACTATTTTTACGGCCGCTTTTGCAATCTCCAGAGTGTCAAACTCAATACAAAAAAAACTTAAAGAGGACGCAAATCAATATTGCTAAAGCGGCCGTAAAAGACCCTCAGCTGGGTTTTGCGTTTAAAACTTAAAGAGCCTTGGTGCCCCTGTCACAAGCCCACCGACATTAAAGGTTACCCCGGCTAGTATTTATTTTTAATACCGTTTCAAGAAAAATAAAATCATCGAACTATATAATAACCATTAAGGTAACCGGTATTCTGAGAAAAATATATAAAAAAATGGCATATTAAAAACTTCACCAATTCAGGCACGCACTTTTCTAGTTTCTGTTCATAAACCGAGCAGTAATTTAAATAATTTAATAAATTCGTTGAAATTTTCGGAGATCCGTCGACTTTAGAGTATTGTCAAGACGCCGAGAATAATTTTCACATTTTTGCTTTGTTCAAACTTAGGCTGACTCCAAATTGTTTAAATTGTAATTTATATTATGAAATATAATAGGTATTCAAAGCTGCTATAGCGGAAAAGCCAACAGTTTTACTTACTTACTTATTTTCCCTAAGATGTTTTTTTATATGTATTTATGTAAGACTTTTGATTTGGTTACTCTTTGCTATGTAGAACTAAACTAAATAAATTGCGTAACTTTTACTCTAGTTCCGGACCAATTAAAGCCAAACAAACAGGAATAAACTTTAAACAATTTATGAGTTAACATGGGTGTTATTATTTATCAATCTATAATTAGCTGACTAAATGTACGTAGTTAGTATTTCCAGGAATACAAATTAAACCTTATGTTGGTAATACATGTTTGTTAGCTTTATAGTGTAGGTATTTCTGATTGATTCTATTCAAATTTTCCATTCAATTTAATCACAATGTTAAATATAAACCAACCTAATAATTAATACGATTAGGTTTAAAACAATGTAAAGGCCCTGAAAGGTCTCAATTTCGTACACCCACGATATCTTATTTGTTAACTAGGTAATTAATTTTGAAGAGGTATACCAAGAGAGAGGGTATACAATACTAACATAGGTATTAGTAACGTGGTAATTAAGTAAACAGCCTAAGTCCTTATTTAGGAAGACGCGGTGCGTTGCGCGGGGCGTCGTGTGGGTTCTGATGCAGGCGCCGAAAGGGCCGTCAACGCGTCTCCTTGTACGATATCGAACATAGGCCTATGTTTTGATCTTGAAGCGTTGAACGACGGCAGTGCACTCTTCGGCGCCCGCATTCACTGTACCAACGCGTCCTCGTAAACGGTCTCATACATACGTTTGATTTAATGGCAACACGCCCCGCGGAATGCCCCGCGTGCCCTTAAATGTCGCTTAAGTAAGTAAGAAACGATAAACTATTGGCTGAACGCGTGGCAAGGTTAGCACTGAATGGATTTAGCGCGAGTTTGTGCTGAAATTAGGTATATGAAAAGTATTTATCTTCTTTTCTATTAGACTAGCGTTTTCCGCCCGCCTCTCTTACTTTCTTGTTAATTAAAAATACTGAATCGATTTTAATAAAAACTTGCAGAGGGTTCTAAAAAGAGTTTTAGTACTTGTTTTTTTATTTTTTTTGTGTACTTACATTTAAGAAATATTAATTATTTTTTCTCTTACTTGATAATCTTTATTAATATCTATATTCACCTTCTTTCATCCGGCCTCAAACTACATAAATAATAAAAAATTGCGTGCGTTCTGTAAACGCACTTTTGTAAATAGCATTGTACCGTAGTAACCTGGTAGCATACATACGATTTAAATTATACAGTATGTACATAATATATGTACTGCGACTGCAGTGAAGTATTTATAAATCTCAGCAATATTCTGTTTTTAAATTCTTAACATTAAATTGCACGAGACTGTTCAGCGTTTAACTAATCATGCATGAAAAGTTTATATGCTAAACAATTTTAAAAACATAGGTATTTAATACCTTTTTTTGACATTTCCAGTTTCATTAGAAGCATAAACTACCTCGATGGTTTAGTTGGCTGTGATTTTGACTGTTATTTCGGAGATTTGAGTTTGATTCCCGGCGGGAGCAGGCAACGGTTGTAAGGGATATCAATGTTTATTTCTTGATTTTCGGTGTGTTTGTATGTGTTTCGGTCACTCTCTAGAGAGAGATTCTACCTCGTTAGGGCCTTTGAGTATGGTTTCGTATTATTATTATCAGTATAAATATTATTATTCCTATAGTAGAGGACCCTTTCTTATCTAAAAGCCATAACAATAAATTTATTACCCAATAAAATTTGCTACACCTCCGAAAGTAATCTCTTTATAGAGCAATACAGGTTTTATATGTATTGGTTCAAGCGTAAATTGTCTAAGTGTAATAAACTTTTTCATAATTTTGTATATAAAAAAATCTAATATTTTCGTTTGTCTCGCTAGCAAATTTGGGCTTCGAAATGTTTCTCGTAGTCCAGGAAAGGTTTAAACGGTAAGAAAATATGGAAGAAGTTCTAGAATCCTCAAAATAATAATACTAGGACATAAAAATTAAAAACACACCTAGACAGGATAGCAAAAATCGATATTAATCTTAAAGATGTTTGCCTCCCACAGAAGCGAAACTGGACCTGCAGAGTTACAGAGTTAACAATCAAATACAAATTGTATTGTACTGTACACAGCGATAGAAAAAAAACTTTTCATTATTAAATTACGTTACTAATTAAAAACATCTTCATTCCGTTAAAATACACCCCCGTCAATCTTGTTAATTAATTTTTGTGGTTAAAGTTAATAATGATTCTTTTTAATGAGCCATCAATATTGATAATGTGTGGTTGGCTTGTTACTGACTCTTTTACGTTTTAAGAGAGACGGCTAAGCTCGAGACACAATCTCGTAGGCCGGGGTCCGTATAATGGGATTTTAGGGGCTTTGAGTTATTTTTTGTCTGACTAAAAAGTTTTACTTTTTTTTTGATGACTTTGGGTAAAAAAAAGAGTTTCTCAATTTCAGTATTTTTTATTCGTTACCTCATAACTTCGTCAGTTACAGAACAATTGTGGAATTTATTTCTTTTTTATTTTTTTCGATTCAAGATACTTCTAAAAAGTTTGTTTGATAACAAAAAATTGTTTGTTATTTAACTTATGTACATAAATTTTTAGCATGTGACTTGTAGTCAGTTTTATTATGCCATCAATATAGGATAGTTCTGAAGAAGATTTTTCATATTAAAACTTATTTAGTTTTTTTTTTAGTTTATGGCGTTAATGCTAACTAAACAGGCAATATGCATAATTACCACTCTACCTATCAATATATATAAAACTCTTCCGTTACTGACTGACTGACTGACTGACTGACTGACTGACAGACAATGCAGAGCCGAAACTACTGGGCGTAGCGGGCTGAAATGTTGCATGTAGGTTCCTTAGGGAGTGTAGGTGAGCACTAAGAAGGGATTTCCCGAAATTCCCACGGGAACGGGAAAAAACGGGAATTTTGTGTTCTATGAGAAATCTGCGCGGGAAAAACCGCGGGGCAGCCTCTAGTTAATATATATAAAACTCTTCCATTACTGACTGACTGACTGACAGACAACGCAGAGCCGAAACTACTGGGCGTAGCGGGCTGAAATGTTGCATGCAGGTTTCTTAGAGAGTGTAGGTGAGCACTAAGAAAGGATTTCCCGAAATTCCCATGGGAACGGGAAAAAACTGTGGGATTTTTGTGTTAATGAGAAATCTGCGCGAGTGAAACCGCGGGGCAGCCTCTAGTTACCTATAAAACGTTAGATAAATTATTAGCGATTTTTGTTTCGGAACTACGTTTTGTAAACGGGCTTTAAAATAATAATGATGTATCCGGGCTTTATATTATACCAAGCCTAAACCTAATTATGAACTTGACATTCGCAAATACTTTACTGAAGTGGAGTCGAGTCCATTTAATTTAAATAAGGAATTGGTTATCAACGGACGGACAGTCCGACATTGTTTGCTCACTTACTTAAAGGGGGACCCTTTGAGCCATCTGTTTACGGAACCCTAGTAAGAAAAACTTCTGCTGTTATATGAATCTCAAGCATGAATAGACACTGACGAACGGTTGTTTGAAAAATTACGTTTTCCGTTACTTAAATTATTATTCAAGACATCAAGTACATTTAGATATCAGTCAGTAAAATTGTGGAAACTGAGGACGCAATTGTGCGGAACAAAAATTTAAAAAGTGGCATCACTGTAAATATGCAAAGGATTACTCTAGTACTGGTACTACAGTTACTTTTGATGCTTATCAGAGGCTACTACTAGTCTGCCCTGACACGAATCTGTCTTATAAAAAATCTACTAGAATCTGCCATTAACCAGAATTTGTCCATATTCCTGACGTCACAACACATCATCGGACCAGAGGCCACGGTACCGCTAACCAGTTCCGAGGACTACCTCTGACGGCGGTCGGCTTAGCTCAAGTCTCACGCGCTTCAGCGCATTCCTTCAGTCACGATCGTTTAAGCCCTTTCGTAATTTATTCAACTAGCACAATAATACACAGTCCTTACAGTTTACAGTATCGAATAATTTTATTTAGCTGGTATCCCCGGGATTCTAACTGGAGCCTAGCACTCAACAGTCCTTAACGAATGAAGGACAAAAAGAGGCCACCGGTGGAGAGTCAAAACCCCCCTCCAACGGCTCCAAGGTGTATGAATGAATGAATGTTTAATTTACATGTTTAAAATAACTAATGGTTTTATAGACAATTCAAGTTTTCTGGAAAAAATTAAGTTTTCAATTCCTCGTCCGTCCAGTCGCCTAATAAATCGAAAGACCTTATGCCTTCCAGTATGTAAAACTAACTTAGGTCAACACGGTCCCATCTATCGCATGTGTTCATCGTACAATCATATTTGTACAAAGCATGATATTTTTCATGGTTCTCTAGCCTCCGCTAAATCCCAGATAAGAAAAATTGTTAAATCTAATATTGTCAGATCTTAGTGTATTTGTGTAGTTTTCACGCAATGTTTTTATTTATAATATTAAGTTAAGTGTGTTGTTTACCTTACCGCATGCTGTGTCCGCTTCTAGCAGATGGTATTATGTATTGTTCTACCTATTACTTGTAAAATTTGCAGGAAATTGTAATTTCCATCGGTTTTGTGGACCATAATAATAAAAAAAAAAAAAAAAAAAAAAAAAAAAATGTTTTTTTTTTGTACAAAATGGTGGCATCGTAGTGACCTCTCTGCTTTTGTAGCACTGTTGTCTTGGAGCATCCCTTATGCCCTAACGCTGGGTTCTGCCCCGCCATAAGTGACTGGGACGTTTGGTCACCCTGAGGTTGTAGTCGGTAGGAGTCCGAGATAACCTCATCGCTGCGCCCCAGACATAAAAAAATAGGGTTTGGGGGTTACGAAACATTGTTTTGGGTTCGTTGAGAATCATGCCACCGTCGTCGCCTAAAAATGTTCGGACAAATTTCATAGTATGCGCCTATGGTAATGAAACACGTATGACTTTCTCTATCAAGGACCTTTTCACTCTAAAAGTTAAAGATTTCTTGAATGAAGTATCACCATAATTTTACTCCTAAATAAGGTTTTTTATGTTCATCGCTAAGACGAAATATGCGCTTTAATCAACCTACTTACTAACGCTTATTTCATTATCGTGTGCAACCAGTGTATCTATATATATAAAACTCAAAGGTGACTGACTGACTGACTGACATAGTGATCTATCAACGCACAGCCCAAACTACTGGACGGATTAAGCTGAAATTTGGCATGCAGGTAGATGTTATGGCGTAGGCATCCGCTAAGAAAGGATTTCCCAAAATTCCCTCAGGAACGGGAATTACGGGACTTTTTAGTTAGTATGAAAAATCGACATTATTGAGTTTATCGACGTGAAACTTGGTGTGCAGGTTCCTCAGTGAATGGAAGAGTGTTAAAAGAAAGGAATTTACGAAATTCCCACGGGAACGGGAATTACGGGACTTTTTTAGTGAGAATGAAAAATCGACATCCTTGAGTGTTTCGACGTGAAATTTGGTGTACAGATTTCTCAGTAAATGCAGGAATGTTGAAAGAAAGTAATTAACAAAATTCCCACGGGAACTGGAATAACGGGACTTTTTTGTGAGAATGAAATCTCGACTTTCTTGAGTGTATTGACGTGAAATTTGTGTACAGGTTCCTCAGTAGATGAAAGGGTGTTGAAGAAAGGAATTAACTAAATTCCCATGGGAACAGGACCAATTATTTAGTATGAAAAAATCGATTTCCTTGAGTATGCCAACGTGAAAATTTGGTCTACAAGTGTAAGGGTGTTGGAAGGAAGAAATATACTAAATTCCCACGGCAACGTAAAACGGGACTCTTTAGTTAGTATTAAAACAATGTATACATATTTCTTTATTTCCACGTAAAAATAGGAAAACGGGTTCTTCTGTGGGTGTAATAGATTCAGAGTTCTATTAAGAAAAAATAACCAAAATTCACATGGTAACGGAACATTCCCAAAAACATAAAGCGCCTAAAAATCTTCAACTTTTTTTTACTCGAGTAGTTACATATATAAGGTATGTAGGTACGTATATCCAACTACTTTTACCCAACCAGCTAATAGAAATGTTAGAAGTTTCAGTGTCTGAATGGTGGAGTGTAAAAATGAATATAAGGAGTTGCCACGGGAACTGAAATAAAGATAGATATTTTTAGGGGGTATGGGTGCGATCAGAAATTATGTCACCAAAATCCTGAGTCGTAAATCAACCAGTAATTAACGATTAAATGAAAAAGCGCGTGCGAAGCTGCGGGCAAATGCTAGTCATAAATAACTTAGTTTTCATCGTTACATTGATGACGCTTTCTTCTTCGTCTAATTAAACTAGTTTCATCAATTATATCTTCAGTGAGATTCATATTGCAAGATATTAAAAGAAGATTCTGTTTCAGCTTTTGGGATAGATTTTGGTAATTTGCTTTTAACTAATAAGCTTCGACCTTGTAAGTGAAGACTCTTTTAATCTCACGATTGCTTGCTAACTACTTGACCTCATTATACAATTCAACGCCACCTGACCCTTTCCTATAGCCAAAAAATATATAATTTCTTACCTTTGGCACCTCGTCCTTCAAACACCTCCAACTCAACAGCGTCGTTTCTCTGCTCCGGCTTCGATAATCGGAACGAGAAGTCGTTCCAGTCAAAGCTAAATGCATGATTTGAGAGGAACCTCGCTACAGGTCCCTCGAAACTCCGCGCTTCCCTCGTCCTACCCAAAGGCTCTATTGTTAACAAGTCGAAAAGGCGAACAGTCTTCTGCTGTCTCAAACTCCTGACAAATTCCTTCGTTAAACTGTCTATGCAAGTCGCGTTATCACTACAGCTCAGGTCGACCACGCTGGCCGCGGACGAACCCACTAGCAACGCTAGAATGTAGACTAGAGGAGTCATTGTCACTAGAGTTTGTATTAAAAAAATTCTATCACAAAACACTTTTCACAACACAATCCATTTGTAGGTCACAGCTCTATTCAGGACCACCATCCGCCACTAAAGTTCTTTCAATGAGAACTTGTGTGTGGTGCAAATGATTTTTATTAGCCGTCACGCTGCAGTGGTGCATTCGGACCGTACAGTCGGTTGTTTTTTCAAAGCCACGCGATTTAACGTGTTTGTGCATCGATTCGTAGTTAACATGAGCACTTTTCTTTCTTTTAGTTTCTTTGTCGTTCAATTCTCTACCTTCAGTCCCAGCGAGTTAAGTTGGTTTTGCTTTATCGGTTTTGTAACGAATTTTGACTCTGTGATGAAAAACAAGTGCGTCACATAACACATTGTTTTGTTAATGGGCCAGTGCAATGATAGTTTACTTTCCAATGGTCGTCGTCTTGTCAGAGGAATTAATCGGAATGTCTCATTCGTATTATTACGGCTGCAAATTTGAGCGTTAAATTGTTTGATCTCTATTGTTCTTGGAAATATGTTTTCACTTGTTTATCAATTTATTATATTGTTTGAAACATAATCTGTTTTAATGAATATTAACAAAGTTTAAGTTTAAATTATGCAATATAAAATTAAATATAATAAACTGTAATAATTTAAAATGTTTTTTTTTTTACAATTTTTCTATTAAAGGTAACTTTGCATGTCAATGCCAGCATAATTTCTTGGAAAATTAAAAAAAATACTTGTAGGAAGAGAAAACGTCGTTTTAAAGAATGTTATTTTCTCAGAATACTGCTATTAAATATTATTTAAATGTAAGCTTCCTTAATGGAATCTTAATTATTTTTATAAGTCTATAAACGAAGACACTTTTAAAAGAAAAAAAATAAATAACGAAATATTTTTTTATTTGCGTCAACGTTACGTTAACACACCAAAAGTAACTTTTTTATGGTAAGTTAAATATATAATTATTGGTCATTGCCATTACATAATAATTTAATTTTTTATTTTAAAGGTTACATAACAGAAACAAGATTTTATTGTTTGTTTGGTTGCATTTATTATAGGCTCCGAAAGTACTAAACCGATTTCAAAAATTAATTTACTGTTTGGAAGCTACACTATTCCGGGTAACAAAAGCTTTAGAATATTTATAAGCTTTAGAGTATTATATAAAGATTTTACCTAGTAAGGGGCTCCGAGTGTGATGCATTGTTTATAAAATTATATTTAAAAAATATACTTCACTTTACTGTGGAACCTTATTTAGTGAACTAAATTCAAATAATAATAAAAAAAAACCTTCTTTTGGATAAGTTGGGAGCATTTTGTTGTTTAGCCATAAGCCATTGATGCGACAATTTGGAAATAACAATTATTAGATTTCAGTCAATAAAGAATCATCATAACATAACATAATCTCACGCCTATATTCCCCGAAGGTTTAGGCAGCGGCACCAGCTCACTGTTTGAGCCTCTCAAGAAATTTAATAATAATAAAATACATATTATATTTCTAATCACTTTGTCTATAAAGGAAGTGGTGTCGTGTCATCGGCAAAAAAATGTGAGTGTGCCTTGCGTTTGCGCAGGAATGGAAGTATGGAGCGGTATCTAATTAATTTCCTCACTCCTAGAGTTAGGCTGATGTAGAATTGGCTGAAATTTTTGGATTTTTATTGAATTTAATACACCAGCTCATAAAGCTACGATATTTTGCAAAAGGAATAGGTTGATTGATGTCTGTATTTTTATTTTAATTAAAATACTGAATTGAGTTTTTCTTTTTTTCGAAATGCTGTAACAAAATATATATATATTAGCGTTTTTTGTGACCATTTCTTTGCCAAAATAAATGTTGCTATATAAATTAAATTTATTTCTTAATTTTGAGAATATTTTTGCAAAAAAAATATTTTTAGAAACGATTCTGGTATCAGAGCCCAGAGCCACAAAATTATGAAATAAAAAAAAAATTCTAAAGGATTTCTAACTCTACATCGGCCTAACACTCGATGCATGACGATCACGGGGCGGGCTGCGCGGCGCGTGCGCATAAATTGTAACCCTGACTTACAACTTGCCTCGTTTCCGCAACGGAAATTCACTTCTGCAATTAACTGTACATTCTTAGTTTTTTCGATACCACTTTTCTTCGTAAGCACAGTTTTGTTGCGTTTATAAGTTGATTTTTGTTTGTTGACTACTTATTTGTGTTCAATGATTAATTGTTTGATGTTGTGGTTTGTTAATGGCTGGTGTATGGATTTTAAATAATTGAATGATTATATTTATTCAATAATTCATGAACCTGTAAACCACTTTTAAGGAAATTTATATTACATCCACCTTTTTTAAATAGTGTCATTTATGGCTTTAACTTTGATTCCGGAACCAAGTGTTTTGTAGCAGGTTATAAAACAATAATCTATTATTTTGTTTGTAACAGTACTTAAAACGCTGCCGGCCTTTCATGCGTCGATGGGGACATTAAAACATTTCACGAGTAAGATCGAACACGTCACAAGTTTGAATTGGCACCCTATAAAAATAGTTCGTAATCGCACCAATAATAAATATTATTGAATTCAAACGTGCAACTTGTCACAGCCTTACAAATTTCTCACAAGTTATGATTATGGGCGAAAAAACTTTTATTAAAAGGGCTGACGAGTCAGAATTACAAATAATTTCTTTTTTGCAAAAAGAGACCCGCCTTGAACAAACTGACACATACATAATCTGAGAACTTTCTCTTTTTCGAAGTCGGTTAAAATTGGTACTGAAACCTTCTCCTGAATGTAACAAATACATTTCTGAAAACCGAATCAAAATCGGTATAGCCAAACGCGAGATAATCGCGGACAAACATACAAACATACATACATACAAACATACATACATGTCAAACTGATAACATCCTTTTTTTGAAGTCGGTTAAAAACAGTGACCAATTAAAACTTACAACTTATGATTAGGTGCGAAGTAATGAACCTCATTTAACGATGCAAGTAATGTAATTCCTGTCGTAAAATACGTAACTTTACACAACATGTCAACAGTTTGTGTCATGTTACAGTCATATTGATTGAAGTGTAACATGTAACATCAATTGTAACATGAAGCTTCGATGTAGTATAATAATTTACTGTTTACGAGATTGATACTAAGGCCCAACGCAAATCAGGCAAGGCGCTGCGAAGATTCAACTAAGATGACAATTTAAATCAGTCACCTTAACCAACTAGCCTGATTTAATAATATAGGAGTAGTCGACCCGGCGAACTTCGTACCGCCTAACCTGTTACCATATTGTGCATGTATTATACTTAAAATAAATAAATAAAATATGTTTATTTCAGGATACTCAGTCCCATATCCGATGTTACACAATAAATACAATAAAAATAAAATAAAAAATAAAATAAAATAAAATAAAAATTATTAAAAACCTTCCTCTTGAATCACTCTATCAATAAAAAAAACGCATCAAATCCGTTGCATTATTTTAAAGATTTAAGCATACATAGGGACAGACGCGGGAAGCGACTTTATTTTATACTACGTATCGATGATAGTCGTTTATTTATTTTAGGTATCAATTCTAAATGTAATATCGGTATGTTCAATAAGATATAAATAAATAGTATGTCATTCAATTTTTTTTTTGATATGGGTATTGAATAAAAAAGATGGCGCTATACACATTAAAGAGCGCTGTCTCTTTTTTTAATAGCCATAATCATATCCATTGTTAACAGCAATAGATCTCCAGGTTTTCAATTAAAAAATAATCTAAGCTACATTATGAAAGAATCGCGATTGCTCATCGACCCTGTGCCATAGAAATTGAGACACC
Source organism: Euspilapteryx auroguttella (assembly GCA_951802225.1). Classification (NCBI taxonomy): domain Eukaryota; kingdom Metazoa; phylum Arthropoda; class Insecta; order Lepidoptera; family Gracillariidae; genus Euspilapteryx; species Euspilapteryx auroguttella. The sequence goes on along the minus strand of OX637663.1, from coordinate 2,784,592 downwards.
AGGGACCTTAGTCTCATACTACTAGACTAGAGGCTCAAATTGTTAAGTCACTCGGAAATTTCGCCGCGCCTCGCCAGATAGGTGTGCACTGGGCCTTTATAGCAATATATAGCATGATTGTCAAGTTGACATAAAGTATAGTAAGCATAGTCAAATGATTAAGTCATTAGTATGATTGATTGAACAAAGACACAATCAATGATTAACGTACAAGACGTACACCTAGTTAGTAAATTCAGTATTTTTTTATGGACCAGCGTTTTTCCACAGCTACGACCACGCTTTTCAACATTATATGGTTAAAATGTAGACGTCCTGCTTGACATAGGACAAACATTATTTGCGGTATCTACTTTTTTGGTAGGCAGTTTTTTGATAGATTGTGGCTCTTCAAGTATTTCAATGAAGGAGGAAGGAAGGAAGTTCTACCCGTCTTTTGGTTGTTCCCTTTGTCGCCTTTTACAGGTATCAAGTTAATAAAACGTAATTCATCATTCATTTTTTTATGCTGAGAACTACAGAAATGTTATTCAACATATTCATTTCTATTTACATTATTATTCCTTATTTTAAACTTTATTTTATTGTATTATAATTTAATCATTTAATTTATTATTACTATTATAGTTTTAAATCAGTCTGAGATACAGGGTATTAAGTAAAGCCTAGTTCAGACTTCATTTAAAGTGTTAAGCTTTGTAAATTAATATTTAAGGCCTCTTATTTAGGTTTCATTGTAAATTTATGAATTTTCCAATATTCCAATTTTTTTTTTTTTAATTAATTTGTCTGATTTAAATCACTCTGAAGCATATCGTGATCGCTCTCAGAATCAACTTCAAACTGCAAAACGTAAGTGTAAAAAATATTTGTTAGAGAATTAGAAAAAGAAAATAAAATTAGAAATACGTAAGCTCCATTTAAAAAATTATTAGGTAAAGTTGTTTAGTTTTTTAGGTATATCGTATTATCGTATGAAATGGTGCTCTACATGTATTTTTACCCCCGACGAAAACTCAGAGAGGTGTTATAATTTCAACGCGTGTTTTGTATTAGTCGCATTAATTTACTTTCTAGTTTTTAAGTTATTTATTTGTTTAAAAACCTAGTTTATTTTTACTATTACTTACAAAACACTTTTTGTCTCTGTGGAAGAGTGGAGTCTCCTACCACAGGTATTTCTATACTTAAAAGGAGAACCCTTGTCTGTTTAATTGTATAAAAGTGATTAATAAACATCTTTTATCTGTCTGTCTGTGTATCTATGGTGTTGAGGTTTTAAATGAATATTAAAAAGTTTGAATTTTTAATAACGTTTGGTTTAACTTGGCTTTGATATTTTTGTGTACTGTTATTATCATAGAAAAATTTTACTCTCTTGAAATATAGAGTTTTGCAAAGTTGTATTTTTATCTGATAAATAAAATATAATAAAGTTAATTTTGCTTATTACTGAAGCCCCAAAATCTGTGGCATGGTAGAACCCAAACGGATGAACCTATTTTCGTTTAGTTTTTTCACTAAGTATTATATTTGACTATAGTTTAATGTAGCGTGGTGCATCTCAGGCTACGACTTTTAAGGAAACGCAATAATTATTCCGTTACACGCACTTGACTGCGGTTCGCTTATCAATTTTACTACTTTTTTGTTGTTATTAGGAATGTCAACGAACGTGAAAGTAAACGAAAATAATAAATCGGTCACCGCCGCAGCACGCAGTTTAACTTTTTTTTTTTTAGTAAAACCATGAACGTTTAGCTTAGGATGAATTAAATTATTATCATATTAAAATAAAAAATAAAATGTTAAATAAATTGTAGGTACATAAATATTTTTTCCCTCATTACAATTATTAAGTCAAATGAAGCAGCGGAAACGCATAAATTAATTAAAAATATTTAATATGTACTTTGTTTTTCTAAATTATTTTATTATTTATGTGTATTGATAATAACACATATAACTCAAAGCCTCTAGCTGCAATTAAACTGCAGTTTTCAATAAACTATACAAATATATAAATACCTACTTAAAAAAACAATAAACAGTTCTCAAATCACGTCTTTTTACACAGTTACGCCTATCTCAGTTACTTAAAAGCTGAAAAGTTATATAAGAGCGTAACTAAAACTATTATTTATTTGACTCGCGCCGAGAAAACTGCTGCGCCTTTTTTTATGAGGTTTCACTATCACAGTGTAAGTAAGTAGAGTTGTTTTATTCGCCCCAGGCGTCAATGTCTCGGCTGGGTTATTCTGTGAAAATGGTGATTATAAAATAATCAAATGATAACTAAAATTTATTGGCAGCAATTTTTTTTTACACACAGATAGAGGTGAAGGCTGCGCGTGTTCTGGCTGAGGTTCGATCAAAACCGGTCGTTGTGGCAAGATGTGGGGGAGGCCTATGTACAGCAGTGGACGTCTTGCGGCTGAGATCAAGTGATGATGATGATGAAACACAAAAACCTAATTACAATGTGTTATAGCAGAGTATTATTAAGATTGTACTCCTAGCAGCTATTGTTGAAAATGAATCTATAGTTTAAAATAATATATTCGCCAAAACCTTCTTGTTTACACTTCACACTAACCGTCTTATTCGTAAAGATACAGTACATTTTAAGTAGTTTTACTGGAGGTCTACTTCTCTGGTTGGTTGTATGGTAAATACGTGACATCCAGTCTAAATTGACATACGTCAAATAACTAAATTCTCTTTAACTTTTTATGAATAACAGGGTAAACAAACAGTAAAATTTCATTTTTATTATTTCAGAAGTTTTAAGGACTTTTACAACCGGCACTTACAAGAATGACCCGCTAAAAACACTTTTTGTTCCGCAGCTCGAATCAAAAGCGTCCACAATCACTGTTTTTCTCTATTTTTAGAAAGAACTCTTACTACATAAACTACTCAGTCCGATCATCTAGTTCATTTGTTGAATGTCACTCAGTCATCATGTACCGGTCGGTGTTGGTTTTCGCTATAACGACCTCTGTTATGGGGTCAAAAGGATTTCTGGACGGTGACCTTTTACTTACGGATGGTGTTAAGTTAGTTAGTATACCAGTGTCTAAGAGTTTGGAGGAGGAAACGGGGAGGTCTTTGGGGGAAGGTTCAGTAATGTTCAGGATCGCGAGGTTTCTCCAGGGTCATGAGCTGCATGTTAAGCTGCCGAACCTGGTGGAAAAGGAGAAGGTGGAAAGGATCTTCTCGGAGACACTTAAGGCTGTTGATGAGACTTATAAGGATAGTGCTGGTGAGTTTTTTTTTATAACATAGTAAGCCGGCCAATTCTTGACACCCTTGCTATTGTTGGCACGTTTCCATTTAGAGGCTTAAAATTAATACTTACATTATTTCTAATGTAATCGAAAAGTGCGGCTTATTCTGAATAACGTATCACATTCAGAGCCCCTAACGAGGAAGAACCTGTATCTAAGAAGCAAGCATGAAACACATACGAAGGCAAACAAATTTACCCAGACCGGTAAATACAGCCGGTGAAACTAATATCGAGATTCATCATAACATGTTCCTTCCCCCCGGCAATGGTACCCGGTGCTCCCGCACCACAGTCAATTTCACTGCCAATTAAACACTCAGAGCGCGCAAATAGGAACAACAAAATATCTAGGATACCCAAACATATACAGAGATGAACTTTCACCCAGACCGGAAACAAACATCGATATTCATAATTAAAATGTTCGCCCCGCCGGGAATCGAACCCAGGTGCACACGCATTTCAATTCACATCACTGCCAACTGAGCGGAGCAGTCATGGAGGCGGTCACCCATTAAGGCAGTAAAACTTTGTATTATTAATGCTATGTGGTAGCGGAAAACAATACCACCACCCCATCTCCTAAGGCAGTTGTCCCACCAACGACGAGAAAACGACTAACTATCCGCTATTTTCTCGCTCAAGAAACGTACAATAGATATACTTTCTGTGTGAACAAAAGAGATGCATATACAAACAGTTGATCGCTGACTGTTCTCACTGCCGGCGAGCACTCGCTTCACTAGTTTGTTTAGTTTTCACACACAAATATCGGAACTACGCACTCGCTCCCCGCGTCTCGCTAACTCGTTTCTAGTTCTAGCTCTACTCGTTACTCGTTAATCGTTGCCGGTGAGACAAGTGCCTTATGGGTGTGATAAAAGGCGACTAAGAGAAAATCAAAAGGATAGATTATCTGTATCTGTTGTATTAATAATAGTAATCTGTGAGGTACACAAAATTAATACTAATATTATAAATGTGAATGTAACTCTGTCTGTTTCGCTTTCCTGAAAAAACTACTGAACCGATTGAATGAAATTTGGTATGTGGATAGTCTAGAGCCTAAAAAAAAGAAGATAGGCTACTTTTTATCCCGAAATCCCCACGGGAAAATTGGGAATTAGATGTTTCAATGGAAAATGCGCTGGCAAAGCCGCGGGGCGCCCACTCGTATTAAATATAGCTGTCTGTGTGGCTTATGGCCAGCTCATCAAACGGCCCCGAAATGGGCGGCGGCACAGCTTGTGGCACTGTGCCGCCGCAGCTCCAAAGGCCGGGGAGGGAACAATATGCCCTCCTCGAACACGAAGCTGATAGCAGCTGAGCGTGGGAAATACTTCGGACGCCAATAATTTATGGTTACCGAGGTCCTATCCAAAAGCGCCAAGACGGCAGCCGGGGGGTTTTAGTGGGTGCGAGCTCCACATACTCCCGACCCTACCTTGAGCGTCGAGAAATGCCATAGGCATGTTTCCCCGTTAATATGGCCAGGAATATAAGTCTCTCGATCAAGATAATTTTGATGTAAAATTTTTACTCGTAAACAAACAAAATGCATTCTTCTTTTCGATATATACTCAAATTTAAAAAAAAACCTCGCAATTGATATTAATTAAAAAAATAATACACAAAACAAGTACTATTGTGACAATACTCATAACAGAAAGATACGCTGTTGTTTGAGAGTTATTTATGATTCTTGTCTCTGAATATGTGTATGTAGTGGAAATAAGATAGGCTGTTGTTTTTAATGACGATAGCGTTTCTTTTTTTGCTTACTAATAACGTACAGTGGCGGTCTAGGACGGCGTAACACTTCCGGTTTTTCTGTTTTGCATAATCGCTCTTGTTCTTTTGTAGTACAGTCTAGGGCGCACGAGACTATTGACAAATCTGTTACACCGTCCTAGACCGCCACTGTACGAGTAGGTAAGGTACGTTAAAAATCATGTATACTAAGTTTACGATAAATAACGTTAAGGTAGTGATATTTACTACTATAGCTGGCCCCTTGTCACGTTGGTAATAAAGCATAAAATCGGCTAAACGTGGGTCCGGCTCTTGAGCTGGTACCGCTGCCTAACCCTTCGGGGAATAAAAGGCGTGAAATTATGTTATGTTATGTTATGTTATTTACTACTATCTGTGCGATATGGCCTCGTATGCTATTAAAATTATTTTTTTTGAATCGACCAGCTTAATTCAATTGGGTGTAAGGGTCTTACTAACCTAACCCACCTTTTTTTTTTGACTCGTAAACTATTGAGTTTACGAATTGGTTTGTGAATCACCGTAGTTAAATAATCGCCTGTAAATAGTCGAGAATATTATAAAATGTTTTTCGTATATTTATTTGAATTGTAATTTTACGTATTTATAATGATTCTGTATACCAATCAATTTGAACCAGGGTGCAAAGGAGTTCACATAATATGTATAGCAGCGGTCAAAAATATTATAATCGACCTGAATACTATAATTTAATTAGGTTTTCTTTTGATGCCTTCAAAAAAGCTAACCGCAACTTTTTATGAAAGGCTAAATATAACTTTTTTCGTTTTTACCACATACGCTAAACTAACCTACTTTCTTTTCGTGTTTAAATGTTTTAGGTTTTTTTTTAAAACCAACTAAAGTACGATTATTTATTCCAGTCCGTAAAATGACAAGTGTAACTACTCTCTCTGTGTCTCTGATACAAAAAAGGGGTGACCTGCTACAATTATGGTGTTCAGTAATTAATAGACTTTAGACATTTAGTCATACTTTATTTTATAAGGTATGTTATTTGAAGCAGAGAACGTTTTTATAGTTGCTAAGAATAATTTTCCAAAGGTATCCGTAATGTTACTTATCTCACCAGTCTTAGGCTGATATTCAAAGTCGTGTCAGAGTTTTAGTTTGGACTCCAAATTGATGGTTAGAGTAGCGCTACCCCTTTTTCACACAAAATAGACATAGACACAGTCATAGATTTATTTGCACACACAATACAGACACATAGTACATATTTAGAGATACAAATAGGCACAATAGCTGTCAAAACTCGCGCGTAAACTAAACTCCAAATTGATATGCTTAGTTGAGTTACGACTTTAACACAATGAACCATACGCTCGACGGAGTATAAGATCCGTGCCAGGATAATCTTTATTCAAGAACGGCTTATTATTATTTTTATTTAATGGATTTGACTCCACTTCAGTGGAGTATTTTGCCAATGTCAAGTTCACAAAGTAGGTTCAAAGGGTGGGCTTAAAGCCCGGCAACGTTGTACGGTTAATATAGTTTATTGGATTATAGTTTTAAAGCCCGCTAACAAAACACGTGGTTTCGGAACCAAGTTCATACTTGTACAAGTTCAGTTGGAGTAAACTCAAGACATTGAAGTCAACTCTTTTGTAATTCTGTTTTTTAGTCTCGACTCGGTTTTTGCTCCATGAAACTTTGAATTTATTATTATTATGTTTCTCATTCTCTTGAAAACCACGGAATGGAGCCCGGTCCTTGAAGAGGCGTGCGTTATTATTGTTATTATTATTATTATGAACCTGTGCTTTCCCACTGCTAGGCAAAGGCCTTCCTCCCCTTTTTCCATTCAACTTTGAATTAATGCAATTTAATATTAATATTTATTTATTTGTTTTTCCAGTGACCGGTCGAGGAAAGGGCGGTGGAGGAGCGTCTTTAGCTCTGCTTGGCCTAATGTTTGGAAAGACGTTAGGTGCCCTAGGCATCGGCGGAGTTGGTCTACTTACCATGAAGGTAATTTTAATAAAATATAAACTTTCTTGATACGATACGATAGGATAGGACCAAACTCAGGCAGCGATACTCGCAGAACAGATTCCTTCCCTAAAGCACCAAGACGGCCGCCGGGGGGTTTTAGTGTGTGCGAGCCCCACATACCGCCGACGCTCCCCTGAGCGTTTGGAAATGCGGCTTTTGTCCCCGTTACAAAAAAGTATTTACAACAGATTGTTACTGAGCTCACATATCTAAAAACATGTGTCGAAATCTCGAAGCTAAAATTTTATTTCATTTTTTAGTTTGTGAAACATAGGTAAAAATAAGATAGAACCAGAAATACTTAAAGTTAGTTTAGTGCCTCTGTGATCAGCTTTTTCAGGCATTTTAACAAGAAAGTCGAAGTAAAAATATTTACACAGAATGTAAAATATAACAATAATAACAATAACACACACACATCACACTCAGAGCTCCTAACTAGGAAGAACCTGTATCTAGGGTACCCGAAGCACACACAGAGCACGTTACCCCCAGACCGGAAACAAACATCGATATTCATCATAATATCAATATTCGCCTCGCACGGGAATCGAACCTAGGTGCACACGCTTACTCATTCCACATCACTGCCAACTGAGCCACGCAGCAGCACAATGTATAAATCATTCAAATTTAAACTATAACATTAAATCAACTGCCTCGAACGAACATTAACCCTGTCGGCTGATTGAAATCAATATATATATAAAACTCTTCCGTTACTGACTGACTGACTGACTGACTGACTGACTGACTGACTGACTGACTGACTGACTGACTGACTGACTGACTGACTGACTGACTGACTGACTGACTGACTGACTGACTGACTGACTGACTGACTGACTGACTGACTGACTGACTGACTGACTGACTGACTGACTGACTGACTGACTGACTGACTGACTGACTGACTGACTGACTGACTGACTGACTGACTGACTGACTGACTGACTGACTGACTGACTGACTGACTGACTGACTGACTGACTGACTGACTGACTGACTGACTGACTGACTGACTGACTGACTGACTGACTGACTGACTGACTGACTGACTGACTGACTGACTGACTGACTGACTGACTGACTGACTGACTGACTGACTGACTGACTGACTGACTGACTGACTGACTGACTGACTGACTGACTGACTGACTGACTGACTGACTGACTGACTGACTGACTGACTGACTGACTGACTGACTGACTGACTGACTGACTGACTGACTGACTGACTGACTGACTGACTGACTGACTGACTGACTGACTGACTGACTGACTGACTGACTGACTGACTGACTGACTGACTGACTGACTGACTGACTGACTGACTGACTGACTGACTGACTGACTGACTGACTGACTGACTGACTGACTGACTGACTGACTGACTGACTGACTGACTGACTGACTGACTGACTGACTGACTGACTGACTGACTGACTGACTGACTGACTGACTGACTGACTGACTGACTGACTGACTGACTGACTGACTGACTGACTGACTGACTGACTGACTGACTGACTGACTGACTGACTGACTGACTGACTGACTGACTGACTGACTGACTGACTGACTGACTGACTGACTGACTGACTGACTGACTGACTGACTGACTGACTGACTGACTGACTGACTGACTGACTGACTGACTGACTGACTGACTGACTGACTGACTGACTGACTGACTGACTGACTGACTGACTGACTGACTGACTGACTGACTGACTGACTGACTGACTGACTGACTGACTGACTGACTGACTGACTGACTGACTGACTGACTGACTGACTGACTGACTGACTGACTGACTGACTGACTGACTGACTGACTGACTGACTGACTGACTGACTGACTGACTGACTGACTGACTGACTGACTGACTGACTGACTGACTGACTGACTGACTGACTGACTGACTGACTGACTGACTGACTGACTGACTGACTGACTGACTGACTGACTGACTGACTGACTGACTGACTGACTGACTGACTGACTGACTGACTGACTGACTGACTGACTGACTGACTGACTGACTGACTGACTGACTGACTGACTGACTGACTGACTGACTGACTGACTGACTGACTGACAGACAGACAGACAATGCAGAGCCGAAACTACGGGGCGTAGCGGGCTGAAATTTTGCATGTAAGTTCCTTAGGGAGTGTAGGTGAGCACTAAGAAAGGATTTCCCGAAATTACCATGGACACGAGAATAAAATGGGTTTTTGTGTTTATGAGAAATCTGCGCGAGTGAAACCGCGGGGCAGCCTCTAGTAATAAGATAAGAGAATGCTTAATTACAATCAAGATAAAACATAATAACACGTACATAAACAAATAACATCGAACAATGCAAGTCGGCATTATCACTAAAAGCTTACAGGCAACCAATGAATTGTATGGAACAGCAAGAACAAATCTCGATTTTAACTTTTAGAAATCTGAGAAAGTTTGAATTCCTTTTGTGGAATAGAAAATATTATTTACAAATAAGTGAACCCGATAATTTGATAAGTATTGAAACCGTTAGACCGCGAAATTACAATATTGGCCAGTTTTCTTCGACTAGGACCTAAATCTTTTGACTAATACCTAATACTGAAATCCATTTTCATTTTAAGAATAAGATTTGATTTAGTCTGCTGTAGAAGAAATTGAATTGTACTTAAAATTCTTCAAATAGGTTCTTCAAATATTAATAAAAATCTTAATTGGCGCTGCATCACTGAAATAGCGCAATTGAGTCAGAAATTTGGTAAAAGTTTCACTGTTAACGTTAATAATTTTATTGAATGGGGGTCATTTAGTATTTTGAACGTTACTTTACCTGCAAATTATCGTTTTTTTTTTTTTTGATAATAAACATAACATAACATAATCTCACGCCTTTTATTCCCCGAAGGGTTAGGCAGAGGTACCAGCTCAAGAGCCGGACCCACGTTTAGCCGAGTTTTTATGCAGTTTTTTTGTTGATAATATTTTAATATAATGCGGTTGTTAACTCTAAAATAATGACGACGCCACGTGCGATTCAAATTAGTATGTATAGATAGATTTTGTAAGCCTGAAATTAGTCAATATTACAATTGTTCCGTTTTTAGCCCTTTTGGCAAACTTTACATTTGTTTTACCTACCTTTATATTTAAAAAGGTATAAAGAAAAGCAATAACCTTTTTTTTTCAGTTCATTCAATTAATTTTACCAACAGCCCACCTGATTTAAATAATTCTCTGAAAACGCCAAATTTTGAGCACATTTCACGATAAAACGGCAATTCGCAGCTAAGTCACGTCCAATTTAAGCTTTTTCGAACTAACCTTGTCAGTCCTAAAAACAGTTTTATTCCAAAAGCAATAGAGTTTAAAATTTACCGAGGTTTGGTTGAAACCGCAAAATCGTGTTCAAGAGGAAAGAGGTCTTAAGATTAACATACACTTAAATCAAGCGAAGGCAGTGCATTATTAAACGTTGCGGTTTAACTGCATACGACCTACTTATTTTTTTAAATGTTCTTTATAAATAGATATAATATACATAATTCTATTTTATAAATTAATTTCCAAGTTCCGGGTTTGATTCCTAGCGTGGGCGAAATGAACATTGTTATAGAAAATCGTGGGCCAATTTATTTGTGTGTAACCCTGATTTAAATTATACCGAAAGTAGTAACGAGCTTTGAGTGCAATGCGTTTATTGTTTATGTATCAAGTAATTATTAATTTCACCCATTTAAACATGATCGTAATTAATATTATACATTTATTTTGAAACGCTATATGACCGTCTATTCAATAAAATAATATACCACAATACTCACGAGTTTAACTTAAACTATCACTTTTTTTCTATTGACGTTCTTAGACGAAATTAAATGGCACTTAATACTGAGGCAATAAAGGCTGAATTTAATTATGATGACGATTTTATTTGGCTATGAAATTAAAAAAAAAAAAACAATTGCGATGCGTGCGTCACTGTGTAATGTACTCATACCTTTATAGAGTAATTATTCACTTTTTCTAATTAAAAAACGCTAGTTGTTTGTCGCGTTTGGCTTAATGCCAGTGCCCCATGGACTAAAAAAACATTTAATAGAATATTTAACTGTATCTTTATTGTTTTCATCACAGATTGGATTATCGTATTCAGATTGGTCATCTTGAAATGTTTTTTAAATTTTCTCAGTATCTTCCACTTAATAAAAAAAAAACTATTTTTTTTTGTAAATTCTAACTATCATTTTAATTTTTCTTGTATTTTTCCTTTACCTATATCAAATTTTTTTTTTTAACATAGCCTCTTTAGTATCCCACTGCTGGGCAAAGGCCTCCCCCGCTTGCTTCCATTGATCTCTGCTCGTTGCAGCCTCAGGCCACTTAGTTCCAAAGTAAGAGTCAAGATCGTCCCGCCATCTTCGCCTCGGTCTGCCGCGCTTTCGGCGTCCATCGCGTGGGATCCACTCTGTGGCTATTCTCGCCCAGCGATCCGGTTCCATGCGGCTGACATGGCCAGCCCAATTCCACTTTAGCTGAGCGGTTGCTACACCAACGTCTTTAATCTTCGTTTGAGCGCGCAATGCACCATTTCGGACACGATCTACGAGTCGAACACCAAAAATGATCCGCTCCATTGCGCGCTGGCAAATCTTGAGTTTGGAATTTTGAGAATCGGTCAATGACCAGGTCTGGGCCCCGTAGGTTAGGATGGGCAGAATGCACATGTCGAAGAGCTTGCGCTTCAGGGTAATCGGTAATTTACCCTTCATTAGCTCCTTCATGGACCAGAAGCTCCTCCAGGCGTTTTCGATTCGTCGATCGATTTCTTTATCTTGCCTATTATTGAAGGAGACTATCTGGCCCAGATAAGAGTACTCGTCGACATAGCTTATTTCTTGCCCATCTACCTCGACCCTATATCAAATACATAATTTTTTTGTTTTGTTTTCCGAATAGAAAAAAAAAAACACTGTACTGTATATTGTGTTTAGAATCACGGATCGAATCAGTAAAGATGAGATCCGCAGAAGAACCAATGTCAAAGAATTGCATTTTTATAAATTTCTTCAGATATGTGAGCCTTATTGTGTTTCTTTCTTTGAAATAAGACCCTAACAGCATTAAGTATCGTCTTATATTATTAGAATTCTTCCAATTCCAATAAATCGCCGAAAAAAGCGTATTTCGTTCTCTCTCTCGTCAATAAATACTAAAATCACTTATGATGGTTCTCCTGGGCTTTGTTTCAATGTTCACCTGAGACTTTTATTTAATAATGTAGCCCCAGTATTTATTTTTATTTGTTTAAGTAGGTTAGGTATTCCGTGCTTCGGAAGGCACGTTAAATCGTTGGTCCCGGCCGCAGTAGTGGTTTATAGCCGCGGCGACAAGCTGGCCCCTTGTCACGTCGGTAATAAAACATAAACTCTGCTAAACGTGGGTCCGGCTCTTGAGCTGGTGCCTCTGCCTAATTCGGGTTATAAATGGCGTCAGACTATGTATGTATGTATGTAGGTATACAGGATGCTGCTTCTCACAAGGTGGTACATATTAAATGTTCAGCTGACCGCTCTCCATTGCTTTATTAAAACAACATTGGTCCAATCAAAAAAAAACACACAATCAGCTGATCGATTCAAAGAGTTATGTGTTTTTTTTTGGGTATTTCATTCTATTATTTTGTACTTTGGGAAAGTTGTTAGCAAAGCTGAGCTGAAACACTAATTTATTACTACTTCGTCAGAAACATTCTGTATTATAACGATATTGAGAGTAGATAGAGCTTAATAACACTAAAGCCACTTCAAAAAATAAATAATAATGTTATTTTATCTTCTTAAATATTACTTAGTAACAACATTTCTACAATCTGTATAAAAAAACTGCTTTGTTAGGAGAGGCTTTAGTTAATTTAACATTACCATCGCTTGAAGTGCGCTTTGTAATATAATATTCACAAAAGGGACCTTTTTGATAGTGATGTGCGAATGTTTTCGTTATTAATTTAATTGGAATGGAATGAATAACTAAATAATAAAATATGTAATTGAAAACAAAATTATAATTTTTTGTTTTGAAGTAATTCTAAATTCAAAATTTTGTTTCCTTATTTATTATAATGAAACAAAAAGTGGTAAACATTTGTATATTTATTAAATAAAAGTGATAAGTTTTATCAAGTATGTGTATTTTTAAATAATATGTGCACTTTTTTAACTAATTAATTCAACACATCTTGAAAATTTGATGATTTATTTATTTTATAATACAGAGAATGAATCAAAGCCCACCGTATTATCCAAAATTTTCAAGCAAATTATTGTTTAATTTCTGAGTCTAGGTAATATTTGTATGTTTTTACAATATTATGTGTTTCGGCGTCTAAGTTATAATTTTATCTATTTAGGGGCTTCTAGTGTAATACGTAATTTTTATTAGCAAATTTTTTTTTGTTTTTTCTTTTTGCGGAAAATATATTTTTCCGAAATTATTTAGTTCATATTAATTTGCAGCACTATTTTATCTTAAGATCTCCATAACAAGGTGTCTAGGGTATCAAGTAGAGCTTTGGAAGTTTAGTATAATACAATTTAATCCCGGTTTAACCTCATTATTTTATGAGTTTACGTAAAAATTCGTTTATTTTTATAAGAGTTATAGTATGGTAATTAGTTTTGTACCTTCTTCTTAGTAGTTCCATTTTAGAATTTTTCAATACTGGATGGATTTTTAATAAAATATGTTTTATCTACATAATTTGCCTACACCCTGCAATTTTTTTTATTACTATTTCCATTTATATTAATGACATGAGTAATAATAATAAAATTTCGGTAACATATAAATAATAACAAATCATTGACTGCTCCGTGGCTCAGTTAACAGTGATGTGGACTGAGTAAGCGTGTGCACCCGGGTTCGATTTCCGGGCTGGGGGAATATTGATATGATGAATATCGATGTTTGTTTCTGTTTGTGTTTCGGGCACCCTAGATACAGGTTCTTTCTATTTAGGGCTCTGAGTGTGATGTGTTATTATTATTTTTATTATTAAGTTTAACTCCACCAAACTAACACAAAAACACATGGAAAACTAATTTTGAAAAATCAGAAACTAAAGTTCGTCATAAAATTTTCGTTTCGCGGGCAAACGCGTCGTTCGTTTTTTTTTAATGAAAGTTAAAATTAAGCCCACAAAGTGGTATTCTAGCTTTAGGTAATCTTATTTTGCTTTAATCACGTAATCCACAGCACACTAGGTTATTTTGTTCAAACATCTATGTTATTATAATTTACGTTATAAATTATTAAACCGTCCGTTATCTTCATTACACATTCAAACGCTCTATTAAGCAAAACTATTTATAGTTAATTTGCAATCTCGCTACCGTTTTAAATAATAAAGGTGTTTATTGTTTGACGAGATGACGTTTCCTCCACACGCTACGTTTTTTTTAAACAAACTCTATTTTTAATTACTTTTATATGTTGCTTAAATGGGCTACCTACACTTAGAAAAATTTAGTAAGTACCTTTACATACTTTAGAAAAATTTAGTGAGTAAGTACCTTAATTTTTCCCGGATGTTCTTATTATTTTTGTATACGTTACTGGCACCCACACTGGCTCACTGATGAGCTAAAGTATGATGCCCATTTACCAACAGTTCGGTATGGACAAGAGGATTCCCGGGAAATTTCTCTTGTGTCGAGGAATTCCCGGGAACGGCAAATCAAAACTTTGAGTGTGATGTGTTATTTTAATACTGAGGAGAACAAATAGCCTGAATAATACTATTTTAGATTTTTAATGTTGCTATTGATACTCCGTGTTTCAGTTACTAGCGATTTTGAGGTCCTGGTTTATTGCCTAAGGCCCTTAATATCCATCTTTTGAAACCTAACCGTCGCATCTGTCACTTTCTTTATGATATAAACAATAAGAGACAGTTGCAGTTTAAACTTCCAAAACAGTTTAAACTGGGATGGATATTACGGGCATAAGTAAAGGTTGGTCTACCAAGGGGCTCTGAGTGTGATACGTTATTTTTAAAAACTGTTCTACGATTCTGATTGAATAATAAACGACGTTTTGTGACGTTATTAACTTATTTTAAAAAGCACAAAAATTTATTATTATGATTGTGTCAATCAATTGTCAAATTTTACCTTTTTGGTATTCTTTAAACAATTATTCTAAAGAAATGCTGATGTATCGCTAATGAATTGTACAGTGGCGGACACGATCGGCGTAACACTTCCGGTTTTGCTTTCCGGTGCTCTTGTTCTCTGGTAATACAGTCTAGGGCTGACGAATCCATAGAATAATCTGTTACAGCCTACGCTAGGAACAAAAGTGGGTGTCAAAATAAGAGAAAAGCCCCCCTGTACTATTCCAATAAGACATTAAACTAACTCATATGACGTATAATATTAAACTCCTCTCTTTCTTTCTCAGGCCCTGGCAGCATCCGCTCTCGCTCTAATGCTCGCAGTTATCGTTGGTGTCAAAAAGCTGTCTTCACACGATGACCACGATGACCACCAAGTCATATACGCTGAACATCACGGTCATCACCATAAAAAACGAGAGGCTCCTCTGAACACGCCCTTACCTTATAAAGGTTGGACGCACTATGAGCATAGATTAAAAAAGATGCATTGATGTGATTGAATGACTGCTTTTTGAGTTGATTCATACAGGATGTTAAAGTGTATTGTGTAAAAAACTATAGTAAGTATAGGTATATAACAAAAGTTTGAAACTTGAAGAATGAGGTTGTTATACTAGGTGTTTTTGAAGAAAATATGTTTAAAAGTATGGTGAGTTTCCGAATGGTCAGAAATACCATGTATATAAGTTTGTATACCTGGGGCGTACTTTTATATTTGCGATCGCATTGCTTCCATAAAGTCTGTTATTAAAAGGCTACTTATTTCTATAAAATGCTTATGGAAAGCCGCAATGTTTAACAAAAACGATAATAATCCAATTCAAATGCAATGAAAATTGATAACTAATTCACCTTAAAGATTTTACAGACCGTTCACGGTATTATTTCCCATTCCGTGATATTGGCACTTTCGCTTGTCAATCTGTGCCAGAGTGCGTGCAAAATAAATCTTAGCGTGGTTGAAATATGAACCAATTATCATTCAGCCATTTGATATTTGTACGTATACAGTGGCGCTCCTAGTTGCGAGCAGACTTATCTGGCGCGCACTTAACAGTCAGTATACTGTGCTTATAGATTAAAATTCTGTGTTATGGTGGTAACTCTCGCTATGGCGCAAAATTCAAATTTTTTCGTGTTTTTTATTTATTCTGGCGAAAGTATACATTTTTAATAAAGTTTAAATGAATTCGCGTATGTAAAAAACCATTTCCCACATTACAATACAACGTTTTTGGAAGACAGACCTACAGATTTTGTGTCTAAGGGGTAAAAGGCCAAAAAACAAGTTCCTTGAATATACACAAAATCGGTAACACTGTCTTTCAAAAACGATATATCACAGTGTGGGAAATAGGTTTTTACGTACGCGAATTCATTTATCTATAATATAAAAATGAATCGCAAAATGTGTTGGTAAGCGCATAACTCAACAGAGTCTCGACCAATTTTACCTTTTCTTTTTTTTAAATGTTCGTTGAAGTCCAGGGACGGTTTTTATGGCGAGAAAAATTCAAATAATTACCGGGAAAACAACATAGTAATAGGTTAGGTGATACGAAGTTCGCCGGGTCGTCTAGTACTTTATTAAAAATGAATACTTTCGCCAAAATAATTAAAAAACGTGAAAAAATTTGAATTTCGCGCCATACCGTGAGTTACCGCCTTAATAGTGCTAACATCAGGGCAGGGTTAAGGTGAACGGTCTGTAGAAGGTAATTTTGAAAATATTTGGATGATGTTCATTTCCTATTTCTCGTTTTGTCTGTATATCATTTTATGTGTTACGAGTGTGGTACCCTAAAAACAGGTTCTGTTTTGTTAGGGGCTCTAAGTGTGATGTATAATTATTAATAATGACTTATATTATTTATTAATTATTTTAAGTTAGATAACTATTTATTGAATAAATTATTCGTTCTTCGTTAATGTTACATTTATTTACGATCCTTACCTTTTATGGTACCTAACTTACCTAAAACCATGAAAACTTATAAAAACAAAGACCTATCGTATTCGGTAACGGCATCGGCAATGGTCATGATGCGGATTATTAAAATGCAGTTGCGCTGACCAGAAATACAATCTCTAGTTGCTGCTCCTTTATTCAATGGGACGGCTGACCAAAACGACAGACGAAGAACTACAGATACAGTACCCACGGATACGATATATACGGAAAAAATCCCTCTAATGACATTTTGAATTCGAAACCAAATCATTAATATTTTACCTACAAACGGGGAAAATCGTTCTTTTGCAAGTATCTCGTTTTGGATAGACACTCGACATTCGAAGAAAGGTTCATAAAAAGGAGTTGGGATGGAATTGGAATAAAAATAAATTAGCTTTCTTAAAATAGCGTTTTTAAATTTCAAAAGTGGTAAGTGTTATCGATAAGATTTCCATTAAATAAACTGGTTTATTTAGTTGTTGAAAATATCTAAGGAAACAAACACTTAAAGTGGAGAACCTTTTTCAAGAATCAACATACTTTCCCTTGCACTATTAAATTTTGTAAGCTAGGGAAGGATTTTTTTTAACTAATAAAGTTTGCAGAAGTAAAATTTACGCAAGTTCCTTTTAGGATTCCAATTAACAAAGTTTATAGCGGACCCATGACCACCGTCAATAAGTTTGGATTGTTGAAATGTTATTGTTTAGAAACTTTTTGTTTGTAAAATTTGTATAAGTACGTAAGTATTATGTATATAACAAGTTCTAAATTAAGTAATTCCCAACACAGATACTAGGGAGGAGAAATTGAACATTAATCGTTAAAAGATTATCAATAAGTTTAAAATACTTGGGTTTTGTTAGACAAAAATAAAGTATTTTTGTACGGAACCTCCCAAATTCGAGGTTATCTCGTACTTGACAAGTTTTTTTAGGTATTACAGTCTAGTCTATGCCCCAGGGACAAGATTTACTACCCAGATTTTCTACCCTTTTTGCTTTATGACACAAACTTCTTTATTACACGTAGCTTTTTAGAAGCCAACGAAAAACATTTATTGAGATTCTTTGTGTCACACAGACGGCCAAAGATGACCCTTTCTCTTCGTGTGCCATTCTAGTGTATTAAAAACCAAATCATCATCATCAACTCAGCTGAAAGCTGTTCAATGCTGGACATAAACATCACCCACAGATCGCCACAATGACCGGTTTTGTGCGACCCTCATCCAGTGTACTACTGAAAACTTCAACAAGTCGTGTGACAACCTTGTGGGGGGTCTGCTTTCTCTGCGTATTCCGATGCGGAGTCGTCGATCAAAACTTTTCATCTGTTCTTCAAGCTACGCGTTATCTTGCCCATTTGATTCATTACCACTTAAGTTTTTTTTTAAATATGGAAAAATTTAAACAACAAAAATCAATACAAAAAAGTATTTACTGACTTCATACAATGGATACAAATTGTCACTAAAGCTATTTAATATTGATCTAAACTTAATCTACAATGATAAGAACGCTTTAAAATCAGAAAATACTAAAGAGTCCAATTCATCTAACTTTACTAGGTAATATAGTCATTCCCAAGGGTTGTCATCAACGGCTGCATCAACTGTATCTTTGATCTTCTGAAATTTCTTCTTATTCATTCTACTCTCTTCAGGACTGTCTACTATTTCACCTTTATTAAAATCTTGCACTGTTATTATTGGTTTATAATCTTCTATTTTGACTTCATTGGTTGTATCAGATACAGGTTTGTGAGGTTTGGCTTTTACATATCTCAATGGGTAGTAAACATATTTCACTCCGTTAACTATTCTATACTTTTGTTGTTTTAAATTGTTATATCTTCGAACACCAAGCATTCTGTTTATCCAATAAAGATAAGCGTTCTGGATAACATCAAATAGACCACGTTTCTTGCGTGATTTAGCTGGACCGTTCTCTATCTTGATGACTTCATCTTGCAATTCTTTAGCCGGGTTTCTTTCGTAGCTGTAGCGAATCGTTGGTTTGACATAGGTTATTTCTGGTGCGTTTTGAATGGTATACGTTATGTCTTCTGGTATTGTTTGTGGTATAGATCTGCTCTGCCATTGGCCGTTAGCGTCGTACCCGCCACCGCCGCCGCCACCACCGCCACCGTAGTCCGGTGAACCACCTAAATTAAAAATGTTTACTTATTCTTTCTGCTTCTCATTCTTGGTTGTGTTATTTTATTTGACTGGGAAAATACCTGCTGGCATCCACGCGCCGCCGCCGCCGCCAGCTGCCCAACCCTTTAGAAGGATAAAATATAATTTTAAATATTATTAATTTAAAAAAATATATGGTAAAATGGTCAGTATTTTGATAAATGCCCAAAAACAATCGCAGAGTAAGTGAAAAGTTTGTTCAATGTTATTAAATCCCTAAAACAATAATTGTTTTAAGGGATTTAGGGTAACATGCCCTATTACGGCGCGTTTTGACGACATTTTAAAGTAGGGTAAGAAATTAAGCATTTCTAAATATTTTAGCAGATATTTGAATTTTATTTTGACACTCATGATAATTATATTTTCTATTTCAGTTGTCGTTTTATTTATTTTAGAGTGATAATTAATTTTAAATAAATATAGTTTCTGACAATTCGGAATTCCTATTACGGAGGCAAAAAAAAGTTTGAAGCCCATTACGGCGGTAAGCACAGCCTATTACGGAGTATGGGATGACAACACACGCACTATGAAACATTTTCATTTCAGCTCATGGTTCCGTGCCATCAGAAAATGGTATGCAATGGCTGTAATGATTACTGGCAATGTACATAAATACAGGTTCTTCCTAGTAAGGGTCTATTTTGATAATATTTTGTGTATCAACTATTTAATAAACGGCCTCGCGCTAAGAAGTTTCCAGTAATATAATAAGTTTAGGAAACACGAATAATGAATATTTGGCTGTATGGGCTAATGTTCCTTTGCTGACCTGAACAGGCGAATAACAAAACAACAATTAATCAATCAATCTACGGCATCGTAACGTTCTCCCATCTTTATGCACAACGGAACGGAATGAATTAAATATGCGGACGATTTTTTTTTATAAGCCGCGCTGATAAAGACTCGATTTAAAAATGGCGGCCGAACGAATGCTATCTCGCGTAAATTAGTATGAGGTAAGAGTTGAGAAGAGAGACAGCCCATACAACGGCCCCCATTTTGAGATTGTTTCTTTATGTGCGCAGGTTATACTCATAAAAGCGTAATTTGTGCAAATTTGGCTTGCATATTAACATAACTTTTAATATTTGTTGTTAATCTACATTAAGTGAAGTTACAAATGATCATTATTTAATGTCTGTTGACCAGGTCAATATCTAAGTAGAGTCTCGACAAAAGTTTGTTCAAAAAAGGAAGATTTTGGCACAATTTTTCTCTAAATTTCCATAATTTTTTGAAGTTTTTAATATTTATTAGTATTCTTTGGACGACAAATAAAATATCGTGAAATTTTTTCATTAAAATTAATCGAACCGTTTCGGAAAGTAGCCTTTTGCAGACAGACAGACGGACGGATGGAAAATACATATTATTAAGATCCCGGGACGTGTACCCGAAACCTTATCAATAAACTGATACAAACCTAAACTGAGAACTTCCTATTTTCAAAAATAGGTCAAAAATAGGTACTAAACCCATCTTCTGAATTTTAAAAATACTTTTGTGAAAATCGGTTTTGACAAAATCGAAATAATCGCAGACAAACATGCATACCAACATACATACAGGTCGAATTGATAACCTCCTTAACCTCGTTATAAAACAATTGCTGTTCGTTTTTAACGAACTTTAATTTGAAAAAGGCCCGGACGAGGGTTTTAATAATCCTACTAATATTATAAACGACAAAGTTTGTAATAAAGGATGTCTGTAACTCTTTCACGTAATAACTACGAAATAGATTTTAATGAAACCTTACAAATAAAACATGTTTGAAGGAAAATTTAACTGGCGAAGCAGTAGGGTGCAGTCAGTGAAGGTTTAGTAAAACGGTAAAGAAAGATGGAAAATGGATTTCTACCCAAGCGGAGAAAGTAAAAAAAAAGAAAGATACATTTTTTACAACAACGTTGACACAAACATGCAATAAAATAAAACACAAAAAAAACAACAACAAAACAGTAAACCAAAATACAATAATAAATAAAAAATAAATAAATAAAAATTATTTTATTAACAAAGTAAATTATTATATTGATGGGAAAATACGATAAACCTAACTTTAGTATACATTTTTGTATAAGTTTTTTAATTATTTAGTAAGTAAGTACTGTTATTCATAAAAAATGAAAGTGCATTTTCGTTATTTGAAGGGTAAGTACCCTGTTATTCATAAAAAGTTAAAGTGCATTTTAGTTATTTGACGTATGCCAATTTAGACAGGATGTCACGTGTTTACCATACAAAAAACCAAATAAGTAGACTTGCAGTAAAGCTTTTTAAAATGTACGGTATCTTTATGAATAATACGGTTAAATTATTAGCTCTGTAATTTCCATACACCGTGTTAGGATTCCTTACAGCCTAATACGGTAGGTACTAAAATATCTAATGAGTTTTTATATCCTAATTCTGAAATATAATGTTAAGATATTTCGGTAATGTAAGCTATTACTTACAAATAAGAGCACTCTGACTTTACCATAAAAATCTCAAATCGTTAGTAAACGTTGTATTAGACTATTTTTCTTCATTAAAACTCATACGTTAGGTTTCACAGTATTCTAACAAACTTAAATTTTACTGTCAACTTTAAGCATCAAAAACAAGGATTCTAGTTAAAAAACATGTACCTCCAAAATTGGATATATACTTGAGAACTAATGAAAATTACACTAAAATGAGGAAATGTTCATAAATTATATTTATTATACCACTAAATTTAAAAATTACCGACACTGCGTTTTTCCTATTACCGATGGTACCCTCCGTAATAGGCGGAACCCTCAAATAGCCTTCCTAATACGGCGGACTTTTGTTTACTCATATTTACTACTTTTATTTGATTTTAAATAGAAATCAACTTGATTAACTAACACTACTTGAATGTAAAAAGTATTCGAATACAGTAACATAATCTTAAAGTGTTTGTTTGAACTAAAAACTAAGTCTGAAAATTCAATGTTCTACCGCGAGTCAGTCTGCGTTTGTATGAAACAGCTTCTCGCTTCGCTGACGTTACTCAAAATAAATAATTTAAGTAATTTTAAACGATTTTAAACGCACAAGTGCTGGGAAATAAGTTACGTGTTAGTTTCCCTTGGACACTATGTAGTCACTTTTACCATACACAGTCACAACAAATCATAAATTGCAAAAGATAAAATAGAGCCGTAATAGGGCGTGATTTTGACTACCGCGGTAATAGGACGTTTTACCCTAATAATATTCTGAATAATTAGTAGAGTAAGAATAGCATAAAAGTATTTTGAAAGTGAGAAACAAAAATAACCTTTTTTTTGACTTAGATAACTAAATAATGAAAAAGGCAAAATTAATCCTAAAAGATTCTGGTTTACCAACTTTCTTACGAAATCACTCAACCGTGCTTCTCAGAGATATTTCCGACTTTTCCATTTAATAATCTGACCGTAAAAATGACAAAACATTTACCTAAAATAAAAGCTTACTGGGCAAATAGAAATAAAGCCTAAGATGGGTTTGCTATCTGACTCGTAAAAGTAGACATTAACGCCTGCTTCCCGAGTAATTGCTAACATACAAAAACATTCTTATGCCCTTAACTTCTCAGTAGTATCGTTTTAAGATTGCTTTGAAATCTTTTTTTATTTATTATTATTGTCTATCCGCATACAAAGCCATGATCATTATTCATTACAAAAACTGCGACGCACTTTGGAAAAAATCCCCCAAAAAATCTTTAAGGCATTATATTTATAGTTTTAAGTTAAAAGTTTCAAAATTTTGCTTTTGGCATAAAAACGAGCTGTTATTTAAGTTCTAAAAAGTAGCTACCAGTCCTTCGGGTATAGTCGCTAATGCCAGTAATTTATGTATTTGTTGCCTATTACTTTTTTACTTATAAATGTAATATGAATCAGTTAACCTATTTTTAAATTTCTATTATAAAACTTTTGAATTTTACCTTCGTCTGTAAATACTTTAAAATAAAAAAAATATTTTATACGCTGGTTTCCTTATCACACTGGCTTCATAATCTTTTAAAAATAACAGAGTCATAGTCAATACCAAAGTAAATACCAAAGATACGACAGTTTAACAGAGTTGAGAATATAAGGGGAATAAAATAAGGATATAAATAATAAAAACATCGTTTTTCTCAACGACCTACTAAAAAAATTATGTCTCGACCACTTTCATGGAATAAGACTCCAGTGAATGTTGCTCGAGCGGTAACGGCAGGCACTTTTGTGCAAGAACAAAACATTTTGGTTTGCAAAGTTCACCTTCTTATCTGGGCTTACCGGGTCACTGCCGCCGCCGCCGCCGCCCATCCCTCCTTTCTTCTCCAAGATTTTCATTAGCAGCATCATCTGAATGAGAAAAGTATTGTTTTATCATCTGCGTTGAAAATATAGCGCATTTTTGAGGCTGCTTTTAAATAAAGCTTGATACTTACTGAGTGAGAAAAAGTTCACGAAATGCATTTTTTTTTATAAAAGGGAAAGATAAACATAGTATGGACACTTCCGAGGAGGAGTCCAGCGAAGGCTGTAGTGGTCTATTGGTGACCTCTACTATAGATAGATAGATAAAATATTTATTTCAGAAGCAATACAGACACACATAAAAATACATTAAAAACAACAATACTATCATATACTTATTTAGTATGCAATATGCAACTGTCATTTTTTACTTAAAAATGTTGTCTCACTTACATCCTGTTATTAATGTTTTAAATTGCAGATCCTAAGCAAAAAAAAAAAATGATTCCACAAAATAATCAGCAATCAATGTGTTCATTGGTAGATTTAACGTTAAATTGTTCAACAAGTCAGTGATCAAAATATACAAAAAAAAACATTAAAACATCAAATTAGTATAATAACGTCTCTAACATCAACATCAAGTTACCTTCGAAATCATGAAGGACATCATGCTGAACATCATCCCTTTGAAGCTCATCATTCCCATCATACCCATCATGGCAGGAACCATCTGGCAAAGACAAAACTCTCATTAAGTTTTCTGATAAGTATTACTTACCTAAACAAATCAAATTTAATAATGAACGAAACTTAATAAAAAAAAGGGAAAACTAATCAATTGACACAGCATTGTGCTAACCTATAAAAAGTTTATACAAAGTGGAAAGGAAAGTGACATTGACATGATATAAATATAACCGAAAATTATGTAGTTCAAAGATGGATGTAATAAAAATAATAATTCTTGATCGCCACCACTCGTATCAATACAGCAAAAACAAAAATAGGCTTTCACAATTACCATCATTAACTTCATTTTCATGCACATCATAGCCATCATCATCATCTTCTTCTTGCCTCCATCGCCATCGCCATGGTGGCCACCTCCGCCTCCGCCCCCACCACCTCCTTTCCTCTTCTTTCTTCCGACGAAATCTTCAACTGCAATATTTTTTTTCCAATAATCTTAAACTTTTATTAGTTTTTTATTTTATAATGTCATTGTAAAGCTATTAGTATCACACTAAGTCACTAAATAATGTAGACTATACATACTGATGAATGTAACAAAACTTCGTACCGCCTTAAGAAATCATAATAGCCTATGTGATAAAGTGATGTATAAGATAAGCCGTCTTATTGTTAAGTTCATCATTACAACCAATAGACGTCCACTGTTGGACATAGGTCTCCCCCACAGATTGTCACAAGGACAAGCATTGTTGTGGAGGGTGGAGGGAATTTGCCGTAATCGCCACGCTTGGCCAGCGGGTTGGCGATCGCAGTCTGGTTGTTTAAATTATTCAATGAAGGTTGCTGCTGTCCGACCATCCGAAATTCCCATAGTCACCTTTTACGTCACCCACAGGAAGAGATGGTTATGAAGAAGTATTGAGAACTTAGTTAGATAAAATTCCAAACAGTTCTTTTTGGAGAACAAACATTCACTTAAAGCTTGGCATTTATTAAATAAAATTATTTACTCAATCATCATCATCAATACATAGTATAAAGTGAAGTCGCTTCCCGCGTCTGTCACTAATGGTATGCTTAAATCTTAAATAATACGCAACGGATTTTGATGCGGGATTTTTTTATAGATAGAGTAACGTGATTCAAGAAGAAGGTTTAAAAGTATAAACATGCACAAAATAGTAATAGGTTAAGCGGTACGAAGTTCGCCGGGTCGACTAGTAATATATAAAATGATCAAAATAATTAAAGACTTACCCTCTTATTCATAAAAAGTTAAAGAGCATTTTAGTTATTTGACGTATGTCAATTTAGACTGGATGTCACGTATTTACCATACAACAAACCAGAGAAGTAGACCTCCAGTAACGCTACTTAAAATCTACTGTATCTTTATGAATAAGACGGTTAGTACACACAAATCAGGAAACAAATTGAAAAAAGTAAAAAAATAATCGTGTTTGATATTTCGCACTGTGCCAGTAGTCAGTCAAAAACAATATAAAATCTTAAAGCTAGTCTTTGTGGTTACCTGTTCTTGGCACAGCAATGTCTTTTCCCAAAGCTTTGATCCGTAGCACATGGTTTTCAAAAAACTTGTCGACAAGCTGATCTATCCTTGAAGATAGCTCTCCTGTACCTTCTGTAGCATCAACTGGCATTATTTCTTGATCACGCGCCGAGTTATAAGTTGAATTCATTTTAACTGTAACAGAAAATGTTCCTAGTACTTTTTTTTCTATCAAGATAAATGGTAAGCGTGGGTCCAGATCGATGCACTGGATGCCTTTCTTGGGCTCAGTAAACGAGCTGGTGACCCTTAGGGTATATAGGCAAGATTTTATGTTATGTTTTGTTAAATTATATTTGTGATTTAATTATAACAGTAACTTACCGAATTTCAAATATTCACCCAAAACAGATATCTCACGTAGCTCGTTCAACTTTTGAAGATAAAGAAGCGTCTTCTTTTGAATACACGAATACGAAAGATAAAGAAAACATTCAGTGTAAACACCGTTAAATGCTTCTGAAGCATTATTTTCATCTGCTTCGAAAACAATTGAATTATTCACACCTAAATCATCACTGGTTTTATTAAAATCACCTATCCGAATTTTATCACTGGAAAAATCTGATAAAATATAGGAATCAACGAGAGCTATACAAAGGATTTCAAATAGAAGATTCCTAAGAGCCATATTGTACTGATGATGGATGTCAAATGAAATGCAAGTCGTTGAGTGAAGGTTATTTATTTTCTTCATATAATAGGGCTTTAGGTCAAAAGTCACGGTGCGTTGGGAAAACGTGCAGTTTTACTTGTTAAGGATTTAAAATTAATAGCTAAAGCTGGCATGTTTATAGTGGTAGCTAGCAAAATATAGCTTAAATACAAATTAATATGTTGTTTTCTTTGACAGGATTTTAGCAACGCTCCACTGTCTCATCCACTGCCATGTGCACAGAGTTTTGTTTGTCATCTCACACTATATTACCTCTTCTTAAAAGACTATCTGATACGGCGAACTTCGTGTCGCCTTGAAAACACATTTTTCTGAATAATATTCTATTGCCTATGTCACTCGGGGATAGCGTAGCTTCCCTTCCCAACAGTAAAAGTTTTTTTTTAAATCGGTTCTGTATGGCCCTGCAGCTATTCAATGCAAAGAAACAAACAATCAAATCTTCCCTCTTTGTAATATTGGTATAGATAGGAATTCAAATATCAGTGTCCAAAAATGAGCTTTAATGGGCGCCTTTTAACGCATATTCTCGATTTCTACCATGGTTTAGAGGATATTAATTATTTATCTAAAGTGGCGCTAGTATCGCGATTTGCGCCACATGCACCCGTTCGGCCCAAAACTTGAACAGATTGTAATAAAGAATCTATCTATCTATCTATTTATTTATTTATTTATTTATTTCGGTATACAAACAGTTAACAACCAAATCAGCACTTAAAATACAGCATACAATATTGTTTTAATCTAGGTTGGCAACCAAAAATAGTATACACAGCATGCATGAAACTATGGTAGTATATGTAACGAGCTAACTAAAATATTATAAAAATACTAAAAATGGTTTTTACTATTTATATTATGAAAAAACGGCTTTTATAAATTTAATTTGAGAAACCTTAACTAATACATACAATGCATACCTACTAAATAAGAATTTTCTTTAAATTATTATTATCTATCTATATCTACATTTTCAAAATAGTTCTAAGGAGACCTTAAAGACCGGTCTTTGTTGTGAACTGTAGAAAGAGGCCTGTGTACTACAGTCGGGTCTTATAACTGAGGTGACTTTGAAAAATATATATCTTCAAGTGCGACTCAAGTTTTATCATCTCGACCTTTAAATAAGATAAGTTGCGGTCGCCCGGGGCGGGCCGGTGCTACTGAGACGAAGATCTAAACGGAACTGTTACCACTTTTACGATAAGGGACGGTATATCTATCTTTATAGGTATACTAGTAGATCCGGACAGTTTAGTACCTAATTCTCCCTGTAACTCGAGAACTGCCCGATTAGCTGATTTTCATTTAGAAATATTAGTAGTTCGTAGTTCCCTGGTTTAAAAGGTGGGAAAATATTTGAATATTGCATTGTATGTATGTATTTTGTAGAAGAAGCGAAAGAAGTGTGTCAGGATCGTAGCAAGTGGTAATAAAATGTCTCTGCCTAACCTGATGGGAAACAGGCGTGACGTAAGCGTGGGACATGGAAAAAAACAACAATTATTTCATTTCCCTATACAAACCGTTCCATGGTAAAATAAGCGATTTTTGGTGTTTTAGATAACTTTGAGTCGTTTCAGGCTGTTTTAAGATCAAAGCAACGTTTTTTTTGCAAAAAAACTAGGGATTTTGCGAAAACCCGGATAATTTGATATAAATTAATTAAGCATTTACTTTTTTTCAATCATCCTGACGTAAAGCAGTTTTTTTTGCAAAAAACCTAGTATAATTGAAAAATTTGAAACTTGCCTTAACTCTGATTGGCTAGATTTATTGCTTGCTGGTAAACTCTTATTCTGATTGGTTCTCTGTAGCGTCAAAGGATATTTTAACGAACCAATCAGAATAAGAGTTTACCAGCAAGCAATAAACTAGCCAATCAGATTATAGGAAGGTTTAAATTTTTTCAATTATACTAGGTTTTTTGCAAAAAAAACTGCTTTACGTGAGGATGATTGAAAAAAAAAGTAATGCTTATATCAAATTATCCGGGTTTTGGCAAAATCCCTAGTTTTTTTGCAAAAAACCTAATTATCAAATCTTACTACGACAAAAAAACGCATCAACTTTCGTTGCTTATTTTTGCAAGCGACTTTTATATACTATGTATTGATTATTGATGATATAAAAAACAGATGCTGTTTGCTTATCTTGCTCAAACTGGAAAACGGCTGTCCAGATATAGGTAAAATTTTGAAAGTTTGTCGTAGTTCAGAAAAGGGTGTAAACTGTGAGAAAATATGACAAAATTGCAAATAATTTAGTAAAAACAATAATATCAATTTCCCTTGTATGGCGGTACGAAGTTTCCCTTGACAGCTAGTAATCAATACAATAGTATAAAATAAAGTCGCTTTCCGCGTCTGTTCCAATGTATGCTTAAATATTTAAAACTACGCGACGGATTTTGATGCGTTTTTTTTTAAGATAAGAGGAAGGTTTATAAGTATAATCAGTACAAAATACTAAAAGGTTAGGTGGTACGAAGTTCGCCGGGTCGAATAGTTCATGATAATCATAACTTCAGCGAAGAATAACTTACATTTATAAAATCATAACGCAATAACTTACTATTATTGTTTGTACAAACAAGTCTACCTCTATATAAAAGAAAACAATATTTTTATTCAATTTGAGAGAGGATCTGTTCTGAAACTTGATTGATAAATTAGATTTTCAAATATTTTACAGAATAAAACATTATTTGAGATATCATCAAGTAAATTTTTATTGTAACAATCATAATAAAAGAAGAATACTTTAACTTATCTTACTAAAATACCTATAAAAATAGTTGTATTAATATTTGGTTTTATCTAGATAGAGTATTAATATTTATAAATAATACGTTAAAGTAAAATAATAAAAACATAATATGCAATATCACAGATAAACTGCTTTAGTTATAAAATAATATATAATAGTCAAGTATATAGGAATAATGAGATTAAAATAAAAATGTAATTAAATTAATTTAGGTACGTACCTATATATACATTCTAATATGACACAAATAAATAATAAAAAGAGGCAGAAATAGATTGTATAAATAAGAAATACGTATAATAGAAAGGAATTTAAGTAATATACTTTGTAAGAGTATTTAATTTATAAAATGATAATAATTTAATAGAGTAAGTATGAAAAAAGTAGAAAGGGGAAAGATTAAACAAAAAGAGATTAGGAAGTTAAGTACGTAGATATCATAAAAAGTAAAGTGAAATAATAAATAAATACGGTGGGAAGGAAATAAAAATAATCTAACATGATATAGCTAAATATAAATAACTTATTTCATATAAAAAGGATAGATTATAATTATACTTACAAACCGTTAACAAGAGTTAAAATATCAAGCCTAACATTCATACCTGAACAAAACATAATAAATTAGGAACTTACCTAAAAAATAAATAACAACAACAGAGAAACAATAAATTTGTTTACATATTTCAAAAAACAGTCGTCCAAATTCCAATAATCATAATCAGTTAATTCGTCAAAAAAAACACGATATTATACACGTATTTAACAGTTTTTAGCTAGTAGCAGCAGGACTAGCATAAGCGCTTTCATATGGCATGTAACTGTTATAGTTTGTGTCATATGCCCTTCTATATCCTCCATGATGCCCATGCTCATGCTCATGATGTTCCTCGTGGCTATGAGAATGATGATGAGAGACCTCTGGCTTGGCGATGATTTCGTATGTGGTCTTATGTCCACCACCACCTTTTAGGCCAAGTAATGCAGACAGAAGAATTGATAATAAAGCAGCCATTAAGGCTTTTCCAGCTAGAAGTGCGAGCGCCCCAAGTGCTGCTGCAGCTAAAGCACCTGAAATTATAATTATTATTTTATTAGAGAATATTTATTGAAAAAATTTGCAACATCCAGCTTTGGATGGTAAATCGAAACCTGGTGGTCCATTATCGTCCCAGCTGACCACCAAGCTGAGCTGTTGCAGCATCCAGGCCTTAACCTACAGTTTGTCTGCTGAGCTCATATTGGAGACAGCTGACTCAGGAGATGATGAGTAAATGTGGAGAAACGTACAATGGCTCAAAATACGAGAGCTTAGTTCAGGCACCACGTTATCCCCATAACAAAAGAAGAAGTTGGTAAAGGTCTTAGGGTGGTAATGATAAGAACCATATCTGCGTTGTCAAGATGACTAACAATTTCACACATATTTTAGTAAATAAGAACATATACATTGTACAACCAAAAATAAGTATAAAGATAAACGTTAAATGAAAAGCAAAGAGCTAAGATAAACGCAGTGAGAGAAATTATAAGAGAGAGAGAAATTATACAGATACTTACTCTTCCCCATCATAGCAGCAGCTAAAATAGCACCACCTCCCTTGCCACCTATACCTCCGTGTTTTCTCCCACTTTCTGTTTCAGCTGTATCGCCCTTAGCCATTTCCATAGCTTCTTTCGAAGTCTGCGGATCCAAGAGTCGATACCTCAAAGAGTGTCTATTCAGATAATCTTGGAGACGGTATAAAAGGAACCGATTCAACTTCTCCTCTGGCTTCCCAGGGAACTGCCGTGATAGCTCCGCAGCCAATTCTTCAGGAGTTGAAGCGTTTGATGTGAGGTTTTCCTTAACAATGCTGAGTCCAGGAAGAATCGATAGCTCATCGCGAGAGCTCATGTCTTCCAAGAAGGATAGGACCTGGATCTTCATGCATTTGGCGTTCAAAAGCCCATTGCCACATTCTTTGTGCAGCGACCGTCCAGTTCTGTCAGTTTCTTTGAACGTTTTTTCTTTTAAAGCTTCAAGGACATTGTCTGAAACATTGTTAGTATTTGATCCATCTATCGATCCTTTGGTTAAGCCAGCACACACAAACACTAGAGCTGCCAAACAAGCCACATTTCTGGAATACATTTTCACTGAATCCTTTTAGAAAACCAAAGTCATTTCGATGAGGAACTGCACTGGACTGTTGCAATTGTTGGAGAGTGATCAAGTTTTATAGTGATAAAACGCAAAAAGTCAATCGCGTTGAGAATCAGGAAAAAAGAACCAAGTTCGATACTATTACTTGTGTCATAGTATTGTTCGAGTTTGAGGAAACTTTCTAAAATAAACAAGTTGGTAACTCGATCATTCGTTACGTTTAGTGAAAATATCTTTATTGTCATTTATTTTTAATTAAATGGGTAGGTTTGCCTGGCTAACAAATCTAAGTAACTATTTTAATATTGCTAAGACTTCAAAATATTTAACGAATAAATAAAAATTACATACAGCATGTCAAACTACCCATGTTTTTTGTAATATAAAGGAGTTGACACAAAAATACGGTACCTATTACTAATTTTCATGGAATTAACGCCTTGCAATATTTGTATTATGTATTGGAAAGGTACCTTAGACCTTGGTTCTAGCTAGTTAGGGTCTCTGAGCATTAAAAATTTCGATATTGAATAAAAAGAACAAAGCTTAACAATCTTGGCTTCCTGGAGGATATCGATTTCAGTGATGAGGCCACTTTTTGCGTTGTTCAATGTAATTTCCATTCTTGTTATTATTATATTTATTTTTACAATAAAGTTCACTCTTATCTTATCTTACAAACAGCTATAAACAATGAATCAAGAATACCCTTACCGACCGTTAGAACATTCATCTTGAAAGTGCTTTCAATAAAAATAGTCAACGACGAGTCGCGCACTGTTCTACCAACGGTAATCTCATCTCAGTTGATGTAACGTAGTATATGGTGGACCTTCAGATGATTTATGTTTATTTAACTGCGATACTTTATTTTATATATTTATGACATACCAATAGCATACTAACAACTTTCTCAAAACAAAATGGGTCAAAATCTCTTAACAAAAATAAGTTGTGCCGTTCATTGACCCTATCAGTTAATCGGAGCAGTGTGTGAAAAATCCGATTAATGTAAACGTATGAAAAGTTAAGGGTACTGAAAACAATTTGATTCTAATAAAATCTTTTTATTTTTGAATCAATGAATGTTAAAATTATTGTCACTGGTTGCTATTGGAATATCTTAAATTTACTCACTTAATTCACAACTTTACTTACTTAAAGAACCTACTAGGAACCTGCTGAAAGTATTTCTTCAAAGAAAGAGGCGAAACGTCGAAAGATAAGTTTTTTTTATTTGAATCGTTATTCTTATCATATACTGTCCTCAACGAAAGCGAAACACTTGGTGGCGATTTTCTAAAAAAAAGTAAACGAAAAGTTTTTATATAAAACTAGAGTCTGCCCCGCGGTTTCACTCGCGCAGATTTCTCATAAACACAAAAATCAAAGTTTTTTCCCGTTCCCATGGGAATTTCGGGAAATCCTTTCTTAGTGCTCGCCTACACTCCCTAAGGAACCTACATGCAAAATTTCAGCCCGCTACGCCCAGTAGTTTCGGCTCTGCGTTGTCTGTCAGTCAGTCAGTCAGTCAGTCAGTCAGTAACGGAAGAGTTTTATATACAGGGTGTTTCTGACAAGGCGGTAATAAATCAAAGGAGGGTTTCTGCTCACCATACCTAACAACTTTCCCAAAGCAACATGGGTCGAAATCTCAAAACAAAAATCAGCCGTCCCGTACATTGACCCTGTCAGCTGATCGAACCAATGTATGGAACAGCTGTTTTTTTTTTTGAGATTTTGACCCATGTTGCTTTGGGAAAGTTGATAGTTATGGTGAGCAGAATCCCTCCTTTGATTTATTACCGCCTTGTCAGAAACACCCAGTATATTGACTAGTGGGTGACCACAGCTCCGTCTGCACATTTAAAAATAAAGTAAACATCAACAAATTTTCTGTTAATTTTAAGGTCAAATTATTTAAGTCATCCTAGGGGGCTTTTTGTCACAATAACTTGTGTAAACATCCTAAATTATTAAAAGTTTTTTTTTGAAATGAGGGTACTAACACTAAGGGTACTATTTAAATTTTTGTTGCATATTTAACAATGTTTTGAACTTTTGAAAGTTTATTTTACAGGGATACATATTAAGCTCCACAAAAAAAAAAACTTATTTGTTTAATAATAATGCACTTCGTTTTATTAAATTGAATTGTATTATAGTCTTTGGGAAAATTGGTTACAAAATACATAAATAATAATTAATCAAATCGACACATACAATATAAAGAAAACATACCTTATAGTTGTAGGTAGTAGTTATAAAAATAAATAATAATTATAAGATAATAATTTAAAGATTCTTGCTAATATTTAAGGATTTTATATAATAAATATAAACATATCATAAACAAAAAATTTCACAATCATATAACAAAAACTAAGAAAAATATAACAGATAAAAAAAACAAAGAATAAAATATTGGTAATGTAACTATCCTTAATTTAAAACAAATTTAAAGTTTGAATAAATAGAATAATATCATAAAATTATTTAATAAAAATAGAAAAAAGTAATCGTAGATTATAGAAAAATACAATTAACAATTTAACTTTATATACCAAAAATAAGAATAAATATTTAAATAAATAGAAAAATATCTGAACAAGTACGTAAAAAAATAAAATAAACATGAATATCACAAAGAAAATTAAAAAATAACAAAAACATTTCAATATACAAAATATATATAGTATATTGAATAAATAAAATATTAAAAAAATATATATACATAAATAGATACAAAATGCATTCATATGATATTGAAGTATTATTTACATAAATATAAATACTTAGGTATATATATCAAAATAGGAGGCTTATTGGTTGGCACGTCTCACTTAAATAAATTTAAATAAATATAAAGAAGAAGACAAATACATAAAAAAAGACTTAGAAGACACCAAGACTATTCAAAATCAACAATAACTATCTTAACCTAAAATAAATTAGTTTAATAAATTAATATTTTAAACATTTAAATGCCTTTTCATTGAATTTTTATAAAAATACTGAATTTTGAAGAACATTGGATAAAAAGTGAAAAGTAATAAATAAGAGAAATTAAGTAGGTACATTTATATTATACTTATTAAAAAATAAAGCATAATAAATATGTAAAAAATGAAAGTAAGAAAATTAGGGAAATTAAATAGGTAGGTACATTTAAATTACTTCTTAAAAAAATAAAGCATAATAAATATGTAAAAAATGAAAGTAAAGTCGGTTGTAAATATAATATCTTTCATCCTTTATTGAATAAAAAATGAAAGTAAGAAAATTAGAGAAATTAAGGAGGTAGGTACATTTAAATTACTTCTTAAAAAAATAAAGCATAACAAATATGTAATGAAAATTATAAGTAAAAGTTAAGTATGCATGTAATAATATGCAAAAATATAAAGAAAAACTTCAGTAAGAAAGTATGTAGGTATAAAATAAATAAAATACTATAAATAGACAAGTTACTGAGAACGATAAGTAAAAAAGTAGTTACCAATCTTCAATGTTCTTAAAAACTTCCAAAAAATATTGCAAAGGGTAGTGTAACAGGTTACTTTGCAATAAAGTCTATCTAATTTCATTCTTATCGTCGTCGTCTAATATTTAAATTCCTGCCATAACCAGAATGACCGCCGTACGCTCCAACATCTTCATGTCCAGTCGAATGAGAATGGGAATGGCTATAAACTGGCTTTGATACTATCTCGTACGTTGTCGATTTACCACCCGACGTCAATGATTTTATTCCTATAATCGCTGATAGAAGAAGGGACATCATTGCCGTCATCAGGGCTTTACCAGCAAGCAGTGCCAAACCGCCGATGCCGACTGACATTAGAGTACCTGTGGATGAAGATAATATAAAGGTTAGTTTATTTATAGTTAACTAGCTGACACGGCGAACTTCGTACTGCCTAACCTTTTACTATATTGTGCATGTACTATACTTATAAACCTGCCGTTTGAATCACTCTATCCTTTAAACAAAACCTCATCAAAATCCGTTGCATAGTTTTTAAAATATAAGCATACATAGGGACAGACGCAGGAAGCTACTTTGTTTTATTATACTACTATGTATTGATGAACTTTAACTTTTTCGTTGATGTTGTTCGTTTTGGTTCTTTCAGAAACTATGGAAGTAAAATAAAATCTACCAGAAATAACAATGAACTATAACTTCGAATCAGGGGTAGCCCAGACATGGGCGGCGGCACAGCTTGCAGCAATTTACAGCCCCAGGTCCTGAGGCGAGAAGTCTTTCCCTGATCACGAAGGTGGAAGGACACCAGACGCTGATTTTCTTTGGTTCTCAGGGTTCTTCCCAAAACTCCAAGGCGGCCACCGGGGGGTTTCAGCCCACGATAGACCCTCCGTTATCAAAACAAAAGGGTAGTCTAGGGATTTAAAGAGCAGGTCTCTCAGTTGGGTCCGTGGTTAAATCACCGTGGCTGCATATTGTACATTTTTTTAAACTTGAAATTGAAATGCCATATGTCAGTACTCGGGAAAGACTTGTCCGAGTATCATACTTGACCGAGTAACCTGCAAGCTCTTACTGTGAATGTCAGCCTAAGGTTGCATTCACGTACAAAGCTGATACTAAGCGCTTTTTGGCGCTGGCTGGTTCAACAATTTATAGAAAATACCTGCACTGACATTCGCGCTAGAACGAGCGTCTATGTCAGCGCGGGTATTTTCTATACATTTTTCGAACCAGCGCCAAAAAGCGCTTGTTACCAGCGTGGTACGTGAATGCACCCTAAGTTTAGAGTCTAGGGAGTGGGTGCAGCTGATATTTCACTGTTATGTACATACATGCGACACATAAGTTATCGTCATAATAATGTCGATATTGAAAATTGTCGAATCTGACAGGAGACGAGTTAACATTTAACTATTGCAGGCGTAAGGAAACTAATAAATATAATGCACTGATACACAGAAACTGAGTTCTTTTTTGCGAAGTTTATTATAAAGGTACTTAAACCTTTTGCTGATGTAACAAATATTTTTCTGAAAACCGCTTCAAAATCGGTTCAGCCAAAAGCGAGATGATCGCGGACAAATATACATACATACAGGTCAAACTGATAACCCCTTTTTTGAAGTCTGTTAAAAGAGCCTGAAACGCTTTCTAAACCAACGCAACAATCATAACCAAGCAATTTAAAGTGATACTCTATATTAAAAGTGTCAGTAAAAAAACAAGAACTCCCAGAATGAAAAGTGTTATACCAAACAGAGCGGCACATGTCACACACAAAGTTATCATTAGTTCAAGTACCTTCTAGCTTTATAAGATCTGTATAAAAAGTTGTAATAAAAAATAAAATTTTCTCTACACGTTCACTGAATTTCATGTCGTTTTTGCTGTGAGGTTTTTAAGGTTCCGTAGGTACATAAATTAGGCGTATTCTGTACATTTATCTACAGAAATAAAAACTATACGAGATGGCTTCGTTCCCTTGCACAATTTTCAAAGGACCGGGCGCCATAATTCTTTGATACCGAAGAGTATTTATATGAGATACAATCATCATACATACATAGTATAAACCAAAGTCGCTTACCTAGCGCGTCTTTCTCTAACTATGCATGTGTTATATCTTAAAAACTATGCAACGGATTTTCATGCGTATTTTTTTTAAAGATAAAGTGATTCAAGAGGAAGTTTTAATTTTATAATACATGCACAGCATAGAGTAATAGGTAAGGCGGTATGAAGTTCGTCGGATTGACTAGTTAATAAATAATTAACGCATCACATATAACGTAGAGCATAAAAAAACAATCGAAATCAAATAGGAGCATAAAATGTTACAAGGCTCTAGGGCTTAGCTAGAGTCTAGGCGACTATCAATAAATGAAAATGAATTTAAGAAAATTTGCCTGATAAGAAATATTACGGAACCCTCACATCAAGATTCAAATTTTGTACTTGACATTTCTTTTTGTTTAATAAGTTTCCAAGAAAATAAATATAAATAATATCTTTACTATAAGTGTAACCGGGTATTTATTTTTTTCATAAAAATATTACCTAAGACCCGAGACGCTTTTGTATGAGTAATAGTACTTAACACTGTATTTTTTTTGTATTAAAACCGTTAATTGTTGTGCTGTATTGTCCACCAGTCAACGTATTTCGGTTGTGAAGAATTAATAAAAAAAATAATTAAAATCATTATCATACTGTTTTAGGTACTCTTAGACATTATTTGGAATTTAAGATTTAATTTCAAATCATAAAAAAAAGTATTGATCACCTCCGTAGTTCAGTCGACATGGCAGTAATATTGGCTGTGACTTCTGAAGGTCCGGGTTCGATTCGAGACTGGGCCGATTGGATCAACATCATAACTTTTTTCTGAGTTCCCCAGAGACACTATAGATACAAAATCAAGTTTAATGCGTTTACTAAACTGGTTAAAGTAATAAAACGTATCTCTATTATTATTTTGGATATTGTTTGTTTATTTAAAGATCTCATTAAATATTATAATAGGCCCTTTCAGCTATCATTATTTACGTCAAAACTTTCATTCACAAAATTGGACGATTGGAAAATCTATACCGTGACAAATTATACGTTCATTATTATTTTACGGTTTTTTCTTTTGATTTTTAGGGTTCTGTACGCTTTTATTTACACTAGAGGCTGCCCCGCGGTTTTTCCCGCGCAGATTTCTCATAAACACAAAAATCCCGTTTTTTTCCGTTACCGTGGGAATTTCGGGAAATCCCTTCTTAGTGCTCACCTACACTCCCCAAGGAACCCACGTGCCAATTTTGAGCTTTCTACGCCCAGTAGTTTCGGCTCTGCGTTGTCTGTCAGTCAGTCAGTCAGTAACGGAAGAGTTTTATATATATTGATTATGTAACTTTATGATAGATGAAAAAAAAGTGCTATGAAGAAACTTAAAGGGTCCCATTATTCGGTAACGATGAAAAACGACAGGCTCAAATCAAATTTTTGATTAAAGATTCCTTAAATTATAGCAATCCGGCCGTTACGAAAAAAAAGGTAACTATAAATACCGTTTTTACATCTAAAAGAAAAAAAGTCTGGTTAGTGAAAAAATCTTGTTAAAAACCTGCCATGGTTCAGAATTATGGAATAGAAGGGCGGGTCTGCCCGTATTTAGCATCACATTATCTATTGATCTAAAGACTGGCTTGCCTTACATTTGCTATGGTTAAGTAAAAAGTGGAATTGCCGATTATAGATTTATTTCACAAACTTCCTAATTAAGATTATGTGGGGTTCGCACCCGCTTAAACCCCGTCTGTGTCCACCTCGGCTGTTGGCAAGGGGCTTAGGGGAGATATATTCGTGCTGGTTCATCTCAGCGACGCCTAATAAGGATTCTGAAGCCATTGAGAGAAGACGTTGCTGCCCCAGGAAACGATGGAGGAATCCTCTCAGGACAAAGAAGCTTTTAATTTGTCCAACGTGGAAAAGTTGAATCCCAGTAATCCCCACTAATCAATCCCCATGGGGATTTCAGGAATCTTCAAAAATTTGACTCATTGTTATATTAAATAAGGATTCGTTTAATTTTTTCTCGTGCTTGCTTATTAGAATTTATACGGAACCTTGAAATACTTTAAATATTCGCACTTAGGCAACTTATTAACTATATTTGTTTTCCATTCCCTCCCGTCAGTCAAAATAATCTGTTTTCTGATTGAAACTGATATAGTAATAAAGTGAGAGCCTAATTTAAAATAATAACGTAGGTAGTTGAAAACAATAACCGTCTTATTCATAAAAAGTTAAAGAACATTTTAGTTATTTGACGTATGTCAACTTAGACTGGATGTCACGTATTTACCATATAACAAACCAGAGAAGTAGACCTCCAGTAACGCTACTTAAAATCTACTGTATCTTTATGAATAAGACGGTAAGAGTTAAAGCAAAATGATTTGCTTTGACTCTTTGTTAAAATTTGTAATTTATTGCGACCACCTATTGGGTTTAGGCTCTATAGACTAAAACACAGCTTTTAAGAAGGAAGAAGAA
This sequence comes from Euspilapteryx auroguttella, assembly GCA_951802225.1. Taxonomy (NCBI): domain Eukaryota; kingdom Metazoa; phylum Arthropoda; class Insecta; order Lepidoptera; family Gracillariidae; genus Euspilapteryx; species Euspilapteryx auroguttella. Next base: position 2,745,014 of record OX637663.1, on the reverse strand, counting down.
AAAAACCTTCTTGGTTCAGTTGACTGTGATATTTCCTATGACTTCAGAGCAATGGCTCGCTTCCCGGTGGGGGCGCACGTTGATGTTGGTTAAACACACATCAATTTATATAAAATTATTATTAATTATTGAGTTCCTTGCCCAAATACAAGAGCGTGGGCAGAAATTAGTAACAAAATCGGAAAACTCTAAAATTTTTGAATTTTGCATCAGATTTAAAATAAGGGCAACCAATAACTGAGTTAACACGCTCTACATAATCCTTATCAATGGCGCCATTTGGAGCGCTCCCGACTTTATACAAATTAATTTTAAAATTTGCACCTCCAGCATACCAAACTTTTTTAAAACACCCGACATACCTTTCATCATCAACGCAGCAGCAATCAGTCCACCAAGACCACCTTTCTTCCCTCCTAACGGGTTCTTCCCCCTGGCTTCACCCAGCAGATTCCTGGCTTCCTCCGTCACACTTTCATCCATTAGCTTCAACTTCACTGAATGAGTATCCAAGTAGTTTCCAAGCCTATACACCAGGTACTTGTCAAGTCGCTCCTCTGGTTTGGCTGGCAAGGACCTTGCTAGTTCAGCGGCAAATTCTTCAGCCTTACTTCCTTCTTTGGTTGGTTCCTTCACTACACTCACTCCAGGCAGGATTGGCAGCTCATCTTTGGAGCTAAGTTTTTCTAGTAAAGCTATAGCTTCTATTTTTAAGCAAGTAGGGCTGAAAATCCCACTGGCGCAGTCCTTGGCTATAGCTCGCGCTGTAGGTTTAGCATCTTCTATTGTGTTTGCGTTTATATTTGTGTCCACTTCAGGGCTTGGTAGAGCGGCACTTAGCCCGACTATTATACAGAATATATATACTCTACACATGTTGACAATAGACGTGTCAAGCACAAGAGCTGTTACAGTTGTGATAAGACGATTGTTTCGCTCACCTTTATATATTAGCTTGCGACGAATTAGTATGGCAAGCCGTGTGGTGATCCACCATTATATTTTCATAGGAGACTGATTGCAAAAAGAGGAGTTCTGGTCATATGAATATTAGTCTTGTTGCTCCGGTTTTAAGGTTCATGTTGGCAGTTTCCCTTTCTCCGGTAGGCTGTCGCAAGCCAGACAGTTCGTTGGTATCGAGTGCGTAATGAAGATGTCTAGGAGGGACTTTTTGATCGTATTTTGTTAAAAGTGCATATTATTTGTTCAATGTTGTTTAAGATATATAGAAAATAAATAATTTCAACCGTTATTTAAACGTATTGAAAGTTAACAAATAACGTTTTTTTTAATGCGCTGCTTATAACTAGTCAGAAGTACGCAGCAGTAAATAAAAATAAATATTTTGCGAAAAATTGTAAATGAAGAATAAAAATTCCAAAAGGAGTAAATTTATCAAAATTGTCTTGCCTTTCTTCACAAATGTTTTACACCTGAAAGAATCTAAGCCTGTCATAGTACCACTCCCTATAAAACTTATAATGTTTTTTTTTTTAAATCATCTGAATTTAAACTTTATTATAATTTAAATGGGCATAAATTTAACCTAGCAAAATATGCATTGAGGATTTTTGGCCAGAATTAATTACTTTTAGTTTAATAAAAATATAATAAGAAAATTAAAGTTATTTTAATTACATTTAAGTAAGTAATATTCATTTCTTTTGAAATAACATTCGTTTTTACGTACATATACTAATAATAAATTAAAAATATAAATATAATATATAATTTTGTGGGAGTGGCGTCGTATTTTCAGATTAGTCTAAAAAGGTTTCAGGTACATTTTACTAAAAGCCTTGAAAATGCGTGAAAAAGCATTTTTACTCGTGATTGCAACCAATTGAAACCTCTAAAGATTATGGGCGAGAAAATTTCTCAATAAAATATTTAGATTTTATTTATTCATTGCTAAAAGAAAAAGAAAAATATATCTGCTACAATATTTATTTAAATTTAAGTTTAAAAACTGAAATTTAATAAGGTTTGATTTTTGTTGTAATAAAAATAAAAACCATAAAAAAATTCAACCGACTTTTGATAAGTGATTTTAAATTCATGTGTCTAAGTAAACGAAACCGTTTTAGTCTTGTTAAAGTTATTATTTTCTGTTTTATTCAACGTACGATAAATAATTTTTAATTATCTCTGTCAAAGGAAAGCTTTTTGACGCGATATTGGTTGGTCGTATTGTTAAATTTTCAGCTGTTAGAAGTTTTTTAAGGCTAAGTATACTTTTCAATTATGAAGATTTTGAATGTTCTACATTAAAACTTTATTTCTAAAATTACAAATAAAAAAAATTACATCAAAAAGAGTTCAAGCAGCTAGTTAGGACATGGAAGGACTGAAAGAAGCTTCACTGATGAGTGCAATTTGAAGAAGATAATCTTGTGTCCAAAGAAATACAAATTAATCGGCCTAGTACCTATTACTAAATGGATTGCAACATAGATTTCAAACAGTTGTCATAATCTTACGTAAAACATTTAAGTTCTACATTATTGACATTTCCTACAAAAGCAGATGTAAACGCGCCCTTACAAAAAAAAAAAAAAAAAAACATAACCCAAGCATTTGGAACTCAGTTTCTCATAAAACAAAACACCTACTTACCTTTCATCATCATAGCCATAGCGATCAGGGATCCCATTCCACCTTTCTTCCCGCCAATTCCCAAAGGATCCTTCTTCCTCGCCTCACCAATCATCCTGGCTTCATCCACTACACCATTATCAAGTAGCCTTAGCTTCACAGAATGGGTGTCCAAGTATGACCCAAGACGGTACAGTAAGAATTTATCTAATCTTTCGTCTGTATTTGGTAATGATTTAACAAGTTCTGCTAGTTGAGATGTGTTGTCGTAGCCTTCCTTTACCAAGCTGACTCCTGGTAGCAGTTGGACTTCATCTTTTGAATTCAACTTCTCTAATAGAGATATAACACTGATTTTAACACAGGTTGGACTAAATATTCCATTGGAACAATCTTTGAGAGTAGTTCTGTTAGTATAATTATCTGTTTTCTCATTTTTTTCTAATGGCAAAGAACTGGCACTTGATAATAAAAATGGTATAAGAAAAAACATTTTTAACGTCTGCTTTGATGAAAGCATAGAGATTTGAATAATATCTTCAAAAATATTGTCATCCTTTTATATTTTTGACGAGTGTGGTCTGAGTTATTGCTCCTAATTCGCTTCTCTGCTTGCGATTTTCTTAAGACATTAACTCTGCTATCGTTTGGATTTTCTACTTTATTAGAAAACCATAAGGTTTATTTTAGTGTTTTCTATGATTTAGTGTTGAGAGTAAAAAGCCTGAGGTTACAGTTTTAGTCTTGTTTTCGCCAAAGCCATTATCAAGTTCAGTCAAACAAGGAACATTGGGTTAGAAATTGAAAACGTTTTCTTTTTTGTATTTGGTTAAATTGCAATTCCATGGCTAGTGATACAGAAACAAAAGTTGAGAAGTATTTTAAAAAATTTGCCTACTTAACATGAAAAAATTAATAATAACTTTGTTGTAAAATGGCTCATGAACAGCTAGCTGATCAATCGTTACATTCTTTGATTTAAGAGCCAGTTTACAGCGATACAAGCACCATTCTCGAAAAACAATAATATGATCTAAACTAAGGTAAATATTAAAAATGTGGCACAGTATGACACTAGATAACAATGCTTAGTATTTTTTAACACACTTATGTAGTCCTAAGTAAAAAGAACAAAATAATCCACAGATTGTTGTCAAAACTTTTAATAACACTTTGTAGCTTTCTTTGGTCTTTCACCTAAAAGCTATACAGCAGTGCCCTTAAAATACTAGACTACATTATCTTGTGTCATACTGTCATACATTTTTGATATTTGCCTTAGTTTAGAAGTTTTTTTTTCGCGAATTACGCTAGCAACGCTATAAACTGGCTCTTAATTTGAATATATATGTTTTGTTTTACTACATATTTTTTATTTAATTTCCTTACAACTTAGTAAACCTTATTCCTATTTTGTCAAGAAAACTATTTAGTAGAGGCTTCAGATATAATTCATAGGTATTATTTAGATTTGACGTAAACAAATTATACTTAAAATGTGTTTTGGCAGTTCAAATTTGTTATTCCAGACATTTGTCGAATCTAACTGTTACTTTTAATCACTTTTGACATTTCAATGCTGGAAAATGTATGGAGATGATCGACAAAAGTGACAGATAGATACGACAAATTCGACAAATTGTCCGTCATGTTACCGCCGCAGAAAATCAAAATAAAAAGGTTCTTCATAAATATTATATGAGGATAAGATTTGGAATAAAGAACATTATTATAATGGCTTTTAGGGTTCCTGGTGCCACTACACTGTATGTAATGTAACCCTTAAAAAAATTAACAAAAAATATCCAGATAATAATAACTATCACAATCAGATCTAACTAGGTAGAACCTGTATCTAGGGTGCCCGAAACATATACCGAGCCAAACATTACACCCAGATCAGAAACAAACATCGACATTCACTATTACAATGTTCGCCCGCCGGGAATCGAACTTTTTTACGAAATTTTTTAGGCGGGGAAACTCCTAACGTGTACCCTGCGACCCCGGGGGGAGTCGCAGGGTTATGTGTGGGGTTCGCACCCACTAAAACCCCGCCGGTGTCCATCTCGGCTGTTTGCAAGGGGGTCACGGGAGATCTCTCGAACTTTGTGTTCAGCTCCGCGACCCCCTCCAGCCTTTTGAAATTCTAATGAAGATCATCTAGTCAAATCTAGTGCATTGTGGCTCATATTTTTGTTTTCGGCCATCGTTTCGAAGATATTGAAGATAAGGTAGTGGATCAGATTGGTACAGGACCGTGGTGCCTGGTGTGCGAGAAAAGAGGCTGATTATGATGATGATGATTAGAGAAAATTATATTTTTTCAATATTTTCCCTAGTAGCATAGTATTATCAATCAATATCAATACATAGTATAAAATAAAGTCGCTACCCGCGTCTGTTCCTATGTATGCTTAAATCTTTAAAAGATTTCCGCTAGTATTATAGAATTATTAAATCATAATTTATACAGTGCTTTACTCTGGTTGTAGAAGATTCAAACTTGGCCATTTTGTTTGTAATGCTACTTACATTAATCTTCAATCCACCTTTATCCCGCAGCACATGTGGACGACATTTTAATCGCAGTTTTATCTTTTTTTTTCCCTGTATTCAAAACACGTTATACATTTTGTAACGTTTTCCTTTACCGTTTTATGTCTAAAGTTTTAGGGTTGAATGGTTGTATTTCACTTTCGTATGCGTAAAAATAATATTTCGTTAAAATTTCATATATTTGGTAAGTACATACTTTTGCCTTGATTTTAATCATTTTCAAAGAAAATTGGCCCTTACAGATTGATGGACATTATAGACTCAATAATAAGAATATATTTTATAGTTCTTTTGGATAAGGTACCCTGCAAATTTTATCAGAGAAAAATACATTATAACCAATGCTAAAACGACCTTCATATCAGTGTTATACATAAGTAAAGATAGGCAGGCGTAGTGATTTCATCTCAGCCAAGATAGTCTACAGACGACGACGAACGCAACCGAATGCCTGTAGTACACAGGCCTCCCCCAAAGATCGCCAGAAAGATAACATTTTAGAGGTTTTGTCATTATTGCTAAGCTTGGCAGGCGGGCTGACGATCGCAGTTTAGCTATTCAAATTTTTCAATGGATGACGCTGTTGCCATTCTTAGGGTGTTTTCTAAGTCGTTATCAATACATATTAGAAAAACAAAGTCGCTTCCCGCGTCTGTCCCTATGTTTGATTAAATCATTGAAACTTAGGATTTTGATCCGTTGTTTTCTAATAGATAGAGTTATTCAAGAGGAAGGTTTATAAGTATAATACATGCACAACATAGTAATAGGTTATGCGGTACGAAGTACGCCGGGATGACTATTTTAGATAAATGACTTAATATATCCTATCTATTATAGAATTGCAATTCAATTGCAGTTCGTTTGCGTCGCTAAAACACGAGAATGGCTAGGCCGATTTAGCTAATTTTGGTTTTTAAATGTTTGCTCTAGTTTAGGAAAGGTTGGTAGACGAAGACGCGGTAAAGTCAGTTATAAAAATTTGTATGTTTAGTTTTGATGTCATACGAGATTTTTCGTAATGTACTTTTAATATTATGAAATTGATTTTACCACGTTTTTCAATATTCTCATATCCCCCTTTCGTGAATTAGTTATTATACTAAATATAGAAGCAAATAAGCGTAAATTCCTAATAACTGCTTTATCAAGATATGTGTTCCTGAAGCGTGAATAGATTTAATGAATACCTAGCACTCTGGGGCTACTCTTGTTGAAGATTAAATGTTATGGACCGATTATGTTTCTGCCAACTAATGAAAGACTGTACAAAAATTAATGAAAAATTAAAGTCCTCATAAAATTCAGTTGCAAAAGTTTTAATAATATTATTGATAAAATTAACTTAAAGAATGTTAAATTGTTAAATTTTCCAAAATATTTGAATATAAAGGTAGAATGCATTATCTTTTTGCTTACAACTTTTAAAGCAATAAATAATAGGCTTAAGCAATCCAATTTGTTGCATTTTTTTAAGATTTACAACTTTTTAACACAATCCTAAACCTTTTCACACATAAATTGTTTGAATATTTAGAATAAACAAACGAAAGTACCTATGTTACTTATTTGGTCGTTAAAATATTGGTCCATTTCCCATATTTTTTATTATCTTTGTTCAAATACGATGTTGTAAACGAAAGTGTCCTCGCCTAGTGAAATTCATGTGACATCCGTCTAAACACAGCAGTTACATAGTTCTGGGCCACGGAAAAACTTATGACAAAAATAACTAGGTAAACCATTTTTTTAACTGTCCTAATACTAACTTTCTTTAGTTCTTAAATTAACCAATCTTAATTTTCCAATTATCTTCTCTACTGAATAAAGTCTTTTGCCATTTGAAAACTTTTCTTATTTTTATTTTACTTGCATAAAATAATATTAGAATAAACGCAAACTTTGTGTTGGCAACACAGAATATATTACCACCCTATCTCCTTTGAGTGTCGTAAAAGGGAAATTCTGCAAGACGGTTAGAAGCTTCCTTCGTTGAAAAATGAAAACACCTATACTGCGATCGCCAACCCACCTGCCAAGCGTGGCGATTATGGCTTAACCCCCCCCCCACACAATGCTGAACCTTGTGATGATCTGTTAGGGAGGCCGGTGTCCAGCAGTGGATTTTCTTATAGGTTCAAAAGAAGAAGAAGAAGAAAACCCTTTTTTGTCCGTGCTTTTTCATGGAGGAAAATTTCCTGAATTTCCTGAAAACGAAATTGAAAAATAATGAACCGTGCTCAGTTGTGGTCCTTCGAAAGTTTTTGTAAAAAAAAACTAAAAATTACGTGTAGCATCAGAGCAATGACCTACGGTAGCTACGCTGGCGCCAGACGAGTTAGGGGTTGAGAGCAATGCGCGGTAGAGTGAACAAGAAGTCCATTATTTTTGAACTCTCAAAAAAATTAAATATATATGTACTTACCTAGTAATACATTTTTTTTAAATAATTTATTCGAGTCTTAAATCATGCAAATACCTACTGTAGATCCCTCTCTATCGTGGCGGAAACTTTCAGGACTATGTTACATAAAAAAGTAACCATGTAAGTATTAAAATATCAGTGACAAAATAAAGGGGGTCACTAAATCAAAGCTGCCTAACTTTTTGTATTATTTTTTACACTCCGATCGAAACAATTTGCTCCACACATAACCTAGCTAGTCTCTTTTGCCTCTTTGTATAGAAAAAAGTAAAAAAAAAGCACTCTCTACCGGCCAGTGCGATGAATGACATAGTGGAAACACTTTCTTTTTCCTTTTTTCTTGCTTTCAGACCCGCACGTAGCGAAATCATATCTTCACCTCACTAGATGGCGCTTTCGAATTATTTTGTTTCGCAGAGAACGAGAAGAGATGGCGCTAACTGCTCAAAAAAAGCAAAAAGAATAAATAAAATGCACTGCAGGTTCATTGTGATTTCAGTTTAGGTAATTCGTAGTAAAACTTTTTTTTTATATTTGGTAAATTCACATAAAATATTTAAAGGTCAATATGAATTTATATTTCTATCACATACACAAATGTTTCTGTGTAAATCTTAGTTCATATAATATGTATAATGGATTTTTTTTAAATCGAGTATTGGTAGGTATTCGAAATTAATGACGAAGATTTTATTTCATAGAAAATATACGTGTCGAATTGAGTACCTCCTCCTTTTTTTTCGTCGGTCAAAAATTTTTTATTAGGAAAAAGTTTGGAGTCACGCGCGCGCGTTGATGTCTTTTCTATGCGCATGCAAACAAAAAATTAACTTTTTTTTCTGCATTATTTTATCCGTTTATTTATTGCCCACAAAACCAAATTCCAAATCTGTTATGATTTTAAGCTCGAAAATTATTCTAGAATATTAAAAAAAAACTAAATATAAATTTTTTAGTTAATGACACCATGTGACCGATAATTTTGGCGATATTTGGGAGGCGCCTTTGCCTAACAGTAAGTAGGCGTATTTAACTAGCAATGATGATAATAGAAAATGATACCTAGATTTATTTGCTCCAAAGAGTCAACAGTGCAACAAAACAGGTTGCCTGGAAGAAATCGCTTTAAAACGATAAGGTCGCCTTTTGTCCCCTCACTTATATATTTTTTCTTGTTATTGTTTATTTGAACATTTCAATTCATTCATTCATTCTTTCAAAGCTTTTTCATACATCCAAACAAACCAACCGACACTTTCTCTTCGAGCTTTTTTTAACAATGACAGAAACTTACAGCATCCTTAGTAACAGAAAGTTATATCACGGCCTACTCTAGATTTAAAAAAAATTAAGTCTAAAGCTCCATTCATCTCTCTTTTTTTGTAGAGACATAGATACAGTAATATTATAAGCTCAATTCTCATTTCATTTTTATTTTTCTGATATTTTTTTGCAGATATCTTACTTTAATTTTACTTTTTACTTTTATTTGAGTTGATTTATGTTCTGAGATCTTCCCATTCTAACTCTCTCAGTCACGGTATTAAGCCAATGTTATTCCGGGTTCAATTCCCGGCGGTCGGCAACATTGATATGATGTCCTATATTTATATTTTTTGGGTGTTTTTGGTATGTTTGGGTATCCTAGATATATTTTCTACCTAGGTACTTAAGGGGTCTGAGAACTATTAACAGACAGAGACATACACTCAGACCAAGGAAACTAAAATTGATATTCATTTACCAATTTACAGTTGCCAAGGGAATCGAACTCGAAGTTCCAAAGTCACAGTCGATATCACTGCCAACTGAACAACTCAATCTCAGACCAAAGAACACATCTATATTTTCCAATATCAAGTTATGACATTCATGATCCAAGATGGCGGCGTGAAAGTCGGTCATTGAACCCGGCTTCGCGGTCAACAGCTCGGGAGACCAATCTTGATCGAAGCTCGCTGATTGGTTTCGTTGATTGTCGTTTAAAAACGTATGCGTATGTGTTGATTGTATTGGTATAGAATTGCGAAAACGTTTATTTTAATATTTAGAAAAAAAAAACAAATAAATATGTACGTATTACCTATTTGATTGACTGAGAAAAACGATTAGACAAAAGTAATTTTTTTATGTTTCCAAAAAATATTTTAGTTTCGCTTGCAATAATAAAAACATAATTAATAAGATTTTGCTTTTATTTTAACTAAATTCAATGCATCTGTTTAAAAAATATTGTAATGTTGATAAAAATATTTATATTTAAACCGTAATTTAGTGTTTTTAGATTATAATTGTTTAATAAAATAAATACCTAAATAAAACGTACCTATGTATATTCATTCATTTCATTCAAGTATTTAATAAAAACTATTTTAACAAAAACACAAACATATTTTAACACAAACTGACAAAATTAAATTTATCATTTAATAACCCTTAAACAAAACATACCTTAATTCCTTGCCTACATTACCCAAAGGGTTAGGCAGAGGCACCAGCTCATTGATTGAGCCTACAAGAGGCATCAGTGCATCAAGCTGAACCCACCTAAATTATAAATTCTCAATACATATTTATCAAAATTCATAAGTCTTTACGCATGCATTAATTTCTTCGCATAGGTACTCATTTCCAATAATGTCATGGATGGCCAACATCCGCTTTTCCGTCCCGGAATCGAACCTGCGACCAAGTTTCGCAACTCGCGACCAGTTACCGGATGCTGCTTTTTCGCACACGAAAGTGAAAGCTGCCACTGCGTGTGAGTAGTCAACCGCGCATGCGCGTGGGCATACTCTTTTGAATTATCAACTGAATTCCTGTGATTCCTTCCTAATAATATAATATCCCGGATGTTCGATTTCAAAACTTTGCTTATGAGCCAGCTAAAGTATAGCGCCACCCGAGGAAAAAATAATATCTTCTAAACTAAGGCAAATACCAAAAATGTGAAACAGTATTCCCCTAGATAATGCAGCCAAGTATTTTTTTAGGGTATTGTTGTATAGCTTTTAGGTTAAAGACTAAAGAAAGCTGCTGATTTTTGCCAAAAGTGGCCGTTTTACGCTACACTTTGTAGCTTCGGTCATATTTTAGAAGAAAATAATTATTTATTGGAGTAGCACTAGTTTCGCACCGTGTCGTGTAAGCCCTTAAATTTAAAAACATAAATTTGTATCTTTGTTTTTTATACCTCCGTTAGGTACTTAATATATGTATGTGTGTTTGTAGGTGTGTATCGCGGAATCAAGGCTATGAGTTTACCTACTAGCATACATTATGAATATCACTTTCTCATCAAACATGCAGTATTTGATTGAATATTTATAGAAATTTATGAAGTAAAATGTTGAGTTGAATCAGATAGGGTTATTATATCTCCGGATTTGTCCTGATTTTTCGATTTTTCTTAGAATTGTAGCCGGACTTTGCACATCTCAGGATTTTCAATAATACATAGGATAACAAGTTGTAATGTAGTGTTTATAACGATAATTATTCAATTTTGAGAGAAATTTCTCAAAGTGTATAAAATCTCGGGACTTTTCCATGGAAATCTGTCCTTCTCCCGGTATTTTTTTTATTTTTTAATCCAGTAGACTATCACCGTGGTTTAGCTGGCATTGATTTCGACTACGACTTCGAAGGTCCGGGTTTATTACAAAGCATGGGAGAAGTTTCCTAGTTTTGAATATGTTTGTATGTATTCCCAGTACTCAAGATACGTTTAGATAGAGGAGCTCTCTACGGGAAATCGAAACCGTACCACCTTTAAACATGGCGATGGTCGTTAAGCTATGAACAATTGAGTTTTTTTCATTTTTTTTTAATTATTTGTATTGTTAAATAATTGTGTATCGAGGCTTTTTACTTTTTTTAGTCCGTCTCTGTATGTGTTTCTTATACCTAAGATACAATTTCGTTCTTAATATTATTATTATAAACCAAAAATAAAGCAAGAACCTAACAATAAACTTAAAAAACGAAATTGGTATTTTCCATTTCTTAGTAAAAATTCAGTAATTTTCTCAAAAAAAAGAGCGAAAACGAGCCGACATAAGCCTTCAATGACCAACGCAATCACGGTGGGCGTGCTTCGAGCCAAACCCAAAATAAATACCAAAAAAATTTACTTTGGTAACCACCTGTTTTCATTTCAAAAACCATGCTCCAAACTGGCACAACTAAAAATACTAAACACCGAAATCTGTACCTTGTTCCTTTGATGATAACGTTTTTGTTAGTGTAAAGATTTCTGAACTTAAGTCGTTTTGTTTTTGCTTGTTCGTTATGGCCAGTGCATTCTCTTGCCCAGTGAAAGTTTTGTGAAAGCGGCACCGAATTCCGTTGAACAAGTTGTTTTTTTTTGTGCCCACGTGCGTTCTGTTGAATAAAGAACTGAAACTATTGTGTGTGATGTAATGGTACCTTTATATAAATTTTTTGTATACAATATCTACACTAATATTATAAATAGAAAAGATTAGATTGTGTCTTTATTTAAATAAAATTGGCTCTGAAAATACTGGAACGATTTGAAAAACTATTTTAACATAACATTCCCACATTGTCCGAGATAACCATAGGATATATCAACATTTTCTTAAAAGTGAAGAGGGAAGGATCTTCTATATTGAAAACACCTATGCAACTAAGCTTTTTCATACATTTTTATTTGCAAAGCTTTGAAATATCTATCAAACTATCAGTTAACTAGAGTTTGCTTCGCGGTATCACCCGCAAAGATTTCTCTTAAACACAAAAATCCCGTTTTCTCCCGTTCCCATGGGAATTTCAGGAAATTATTCCTTAGCTCCCCTACACTCCCCAAGGAACCCACGAGCAAAATTTCAGCCCGCTACGCCCAGTAGTTTCGGCTCTGCGTTGTATGTCAGTCAGTCAGTCAGTAACGGAAGAGTTTTATATATATTGATGGTTGGTTAAACATTTTCTAACAAGTTGAGTCCTTCTCATAACCTCATCCTTATTAATACTTGCTTTGATAATAAATAAAATATGTAATACCTGAGCGATTAATCAGTTAATCTGCAAACAAATACCTATCTACATCTAAAAATAAACTATTTTTATGTATGAGTTCAGGAGTACCTTGAGGGTTTTAATTTAAAAATATAGAAAAACCAGATTAATCATTAAAATATAGATAAACTAAATGTGACCTTTTGTTAACGCAAGGGTTTTGAGAAATGTTTTAAGCTCAAACATTTTTAGGTACGGATTTAAACAATGAGTATAATAATAACAATAAGTAACAAAGTCCCCTAACCTGCATCCAGGGAACCCAAAACATATCACATATCATTACATTGTTCAGTTCGCCCTAATCTCCTAATTTTACGGTCAACGTTACCCACGGAGGTGGTACTGTACCTATCACGCTACAAAAAAGCAAGGTGAAATCGTTGCCGAGGTAAAATGCTATCCAAACCATAACCATATCCGAAACGACATATAATTGACATATAAAAATGAATGACATATTATCTCAAAATTAGAAAGTAAAAAGACGAAAATATTTGATGAGCGAAAGTTGTACGCACACTGTTGCAACGTTTGGATGTGGTAGTTGTGAAAGTTTGTGGCGGGAATGGAACAGTGAAGGTAATGGAGTATCTGTTCATGTTAAAGTAAGCAATGTTTCATAAAGTTATTAGTGAACAAAGATCTCGTATAGTAATATTTAAAAAATAATCAAATTATCACATACTATAAATATTTAATAACGTTTTATTCAACATCATCTCAACGGAAAGACGTCGACTGTTAGAACCCTTACCAGGTCTTACCTTAGGCCTTTATCTTGTGGGGGGTCTGCCTACTCTGTGTGTGTGTTTGTTAAAACTAATGTTAGATATTTAAATCTGATAAAATTTTGTACGAGATTTAAGTTTAGGCTTTTGTTTTCCGCAGACAAACCCAAGTGTGGGTTTTGCAGAATTTTGTTAATACAATATTTAAATAAATAAATAATTTTGAATAAATTTTTTTTAAATTGTCTTCCAGTCTACAACCTTTTTAAATAAGTAAAGTTACTGTTTAAGTGCTTCTGAATTTTTATTTTTTGGCTGATTTATGCAGACATTATCCTATAGTCATAGGGACCCCATATTTTAAACTGCAAAAAAGGTTAAAAAAAACTTTGAGAATTCAGGAATTTCAGTTTCAGTTATACCGAAAGCGGGTTCTTATATGATTCTAAATCGTTGTAATTAACTTTTTTTTTAGTGTCTACTCTAAGTATTTCCTGTTCTGAAAAGTCCTACTTGTGTGCGTGAGTGAAAGGCGTGTTCATACACTGTCATCTACACAAGATATTGTAACTGTGCGCGTGCGCACATATTCGTTTTGTTGCAAAGAAAAATCTGTATAAAACCTGTAGAGTAGGTAAGAAGTGATCTATTCCTAGCTCTATTTTCTAGGCGGATGGTGTTCTGTGAAGCTTTTTATGAAATGTTTTTCAGACTTATTTATGCAACGGAAAAACATACCATAATCTCACGCATATTCCCCGAAGGGGTGGGCAGAGGCACCAGTTCGTTGGCTGAGACCAAGAGAGGTATAAGTGCATAGAGCTGAAACCTTAAACCTTTTTATCTTTCACATTTTTTTATCATAATATCTTTGAGTTTCCTGGAAGAAATCGCGATAAATTTTTCTGAACCCTGAATTTAATAAGTAGTACTTTTGTGTCTTATTTTGTATGCATCAAAGTGTATTCTATTCTATTCTATCTTTAAGTCAATAGAACACAGGTATCTCCGAATGTCGAATACTACAATACCTAAAATACTGCCTGAAACTTGGTTCATGATCGTTTCCCTATGCGTACATAATACCTATTTTTTCAAAAAATAAAAAGAAAATTACTGCATCTTTCGGATGAGATGGTGAAGAAGTTGATGAAAATTTTTGACATAATATTTATAACATTTTTTATTTCATCATCATCATTTCAGCTGATAGACCACTGCTGGACAATAGGCAACCCTCATCCAGTGTATTCCCGCAGCCTTCACCATATCGTCTGACCACAATATCTCTGGGGGGTCTGTCTACTATGCGTATTGAAGTTCGTGGTCGCCACTCGAGAACTTTTCGGCCCCAGCGACAATCTATGTGCACTGCCACTTATTAGACTCATTTTCAAAAAAGTTGTACATCGCATAAAAAAAAACGTGTCGCAAAAGTTTGAACCCATATAAATCCAAATTTTATGATCGTATTTTCAAATTTTGATGTTTTACTAGGTGGAAATCTTATTCTGCATACAAACACTATCATATCAGTGATAATGTGCATTTATTTATGGTGAAATATTCCAATTTCTGAAAACGTATTTTTTTCTCCCCATACAAATTGCAAGTGTCGCACTGGTCTTTTTTTTTTTCTTTCGCCTAAAATTATATTTTTTTGGTTATTTAGAGCACTCATTAAATTTTTATCTCATTAAGTAATGTTAAAATTGTATAGAAATTATGAAAATTAGCATAATCTAATACAAAAATATAAAGAAATAATACAAAATTAACATGTCGCAAAAAATTACAGTTTCGTAACAGACAGTTTCAAAACAAAAACTCACTATGAACTTTTGACTTTTCTGAACGCGTTCCTAATAATTACCAATGCCGAACTATTCGCGCTTCTGATCGGCTGCTAGAAAACCGTCTTAGCCTCTTTATTATTAATTTTTTCGCCGGTCGTTGTTGGCGGATCCTGTGTTTACGGTTTCGTTACTGCAATGTCATGGACATTTTTTACAAAAACTAGCACGGGTACATTAGTGATATTTAAATATGTTGTGTATTTGAATGTATTAATCCTTTTTATATACACATTTACCTGAAAATAACGTTTTTGTGAAGTCATATTACACAATTTAGGTTATTTTTCTCTCACAGTTTAGTTACATTTTGTTGAAAAAATTACAGTTTCGTTGCATTTCGTTACGAATTATTAGAATTTACGGTTTCGTTACACATAAAGCCATGTGTACATTATAGTTTAAACGAACTAGATACAGCTACCTAATTTAATTAATTTAATCAACTTAATTCAACAGAAAGAAGTCCACTGTTCGACATAGGGTATCCCCTACAGATTTCCAAAGGAACAAACATTCTAAGGGGATATTTCCGTAATTGCCACGCTTGGAAAAAGGGTTGGCGATCGCAGCGTAGCTCTTTTAAGTTTTCACCAAAGCAGAAAATGAGTGAAAAGTGGATAATAGTGGTAAATTTTTAATGTTTTAGCTTATTATGAATTTTTAATATTAAAATTTATAGTGTGTACATATAGCCCTACAGTAAAAGTTTCGTTACAAGTTACAGTTTCGTTATGACGGTTTCGTTATATCAGTTTCGTTACGTACAACTTTTTTGAAAATGACTCATTAAATGTTTCGGAATTCTTGGGGATATGTCGGTGACTGTTTTTATATTACCAACTATATATACCTATTTTGATATACTTAAAACATTTTGAGTAACAATCAATGTTTTTTTCTCAATGTTTTGTCAGGGATTTTGTGCTATCTCGTAACAAAATACAATTTCTTTGTATATTTTTCGTGTTCAAAGGCAAGGCTTATTAAATATAAAATTTTACCACCCTTGGCCTGTATGAAAATTATAATCTAAGAAATGTTACTATTTTTATTGATATAGATACTGGATTAAAACAAAATTAATAATAATAGCTACAAAATTTAACATTTGTCAGTTTAAAGCTACTCAATAGATGGCGTGAGCAGTAAATAGTGGCGACCACTAATAATTGTACAAAATTATCGAACATTGTTCTTTTATTTTTGTAGAATCAATATTGTTTTTTAATAAGTTGTAGCAAAATTGAAATTTAAATGTATCTAGGTAATAACTTTTATTCAATAAGTAAAAGCTCTGCTATTACTATGATTATGTATTAGGTTTTTTAAAAAACTCTTTCGTTACGACTATGTGTTAGACAACGTACAGCCGAAACAGTTTGAGTGATACATGCAACGTATAATGAAAGTTCTTTAAAGGTTATAGGTATAATACTATAGCAAATATATTTCTGAAATTCCCTTCAGAACGGATTCCATTAAAAATAATATTAAAAACAAAGTTTAAATTAAAAATAATGCTTTTGGTGTTACCTACATAAAATAAAATCAAAATAAAATGTCATATTTTAAATGTCTGTATTTTTCTTACCCTAATTAGGCTATTAATACAGTCTTATTTTCATAAATAAATAATAAATTATTATTTTTAAGTAAATTAAAAATATTTTCTATGTATTACAAATATATATATATATATATTTTTAAATAAATATGACACGATTTTACCCGTTTAGTTATAAAAATACATAAGATACCTATTACCTATTTTATTAATAATAGATTATAAAGTATTTCAATACCCTGATTATATCCAGAATACTGTACATAAAAAAATACTTATTGCAAATAAGATATCAAAAAACTAAATAACATTAGCACCAAAACATTCAGCATATGTAAAGTAATTAAAAAATACATTAAATGAAACGCTTAGGTACGCCGTATTTAAATTAATATAAAAAATACATTAAAAAAATAAATGAGGAACTAATTCTAAATGAAAAACCGTATAGTCATCAAATTTACCACATAACTTTTAAATTAATTACTAACTTTAGTTAAAACATGTATTTTTTTTTAATTATGGACGGAGGTTCCTGATATATATATTTTAAAGATCGATTAATCTATTAATCTTATAAAAGATCTATTAATTTATGAATATCTTAATTCTAAGATCTTAACTTATTGTTTATTAAAAAGACTGAACAAACTCCTAACTCTAGTACTCAAATAACTATCACTCACTCATATCACACAGCACACAAATTAAAAACAAGAAAAAGCTTTAAATTTTACAACTAAATCTATATAAAATATATTAAATTTAGAGCCCCTAAGTACTATGTAGATGAATCTATATTTAGGGTACCACACATATACAAATACATCCAGCCCCCGCAGCACGACGGACTATTTGTCGAATCTTTCCGTAACTTTTAATCGCTTTTGACATTTAAAAATGCGGGAAAATGTATGGATTTGATTGACAAAAGTGACATATAGATACGGCACGGTTACAATTTTTAAGGCCCTTAAGCTTTTAGGTTCAAAATCAAAGAAAAAAACCGTTTGTTGCCGAAAGTGGTCACTTTAGTTTCGTAACGATTTCCTTTTAATTTTTTATTTTAAAAGCTACACAAGAGAACTTAAAAAATTCTAAGCAAGATTATCTAAAAGTCAAAGGCGCATATTTATGATTTCGGGAGATGGTTAAGAAGATATCAATAATTTATAGAAGAGGCGCTAGTTTCGCACCGTTTTGCCCCTTAAGGCGGTAACTCTCGGTATGGCTTGAAATTCAAATTTCTTCGCGTTTTTTAATTATTCTGGAGAAAGTATTGATTTTTAATAAAGTTTTAATGAATTCGCGTATGTAAAAAAAATACAACGTTTTTGGAAGACAGACCTACTGATTTTGTGTCTAAGGGGTAAAAGGCCAAAAATCAAGTTCCTTGAATATACACAAAATTGGTAACTCTGTCTTTTAAAAACGATATATCACAATGTGGGAGATTGGTTTTTAAGTACGCGAATTCATTTAAACTTTATTAGAGATGAATACTATCGCCAAAATAATTAAAAAACGTGAAAAAAAATGAATTTCGCGCCATACCGAGAGTTACCGCCTTAAGTAATGTATGATGAATGATGATGATGATTATTAAAGAATAAAGGTTTCCTTTAATTTTGTAAGTTTAACGGTAAGACCTATATTTAAAACGTTATCAGCAGATTATCGTTGAGGAATTTGTGACTTGAAAGCAAAGTCGTTGGCTTCTTGTGAAATAGACGAAGATCGAGCGTAAGGGTAGTTTGCTGAAGGAGCCGTAGGTCCCGCCCACTGCTGAGCAGGGGACGGGAAGTTGGCGATCTGTGGAGGAAAATTTAGAGTTATAGGAACATACTAACAACAAAACAAAACAGGTAACTAGAAAGAAATAAGGCTTAAAGTGATAAGGTCGCCTTGTGTTAACTTACGGATGTATAGGTTTCTTATATTTGTGTTTTTTTTTTTGTAAAATAAAGAAATAATTTATTGCAGTTAAAGCAGAAAAAATACACCTGTTGCATGGTATGTTGATTTAAAAGTTTCAAAATGTTTGCCGGTACCAAAAAGTTTGTTTGGTCTAAGTATTGTTCAGTAATTTTATTTAGAAAAAAAATTAGAATATGGTAAATTTTACCTACACACTATAAAACAATAAAATCTAAAAACAATAGAACATAGTGTTATTGCTTAAAAATGCAATTAAATATAATAATTTTACCCAAAGTTTTATAAGAGTGTAACCGACTGCTCCGTGGCTCAGTTGGCAGTGATGTGGACTGAGTAAACGTGTGCACCCGGGTTCGATTCCCGGGCGGGGCGAATATTGATATGATGAATATCGATGTTTGTTTCCAGTTTGGGCGTGATGTTCGTCTCTGTATGTGTTTCGGGCACCCTAGATACAGGTTCTACCTAGTTAGGGGCTCTGAGTCAAATAAATCAAAAATCAAAAAATCTTTATTCAATATAGGATACAAGATATCACTTATTGAAAGTCAATTAGACTACATCTAATCTAATCGCTATTGATACTTTATTTGGTAAAGTATCCTATACTGAGAGAGACGTGGTAGTTCAGGGTGCCCACCAATTGGCTCAGGTAAACAAATGTTTGCCTTGCCTTACGACTATAGTCGCCTGGAGAGGCCCCCAAACGAGCCCTCCTCTGTTAAATGATTCTACTGTGTGCGTGTGATGTGTTATTATTATTATTATAACTTACCTTGCCACCAAAGTTAACAAGGCCACTGCTCAATATCTTCTGCAAACCCAATCCAGCAGCAGCAAAGAAGGCCAACTTTGCAACCACTAAGGCCTTAGTTACCAGCAAGGTAAGAAGGCCAAAAACTAGGCCGAAAACTGCGACCACCTTCACTCCTATGCCAGCAAGGAGTGGACTGTACTTTTTCACTTTACCGCGAGCTGCAAAAAAAAAAAGATTTTTTTTTCAGCTTCAAAAAAGGAGAAGAGAGAAAAGCTTATCAGTTTGACCTGTGTGAATGTATGTTTGTCCGCAATTATCTCGCGTTTGGCTAAACCGATTTTGATGCGGTTTTCACATAAGTTTTTGTTACATTCTGGAGAAGGTTTTAGTACCAGTTTTAACTGATTTAGAAAAAGAGGAAGTGCTCAGTTGATGTATGTGTCAGTTTATTGAAGGCGGGTTCCTTTTTTTAAAAAAAATAATCAAGTAATTTAGAGTGTCCCTTCGTGATCGAAGTACGTCTTCTACATAGCCCAAATAATTGCAAAAATTAGGCGGCAATAGGTCCCTACCTTTATACCTAGTAAAATTCGCAGAACAGTCGCTGGGGACAAAAAGATCTTTAGTAGCGATCGCGCATTAATAGACGCAGAGTAGGCACACTCCCTACAGGGTGATCAGACGACCTGATAAAGATTGTGGTAGTACACATGTTTCGGCTGGGATGATATCAGTGACCTTAGTTCTTCTGCGCATCTTATCATTTTTGATTTGAAAACGCAGAGGGACACTCCGATCGTCCGAGCAAATCCCTATCCTAGTCTAATCCACGACGAATTTATGGTACAATTACTTCGTTCTTAGTTTGAAGAAAGAAATAAGGGAAAGATTTGAAGAAGTAAAATTAAAAAGCAAAAACTAAATTAAAACGCACGCGTCCATCTCCTTTCACATTTCACATAGCAACCGACGGTCGGCCTTGACCGTGATGGCGTAACAGACGGAGCAGCGTCGAGAGTGACGACCGGTGATGTAACTAGTGAAGGGTCGATGAACTGCATTGTCTCGGAGATCGGACAGCTAAGACATTTACAATCGAGACGCAGCTCGCACTCCAAGTGTTAAAATGAAACTTTAAATCGATCTCCACTCCGAATTGATATCAGTCGAGTTACGACTTCAAGACAGTAAAGCATACGCTCGATAGAGACAACTCGAGCCAGGATATTCTGTACTCGAAAACGTCGTTTCCGAGTTGGAACTTGAGCGAGTAGTCTCCAAAATTGTGATTGGCAACCTAATAGTACAATCCTCGTTCAGCGTAGCATTCCGGTTTTTCTGTATTGCAAAATAGCTCTTGTTTTTAACCGACTTCGAAAAAGGAGGTTATCAGTTTGACCTGTATGTATGTATGTATGTATGTTTGTCCGCGATTATCTCGAGTTTGGCTGAATCGATTTTGATGCGGTTTTGGTATTAAGTATTGGTTACATTCAGGAGAAGGTTTTAGTACCTATTTTAAATGACTTCGAAAAAGAGGAAGTGCTCAGTTCATGTATGTGTCAGTATATTGATGGCGGGTTCCTTTTTTGTAAAAAATAAATATTTGGTATTACAGTGTAGGGTGCACGAGACCATAGACAAAAGTGTGACGCTGAATGTGACCGCCACTGTACCATTTACCTTGTTGTGTGAAAATTCATATTATTTTGTTGGAGAACTTGAAGAGATATTATACTAAGATGGCGAACCCGACTATCAAGTGTATCCATTATGGCATACCCGTCCCAAAATGTTTGTCTCAGTGGCGAACTGTGGGGGGAGGCTTTTGTTCAACGGTGGTAATCTCTCGGCATGCTTGGAAGGGGAGTTGGCAGTTTTTCAACTGAGGATGCTGTTTCTTGTTGCCTTAGTCGCCTCCTTTTATGATACCCGACTCTGCCGGCTCTACTCAGAAATATATTGCAAAACATAAAATTTAAATTTTATTTTACCCTCTTCAAATGTCCGGGCTGCATCTCTTAGCTCACCAGGTTCAAATTTAACTTTTAGTTTGTCTTCCCCATTGGAGTCCCTGAAAAAAGAAAATGTTTTAAGTGGAATAGATGAAATATGCAATATTTATTGAAAACCTTATACATTTTGGTTTGTTAAACGATGTAAAATCTAAATTTCGTGCCATGCAGCTATTTGTTTTTAAGTTATCACATTCGAGGTATCACTAATTGAATGTAGAAATTATTGCCAGATGGTTAAGGATTACAAAAATGTTCTCCAAAAGGTACTAATGTACCTTTTACATATTACAATAGGTATATTGGTATTGTAAATTAACGTTTATATTATCTCTTTTCTTATCAGTGACCCAGAACCTTGTGACTAAACCCAAAACGGCATTTTGTCATGGTATTTAAACATTCGTACGCATTTTCGCACTTACAATACTTAAACACTTTCAACACATTCATAGTAAGATTCCGTTCTAAACTTTCTTCTCGTAAATTTTCAAATGTAAGGAAACAATAATGTTTTCCATTACGAACTAATTTCCAAACTGTTGTTTAAGTTGACACGTTTAAGTCGAGTGTGCGAACGAATTTTAGCAAACACTAATGCGAACGGATGTTCACAAATTATTTCTTGCGAACATTCGTTTGCATAAAGTGTTTGCGAAAATTCGTTTGCACACTGTTTGGGCAACATGTGTTTACGAGCTGAAAGTGTTTTTTTTTTTTATTAGATTTTTACTGTGTTGTATTGTATTGTATTTTCTAAACAATACGAAATTCATTCAAAAATAGAAACAGCCTTAATGTTTTCAAGAAAAGTTGGTTGTGTTAACCAACATTATGCTGTTGCTGTAATAATACATTAAATTATTCAACAATCACAGTAATAATACAATAGTCCTAAATGCATCTTAAACTTTAATAACATTTAAAACGGTAGTTTCTCAAATAACTTAATTTTATTGTCCTTTCCTTCGTTTTTAGTTGTAATTAAAAATTACCATATTCTGGTTTAGTAGAAAGGTTGCGTTAATTTCCATATTCGGAGGTCACTTTTTTGTTTAAAATGTTCGTTTAACAAATTTGCTGTAAATTTTTAGCCACGAGTCAAAAGACAATTGTCACGCCGTTTTAGTTTAAACAATGAAAATTCTTGGAGCACTTAACATAAAACACGCGTAACAAGCTTTCCGTAAATTTGCTTTGATTTTTGTGACTATCGCAAGTAGGTTACTTAGGTACTTACTTCAAGTCAAATTAATATTTATTTGCAATCACAAAAACAATTAGAGATGCACTATCTTAAGTAATGCCATCATCATCATCATAATTCCAGCCGAAAGACGTCTACAGCTGGACAATCTGCTGCTTTAAGGCGCCACAAGGTGCGAAACTATAGCGCCACTTCCTAAAATAATTAATAAATTCTAAACCATGGCCGAAATCGAAAATTGCGCTTTTTTCTCCCTAGTGGCGCCAGTTTCCCACTGTTTCGCCCCTTAAACCGAGAAATACTAAATTTTTCTTTTCCATGAGATTTTTGATATAAAAAGTATTTTATCTCATTCATCTCACGGTTCTAAGATACCTATCTTCCTAATTTTCAGCCATATCTGTTCAGTAATTTAGTCGTGATTGCGTTACACACGGCAGAGGATGATGATCGTGACTTTTAAGGGATTACAGATAATTATGTGTATTTAAAACGTTATCTTAATTGAATAGATATAATTTGTTTTGTGTTTACGTTTTGTTCAAAACCTACGCTTTTTTGTGCCTAGTTTTCATTTGAATGTTTCTAAAGATAAAAATATACTGGCTTTGTGTTATATAATGACAATAATTTAGTGTTTAACGAGGTAGCGAGATCTTAGTATTTATCTCAACTGATCCTTTTACTCAAAGGATTGTGAAAGTTTTCTGTATTGTATGTAAATTTAATGGCCCTGAATAATGCGTTGTATGAAACTAGTCATTTCATTTAGTACAGATATAGGTACTTTCTTAGATCTAAGTTAATGAAAGTTTTTTAACTTTTCTTGGTTAACAATCAAATGTAATCGGATTATGTAAATTAAATGTCGAGCTATTATCAATAAATATGAAACTCTTTCGTTACTAGATTAACACACAATGTATCGCCCAAACTGCTTGAGATAGAGTTTTGAAATTTGGAATTAAGGTGCTCTAAGTAGTGTACGACTAGCGAGTACGAGTAGCGACCGTAAAAGAAACAGAGATATACGGAAAATCACAAGAGTTGTAGACGCAGCTGAGCTAGCTTGTCAACTAAAATGGAGGTGGGCAGGACACGTCGCCAGAACCTCGGATGGTCGTTGGAGCAAAGAGGTGCTCAATTGGTACCCGAGAGACGCGAAACGACCACGTGGAAGACCCCGGAGACGTTGGTGTGATGACATCGTGGCGACGGCAGGGGTAACCTGGATAAGACAGGCGCAAGATAGGAAGTATTGGAAGACATTGGAGGAGGCCTATACCCGTCAGTGGGTCCCCAATAAACTAGAATAAAGTCAAAGTATGTAATTTATTGTTATTTTTAAGTTTGGGAAATAAAGGCTATATTATTATTAAGTAGTGTACTAATAAAGTCATTCCCAAAAGTCCAATAAAATCTATGAACAGATCTAACAAAGGCTGCTTGGTGAATCAAAAATAAATAATAAGCATTTTTGTTTTAATAAGGTATCTAAAATTAAAGAAATAATGTTGTCAAATGGAAAAGGGCAAAAGAGGTTGTTTCCCAGCAGTGGGACAGTTTTGACTCAATATACGTTGCCAAAATAAATAAGATTTTTAATATATTGTCTAATAATAGGGTCAACTTAATATTTTAATTAACGCATTACACTCAGAGCTCCTAAATATGTAGATCCTGTATCTAGGGTCTCAAAACACATACAACGACATACAAACGCCCAGACCCTTGACATAAACACCGATAACAATGTTCGCCCCAGCCAGGAACCGAACCCGGACCTTCAAAGTCAAAGTTAACATTCCGGCCAACTGAACCACGAAGGAGGTCAATTATCTAAGTAGGTTTTAAACAACAACAAAAAAAACTTACTTTTCAATAACAACTCCAGGAAGAAGTTGCACTTTTCCATCTTCAACTTTATCTTCAGCTATCGCACTGCAAGCAGCAACAAACAGACAAACAAACACAAAATACACTTTCATCTTAGTATATTTATATTTTATATATAATTAAGGATTCTTTAAGGATCTTTCGGGCTCGAAGGCTGTAGGAGGTGTGACGAGTCGCGGGATGGTATGACACTTTATATTACGGAGCACCAAGAGTTTTAAATTTTCGTCGCTGTAACGCGATTGAGAGGTTTTGATCGTTAAATAATAATAATAAATATTTTATTTCGGACAACAAAGTATCCATAATTATTAGTGGCCTATCTTAAACCTATGTTAGAACTTAAAATTATCTTATTTAGTACTTTACTATCTATATTAACATTTTATTGTCGACAATTTGTAGTTAAGATTAGTCTTGAAGGATTTATTTTTTTAAGGATTGCTTAACGTCTCTTCTAGCTGAGTAAAATCTTAGCTATTTTTTAACTAACTGAAATGTCGTATTGAATTTTTTAATTTCTTATTGCTGCTAAGACCTGGTGGGAATGTGCCCAGGATCAGGAAAAGTGTGGAAAGGGGAAGGAGGCCTTTGCCCAGCAGTGGGACACTACAGGCTGCAAATAATAATAATAATAATTTTTCCTCATGTGGAACTGAGTAATAAAGTTATTTTGTTTGTATTTCGATATTCTTTTTGCAAAATATATTTGAATATTACAAGTTTTTAAATAAAACCTTATAAGTAAAAACAATATTTATTAACACTGCTCTTATAAAAAAAAAAATATATTATTAACGTAGCTTTGCCTAAGAGCGTTGTTAAAACACATTTTAAAGTTGTTTATCCTTGTAACTTTATAGAAAATCTAAATAAAATATAATTTCAAAACTATCTTTAAAAAAATTAATACAATTTCATTTTAGTATGCCAACCTTGATTGGGTTAATTCTTTTTGATACCAAAGCTGACCTTCGCTATTACAGTTGCTCGACCAAGTATCAAAACCTCTTAGATCTAGTGTAACGCAGGCGTAATGTTCGTTTCGGAAGTAGGTAATATTTTCTGTGGGCGCCATGATCTAAGACTGCTGTGTAAATAAACTGTTGCATTGCAGTAGTAATTCTGTTCTATTTAGACAATTTTGAGCTTTATTGACAAACGATTTGTATGGAATGCAATAACAAGATTTTGTTAAGACTAAATAGATCATTGCCGCTTGCCGCGGGCGCCGGCGTTAGAATGTCGCCCTCCCCTCTCCTCCCGTGGGAGCCGTAGGACCCGGCTGAGGGACAGCACCAGAAGACGGGCAGCAGCGTCTTCTGGTTTATACAACACCATACTGCGCTCGCCAACCCGCCTGCCAAGCGTGGCGAGTATGGCAACCCCCCCCCTCATGAATAGTCAGCATGTGCCCAGGCCCCTAGTCCCCGGCAGCCCCGCTATTCCTGACCACGGTAGCGGTCATGGTAACGGCGGGGCAAGGGGTGCTAAGAATCCCCGGACGGTCGGCTACCACCCCTTTAAACGACAACTGGCCCTGGCAACACACAACGTCCGCACTTTGAGGACTGACGATATGATTGTTGCGCTGGAAGAGGAAATGAGCAGGTTACGGTGGGATATTCTAGGGCTATCAGAAGTCCGTAGACAGGGACAGGACACAATAACCCTGAAATCGGGTAACCTGCTCTTCCACCGGGAGGGCGACCAACTGTCCCAAGGTGGTGTCGGGTTTCTCGTCCACAAGTCCCTCGTTAGCAACATTATTACCATCGACAGTGTGTCGAGCAGGGTCGCATACCTAACACTCAGAATATCTAAAAGATATTTGCTGAAGGTCGTTCAGGTCTATGCACCGACCTCGACACACTCAGATGACGAAGTAGAGTCTATGTATGAGGACATTAGTCGGGCCATACATACGCATAAAACTCACTTCAATGTTGTTATGGGGGACTTCAATGCGAAACTAGGCAAGAGAAGCGAGCATGAGTTGAGAGTGGGGAACTTCGGTTATGGGCAACGGAACCCTAGAGGTCAGAGGCTGGCCGATTTCATGGAGAAAGAAGGACTCTTCATGATGAATTCTTTCTTCCAGAAGCCACCTCATAGGAAATGGACCTGGATGAGCCCTGGTGGTTCTAGGAACGAGATAGACTTCATCTTGACCGACAAGAGACGGATATTCAATGATGTCTCCGTGATTCATAGGGTAAAAACCGGCAGTGATCACCGAATAGTAAGAGGCACATTGAATGTGAACGTTAAACTTGAACGGTACCGCCTGATGAAGTCTACGCTCCGTCCTACCCTCGCTCAGATCGAAAACCCCGAGAGCTTTCAACTCGAGCTCTCTAATCGCTTTGATTGTCTAGACGACGCATCAGTGGACGAGATCAATAACAGGTTCTTAAAAACTGTCCATACGGTCGGATCTAAATTCTTTAGGACTCGCCGTACCGCTAGAACTCAGAAACTCTCTGAAGACACCCTCAAACTTATGGCTGAACGACGCTTGCTTAGACTGCAGTCTCCCGATGATGCTGCGTCATATAGGCGGCTCAATAGACAGATCTCGAAGGCCTTGCGACACGATATCCGTGTCTTTAATACTGCGCGTATTAAGGATACGATAGAGCGAAATAAAGGCTCCAAAGTGTTCGCAAGAGATATGTCTGTTGGGCAAAGCCAAATGACCAAGCTGAAGAGGGATGACGGCAGTATAGCGTCGACGAAAGCGGAAATTTTGAGGGAAATCGAGAAGTTCTACGGACAGCTATACGATTCGGTCACTAAGCCTGTTACTAGTGCGGCTAACGACCCTAGAGCCAAACTAACCCGATACTATACCGAAGATATCCCGGACATCAGCCTGTACGAGATAAGGATGGCCCTGAAACTGCTTAAAAACAACAAGGCACCGGGTGAGGATGGAATCACGTCAGAGCTTCTGAAAGCGGGTGGAACACCGGTACTCAAAGTCCTTCAGAGGCTCTTTAATTCTGTCCTACTCGAAGGGACCACGCCTGAAGCATGGAACAGAAGTGAGGTGGTGCTTTTCTTTAAGAAGGGCGATAAAACCCTTTTGAAGAATTATAGGCCCATCTCGCTTTTGAGCCATGTTTATAAGCTGTTTTCCAGGATCATCGCCAATCGTCTCGAACGAAGGTTTGATGACTTCCAGCCTCCCGAACAAGCCGGCTTCCGAAAAGGCTTTAGTACTATAGACCACATACATACGCTGCGGCAAGTTATACAGAAGACCGAAGAGTATAACTTGCCGCTATGTCTAGCGTTTGTGGACTATGAGAAGGCCTTTGATTCGGTCGAAACATGGGCGGTGCTAGAGTCCCTCCAACGATGCCGGATTGACTATCGGTACATCGAAGTGCTGAAGTGTTTGTATACCATGTCTGTCCGAGTACAGGAACAGAATACGAAGGCTATTCCCTTGAACAGAGGCGTGAGACAGGGAGATGTTATATCTCCGAAACTGTTCACCGCCACTTTAGAAGACGCCTTCAAACTTCTAGAATGGAAAGGGCAGGGCATCAATATTAACGGCGAATACATCACTCACCTTCGGTTTGCCGACGACATCGTAGTCATGGCAAGGTCGATGGAGGAACTCAGCACGATGCTCGAAGGCCTCAACCGAGTCTCCCAACAGGTGGGCCTTAAAATGAACATGGACAAGACGAAGGTCATGTCTAATGTCCATGTTCTGCCTACCCCAGTTATGGTTGGGAACTCGGTTCTCGAAGTTGTCGACGAGTACGTATACCTAGGACAAACCATCCAGTTAGGTAGGTCCAACTTCGAGAAGGAGGTCAATCGTCGAATCCAGCTCGGATGGGCGGCGTTCGGGAAACTACGCACCGTCTTCTCGTCCAATATTCCTCAGTGCCTGAAGACGAAGGTATTTAACCAATGTGTGCTGCCAGTGATGACATACGGTTCTGAAACGTGGTGCTTCACTATAGGGCTTATGAACAGGCTCCGAGTAGCTCAACGAGCCATGGAGCGGGCTATGCTCGGGATTTCTCTGCGGGATCGAATCAGAAATGAGGACATACGCAGAGAAACCAGGGTCACCGACATAGCCAAGCGGATAAGCTCGTTGAAGTGGCAATGGGCAGGTCATATAGCCCGCAGAACAGATGGCCGCTGGGGCCGAAAAGTTCTCGAATGGAGACCACGGATCGGCAAGCGCAGCGTAGGGCGTCCACCGACCAGATGGACGGATGATCTGCGCAAGGCTGCGGGTCCACGCTGGATGCAGGCCACCTGCGATCGGTACAGATGGAGAGCCTTGAGGGAGGCCTATGTCCAGCAGTGGACGTCTTACGGCTGAAATGATGATGATGATGAAATAGATCATAGTTATAAAAGTTTCAAGTGTTCAAGTTTAAGAATCTCCATGGTTTAGTTGACTAAGTTGACTCTAAAATTAAAATCAAATCAAATGAAATAATTCTTTATTTAATAAAGGATACAAGATATGACTTATTGAAAGTCAATTAGACTACATCTAATCTAATTGCAATTGATACCTTATTTGGTAAAGTATCCTATACTGTGAGAGGCGAGGTAGTTCAGTGTGCCCACCAATTGGCTTAGGCAAACAAATGTTGGAGGTCCAGTTTCGTACCTCGGCAGGGTAGACCATTCCTAGTAAGGTTTTACTTAAGGTATTCTTGATTTTATATTCAAAAGGAGGTTACTTATGATATTTGAAATGTTTGCACTTTGCAGGTTTGCATTTGTAAATATTATAATTTTATGTGCAGCTTTCTTTCTCATTCACATTCACGCGAAAAATACTTGGCGAAGTATTCACATTATTTATCCTTTTTCGAAAAAGGTCAAACGATTCTCTGACTTTCGGTATTATGTGGACAACAGATAGTTCTATTAACATACTCGTAGATGGACGACAACAAAAAAAAATTAACGGACCTCTTATGTGCATCAATATTATTTTTTATAATAACTACTAGTCGACCCGGCGAACTTTGTACCGCCTCACCTATAACTATTTTGAGCATGTATTATACTTATAAACCTTCCTCTTGGATTACTCTATCTATTAAAAAAGACCGCATCAAAATCCGTTGTATAGTTTCAAAGATTTAAGCATAGGGACAAACGCGGGAAGCGACTTTATTTTATACTATGTACATTGATTATTACTAGAATATATTGTCCCACTGCTGGGCAAAGACCTCTTTCCCCTCCTTCCACACTTCCCTGTCCTGGGCAGATACCCACCAGTTCCTATCGTGTGTTCCTAATTCGTCGCTCCATTGCTTCCTGGGGCGACCACGTGGTGTCTTGGCGTGTTATATCTAACTAGCTAAACAATATTGCATATACGCTATATTTCCAAAGGGGTAAACATATCAATATACGTCACCTTATTCATAAATCTTTATGTCATAGTCTATTACAAGGTCAACGTCACAAACCAGTAAAGATCAAAAAGGGTCAAGGGCACTTTCACCAAAAATCAGAGTTCATCGGTCCCTAGACCAAGGTTGGTTTCTGCTTTCTATTTGGATTGGTAAAGGATGTGTTATGTTTGTTAAGAAAATAAGAACTTATGGGCTTTGCCAGAAAAAAGTTAAAGCTGGACGAGTTTTTTAGAGTGAGTTTAAATCAAATACAAACTATTTTTTAATGGACCAACGACCAAAAGAAAAAAATCCCAAGATAATATGGTGAAAATGCAAAATAAGTGCCTTTTTAAAGCGATATAACTATTTAATTTATTTTCTCATTACATTCATAATATAGTTGCAAGAATAAAATACAATAATAAAATAAAATCACAATACAAAAATGTTTTATATTAAATTCCAGAGGTTAAAGATTCAATAAATAAAGTTAACCATAACATTATCATTAACAAATTTATACAGATATTTTTTATTTTATAGCAAAGCGTAGTACAGAGACGGTCTCATTCAACGTAACACTTTTGTCTATGGTCTCGGGCGCACTAGACTGTAATTATCAAAGAACAAAAACGAGCTTTTTTGCAATAAAGAAAAACCGGAAGTGTTACGTTGATATAATACTTGGACATAATAATTCTGTAGGTAGCCTGCCGCTACATCGCCCAAATATACATTTTACATATACTTAATCTTAAGATACAACTGGTATATAACCAGGAACATAGTCCCCTCTCCTGAAATGGTCATCGTAGTAATGGTGTTCATCTTTGGCTGGAACCTGGATGATTTCCACCTGCGTCTTCTCATCATCACGACGCTGGTAATTCCTGGAGTGGTCGAACATACCTTTGAGGCTTAGGAATGAAGCCAAAATGGTTGAGAAGAAACCCATTAGGAAACCTGAAAAAATATATTCATAATGTTAGTCGACCCGGTGAAATTCGTACTGCTTCTTTACGTAAGCAATCGTATCTTTTAAGTTGGACAAATCTGCACACGGTGTACAAATTTGATTTAAATCGGTAAAGTAGTTTAGTAGTCCATTGCGGACCAACAACGTGACGCGTAATTTATATGTACTTTTGCACAATTTTGTCTACCAGTTTATCCTATTTTGTTTTATAATGATTTTATTATATCAATATATATAAAACTCTTCCGTTACTGACTGACTGACTGACAGACAACTCAGAGCCGAAACTACTGGGCGTAGAAAGCTGAAAATTGGCACGTGGGTTCCTTGGGGAGTGTAGGTCAGCACTAAGAAGGGATTTCCCAAAATTCCCACGGGAACGGGAAAAAACGGGATTTTTGTGTTTATGAGAAATCAGCACGGGAAAAACCGCGGGGCAGCCTCTAGTTATATAATAAAATCATGTTCTTGTCTTCAATGGTAATAACCAGGTATAGGCGATCCTACCTCTTCTTTTCTGGTTCTGGCTGGCTGTTTTTTTTGTCTTTGTATTGTGTTTAGGGTACCCTAAACACTGGTTCTACCTAAGGTAAGCTATCTAGAATAAATATTACACAAACATAACATAACATAATCTCACGCCTCTCATTCCCAGAAGGGCTAGGCAGAGGCAACAGCTCAAGAGCTGGACCCACGTTTAGCAGAGTTTATGTTTTATTACCAATGTGACAAGGGGCCAGCTTGTCGCCGCGGTTAGAACGAAATAAATATAATATTATATTAATAAATATTACCTTTAGCAGAGATAAAAGCAAGTGCCTTCAAAGCCACAGGAATGAGAACGCTTTTGGCTGCCATCAGCCCTAAAATCAGAGGAATCATTAACTTCTTTCCCATTTTCATTTTACGCCTTCTTCTTTTCATTCGTTTGTTCTTTGTTCCTCGTTTATTAACGAACTTTACTATGCATTTCTTTTTGCCAGTTCGTTTGCTTTTTCTTTTTAATCCTTTCTCTAGTTTGTTCTTCTTGCGATTCTCTTTTTTCGTTTTCTTTGACTTTTTTCCTTCGTTTGTTTCGAGTTTGTAAGAGATTCTTGGTGTTTTTGGTCCTGTAAACCAAATTTTTTATATCGGCTAAATAATTAGAGATATTCTAAGAAATTGAAGAAGCTGCGCTAAAGTGGCAAACCTCTCGATATAACCACAGAATACCTAATATATATCATCACAACTTATAACTAAGATTATAATTTGTAATAAAAATGGATAAGTTAGGATTTTAATCGAAAATAGACCTAGATTTGCGGAGATATTTTTAAATGATAGATCATCACTTCTTAGGTAAAATAAATTTTCCTTTTTTTAATATGTGAGTATGTACTTGATTGAAAAAGGTTATTTTAATTTAATGAAAATTATGAGTAGGAATTGTACCACAATTCATTATATATATATCATTATAGCCCTATTTTATTATTAACTTTAAATTATTCCTAACAACGAACAAACAATTTTTTCCTGTTTTTCAATCTGTGATAGTAGATTAAGATTATTAAACTTACCCTGAAAAGATTTATTTTCCAAACTGACAGGTGTAATCAGCCACTCCAATGGTTCCGTATTATTGTAGCTAACATTTAAATAGTTCGCAGGATTCTGATTTGAAACAAAAACCGCATCGGTAGTAACTATTTCATAGTTATTTGCACTGTCAAGCATTATTCCTGTTGTGTAAGGGAGCATAATTCGGTTCCAAATCCAAAAATCGATTTAGGCGGTTTCAACTTTTTTTTTTTCTTGTTAACTATATTACTTTATTTCCAGCCAGATATTTTCTTACTATACGTTAATAACGTTTTATAATGTTTTTTTTTTTGTTTTTTTTTCTAATTTTTTACAGCGAAATAGTTACGGTATAGAAGTCACATAATGCCAAGGTCCTAGACAATCTGAGGTCGTTTAACTAACTCGTTGACATTTATAGCATACTAAACTAGTGCACTCGGTAAACCATGGTTAATTGTCACATGCCCATTGGGCATTAGCCTGGTTAATTAACAAATTAAAACTGCTAATGAGCCGTACGAGAAAGCCTATAATGTTCCGTAGAAAAATACGAATCTTATCTACAAAACTAAAAATTTATGTTCGCCCTATTCATTTATTCTATATACCTTGTTTGCAATTTTGAATTTTGAATTATTCGATTTACTTAATTAATTGTTTGTTGTTTTATATTTTACAAGCCGACCAGGCAAACTTCGTACCGTAAAAATTATCAGTGTTTCTCTGCTATAATGATATTCATAATGATAATCATAATTATAATCATAATGATAATGATATTCATATCATACCTCTAGTAAACCTTGTCCTGAATCACTCTATCTATTTAAAAACTGCATCAAAATCCATTGCCTAGTTTTAAAAATCTAAGCATACATCCAACTGGAAGCTACTTGGTTTTAAACTATGTACCTAGTTTGTAAAAAAAAACTTATCTCATCTTTCTATCTTATGAAAAATTTATATGATAAGTACTAAAATAAAGTTACTGTTAGCTTTAGTAAAAACCTTTATAGTAGGTACAAGTACCGCCAATTTTACAGGCCATTGGCTGAGATGATTGCAAATTGATCCCTTTCTTTTGTTTTGATTGTTCAGATACCAGCACGTAGTTTAGCCCTTCATTTTCATTAATATTATATTGGATGGGTCGTAATTCTCGTAATCCATAATTTATTCTTTAAAATATGCAAAAAATTATTCTGTATGTTTAGGTTTTACGGACTCACGCCTAAACTACTGAACCGATATGGCTAAAAATTTGCAGTTTAGCCCCGAGACGGATAGAGAATAGTTATTATTCCAAAAATTAAAATTTCACGTTTTTTAAGGAATAAGCTTAAGCTAATTTACAGTCGTATTTAATAAAATGTTTTTTTTATTATTATTATTACTTTTCTAAAACTCTATCAAATGAAAAAAATATTTAAAGGTTAAATCAAAAACATACGCTATCAAAGCACTGTGTTTATATTATTGGGTGTATAAATTAAATACAAATTAAAATATTGCATTATTAGATTGTTCATCTATCTACAATATTCAATGGTAACTACGCAACGGAGTATTTTATAATATTTGTTTTGGCTCTTAATTACAGTAACATTACCGAATAAATTATTAAATAATATAATTCCTAGTTAAACATAAATTAAAACATTAGCTAAAATAGTTATTTACAACATCAATAGATTTAAAGTAATTAAAATGTTTGAAAAATCTAAACATTCTATTTATAAAAACGAAAAAAATAATTATTTACAGATTCAAAGTAGGTGAGCATAAAAAATGCGAATCGGAAACAATGAAATCGGTGGATCACAAAGATTAACGAAAATATTAAAAAAAAAAATACTAGACTGATCATTTTCTAAATTAAACACTACTAAATGTTTATGGATGGCCACTGCGAGTTCTGTCGACTTTATTTATTGTCCATTTTTAACATAAAACGTTTCGTTACACTCACTAAGATAGACACTACACTCCATTTTCCTTTCCAAGCTATTTTCATTACCATTCCGCGCCATAATTTGATTAAAACTCTTCCCATTTTCATTTTCACTTTTGTCATTTCAATAACACAATCTTTGTGCTGTTTCCTATGACCATTCCAAGCCACTAAGTTATATAAACTAAAAATGCAATTTTCATTACCGTTTCATGACTTAGCCATTAGACTTGTTAACTTTACCGTTGCATTAATAGCATTAACTGATTCATTTCTGTTACCATTCCGAGCCTTTAAATTACCAATCAGTGCCGTTCATCAATTTTGATGCCTTCTCTCGTTACCTTCTAAAACCCTTTTCACCCCTATCACATTTTCGAAGGGCCGCTCTTCAAATCATCAAAACTTTTATCATCTTCAATGTTTTAAAGAGCAACCAATCTGTCGCTTTCAATCATTTCGTGTTCTCAGTGCTCTTTCCTATCGCCTTTCGTTCGGTGTCTATCTTGAGTACCAGTTCTTAGTAGCTTCCCTTCTGCAGACCCATTACGGCTGCGAATAGGGCAAAGAAGAATCCAGCCATGCCAGTCGCACCGACCAGCAATACTAGACCTCCCATCATCAAAGGAATCATTGAGAAGAACTTCATCTTGTACGCGAGGAGAAGGGGCAGCATATACCGGGCGTATTTCTTGCCGATCTTTGATGGTTTTCCCTTCTTCTTCGCGAGTTTGTCTGGCGTCTCGTCTTCTTCAAAATCTGCGTCGTCAGCGTCTTCGTCATCCTCCTCATCGTCTTCAAATAAAGCTGGAATAGAGATAGATTGGTTGTATTAGTTTTTTTTATATTGTAGAGTTTATGGGGGATTTTCAGAATACACAGTTATAATTGAGGGGGTATAAGGAAAATGCGGTAAAGTCTCGACAAATTATAAATTGAATTACATTTAATTTCCTAGTTTTACTTGTATATTTTAGATAGCCATACCGTGTGCTCTACCAGGTCATCTGACAACCATATCATATAGATGTTATGCTTTATCTGTATCATCATCCGAACTGCTTTCCGAGAACATTTTAGCCCAATCCGCGTACGATTCTCTCGCGCCACATAGAACAATACATCTTTACAAAAATATTTTCAGCACTTATTTTGTTAAATTGCTTTTGTTACTATAAAGATATTTTTATATGTAAATATAGTTTTCCTTAACCTGTATAAATGTGTATGGCTAAATCTAAAAACTTATAGGTAGTTCGATTATCCGAAAAAACTCGACGCTCTACTGTACTTACATTTAGATATCTATGTAGGTACCTACTATAAGTTAGTATTAAGTAAGACGCTAGACTTCTCTGGGCTACAATTTTCTATTTTCCCGCTCTATTGAACAAAATTGGCGCATTCTAATTTAATTGAAGTAAAAGTGATATGATATGAAAATGTGGTTTTCCCGTTGTGAAATTTAATTAGGTAGATACTTTTTTTTTTACAAAGCCTCTTTCGTATCCCACTGCTGGGCAAAGGCCTCCCCCGCTTGCTTCCATAGATAATTAAGTATTATTAAATTTTTTGAAACCCTGACCTGAACCAGACATTTATTAGCTTAGTTTTTTAAAACATCTAACTGCTGCTATTATTAGGTACTTTAAGATGTTTTCTTTGGGAAAACATATTGAAAGAGAGACACAGTAAAGATATATAAAGATCTATATTTAATATTGTAAAATTTTTAAAAAGTTAAATTTTTGTTGTTTTTGTAAATTAATAGATCCAAATTTAAAGATAATAATTTTTATGCATCTCACTACTAGGTAGAACCTATATCTAGGAAGCTCAAAACACATACAAAGATACGAATAATAAGACGTGACAGTTCTTCATATTATTTATAGAAAAATGACAACATAACTAAGGCGAAGCAAAGCGAATATCCCGTAAGCACAGAAGGAGCCATCGATACCGATTTTTACGGTAGCTTATAATGATCTTCCATTATCCTTTTTTTTAATCCTGTTGAATTTAGGGACAATATACGGTGTAATCCTTTTGATATCTTGGCTTTGCCTCGCCATATGTGCGCAAACATGAATCAAGATAAAATCATTAAACATGACAGATCTGAAATGTTCAATTATATGCATTATAACACTCATAAAGAAGGTGATTTATTAATTATATGAGATACGAGAGGCTCAAAGTGAAAATGATAATTGCATTACTGGTTGGATCACAATAATACAGTTTATCACAGTGACGATTATGGTAAATACACCTGTTTAATAGCAGGAATACTTTCATACATCGCGTTTAATATATCTTTTTTAATCTCGCACGCGAGTACGATTCACTTAAAGTACTAACTTAAGTAACAAGAAAATGAAAATGAAGAACAATTAAGATTAAAAGTGGTTATTAATGATTCAATCGGTTAGAATAGTCGATGACTTGTTGTTTCATGTTTTCAGTTAAAAACGAAGTCATTGTACTCATGATTTTATTCAGAGAACGCGACAGTTCACTCAACTATGATTATATGAAATTCGTTTAAGGAACATGATTGTTTTTGAGGTTCAGTAGGCAGTAAGCTCTGAAGCATCGGGTATAAGAATAGGTCTACGGTATACCCTGCCAGTGGTAAGACGTGACTAAAAGGGGTCTATGGGGAAGTAGGTGTGAAGGGCGGAGGCCCGACACGCTCATCAAACGGCCCCAAGATAAGCGGCGGCACAGCTTGTGGCACTGTGCCGCCGCAACTACAAAGGTGAGCCGGGGAGGGAAAAACATGCCCTCCCCAAGCACGAAGCTAATAGCAGCTGAGCATGGAAAGAACTTCGGACGCTAATAATGTATGGTTTCCGGGGTCATTTCCAAAAGCGCCAAGACGGCCGCCGGGGGGTTTTAGTGGGTGCGAGCCCCACATAACCACGACGCTTCCCCGAGCGTCGGAAAATGCGATATGGATTTCCCCCCCTTACAAAAAAAAAATAGAAGTAATCGTTTTAGTTTAAAAAAACGTTCAGTAGGCAGTTATGATTACTGTGAGTTCGAAGGTCCAGGTTCAAACTGCGAAGACGCAAATTGTTATGTCGGATATCGATGTTTTATTACTGGTTCTGGGTATGCTTGTATGTGTAACTGACACCCTAGATTAGTTCTTCTATGTTAAGGTATTTAGGGTTACCCTGTTACCTTCTTAACTAAAACAATCACGGCTGTATTCGGAGACAGCGATTGCGATATGGCAATTATTCAGAGATTAGTTATTTAATATTTTATTTTAGTTACTAAAAAATACGAACCGCGATGAAAATATTTGTGTCATCATAAAGTATTCAATAAAAAATATACAAAAAAAGGCACGAAAAATAATTGTGTCATAACGTGAGCATAATATATAGTGAAAAGTTTAGTCACGCCAAACAATTGCTGAGCGTTTTGAATTCGGGAAATAAAGTTTATAAAAAGCTAATTAAATTTGAATTTCTTTAGCAACTAAAATTGTCATCACATTAATTTTAACTTACTCTTACTACTTGCGTATTCTTTTAGAAAATAACTACAACTACATTCGAACGAAATTAATATCTATTCTAAAAGGTTAACTTACACCTAACATAATCAACTTCTGATGTTTGTTTCCGGTCTGGGTGTAATGTTCGTCTTTGTATATGTTTCCGGCACTCTAGATTAAGGTTGAATTAATGTTGCTGCTGCCCACTCAGGTGTTCCTTAGTCGCCTTTTACGATCCCCCTGGGAGCAGATGGGGAGGAAACTAATATATATTCTTTTTACCCTCTCTCGGAAAGGTACCGGCAGAATACCAGCGTCATAGGTTTCTGTGACAATATGCTGAGACGGAGCCTATTTCGGATGTGATATGCGCCACTGTGCCTTACACTGTGTGTAAATTTGTTGAATTTTGTATTGCAAGATGTACAATCGTGTTTTGTTTTTTGTAATCATACTGTGTTTTTGTTAATTAATCTTTCAAATGTGTTGTGTATTACTTCTGAAATAAATTTATTATCTATCTATCGATCTATCTTTCAAACTTTAATGTCACTAATTACTTCATTCGAAAATCACAGAGGTAGATATATTTTCGTCGTCTTTAGTTTAGAGGAATTGAATATTACATAAAAATACCTTTACAATATGAGTAAAAAACAATACTTTTTTAATTTTACTTGAACCTTGACCAAGAGTTAGTTGTAACAGCAACCGAAGCAGTATAGCTTTACACCAAACAGCATAAAAATATATATAATTTAATTTCACAAATGAGCACGTAAAGTCGTATAACATTTACTTGCTTTGTTTGCTATATAACAAGCGGAAGTAGTGCAACTTTATCCACTTTACTACATTATATAATGTAAATTTAATTTAAATATTCATGTTAATTGTTTAATTCTTACTTTTGTATTCTATAATATAATCAACTTTTAACTGTACTGAACAAAGATATTAAAAACTGACTTTGTTAGATACATAAAAAATCGTAAGTGCGTCCTATAACTCTAATTTTGAGCTCTTAGTGAAAAAAGATTTCATAAATGTAATTCTGATTTATCTAATCAGTCAGTAAAAATAAAGTAGTCAATCATCCACTCAGGAAAAGAATGCGAAATAATAAGTGTTAGTTTACCTTTACATTTCCTTTACGTTTTGAGTTTTTCAGAGTACCTAACTATATATAATAGAGTGGATTTATCGTACCGTAACGGATTGAATAGTGGCTTTCCGACCAGTCAAGCAAGATGTACTATGATAGTTATTTGCGTTTCATAGCTTGGAACTTGGTTTGAAAAAGATAATGATCCAGTACTAGATTTAGGGTGGAGAGAGTGAGCCGATGACAGTTGGATGGTTTTCCAATTTTGAAAAATTAAACGAATATTCTTATTTCAAAGTTAGGCTGTACTAACATAAGATTTTTAGCAAAATTTTGCACCGAATTTAGAAGCATGTACCAATTTTAATATGAAAACTTTTCTTAAACTGCCAATTTAACATTTATTTACAATGATTGGAGATATTCAAGTCTTTTATTGAATTAAAACTCTACGGATTTGGTATTGAAATTTGAGGGGGACTTGTTTTCAAATTTTTTACATCTGTTCTAAGAACACTTACTTGAAATAAAAAGGTACCTACCTATTTTAACAAAAAATTAAAGTGAAAAGTTTTAAATTGACTTGATCATCGATTTGCAATTTACTATAATTTGTTGAATTACAGCCTCTAGCGATCTAAGAGAGGGAACTGCATTTTGTTGCATTACTAAACTTAGAAAAAAATTGTAAATGCTTTTTCTATTTCTATATACTAACCCTCTTATTCATAAAAAGTTAAAGAGCATTTTAGTTAATTGACGTATTTCAATTTAGACTGGATGTCAC
The DNA here is from genome assembly GCA_951802225.1 of Euspilapteryx auroguttella. Classification (NCBI taxonomy): domain Eukaryota; kingdom Metazoa; phylum Arthropoda; class Insecta; order Lepidoptera; family Gracillariidae; genus Euspilapteryx; species Euspilapteryx auroguttella. Next base: position 2,705,133 of record OX637663.1, on the reverse strand, counting down.
GTATTTACCACACAACAAACCAGAGAAGTAGACCTCCAGTAACGCTACTTAAAATCTACTGTATCTTTATGAATAAGGCGGTAAATCTTTTTCTATATATTATGCTTAGTCAGAGCCTTTATGTGTCTCCTCATATATTTAGAAAAAAAAATCCAAATCCTAATGCCTCTGTGGCTTAGTTGGCAGCGATATCGACTGTGACTCGGCAGAACTTGGTTACATTTCCGGCGGGTTCGACGGTCGTGTAAATCTAAACACGTGTTATGGCCACCATGTACAGGTTCTTCTAGCAGTAAGTAGACGTCTTTCGGTTGAGGTGATGATGATGATGTTTGTATTATAAAAATATGTTTTGTTTTTATTATAGATACGCAAAAGTGCATCTATTAAGTAATCTTTGATTTGGAGATTTGGACTATCATTGATAGGGTACTTAACATAACATAATCTCACACCTTTTATTCCCGGAAGCGTTAGGCCGAGACACCAGCTCAAGAGCCGGACATTTTATTTTGATAAGGTACTTAAAAATGCATAATGTGCTATTATTGATATCAATCAAAAACAGTAAAAAACTTACTCGATATTGATCTTCTTGAGGCAGTCTGCCCAACGTATGCACCAGGCCTCTCAATAATCGGTTCCTCGTCATCATCACTGAAACTCCTCTGGTACTCCCTCAGCAGCGGTATCTCCTTAGGCCTGAAAGGGCCTCCACTTAATGGATTAAACGTGCTAGCATCTTCACTCAGATTCTCCTTTATCGCCTCGGCAATTGGGAAGTAATTACCGGGGTAAAGAATCTCCGATTTCTCCTTATCACTTGTGTAGTGAACACCTCTCTCCTCTTCTCTCCTTAAAGGTATCGCTCTAGGTTTGAACGCGTACTTGTATGGATGAAAGTCTGCTGCTACCTGCGCTTCTCGCTGTTGCCTTGGCTGTATCGTCACAGATGCACTGGTCACGTTAACTGTAGCTGTTCTAGAGCCATCTGCCCTGGTCGATCCAGTCACTGACCAGAGTTTAGTCAGTTTGTTCTCGTAATCATCAGCTCCTACAGCCAACACCAAGTAGAGTACCGCTGCTGCACTAAACACGCCCATTTTTTTTAGGTTTAATTCGTTTGATAAAGTTCAACTCAAATCACTTAAGACACAAGTCTGGAAGCACTGCACTCTTGTTTAAAATGTAACCTATTTCATCCGTCACAGTGCAACCATTTTGTTGCAAGCGATCGCGTTTAACTGAATCACAGTTGTTGTAAGACGTTATATTTATACATGTCTTAGATTAAACTTGCGTTTTTCATAGTTCGGTTCACGGTCGGACGGAGTCGCGGAACAGTCTGGCTCTAACGCAATTCCGATATGGGTTGAAAAACAAAAGTGAGCCGAAAATAACGCTTGTCGCGTGGAGTCTATCACGCGTTATGGTTAAGATAATGAAGTGGTGTAGTTTCTTTATTTTCTCTCGCAAATTGATGAGCTCCAAATTGCTAGACAATTGTCATGTATTTGGTGGGTATAGGCTAGGCACGCGTTTCCGTCTGCGTTTTTTTTTTTTTGTGGTTATAGCGTTTGCAATGAAACGCAACTATTTCGTTTCAAGTATTATATAAAAACCGATTTAGTTTTTAAATAACAATAGGTTTAATATTTGAGTTAGTTAGTATATTTTTTTAGTATTGGTATTTGAATTATAGGTAGGTAATTTAAACACAGATAATTAATAAATTATTAATAATAGCAATTAATATAAATGTATTATTAACATCATATAAGAATTAACTATAAATCGTAAAAAAAACACATACATTTTTGGCGACTTTATTGCTTTATTGCTTAGCCATTGCTACTAAGAGTTAACCTGTGAAGCCTGTAAAAATAAATTATAAGCATAGTTTTTTATTTTGCATTTCTTTTTACTTTATCAAACTTTAATATAAAAAAAACATACAAATAAAACAGCCAGACAAACTTCTCTGTTACTATAACACTCAGACAGATTACATTTTCAAGAAAATTTTCGTCAATCTCATTACGATTGACAAATCGGTAACATCATCTCGTACGTAACGTCTAAAATGATTTTAAATTATGATATAATAATATAATTTTGAGATACATTTGAAAGCGAGACGATAAATGATAAAACAAAATCTTTTGTCTTGTCAAAGTTTCTTTCAACTTGAATAGTATTTTTTTTACAAAAAAGGAACCCGCCTTCAATAAACTGACACATACATAAACTAAGCACATCCTCTTTTTCAAAGTCGGTTAAAATAGGTACTAAAACCTTTTCCTGAATGTAACAAATTCTTATCTTAAAACCGCATCAAGATCGGTTTCAGCCAATCCAATCACGAGATAATCGCGGACAAACATACATACATTCATCATTTCACATCATCATTTCAGCCAAAAGACGTCCACTGCTGGACATAGGCCTCCCTCACAGAACGCCACAACGACTGGTCTTGAGCGACCCTCATCCAGTTTATCCCGCAGCCTTCAACTTCGTCTGACCACCTTAGGGTCTGCCTACTCTGCATCTTCTAGCGCGCGGGATATTGACATGAAACATTAATATGTTTGTTTATGGTAAGAACATTGACTCTATCTCGTAAAGAACTTGACTGTTCTTAATACTATTGAAGTCACAGTCTGTTGCGTTGATAGGAAAATAATATAATGTTACATCTTTTCATTATAAAACAATTAAGTAAAGAAAACATTCGACCGCCTCCGTGGTTCAGTTGTCAATGATGTTGACTTTGACTTCAGAGGTCCGGGTTCGGTTACATGCGGAGGCGAACATTATTAGGATGGATTTTGTTATTGTTTCGGGCACAGTAACTAGCTATAGGTTCTACGTAGATGTCGTGGAGTTCAACATAACGATCTAAAGATCTTCCGTGACCCCCTTGTTAACAGCCGAGATGGACATCGGCGGGGTTTAAGTGGGTGCGAACCCCACATAACTCTGCGACCCCCCGGGGTCGCAGGGTACTCGTTAGGAGTTTCCCGCCTTAAAAAAAAAGGTTCCACGTAGATAGAAGCCCAGACTATAATGCGTTTTATTTATTATATAAAAATATGAATTTTATCATATTCATCTTTTTGGTTGGCTGGAAGACATCGCTTTTAATGATAAGGCCGCCCCGTTCATTGTTCTTTGTAACTTGTAATTTTTATGTGTTTTATTTTGATTACAGTGTACATTCTCTTATCTTATGTGATCTTACTCTGCGTTATCGCAATCGTATAAATTACTGACTTAGTGCCATTTTGCGGCACCCAAGATGCGATAAACACACCTCGTGCGTTGCTCATTTTGTTATTACTTTTATTTTTTTGCGGATCTCTTATTAAGCAGAAGCTTATTTATTTATTTATGTTATATATGCTAACTAGTCGACCCGGCGAACTTCGTACCGCCTAACCTAATACTATTTTGTGCATGAATTATACTTATAAACCTTCCTCTTGAATCACTCTATCTATTTAAAAAAACCGCATCAAATTCAGTTGCATAGTTTTAAAGATATAAGCATACATAGGGACAGACGCGGGAAGCGACTTTGTTTTATACTATGTATTGATGATGTTATATATGCTAATAATGTGTAACCTGTCAGCTTACAGCGATGCTCGAAAAAAAAATTATTTTGTCTACTAAGGCAAAATGTCAAAAATGTGCCAAAAGTGGCCACTTTTAGCAACACTTTGTAGCTATCTTTGGTCTTTAACCTAAAAGCTATAAAAATTTGCCCTAAAAATACTAGGCTACATTATCTAGTGTCATACTGTGCCACATTTTTGATATTTGCCTTAGTTTAGAAGATTATTATTATTTTTTCGCAAAAGGCGCTAGCATCGCTGTGAACTGGCTCTCAGGTAATTATCTCCGTCGGTTCAGTTGGTAGTGATGTTTGCTGTGACTTTGGAAGACTTGGTTGGTTCCCGGTGGGGAGAACATTGCCACAGAACACTGCCAAATGAGCCACGCAGACGGTTGGAAGTAAAAAAATAAGTATAAATGATTAAATAATATTTATCTTCATTGGTGCGCCTCTAAATTTACTGATCGGCAGTCAATGAAAACTAAATCATAATCACTTACATATATAATCAAAACCGAATAAATATTAACATTTCGTTATTCTCAAGCCCAATTCACACTCCCGCCGACGACGAACCGCCACGACTAATAATTTTTATCACTATTATAAATAGAATCACGGGGCAAGCTAAAGACATACCATAAATTTGACTGACAACGTAGCGATATGATCAGTAGGGTCACAGGTCACACCATAATAAAGAGTACTACGTACATTGAGGGCACTCACTGCCTCCCTCAGCAAGTTGACCCACCCGCGCTTGCCCGCGCTCGGTTACCTCTCAGTTACCGCTCAGTACAAATAGCACTTCTTATATCACTCTCAGTAACACAATGCATGTTACGAGTGCACGTACGGTGGCGGTCTAGGTCAGCGTAACACTTCCGGTTTTCTGTATTTCAAAATAGCTCTGCTCTATGTTAATACAGTCTAGGGCGCACGAGACCATAGATAAATCTGTTACGCCCTCCTAGACCGCCATTGTACACGAGTTTCGGCTTTAACTCGTTTAATTTCATACATTTTGGCGCGATTTCATACATTTTAAATAACAAAGAGGAAGACAGTTTTCTGATACCCATAGCAAAAAGCCAAGACGTTTGATAAAAAATTGTAACATTTCGGTATAGGATTTTTTATTTATAAATTCATTTGATATTATGGGCATGAGCCATATTTTCGAAGGGAAACTCCGAAATTTACTAACATAATGATTATGATTTGCCGTGAAGGAATGGCATTAGCGATAAAATCGCCCATTCTAAGTTAAAGAATTAAATTTATATTTTTTGGCATGTTAGATATGTTTAAGTTTGTAAACATTGTTGTTATTCTGTGGTTTATAATTATTTGTTCATATTGCTTCACCTGCATATGGCAAGAGTGTGAGTAGCAAAATTAGTTAATCCATGGAGTGATAGGTAGATGCATGCATTACTGAGCTTAGCACGCAATGGTTTTTTAGGTGTATACTTGTTTGATAAGCATTTTAAATTAAATTAATTAGGATTATCTTTATCTATGACTTGTTAATTATACTATACATTCATAAAACATTTTGTTTTCTTCTTTATTAATTTAAGTATGTAACTGTCTTTTAATTGTCAATTATGATAAATTAGGTTTCTCATATATTTTTGTACAATAAAGTGGTAATTCTTTCATAATTTTTTGCAGTTATATCATTAATGAGGTGCTGTGGCTCTAAGAAGGCCACATTTCGTCCATCTACAGCAAAAAATCAGTAAAAAAAAGCTCAATAATCAAAAAGAGTTCCTCTTTATGCGGCCTTATTACGGGGACCCTAACAATCTATGTTCGGATACATTTATACTTAGGAAAACCATAAATCTTGCAACACGCAAAAGCATAAAATCTGTAAGTTCTTTGAACTATCTTACAATATACATAAACACTATGCTATTAAGTTTTTTTTATTATAACTACGGTTCATAAACACACGTTAATTTAACGCATGATCAACAGATTTGATAGCGAATTTAAAGAAAAATCTTTTTAAACTAATTGTGGTCTTATTAAAAGGCTTTACGTAATATGGGTGAATGATAATAGTATGTGCATAAATATACATATAAACGGTTCATGTAACGATGTTGGTGTTGCTAATAAATTCAGTTTAGTTAATTCCTAGTTGGTAGTTATAGTTAGTCTTTTTTTGTTTGCACACAATATGCGGTTACTTGGTCAGGTGCCTTTAGACGTAAGTCGCACACCAAAGACAGATTTAATAAAAACTACCTTACATGGCGAACTTCGTACCGCATTCTAAATTTTTGACAATATTCTATAGCCTATGTCACTCAGGGATAGCGTAGCTTCTCACCAGTAAAATAATTATTTGAATCGGTTCAGAAGTTCCGGAGCCTTTTCTTTACAAACAAACAAATATTTTAGTATCATAATTGCAGCCTATAATCGTCCACTGCTGGACATAGGCCTGTCTAAAGAAAAAGGGCAATGTTACGATGCAAAATCGATGTTTCAATGTTTGCTAAAACAACATCGATGTAACGATGTTGATCTAACGTTTTGTCTCCTAACATCGATGATCATCAAGCATCCCTAGTCCAAGAGCCCCGTCCCTTAATTCATGTTGCAATGGTCAGCACTCACGTCTATATCTATTTAAATGTATACCTATGAACGCGTATACAGCGCGCTGATGATTAGAGGTACGCGCGTACAGCTACTTTTGCCTATATATTGCTATTATTTGAATTGCAGCCTTTGGTTAGGCTTAAAGGGCGTATTTACGTACAAAGCTGGCAACAAGCATGTTTGCGGTGGTTCCAAAAATGTATAAAAAATACCTGCGCTTGTTTCAGCGCGAATGTCAGCGCAGGTATTTTCTAGATTTTCTCGAACCAACACAAACAAGCGCTTGTAACCAGCTCTGTACGTGAATACGCGCTACGGTGGCTTCTCTGGGCTGTAGAATGTTCGTCTAAAAGCAAACAAAACATACCTCAGTATAGCGGAAAAGCAGATTCGTGCGTGCACAAATACCCGCCGGAGCGGCAAGACACGTGGGGAACGACGGAAGCGGCTGTTTCAATAAAGTTTTAATTAAAAAATTTAAAGGAAGTTGATTAAATTATTCGTTGGGAATGGGAAGTATTGGGCTCTGATTTGACTCATTTGTTTTAAGAGTGGGTCACGCTTTGACAGATACTGCTGTGCTAGGTAGTAAAATCCGAAGAATATTCGAGAAAGAATCATCTAAAGATTTGGTTTTTTGTTTGATTGGTAGTACATAGTTTTTTGAAATCTTAGTCCAGCCGCGTTTTTAAATGACGAAATTGTTTCTGAAATCAAATCAAATGAAATCATCATCAAACAGTTTTTTCGGATGAAATTTGTGAAACTATTTTTTTTTTACTGGGATACTTATTTCTGATACTTGAAAAACTAGTTGGGATGTCTAAACTTCTGCGTTATTTAAAAACCACGTTGTAAGCTAAGTAGCTAGAAGTAATAGGAAACAAACATAAATCATGAAGGAAGCTTAGAATAAATACAATAATTTTAGTAAATAATTATGGGCGCAGTTTGCGATAGTGAACATGCCATGGATTGTAGCGTCAAGTGTGCACTTTGTACATTGGACATTATCAATACATGTATGTTATTTTTTCCATTTGAGAATATAGTTAGCTACTGTTAGTTTCAGGCGTTAGTCATACGGGACGAATCCAACTCGCAGAGGTCCTTTCGAGAGTTTTGTTATTTTTTTATTGATCACCAACCAGGCTCTCATTACGCATAATTCATTATCATCAGCATCTCAGAAGAAAGACGTTTGGTGGAAGGGTCTGCCTACTCTGCGTCTTTCGTTACACGTTCGAGACTCAATAAATATATTTATACCTACTTACATAGTTTGATTTTATTTATTTTTAATCTCCTATTCCTAATAACGACTTGCGTAAAACTTACTGTACCAAACAACTTTTAATAGCCACGCAGTATCGTGTCTATTTTTAACAAAAGTTTATTAAAGTTGTGATTAATTTGTCTACTACAATTATTATTATTGATTAATAACGTGGAAGGATGTCGCTTTTTTTGTGATAAATTCGTGATAAAATTTTATAAGAATTTATCGTGTTTCAGCGCAGTGCGTTTAGGTGTAACTGAAACGTTATTACAAATAATCAAGTAATTTTGTAGAGTTATTTCCTTTTAGAATTTTCAATTCTTATACACGCAAGTTACACAGTAATCTTAACAAAAAAAAACTATTTATAATTTTTTTTTTATTAATAAATTGTGAGGCCTTTGCCCATCAGTGGAACATTAACTTGGCTATGTTCGGTTTTCCGAAAAGAAAACAAAACACACACAGTTACTGAACGAGACGGCAAATTATTGTTAAAAATTCTACACAGACCTATGTTGCAAAGGGAAAAGCATGGTGAGCTGAATCTTTCCTTTAATTCATATAGTCAGAAACATTCTATAAAACGAAAAATGTTTTCAGTAACTGTAACAAAACAGAGTAATAAATAATGAAACTCATCCTATGGCAACTCTACATTGCAATGAAGAGTTTTCATTAGGTGCATGTAGAGATATAGACATGCAAGCAATATGTAGAGCTGCTAACGATACTAAATCCTATCCATAAAAGCGCCACCGTTCACAAAAGTATAAAAATATAAATCTATCACTGACTTTCCTCTAGAAAAATTGTAGAGATAGAAAAAAGCAGCTCAACAGCTCAACTTACTGTGTGCAATTGGAAGCTAGAAACGATAAAGGTTCGCTGTCTATTGTAGAGATGGCGCTCTAGAAATAAAAACATCGATACTAGCGCCAATCGCGAAAAAATATACGAGAACATGGCATTTCAATAATGTGATCCTAAATTACTGTCTGTTTGATGACTCTATATATTATTTATCTGGTTTTATGTCTTTAAGGCACTAACCAAGATAGGTTAGGGTTGCCGTGTGTTCCGGGATGACGACACCATCCCTCGGGGAAGAGGCTCTACAGCCGATGCCGGGTGGCGGGGAGCCGGGTGGGTCGCGGAGAATCATCACTGCCCGCGACCTTCATGCTATCAGCCAAGAAGGACACCGGCGGGGTTTTAGTGGGTGCGAACCCCACATACCCTTTGGCTCCCCCCGGGGCTGCAGGGTACTCGTACGGAGTTTCCCCAACTAAAAAAAGAAAAAAGGTTTGCCATGTGGTGTTATGACAAATACCACCATCTTCTCCCATGAGTGTCGTAAAAGGCGACTAAAGGAACTCTCGAAAGACCGGCGTCAGCGTCCTTCGTTGAAATTGCGATAACTTTTTGCAAACTCACTCCTCTTTTTGGAAATTTTTGGTAGGGACCTATGTCCAGCAGTAGAGACATCAGAATCTATCACAGTTTAATTCAGTAGGACAAAAAAAATTACAGCCTAGGAACTAGAATTATGTTCATTTAAAGCTATATTAAAAAAATGTCTTAAATCCATGTATTTTTTATTGCAAGGACTCGAATTCAAGCCCAAGATTAAGTATTCTGCTCAAAGTATTAAAGGGGCGAACGGGTGCTATACTAGCGCTACTTCCGATAAATATTTACATCTTCTAACTAAACCATGGCCAAAATCAAAAATTAAAATGACGCCCTGGATAATCTTGTTTAGAATTTTTAGGGCTCTGTTGCGTAGCTTTAAAGATAATGATCGTAGAAATATGTGTTAAATCTATATATATAAAACTCTTCCGTTACTGACTGACTGACTGACAGACAACGCAGAGCCGAAACTACTGGGCGTAGCGGGCTGAAATTTTGCATGTAGGTTCCTTAGGGAGTGTAGATGAGCACTAAGAAGGGATTTCCCGAAATTCCCACGGGAACGGGAAAAAAACGGGATTTTTTTGTTTTAGAAAAATCTGCGCGGGTGATGCCGCGGGGCAGCCTCTAGTTTCTGATAAAGGTATAATCAGTTCAATCACAGCTGAACTTCTAAAGGCTGGTGAAAATCTGATTTTAAGGGCAAAACAATTACCTACATTAGGTACTTGTATAATTCCGTTAAGTATCAGAGATTTGAAACACCCGAAGCATGGAACAGATGTGTATGAATGCGATGTGTTTAGTAGATTTATTCTTCCAAAAGGATGCTAAGAACCTGCTGAAGAATTGCAGGCCGATTTAAGTTTTGTCGTCTTGCACGCTGATTGATGAGATCCAGCCAACAGAACAAGCCGGTTCCCGTGAAGGCTTCAGAATCACATACCCTTTAAATAAACCATTATAAGCTTCTAAGATCTTGAAAATTAAACTTTTACAAAATTAAATCTGGAGTGATAGTTTTTTTTATGTTTTTTAAATCTTAATATTTACATAGAAGCTTTTTTAATTTTGATAATTAAAAAATGCCTAGAGACATTATTTTTTGTTTTAATAAAATATTAACTTTTTATTGGAATATTGAGTTGAATTGTTTAATTTAGTTATAGGAGGAATTTCTAAGATCGCTGGCAGTGAAATAAGATTGTTGTCCTATTTTTTTCAGATGTGATTTAAATTCCATTCTGTCCCTATAAAATATATGTATTATGTATTTTTATTAGTAAACAAAAAAACAATATCATTCAATGGCAATAATTTATTTATTTCATTAAAAAATCGATAGTCGTCATCTTACATCTAGAATAAATACTTAAATTTAAAAAACCTTTTAACAAAAAGTACACAAAATTGTTCCCACTGAGAACAATTCACATAAGTTAAATACAAAAATATAACTATTTATTAACTTTTAACTAGTTATAAAAAACAACGCCCGAAACAGAAACACATTAAAAACTTTTAATACATAAAGTTGTGTTTAAAACAGGCATTTAAACAGCTATAAAACAAAAAATATAAAATAACTTATGTGTAACTTAATGTTCCTTAAATATCCAGGTCTCATTCGCACTTTCAACAAAACTAAAAAACGAGCATATTTGTACATAAAATAAATACCTAGCTGTATCATGTAAAAAACGCATAACAGATAATAAATTACCAAAAAAAAACAGCACACAAATAAACAAAATTAAGAGATCTTGAAAATGTAACAAATAAAAACTTAAGTAAATAAATAAATTAAAACAAAGAATAAATAAGTAATTAAAGCTTTTAAACACCTTAAAAGTAATTATTTTGTGTAATTAGTAAGTAATTTGTGTGTGGGGTCCCCTAATATCCTAATATAAGTTAATTTTTACCCATTAGATTAAGTTAAATGGTTTGCAGGCCAACAATGGCTCTACCTATTTTAGGAATGTAATAATGATTAGATAGATTTAGATCCATAAAGATAGAAAAGGTTAAAGATTGAGATAGCTTTTTTTGCTGAATCAAATAAACCTTTGAAAAAAGAATTTAAAATAAGAAATAAGAGGTACATCATAAAAAAAGTTTAAATACAAAAACGAAATAAATTCTTTCTGATAATAATTTAGGAATCAATGAATTTTTTAAAGGAACTCTTTTCAAGCTAAATCATAAAAATTATGATAGTAATCATGTCTTCAATTCCGAAATAATGTTTGCTTAGTTAGAAGGGCAAAGAACAAAAAAAAAACAGAAGTAACCCTAACCCACAGAACAGCCTAATTTGAACCTCGCCCTTTACCCCACACATTCGCTTACCTAACTATTACCTTACGCTTGTTTATACCCAGAATAAGCGAGATCCGACACATCATTGTACGACCGACGGTCCCAACCCCCTGAGCTACCTCCTCCGGAAGACCAGCCATGGCTTTCGTGACCTCCACCGCTGTTCTTCTGAGCTATGATCTTCTTTAGTGCTATGATGCCGGCTAGGAGAAGTGCGATCTGAAATGAAAGTTAAAGTTTTTAAATTATGTTTGTTTTAATGAAGGATGGGCAGCGCGTATTTTAAAACATTTATTTTCACATCTTTAAAAAAAATATGGCTTGTTGTGTAAACCAACCAGTATTTTATTATGTTTTGGAAAGTAAAGGAATAATGTTTAAAGTTAAATAAAATATTGTTTTAGATATCAATTATCAAAATTGCGGTCTGAGTGAATAGGTATCAACATCCATAATATGGACTGTCGCTTGTAGAAAAATGAGCTCAATTATAGTTAAATATTTAGTCTAGTCCTACCAATGTTTAGGCTTTACTTTCCCTGAATGTAGCGAAACCCTGTCCTTGAGTTTAGTGTTCATGAATGTAGGTAAATAGTTTACAGAATAAAGTAAAAACCCAAAAATCAATGGTAGTTTAGAAAGAAAAATAAAACACAAATAACGAAGAAGTTTTACTATCATTCGAAGTAAATCTCGTACGGCTTTGGATTGAAACAAGGCCGCACGAGATTTACTTATAACGACAATAAATTGATCAGTCTTCAATTCAATCTTCAACTTAAAGCCACGCACAGCACTAAAGTACAAGCAAGACTGACTCTGAACTTTAATTCAAATCTTATTTAACCGGAGCACAAAGAACTCGAAAGTAATCGATTACACAATGTATTTCGTAAGAAAATTAATGCAATACACAGCGAAAGAAGACAACGAGAACTTTAAAACCAAAATCAATTAATATTTTATAAAAAACTAGTACATATCAATACCAGTAATTTGTAAAGGGAAAGTAAATAAAAACAAAAAACTATCGTTTAAATAAAATTCAATGTTTGACAAGCGAGTTTTTAATTTAAAAAATAAGCTGCCAGCATTTATAAGAATTGATTCTGAAAAGATTTTATGAAAAACAAAAGAAATGGTCAAAACAAAATGGCGTCCGAAAAACGCGGGAAACAGAAATACAAACACACGTCTCTACGGTAGTAGTTTTAAAATACACTAGATAGAGCCAATGTCTGGTTAGATAACGGTTTTACGTTGCATTGCAGCTAGGGCGATGTTGTGAAACTTAATTAGGTGATCTTTGAGCAAACTGGAAGGAAGGTTACCTAGCAGCACTTATTAGACTCTAGCCGTTAGTTTACAAAAAAAAATGCTATTATAATGGTATTTTTGTATAAGCGCATAGTATTTTATTAATGTTACACAAAGAACATTACAATGCTGGTAAGATTTTAATTTTATTGGTCACCTTCGTAGTTCAGTTATCTGGCAAGGATGTTGACTGAGATCTAGACCTCGTTTGATTTCCGGTGGGGACGAAAATTGTGATGATGAATATCGATATATGTTGGGGCACCCTTTAAAATATGTACCTCTCGCTCTGAGTGTTATGCGATTATTATCATACTGTAATTAAGAATTTTGACTGTGGGAATAAAAGTATTTTTATGAATTTAAACGCATCATCCTTCTGTTTTTATCATTGCATTCTATTACACATTGCATATTTAACTTGTTGGTCTAATAAAAAGTTATCTAGCTTACCTTACGGAGGACACAAGTAGGTTTATTTATTTTTGTTTGATTTTGTAACACCCACAAGAGAAGAAGGGGTCACAGCTACTATATTATAACGGACGAAATATTATTTAATATAGCGGACCAAAACTGGGGTGTTTCAATTTTAAATAAAAAATATGGTAGTAGGGCTAGTACTAGGGTATGCCAATTTTTGCACATCCCCTGCCAATGACTACTTTTCGCTCCATTTTTATATTTATAACTAGAGGCTGCCCCGCGGTTTTTCCCGCGCAGATTTCTAATAAACACAAAATTCCCGTTTTTTCCCGTTCCCGTGGGAATTTCGGGAAATCCCTTCTTAGTGCTCACCTATACTCCCCGAGGAACCCACGTGCCAATTTTCAGCTTTCTACGCCCAGTAGTTTATGCTCTGCGTTGTCTGTCAGTCAGTCAGTCAGTCAGTCAGTCAGTCAGTCAGTCAGTCAGTCAGTCAGTCAGTCAGTCAGTCAGTCAGTCAGTCAGTCAGTCAGTCAGTCAGTCAGTCAGTCAGTCAGTCAGTCAGTCAGTCAGTCAGTCAGTCAGTCAGTAACGGAAGAGTTTTATATATATTGATGATAAAAATGTATAAAAGCTAGCAAATAATGATTCCTGTTGTTCAATCACATTCTTAGATAAATGAGCTACCATCGTATATTAAAAGTTTTTCAATTTTGAACCTTGTTTGGCAAGTAGAAATGTTCAAAGTCAAAAGGGCCAATGATTGTGCTGCTTACCCTACCTATTTAAAATATTAAGAAAGCAACTATATACAAATATAATCCAAGAAACCTTAAACAAGGTGAAATCATGACTTTTTAAAAACCAATTAGCAGTTAGGTTAACTTTGCGTTTTAAAATAGTTAACTTTTCAAGCTAGCGTGTAATTCTGAAAGGGTAAAAACCAGTACTTATATAATACCAAAAAGGTAAACCCTAGTTTTTTTTAACAGACATAAAAAATGCATACCAGACCTTAGAGATGCAGAACTATTATTCGTAAAAAGATAGAAAGCATTTTAACTAGTTATTTGACGTAGTTAAGTCAAATTAGACTGAACTCGTATTTACCATACAAGTAGCCACATAAGTAGACCTAAAGCTATTTTAAACCTATTACATCTTTATGAATAATAAGGTAAGTATGTAATCAGAAACAATAAAGTATCGCAACATCGCATCTCAATGAATAAAAACATAAATTTCAACGGTAATTTAGCTGCCTAACACTGCCTGGCCTAGCAAGGTAACCTTCGCTTTCCTCGACCCTAACCCCAGTCTTGTCGTGACCCGAACTTTCTAGGGTTTATTTACGTTTCCAGCATCTGATTCTTGTTTCTTGAGAAAGGAATCTCTCAACATATGAGAGCTGTATGAAAATTATACATTATATAAACTCTCGAATAGAGGTGTTTAGATAATTACATAAATACCTTAATTATATTTAGTTGGTGTACGATTCTTAAAACGTTTCCACGCTTCATGGCGCGTTAGTTAAAATTGAGTGTGAACTATAAACTTTGTTTAAATAAACAAAATAATGACTTTCCTTCCCATGCTTTAAATAAAAGAAACTTTCACCCAGTAGTGTACTTTAACAAAAGAGAATCAGATTCTAATAATAATAATCATTACAAATACAAACTATTTTGACAGTGAAGTGTTGATTGATTGGAGCCATTGAAGCATATATGGCCCAGGCTCAGCGCACACTGACGAGGCGCAACGAACATACAGACAGGAAAACAGTTTAAACTGCTCATAAATTTAAAGTTTAAACCTATATCCTATATACACTTTTCTATAATAGTTCCAAAATCAAAAGTTTAACGAGACGACCACGTGCAGTTCCGGAAAAATATTTTAGGATTTTGTTGACAGTACTTTTTAAACTCTAAATTCAAATATTTGGTGTATATGTCTGAGTTAACATTTTCTTAATTCGAATTTCATGTACTTCGAAGTTTAAAAATTTCAAAGCACATAAAAAGGAGCTTACAACACGCTGAAATTATAATAACTTTTGTACAATCTAGCAAAACATATAATTCCAAATTCACACCAATGCAATGCAATGGCTGGCCATAATTACAAAGATTTCCTAGATCTCGATTAGATGACATAGTAACCGACAGCGAGACTAGCACAAGAAGTAAACAATAATGTGAAACTAATAGAGCTCTCTTCCGTTGTAATTACTTTTTGTATACAGTTCATTGTACTTGATATTGAAGATGTCTCTTGGTAATTAGAATGAGATGATTATGGGAAAAGATATGCAAAGGAATATCGACCACCTTTGAGGTTTAGTTAACAGTAATGTTGACTCTGACTTCGAAAATCCGGAAAATCGATTAGAGGCTAAACATTGTAAAAATGGATACATATCAGTGATGTTTTTTGGGTCTTGGTGCGTTTTTATGTGTTTCGGGCATCTTAGATATCAGGTTCTACCTAGTAAAGAGCTCTAATTGTGACGTCATAATTCGCGATTTAGACCGGTCTTACTTCTTTGTATGACGTCAGTTTTGACTATATTTCTTTTGCGTATGAAAGTGAGTATAGTTAATGCTTAGAAATAACATCAGGTTCTCCAGCAACAAAATTGTATTCACATAATACCGTAATAGGATACGATAGTTAAAAGATTATACTTCAACGACTTCTGATTATCATAAAATTCAAACTATGAAATAGGATAAGAAGAAAACTCAAAGACATCCTCAGGGCATTTGCATCAAGGTGAAAGCTTACAGAATAGAGAATGCCATCGAAATGACAGTTTATCTCCATGATTACACATCTCCATGCATGCTATATGCCATTTTCGCATCAAGCATGGCATTAACCTGGTATTGTAAATATGAATGTGTGTATCATAAATAAAACTCTCACACTTTATACAAAGTATTGTATTGTAAGGTGTAAACCTTTAGATAAAGACCTCCCGTTGTATTTGCTGCTGCTACTATTCTAATATTATGTCCTACGTGATTTGAATTTACAGTTGATGATTCAAATTATCAATATATATAAAACTCTTCCGTTACTGACTGATTGACTGACTGACATGGCAACGCAGAGCCAAATCTACTGGGCGTAGCGGGCTCAAATTTGCACGTGGGTTCCTTGGGGAGTGTAGGGGAGCACAAAGGAATAATTTCCCGAAATTCCCATGAGAACGGGAAAACGGGATTTATCTGTTTATTAGAAATCTGCGTGGGTGAAACCGCGGGGCAGCCTCTAGTTGAGAATAAACGCCAAAGTTGTTTGTTTAAGAAATAGTTTTAAGTATATCAATACAACTACACATTTTAAATTGCAAAAGCTTGAAATCTAAACGGGAGTGCAATCTCTACTCATATAAAGTTCTTCTCAAATCGTCTGCAAAAAATTTGCAACGACAATATTATATTGTTGTCTAGGAACAAGAAATGCATCGCGTCGTGATCGTTTCGTTCCAGTTTAAAAAGGGAACAAGAGAGGGGATGAAGCCTTAGAGAATCACTGCGTAGGGATAGAAAAACAAATCGGTTATTAAATATTTACTTAAATATTCGATGTACGTAGTCAATTATTTCAGTAATTCAAAGTTTAAATCGATCGCCAACCCGCCAAAAGTGGCGATTATAATAAAACCCACCAAAATATCTGTGGGGAGGCCTATGACGAACAGTGGACATCGGCTGAGATAATAATGATGATTGTAATCAATCAATTTTATAATTACTGACTTGAAGATGTTATCACAAAATTACTAACTCTCATTTATACGATTCCAGATTATCTTATTGATACGACAAAAATACATTTTAAGAACAAAAATAAAAGAAAGCCTTAGATTGTCATTAACAATTTACGACAAAAACCGATGGACGTTTACAGCAAACGACTTCCGACGGAAAGACAGCGTGAGAGTCGAATCTAGATGAAAGTGTGTCTAAACAAGGTTTGGCACCGATGCACGCTATGTTAGACTCCATGATAGTCAGAATAGTATGAAATTACTAGATTTTGGATTTAAAAAGCTTTGTCTAATGGCAGTTTTGAAAAAACCCGTGTGTAAAGGCAATCAGAGTTAGATAGTAGAATACTTTGTTATATGAAATTCAAATTATCAATATATATAAAACTCTTCCGTTACTGACTGACTGACTGACTGACTGACTGACTGACTGACTGACAGACAACGCAGAGCCGAAACTACTGGGCGTAGCGGGCTGAAAATTGGCACGTGGGTTCCTTGGGGAGTGAAGGTGAGCACTAAGAAGGGATTTCCCGAAATTCCCACGGGAACGGAAAAAAACGGGATTTTTGTTTTTTATAAGAAATCTGCGCGGGAAAAACCGCGGGGCAGCTTCTAGTATGCTCATAAATCAAGAATACAAGTAATTTTTCCAAACACTTAACTGATTTAACATAATACCATTTTGCTTTTAGTATAATAAACGATCACGTTATAAAGTTTTAGTACATACTTATAATTCTAGGTATCTATTATAATGATTGATTTTCAATTATAAACCCTCTTATTAAAAAAAACCCTTACCTACCCTTAATTATAAAAAAAAAAATAGGGAGTATTAAAAAGGTAATCGATATCTTTTTTTATATATTATTTTGCTATCTCTATAAAATCTAGCTTAAAGAATGCCTAACCGCATTCGCGTACACTACAACTAAACATTTGCTTTGTGGCTAAAACAAGTAGCTTGTTTGAATATTATTTTAACGAGATTTGTTCATACATTTTATTTTATAGAAGCAAGACCTCTCATAAATTAAGATGTTTAGACGACCTGCCTGCGTATTATGACGGAACATTTGTAGAGTCTTTCTAGATACGACAAATTCAATTCGAAATTGTCCGTCATGCTACCACCGCTGGTCAAGGTTGCGAGAGTAAACTCGATGACGGTCGCGCCGTCGCGCCAGACAGGTCATTGGTGGCGATCTGAGGGGATGGCCTATGTCCAGCAGTTATAGACTTTCAGTTGTGATGATGATGAAGATTTTATAATATTTTCAAAATAGGAAAAGGATATGACGGTAAGACTTTAACGAGGCTTTATTGATTGTCAACATTTATCTACACTTTTTTTTAAGTTTCCTAAATTATATTCGCTCATATTTTTCATTGAACACAAGTCATGCAATTTTCTTTTATCTCACAGATTCCTATGCAAATTTTCACATTAGCTATGCAAAAGTAAAAGCGTGAGATGATAAGTACACTACACAGACGTATCAATCGTTGTACGTGACCTAAAACTAGGTTGAACGTGATTTTGATACTAAAATAAAATAATGGTCTGTAGCAGTGAAAAAACTATAGCATTTTCACATATTTTGATTTAAATTTGCGTCTATTATTCACCAGTAAATTGATTTAAAGGCATATTGCTCTGATCGATCAAAACTTCCAGAGTTTTCGAGATACTTAGAAAGGTTAAATTTAAGGGTTAATTAATTCAGGTACATAAATGCCTGGACCCCGTAATTACGCAAAATAGATCCGGCCAAGAGCGCTGCCTAAAGTCAAGCACCATCAGTATCATCATCATGCCTACGTCCACTGCTGGACATAATTTGTCTCCCCACAGATTGCCGTAATAAATGGCCTTGCGCGAACTTCGTCTAGTATAATCGTGCAACCTTAACCAAGTTGTCTGACCACCTTGTTCTTCTATCTCTATCTATCCCATGGCTTTTGGTGTCAGCCCCCCTAGTCCTTTTTCGCCAGTGTGGGCGTTGATAAGTTGATTATGGTTCTAAATTCATTGTCTTTAACTTATCTTTGTTTTTTGGTCCTGAGCCAGGTTTTAAGCCAAAAGCTGTGTTAGCTTATTTTGCCACTATAGTACCTAGTGTAAGTCAATGTTATAGTCATACAACAACGCTGCGATCCATAGTATATTTTTTATAAGTTTTTTGTTTAGAGAAGACCTGTACCTGATATAAGTACCTATTATTTTTCTACTAATTAATTTTATAATTTTTATGTATACTGGAAAAAAAGGGATCGGTTCGGCCTAGCAAATATTATAAGAGATCAGTCCGGACAAAATCAATAATAATAATTGATCGGGGATCAGTCCGGAATAACTCCATATTTAACAATTGAGTATATTGATGAGTAATATTGATGAGACAATAATGAATGCTTTTTAAAATAAAAGAATGAGGCCCATGGGCCTCTAGGGTTTACCTACTCTGTCTAAAGTAAGTTACAATTATCCTGTACATAACAACTGAAGAGAAAGTCATACGTAGGTATAATTTGTAAGATAAGTCACATGGACTATTAGCATTTTAATTGCACAAGCCTTGTACGTGTCTATGTAATTTGGAGAGATTTCAAAAGTTAATTATGGGAAAACTGCGGTGAATAGGAACTAAACAAACAAATTGTTAAGACTGAACTGAATGTTTTCGTGACTATTTAGATGACGTGCTGTGCATTTGTTAATAAAATATTATAATATATATATGTAGTGTATCTATATGTGGAGGTACAAGATAGCTAAGGATAAATTGTTATATGTATAAATATTATTGCCATTATCTATGACTTTTTTAAAAAGCGCACTCGTATAACGCTTGTGGGTCACTGCTGGCATTGACTGAAAATCAGCGCTGTCGGTGCAAACCTTCAGCACATGCTGAGTCAGTGCCATTTTACGGCGGCTGCAACACACAAAACTTGTTTTTATGTTTTTTACTTTGTTTAAAATAGTTTTACTTAATTTTTTGATTTCCTTTGTTTTGCTTTTATTCTTGGTTTATTTTGTTTTTTTTTTATTAATATTTTGTATGTGTGTGTTCTGCTGTAAATAAATACTTTCTTTCTTTCTTTTTTCTTTCATTCGATAATTCTAAACTTTCAATTTTTATTTCTAAATAAGGGCCCCAAAGTAAATATACTAATTGGTGGTACTAATTATTTTGATCAACTCGCAGATTCTTGCAAATTACAATCATACAACAATTTAGTTATAACCTTATTCAATGTAATAGAAAACTTCTGTTATTTATTTTGATACTTTATAGTAATCGACATTTGTTACTTAGCTTTTACAGCGAAAACAAAAAACTAAATTTGGCTTGACATAATCTTAAAAGATCATAGTAAAGATGTTCACAAAAAAATCAAACGATTTTATCGGAATCATTTAACACTTGTATTTTGTACAAACTGTGTAAGTTGACCTGACACAGTCTCTCAAGATTATAACCACGATATTGTATCAGTAGCACAAGTAAAGTTCAAGACGAACGAGAGCAGTATCGCACATGTAGATCACAAGAACAATCACGACGACACAAATAGAGATATGCTCTCACGCGATCAGAATGCACAATCCCACGACACAGACAGAAACAACAATAGATGCAAAGAAGTTGCCAATTCATTAACTCAAATTACACTTATTAAGATTTGTAAAGATAATATAGAATTGTAGAATACTAAATCAGATTAAGAATCGAAAGTGCTCTCTTTTCTAATACTTAGTTAAGTAAAGTGTGAGAAAAATAAGTTAAATTATCACACGTTATTAGAAAATGATTTTAACGATGAAAGTGGTTTCAAATATTATAATTAATATTTAAAAGCATGTTTTAATGAAAAAAGACTTTTCAAAGACTTTCATAAGCAACAAGCCTTGCAACTTTAAATTTTAATGACAATCACAATAGATCAGTAGAGGTACTACTTTTAGGAAGAGGTGATACTGGGCTGACAAAGCCCTGCAAAACCACAAAACGACAACAAAAAATACATTTAATTAAATATTGAATTTTCAGAAATAATTTCTTGAAAACTGCAGAAAACAAATAAGTCGATCAAGATCACTAACTAACGTATAAAAAATATGAATACATCTAGTTAAGAGGACACCTCATTTTTATACTTAGGAAATGAAATCATCAGAACTTTTTTTGAGAGCCAAATTATGCGCATTTGCACTGATTGCATTTTTTTATGGTGGTTTTGGTAGTATGATCAGAAATTTTATTTGAATCAGGAAATAACATACCTTCGAAACGATGAGCGCCTTGCCAGCCAGTACGAAAAGTCCGGCTATCGCCAGCGGAATCATGGCGGCCATCTTCATTGCGAAGCCCATAGCCATCATGCTCATCATTTTCTTCATCTTACCTCGACCTGGAATCATCAATTGAATCATGTTTTACATTGGTAAAATGAACATCAATATATATAAAACTCTTCCGTTACTGACTGACTGACTGACAGACAACGCAGAGCCGAAACTACTGGGCGTAGCGGGCTGAAATTTTGAATGTAGGTTCCTTAGGGAGTGTAGGTGAGCACTAAGAAAGGATTTCCCGAAATTCCCATGGGAACGGGAAAAAAATGTTGAAAAAAAAAAAAAGAGAAATCTGCGCGAGTGAAACCGCGGGGCAGCCTCTAGTAACATAATATAATCTCACGCCTTTTATTCACTGAAGGGTTAGGCAGAGGCACCAGCTCAAGTTTTTAATTTTCATTAGTCTTTCTCTTTGTTATTAACATTTTTATTTTATTTTATTTTATTATATCCGTCAGTGAATTATATTATAGTCGCATATAAATGATACCACTGCATAAACACTAATGAGTGTTTTCTTCATATCAATCTTTATATTTTAGAAGATCATAGCGGTATCTCTAAATTTGTAAGAGCCATAATGCTATGATAACACTTTTGCAAGAATAACAAAACACAAATAAATAAAGAAGATGATGAGATGATCACAATTTGGGAAAGTTCATTAAAATAATATAACAAAAGTAAATGTAAACTGAGGAAACGTGAGTAAAAGCTTTTGGGAAGTGCGTAATTTTGACTATTACAGGTTAGGCAACAAAAGGAAATAAACACTTTCTCTAATTCACTTTTGAAATTAAATTTGATTGTTCTTCAGCATGCACGTATTTCTTTTGATCTGTAGATATTAAAGTTAGAGGTTTATTTTCAAAAAAAAATTTAAGAACTTCTGATTCAACTTTTCATAGGCAACTGAATTCAAGTTTTTAATACATAATGATCATAATGCATAACAATTTAGAGAGCCTAAAAAGGCAGAACTCCGAATTCACAGAGATATAATCAAATCATCATTATCAGATTATTGTGAGATTCAAGGTGTCGGCTTATGCATTATCAAAAAATTATGTACACTTAATGAAATTTATGTTTCAAACATTATTGGGCTTACATCAATGGTTTTCTTTTATTTTTCCTTAAAAAAAAAATAGTGGTTTGCCTGGAAAAAACTGCTTTTAGGGATAAGGTCGCCCATAATAGTTCCTTCAATTGTATTATGTACTTTGTGTCTTACTTACATGTAAAGAAGTTAATTACATTCTATTCTATCTAGGAAAGTACGTCTTCGACATAGATTATTATCACCATCAATCACGATGGACATATCGATTGGACGTGGAACGAGCTAAGAATGTGGGTATCGAGATTATTGACTTCCATACTCTAGACCGCCTCCGTGGTTCAGTTGTTAGTGATATTGACTGTGACATTGTAGGTCCGGTTTCGTTTCAGTGCGACAGTTGTTATGATGGATATCGATGTTAGTTTTCTGGTTCTTTTAAAGCGGGGAAACTCCTGACTAGTACCCTGCGGTCCCGGGGGGTTATGTCGGATTCGCACCCACTAAAACCCCGCTGGTGTCCTTCTCGGCTGTAGGCAAGGTTGCCACCGAGGGCTTGCGAACGGCATCACCGCGACAGGTTTAGTTTGGGTTAACCTGATTGCCTTTCCATAGAGAAATTCTAATATTTAAATATTTCTTTCTTTTTCTAATCAAATAATACAAAGATTGTTATTATTTAAATTTGATTGATTGCAATAAAGTATATCTATCTATCTTCAATGCAAAATAATATTGAAACGGTAAGTATGTATTTGATTTCATTTGCAATTAATAATTTCTAAAAGAACAGGTTTCAGTAAAGCAAGTCATCACTTGGCTTTTCAATCACCCAAGGCAATTTAATCTCGACAAATAATTAAGTTTCTTCAACAATGCACACCTTTTCACTTTTACTCAAATCTTTGGCTACAATTGGAAGCAATTACTATAATAATAATAATAACGCATTACGTTCGATACCACATGCTTGGCAGATCATGTATCTAGGGTGCCTGAAACACACCCAGCCACGGTATAATAAACAGTATACTACCATACAGTATCGGCACTCCCTGCATCTCTCAGCAAGTGCGGCCCCCGCGCTCGGTTATCTCTCAGTTACCGCTCAGTACAAACAGCACATCTCATTCACACAACTAAGTCTATTTTTAATGGGGTGAGGCCTATGTCCAGCAATGGACGTCTTTCAGCTGAAATAAAATGAAGCAAATAAAATGTAAATACCTCAGGGCCATAAAAACACGAAATTCAAAATTTCAATCTTCAGAAATCTTGCCTATTACACGTTAACACGACCTTAAAAAAAATTTCTTACATTTTAAATAATTTATTTTTTACAAAAAAGGAAACTGCCTTCAATAAAATGACATATACATCAACTGAGCACTTCCTTTTTTTCGAAGTCGGTTAAAATTGTTACTAAAACCTTCTCCTGAATGCAACAAATACTTATCTGAAAACCGCATCAAAATCGGTTTATCTAAACGCGGCATAATCCTTTTTTAAAGTTGGTCTTACATAAACCTAACAATGTGCTAATATTAATGTATTTTATTACTGTAATACAGATTGTTATTAGAAAAATGTGTTTTAAAGCTACATTTTTCAAACTATGTCATCTCCTGTTCTATACATGAAAGTAAAGCCATTTAAAAAATAGCCGGACGATGCTCGACGAAAATGGCATGTAATTTAGCAAGATCACAATTCACAATGGATGGGAAAAGCTAGACCACGCTGATGTGGGTAATTGGTCTAGTTCTAGAATACTTGGGTTTAGATATAAATGGGTGTTTGGTTGGGAGCTTTCGCTTAAACTAACTTTATTATGAAAACTTATGAAATAAGATGGTATGATGCAGATTTGGAGATGGACTAAGCTTTATACTGAGAATTATAAGATTTTCTTGATGGCTAAGTTTTGGTACTATTTTTTTTTATTTAAACCATTAAAGAATTTTCTGTTTGAATCTATATGTTATTATCCGATTAAACTAAGTTTTTTTAAGTTCAAAGAAAAAAACATGTAAAGTAAAATAATAGGCGACTTATTATCTTAAAACGATTACTTCCAGTCAATATCGGCCCGTATACTATGAGATATTTAATAACTTACTTAAAATATAAACCAATATTTAGGCTTTATGACGAAAATAAAACTTTCAAACATTTAATTTAATGATTGATTGATAGACAGGAACCAAAATATCTATTCAAACAAGCTATAATCAATATGTCGCGGTTAATTGAAAGTATTATGTGTCCATTCACGACAAAAGAAAGAAAATGCTATTAGTAAAGTGACAGGGTAACATTTCAGATAGTACATAATTATGTTCTCCTCACGTCAAATGATTATCATGGTCCAATGAACTTATGACAATGTTGCGATGAGATCAAAATTAAAAACGCTATTGGCTTTAAATTACTTACCTTATCCACTAAAAGGTGACCTTAGTCTAATTAGTCTAGTTTAAACTTGACCTTAGTCTAGTTTAAACTTGAGTAGGTATTTACTTGTTTTGAAATAAATTTTTCTTTATGAATTTTAATAAAGAAGATCATCTATTCATCTATGAAATTGTTTATTTAAACTAATAAAACTCAGATCGCCAACCTAGGAAGAACCTGTATCTACGTTGCCCGAAACAAAAGCAGACATATAAACACACCGAGTACGAGAAAACATCGATATCCATCTTTACAATGTTCGCCCTCGCTAGGAGTCGATTTCGGACTTTTAGAGTCACAAGTCATAGTCAACATCGCTGCCAACTGTACCTTGGAAGATATTTTAATGTAAACTTCTCCTGATATTTAATTTATCATAGATATTGTTTAGAATTTCAGGACATAATTCAAAACTGAACCATTAACCACCATTATTTTAAAATTATAAAACAATAAAAAAGCTCACTTACCTTCTTCAACACCTTTGTTCAGCTCATCCCCAGAAAGCTTCGGCAAGGAAAGCTGGATCGTTCTCGAATTGGCAAAAGCTGCCACCCTATCCCACAGCATGTCCGTCAGAGCTTGATCCTTATCCTGAATATTCCTAGGCAGGGACGCTTCTATATCCTTTTCACTCGAAACGTATACTTCATTCCCTTCCGAAGTCTTCAAAACTTCTACTCCATCCACTAAAGGTATAGCGTCCATCCGAGCTGCCCTATCAAAGAACAGGATAGCCTTTTTCTTCAAACAAGGAGCGAATTCTGATTTTGAACATTCCTCGTAAATCCTCATCATGTTACGCAATCCCATATCATCCTTCGAAACTGCGGCTTCCGCTACCACCAATGCTAAAGTTAAACAAACTACCTTTCCGAACATGCTGGCTGGTTGGAAGATGTGCACAGGGCGGGTTTAAAAAAAAGACTGTTACGTACGTGCTGAGGTACGCGCATTTATAGCCTAAGCTGGAATAGCAAAAAGAGTTAAAGATGCCAAGATCGGGGGTACGGTTCGCTTAGATTGTTCCTCTGTGTGCGTGTGTATGGATGGAAAAAGGTGTGCGTGTAGTTGTAGGTCGTGAACGTTGAGAAGGGAGTGGGAAGGTGTGGATACGGTGTTGTTGTGGTTGCTTTGTTTTGGAATGGATAGGGTATTCAGTTTTGCTTTTGCTTGACTGTTTTGATCTGTAGAATATTATTATTAACTAGAGGCTGCCCCGCGGTTTTTTCCGCGCAGATTTCTCATAAACACAAAATTCCCGTTTTTTTCCGTTCCCGTGGGTATTTCGGGAAATCCCTTCTTAGTGCTCACCTACACTCCCCAGGGAACACACGGGTCAATTTTCAGCTTTTTACGCCCAGTAGTTTCGGCTCTGCGTTGTCTGTCAGTCAGTCAGTCAGTCAGTAACGGAAGAGTTTTATATATATAGATAGAGTTACTTAATGATCTCGTTTGTTTTTTTCTTAAATGGACTGTTAATTTAAAAAATCAAGGAGTTTGTACTCAAATCACGAAATATCTTAAAATTTCTTAAGATTATAATGAGTTCATAAAGCCAAGTGCGCATCTGTCGAGGTGCGGTAAAGATACAAAGTGGACAACAATTAAAAGTAGAATCTTAATTTTACTGAACACGTTTGAGGAATCACTAGCCGTTTCTTATGGCAGCCTTAAACAATATCGATTGAAATTTTTTTCTCAAACCCTGTGCCTTAGATGGGCGCTGTATAAAAATACCGCATCAATATTTTCATCGCTCTACGGCCTTGCACTTATAGTGTACTAACAGGTCACTATTCACAGTGCGCGAAATAATATTTTTATAAAAATTGTATAAAAATAAATTAAATTCCTTCTAACTTATGTATGTTTAGAAACTAACAGTATTATTTTGATTCTAATACGTATTTTCAAAAAATTTTTATAGACAGACAATAATACATGTAGAGAAAAAAAAACTGTTTTTATGCATGCTCTCTCTATAGTTTTTATTTAAGGCACTACAATACTATAATAATCAACCCTTTGCCATTGAAATAGAGTCTAGTTAAAATTGTGATTTTTACGGTATTTTCGCCGCGCCTTTTTTTTTTTTTAATCATAATAATATTATGTCTCGCCTAATATGCGCTGGGCCTTAGACATTAAGAACGCGTGATCCAAACCATTTCTATACAGGAAAAGATGTATTCACAGTTATATTATGACTTCCCGAAAATAATTTGATAATATATCATAATAATGAGCTTAGAATAGTGTTCTTACTAATTGTGTTATATAATAACTAGTATTTAATACAGTTGGATGTATAATTATATATGGAAATATTATATTGACAATTTGTTTGTTGACGGGGAAAGCAATGCTTTACAATGTTGTGCTAGTGTGACAATGACGTGACACTTGTCATACTTTTACATTGCAATAATGGTTATTTTATAATATTTATTTACAGCTACTTAAATCATATCAAATAATTCTTTATTCAATAAGAGCTGTCTCAGCTTACTTCGTTACGCCATAGAATATAACATACTACATTAGACTTGGCTCTATAGACTACGTTCTTTTGACTGCCCAGAATAGCCGAATAAAAAACAAACAACAACAACAAACCACCTGTCAAAATGTAATGTAAATGTAAACAACAGAAAAAATATTGCAACTTGGGTTACATTATTTGAGTTTAGGTAAGGATCCCTAATATTTTTGAAAATCTAATATAGCCTATTACACTCGGGGTTAGTGTAGCTTCCTACCAGTGAAAGAATTTTTCAAATCGGTTCAGTTTTTCCGGAGCCTATTCGTTACAAACCAACAAACCAAATCAAATCAAATCAAATAATTCTTTATTCATTATAGGATACAAGATATCACATAATGAAAGTCAATTAGACTACATCTAATCTAATCGCTATTGATACCTTATTTGGTAAAGTATCCTATACTGTGATAGGCGTGGTAGTTCAATAACCAATGTTAAATTAATACCTGGATTAGTTTTAAAGATGAATTTGTTCAAAATAAAACATAATCTTGTAAGGATTTTTCAAATAAACAAAAATAGACGGTAGTCTATCTTCCGTCTGTTAACCAAAAGCATATAAATACCGGACTCGACGAGCAGGCGAGGATTCTGTTCTGAGCCTTCGCGCGACACAGACGTACTAAAAATTGTTAAGACCGTGCTGACAATGTTGTGAGTAAAGAATAAAAGTAGTAAAGTGATCCTTGTGTATTGATTTTATAACAAGTCAGAAGTGGTAAGTACACGCTGCCAATTTTGTAATTTGTTTTTTGCATGATTAGTATGGCCCTTTTTTCTATCACACGTTAAAATTAAAATTACGTCATTATTTAAAAATATTTTTGTTTTGAAATTGGAATTTTAACGTCCGTGATGGTATCATTATTTAACCAGACAACCAACATCATTTTATTCATGGCGTTAACAGTTACCCTACCTACGTACCAAAAAAAAAAAAACAACAAGAGTGTAGCTAATTGCAAAAGATATTTATTATAATATAAAGTAGAGGGAGATTATAAGGGTATGTAAATTTGTTTTAAAATATTTATTTTGTAGAGTAATAAATTACTTAATAAATTCATTTAATGGATTTAACTTAGTGGAGTAATTTGCCGATCTCTGCCCGGCAACTAGAGAGAGAGCATCTTCCTTGTTCTGTGGTTTTACCTACGGTAATCATAATCATATTAAATATATTTAACTGCTCCGTGGCTCAGTTGGCAGTGACGTGAACTGAGTAAGCGTGTGCTGTGCACCCGGGTTCGATTCCCGGGCGGGGCGAATATTGCTATGATAAAAATCGATGTTTGTTTCCGGTCCGGATGTGATGTTTATCTCTGTGTGTTTCGGGCACCCTAGATACAGGTTCTTCCTAGTTAGGGGCTCTGAGTGTGATGTTTTATTATTATATCTATTTTTTTGTAAGACCGTTAACAAAACACGTTTTGGAACCTCCGTTAAAACAATTATCAGTTTTATTAATAGATAAACTTACATTTGTGAATGTTTTTATAAATTTTGTACCGTATTCTGTTCAATTATGATTAAAAGTTTACATGAATTATTACTAATAATAGGCAAAACTATAATAACTAAACTAAGTATACAAGCGTAGACAATAACTATTATTTTCATTTTACTATTTTTATAAATTTTATTGAAAATTAATAAGTGAAATTACCTTGAACAGAAACTTAAGAATTTTATTCCAATTTTTGATTTACCCTCAGATCCAAATCAAATGTCCGTTATTTTTATTACAGACTCAGAATTGTTATTAACTTGAACAGAAACAAAAAAAAAAAATGACAATTTACCCTCAGATTCAAATAAAACGTCCGTTATTTTGATTACAGACTAGGAATTGAAATTTACTCGAACAGAAACTTAATAATCTAGATCAATTTACGATTCACCCTCAGATTTAAATAAAATATCTGTTTGGTGTATTTGTTGTTGTAAATTTATTTTTTTTAGATAATTTGACTGATGTAATGTTTGAATGGCGTAGTGATGCTATGTGTGCTTTATTACTGGCTATGTACGCCGTTAAGGGGCTATGTGTGCTCTATGACTGGCTATGTATGCCTTAGAGGGGCTATGTGTGCTCTATGACTGGCTATGTATGCCGAAGAGGAGCTATGTGTGCTCTATGACTGGCTATGTATGCCATAGAGGGGCTATGTGTGCTCTATGACTGGCTATGTATGCCGTAGAGGGGCTATGTGTGCTCTATGACTGGCTATGTATGCCATAGAGGGGCTATGTGTGCTCTATGACTGGCTATGTATGCCGAAGAGGAGCTATGTGTGCTCTATGACTGGCTATGTATGCCATAGAGGGGCTATGTGTGCTCTATGACTGGCTATGTATGCCGTAGAGGGGCTATGTGTGCTCTATGACTGGCTATGTATGCCATAGAGGGGCTATGTGTGCTCTATGACTGGCTATGTATGCCGTAGAGGGGCTATGTGTGCTCTATGAATGGCTAGGTATACCTTAATATGGGTCATGTATGCCTAAGCGTCGTTTAGGCATCCATCTTGTATATATCTAGTCATATGATTAACTAATGTGGTTTAATTGGGAGAAATTGCTTTCTAGCGATAAGGTCACTCATTGCATTTAAATTTATTATTAAAACTAGAGGCTGCCCCGCGGTTTTTCCCGCGCAGATTTCTCATAAACACAAAATTCCCGTTTTTTCCGTTCCCGTGGGAATTTCGGGAAATCCCTTCTTAGTGCTCACTTACACTCCCTAAGGAACCTACATGCAAAATTTCAGCCCGCTACGCCCAGTAGTTTCGGCTCTGCGTTGTCTGTCAGTCAGTCAGTCAGTCAGTCAGTCAGTCAGTTAGTCAGTAACGGAAGAGTTTTATATATATTGATTTAATTTGTACAAGAATTTATTCGGTGTCATTATTATCTAAAAATTTCAGCCTATCGGTGACTTTTAATTAATAATATTATATTTTTTTACGATTAGATCAATTTGATAGCAAAAATTAAAACCAAGCCACTATTTGTTTGTAAAAAAAAAAAAAAAGTACATATTTGAGAAAATTGTATAAGTTTAATGCATTATTTAAATCTGATTCGTACTTGTGAACGTCACCGCCGGGTTTGACTGGGTTTCTATCATGGAATAATGTAAAAGGAAATCTATAGCATTTGCAATGTCATTAATGCAAATTAGAATTAAAAGGGGCCTAATACTTTATATATTTCTTTTATATTTAAGACTTATTTTAGTTATCTGAATAGATCTGTTTGGCAAGGTAGGATTTAAGAGGATTTATGCAGAAGAAATCAAAGGAAAAAAAAAAAAAAAAGAACGGAGACAGAGCTTCTATAGTACTACTGGGGAAAGGGACAATCATATTTTAGTCGCTAGCGTCGGTTTATACTTTTTATTGGAAATCGTAATAATTATTTATTCTATTTTATTTTTATTACTACTAACTCATTCAATCAATTGTTTGGAATCTTATAATAAATTTTATTTTTGTATTCAAATACTTACTTACCTAATAATAATAATAGTTTATTATCGGGCACGACATCCATAGTTTGAAAGTAAAGATTAAACAACTTGTCCTGTGCTGTTTGTTCTAAAGATTTGTTTATGTTAGGATATTTTTTTGTGGCGTTGTGGGTTTTATAAATATTGAGTTACATACCTTCGGAAGATTATAATATATATTGTCATTTGAGTATTGAATAAAACCTAGAATTTTAATGTCAAATCTTAATAAAATTACAATAACATTTTCTTTTCTTTCTGTATCTGAGTCATAGAGATGGAGCCAGACGAAGGGACTGATAGGCACCGCCTTTACACCTCTCACCGCGCTGCATCACGTGTCAGTGATGTCGAAGGTGCCACGACCAGAAAAAGTCTCGAGTGGGCGTCGCGGCGCAGTGCAAGGGAAGCCCAAGCATTTAGGACAGAGAGCACAGCGGCCGTGCGCAAGGATCAATGTGATTGTGTATGTTATTTTTTTTTATTATGTGCTAGTGTGTGTGACCCTGTGTGTCGGAAGAGGATAACGAAGTTATATTTAACTATACACTTTATTCGGCCATGTGTGCCATAAGGTAGAACACATACCATGTAATAATAATAAATAATAAATAAGTTTATTCAATTTTCAATTTTACAAAAGTATAAAAGCGAGGAGTCTCCTTTTAAGTATTAACCTGTATCAGGAGACCCCGATCTTCCACATTGTCACATGCTTTTCAAAATATATTCTAAATATGTTAAGTTAAGCTGATTTATACATAAATATAGCTTAATACTATTTCTAATTCTAGTTACACAAATAGAGAAAAAAGAAAATATCAATAATACTAACAATACATTTTGAATTTCGATTTTTTAATTTTTAAGTTACTAAGGAAATAAAAAGGTATTAGGTTACATTTATTAGGTTTTCAATTTCATCATAATTCTGCTTCAAAAGCCAGCTGCATAAGAGTTTTTTTAACATAATTATACTGTTTTACTGGGGTAAATATTTAACAATTTGTTTATCTTATTATATAAAACTTATACTGCCTTTTTGCGAAAGCTGTCCTACTGTTAAATATAGGAGCCACTGTATGTTTGCGTCTACTTTCATTTTTTTTGGCGTCAAATGGTAATTTTGCATGCATTTTTAGGACACATTTTAGAATGAATAATTTTCTGACTGATAGTAGCTCACTGTTCAAGTTTCAAGTCTTGTAGGAAGAAAACCTTTTTGAAAAGATAAGTTAACAAGGTGGCTAATTATTGGTGAAACAATGTTTTTGGCCAGCTTCAGAAATGCTGTTGGAATATTGTCTTCACCAGATGCACTACTCGATTTAAGATTAGCAATGAGACTCTTTACCTCGTTTACATCTGTGTCAAGCAAAACAAAAGACGAAAGTTGCGAATGTGCCGTTAATTTTGAGTTAACTATTTTTGTGCAGTATCTCGAATTATCATTAATAATTTCTTCAGCAAGATCTTTTTCTATATTAGCAAAGAAAGTATTTATCCTATTAGTTGATTCTTCGGGAGATGATCCGCAGTTAAGTAAGCCATTATTTTTAGATTTTGTGTTGTTAAGGTTTGTAATATTTATAATGTTTTTCCAGAGAGCTTTCGAATTTTTTTTCTGAGTTTTTTTTTAACAGATCACTTTCATATTCTCTTCTTAGTTTTTCAATAAGATCATTACAGAAGTTACGGTATCGTTTATAAGTAATTTAAAGAATATTATTAGTCGGATCAGAGCGGAGATTCTTTAGTAATTAATTTCTATTTTGAATACACTTTAAAATCCCATTTGTTATCCAAGGCTTTAAAATGCGCTTATTTCTTGGAATACGTTTAGTTACTTTGTTTTCATTTAGGGACTCTGTCATTTTGTTGATCAGTTCATCAGTGATTTATTGAGGATCTTCGCAATCAAGTAGGTTATTTAGGTTCTTTAGTTCAAGACTATTTAGTGCTTGTTCATAGTTAATAGTTGTAGTATATTTACGAGTGTTTGTAAGTTTCGAGGATGTATTAATGTTAAGAAAGGTAGTGACATGATGTATGGTAGAATTAAGAATAGCAATAAAGGATTCGATTTATATTTACTTAGTTTTACCATAAAATGATCGAGGCATTTTTTCTCTCTTGTGGGCAACGTGTGCCCAGGAAATATACAATGTATGGAAAGCATATTTAAATACTTTAACCGGTTACTGCGTTCTTGAGAAGTTTCGTCTGGTTTATACCTTATATTTATGTTAATATCACCTGCAATAATAATATTATTATGTAGGCAGTTATTAGTGATCATTGTAGCCCTGTGTGTTACCAAATTTGCTGTCTAAATAGGCCATGTGTGACATAATGCAGACTAAATATAATATTGTGCTATCTAGAAATTAAGAAATAAAAGTAAATACAATTAACAAAAAAAAAAAAAAACTTAAAAGTAAAAACATTGTATACTTTAGTTTTTTTTTGAGTTGTTTGTTGTTGATCTGTTCAGCCCTGTGTGCCAAAAAGGATGTTATTTAGTTTTGAATTTGTTATAAGGCTTTGTAAACCATTGTTTTTGATATTTTATTATTTATGTTAGAAGAAACTTGATTAATAATGTGTCATAGCAGGCCGTGTCCCAAGTGTGGCAAACGGTAGCTTGATTAATAATGTGTCATAGCAGGCCGTGTCCCAAGTGTGGCAAACGGTAGCTTGATTAATAGTATGTCATAGCAGGCCGTGTCCCAAGTGTGGCAAACGGTAGCTTGATTAATAATGTGTCATAGCAGGCCGTGTCTGTTAAGTGTCAAACAAAAGCTTGAAATTGATTGAAACCTTGAACTTGTTAATCTGAAATTTATATAATGTTGTTGAAGTTAGCTTATATTTAAATAAGTTTTTTTTATGTTCGTGAACTAATTTATATTCGTGAAGCTAATATGATTATATTTAGAAGAGGCATTATTTAGGCCTTAATCTTGATTGACTGATAATCTTTTTATTTATTTTTGTAATTTTTACGTTTTACCAAAAAAAAAATTATTGTTTAAGTAATAGTTTGTATGAGATTTTACACAATCGAGGAAGGCTGAGAATTCCGGAATGGGGACATCGAATAGACAAAGAATGGTATCCCCTTAGAATTTTATAATGATATAGTATGTAAATCAATATTTTTACTAAGATAATTTAATACGCATTGTTAAGTCAAAAGCATTAGTTTTCGAAAGTACAATTGTTCAATTGATTAGAAATGTTGGTAGGTAATCTGTGACGTAGATGACGATTAGTTTTGGAAGAAATATTCATATGTGATTCATATATACTAGAATTTCTGATTTTGTTTATTACTCTAATACACTTAAGTTTATGAGTTCTTGTGAAACTAAAACGACAAAGATGCATGGAAGTAACGTACTTATTATTTTTTTTTAACACTTTATGTACTTATTTTTTTTTAAAGTAATTTGTATTTTTTTTAATTGTTGTAAATTGAATTGTAATGTCAAAAAAAAAAAAAAAAAAAAAACAAAAAAAAAAAAAAAAAAAGAGATAAATTGTAAAGTAGAGTTTGTTACCCCTTTCTTCTCTACGCTGTAAAATCATTGTGAAAGGGAGTAGAATCATGACTTTTTGACTTTGACTAGAGTGACTTCCGCTCGCCGAGTGTAAGGATTTTTATAATATCTTCTCCGTATTTCTGGTCACGTGTACGAGGACGTACACGCGGTCAGGATGGACGAGTGTAAGGATTTTTCAAATAAACAAAAATAGACGGTAGTCTATCTTCCGTCT
Source organism: Euspilapteryx auroguttella (assembly GCA_951802225.1). Taxonomy (NCBI): domain Eukaryota; kingdom Metazoa; phylum Arthropoda; class Insecta; order Lepidoptera; family Gracillariidae; genus Euspilapteryx; species Euspilapteryx auroguttella. The sequence continues at coordinate 2,670,632 of OX637663.1, read as the reverse complement.
GTTAACCAAAAGCATATAAATACCGGACTCGACGAGCAGGCGAGGATTCTGTTCTGAGCCTTCGCGCGACACAGACGTACTAAAAATTGTTAAGACCGTGCTGACAATGTTGTGAGTAAAGAATAAAAGTAGTAAAGTGATCCTTGTGTATTGATTTTATAACAATCTCACGCCTTTTATTCCCCGAAGGGTTAGGCAGAGGCACCAGCTCAAGAGCCAGACCAACTTTTAGCCGAGCCTAAACTACTGGGCGTAGAAAGCTGAAAATTGGCATTTGGGTTCCTTGGGGAGTGTAGGTGAGCACTAAGAAGGGATTTCCCGAAATTCCCACGGGAAATGGAAAAAAGGGAATTTTGTGTTTATGATAAATCTGCGCGGGAAAAACCGCGGGGCAGCCTCTAGTCATATTACAAAATAGTACTAAGTTCTAACGTAACAGTAAAAATAACGTTAAAGACGGACCTAATCTAACTCGTTACATAATTCTCAAATCGGCATAAACTGCGCATTTTGAACTACTTCCTAAACTATGACAATATTGTAGTCACAATGAAAAGACTTTTAAGTGTCTCAGGCATGTTTTAGCGTCCCGTAGATTCAGCATGAAAAAAGGACCCCATTTACCCAGCCGGCAACAATATCCCTCTGTTTTTGTGTCGATGGGCTTCATACCTGGGTTGAGCAAAATTTATCAATATATATAAAACTCTTCCGTTACTGACTGACTGACTGACAGACAACGCAGAGCCGAAACTTCTGGGCGTTGCGGGCTGAAATTTTGCACGTGGGTTCCTTGGGAAGTGTAGGGGAGCACTGAGGAAAAATTTCCCGAAGTTCCCCATGGGAACCGAAAAAAAACGGTATTTTTGTGTTTATGAGAAATCAGCGCGGGTTAAAACCGCGGGGCAGCTTCTAGTAGGATTATAAAAATACTAGAGGCTGCCCCGCGGTAACACCCGCGCAGATTTCTCCTAAACACAAAAATCCCATTTTCTCTCTCTCTCGTTCCCATGGGAATTTCGGGTAATCCTTTCCTAGTGCTCACCTACACTCCCTAAGGAACCTACATGCAAAATTTCAGCCCGCTACGCCCAGTAGTTTCGGCTCTGCGTTGTCTGTCAGTCAGTCAGTCAGTAACGGAAGAGTTTTATATATATTGATAACACATTTTATACGTTTTTTAGTAACAATGAAAAACCAAAAAATTTCCACGTTGTAGGCGGCGTAGAATGTCACTATTCCATACCTATCTTCTGTAACACCCAAAGAACGGTCAGCAACGTCTTTCGTTAAAAACTTGAAGAGACATCGGTCAGAGATCGCCAACTCGCCTGCTAAGCGTGGTGATTATGGCAAATTTCCCCCAAAATGTTGCTCCTTATTGGTTATGCTTAAGAATGGACGTGTGTAGGCTCAGATTAATATTAAAAATACAAGAAAAAATAAATAATACTCGTAGCAAAACACAAATATGACAAAATAACAATGATAAATCTTTATTCACACGAACAATACAGGCATACAAAACAAAAGAAAAAAATACAAAGAAGAGTTAAGCAAAACTAAAACTATGAAAGCATGTATTGCGCATGTGGAAAGGCTCCGACTCAGCATGTGCTGCAAGAAATGCAGCGCTGATTATTCTGCCAGAACCTTGAGTAGCCGTGCAGCCGAAAAAAATTGATAACATTATTAAATAACATGATAAATAAATAAAAATAAAAATAGATTTTAGAAAAAGATTTGTGTTACTGCTGTAATTATTCTTATACATACATTAATAAGTGTGACCCTAATGTAAAGAAATAAATAAAAATATTATCTTTTATTTTATACGGAACCTTTACTAAGCGAGTTAATCGCGTAATTGACTTTTTATGCGTCATTGCGGCGTACCGTAAAAAATATAATGCGAATTCAGTTAACATAATTAAAAGCCTAGCTGAATTAATGCAGCGGTGCTTAAAGAAGATTTGATAAATCTGGTTTCTTTTATAGAGCCTCTGAACTGTGACGATTTTACGAATGTTGTCCCTTTGAAAAATTATTTATTCATTAAAGGATACAAGGTATCTCTTATTGTAAGTCAATTGCGACTACTTAGTTGGTACCTTATATTTAGTTAAGTATCCTATACTGTGAGAGGCGAGGTGGTTCAGGGGCGAACATCAAACGGCTCAGACAAACGAATGTGAAATCAACCTGTCTTCAGATGATAATAATAATAATAATAACACATCACACTCAGAGCCCCTAACTAGAAAGAACCTGTATCTAGGTTGCCCGAAACACACACAGAGACGAACATTACACCCAACAAACAAACATCGATATTCATTATATCAATATTCGCCCCGCCCGGGAATTGAAGCCGGGTGCACACGCTTACTCAGTCCACATCACTGCCAACTGAGCCACGGAGCAGTCATGTAGATGGACATACTAGTTCGAATAGCAGAACACTATAGGGATTAAAGGCCTCACTGTTATGCTAGCACATCGGGTGAGGTGCGCCGGAGTTAAAGATACCGAGAAGAAAGATAACAGTTTAAAGTATAGGATTTCTCTTTAAAAGGATATGAACTATTAATTCTATGGTACAGGGTTAGGGACTCGTACCGCGCGACTGTCACAAAAGCTTGACACAGGCCTTGTGCTAGCTAATCCACTCCCGAATATTTTTTTATTTGGATTTTCTTTTTTTGTTTTTATATATTTCTACTAGTCGATCCAGCGAACTATGTACCGCCTAAACTGCAACTATTATAAACCTTCCTCTTGAATCACTCTTCCTATTTAAAAAAAAAACGAATCAAAATCCGATGCATAGTTTTGAATATTTAAACATATAAAGAGACAGACAGACAGCGTAAGGAAATGTTTTATGCTATGTATTGATTAGAGATATTATATATTTTTAGATATAAAACCAAACTGCCTTAAAATAAAATCATGCCATAGTGAAAAATCAAACATCTCTCCCTCATTAAACGTTGCGATTTTCATTTCACATTGTCACGTAGTACCGTCGTAACCCCTAGAAAGGGATTCCTGTCTCGCTTTCATTTGGCAAAGGTCAGCCGTGGTTATTGACGATAGGTAGGAATTACTGATGGTTGATCAAAGACGTTATATGGGTAGCTACGCTCCTAACTATACAAGGTAACTTTTTTTTATCGTGGAGGAAAATTTAACACGCGGTAGACATAGTTATAGAGGACTGATTCCTGAAAACAAAATTAAAAAATGATTAACCAAGCTCACTTGAGGTCAGTCGAAAGTATTTGTAAAAAAAAAACTAAAAATGATGTAAACCCTCAGAGCAACGGCTACGGTAGCCAAACTGGCGCCAGACGAGATAGGGGGTGGAGGGCAATGCGCGGAAGTTGAACAAGGGGTCCTTTTCTTTTTAATTCTCAAAAGAAAAACTAAAGTTTTTTTTATAATTTATTCGAGTCATTTAATATGCAAATACTTGGTGAGCATTTACTTACAAAGCTGGCTTTCAGGCATTCGCAGTCTAGTTGAAGTTTAAGCTTGCACAGGTTAATCCTGTACTCGAAAACGACTTGTACAAGGTCAATCTTGAGTGAGTAAAGTAAACTCAATACATTGACTGTGAATCTCAGCCTCCTTCTCTTCAAAATACTAAACAAGATTATATAGTGGTATAATAATGAATTATATTTTAAACCGACTTCATTAACCGACTTCAAAAAAGGAGGTTATCAGTTTGACCTGTATGTATGTATGTTTGTCCGCGATTATCTCACGTTTGGCTGAACCCATTTTGATGCGGTTTTCAGTAATGTATTTGTTACATCCAGGAGAAGGTTTTAGTACCTATTTTAACCGACTTCGAAAAACAGGAAGGTCTTAGATTATGTTTGTTTCAGTTCGTTGAAGGCGGGTCTCTTTTTGTAAAAAAGAATTATTGATATTATTTCCGATAGTTTATAATCCTGGGTCCCAGAGATCTAAGGAGTCTTCGTTACAATAAATTTTTAAAAATCTCCATATTAAATCTTATAAAATCAATCTTCTGTTCGGTTTTTGTTTTGTAATTTTTTGACATATTTTAAAAGGTTTTAGTTACAAAGTAGAAAGCCATACTTATCTTGTGAATAATAACAAACTAAACTCTACACTTCTAAAGTGCTACTTCCATATTAAAATTCTCACAAAATTTGCATAATACTAGTAAAGTAGACTTTTTGCATCTCATTCAATCAAATGGAGAACAATAACAATTAAACAACAATAAATTTTATTTCTCACAACTTCTCATAGAAAGCTTTGGAAAGAAAATACATATTACTATAGTTATAAGATTTGCTATTTATAAGTACGGCTACTTAAAATGTGTTTGTCAGTTTCCTTTCGGTATGGCGCGAAATTCAATTTTTTTTCTCGTTTTTATTTATTCTGGCGAAATTATTTATTTAAAAAAAAGTTTTGATGAATTTGCGTATGTAAAAAAACCATCTCCCACATTGTTATATGTACAACGTTTTCGGAAGACATACCTACTGATTTAGTGCCTAAGGACATAACTTGATTTTTGGCCTTTTAGTCAAAGGGTGTGGTAGCCGCAAATAATACCGCCACCCTATCACCTCCCATGGGTGTCGTAAAAGGCGACAAAGGGAACAGCCGAAGGGCGGGCAGCAGCATCCTTTGCTGACTTGAACTTCAGGACGCTTTTTTTTGTTCTGGCTGTTGAGGTGAAGAGTAAACATAGCTATTTAGGTACATAAAGAAAACTAAGTACTAACTATTAACTATTTAACTTTTACTTTATTTTTTTTCTAGAGTTTGCACTTGTTTCTTCATTCTAAAAGGAAATAAATGTATCTATGATAATAACACAATCAAAGCAGCAGCAAATGACTAGTAGAAAATTATAAAAGTTAATTAACCCAGTATCATTGTATATTTCTTATGGATGACAAAAAAATATATAATTAATATCTGAACGGATATGGAACGTCGATGTGTTTAAATGATTGTCTTTTTGTTCTTTTTGGGTCAACGGCTTTACCCTGTGTTATTTCTCGTACGTATTATTTTCTCATTCTCAACCTAAAATACGTCTACTGCTGCTGGACAAACGCCTCCCCCACAGACCACCACAAACATAAACTTTGGGGGGCTTTGTCAATCGTCATAGGCAGCGAAATTTTATCATCGTTATCCTCATCATTTCAGCCAGTAGACGTCCACATGCTAGACATAGGGATCCCCCACAGATCGCCACAATGTCCGGTCCGTCAGTCCACTCCAGCAACCTTCACCAGGTTGTCTGTCCCACTTATCTAGACAGTCTACCTATGTGTCTTTCGGTGCGCGGTCGCCACTGGGATCCCAATCCTCTAGATTTCAATTAAGTGAGTATTTTTGTTTTTATCTACACTGGAATACAGGAGCAAACCAAAGACTGCCTCCGTGGCGCAGTTGTGCAGCGATATCAAATGTGACGACAGAGGTTTGGATTCGATTCCCGGGGCTTCTATTGCAGATTTATTATACAAAAGATAATTTATAAATTTGAAAAACACCAAATTTTTTTTTTGTTTTGCAGTTTAGACAAGAGATAATATTTGGATTTGTTTGCAATTTATCACGTAACTTAATGATATAATTTGTAAAAACATATAATTTGTGTTGTACATAAAACTTATGCTTACGCTACATCAAAAGCGTGAACTAGAAGCAAACCGTAGCGGGTTCCAAGTAGCCACGGAAGATGGTGCTTTCCTTTTTTTTTAACAAAAAACTTATTCAAATGTAAAAAAAATTGTCTCAAATGTTAATATGACTATTAGGGAAATTCTATTAAAGAAAAAACAATTAAACGCTATTCATTTAATACAGTAGTCGGCTCATCAACCTACCCATTTTTATCACCGCCATGGTCCACTCTTTTAAACTAACGATTATACTTCTATTCTATTACTATTCTAGTATAGGTACTTAACTCTATTACGATTTCGATTTTCGTCAAAAATTTCGAGTCTCGTAACTTTGATACTATAAGAATAGTAGAATGGAGTACTATCAAAATTTCGAGAATCGCAATTCTTGACCCAATCGTTATAGAACACTAATAGAAGTATAATCGTTACGATCATACTTTTACAATAATACTTCTAATCGTTACTAACATACTATTACAATAATACTTTTATTACAATTGGGTCAAGTATTGCGATCCTCGAAATTTTTATTAGTATCTTCATAAGTTATTCCCAGGTTCACATGTGTGGTGTGTTTATTAGTCTTTGTAGGTGTTATTTTCAGTATTTGTAGCTTTAGCATACTATTAAGTATTTGTTGTTATTCTGCATGAAGCTGTAAGGATGTGCTTATTTGGTAAAAAAGTGACGACTGTTCATGATTAACTAACATTAACATTTATTAAATGTCTAACTTACCTAAACCTTACAATATAGTATGAGGTGGTGGGTAGCGTACCACACTGCAAAGCGGAGTAAAAAAATTCACTAAGCCGTTTCGGAGATAAGTGCCTTTGACAGACAGACGGACAGACGGACGGACGGAATAGTCACAGGACGAGTACCCACCTTAAAAAATTATTAACCCGAAATGCTGTCTTCTGTACTAGTTGAATAGGATGCATAAGTCAATGTGCTATCTGCTATACCTAAGCAAGATCATAAATACAACCAGTGAAAGTAAAGAGTTGCATTATCTCATTTTCCTTACTTTACACCCTACAGATCTTAAGTATAAATTTAATGTATATTTAACAAGGCAATTACACGCTTTGAGCACACACACTATTACATTGACATTCGCCTTGGCCGCGGTGAATTGTTAATTGTGGTTACGCGTTGTGGTTCCGTAGGTATACCTAAATGATGGCCAGGTGCGTTTCAGCTTGCTTTCAAAGTCCGTGTTCACAGCCGTGGTCGTGATATGGTAAAAAAGAGGCCTTTGCCCAGCAGTGGGAGAGCATAGGCTGAAAATAATAATAATAATTAGGTGGCGGTGCCTGGTTGGTGATCAAAACTCTTGAAAGGGCCTCTACGAGTTGGATTCGTCCCCTCGCACGCCTCTCAAAGGACCGGGCTCCATCCCGTGATACCGAAGAGTATTGAGAAACATAATAATAAAAGGTGTGTATCGGGCTGTAAAAAAAAAGATTGTAATTATAATAATAAAAGTGCATTATTTCCAAAAATAGAAACAATAAATAAAGAAATAATACAAATAATTTATCATTAATTTTGAATAGGAGATTAAAAACTCAATAGGCAAGCTTATCGCTTAAAGTTTTATCTTTTAGGCAACTCACTTTCTTTCAGGCCGCACTCTCACAGCCTTCACCAAGTACCAAGTCACTGGTTCAGCAGGTGTGTGCAGAGTGATTCAAGAGGAAGGTTTATATGTATAACATATGCACAGCATAGCAATAGGTAAGGCGGTACAAAGTTCACCTCGTCGACTAGTAATTCAATAATTAAAAATAGAAAACTTAATACTGACATTTTCAAATTTTTATCCAGCACATTAAAAAAACTTTCAAGTAAAGCTCTTTATTTACTTTAACTTGTAAAGCTACATTATAATTATAATAACAATCTCGCATAGATACCGCTACATTTACAAAGTGCAACAATGAAGGGTTGCGATTCACATCTCTAACTTCAACTACATTGTTACTACACTAATACTATCACTTAGCTATACTACTAAAAAAATATGGAGTTTCAGTTTAATTATTTTACAATTTTGTAATAATTGTTGTATTGCGAATCAGGGGAAAGTTAAATTCCAAGTTTGTAATGAAAAATGCTTGTCGCCGTTTAGCATAAAATAATGGGTACCACTCTATCTCGTGCAATAAGATATTGCATTTACTTAAGGTAACGGGAGATAGACTGGAGGCTGATACGTAACGACGAACTGATTACTAACATTATAGAAGGAAAGATTGAAGGAAAGAGACAGCGTGGACGACCAAGGGGAAGCTAATCTAATTCGACCAAATAAAGGAGCGAGTCAGTGCAGAGTCGTATCAGATGGTCAAGAAGCTGGCAGGGAACAGGGATGAATGGAGGAGGCTCCACCGACAAGAGCACAGCTCTTAAGAGAGAAGAAGAAGAAGAACGGGAAATATTGAAAGGACGGGCAACAGCGTCCTTCGTTGAATAACGCCTTCTAACCCACGTGATTATGGCAAATGTTTGTCCTTGAGGCGATCTGAGGAGGAAAACTAATCCAACCACAAACGTCTCCATTGCAGATCAGGCAAAATGTTTTCGCTTGTCTCTACTACAGATACAATTTTTAACTGACTCTCCCTGATTTTTTGTTAAGAAACATTTAATTCGTAAGTAAGTAAAAAAAAGTTTTTTTCTTGTTAAACTGTGTACAGTAAATCATCGATAGTTGAATATTTTTTCTGCAGATTCACATTTTTACATAATTCTCAAAATAGATAAAAATGAGTTAAAATGTTAAAGCGTCTCATTGATTTTTTTGTTAAACCTATTGTTGTTGTGGTTTACATAGTGTTTTTAGGGTAAGTTTCCAACTATACATTTAAACTATGAACAGACTTGTGAGGTCCCAGCTCAAAAAATACTTAATATATTTTTTACTAAACTTCATCATCGCGCGATCACTGCAAGCTGATAGAACTAAAACTTTACGTAAATAAAGCCATAACACCACAATGATCTTGGCTCTACTGATCTAGATTCCACGGCGCAGTATAGTTTTATATTCATAAAGTAGAGTAGGACCATCGTATCATCTAGATAGGTATTCGCTTGTACTTTTTACAACAGTTTTAATACGTATAGTTTTAATTAATAGTGTTTTGTCATGAAGTGGTTTTTTACCAGTTAATCGTTGACTATGAATATTGATATGACAGTCCTCTGTGCACACTATGATATGAACTAATTGAATTGATGAGATCCGAAAATAATAATCTATACCAATATTATAAAGAGGAAAGATTTGTTTGTTTGTTTGTTTGTAACGAATAGGCTCCGGAAATACTAAACCGATTTGAAAAATTCTTTCACTGGTAGGAAGCTACACTAACCCCGAGTGACATAGGCTATATTAGATTTTCAAAAAAAAATGGGATCCTTACTTAAACTCAAATAATGTAACCCAACATGCAAAGTTTTTTCCGTTGTTTACATATTTTGACAGGTGGTTTGTTGTTGTTGTTTGTTTTTTTATTCGCCCATTGTGTGCAGTCAAAATAACATAGTCTATAGAGCCAAATCTTTAGTAGTAAGTATCTTATACTTCTATGGCGTAACGAAGTAAGCCGGGACAGCTCGTAACCAATAAAGAAGTAGGCGTGAAGATACACATTAATAAACCACTAACGGCTTCCTCATCCTAAAGTCATTAAGGTTGTCTTGTCATAAATAACTATTTATAATTTGAAATCTGATACTGTCAATTAACATGGTTCCTTTGGGGAATGAATGGAGGTTTTCGTTTTTCAAGATTTTAATAATAGTCTTTATGCGGCATGTTTAGGCTGACTTTCAGTGTTTGGAGGCTACTCGGTCGAGTATGATACTCGGACCAGTATTACCCGGATTCAGAATATCCTGGTTCGAGCTGTTTTATACTCCGTCAAATCACTGACACGGAACTCGACTAAGTTTAATCAATTTAGAGCGGAGAATTCATCTTCAAATTCAAATAATTCTTTATTCAATATAGGATACAAGATATCACTTATTGAAAGTCAATTAGACTACATCTAATCTAATCGCTATTGATACCTTATTTGGTAAAGTATCCTATACTGTGAGAGGCGAGGTAGATCAGGATGCCCACCAATTGGCTCAGGTAAACAAATGTTTGCCTTGCCTTACGACATTAGTCGCCTGGAGAGGCCCCCAAACGAGCCCTCCTCTGTCAAATGATCTACTCCCTTTCGCAATGATTTTACAGTGTAGAGAAGAAAGGGGTTACAAACTCTACTTTACGAGAACGATTAAAGTTAAATATTGACACTTTAGTTGGATGAAGTGCGAGTTGGAGCTGCGACACGGCTGTGAATGTCAGCCTTAGTATAAGTCGGTTGACCATGACCAGCCAGATGGACGAAGATGATATAAAGACTGGTGCTGGGGAGACATGGATGAGATTGACAGCCGATAGAGCGAACTGGGAAATAATTGAAGAGGTATTCGCCCAGCAGTGGCGAAGAAGGAGAGTCGATTGATGTGCATACTACTGTACTAATTATTATTGCTAAAAAATGTTAAAAATCCTTCAAAATAAAAAAAAAAAATTTAAAACTTACCTAATCATCAATTGATAATTGATCAACAATCTACTGGACTCAAATACATTAACAAGTTTTGAAGCTTATCGTGATAAGTACAAATAAGCATAAAGTAATGATAAGTACAAATAAACATAAGGCTACCTTATTGGTAAAAGTATTTTTTTCCAGGCAATCTCTTTTGATCAAAGAAAATTTAAAACAAAAAAAAACATAGTTATTGCAGATACTCGTTCTTGAAGTCAATTCTATGTTATAATAAAACTGTAAAGTTTTTTAGTTAATACGAGGAAAGTTTTCCATATCTTACGGAACCCGTTTACTTTAAAACGGAATTGTGCTTGTCCGTCTTTGAAAACGGAAGCGAAGATCACAATGAGAGCAGATTTACGCATTCCATTATTTATGTTGCAGCTAATAACTACTCATTTTTATATTATATACACACTTTACCAGTTTACTATTTATTAACCGTGTAGTCAAATAATTTGTCAACATTGTTATTAATAAAAAATACTAAGATTGTGTAATTTAATTTGTTTATTTCTACCTACTCCAAAAAGGTTGTCAGTTTATATTCATGTTTGCATGTTTGTCTGCGATTATCTCGCGTTTGGCTGAACCGATTTTGATGCGGTTTTCAGAAGAAGGTTTTGGTACTTATTTTAACCGACTTGGAAGAGGAAGTTCTTAGTTTGTTTACATAAACTAGCTCATACGAGCCAGATTATGTATGAGCCAGTTTATTGAAGGAAAATAAAAGTACTAAACATATCATTACGAAAGGCTTAAGGGCGCTGTATAATTGGCATTTTATAGATATAAGTTTAAAAAAATAATTGTATGCTTAGATTAGCAAAATGTAGTGTAAAGGTACTTTTAAAACATTACTTACCACCAAAATTGCTATATGTAAATCATTTGATTCACCTGCATTTTACAAATCAATAATTTGATTTGATTTATCGTTCATATTTGGCTAATCCCGTTATTTAATAAAAAGGCCCAAGGTTTGCATAACAAGCATGCAGTCCAGCAGACAATAAAATACTATCTTAAAATACTGTTAACTATCTAATAAAATTACAAAATATAGGTACCTCGTCCATACAAAATACATAAACGCATGTAAACTTTTTTTTTTTTAAATTTATACACGCACGTTGATATCTTTTGTATGGACGATTTATTACAATATTTATACAGAATTATAATAACACATACATCCATCCACACCTGATATACAAAAATTAAGTCCGGTTTGTATGGCGTTTTGTTGTGGAGAAATAAGGCGATGAAATATTGGTGAAAGCATTATGTAGGTAAAAATGGTTAAAAATTGACAATTCAATCAAATAGCTTTGTGTCAAAAACGTTTGCCATTGCTTTGCCAAAATGAAAAAAACAAACTTTTCTACAAAACAATGAATGTCGACCTAGACATTGAGCAGAATGCCTGAACTTACACTTTACCTTAACATACTGCGTTTATTCCGATTTGCGCGAAGTCGGTACCGATTGACCACAACTTGATGCAGTAAACTTATGGATGTCATAATGACTTTCTTAAAAAAAATGTTTATAGCAATATTTTTTTTGTAAGGTTTCTGTATTTTAGTTAAATAATATAATATTTCGGGAAATTTCCAAGAATATAATGATGATACTATTATTTTTTAAACGAAAACTTCTATTCTAACTTCTTCATATAATTCTAATGGCCCTACCATGGCAAAAGGTAGGCCCAGCTACTTTCATAATCTTGCCGGACTGTGACTGGGCCCAGAGTCCAGAGAAATCAAGCAGTCCATAATTTACCTGATCACCAGCCACACATGCACCAATCTGCACACCAGTGCATCCAGACATGCACATGTATGCCTGAGTGCGCTGCGATACTATGCAACCATTGCACGCTCTAAAAGATTTATAGATAAACGACCATTCCCGGTGAAAATAGATAAATGCCAGTGTTCATGTATTTTCTACACATTTCAATAGAGGCAGGCGTCACGGCTGGACATCGGTCCAGAGTTCTCACGGGGCATCCGATCCGCGATTCAAGATGGTGTACCGCGGAAGTTTGTTCCTATTGTGTCTGAGTGTGGTGGCGACGACCTCGGCCGACCTTGGCGCGGGGATGAAGCTGCTGGGCAGGATCTACGACAACTGCGAGCGCTCCCAGGAGATCGTCAAGTGCTTCAAAATCCAGGCGGCCAGGCTCGCAGACCGGGCTGCCCGCATGGAGAACCTCTCCATCTTCGATGGTGTCTCTCTAGTTCGAAGATCCGAAATGGGACGTTCGCTCTTATCTTCAATCCCAGAAGGAGACCTCAACTCTCTATCTTCGGAACAAGTCGACAAACTACTCGAAATCACGACTTCGAAGCTGATGAACTCGCATCGATTGAACATCTCTCCGGCAAACACTGGTGGGGACATGAGCAGGTCTTTCAACGAAGCCAGAGGTAGGTTGAAGAGGTTCATTGGTCCAATCATCGCCGCCGTTCTCATCAAGGGTGGGTTCTTGGCAATCGCTTTCCAGACCATTGCTGTTATTGCCGGTAAGGCTCTGCTGATCGGTAAGATTGCTCTGCTCCTCTCCGCTATCATTGGGCTGAAGAAGCTGGTCTCTGGCGGGGAAGCCCATGAGAAGACGACGTACGAGATTGTCAAGCACCCGCAGGTATCCCAGAGCCACACCTACTCCTCGTCTCATTATGGAAATGACTTCGACACGACCGGACCTGGAGGTCACTACAGGAGGAGTGTCGAAGACGAGGCAGCGGCCCAGGATAGGGCCTACAGGGCATACGCGAAGAAGCAGTAACCTGGAGAAACCGACTGAGCAACGCTACAACGACTTATGGCACTTGACATGCACCGAGCAGCATTATCCCCAAAACTCTAGTTTTGGTCCTTGCGACATCAGCAAGAAACAAATAATTTATTCCCTATTTAATTATTTATTGGATGGAAAATGGTATTAAAAAAAGCAATAAAAGAAAAAAACACGCATATTCAAACGACACTAGTTAATTTTTATCAATTGTTATTAACGTTTTTAAGGAGTTTATATTAGTTCAGATATTATCATGAACATATTTATTATTTTTCGTAATCATTATAATCTAATTATTATACGTATGTATATAAAAGTAGATGATTAAGGTGCATGGTATTTTATGTGTGAAGAATGCAAAGTATTTACAATTAGATTTTATGTTATTTTTTACTCATTACATAACCGATTGCACCAAATATTAATATATAAATATGTTTAATGATTTGCTTTGTTAGGATTATAAACTAATATTTTTAAGTTTTATTTTGTAAGAATTAGGCTAGTCGACGGGTACAGTGCATTTTTCCTTAACGTTCAATCGTCCAATTTTGTAAAAATAGTCGATAAGGTTTTTGTTTTAAGATTAATTTATACCTATATACTTTTTGGTGCGAGTAAGCTAGGCAATAGTTAGGTTAATAGATACACAATATGTTATCGCATATTACTCCTTTTATATACTATATATAACTTTTATATGCCAATTTAAAGGCAAGGTGGTTACGCAAGTACCTTTAGAAGAATATGCAGTATATAAACAAACGGAAGGTTCATTTTGATGTACCGAGATCAAATCTGATAGAAATAGATAGTCCAAAATTAATAAAGTTTAATGAGAACGTCAAATAATATAAAACAGTCATATTATAATGATGAACTGGCATTAAATATTGATATAAAGAGATTTAGGTTGTTTTATTTCTTTTGATTTTATTAAGATTAATGATATTATTTGTTAATTATTCGAACCATCATTCGGAAATCGACAAGATAATAAATTTGAGAAAGACATTGAATAAATTACATTGGTGTTTTATTTCATATAAAGATTAACTATTACCTAAGTAATAGGTAAGTAAACTTAGCAGAAATTAAGAATCTGGATCATACTAATAAAACATTATTAATTATTGAGGATATCATCATCATGATACTCAGCCGAAAATCTTCAATTATACATAAGACCTCCATTTAGATTCGATATAAAGTTATTTTTATTATAACTAATATTTGAAGAGATCAGCTTTACATCCTACCTCTACAAAGATTGTATTAAAGTCATTAAACGTAACATATCCGCTCTTCTTGAACAAACTCGACCGCCATAGCAGGCCAATTTTTGCCATTTTTGACTGAATATTGCCAAAAGGAAAAGGTTCATTTATTTACAGCTTTCCATTAATATTTACACTTAAGTATATTACATATTTACAAAAAAAAGAAAAACAATAAAAATTGAAAAAAAGAAAATCGAAAGATCCTGCAAATAAAATATTACGTCCATATCGCTTTGCTATTTTTGTATTTTTAACAGAGATAAATAAAATTCCTGACGCCTTTCCCATCACTACCATTCAAACTCTCCGGTGGCCAACTCGACGATGACCGGCACGACCCCGAGAATCATCGTTGATCGGCATCCGAACCGAAATCCATCCGAATTTCAGCTTTCCGGCTTCTTCCGCGAGGAGTACATGTTTTTCACTCCCCGACTCTCCGCTGAAGCTGCGGCGACACAGTGGCCCGGTTTTCAACATGGATCACCCACATGCTTTGGATTGGATCATTGGAAAACATCAGGAATACCACCATCCATTTATTTCGAATTTCTAGACTAATCTAATGCATTTGATAAATATGTGAAAAAGTTGAGTAAATCCGAATATAATGACAATTTGCACGAACGAAACTTGCGAGAACTATGTATTTGAGTATCTAAATATAAATAATTGATCAACGTTTATGTGTATGCAATTGAATAGACATTCGATAACAATTAATTGATCTAATTCATTCAAAAAAATGTTTTCCTTTTGTTACGGTATAAAAAAAATTGATAAACATTTATAATCTAGATTATCAAAAGAATACAATTAAAAGAGCTTTTATTGGTGTTAGATTAAATTCTGTCTGGCCGCACTTGTTTCAATAATAATAAAATAATTAAATTTTGGCAATTCGAATTCCAGTAACAGAAGTATTTTTTTTGTTATTTACATATTAGTGTGTTTTTATCAACTGAAAGTTGTAGAAAAAAAATGAAACGAAAAGCAATACATTTAACTTTTTTTTTTATTTACTTCTAAAACCTGCACATTGTTTTTTTTTAAGTAAAAAAACACTCATTAGTGTTTTATTTTATTATCGCCGCCATAATAATATTGTGCTTATGTAAAAGTGAAAACCGTTTCCAATAAATAATTTGTGCTATCTTTAGTCAACATAAAATTTATTTCATAATTACGATATTTCAGGTAAAAACTAATTAAACTAAAACTTTATGATGATTAATAAATGATAATTTGTGTGATGAGTTCTTATTTGTGAGTTAATAATAAAAGAAAAATAACAGTAAATAGTAAGTAATTTTTCGATTTGACGCCATGAGAATGACAAAATAAAAACATGCAAAAATATTTGGACGCACTATTTTTTTGTGTTTAAAATTTTTCTTTTACCACTAAAGTTTAGAAAGTACATATTAAAAATTAATAATTATGTCGAAATGCGGATAAATCAATTAACTTAAAACGACCGTTAAAATTTCACTATGCGTCTTTAAAAGACAGTTTTAACTGACATAAAATCAGATCGTGACGTCAAATACATCATGTAGATTAATGTCCAGTTAACTTTAAATATGGTTAATGTTAATTAAAAATCATAAATGCATACTTCGACTGGAAATCTGTTAGAGATAATTGTATGAAGAAACGCAAAATTCACTGGACCATGGAGGAACCGCAATATGTACTGCAAAATTAACAGTGGGACCTACATTATTTTGTATTGTTTTATATCATTTTTATTGTGAGATGAGATTGTTTATCATTTTCTAATATCGCGTTTGCGCCGCATACTAAACAGGCTCTACCTAGCACATCTAAGTTTCACACCTGTTTTGAAACGTAAAGCCTATGAAATAAACCTATAGTTCTTAATCAGAACATAACATAATATCACGCCTTTTATTCCCCGAAGAAAAGCAGAGGCACAAGATCAAGAGTCGAACCCACATTTAGCGGAGTAGTAAAACATTTTAAATCAATACACAGTATTTTTATAGTCACGTCTGTCCCTATGTATGCTTAAATCTTTAAAACTAGACACTGGATCTTGATGCGTTTTTTTAAATAGATATAATGATTCAAGAGTAAAGTTTTAGTTTTAAAGGACTTGACTCTACTTCTGTGGAGTATTTTGCCAATGTCAAGTTCACAAATTAGATAAAAGGGTGTGCTTAGAGCCCGGCAACGTTGTACGGTTATTATAAGTTTATTTTATTTTATTTTGATTTTTTTTATTGGATTATTGTTTTAAAGCCCGCTAACAAAACACGTGGTTTCGGAACCAACGTTAAAACAATAATCCTTTAAGTGCATGCACAACATAGTAATAGGCGAAGTAGTACGAAGTTTGCAGGGTCGACTAGTAAATTATAAAGACAACATGTCGTATTCGACAACGGTGACCATCGATATCAGTGTGAAGGATACTAGGGTTTGTAGTGGAAAAGCATTTGCGCCCACCACAAATCCACTATCAGGTTTGACCCACCTTTTTTTAAAGGCGGGGAAACTCCTAATGTGTACCCTGCAGCCCCGGGGGGAGCCGCAGGGTTATGTGGGGTTCGCACCCACTAAAACCCCGCCGGTGTCCATCTCGGCTGTTAGCAACGGGGTCACGGGAGATCTTTCAATTTTTATGTTCAACTCCGTGACCCCCTGCAGCGTTGGCTCTTCGGCCTTTTCTCGATGGGACATAGTGATCGTCCACTCCGGAGCGGGGATCTCTTTCCTAACGCTTGACGACGGAATCGGGACACCGCATACCGTCGTCCTTCTCGGGATTATTTTTGACCGACCTGACTGACGAGGAGTTGGAGATGCAGGACTCCGGTTTGTTGGTGCCTTCTGAAACACGAAAATTATGGTAGCATCATTCAAAGTCTGAAAGGCTCATTTATAGGCGCCGCTACTGCTGGGGATCGGGCCTAGGACCCCCGAGTGTAAAACCCACGCATTAAACCCCTGCGCTACCACCACTTTATAAACATTATAGTGCACAAAGCATTTAATAATCTCGGTCGAAGCAACCAAAAAATCACACGAGCACAGACCAGGGACTCTAGTCTCTTAAACTTACGATTAAACTTCTATTCTATTATTATTCTACTATTACTCTACTACGATGGGGTCAAAAATTGCGAGTCTGGTAACTTTGATCGATCATTATAGTATAGCAATAGAATATGAATAGCAAGCTATAGAATAATCTGGGTTTTTTTACCTAAATAGTTAATCCTGTTTTATTAGACGAAATTGGACCGGGCGTAGTGCAACTGTCACTTAATATCAATCAGTATTGACATTTATAATGTCAGTCGAACGTAATCATAACATTATCTTATTATGGAGCAGACTACCCTTTTTGGTCAATTCCAATCTATTGCGATACTACTGCTATAGTTATAGCAAAATTCATTACGAGACTACCAAATGTGTATTTTCTTGCGATTAACGTACTGTTCCTACTCTACTTTTATTCGATAGTTACGTTTTGCGCGATGAGACTGAGGGCCCAGGGGACCAACTATTACGGCCACTTTTGCAATATTGCTTTTTGTCCTCCAGAGTATAGACACTCTGGAGGACAAAAAGCAAATATTGCAAAAGCGGCCATAATAGGAGGATTAGAATAAATGGAGACAGCTGTCATACCACGCGGGCCAGACTGCACCCTCTCGCGGAATTCCGCCGATGGTCCATCTACAAATACAGCCAAATTGGGAACCTATACAACTTATTATTCCTATATCCTGAAAAAATCAATAACTCAAACACAGTGTACAAAGAAAGTTCTTCACAGCACAAGAATCTCCTAATTAGAAGAGAGCATAGCGTGAATATAGTGATGCGAATCATGCTAGCCACACACGCGAAGATGTAGCTGCTGAATAAAAAAAATATGAAAGTGCAGGCTTATTTAATTATTTATTTAAGGAACGTTTTATAAAGTCAGTGTTAATCACAGAAAATTAATGTTAACAAGAAGTGTATTTAAAAAAAAAGGTGATGGAAAAGTGAGGAACAAGGCAGAAAGTCCCCTGTGTATCCTTTAAAAACTGAATCTCACAAAATATAAAAACATTTTAACTTTAAAATAAGGATGTCTAACTATAGCATAACAAAATAAATTAAGTAAGTCTTTTTTTTTCACGGTTATCTACAGAAACATAACATAAAAATTATTTATTGCCATAATAAACACTTTACTAATCCATTTTTTCGGCAAAGTCAACAAGTTTCGCATGTTATTTGAGTAATGATAGAACTGTGCTTCCTATTTCACATTATTTTTGGATAGAATTCAGTTTTTTTTAAGGTAGCCAGTACTTCTACCTTAAAAAAACTGAATATTACCCAAAAAGTGATGCTGTATTATAATTGACCACCATTTTGAACAAAATGATATGAGATTTATTTTGTTGAAATAAAACAAATCTACACTAATATTATAAAGAGGAAAGATTTGTACCTATTTTTGTATGTTTGTATGTTTGTAATGAATAGGCTCAAAGAGTACTGGGCCGATTTAAGTAATTCTTTCACCAATAGAATGCTACATTCTTCCAATTTGACATAGGCTACATTTCATTTTGAAAAAAATTAGGGATCCTTGTTAAAATTTGAACAATGTAACCGAAGGTGTAGAAAAATTAGTCTTAAAATGTCTTTCGTCGAATACGCTGCCGAAACTATTAGCGATAGAACAAAATAATGTACAACAATATTGAAGAACATCTTAATGTCTACAAAAAACTCCGCGGTAGCATATGTCCAACTATTGTAGTTATGTCACTACAACAACTTTTTTCATTTTAAACATTAATGAAAATGCTAACCAAATTCAAACCATGCTATTTATGTGTTTATATTAGTCCTTATACAAATAAATTATTTTATGGTCAAGATCATTTAACTGCCTATAAAAAAATTTTTAAATTATTTAAATTGGACTTTCCATTCAAAAGATATTACGAATTAAAAAATTCAAACAGTAAACAAAACCGCCATAGCGCCGTGGCCGTTGTTTGCGATGTAGTCTGAAAAGCGCGCCGGGCATCGCGGCGGGCGGGATTGAGAGGGGGGGGGGGGGCGGGTAGCTGCCTCGGCTTCCATCTCTTGGAATACCGAGGAGCTGAGGAACAGAACCTCCTCTGAGGAGCGCAGGCTGCTCGCGGCAGAGAACGCTCGCCTCAAGGGAGAGGCGAAGGCAGCCCGGGAGGAGGCGAGGAACCTCCATGGAGAAATGGCCCTCCTACGAAGGGAGATGGAGGAGCTCCGGACGATTGCTCGGTCTGGAGCCCCCTCCGCCCTCAACTTGGAGGAGTTCAAACGCGACATGATGGTCCAGTTTGGGACCATGTTGAACGCGCGACTGGAGGCCCTGGACGAGCGCCTCCTCCCGGCCCAGCGACCTCGGCCGTCCTTGGCGGTGGACAGAGCCCCCTCGGCTCCAGTGCTTCGAGCGGCCCAGCCCCTCGAGCTACCCCGAAGGCCAAAGCGGCCTCGGCTCCGAATACCCGAGCGCCCGCCTGGCAACCAGAGGCGGGCACTTCTTCTGCCCCCCACGTCCCTCCTCCCACTGGTGCGGCCAATGATGATGGCTGCACCCTGGTGACGGGGGCCGGAAGGGGCAAAAAGAATAGGAAGAGTAACAGGGACAAGGAGCGGGCTGCTCCAGTCCTGGCTGCCCCTACTCCAGGGCCGAAGTAGACGGCCTTGGAAAAGTCCAAGGCAGCAGACAAGAAGCTGCGCACTCCCCGCACTGCGGCGGTGGTCGTCGGCTTTGGCCCGGAGGCTGTGCAAGGAGGTCTCACCTATGCTCAGGTGATCTCCGCTGCAAAAGGGAGGCTCGACCTGGCAGGTCTGAACATCGACAGCATCCGCTTCCGTGCGGCTGCAACCGGTGCCCGCCTGCTGGAGATCTCCGGGCCTCCAGAAGAAGCCAGGGCCAAGGCAAGGCCTTAGCCCAGAAACTAAGGGAGGTGTTGACCGAAGATACGGTAAGGGTCGCCAGACCAATGAGCAGCGCTGAGATGCGCCTCATGGATCTGGACGATTCCGTCACCCCTGCTGAAACCGCAGCCGCAGTCGCGGCAGACGGTGGTTGCAGGGTGGCGGACGTCCAGGTGGGGCGCATCGTCAACGAGAGGGGCCTCGGCGCAGTGTGGGTACGCTGCCCTACAGATGCGGCGCGGAAGATCGCACTCGCCGGAAAACTCAAGCTCGGATGGAGCATTGTCCGGGCTAGGCTCCTCCCGCGGCGTACGAGGCGCTGCTTCCGGTGTCTGGAGACGGGGCACCTCCGGGCAGACTGCACCTCGCAGAACGACCGCAGTGGCCTCTGTTACTGCTGCGGTCGACCAGGGCACATTGCCCGAAACTGCGAGGCTGAGGTGAGATGCCCGCTCTGCTAGGCGAGCGGCAAGCTTGCCTCACACAGTCTGGGCAGCTGCGGCAAGACCAGCCAAGAGGCCAAAGGAAAGGGGAAGGGAAAAGGAAAGGGGAAGGGAAAAGGAAAGGGGAAGGGGCCCGGTGCTCCCCCTAGGCCTGCCACCGCCGATAGCCAATTCGCGGTGGCCATGGATGTCGTTCCGCCTCAGGACCAGTAATGGCCACCCGGATCCTGCAGGCGAACTTGAACCACTGCGCCACAGCCATGGACATGTTATGCAGAGTCTGGCGCAGTGGCAAATTCACGTCGCGGTGGTGGCAGAGCCCTACTATTTCGGAGGATTTGTGCCCAACGGATGGATCTCGGACCGCTCAGGCCTCGCAGCCATAATAGCCGTCCGTCCCTCCGCGGACCACATGCTCCGGCCGGAGAGTATAACGCGGGGAGAGGGTTTCGTGTCCTGCATGCTGGGGGAGATGCTGCTACTCAGCGCGTACTTCTCCCCTAGCCGCCCATTGCGGCACTCAGAGGCAGAGTTGGCAGCGGAGGCGGACCGGAGGCGTTGGAGATTGCCTGTATGGAACAAGGTGTGTTCCCTCTGCAGTGGAAAACGGGCAAGCTGGTCCTCATCAGAAAAGAGGGCCGGCTCGCCGACTCTGTCGCTCCGTCAGATTTCCGGCCTATCGTCCTGTTGGACGAGGCGGGAAAGCTGCTCGACAGAGTCATAGCTGCCCGCATCAACCGACATCTTCAGTCGGTTGGGCCAAAATACAGGAGTGGGTCTTCGTCTTTATTAGGCAGCTCAGCGACCACAAACAATATATGACTAAATTGTCTACCCCGTGCGAAGCCGGGACGGGCTGCTAGTAGTATAATATTTTCAGAAATTTGATAATAAAATTATTTCAGCATAAGTGCGAGTACGAGTAACGAAACAAGGCCTTTACTTAGTTTTGGATCCATCTTGATGCATTTTGAACTTTATTCCATTGTCATAAGAATCGGTTGGTAATTGGATTGTTAACTTTAACTAAGTAGTGGTGGAGTGTATATTAATATAAATGAGTTTCAGGATGCTGCAATGGCATTCCAATGGAAGAGAGCATCTTAGTAGGTCTTAAAATCATTAATGCGATTTGGTTTAATACTAAATAAAAAATATTATTTGACAAGATACGTCGCATTACAGCCATCCAGTGTATGTTTCTGTATTTTTTTTCCGGTGCGGGCGCCATTAGAGAACTATCTTCAGCATTATAGAAAAACTTTTTTGATTTATATGAAAATTTTCACTTATAATCTGAGATTTTTTGGCTATAGAGGCGGCTTTTTTCTTTTCGTATCTACTATGTACTGTGTGGCGGTCTAGGATGGCGTAACACCTCCAGTTTTTCTGTATTGCAAAATAGCTCTGGTTCTTTAGTATAGAGTATAGAGTCTAGGGCGCACGAGACCATAGACAAATCCATTACGTCGCGCTAGACCGCTACTCTGTACTATGAATTTTAACAAATCAAACTATTCATCGACATCAACACCGTTAAAACAAACCATATATATCTATACCAATATTATAAAGAGGAAAGATTTGTTTGTTTGTTTGTGTGTTTGTTTGTAACGAATAGGTTTCGGAAATACTGAACCGATTTAAAAATTCTTTCACTGTTAGGAAGCTACACTATCCCCGAGTGACAAAGGCTATATTAGATTTTCAAAAAAATTAGGGATCCTTACTTAAACTCAAATAATGTAACCGAAGGTGCAATATTTTTTCCGTTGTTTACATATTTTGACAGGTGGTTTGTTGTTGTTGTTTGTTTTTTTATTCGACTATTCTGGGCAGTCAAAAGAACATAGTCTATAAAGCCAAGTCTTTAGAAGTATCTATATTCTATGGCGTAACGAAGTGAGTCGGGATAGCTCGTACATTATATATCGAAAGTGGCGCTAGTCATCAATATATATAAAACTCTGCCGTTACTGACTGACTGACAGACAACGCCGAGCCGAAACTTCTGGGCGTAGCGGGCTGAAATTTTGCACGTGGGTTCCTTGGGTATTGTAGGGGAGTACTAAGAAATAAATTCCTGAAATTCCCATGGGAACGGAAATAAACGGGATTTTGTGTTATGAGAAATCTGCGCGGGTGAAACCGCGGGTCAGCCTCTCGTTAAATATAGAAGTAAAATCATATTTTTTAGGTCCCTAGCTTAGAAGTCTCAGAAAGTAATTCTGAAATTCCCAAGAGAACAAAAAATATATAAAATAACGTTTACAAATGGTAGGTAAGCGCTCTGTGGCGAATCAACGAAAACACTATTTTTAATTAACTTATTCATTAATGAAAAGTATTCGACAGCAGCTATTAAGCTAGTAATTGAATAAAAACGGAACTAAATAACACTTAAGTTACGGATATATCCTCAATTGGAGCAAATTTCATCGCAAACAGAGCGTGCGGTCGTTTAAGACAATGCACTTTATAAGGGGGACATGAGAAATTGCTTTTGTGTCGGTTAATTTGATTTGCATAAATAGCTTTTCATGATTTTGTTAGTAATTATTAATACTCAGGAAGTATTAGGGCTAATTTAAATCTGCTTAAACTGTTTTGTTTTAATAGTATTTTTTGTATGATAAATATTTCTATTAATTTGACCTAAAGTCTTTCTATTTATAATATTTAGGTAGGTACTTATATAATAATTAATTATGGATCTTACTTAATTCTTAGTGACATAAAAGATACTGACAAACGACATGACAAAAAGACTGTAGATTTGATAAATTATTAAAATAATTTTAATATTTTTTATTACCTTTTTTTTTAATAAATGTTTCAAAACGGTAAAAAATTTAAAATAAAATTGTAAATATAAATGTTTTTAATTATTTTGTGGCGTAATATAAAAACATGCAATTGACTGTGTAAATTTTTTAATAAAATATTAATTGCATAATAAGTTAAAAGTGCGGGTATAATAATAAATATAAATTGAAAGAATGTTAGAATTTCTTAGTGACTAGTTACTTAATTACAATTAAAAAGCATCAAAGTTACTGTGAGTAAAAGATTAAAAAAAATATTTTTCTGGCACTATTATGTGTAACTAGGGGTGCTGGTTATAAATATTTAACCCGTTCTTAAAGATTTTTTTTAATTATCAAAACAAAAACACAACATTTAGCAGAATAATCCTACATCACTAAACATAGACTATCTATAGAATGTACTCAAAAATCAGAAAGGCACATAAGCTTCATTCAAAAATATTGTGTAAACCTATATTGTTAGGGTGCATTCAGATACAAAGCTGGTAGCAAGCGCTTGTTGGCGCTGGTTCGAAAAATGCATAGAAAATACCTGCGCGGACATAGACGCTTGTTCCAGCGCGAATGTCCGCGCAGGTATTTTCTATACATTTTTCGAACCAGCGCCAACAAACGCTAGTTACCAGCTTTGTACGTGAATGCACGTTTAGGCGGTACAAAGTTCGCCGTACCAGTGAAAATACAATTATTAACCAGCATTAATAGGAGTCCAAGCAAAATTCCTTGCATTCCTGACTTTGGTCCCATCATTGGATTCCTCCTTGGTAACAAAGAGTCTTTCAAGCCTGTCTCTCAGTTCTACTGGAGTGATCGGTGCAGCCGTGGTGTCGGCTGATTTCTCTCTGTAGATGTACTCCGAGTGATGAGCTGGATGCCTGTGATGGTAGAAACCTGGAAAACGAAGAATCTTCTCATTAATCTACCCATTAAAAAGTCTAGTTTTTAAGATTTTAGTAATCGAACTGGGACCTTATTTATATGCTTTCTTAATTTTTTGATCCCATTGCTATCGCTACAATGTAATTGCTGGATGTCAGTAAGTATGTCAAAATCAAAAATGTTGTGTCTGTATGATGCTTTGGGGTAGAGCCAAAATAACTAACACGTACGTATAAACTATGTAGCAATGGGTACGGTAAAACTCGATGAACGGGCTGCAGCGTAAGGCGCCTTCACAGATCGTCACAATATTAGTACACTTCCGCAACCTTTTCCAGATGGTCTGATCTCCTTGTGGAGGCTTTGCCTACTCTGCGTATTTCATTGCGTGGTGGCCATTTGAATTTTTTCCAGCAAATTACAGTAAAATATGACATAAAATAAAATCACTCACTTGGTCCCCCACTATTCTGGACATGGGCATGTGCATAGTGTCCAAAATGCTCATGCGGCACCGAGTACGCCGAAAGACTCGTTCCACCATCGTACCCTTGCCCGAAACCCCCAAGACCTCCAATACCTCCCCCGATCCCTTGCCCAATCCCTCCCCCTAAACCTCCACCAAACATTGTGGCCATCATCAGAGCAATTTTGGATAGTAAAAATACTTTTTTACTAGCTATCAGAACGAGACCTAATAGTAGAGGAAGAATGGTAGACATTTGGAATTTGAAGCCCAGAAGAAATGGTAGCAGGAGATTTCTTGCTAGGAGACGACCTGGAATTACACAAAAAGTTTATGTTAGGGTAGGAGGGGCTATGCCTCACTAGGTAGAACCTGTATCTAGGATACCTGAAACACATACAAAGACATAACACAAATAGACCACATTATAATAAAGAGTACTAACGTGCTAGACCTAGAAAACAGACATTGATACACATTCATATTTCGTTCGCCCCCACCGGAAAAAGAACTCGAACCTGCGAAGTTACAGTAATATCACTGCCAGCTGAACCATGGAGATGATCCGTTTCCTATGACATGCCTATGCGACTACCTCAATGACTGAGACTAAAATATGACAACCCGTATCGCATCAAAGTAATATTTATATGGTTTATTTATTTATCACCTATTATAAATTAAAATATATATGCATTTAGTTATTTATGCCAGGTTTTGTCTATGTAATCTGCACTGCTTTGCGTGTTTTTTTGTACGCACTCTTAGAACGCTTGTGGGTCACTTGCTGGCATTGACTGAAAATCAGCGCTGTAGGTGAAAACCTACAGCACATGCTGAGTCAGTGCCATTTTACGGCAGCTGCAACACACAAACAGCTTTTTTTTTAGTTTTAGTTTATTTTTACTGTTTAGTTTATTTTACCTTTAGTGTGTAAATATGTTTGAATGTATGTCTCATTGTTATGTTATGTTATGTTTTGTTTGTGTGACACAGGCTGCTGTAAATAAATGATTTCTTTCTTTCTTTATGATCAAAACACACTAATATGGATGTTTCAAATTGAGAGATAAACTTTACTTAAAAGAGTTATTGGAATGTTGCAATACCGAAACTAAAAAGATTCAAATCGGAACTTATTTTGAAAAATGTCAATGGAAAGGATCTCTGATTAATTAATCACTTCATAAGTTATATCGATCGGACAGTATTAAAATTATACCATGCGCTCACGCACGCCACCAACTATTGCAGTGTAACCGAAATACTGAAGATGGCGCTTTCTTGGTGAAAGGTAAAAGCATAAAATCTTAGACTAAATGGTAGATCTTTCTTGTGATGTGGTTCAAGCTTAAGGCATCAGATGGCGAGTTCAATTCTGAATTTAATTTGAAATAAGAAGGTACAGATGTGCAGAGTTTTAAATCAGGTAATAGTTTTCTGCCACAATATATACCTAGTTACAAAATTAATAGCAACCGATATTTTTAGTTGGTTTGGACCGATTTGAAAATTCTTTCACCATTAAAATCCAACATTAGGTACCTGTATTTGATGAACTAAGGCTACCCTATAGAATATTTTCAAAAATATTAGGGATCGATCAAAAGTCGTAATTTCTAGGGTACGAAGTTCGTTCGAACAGCCTAGTGATAAATAATTCTACCAAAAAAATACCTGTAGACAATTCTCCTCCTTGAAAGGTTCTGTCCTTGATCCGGGGATCCATAACAAACTCCAACACCCCATTAGCCAAGGTCGGTCCGATCCTCATTGTCAGCCCAGGGTAGATGCCGCTAAGGTCCCATAGTAGAGACCTTTTGGATATGAGATTGCTAGCGTCTTCCATTATTGCCCTGTAATAGATTGTTTTTACAAGCTTTATTTTCAATAATACCAACTTAATTTATTCCCCATGTCTCCGAATACTTGAAAGTCTGGCCTGATTAAACTACTTCTGCTGTCTTTTCGTTTAACATGAATTAAATGTTTTCAAGTATATAAGAATAAGATTTAGATTTAGATCCTCTGATTTGGACTTTTGATTTTTTTAGACTTTGAACCTTTTGCCTGTGACACATACCGTTTTAGAAACGAATGACACTGCATTTTTAATATACATAATTCTAGTTGAAGTTTAAATTTTAAGCAATTTGCATTCCAATTAGCCTTTCAAATGCCACTGTTACTTACCTTACGTCCATGGGATCCTTATCCAAGAAACTCCCAAAATCCCGCGGTGTTTTTTCATCTCTCACAAATTGTATTCCTGAAGCTAAACTAAACGATTCAGCTCCATCATAATTATTTAATTTGGCCAGTACTTCCTTACCAAAACAATAACCAATTTCAGTCGACTTTTGTTCTTTTAAACAATTATTCAACTCCGATTTGTCGATGTTGTTCTCTTGAATATCTTCGCTAGATTGAATTGCACATCCATAATGCACTACGCATAATAAAGCTACTGTAATTATACGTAAAATCATTTTTTAAACTTATCAACCGTTAAAAATCGATCCCGATGCTTTTTTGTTTTGATTTAAAAAACAGATCACTGTAGAAAAGAAAAAAACTTTTTCAATCGAAAACCAGCCAGGATTCGGTTCTCTTTTGTTTTATAACACACTCAAATATCACTTGGAGATGGTTCCTCAGATGTTTTATCGTCAAATATCAGACATTCCCAGACGGAATGCTAAAACCGTATCAAATGCATACCAAATCGCAATTCTGTTTTATAGAAACCCAGTGTTATGTTCCGTTGAACTTTGGCCATTGTTTCGGCTAGGAAGGCGATCCCGTCTTGGTTCGCTGGTTCTCTGACTCCACAATAGGGTGAAAATTCTTCTTCGTTTTTATTAATACTTATTTGGAATCTGTTCTGTTTGTCTGTCTGCTTCTATTGCGTATTTATATATTTTTAACACTATCGTTTCTTTACTCTTAATTGTAGGAATGGTTATCATTCGATATTTTGTATAGCAGTTGGTAGCAAGATCCTTTTACTACAGCTGTCTTTGAAATTTTATGTTTAAACAACATTCTGCTAATATTGTGGTTTCTTGTGACGCGTGGTGGTGGAATAGGATACATCCACTTAATCTGGATGTATCCTATTCCACCCCCTTATAATGTTTGAACTTACAAAAATCTGAGAGGAAGAAATATGTCCAAAAGTAGACCTCTTTCGGTTGTGATATTCTTTTTTTAAATCAAATAACTATTTTACAAAAAAAAAACGAGTAAAGTCAGCAGAAAAATACGCACATAATAATTTACCAGATCAGTTATAATGCGAGAGTATTACGACTGTTGTGTCAGATTATATAAGTTCTGTGTGTGTACGTGAATTTGTGAATTCGGAAACAATGTTATTGTTTGTTACTACTCTTTCTTTGTCTTGTTCATAATATTTCTTTGTCCTGATGATTTTTAAATTTCTACTGTTTAACTTTCTTATTTATTTTTTCATCCTTACGTTGGCAAAGTTAAACAAGGATTTCCGTTTAGAATTTAAGCATGCTACTGCTGTTGTTTCGGTTCAGGACCTGTAGGTCCGGGCATAAGAATAGGTCTCCAATATCCACTGTCTATCGTAAGGCGCGAATAAAATGGGTCTTCGGGATTTTAGATGCCAAGAGCGGGGGCTCTACGCATCTATCAAACCGTTCCAAGGTGGGCAGTAACACAGCTTTGGCACTATTCTGCTGCAGCATAAGATAACTGCTGTGGTGGAAACAAGTGGGAAGGACACCTGCCGATCATCAATGATTTTAGGAGTCCTCCTCAAAAAAGCCGACACTTGCTTTCCCAAGCGACGGGAAATGCGAAAGACATTTCTCCGCTATCAAAAAAAAAAAGTGGAGGTAGTGGTTATATGACATAATCGCGACGCTCGACAGGCAGGATAGCAATCTCGGATGGCTGCTTAAATTTATTAGTGTATGTCACCCGTCGTTTGAACAATTTCTTTAGTCGCGTCTAGCGACACCCATGAAAGGAAAGCACTATTATTTATTCTTGCACTGTTATATCCTTGGCCTACATATTTGATGGTGAATCCTATGAACCTAGTATGATAACTGTAGCCATATAAATGTTTAAGAATGTCCGGTGCCAGAGAAATTAGGTCTTAATGTACATTAGTTATGGTCAGGAAATATTCTTAGTTTTCTCTGCAAGATACTTACTTCCTGCAAACGAGGATGTGATAAATTAGACATGAGAAATTATACAGCTGGGAGTTAGAAGTTAAAAAAATATGCACTAAATTCATTACACAGCATAATTTTAAGCAAGCCTCCTCCGTAGCTCAGTAGCGTAGCGCGTTGCGCCCTTGATTAGGGCACGGAAGGTTGTGGGTTCGATCCCCGCAGACAGCACCACATATTGGCCTCTCACAAAAATCACGTTGTGGTTGTTTGCGGTTGGAAAGGACATTGCAGGCTTGAATCACCTGATTGTCCGAAAAGAAAGATGATTCCGTGCTTCGGAAGGCACGTTAAGAGGAGTAGCGCCACCCGAAAAAAAAAAATTAAACTAAGGCAAATATCAAAAATTTGAAACAGTATTCCACTAGGTAATGTAGCTTAGTATTTTTACGGCACTGTTGTATAGCTTTTAGGTTAAAGACCAAAGAAAGGTACTGATTGTAGCTAAATGTGGCCGTTTTTATTTGCCTTAGTTTAGAAGATTTTTTATTTTTCTCGGGTGGCGCTACTTTAGCTGTGCTATTCCTCTTACCGTGCCTTCCGAAGCACGGAATCATCTTTCTTCGAATACTGTTTCACATTTTTGATATTTGCCTTATTTTAAAAGATATTAAATTTTTTCGCGGGTGGCGCTACTTTAGCTGTGCTATGCCTCTTAAGCCGTTGGTCCCGGCCGCAGTAGTGGTCGTTATAACCGCGGCGACAAGCTGGCCATTTGTCACGTTGGTAATAAAGCATAAACCCGGCTAAACGTGGGTCCGGCTCTTGAGCTGGTGCCTCTGCCTAGCCCTTCGGGGAATAAAAGGCGTGAGATTATGTTATATTTAGTAAACAAGTTAAGTTGAGAAGAAATTTTTATTTCTCGCCTTAGTTCAATAAAGATTATTTTACTACCTACAAGCCTGTCTCAAGAACTGACCTACTTATAAAAAGTTTGCTTGCGCGTTGATGTCTTTTGTAGCCGCAAATTGTTCATACGCTCGCTCATGACGATTCGAATTGATTCCTGTTCTCTTTACAATGTAAATGAATGAATGAAACATCAATCAATTTGTATCATCTCTTTATTGTAAAAAACGATAACGAAACGATTTCTTCTGTGTAATCTGTTTCTTTGTATGTATAAACCGAGTCAATTTTTACTTTTGAATAGTAGATGAAAAAAAAACGGACAATTTTAAGGCACCTATTCAGTATCCTTGTGTTGGCTCATTAGAGACAGGTTTTACCTTTAAAGGCTCTGTGCGTTCAACATTTTTATTACTATAATTAATTCTAAGAAATTACACAAAAAAATAACTTTCTATTATCTTCTCCATGTGCTCTTTGACGTCATTATTGCGTCAAAATATGTGTTAGTAATGTAAACTAATATTACACAATAACGGATTCCGGATACTGTTGTTGCGTCTTAAAGTAGATTAGGTTAAATCAAACATATTTAAATTTATAAAACACACATATATCGTATGGTAAGGCAGTAGGAGCGCAGCACAAAAACAACTCTTTAAAAAAATATATCTCAATTTAATTACACACAAGTCTCTAACTAAAAAACTCCAAGAAAAACGGGCATTTACACACTTACATTTAGTACCTATCTGTGCTAATAGTTTAATTTTCGCTTGTTATTTAAACATTGTCTTATCTGTTTGTCAGTGTTCTGTGTGTGAATAAATATGTCTACGTCTATGTCTTTTTTGGAAATAACCGAGATTTTTTACATTTTCTCTTGTGAATAGCTGTAAGTAGTTTATTAGTAACCGTTTTATATGAAAACAAGTTGAAGTTTTAACGTAGTGCTGTGTTATGTGAACCTTTTTTCTTTGTCAAATTGGGTAAATACCTAACTCATTTTGGGTATGTGGCATTTTCATCCAATAAAACTCCCCAGTGGCCATCCCAGCGAGTTTTTGGATGGTACCCGGGAAGCGTTGTTGATCAACATCCGGTGTCCTTCCCACTGTGCTGTGTTAAAATCTGAAACATATCAATCACTGTCAGTTGATCAGTCACTTGATTGAATGCTCCATAGCTCAGTTGGAAGTGATGTGGGCTGAGACGCGAGTGCACCTGGTTTCGATTCCCGGCGCGGCCAACATTGTGAAAATAAATATCGATGTTTGTTTCCGGTCTGGGTGTAATGTTCGTTTCTGTATATGTTTCGGGCACCGATACAGGTTCTTCATAATTAGGGGCTCTCGTTGCTTTGTTAATATTTTTATTAAGAATGCAATAAAGCGAGTCTATCTATCAACAGTAGCGGACACGAACGGCGTAACACATCCAGTTTTTATTAATTGCAAAATAGCCCTTGTTTTTTGGAATAAGAATCTGCAAACGAGACCGAAGACAAAAGAATTAAGCTGCACGAGATCACCACTGTACTAAACTAAAGTTATATTTTAGTAAGACACATATATTATGAAAATAAAAGTGAAACTGGTAAAAGTGTCAAACGACCCAGACGGGGTGACGCAAGTCATACATCCGGCCATACATATTATGTTACGCACTATGCAAATTGACTTATGGCCCCATTCATAACTTCAGTTCTCCATTCATGTAGACGTAACGCTATCGTGAACTTGCTGTGATTATGACGTAATTATCACCAGGGGTTAACACTCTTAAGCCGGTAAAGCAGTATAATAAAAGTACTTCATACAGTATCGGCACTCCCTGCCTCCCTTAGCAAGTGCGGCCCCCACGCTCGGTTACCTCTCAGTTACTGCTCAGTACAAATCGCACGTCCCATCTCACTCACACAAGCATGATGCGCGTGCACGTAAACGAGTTTCGTCTGTGCGCGAAGCAACGCGCTTTTTTCTATCAAGTGTCCGAGGTGTGTAGGTAGTAAGCGGTCATTATGGCGATCCGCGGGGGAGACCCACGTCTAAATCATGAGGTCTTTCGGCCGAGATGATGATATCTGAATAATTGAAAACGTTTTACGATTTATTTAACTTATGTCCATAATTAAATACAATGATTTTAATGTGCAAAATGGCAAGGATTTTCTTAACTATGTGTTCTTAAAATTATTGAATCCTGTTTTTAAGCTCTTTAAGGGCATTTCTGCAGACGGGCAAAATTCAGTGGCAATTTAAAAATAAAAATATACCCCAGTGAAGTAGGCTGCTCAAATTATTTCAGCCACAACTATGTATGGGTACGCAGTTGGACAGCATAGAAAAGTTTTTGAAAATATAATATAAATACCAGAAAAATAAACCGAAAGTCATAAAACCTGACATCGGTGGGGTGTCCTGTTGCCAGAATTCATGAAAGAGCCACTTGTTACAAAGTAATGAAGTAATATTTGATTAATTTATATATATTCACGCCTTAGTGATGATTATACTCGTGTTTTGTCCTCAAGATTAGCATTAGTAGACATGTAGTACCCCGCCAGGATTCGCCACGTTCACACTGTTTGAGAGAATAAATTTAAAAGAAAAAACTTATCTATGGTCATTGGTCTCTCAATTTCAATCAATCAATACACCTGTCATTCCTGTTTTAGTGTTTCGGCCACGACACACATATTTATTGTAATTATATCATAATTTAATCTTTTTTACCAGTATTATGTGATAATAATTTTAAGATTTCGTCATAAGATGAAAGAAGTTTATTATTGTGTTCGCTGCTTCGGCGGGGCTCAGAACGCCACCGCCACCGCTCCACAAGAACGGTCAACACAGGTCTTGACGTGTTCCGGGAAGTCAAGTACCTACGTACCTGCGATGTTTCATCTGGGAATTTTATTTGCAGTTACCGATTACAAAACTTAAACATTGCCAATACATAGTAGGTATAACCTACCTCGGTAAGTTGAAATTTTTTAAAATATTTAATTGTACGATTTTGTTTTGTTTGGTTTATGGTTGCCATTTTGTTGCTATTTTACAGCATTTAGAGTTCATCTAATACGGGTGTCCCACTGATAATAAAAACCTGGGAAACACTTTCCTACATCATCATAGTATGGTTTTTTACTTACATCTTACATCATACTGTTTACGGAAACCAACAAGATTAGTGTCGATTTAGCCATTAGAGGGGTGTTTGAGCACTTTTCTGTGTTAATCTGGACACCTGGTAGTATGGACATCAAACTTCACTTACAAAATTGGTTAATCTGTTGTAAGCGGTATAGAATTATGGGCCACAAGACCTTTAGATAAGGGCTTTGTCCTGTGGGCCTAGCTTCCCAAGGCACGCAGCCACCTCTGTGAACTTTTATACAAGTTACCTATGTCACAGAGTATAATAATATACTACTTGTAGTATTTATACCTATGTCAAGCTTTGCTTTGATATGCCTGAGGCAGACTATTGAGCCGCAACCTGGCTGAACCAGTGTTGCCTGCTAACATCCTGTAAATGTTTTGGTGGATCCTATGACAGCCTACTTATGAAAAAATCCCATAAATAAATAAACTTCGTTTACCTACCTTCAGTAAGTGTTCAGAATAAGGAATTCTGAAATTTAGGTTGATGGTTTATACGGGCTAACTCTAAGTCATGTTAAAAATTCTTATGAATTTCTAAACTTAAGGAAACAAAAGTTTTGATTTTCCTTAATGCAATGAACAGCCACTTAAGTAGTCTTATCAATATTTTCTTATTTACTTACTTATTTAAGAAGATTTAGTATTTTTTGGTAAAAATAATTTTTAATAATAACAACAAAAAACGTATAGCAAACATTTTCTTGGCTATCTTATGTGCTTTTACAAAAACTTCTTAAGTACCTACCCAAATATTTTGGTCAGTTAGAAGTTAGTAGGTAGTTATAATTTCTTACCAAATTTGAATAACTGACTTAAGATACAGTAACCAATTATTTATTGGTCCAACGAGTTGGAGTTGCTCCTCTAGTGAGTAGACAAAACCAGCCTCCGAAGACTCAGGAGGATTGACCCAACAGACGAACCTGGATGGTTCAAATTTGCTTGAACTTGTTGTGTTGGCCTCGGCTATAATATTGTTCCTGGAAATGAACCAGCAGAATATCTTTTCCTGGTAAATAACCATGCCATGATGCATTTAAGTACCTACTGTTTATAACAGTTGTATTATATTACATGCAACCTAGGAAATTTATGTACTTTTTTGGAAATGTATAAAATATATTCAGTGTTTTCATTTACTAAAATGGAATATTTTTTCGTAGTCAAGCCCAACGTTGAACTCCAGTTATAATTTATAATAATAATAAATACGAAATTGTAAAAACAAATGAATTAGGTACTTACTCCAAATTAGCCTCCACTTTGCCACCACATTATATGAAAAAAGTATTTTAATAACCAACTCGTTTATATGTTAAGGAAGTTCAAGATGCAAACTATGTTTTTAAATTGGTATGAAAATCGTCCACAAAATATATTGCAAAATAGTAAAGTACACTATAAATAAATAATTCAATAAGTTTTTTATCAGGTCCAGATGTATTATTTATTTTTTAATTATTGATAAAACTGTTTTTTTTTTTTTTTTAAATGAATGAATTTTATTTTAAAATTCTTGATGTTATTTGATGTGGATTATATTTTCAATAAAATAAACCTGAAAAATTCCATAAATTAAACACAATATTATAATTTCAAACGAACATCATTTTTATAAGTAAAATAAAATACTTTCTGTAAGGAAATGTAGCATTGGAGAATTAATCAAGTTTTATTATATCAAAAAGATACTAACCTGAATAATTATTTTTGTTAGAAAATCTGAAATTTGTGAAAAACTTAACTTTCATGAATATTGCCAGACTGGAGCTATATTCAGACTGTGATCCTTGGGATATCAGATGTAAAACCAAAAGGTCACCAGTAACATAATTAAAGGTAAACTAATACCTTCTTATAAACTTATTTAAGTATTCTTCTCAACGATTGGGGCGAAACAACAGCGGGGTAAAGAATAGCGGAACAAAGATGATTTCTACTAGCACCTAAGTTAAAAATTTATATAAGAATTTATCATTTTACTCTAGAGCAACACTTTTGCAATAAAAAATAACAAAAAAATTAAAATAATAATAATAATGATGCATGGGTGGGCGCATGATCTATTTGTGCATTTAGTGGCGGTGGCTGGTTGGTGATCCATATACAATATAGCAAAATTCTCGAAAGGGCCTCTACGAGTTGGATTCGTCCCCTCGCACGCCTCTCAAAGGACCGGGCTCCATCCCGTGATACCGAAGAGTATGATAATATAAATAAATAATAATTATAAAAAAAAAAAAAAACCTTAGTTATACAGTATGACAGCTATCAAAATCATTGTATTTGTTATACTATACATATAAAAATAATAATAAAAACCACCAATGATATCCATATGAAACGGTACTGACTTCAGGGGGTTTTAACAACACTTGAAGTATTTCTTTTTGTGTGAGTGAAGGCTGTTACTATTATTTGCAATACTATCAACAATTGAGAAAATTCCTTTACTTAATTGTTCAAGTATTAAACTCGTATCGTTTTTCCTATTTTCTTAGGTTTCATTAGTTAAACAAGGAACCTTTTCATTTTTTACCGATATTAGGAAATATTTATATATAAAAAGATATAATATAATAATATTTATTATTATGGTTAAAGCGGCATAATGGTCGTATAAGAGTATGCTAATATGCTAATGACTCGATTAAGTTATTTTATAATATAACATACCTACTTAAAGCAAATTTGCTTAATGTTTTATCATACTTTTAGCCCGCAAAGTTCGAAGGTACCCTTGGCTAAGGTAACCCTAGTTTCAGGAGTGCAGCGTCTGCCAGCCATGTGATGATAACCCTCAGAGAAAGGAAACCGCCGTCTGCCAGCCATATGATGATAACCCTCAGAGAAAGGAAACCGTTGATCTGAGTGATAACCTGCCAAGTGTAGCAGCTCTCTGAGTAAGTTATCAAACTTATATAATCAGAGAATATCATGAATGCTAAAACAACAAAGCAGGTATGGTTTTTTGCTCTAATATTAGACTTAGATTTATTGAATACAGCACAGATTACTTACAAATATAATACAGATAGATCCAATTTTTATTTGTCTATCATCGAACACGTCACAGCTAATTCAGAAGATTCCAGATCCAGAACGGCATATTTTGGGTTAACTTGCCCAAGATAGGTTTATGAAAATTTCCCTTTCCACAAGCACTTTAAATTTTATGATCATCTAATAGTCAGCGTAGTTTTCTACCTTGACTTACAAATTAAAATATTAAGGGGATTCTGTATTTTTATCACTATTAATATTCCTTTTTTAAAAAATTTGGTAAAAATGATAGATATTCAGAAATGTTTACAAGCATTACTGTAAGCATTAAGTTCAAAGAATGAAATGAGTAATACAATTATTATTTTTGTCATATTATCTATACAAAAAAAAAAAAAAAAAGACTTGTAATGTTCTACAACCTATAAATGTACAGTACAACCTATAGTATGTACCTTTTTTGAAAACCGACACATCATCTTGGAAAAATTTCTAAATGAAAAGTATGAATATTTTCACTCCGCTTAAAAATGTTTTATATTGAGTTAGAGTGCAGATTTGCAATGCCCAGATATACTAAAGGGTTATTTTAAAATTGCTATTCATTTCAGAATAATTACCTTTTTATTATATTGTTACGTTACTCGCTAACTCCCATTAATTAGATAAAGAGTAATTTGTATTGGTTAATTATATTTATTTATTTTTTTTTGTTTTGAAAAATGGAACCGGCTATTTTATAAGTCCACAATATCGGACAAACAGCTAATCTGTCACTACGTCTGTAACTCATGGCTTGTAACAAACTAGATTGAAGTGGTATTTCAGATAAACCTTCCTCGTACTATCAAATTAATTGTATGGCCATCATGCAAACAAGTGAAACCAAGAATATACAAAAATTAAAATTGTTATATAGGTTCTGTTATGTACTTCAGAGGTCAACTGGTTTTTCTTATTTTCTCGTATGACACACACATACATTCTGCATTAGTATTTAGCTTATTATGCTCTGTTGACTGAGAAGTTACCTGAATTCAAATTTGATATAAGAATTTCTTATATTATTTTATGTTAACAAAGTATATTTTATAAACTTACCAACTAACGCAGTAAGTTTATCAACAATTTCAAGACAATCTCTAAAAGTCTACATGTCTACTAATGCTAATCTTGAGGACAAAACACGAGTATAATTAATGATTAAACGAACTTACCTGTACGTGAAGTTCTATCATAATTATACGAGTAGTTTTGTCCGAAGAGATTAGCATCCCTCCCTCCCTAATAACCCGTGAAGGTCTTGAAATTGTATGTCTACGTATATAATATGTACTCTGAACTAAATGACAGGTGTATTGATTGATTGAAATTGAGAGACCAATGACCATAGATAAGTTTTTTCTTTTAAATTTATTCTCTCAAACAGTGTGAACGTGGCGAATCCTGGCGGGGTACTACATGTCTACTAATGCTAATCTCTTCGGACAAAACTACTCGTATAATTATGATAGAACTTCACGTACAGGTAAGTTCGTTTAATCATTAAGTATATTATTATTAAGACTGTTAGTTACCATGAAAAACCAAAAACTTCTATATTTTTTATAATACACCACTCTGAATGAGCATCCTGAAATTCTCCCTGATTTCGATGGTGTTTACAAATCATTACCCACAACCATAGTGATTAACTTTTCGCACTACCTGAAGTACTTTGCAGCTTGATATAGTCATGGCCTACACGCCGAGAGCCAGAAACCTGTGCCCAGCCAACATTTCAGTATTTTTTTCAGGATAATTGTGACACTCGGTGGTTTTGGGTACCCCTCAGTCCTGAATTCGGTGTAGGTAATTTTTTTCTAACCATAAGAAATATTTAACTTTCAACTAGTGCCATGCACTCGTCATCGGGCTGGTATTATTTGACGTACAGATGATAAGACTCTTCTTTTAATGCAGCTGCTTCATGTTCTTTTAGTGCAGTCTTCAAAGATAAACTTACGCGCTCGGATTTTTGTTTTCCATAATAAAATCAGACATTAGGAATTTTTTTCGTCCATTATAAAAAGATTCACCACGTTCGATTTACAATTCAGATACTTATAATAAAAACAAAATATTTTAAGTATTTAACCCCATCGCCACGATTTTTATTCTGCGAATTGATTATTAATGGGGCAAAAAAAAGTAAAAAGTACGAAATCAACGTAGCCTATATTGGTTGGCGGGTGTTGTAATATAACCTGTCGCAAAACATTACAACATTAACAAATGCACTCGATCACTTTGATGTAACCGAAAGGCCGAAAGCTCGATATGAAAGTTCGAAGTTCCGAGAAGTTCTGCGTAAGGCAACGAAAGCTGCCGATGAGCTTACCTTATTTGGTTGCGGAGGAAATGAGGTACGGCTTTACGCTTTTGTGTTGATATGGTAGGAGCTTTTTAAAATAAAGTTTTAAATATTGACCCGTGGGAAAACTTGAAGATAACTTTCTGTGAAGGTCATTATTATACTGAGGGAATTAATTTGTTATTTTTTTTAAATTGTGACTGAAGCAGGCGTAAGGTATCTTTCCATCGGACAAGTTTTAATGTAGACTAATTTAAAAGTAGGAATACTACAAAGTACCGGGTATAGATCAATCTATGTATATAAAACACTTCCGTTACTGACAGACAACGCAGCCAAAACTACTGGGCGTAGCGAACTGAAATTTTGCACGTGGGTTTCTGGGGTAGTATAGGGGAGCACTAAGGAAATATTTCTTGAAATTCCTATGGAAACTGGAAAAACGGAATTTATGTATTTAATGAGAAATCTGCGCGGGTGAAACTGCGGGGCAGCCTCTTGTAATACATAAAATGTTAGTTATTCATCCAAAATAATTGTATCACCTTCAAAGTAACTAGTAACTAGTATTACCTACTTCAGTTTTGTTCTACTTTTGTTTACTTTAAATATGCACGCATTATTTTGGCTATGTCTTACTAAAGAAGGGAAGGACGCTGCTGCCTATGTCACAGGTTTTTACCTAGTATAGGCAGCAGTTTCTCCAAGTTAAATAGTATAACCGTGCTAGCCTATAATCCTATTATTAATACTCTTCGTATTTAAGTCCTAACTACCTGTAATAAACTTAGATAAGCTAATAGAATAAGTCCATCATTGTAACCAACTCTTTGGGCTCTTAAATAAAGATTTTTATTATTATTATTATAAAGTATGCTTCTTCAGCAACGATACACAATACACCGAAGAATCATTTATCTAATCATAAAAAAATACGTTTTTTCCGGAATTAAATTGAGTTAATAATCTAAAAGCAAAAGACAAGCTGATAACACATTATAAACTAGAACTCGAGTGGTATGTGAATATCCGGTGTAAGTCTATATCATTTTATTAATGTAGTCGATAAATTAACTATAGTTATAGTCACCCGATCTACGTGGGTATGTGATCAATTCGCTCCAAATGAGACCACCCAGTTTTGTGGCCACATTAAGATAACGATGATCATGATTTATCTCTAAGTTTCTGTTTTAACGCAAGGCTTATACATTGAATAATGCAATAATTATGCTAATTTTATTTATAAGTAAAATATTTTTAAATCACACTTGGTCCAATAACCAAAGTTAGAAACTAGGGCGCTCCAACCCATTTTCAGTAGGACAGGCAGCGTCCTTTGTAGAAAAAAATTCAACAACCATACTGCGATCGCCATCCCGCACGACAAGCATGGCGATTGTGGCAAACCCCTTCATCCCCATAAGGTTTATCCTTGTGGACATCTCTGGGGGAGGCCTGTATCCAGCAGAAGACGTCTTAAAGGCTATTATGATGATTATATGTCGCCTCCACACGTATTATTCAAAATACCGTACATGCCTTGGTCGGGAATTGAACTGTGCGTGATTCCGTCTGTGCGTCATGTGAAAACAATGGCCATGTCAGAGTGAAGCTAAGAATAAGTTACGTCACAACTTTTACTTAAATCTGGACATATAGGAAATATTGTACTTTCACTTCTAACTTTACTTATACAATAAGATCCTAAGCGCCAAGTATTTTTTACTTAAAAACGGCCTTACGATTGTGCGTTAATCTTTAAGTCTTGAGTAAAAAGAAGTTGGGCCTATTACCTAACTTGTGGGGATAAGTGAGGATTTTGAGTCTCATTATAAGTATATGCAATGCACAGCACACTGTTAAATCTTAAATGCATATGTCAGAAGAAATATCTCCCGGAACAGAGCATACCGCGATGCGTGCGACCACCGCCTACATCCGCGAAAGTATTTATACAGGTGACCGTGATCTTAGCTATGAGATCCGTATGAGAATCATTGAATTTTATCATCTCTATGTTATTTTTAATTTGCTATAAATAAGCCTTAGGAATCTTAACGAATAAGTACATAAAGGTATATAAAAAACATATTCATTTGCTGAACGACTTACTTATTGACGTAATGAGTGACTTACAGACATCATACAGCCTAAATCGCTTTAAAGAGAATCTTAAAATTTGCAACCTGCTGCTTTAGGAGCTGTATTTATAAGGAAAATCAGGAGTTTCTATAAAATATATTGAATGCGCTAGCGAAGCTTAATGCTAAAATAGCTACTAAATGATTTAGTTTTTTTGTTAATTTTCAATGTAGAAATAGAATGACTACAAATAAATACTTTGTTAACATTTAGATAGATAGACGGACGAACGATGGTAAAAAGGTAAGTAAGAGATCGCGAGTTTAGAATGTTCAATATCAAAAGATTCACAAAACAAACCGTAGATCGATCCATAAAGCCATATAAAATCGTCTTAACCACATAAACTCCTTTAAAACTAGAAAATGCAACAAAAACATCTAAATACTAAGCTTTCGATGTCAGTCTCGCTTTCTATGAAAGTACCTTTAACGAATCTTGACTGCAATCGTTTATCACAATTTAGTTCGTAGAGAAAATAAATTACACCTCCAACGTGTCAGGTATAGAGATATAGAGATGCACACTCACACATACACAGATTAGAGTACTGAAGCTTCGTTTACATGCTTCTAGTCAGCCTAGACAAGTGACAAGAAAATTGTACAGTTGTCAGCGCTGGCTTAACTTGGTGACTACTAGGTGTAAATCTTATAACGAAATTAACAATAAAACCCGATGGCTATGACAGCATTCGAAACCCATTGCTACTCTTGAAATGATTTTCGAATGCTCACCGTCCCTGTCATCAAATTTACATTGTTAATTTAATAAAAACACCTCAGAGAATTGCAGAAATCTTTCACTTACTTTAATTTTATAACATACTTACCTACCCAAGTATGCTTGCTTTGCATATGATCATATTTTTAAGCTTTAAAATGTATAAATTGCAATTCGCTAGTACGTACAATTTTTTATTTTGATTGTGTTAAATATTTTTTTATATTATTTTGCTATGCTCAATTGCTATCACGTAATTGCCTGTACATAGATTCGAACTTCACAACTTTTGTTATTCATTAGTGGAAACTTCGCTTCGAATTGGCTTATTTAATATTTTTATTTTCTTACTCATAAGTTTAACTGTAGCTGTTTGTTTCCCTAAAGATTATAAATAAAAATAAATAAACAGAATAAAGAAAGAAAATTCAATTAAAAGCAGAGTATTACAATGTAAGAGTAAGTAGTAATATTTAAGAAAATTCGTTAAAAAACAATAACAAACAACAGAAAATTTATGTCACTTTACAATCTATTTTTGAGATTAGTAAAAAGGATCGAGTACTTAAAATTTAAGCAACTCGCACTGCTACTAGCTAAATACTAAACGCAGCTTACGGAAAGTGAGCGAAACATCCACTAACTAGGCTTGTACGTTAGTTCCACAGTAATTAAGTGATTTACAATGTATACTGTGGTGTACTTGTCTTCTTAAAAAAAATTAGTAGATTGTTTATTTTGAAAGTCTTGACGTACTACGCTGTACTAGCGCTATGCACCATTCATCATCTATGAATACTAGCTGGCTCGGCGAACTTCGTACCGTCCAGCTTTCTGCATTTTTGAGAATATTCTATAGCCTATGTCACCCGGGGATAGTGTAGCTTCCCAACAGTGAAATAATTTTTGAAATCGGTTCAGGAGTCTTGGAACCTATT
The DNA here is from genome assembly GCA_951802225.1 of Euspilapteryx auroguttella. Lineage (NCBI taxonomy): Eukaryota > Metazoa > Arthropoda > Insecta > Lepidoptera > Gracillariidae > Euspilapteryx > Euspilapteryx auroguttella. The sequence continues at coordinate 2,628,244 of OX637663.1, read as the reverse complement.
CAATGCAAATAAACAATTAAATCTTGCTTCTTTATAATATAAGAATAAATCTATAACTCATAACACACAGAGTGGAACACTAGATAGAACCTGTAACTCTAGTACTCGAATCACACACAAAGACATACCCAGACCTAGAAAACAAAAATATTCATATCCATCATAATACTAACAATGCAGACTGAACTGCGGAGATGATAGATACACCCTATCTTCTTAATTAGGGTTTATTTTTTCAAACTGGATGTTTATTGACTGCTTTGTGGCTCTGTTGGCATTGCAGTGATGTGAACTGAGACGCGGGTGCACGGGTTCTGTTCCTGGCAAGGCTAACATTGTTGTTGAATATCGATGTGGATGCAGGCCACCTGCGATCGGTACAGATGGAGAGCCTTGAGGGAGGCCTATGTCCAGCAGTGGACGTCCTACGGCTGAAATGATGATCGATGTTCATTTCATCGATGGTTGTATATGTTTTGGGCATCCTATATACAGATTTATTTATGATTATTGCTGACTGTGCGTCTTCCGCAGACGAAGATGTAGAGTAGGCAGACCTGGTGAAGGTTGCGGGAGTACACGGAATGAGGGTCGCACAAGACCGGTCGGTGTGGCGATCTGTTGCGAGGGCTATCTCCAGCAATATACCTTCAGCTGAGATGATATTAATGCTATTGATTACAGCGTAAAAATATTGCAAAAATTCCTTTCAAAAACAACTATTTTGTAGCTAACTTTTCGACTAAAAAACTTTTATTCATCAAAAATAAAATCTGTTATTGCCAAAAACCTCTTTGTGATATATTGTAGAGGTACGTAGTGCAGGGCCGTAGGTATAATAATATCTCACTCCTACTCTTATTTTAATATTCAGTAGTACGTAACTTAGTCATAGATTCTAGGTTAGGAAGATAGGTCGATAGCGGAACCAGCCATTTGCATATTGGATCGCTGCGTCACGCCTGCTTAAGCTGATGCAGAGCTAGGGATGTTTTAATAAAACTATCGATATATTATTTAATTGATAGTAAAAAATAATGCTTTAAATAGAAAATAAGAGCTAGGTTTAAAAGTTAAGAAAATCTTGAAAAATTGTAAGGACTTTAAATAACGGGGGGACGACCACCATGTCCACCCGAGAAGAGGCGTAAGAATAGGTCTACGGTATGCCCTGCCTGTCGTAAGAGGCGACTAAATGGGGTCTTTGGGGTCGTGGGTCTGAAGGGCGGGGGCCCGACACTCATCAAACAAAGGCGAGCCGGGGAGGAAACAATATGCCCTCCCGGAGCACGAACGGACGCTATAATCTGTGGTTCCAGGGGTTCTTCCCAAGACGGCCGCCGGGAGGTTTAGTGGGTGCGAACTCCACATACCACCGACGCTCCCCCGAGCATCCTGAAATGCGATAGGCATTTCCCCCCGTTGCAAAAAAAAGAAGCTCAATAGCCAATTCTGGAGGGGGGTCATGGAGTCGAATACTCTAAAGATCTCCCGTGCCCATGATCGTACTGCTAACAAACGAGGAAGACACTTGCAGGTTTTAGGGGTTAACCCACTTAACCCTGCGGCTCCCCCCGGGGCTGCAGGGTACTCGTCAGGAGTTTCTCTGCCTTAACAATAAAAAATAGGACTACGTCTGTCTGGTCAACTAGTAATTAAATGAAAATACCGATATCGATAATATTCTCGTCTTAAATCTTAAACTATTGGAAGCACTAGTCTCTAGTGTACCTATCATAAACAGTAAATACAGTAATATCACAATCTTACCAACACCTAGTTTAGTCCATTATATGTTTCAAATCAAATCAAATAAATCTTTATTCAATATAGGATACAAGATATCACTTATTGAAAGTCAATTTGACTACATATAATCTAATCGCTATTGATACCTTATTTGGTAAAGTATCCTATACTGTGAGAGGCGAGGTAGTTCAGGGTGCCCACCAATTGGCTCAGGCAAACAAATGTTTGGATTGCCTAACGACAATAGTCGCCTGAAGAGGCCCTCCAACGAGCCCTGCTCTGTCAAATGATTCTACTCCCTTTCGCAATGATTTTACAGCGTAGAGAAGAAAGGCCCTTTCTTCTCTACGCTGTAAAATCATTGAGGGGTAACAAACTCTACTTTACAATTTATCTCTCTCTCTTTTTTTTTTTTTGTGATATTACAATTACAATCATTCTAATATGTAAATTAAATAATGTTATCATCATCACAACTGAAAGACGTCTACTGTTGGACATAGGTCTCCCCCACAGATCACCATACGGAAAAACATTGTGGGGGGTTTTTCCGTAATCGCTAAGCTTGGCAGTGGGTTGACGAGCGCATTATGGCTCTTCAAGTTGTTTAACGAAAGACGCTGCTGCCTTGCCCTTAGGATGTTTTCTCAGTTTCCCTTTACGATCCGACACCCGTGGGAGAAGATGGGGTGGATGCAATGGCACCTACTAGACTTAACAAAAATTTTATTATAAAATTCAGTATGTTACTCCAAAGAAAATAGAAACTGAATTGATTGATATATGTGATGAAAGTAATGCTTTACTTCAGCGGAGAAAATTACATTACGTCCATTGATTGGTGAACGACAATTTTATTTCGATCCTTCAATTATATGAATCTATTATTGAATTGGAGATCTATTGAAAATGGTCGATCTGAAATATTAAATCGCTTACAATACGTAGAATCTTCTCAGTGTTTTTTTATTAGTATTTAGTCGAAAACTGAATTTTCTCACGTGAATTTTTAAACTAAAGGCCTAACTTATGCTCATCTAAACATTTGCATTTCTAAACAAATCACAGTAATATATACTAATACTAGTCGGCCCGGCGAACTTTGTACCGCTTAACCTTTAAATATTTTATGCACGTATTATACTTTTAAACCTTCCTCTTGAATCACTCTATCTATTAAAAAAAATGGCATCAAAATCTGGCCTAGTTTTAAAGATTTAATCATACATGGGGACAGACGCGGAAAGCGACTTCATTTTATACTATGTATTGATATTGATATTGATATTGAATATAATAAAGAGGAAAAGTTTATTTTATTTTAAGGTTACTAGCAATAACTTACCAATATACTTATGTGGATAAACAAATAAGTAACAATATTATAATAAATGTTTGTGATAATAATGTTAAATAATGATTGTGTTTGTGTAATAGCGTCTGATTCTAAGTACTAACGTTAATGTTCAGAAAAAAGTAACGTTGGTTTTGCATGCAGAGCATTACAGTTCTTTGCATATGAAAATTACTACATATTCATATGCAAACAACCGTTTATTGATCTTAATTCTTACAAATATAAATAAAAGTCATCATAAATATACAATGTTTAAAATTTAGATAAAAGACATGCAGGTTCTGTCTGAGAGTAATGTGTTATTATTATTATTACTAAGGTCACTCACGTAACTAAAATTTATTGTAAGATTATTTTTTCCATACGATATTATATATCTTTTAAACTTTACTCATAATAAAAATTATTATGATTATTTAAACATTACTTGTGTTTTTGGAAAATCACATTTGATCTGTACTGTTACAGACAGAATATTAATATCATAGCCCCGCCCGACATTATACTTTTTTTTTATTTATTTGAACAACTTATGAATGCAAGTGTTGTATTCTCACAAACGTAAGGGTGACTTCTTAGCTATGCTGCTGCACGTGTTTTTCTAGCGGAGTATCAAACAATAAACTTATAACTTTTAAAATAACCATTCCAAACGTGGCCCTTAAAACGCATTTATTTCTGGCTTGTTCAAGAGTGAACTATCGTTTCCTGCAATTTCAGAGATAAACTAAGCTGTGAACTTGACAATGGAAAAACTTTTCTCTGTTAATAAATGATTTTTATTCCAATTTTCACTCGATACCCTTAGGTTGAATACTGTATAGGAAATAAATACAAGATGATGGTACATTTTTTAACTACTACAGCGATTGTCAGTGCGGTCGACGCTGCTCGACTGCAGCCAACCGCGTGCGGTTGAGAGTATCGACTGCATGCGGTTGAGGTGTCGACTGCGCTCGGTTGGTGCCGCGCAGTCCGTCTGATGTCAACCTTAGTTAGCATCTTACAGGTACCACCACGTAACTTTAGCTCCGAGCAAAATAAGAAGGGGATTACTGCGCATGTGTACAAAATGAACGAACAAACAGAACGAATTAGGAATAAGGGGACGAATAGTATCATTGCGTGGACGCAGCACGATTAAAATAGCCAATAGAGCGCTAGCGCGCGACGCACAACCCGCCCCACCCCCCTGTAGCTTTCCTATGACACCTAATTTTTGATTTCTGCGAATTCAAGATCAAATACAAAGTTACATGTTGGGACCTGTACCCACATTACCTAAGTGACAGATGTCCACCCACATAAACAAGAAGTAAGTAATTTAGTCACTGCCTTGTTAACTACTTAATTTTTGAATGGCATAGTTACTAGTCAGATCGCTGAGAAGCATGCTTCAATCGCGTGTTCGATTCCCACACGAACAACTCCGGCGCATTTGCATTTGAAGTCAGCAAGTGATGGATGAAAATACTCTCCAATAACTACGGTAAAAGTGAAACATCGAATTCTTTACATTGTTATAGAACTGATTTCTGTTTTACAAGCTACGATAGAAAGTATAGCAACTTGCCTATTCCCTCTAGGAAACGAATAAGATAAGATCATTACCTCTGCTGCTCAGATAAATCATCTGTTGGACATACGCCCTTTTTATAACGGGGGGAAATGCCTATCGCATTAGGGTACATACCCCCGTCGCTAGCACCTAATAAACCCCCCAGTGAACGTCTCGGTATTTTAGGAAGGATCCCCAGAACCATTGATGATCAGCGTCCGGTGTCCTTCTCACGCTAAGATGCTATACAGCTTCGTGCTCGGGGAGGACATGTTGTTCCCTCCCCTTTTCACCTTTGGAGCTGCAGCGGCTCAGTGCGACAGGCCTGCCGCCGAAGATCTCAGAAGTGAGAAGAATCTCAGAAGATTTTTTTATGAATTTCAGATATATACCTACCCCACAGATCGCCACAACGACAAATATTTTGGGAATAAAGAGTTGTCATAATCACCACACTTGGTAAGCGGGTTGCCGCAAGTTTTTTTAATAAAATGCGCAGCTGTCATTTCTTCGGATATTCTGAGCTGCTTGGTGGGCACCCTGAACTACCTCGTCTCTCACAGTATAGGATACTTTACCAAATAAGGTATCAATACCAATTAGATTAGATAGTCTAATTGACTTTCAATAAGAGATATCTTGTATCCTATATTGAATAAATAATTTTTGACTTACTTTTTTTCCCTTATTTTCCTTTTACGACACCCATCGGAATATTTGATAACATAATATAAAGCCGCTTAATAACTTAAAACAAGTAAATAATTTAAGATGATAGACCTTGTCGGCAGTGATGTTGACTGTTAACTTTGGAGGTCCGGGTTCGATTCCCAACGTGGACGAACATTGTTATAGTTGAAATAGATGCTGGCTTCCTGGATCTAGGTAGATACAGGTTCTATCTATTCAGGGGCTCTGTGGGATGCGTATTGCAAGTCCAACATGTCCACAGTGCGATTAATGGGGGGTCATACAAGTCCGGTCGGTATGGCGATCTGTAGAGGAGGCCTATTTCCAGCAGTGGACGTCTTTCGGCTTTTGACAATATTCTTCATGTAGGTACTTGTTGAGTTGTTGGATATACTAGCAAATGTTTAAATGCTGTGACTTAAACTCTTTTCTCTGCCTTCGTCAGGTCATGCCAAAAACAAATAAAAAACTGGTAAACGAATTTATAGTTATTATGTATTTTGGGGACGAAAGAAGGTCATGATTAACTGAATGATCTCTTAAACTAAATTCAAACTGATGTGATAAGTCGGGATCCGTAACATTGTACTGCTATTGAGAAAAGTGCTTATGAATTTTTTTATTCAAACTCGCTCTTTGCTCTTAATAAATCATATGTGCCCCTACATTACTTAATGAAATTTTCTTATTTATATTAGCTTAATTGCTTCTTGTCAATAATTTAATTTTGCTCAAGTTTGTGAAGATCTTTTTTGCCTACAACATAATCTTCACTTGTTAAATTATCGTTATACGAGTAACTTCACTTTGTATGCAATGAAGTTCTATCTTACCTACTTCATCATCATCATCATTCTGTAAGAGCCTTCTGCTGGACATAGGCCTCTTTGTCTTAATTTATACCTAATCTCCGTTGGGTCCTTGGTCTGTACCAAAAGGTCGCAACCAATCGCCTGTCTTAAGGGTCTTAAGCCGTGTCACAGACGCCCTCCAAGCCTGGGAGTCCCAGGCATAATATTTTATATCTAGTCCAAAAAAAATCTTTATCATACCATCTTTTGGAACTTCATTCAGGAAACTCAAGCTCATGCACATGCCTATCTATTACTGCATAAAGTAAATAAATAAAAGTCGAAACAACAATATCGATTTGTGTTATCACCAGTACACAATGCACCGATGCATCCCTCACCGATACCAGCGCATGTCCACTGTACCGTGACACGAAGAACATATAAACGCAACACTGCACCAACACGACCACGCAGTGTCTATACAGGCTTTACACCAAAGACACACCACAATGGTGCCACACTACATCCTCATCCTCAGCTTAGCTGTAGCCGCCAACGCGAGGACGGCGAGCACCAATCAGAACACAGTAGATGAGCCAAGAAGCTCTGACGACTCCTATCTAGGCGACCTCAAAGTAGCTTATGATACTTACAAAGATTGCAGTGGCGGTGAGCTCGCCAACTGCCTGAAATTGAAACTGGCTAAGGCTTTGACGAGGATATCGAAGAGTGATGAGCTGTCACTCCTGAGTGGAGTCACGATTATCAAGGATAAGGAAGCGAAGGTCAATGATGTGGAGGTGGAGGAGGCAGTGCCGAGGGGACTCGATGAGAGTTCCCTTGATAACCTCATCATGGACAAAATCGTTGGATTCATGCAGTCTCATACCGTCCAGGTGAGGTTTTTTTGATTCTGTTTCTTTTATGAAGTCTTTAATAATTGGTTTGAGCGATCGATAAGGTTAGCCATTGCTATTGTTGAAATAAAAAAAAAATTCATATGTTTAATAAGTATACCTCATCTAAATGAACTATTATAAACATTAAAAGCTTCATTAGTGTTCCAGACTGTATAACCAGTCTTATTATGTCTTTCAGAAAACGTTTAGTCGCCTGTAGTTTTGTTTCATAAAATATTAAACATTTGAAATCAGGAATCTTACAAGATTTCTCCTAAGCATTTGATGCTCTGTCACATGAATCACACTGATAAAGAAATGATGAACATAAATGTATGTATTTTATCGGTTCTGGCCACTATCATTGTCAAAGGCTTTACATTTCAAACAGAGCGTAACTTTGCAAATGGTCCGTTGACCGACAAAGGGAGTTATGTGATCATGAATGCTCATCATCATCTTATACGTCAATTAAATTATGTATTAATTTCAATCTTGAATCTTTGAAGCCTTGTCTCATTCTTTTTTAGTGCAATTTCAAGAGAAGACGAATTTGACATGATATTTGTGTGCAAAGTATTTAGGGTTGATAAATGATAAGAAAGCTTTTAGGCTATTACATACTCTATTACTAAAATCAAACAATCTCTAAAAATCATTTTTTATAGGAATAAAAGTATTAATAAAATTGGTATTTTTGACGTTTTCATAAACTAATCAGAATGCTTTGGGTCAAAGGTCAAATTGACATTATATAATTATGAACTATACAAAATTATCAAAACCTCTTGTCTAATTTAAGAACGATGAAAAATCGTCACCATGAGGACGATTTGGTAATTTTCGCGTCACTAGGATTATATAGGTAAGTAGAAAATAAGCTGCGTTGACCACTAACACTTCCTTGGTCTTTAGCTCCTTAGTAAATGATTCCATTGACATTTAGGAGCTTGGATGGCTGACCGACATAACTTAAAAGGATATAGAGATGTAAGACCACGGACCACGGTTTTACACGTTAATACAGCTTTAATCATATCATAGGAAAATGTATATATACGGGATTCCCAAAACTCAATCAATGCGCAATTACGCAACGTGAGGGTTGCAGTTGCTATGAATTACTCTCGCTTGCTTATCAGTGGGCCAGTGGGACTTGTTTTTTTCATGTATTTTTTTAAATTTAAGATTTGATTTTGAAAAAGAAAAATATGATGTGGTTGTTTTAAGAACTGTTACTTTTACAAGCATTTACTGACTGTCATATCGCACACAATTAATCACATATATTGGCTTTTTATTGTCATGATAAATTTAAAGGTTAACTAAAAATACTCAAAACTCACGAGCTTCGCTACGATAAAGTAAGATTACAAGTTTTTAGTACAAATTCCTCGAATTCTGCAGTTCAGCGAGAAAAACACACCGTAACAAACAGTTATATTAAGATGCATAAAATTCCATCAAAGAAACATACAAGAGAAAAGCGGATCTCTTTAAAAAGTGCAACAATGAATGACTGATACCGTTTAATTTTCTTAAACGCACGACAGAGCCCAATTGTATATAAAAACACGAATATATAAAAAAAAAACACACACACATTAACGCTTTCTAACTGCATCTGCCAATTGCATGCAATTAGATGCATCTTCACTTTTTTTTTCCTGTCATTCACGGTCTATTAAAAAATTTCTTGTGCGACCTACTTGGTCACTCTTTAGACTTAATTGTCTATGATTTGTAATGAGATGGCTTTATAACTAGCATTTATACAGCTAAAGATAATATGATGTTAGTTATAGCGCGTGATGATCATTTGAGCGTGGCGGTCGCTTCATCTTGATTTTGATTAGTGATATTATGTGACATGTGTAAGATAGTTATTTCGTTGAATCAAACACTTTCGTTATTATGTTAGGTCAACAACTTTTTATAAACTTTCCACATTATTGATTTAGTCATCTAAAATAAGTGTGATCACCTGATAAGATTAGGAGCCAGTGAAAAGGGTTGCAGATATTTTGCTAGTCGATAGGTAGAAGCTATCTCAATCTCATAACATATTCAATATATTTAACAATTGATCAATATCATGTTACATTAACTAACTTGTATTAACATGCATTTTAAAAACTTCCCTTCCTCTGTATGTCTGTTAAACCTGCGAAGTTTTTGAACCAGATCTGGTAGGTAGTCTAGTAGAATTTCTGGGAAATGATCATAATTCGATGACAACACAATATGTCTGAAAATAATTTCCTATTCTAATGATGGAATCAGACGTCAAGGAAACTTCTTTTTCATAAATACTGCTATACAAATCTGGGGCTCGATAAAATTAATTACTGTAACCTTTAGCAAAAATAGTGGCGCTATTTTTTCAGGAGTTCTCTACCTATTCATTATAATTGTGCGTAAATTGTATGTAAAAACAGTAGTAAAGAAAAAAAAGTAATAAAACCCGTGCTTCAGGAAGTAATAACAGCCAATTAATTTACAATTAATTTATATTTTCAAATTATAATTTCTCGTGTTATCATCGCATGCTAACTTCAGGAACACTTGTTATGGATTGTTTGCATGTTTTGAATAGCTACGCTCTTTCTATTAAAGAAACTTCGTAAGTTTATTATCAATTACGTTACGATCGATTATAGTGTAAGGCAAAATGCATATCCGTAAAGGCTATAGAAGACTTTAGAAATCAAAGTGTTCAATACTGTCCCACTGCTGGATAAAGTCCCTCCTCGGCTTACTTCTTAATTTAAAATCTTATGCCATTATTATTAAACTATTATCACGTACCATAGTATAGTAGCTAGGGCGGAATTCACTTTTATTTTGAATAATGGTTAGCACGTTTAACATCTATCAATTTCGATGTGTAAATATAGACATTTATTTATAACAACGATCTCCATATGAATAGTCCACAAATGAACCATATTACTCTTAATTACAGGGTTTAAGTTTAACTGTTTCTGACATTAAAATAAATATTCTAGTTGCGCAGTAGTTGTTCGCAGTTGTCCATAATATTTTCAGTTTCTTTCAAAATCTTCAAGGTTTTTCCGTTTCATTAAGCGACATGCGTGTTTCTTCTGAGATTTCTTAAAATAGTATACCTACTTACTAAAAATTAGTTACGCGCGTAATAGATAACAGATTGTTATTATTATAATAAGTTATTGATTGTAAAACTTTAGTAACCAAAGCTTTACATCTATCTACGTTTAAACTGTCGTAGTTACTTCTTTTTTGAAAGAATATTGTCAATAATAACAGGCCAAAATAAAGTTGCCTTCCCAGCTAGAACCATTGTGCGTGAAATTGTCCTTTTTTGTCACGAGTGTTCATCATATTTTACGTATTTTCAACAATATATTTAACTTTCAAATTATGACAACAATTTCTAGATAGATTATCTGATATCTTTCGGCTGTCCATCCCTCTACGTCATCCTTTCCAGTAACAGACCAGTAACAAAACCAAACCATCTTCTAAATTCCAGATCAAATTCCCGACCAGTTCAGACCTCACAGAGGAAGGCCGAAGCAGAAGGAAGAAGCTGGCTCCACTTCTCGCCATCCCTCTCCTGATTGGAGGGATGATGGTGCCTCTTGCCTTCGGAGCTCTTGCCCTGTTGGCTGGTAAAGCCCTGATCGTGTCCAAACTGGCCCTTGTCCTGGCTGGTATCATTGGGCTGAAGAAGCTGCTGTCGCCATCTGGTGGTGGTCATGAGGCTCATGAGGTCGTCGTCTCAGCCGGACACGGTGGCTCTGGATGGAGCAGGTATTATTGATTTACTTACATAAGTCCAATCTCCGCTGGGGAACAAAGGGCCGAAACTAATCGACCCCGTACTAGACGGTCTTGAGCAATATCGCAGACTTCCTCCCAGGTGCTCTGTGTATGATACGGTTATAACGCGCTGCAACGTGATCTTGGCGATTCGCCTTTTCCCGCCTTCTGGTATTTTTAACCAATGTTGGCCTCTGCCGAAAATCAAGCCAGACCTCCGGAGATGGAGACTGACTATCTTCCTGAACCAGGAAGATAGTCAGTAGTCATCATTACAACCGATAGAGGTCCCCTGCTGGTCATAGGGTCTCCTCTAAAAATTGCCACAAAGACAAAAGCATTATGGAGAGGGTTTGCCGTAATCGCCACGCTTGGCAGACGGGTTGGAGATCGCAGCTGCCCGTCTTTCGCCCGTTTCTTTATTCGCCGTTTACAACACCCATGAGACTCCTCCCATGTGGTGGTGGTATTTCCTTGCCACCGCCATTTAGATATTTATGTAATGTTTACACACTTTGGTACAAAAATTTCTTTATTTTCTGATTCCAGGTCGCTTGAGAAGGCCCACGACATGGCGTACAACGCGTACGCCCAATAAACGAATAACCCCACCAATATAGAAAAAAAAAACATTATTTAGTAAAACGCGAATATGAACCAAATATAGTTTCTAAAATATACAATACCTCCTAGAAGACTTGGTTTAGATGGAATGAGCAGCGTGCTTTGATTGAATGCCTTGAGAACGGAAAAAAAAGAAAAAAGATTCCAGCCAGAAAGTCGAATTCTAATTAAGAATTTTAAAAAGTTAGGTTATCTAAGATGGACGCCGAAGCATGAAGGATGAATAGGAAAGAAAATGGACCGGAATGGGAAGAAACAAATACCTACCTTTATTATTTATATATTTATTTTTATAATACCGAGGTAATACTCGAATGAAATGGCAAGTCAAATGGTTTAAAGAGATAAATGGATTTTCTTTTCTGCAATGTTGATTAGATATTCCAACAGTTGTGTATGTGTGTGTTTTTTTATGATTTATTTTTATTTAATGGGAGTCTTTGGAATTGCTTTAAATATTATTTTTTTTGTATAAGGTGTTAACGGACGCCGTTTCCTAAATGTATATGTACTTATATAAATGTATGCAATCTACTTCAAGAATGTTGGAGCATGTATAATAATTTTATATTTATATTTATGCCAAATTGTTTATTAATGATATTGCATGAAATTATATATTTTATATATTTATTGTATTTAAAAATATATAAGTACTGATACGTTAACAAAGTATATAATTATATATTACGGTAAACAAATTTTGTAACAATATGTGTATGTATAAATAAGAATGCATAAGTATTTGTAAACTTCATGTACATATGTAAATAAAATATTGCATTTATTTAGTTTATCATATAGTATATCGAAGTATTGAGAAACAAAATAATTTATTTTACGTTATATTTATTATGTATATTTAGACGCCTCATTTTCCTAAGCAACAGATCTCAAAAGTATGAGTTTTTTTTAATATTTTCTTATCTTTTTCTTTTTTAATGGACGGTTGCAATGTAAATAATAAGAGACAGTAATTAACATTATTTATTTTTCATTGTGTAAAAGTATACATACGGTCAGTCAATTAATTTATTCAATGACTTAATTTATAATCGAAATGATGTCAATTAAACTGTTGGTTACTATATTTTTGTTTTATTTTTTAATACCATAAGGCAATACAAATAGATATGTTCCAAACAACTAACACAAGTCCAATAATACCCATAGATTAGGCAACCAATCAGTATGGAATATTTACTGATTCCAGGAGTCAAATCAATATATTATTATATAATATACATACCGTGTTATTCATAAAGATAAAGTTGATTTTAAGCAGCGTTACTGGAGGTCTACTTCGCTGGTTTGTTGTATGGTAAATATGTGACATCCAGTCTTAATTGACATACGTCAAATAACTAAAATGCTCATTAACTTTTTATGAATAAGAGGGTTAGTCTATACCAATATTATAAAGAGGAAAGATTTGTTTGTTTGTTTGTAACGAACAGGCTCCGGAAATACTGAACCGATTTGAAAAATTCTTTCACTGGTAGGAAGCTACATTAACCCCGAGTGTCATAGGCTATATTAGATTTTCAAAAAAATTAGGGATCCTTACCTAAACTCAAATAATTTAACTCTATGTGCAATATTTTTTCCGTTGTTTACATATTTTGCCAGGTGGTTTGTTGTTACGTCCTGCAGTACCGGGCCGAAGAATAAGACTGAGGGATCCCCTGCCTGTCGTAAGAGGCGACTAAGAGGGAACCCCGGGGTCGTTGGGTGCACGAGGCGGGGGCCTCGTGTAGTCATATAACGGCCCCGAGAAGGACGGTGAAACGCGGTGTCCCGATTCCGCCGTCGAGCGTAGAAAGAGCCATCCGCGCTCAGGGGGGACTACCCCCCGTGAAGAGGCTAAACAGCCAATGCTGGAGGGGGTCGCGGAGTTGAACATAACGATCGAAAGATCACCCGTGACCCCTTTGCCAACAGCCGAGATGGACACCGGCGGGGTTTTAGTGGGTGCGAATCCCACATAACCCTGCGACTCCCCCCGGGGTCGCAGGGTACTCGTTAGGAGTTTCCCCGCCTAAAAAAAAAAAAAAAAGGTGGTTTGTTGTTGTTGTTTGTTTTTTATTCGGCCATTCTGGGCAGTCAAAAGAAGATAGTCTATAGAGCCAAGTCTTTTGTAGTATCTTATATTCTATGGCGTAACGAATTAAGCCGGGAAAGCTCGTATAAAATAAAGTCGCTTCCCGCGTCTGTCACTATGTATGCTTATATCTTTGAAACTATGCAACGGATTTTGATGAGGTTTTTTTATTACATAAAGTGATTCAAGAAGATGTTTATAAGAACAATACATGCAAAAGATAGTATTAAGTTAGGCGGTACGAAGTTCGCCGGGTCGACTAGTTCTAGATAAACATGAACATGATGGCATGTACAAACCATTGTGTTGCTTTTTGAGCACCACAACAGAACATGCTCTAAGGACCTAAGTAAATATTTTAAAATTAACTTTACATTAAGACGGCTGTATACTCCAAATGCATCGATACAAGTTGCTTTACAGTCCTCTTAACTAAATTAAGTTCGAATAATTATGTCGTTTGGATAACAAAACCGAGACTTCTTACGTTACAAAATGTAGAGTATGTAGAGTGGTTAATTGTTTAAAGAACATCTGTCTTAACAAAATGTGTACCTATTCTATAACGTTTTGAGAAATATTGTGCAACAATTATGCATATTTTTAAGCGTAACGAATTTGAAAACTTTCTCGTGTAATATTACACTTGGGTGTCCTTAAAAGTTGACATGACATAGCTCTATTTTTTTTTTGTTGTAGCAGCCACATTCATGTTTCACTGATGGCAAAGGCCTCTATTTCTATGCCACCATTAAGAGCCATAGCACAGCTAAAGTAGCGCCAACCGCGCAAAAAAATTATATCTTCTAAACTAAGGCAAATATCAAAAATGTGAAACAGTATTCCACTAGATAATGCAGCATAGTATTTTTAGAGAACTGTTGTATAGATTTTAGGTTAGAGAACAAAGAAAGCTACAAAGTGTTGCTAAAAACGGCCACTTTCGGCAACAATCAGTAGCTTTCTTTGGTCTTTACTTTAGCTGTGCTATATATGCCTCTTAAGACCAGTGCAATTCTTTATTTTGCAAAAATAAAAAAAACATTAAAGTTTGTAAATAATGTAAATATTTTATAAATCCAGGATAAAAGATGAAAAAAATTGAAAAACCATTAGGTATTAATCCATTAAGAATTATTTACATGAAATTTAAAATATAATAAAAAAAGTAATCCACTATGAAAACTCACTCAAAACACAAACAAAAAAATCAAACCCTAAAAAATTCAGTTGCTGATTCAATACAACGTACATAATGTACTATACAGTCAGTACATATACACAATGGAAAAATGTTTATGCATTATGCATTGAGGGCGCCTTGCCAAAAACAAAATATACGACGCAAAGAAATGCAAGACGAAAGTGACAGTTAAATACATACCTACCTTTTTTTAAAGCCGGGGAAACTTCTAAAAGTACCCTGCAGCCCCGGGGGGATTCGCCGGGTTATGTGGGGTTCGCACCCACTTAAAACCTCGCCGGTGTCCTTCTCGGCTGTTAGTAAGGGGGTATAAAATACCTTGATACGATAAAAAAGGATTGTCCTGTATTTTTCCTTTGATAATAATGTATTTTTAATATAGAATATTTAATAATATGTTGCCAATTATATTTGCTGGAAGGTCTTCAAAAAAGAAGGTTATCAGTTGGACCTATATGTATGTATGTTTGTCCGCAATTATCTCGCGTTTGGCTCAACCGATTTCCATGCGGTTTTCAGATTTGTTTTTGTTACATTCAGGAAATGGTTTTAGTACTTATTATAACTAATTTCGAAAAAGAGGTAGTGCTCAGTTGATCTATCTATGTGTCAGCTTATTGAAGGCGGGTTCATTTTTTGTCAAAAAAAAAAATATTTTATCAAGATTGTGTATTGTATAGATAAAGGTATATCTGTATACCTATTTTAATAAAAATTTATTTATGATCCCCTATTTTCTTCTGGTTAAGTACCACATAACGGGAGAACTGCCAACGTCTAAACCGATTTCATAAATTTTATTTTGGTTAATGCCTCAAACTTTTTAGTAAGAAGTAAGTAAAGAAAAAAATAGAAATTTAAAGCAAAAGAAAAACAGAAATAAATAAAATAACTTGCCCAATTTTGTCTTGCATTTCATCACTAGATGGCGTTAAGAGAAACGAATTCGCATGGCCATCTAGTGTTTTATATTTTCCAGTTTCCTTGTCTCAGTTTAGTATCTAGTATGTGGTCTATTGTTGAAAGACTTAGTTAAACAGACGCCCAAGAACCTTGACCCGAAGCTTTAGTATTTTAGAAAGTGGTCAGTCTCGCCTCCTTTCAACCTTAAAACAAGTCTTTTACAATTAAACTCTTTCGGACAAAACACAACTCTATTTTCAAAGCCAAAAAGTTTATTTCTCAATTAAAGAAGAGACTTGTTAGACGGTCGGATTTAGTGAATGAATCTCTATGTCGGAGTTAAAAGACTTTCTTTGTTTACTCTTTTTAAGTGTTAGGTAATGTTAAAAAAAAGCACGCAGTTTTACTGTCAGTAGCCTATTTTAATTTATATAGGTACTAGCTTTTGCCCGCAGCTTCGCACGCGCTTTTTCATTAAAATCGTTAATTACTGGTTGATTTACGACTCAAGATTTTGGTGACATCATTTCTGATCGCACCCATACCCCCTAAAAATATCTATCTTTATTTCAGTTCCCGTGGCTTTCTATTAGCTGGTTGGGTAAAAGTGGTTGAATATACGTACCTACATACCTAATATATGTACCTACCCGAGTAAAAAAAAATTGAAGAACCCGTTTTCCTATTTTTACGTTTAAATAAAGAAATATATATACATTGTTTTAATACTAACTAAAGAATCCCGTTTTACGTTCCCGTGGGAATTTGACTGACTGCTCCGTAGCTCAGTTGGCAGTGATGTGGACTGAGAAGCGTGTGGGCGGGGCGAATATTGATATGATGAATATCGATGTATGTTTCCGGTCTGGGTGTGATGTTTGTCTCTGTGTGTGTTTCGGGCACCCTAGATACAGGTTCTTCCTAGTTAGGGGCTCTGAGTGTGATGTGTTATTATTATTATTAATTTAGTATATTTCTTCCTTCCAACATCCTTACACTTGTAGACCAAATTTC
The DNA here is from genome assembly GCA_951802225.1 of Euspilapteryx auroguttella. Taxonomy (NCBI): domain Eukaryota; kingdom Metazoa; phylum Arthropoda; class Insecta; order Lepidoptera; family Gracillariidae; genus Euspilapteryx; species Euspilapteryx auroguttella. The sequence continues at coordinate 2,611,547 of OX637663.1, read as the reverse complement.
ACGTTGGCATACTTAAGGAAATCGATTTTTCATACTAAATAATTAGTCCTGTAACCCTATTCCCATGGGAATTTAGTGAATTCCTTTCTTGAACACCCTTTCATCTACTGAGGAACCTGTACACAAATGTCACGTCGATACACTCAAGGAAGTCGAGTTTTCATTCTGACAAAAAAGTCCCGTTATTTCAGTTCCCGTGGGAATTTTGTTAAATACTTTCTTTCCACATTCCTACATTTACTGAGGAATTAGTACACCAAATTTCACGTCAAAACACTCAAGGATGTCGATTTTTCATTCTTACTAAAAAGTCCCGTAATTCCCGTTCCCGTGGGAATTTTGTAAATTCCTTCCTTTCAACACTCTTTCATTCACTGAGGAACCTGTAAACCAAGTTTCACGTCGATACACTCAATAATGGCGATTTTTCATACTAACTAAAAAGTCCCGTAATTCCCGTTCCTGAGGGAATTTTGGGAAATCCTTTCTTAGCGGATGCCTACGCCATAACATCTACTTGCATGCCAAATTTCAGCTTAATCCGTCCAGTAGTTTGGGTTGTGCGTTGATAGATCACTATGTCAGTCAGTCAGTCAGTCAGTCAGTCAGTCAGTCACCATTGAGTTTTATATATATAGATAAAGACTTGACTGTCACCTCGCGAACTGGCCAGAGGTAGTACAAGTTCGGAAGCCTTTGCCCAGCAGTGGGACATTAACTTGGGTAATTAAAAAAAAAGGTTTTTAGCCAAAATGATTAACGATGGACGGACAGTTAACTATATATAATACGAGTCGACCCGGCTAACTTTGTACCCCTATCTTGTGTAGGTACGTATATAATAAACCTTCCTTTTAAATCACTCTATGTAATAAAAAAAACCGCATCAAAATCCGATGCGCAGTTTTAAAATATAAGGGCAGACGCGGAAAGCGACTTTGTTTTATACTATGTATGGACTGTATTGATAAACATAAAATAGTACAAAAAAAAAATACAAAAACCGTAACATTAGAATAAGAGAGTAAGAGGACAGTGGGTGCCCCTTGGCTCAAAGTGAATTCTTTCACGGGGTTTACGGGGTTGAGGAAGTAGCATTCTCCGTGAATAGCAATTCCACATTCACTAGGATTTTCGGTATTTCAATGAACGATAAAACGCACTCGATAACTTTTCGGCCCCAGATTTATTATACTGTGTACCCAGCGACCCTCTGTTCTGTGAAGATGGTCAAATACTTTGTTAAGTAAACTATAAACTCCTATCAAATTGTACATAGCAATAGAATTTCATAGATTGCGTAGATGTTTTTATAGTAAAGGTAATATTTAGACTAGCGGTCTACGCGATACTTGCTCTAATTTCGAAAAAAATATCTTCTCCGTGGCCGAAATCAAAAAAGGGATGGTCGATGATCGAACATCGAAACATCGATGTTGCATCATAACATCGATTTTACAAACGCTGCATCGAAATCGGGCCCCTGGAAGAAATCGATTTCTCAAAGTTACGATCAACAACCCGCAAAAAATCTGTAATGTATAAAATAAACGCATCCACAGATTATTTTAACAATTTCTGAAAGCAACGAAATATGAAAAAATATCTTTGCTAACCCTTATCTATGTCACGGGAGGAAATGGGGTGGTAGAAATCTATGTCGCCACCACGCGGGAAGTTATTATGTATAGCATGCTATAAAATCGTTTTAACAGCATAATAGATAAGAAAAAAAAACTTAAACGCCTACCTAATCGACAAAGCTCTTGCGTAATCCATAACAACAATATAACAACCAATCAATAGTTGAAAAAGAAATCAAATTCCGTTCAAAAGTGGAACACAACACGATACTTCGTTAGAAATAAAAAAAATATAATAAGAGGTTACATCTCTTCGGATTACGTCATGCGGTGACCAACATTAGTCCAATACGTTTTTTTATCGTGCAGAAACTTACTTGATCACGGACCTAAGTTTTTTTTAATATTTTTTTAATGGATTAAGTATCATTTTCGTAAGTTAACATCTTAAGCCCAGTTTAAACTATTCGATAATCTGGCATAAGTATTTTAGGGCATTATTGTAGAGGTATTATTACTTAAATCGCGATCAAAAGACCATCAGAGTGTTTCTAAAAGAAAACAATTATTGATATATAGGTACCTTCTTATTTAAAACTACATATTACAATAACCGTAAAAATATTAACCTAGATAATTTATATCACATTTTTGATATTTGACATTGTTGTATTTTTTTTCTAATTAAAATTTTACTAATTAATTTTACGAAAATTGCAAACTTAAGTAAAAAAAGAAAAAATATTCTTAATTTTTACTGTTTATTATGTTCCACACAATAAAATTTAATAAAAACAATTACATTATTACATAATGAAAAAAAAAACCTTTTTTATTCATTTAATGTTAACTTACACAACTCACGTAAAACCAACGAATATCTGACTACTATATACTACCACACATATAGGTATATATTTTTTTGCAATTCTTATGTACCAGTACAGCCAGTTTGTTAAAGAAAGTACAAACGACACCTGTAATGTTGTGTACGTACAGGAACGACCAGTTTATAAAACTTTCACCAGCAAGTTTCTGTATTGGTGTCGATCCTCATTTGTCATTTTGTCCTGTTTTTCAAAGCTGTCCGTTTTCTTTTGTTTTTAATATCATAATTCCATAATTCAATTTAAAACTGACAACAAAATTATCATGAAATATTAGTCGACCGGCGAACTTCGTTCCGCCTAACCTTTCCTTTTACTATGTTTTGCATGCATTACATATCTACTTCTTCTTGACACTTTAGAGCTTCGCTCTTAAGACGCTATATGAGTTTTGAAGGTTTTTTAAATCAAGTAATTCTCTTAATCTATAGGAGGTAAAGATCTGGAATTTCAATATAATCTTTTTGAGGATATAACAAAGTTTTTTTATAATTGAGAATCACTAGTGGAATCAAAAAGCCTCGATACATTATTTCGTCAAAGACAACCTTTCCAAAAAACGGGAATAGCTAGTTCTTCGAAATGACTAACTAGTTTTTGTTAAAACTACATAAGAATAAATGATAATAAACAAAATTAAATTCTGGTAATTCAGATTTGATTTAAAAGTAATAATTAAAAAGATATTCAATATTTACTACTTTTTCCAATGAAATGTAGTAACCGATGTGGGCGACTGATATATGACTGTCCCTTGCCCTCAGTATGCTATATCAAAGAGATAGACTCTGTTCATTCGCTCGTTCCATTTATTTGTCGTATATCGTCTTAACGGTGGAGCCTCCTCCATTCCTGCCTTTTCCCCGCCATCTTCTTGACTTCTTGATACGACACGACACATAATATTCTTTCGTTTATTTATTTGGTCAAAGTAGTATACATATAAACCTTCATCTTGAATTACTTTATTTATAGCGATAGACAGCGGAAGGGATTTAAATTTATACTATGTGTTGTTTTTTTTTTTATATCACAAGTTTGAATTAGTACCATATAAAAAACAGTTAGCATACGCATCCATATTAAATATCAAAGGTGCGACTCGTCACAGCTACACAACTTTTATTAAAAAGACAATGACGAGTCAGAACTACAAAAACTGATATAATGACGGTGACCTGTTCGAACTGAATTTATGGAATTTATAATTAGGTGCCAATTCGAAGTTGTGACCAATTCGAACGAACCCAATATTTGTAATAGTATAATATGTAAGCGACCGGTAACTTCCAAATCATCAATCGGAGACAATGATGCTGCATTGCTAGATGGGGGTCTAACATCATCTTTGTGACTGAAATATTTATTTTTTTCTTTATAGATGTTTCAGAAATTTAATGTACATTGGCGGTTCAGGAGGGTGTAACAGATTTTTCTATGGTCTCGTGCGTCTTAGACTATATTACCACTGAGCAAGCGCTATTTTGCAACAAAGAAAAACCGGAAGTGTTACGACCTAGGCCACCACTGCTAGCTGACTCGGCTAATTTCGTAGCGGCTTGTGTTCAGAATTTTCGAGAATATTCTGTAGCCTTTGTCAACCAGGCATAATTTAAACAGTAAAATAATTTTTCATATCAGTTCAGTAACTTTCGGAGCCTATATATTCTAATCTTTCTTTTTTTATAATCTATACCAATATTATAAAGAGGAAAGATTTGTTTGTTTGTAACGAATAGGCTCCGGAAATACTGAACCGATTAGAAAAATTCTTTCACCGGTAGGAAGCTACATTAACCCCGAGTGTCATGGCTAGATTAGATTTTCAAAAAAATTAGAGATCCCTACCTAAACTCAAATAATATAACCCAAGGTGCGATATTTGTTCCGTTGTTTACATATTTTGACAGGTGGTTTGTTGTTGTTGTTTGTTTTTTTTTTTTTTTTATTCGGCCATTCTGGGCAGTCAAAAGAACATAGTCTATAGAGCCAAGTCTTTTGTAGTATCTTATATTCTATGGCGTAACGAAGTAAGCCGGGAAAGCTCGTATTGGTATAAATTAAAAGAAAAATATAGTGCTTGTCGCAAATAGTTGATAGTAAAGCCCCGGTGATCATAAAATCATCACTAAATTGTAAGTTCAGTGCCCCCTGCGAGAAATCGAAAACTTATCATATGTTATACATTAGAAAATGATCAGACAAGCAAGATGGATGCTGAATGACTCGTTATGTTATAATATCGATTACGTGAAATGGTTGCGTGAAATTTTATAGTTTGAATATTTATAACAATGTCCATTCAAATCGCAAAATTGCAAGTTCCCGTGGGATTTTTGGGATAAAAAGTAGCCTATGTCCTTTCTCAGGTTTTAGACTATATATCTGTAACAAATTTCAGATAAATCGGTTCAGTAGTTTTAGCTAGCGAAACAGACATATAGAAAATACAGACAGGCGTAGTTTCTTTTGCATTAAGTATATTAAGTATAGAAATAGAATAGTATAGATTATCACGGCGTTGACAGCTTAACAAATTTAGTCTTTGTAGACTATGTAGACAATACTAGTGACTATAGCGATTTGTGGGGGAGGCCTATGTTCAAAAGTAGACGACTTTCAGAATTCATATTTTTATACGAAATTCTGTTAGCCAGAGATAAAATTCGATTCTATTTTACTTAATTAATTTCTTATTTATCATACAAAATATGTTTGTCCTTTCTATCATCTCTAGTAAGATCTAAATCTTCTATTATAGGTATAAACATATTATCGAAAGTCATACAAATCTTATACAATAGTGATCGTTAAAGCGTTTTCTAACGTTACAGTGCAAATGTGTCATATAAGACAGCGAGCTCTTGACTTGACTCCGGTGATTGCATTCGATTCAGCCCTGAGATGCATGTAGCCAACTTTACATTAAATTTATTGATTTATATTATTATTTATATATATTTTTTTTATTTATTTATTCTTTACTGGCTTTCCCGGCGAACTAAGCGCGCCTAATGATTTTATATGGAAAATTTTAATTTGTAGTTTTTACTAACTTCCTCTTAATTTTTCCATATTTTCTCTCCTTTTGAACCTTTTCTAGACTACAACAAACAGTTCAACATAAAAACCAGCTAAATCGACCGGGAAGTTATCGAGTTTAATTGAGAACTAGAGGCTGCCCCGCGGTTTCACTCGCGCAGATTTCTCATCAACACAAAAATCCCGTTTTTTTCCGTTCCCATGGGAATTTCGGGAAATCCTTTCTTAGTGCTAACCTACACTCCCGTAGGAACCTACATGCAAAATTTCAGCCCGCTACGCCCAGTAGTTTCGGCTCTGCGTTGTCTGTCAGTCAGTCAGTCAGTCAGTCAGTCAGTCAGTCAGTCAGTCAGTCAGTCAGTCAGTCAGTAACGGAAGAGTTTTATATATATTGACTAGAGGCTGCCCCGCGGTTTTTCCCGCGCAGATTTCTCATAAACACAAAATTCCCGTTTTTTCCCGTTCCCGTGGGAATTTCGGGAAATCCCTTCTTAGTGCTCACCTACAATCCCCAAGGAACCTACATGCAAAATTTCAGCCCGCTACGCCCAGTAGTTTCGGCTCTGCGTTGTCTGTCAGTCAGTCAGTAACGGAAGATTTTTATATATATTGATTATGAATCACGATTCATTTTCATATAATATATAGTAGATTTGAAGTAAAAATTGTTTGAGTATATTTTCTTTCATCATCTTCGCTTATAGACTCACTGCTGAATACAGGTCTCCTCCACAAATCTCCATACTGACAGGACTTGAACTACTGCAACATTACCAAGACGTCTGACCACTTCGTATGGTGCGCGGTCGCCACTCAAAAAACTTTTAGCCCCATCTACCATCTTTCTTGGAGTTATGTGGCTTGCACATGTTCTTTGGCCTGCAATTATTGGGCGAATACAAAAAAAAATCAAATAAAAAATCATGAAAGATGGCTCTTACAGCCGACGCAGTCAACTGGCTAAGATACCTAGACATTTGACTTTGACATGCTAGTATTCTGTGCAGCCACACGAATAAATAAATGGAAGATGGTAAAAATTATAAAAAAGCTCCTAATTATAACGTCACGAAGGCAGTAGGTACACTAAAAATAGGCATTAGTGGCCTACAATTGTTTATCTCAACAGATACTGGCCATTGTCTTAGGAAATTGTGAGAAAAAATCGTTTAGAGCGCTGGAGTGAAGGAAATTTCTAACCGAAAGTTTTCTCTTACTTAGTGCAGCGAGTTAAACAACTTATTTAAGACTAATTCTAGAAATTTGATCAAAAAATTAAGTTTCTCTCCTTTTTTTAATTCTATTGTTAGTATTATGATCAAGTCATCTAAGCTTTCATCAGATACATATTAGAAGACTCAAAGAAAGCTTTTCACTTGCTCCTGTTTTGGGCAACCTCCTCCCAAATGAATACCCATTAATTTTTTTCAGGAACGTTATTTTACACGGTTGCTAATTCTGACCTAGTTTTGATTCAAACATGTGGTAAGAAATTGTAATCTATAATCTTATGTTTTTTTTATAATACTTGTTGTAACAGAACCTCGTTATTTATAAAATTAAATAATGTCACACAAATAAAAACGCGTCTCAAGTAGCTCGTATCGCTTTCGAGTGATCCGTTTAACTAAAACTCACCCGGAAGCAAAAACAGCCTCATACCAAAGTACAACCTGACCACCCAAAACTCCAGTCAACAACCAGCACACACATACGAAACAAAATTCTACACTCACATTAAAAAAAACTTCTACGTATACAGGCACATGCTCGAATTAACATAAAATGGTACCATCGCATTTAATCGCCTTTAGGTCCGCTCCATTCGCTTAGGAGGGGACGATAGTCTTAAAACTGCACGCCTTAAGCCGATGACCACACTTACTGTTCTGATTTCTTAAGGGGTAGCTACAATGCAGTACCTGATCGCCCTACTTTTAGTTGGCGTGGCTCTAGCCATGCCAGCGACGGACTCCGAAGCAAACGACCCAAGCTTAGTAGGATCCGTGATAGGCGTTGTTAAGGAATGTGTTGAGGGCGACGTCTCATTATGTCTTAAGGTTCGTGATGTGAATTGTGATGTGCTATCAGTGTTTTGTGTATCTTAGGGCTGTGCTCAATGAGATGATTTGGATCCTGATTTTGATCCTTTTGAATTTGCATCAAGTTTTTAACGATTCTCTAAGTCTTAAAAAAATCCTCATCAAAAATTTGCTCCAATTCTCACAAACCATTTTCATATTACAGGAAAAGGCACTCAAATACGTGGAGACTATTTCATCAGCTCGAGAGATGAGCATCACTGATGGGGTCACGCTTGTTGGAACCGGATCTCCAAGGTCTGCCAGGTCATTTGAGCCCTTAGCTGAAGAACCTAAAGCGAGGGAACTCCAGATTGAGTCGAGGCTGGTGGATTCTGCTGCTGACTTCCTTGAGAACCATGTGATCCAGTTCAAATTACCTTCGTCAGCTGTTGAAGGCATGAAGAGGTCGCTTGAGGAAGGTATGTTGAGATTTTTATTAATTATGTAATGATTTAATTTCTGCTACTTTGGTTGGATATGCTTAAAAATGCGTAGGATCAAAAGATGATAAAATTATGAAAGTCATCAAAGTTAAGCATAAAAATAAATACAAAAATGCCGTAATGAAGAGCATGTGTAAAAAGAAATTGAAATATGGGTTAAGTGAGAGAAGTATGTCGGCATGAAAGCAAACATTTTCATTGATCTCTGCCTTCTCTTCCAGAAATACGGCTTGTTTTTATGTTCATTATAATGACGGTATAAATAAATAGGAAAAATTATTGTATTAATCTAAAAAAATAATATTTTTCGTTACAAAGTACTTTCTCAGAAAGATTAGCGCAATTATACTTTAATTACAATAAAAACAGACAAAAACAACTTTCTTTTAACAAAAAAATAGCAATTAAAGTAATTAAGTGCAAACAAACAACACCGAAACAAGTTTAATTAGAGAGATGATTCGAGGTTCACACTTTAAACTAAAATTTGCATAAAAACGAAAGTAGAATGATGTAATCTTCTGAAATGAATACGTTATACACACGTTTAACTTAGGATAAATATTGTCTAAAAAAATATGAAAACAAATTAGTAAAGTAGATTTTAGGTTGATCTTAAAATAATTATTTTATCATCATACCTTTGATTTGAAGCCTACTTATTAGCACTAACGTATTTTAAAGCAATTATGTGTCTATTTGAATATCAAAGCTAAATATTTAAAAAACAAATAAAATGTGTCTCACTCACTCTGACATAATAACAATTTTTGCAAATCACGGCAACAAAAGCAAAGTAACAATCACAAGTTATTATATTACTCAACACTATTGAAAAAGAAAAAAAAAAGAATCGCTATTCAACAATTTACTTTCGTTCAATGTCACGAAAATAGACCAAAAAAATCGTTCCGTTCAGTCAATGATGTGCTAGATTTAAATTATAACGATTATTTGTAACTAGTCGACCCGGCGTACTTCGTACCGCCTTACCTTTTACTATTTTGTGCATGTTTCATACATATAAACCTTCCTCTTGAATCACTCTATCTATTAAGAAAAAGCATCATAATCCGTTGCAGTTTTAAAGATATAAGGGCCAGACGCGGGAAGCGACTTTGTTTATACTATGTATAAACTATAATGGTATATAAACATTTATATTTTTTTAGTTTCTAGAGTCATAAATTAATACTTAAAGTTAGTGTGTATGTTTGTGACCCTTGACGGCAAAACGGCTAGACGTATTTAAAATAAAGCTCGAGTGGAGGTAGCGCTTATATCCTGGAATCATACAAGACGTCATTTTCATTTAAAAACGAGGAGATTCATAAGAAAGTCGAGTTATTTATAACATTAAACCATATAATTTATTTTTTATAAGACAATGTCATGTGGATATCATTTTTGTTAGCTAGAAGTCTGTAGATACTTACTAATGTTTTACTTGAATTTAGCATATAATTTATTTTGTCAAACCAATTAATTTAAATCTTAGAATGCAATCGAGAAAGGTCATAAAGCTGAGTTAGGTTGTTATTTATTAAGCTTTTTACCTACTTTATGACAGTTATTGGATTAATTTCACTTTCACGGTGAAACCGAGCCAGATGATAACTTAACTTCGATCTCGAATTATATATCTTTCGCATTATTTTCTACTTTATTATGGAGTTTCTAGATGACCAGCTCTTTTAATGATTTCTTTTTCTCGAAAACAAAGTACTTACCTAATTTATCATATGTTTTATTTATTTTTCGATTGCTGATGCGATTTTGTCTTAGTAAAACAATTTTTATTATTATTTAGAATCTATTTATGTCATTTTTTGTCATTGATTAAAACCATGTACCAAAATGCAACGCTGCCATATCCTTTTATGGATGTCGTAAAAGGCGACATAAGGGTAATATGCGGAGCACGGACAGAAGCGTATTTCGTAGAAAAACCCTAGAAATCACCACCCAGCCTGCCAAGAATGGCTCTTAAGGCAAACCCCCTTCAAAGAGTCCTGAAGCCTGATCTGAGGAGGCCTGTGCCCTACCATACAGTGATAATAATAGTTATAATTATAACGCATCACTCTCAGAACCCCTTACTAGGAAGAACCTGTATCTAAGGTGCCCGAAACATATACAGAGACGAACATTACACCCAGACCGAAAACAAACATCGATAATCATCATAACAATGTTCGCCCCGCCGGGAATCAAACCCAGGTGGACGTCTCAGATAAGAGATGAATGAATGAATAAATGAATAAGATTACTCTAGGTCGGTAATGAGTTCAACAAGCCGGCCTAAGTGTAGTGTAGGTGTACAAATGACCACTACTTTAAAGTACCGTTTAATGGAATCGATACGTCTGTGGCTGTGAAAACTCAATCCTACCGGACCAGCTTTCCTAACCTCGAAATTGGCTAAACCGCATTCAGGTGTTTCTATCTTTGCTGGCTGCAATGCAGTAAACAGAATTACTGGATGAAAGTGTAACGCGCGAATATTATAAGCTTAGTAAAACTCTACCATTACAAAAAAAAACAGTAAAAACTGCTTGAGATTAGAGAATTTTGTAATTAAGATTTTGGGGAGTAAGAGTATAAATTTCAATAATTCCTACGAGAACTAAAATAAATGAGGATTTTCGAAAACCATCTAAAGAATAAGCAATGCCGCTGGAAAAAAAATTAGAAATTCCTCATGAAATATATGTAGGATACTTTGTTGTTTGATTTCGTGTATATGTATGTTGTTTCCCTTTTCCCTTCAGGGCTCTTTCCTTTACATCTATTCGGACGATCAAGCAGATAGTTTGCAGTCGTCCTCTACCCCGCTTTCATTTAGAATTTAGAAACAACAACGACATTTTTTGCACGACATGGTCATTGTTACTTCGCATAACATACGTGACCGTAATATCCTTTTCATAATATTGCTTACAAGAATTCTAAGTTCAAAGTACGGACAGCAAGACATACATCTATATCTAGGGTGCCTAAGGGTAGAGCCTGTGATCTGCCTAGTTAAGGGCTCTGAGTGTGATGTGTTTATATTGTAATTGAATGTCAAATTCATTAAATGGTGGCTGATTTAGTTTTGAGTATGACAAATATCTAAATAGTCGTCCATATTATTAAAAATCGTTCTGTCCTACAATTGATTAATGGCATACCTTTTATTAATAAAGACTATGTGCTATTCAATATTCTAAATCCAGTGATAATACTATATAATCAGTGATAGTGTAGAATTCTGATAGTGAAAGATTTTTTCATATCGGTATTTACTACCAGTAGTTTTAGAGTCTATTCAATTCTAAACACACAAATAATCTGTAATCTGTATAGATAGTGTAGAAATTGCTCTAAGTGGACATCATTGGCATTGTAGGCTTATCAGATCAAATCTACCTGACAACCAAAGCGAGTAATTTTAAAAACCACACCCAACATCACAAGATAGTCACACAAAACAACAAAGTAAACCTTTTACGTTAATCAGCATATTAATAAGATTAAAGTCTCCAACACTTACTGGCTACCTACATACATAATAAAAAAGAAAAAGGCGAACAGTTTAAACATGGAAGTAACAACACGCGCCCATGTAAACGTGAGTAAGTAAACACGACAGTAGGTCAGTGTGAAAGTCAACTACAGCATTCCTCCTACGGTCATACGAGGCAGGTTTGCGAGATCCTTGAATCAACTTTCTTTATAAAACCTGTTCCTATTGAGAAAACCGATATCTATAGGCGCAAGCGACGCACCCAAAGAAAGTACTACTGTACGTGCTGTTTGCGGAGCCTTAATTACTGTGTTAATTGTGATTGAGTTTGAATGAAAGTTTGATACGTTTTTTTTGTTTGTGGAAATCATGTCATTAGTTGGACCATTATCTGATGATGTCGTTTGTTTAAAGCTTCTTCGAGTGCTTTATAAACAGTTCTTGTAACGTACATGATTTTATCATCTTTTGTTTTTTATTGTATACGAGTTTATTTTAATTAGACTCAAACAGTTCTCATAACAACATCACACTTAGCCCCTAACTAGATACAACTAGGGTGCCCGAAACACAAAAATATATGCAATAAACCTAGACTCAGAAAACAAGTATCGATATTCATCAAATTAATATTCGACCTCGCCGGGAATCAAACCTGGAGTAATAAGATTATCCTCTATTTTCTTATAGTTCTTTTAAATTGTATGAAATCGCTTGAAATGGCAACAAGCCTTTGCTCATCTTTGATTCATCCTTTGCTCATGAAAAAAATACGTACATACTTAAATTTATTTAAGTCTAAAAGTGTTTTTATCTAATTCTATTTTATCTTACAAATACAATCAGAATACTAACTAATACTTATTTAAATTGCAGCTCGTGGCAAAAAGAAGAAGATCAAGCAGCTCCTTCCCCTGCTCGCCATCGCCAAGCTGAAGATCACCGCCCTCATTCCCCTGTTCTTGGGAATCATTGCCTTTGCTGCAGCCAAAGCCGTTCTCCTCGCGAAGATAGCCCTCCTCGTCGCTGGTATCATTGCCCTGAAGAAACTCCTGTCCAGCAAGCACCATGAAAGCTACGAGGTCGTCGCCCATCCTCATCATGAGGAACATTTCGCCAGCAGCGGCCATGGTTGGGGAAGGTCGGCTGATGATGCACAGAATCTCGCGTATGCTGCTCATGCTAAAACTGACTGAGAATTTTATAGGAGACCGGATTAAGTCATTTTATTGTCAGGTGTTTAGTTTAGGTAACTATTTATTGAATTAATTTATTTTTTGATTGTAAAGAATCCCTTTGTAAGGGATGACCTGTTGTGCGTTTGGTGGTTCTCTTTCTATATAATAATAATATAATATACTATATTAGTATTTTTCAGCCCAGTACGGTATCCGTATTTGTGTATTTTTTTGTTTGTTTGTATTTATATATTATTGGTATACTTACTTACTAACGAATATAATATTTTATTTAAGGTATTTATATTTTTATATTATTTTATTTTTGTTTTTTCTAGTCCTTTTCTTCTGAGTCATCATTTATTTTAATGCATGGACACTTTATTATAAAATAATATTTATACTATTCACTTATATATTTAAACCTACATATTTTATTCATTTATGACATAAATGTACAATATACTTTATATATTATTTATTTATTATTTGTGATATTATTATCGTAACAGTTCAATATTTATGTACAAATTCATTTTAAGAATTGTATTATAATATAACTAATATTGTATATAGGTCGTTTTGAAATAATTATTTATTTATTTATAATGTTTTTTTCCACTTCCGAGTTGTTGACTATTGTTAATAATAATTTATTAATCAAATATTTAAAACGAAGACGAGTCGTGTACAAAATAAACGAAACGAAGTTAAGGTTGTTTCTTATTTTAAATTGTACCTACATTATTATTTTCTTTATAATTAGGTACCTTTAAAATATAATTTTGGTACGTGTAATGTTATTCTGATTTTAATTATGAACCTGGGTGCGCTTCGCGGCTTCACCCGCGCTTTTCCCCTTCAAAATTCAAAATCCCATTTTTCCCTTTTCCGTTAGATTTTCTTTAAGTATCAGAAGCATCTCGTGGTTCTAAGAAGCCTTCCTACTACAAAGTTTTCATCTCAATTAGGCTGCTTTACTTTCGCATTTACAATACACCTATTTTAATATTTAGTAGATTTTAAATTATGACATGAATTGTATGTCAAATTTAAATAAAACTCTCAATCAATCAGAAGTGTCCAAGGAGTGATAAGCGTAAAGTTTATTGGCCTGCAGCAAAAAGGGTCTTTGACATTGAAAAAATCCCCAATAAGACCTGGGTGCAACTGATAAGAATAGGGATTTAGAAGAAGGCTGGAGCGAAGACCTATCCTCACTAGATGTCAGTTTAGACAGCTATTTGGTCGATACCAACGTCACGAGTAAATTTTTAAACGAATTAGTTAAAAAATTAATTTTAGGGCACATTTCAATTAAGTCATGATCAAAATGCTATCGTTTTAAATTAAAGCTATTAAAATTAAACTTGACATGTTAAATGACTTCCAAATTATATATTTTTTTGTCTACTAAAATATTTCATACAAATTTATGAGCTACTATCTCTGTTATCAAAAAATTATAATCTTTGTGTGGAATCATTTAACTAAGTTTAATGAAAAAAAACTTTTTTTCTTGTAATAAGCTTTAATATTTTGCAACATAAAAAGCTCCTTCCAAAAGTATTATAGCAAATTTAGTATATATGTAAACAAAAAGTGGGACTATAACGAAAGCTTGGGTCAAAGTCTCGTTCCCACACCCACTTGCCAAAAATTAAACATGTCTATAAAAACTGAAAGCTTTTACATAAGCTTTATAAGGCATTATGAGCTTAAATTATGTGATTGGTAAAGAGGTATCTTGGGTGCAGCACAGCACAAGCGGATATACGAATTGTGTAATACGCACGTGAGGTGAAAGTTGAAAAAATATACAAACGGACATGCAAGAATACTGGGTGTAAATATATTATAAAAAATACAGGATGTTACTAAAAAGATGGTAATAAAGGTAAAGTTATTTGTTTGTACACCATGAAAACATTTATATTCTCTCCACCATAATTTTTGACTTTGACTTTTGATTCATCATCATTATCTCGGTCGAGAGACGTCTACTGTAGATGGACATAATCCTTCCCACAGATCGCCACAAGTACCAATCATGAGAGATTTGCCATATTATATTCTCTACGCTAGGCAGGCAGGTGCTCGCAGGTGATTGAAATATAAATATGACTCTTTAAGTTTTGCAGTCCTCCCTCCGCTTTTTTTGAGTGTTTCCTTACCATAATTTAACATATTATGTTACCGGAAAATAATAATTTTCGTAAATATATAAACAACCAAACCTACGTCGGTTTATAAACTGACATACGTAAATTTATAACCAAACGGATATGTTATTTTACTGTGACATATATTTGTAATTTATGAATGAATGTAAACATGGGCCTTCAAATACTTGAAAATTAAGGGTTAAATTAAACTCGTCCTGTCACTTTCTTTAATACTGCCAATTAAGAGAGACAAATTTTAATTCCTATGTACGAATAACATCTAGCGTAAGCGTAGCGTTCTTCATTGTCTATGGGTTAATCGCATAGAAACAAAAAAAAAAAGTTGAGTTAACAAAAGACGAGCGCTTCCTTCCAAACAATAAAATTTTCGAATTAAGAATCCCAGACAATATTTGATTGTTGTTGTGACAATGATTGATTCAGCTAACCATAATATGGTAAGCTGATATTGTCAAATTTCTTTCGCTAAGGAACATAGGTCAAAACTAAAATTAAAATTGGTGCAAGAATTAGCATTACATAGTTTCTATAGGCTCAATCTTAGCCCAAAAGACGTTAATTACTGGACTGAGTCCAAAAATTGCAAAGATGACCGTTCATTCGGTGTCATCATCCATCAACTTTCATGAGGTTTAACCACCTTGTGTTGATCTGCCTACTCTGCATCTCCCGGTGCGCGGACAACAATTTTTTGAAGATGTATTTATTAACTTGCATAGAAATTTAGTTGTAAATTTATAGCGAGCTTTTTGGGTCAATCGATCCGTTTGGTTGCTTGATTAACTATCGAAGATTATCGATATGATAATGTTGTTCTTTTTTTTGTATATGTATGATATTGTATATTACTTATGATTAGTATACAATATATTATGATGACGTAAAAGCGAGAAAACCAGTATTGTGGAAAGTGAAATCTTGCCAATGACTTATACCTTGAGTTTTGCTGTATCCGGTGACAAATTTTAATATCTTACACTATGATACAACTTTTTTAAAGTTATTTAAGAGCCAGTTTACAGCGATACTAGCGCAATTCGCGAAAAAAAATAATATCTTCTAAAGTTTAGAAGATATTAATTTAGAAAATTAAAAGTTTAGAAAATTAATGTCTTCTAAACTAAGGCAAATATCAAAAATGTGGCATTGTATGATACTAGATAATGTAGCCTAGTATATTTGGGGCACTTCTGTATAGCTTTTAGGTTGAAGACCAAAGAAATCTACAAAGTGTTGCTAAAAGTGGCCACTTTTGGCTACAATCTATGTTTTTTTTTGTTCTTTTTACTCAGGACTACTTTGCTGTGCTCAAAAAATACTAGGCTACTTATCTAGTGTGCAGTGCCACATTTTTGATATTTGCCTTAGTTAAGAAGATATTAATTTTTTCGCGAATGGCGCTAGCATCGCTGTAAACTGGCTCTTAAGTATCCCACAAATTGTTGAAAGTAAGTGCAGCAGTTTAATACTATAATTGAAACAATTCTTAGATAACCTTGTTTTTTAAGCCTCCAAAGTTACATTAAAACTATACTTTTATTTACTATACAGAGGGTCGCTGAGGCCGAAAGTTCTCTAGTAGAATCTACGACCCGGAAGACGCAGGGTAGGCAGAACCACTGAAATGTGGTCAGAAGAACTGGTGAAAGCTGCGAGAGTACTGTATGAGGGTCGCTCAACACCGGTCGTTGTAGCGATTTATGAGGGAAGGCCTATGTCCAGCAGTGGATGTATTATAGCTGAAATTATGATAAATATTAATTTTATTTATTGAATTTCGTATACAAAAAATTGACAGTCAAAATATTATTAACGAGCTCTCCCGGCTTACTTCGTTACGCCATATAATATGAGATACTACTTAAGACTTGGCTCTATAGGCTATGTTCTTTTGACTGCCCAGAATGGGCGAATAAAAAAACAAACAACAACAACAAACCACCTGTCAAAATATGTAAACAACGGAAAAAATATTGCACCTTGGGTTACATTATTTGAGTTTAAGTAAGGATCCCTATTTTTTTGGAAATCTAATATAGCCTATGACACTCGGGGATAGTGTAGCTTCCTACCAGTGAAAGAATTTTTCAAATCGGTTCAGTATTTCCGGAGCCTATTCGTTACAAACAAACAAACAAACAAACAAACAAACAAACAAATCTTTCCTCTTTATAATATTGGTATAGATTGACAATCAAATTATGAGAGATATATTAGTTTAATTTTCCGCTAACTCTATAACTGTGCTATTGCTGCCGGCCGCATGTCGAGTGAGCAAAATCATACATAATCTCACGCCTTTTATTCCCCGAAGGGTTAGGCAGAGGTACCAGCTCAAGAGCCGGACCCACGTTTAGCCGAGTTTATGCTTTTATTACCAACGTGACAAGGGGCCAGCTTGTCGCCGCGGTTATAACGACCACTACTGCGGCTGGGACCAACGGCTTAACGTGCCTTCCGAAGCACGGAATCATCTTACTTTTCGGACAATCAGGTGAGTCAAGCCTGCAATGTCCTATCTAACCGAAAACAACCACAACGTGATTTTTGTGAGCAAAAATGTACCTAAATAAAATAATGCATCGTTGAAAATTAGTACTCAAAGCACTACTGAAAGCCTGTACGTGCCACAAACACAAACAGGTATTTTGTTGGAACATGATTACGGAAGTCGTTACGACACAAACTTGCATTCACGCACCGCACCGCTTGGAGTGAAATCTCCCTTCATACAAAATGCATTGGTTTCTGACACGTTAAATACATGGAGCGCTTAGCCCTTTTACTAGGGTTTAAAAATATGTTCGTACATTGTTTACAGGTCTCACATTATAAAAAACTAGAGGCTGCCCCGCAGTTTCAGCCGCGCAGTATTCTCTTAAACACAAAAATCCCGTTTTTTCACGTTTTCTTGAAATTATTCCTTAGTGCTCCCCTACACTCCCCAAGGAACCCAAGTAAAAAAATCTACGCCCGTAGTTTTGGCTCTGCGTTGTCTGTCACTCAATCAGTCAGTAGCGCAAGAGCTTTATATAGGTATTGAAATAGGATTTCAAAGTACCTTTGACGTTTTTAAATTAAGGCACATAGCTGAAATAACAGATGGTCACTAGAAGCGCAAAGTTTTCGAGTCCGCGCGGTCCTCGCTACGGAAGACGCAGAGTAAGCAGATCCCCACAAGGTGGTCAGACGATGCGGTAAGTATACTAAATAAGAGTCGCACAGTGACGGTCAAGGAGGCCGTAACTGATTTGTCTACGGTTTCGTCAGCCCTAGACTGTATTGCCAAAGAACAAGAGCTATTTTTCAATACAGAAAAACCGGAAGTGTTACGGCGACCTAGACCGCCACTGCACAAGAATAGTCGGTGTGACGATCTATGTGGAAGACCAACTTAATTAGTGGATGGCTTTATAAACGCAGCTACTTCGAGACTAGACTAGACTAACTACTTTAAAAAAAAGAAAACTAGGCCTATAACATAACTTATAAAAAAAGTTTCTTAAAATTCAGGTTTTACACTGCGACTGCGCTCTACATTTCAAACGGGCGCGTTGCTTCGGCGACGTAACGTCTGCGCCGAAATATTAACCAGTCACTTATATAATTAACAGATAACTTTACAAGTCATTATTTTCTCACGGATGTTTAAATGTACTATGGTAATTTATTTTTTATTATTATGTTACTTTAAGGTTTAGAGTCTGGTCATTCAATTATTACAAGTATTGATGGAAAACTATCACCACATCTCCTCCTATGGGTGTCATAAAAGGAGACTAAAGCTGGATCTACATCTACTTGGAATCGATCGGATGGAATCAGCTACATCAGCATACGTACGGCGCCCGAAACATAGACTTTAAAACTCTATATTGATGATTTATTTTCGTTTGAGAATTGTAATCTCGATTCCGTTCGATGCCGAGCTGGCCTGTAGATGGAGACACAGCTTAAAAGAACATCTTTAGGATGGGAAACAGCCCACATTGAAGAGCCATACTACTGCTCTCGCCAACCACCCTGCCACACTTGCAATCATAAAAAAAGCTCCCTACAATGTTTTTCATTCTGGTGATTAGGCCTACGTGCAAGAATGGACGTCGTGGATTAAAAACATTTATTTTATTAAATCTAGTAAATGGATGTCCAGACAATTTCTGTTCTAAGACAAGTAAAAACCGATTGATTCGTCTAACTCGCCAAGTTTGTCTTTAGAAAATAAATTTCCTTACTTAGTAGTCCTTTTGATAGGAAATTAAACTCTGTTACTAAAGCCTTAAAACCTGTTACTGAATGTGGTTTGGATGATGAATATGCACAATGAACTCTCTCCGAACTGATTCTAATGTCATTGTTGGGATCAATGCTAAGTACAATTGGTACCTTTTTAGAGTGGACTTGTAGTGTTTTGTTTAATTACAGATACATTAAGTCGCTTACATCAATGTCATCTCTCATCTCATTTCAGTTGAGAGACTTCAAATGGACGTTATTGTAAATTATTTAAGCATTTTGTGATACGTGTATTATAAAAGCTGAAAAAAAAAAAATTTTTTTTTAAGTTGTTACAACGCATCACTTTTAGAGCCCCAAATACATACAAAGATACTTAGACACAAGAAACAAAATCGTTATTTATTTTAACAACGTTCGCGCCCGCCAGGAATGAAAACGGACCTCCGAAGCTACGATTAATATTACTGCCCACCGAACCACGGATAAGGTCATGGTTTGAAAAAGTAATAAAATCGAAACATAATTCAAATTAAAAAAAAAAGAATACAACTTCAAAAAACAGCTGACTATCAAATTTAACTAGCTGGCTGAAAAGGTGACCATAAAAAAATAAATCAGGTTTATCAGTTTTGAATTCCGAACGTGGTAACCGTTTTACCATTTATAGACTTTCGCTTACTACAGTACATTATGAACTCATGTGCTTAGCTTCCAAATCGTAACTATTATAAAACTTTGCATTCAAATAGTTGTTTTAGTGGCTATACGGACACTTTCCAAAAGTGATACATCTATATGGAATTTATTGGTACTTTTGAAAATGTATTCAAGGGTCAAATTCCTTTCATCGTTACAACCTAAAGAGGTCCACTGCTGGACATAGTTATCCCCTATAGATAAATTTCCCCAAGTTTTAACATTGTTAAAGGAGTGTGCCATGATGTCACCACGCTTGGCAGGCGGGTTGGCGATCGCAGTTCAACACTTCTATTTTTTCAACGGAGTATATGTGCCCGTCCTCCGAGCATTTTCTTAGTCGCCTTCTACGACACCCTTATGATAAGATGTGGTCGTAGTATTCTTATACGCCACCACATACCACTACAGTGTTCTGCTATCCAAACTAGTATGTCCATCTGAAGACCGGTTGATTTCACATTCGTTTGTCTGAGCCGTTTGATGGGCGCCCCTGAACCACCTCGCCTCTCACAGTATATAGTACTTAAGTAAATTTATGGTACCAACTAAGTAGTCGTAATTGACTTACAATAAGTGATACCTTGTATCATATTTTCAATAAATCATTTTTCATTTTCATTTTTCAGAAGGCTGGAAGGTTTGTAGTACCTATTGGAAAGTTACTGGGTAAATCAGGAGGCTAGCATCGATAATCAAACCAAAATTTGCCATAAACGGAAATCATACCAAAGCAATGAGTAAGAAAATGAAGAATCGGAGCCCATATCAAAAACGATACGTACTAGCCACATCAATCAAATTATAAAATATGTAATTGATGCGTTGATGATTCACATATCAGTCGAGTTCCGTTTGATCGCATGTTAACCCACATAATATTGAAAGGGCATAAGGTTATGTGAAATTTTTATATTTTTTTCTAAACTTTGCTTTACTATCGCCGTGACATTTAAAAATTATAAGGTAAAAAATGAGCTTACGTACTCTAGATAAAAAATCACAACTTTAAAACTATGTTGAATAGGTACCTACTAAAACCTTTAAGTATACAATTTCGAGACTGTAGCGTTCCACAAGCTTTTTTAGCTTGTCAAATTCTATCAGTCAATCAGTCCTACTAATATTATAAATGCAAAAGGATATCTGTGTGTCTAACTCCTTAACTGCTGAACCGGTGGCTGGACCAATTTGAAAGCAAATTAGTAGATAGGGGTAGCATGAGACGAACATAATAGAATACTTTTTACCCCAAAAATCTTGCGGTACCAAAAAAAGATTTAGTGTTGTGAAGGTAAAATAATAATGAAAACAAATAAGCTATATAGTAAAAGGAAGAACGTAAATTATACTGAGCATTTAGTAAAACAACAAATACTCGTAAAGTGGTTTCTTGATATAAATACTATCAAAAAATTAGGGCCACAATATCTCCGTAACATTAACACACTTTTTAACGTTAGGTATATCCATTAAAATTCACGTTTGTTAATAAACTTGAAAACTAATTAATGAAAAGCTTTTGCTTGAAAGGTAAGACTTTTGCATTACGTGACAATTCTATAGCTTTCTGCGAATAAAATTTTCAAAGTTTTATCTTATAATTATAATTACATTTAATGTCATTACATTTAATGTCATTACATATTAAATGACTAGAACTAGGCACGACGTTTACGTATTTATTTTTAGTTAAACAAAAAAAAAAAAAAGAAAGTGCAAAGAGCTAAAATACATACTTGCACAGTATTCACATCTTACCCAATTGTTTTAAAAAGAGAACATCTAAACGCACATCATAAATGTAATTATAACAAAAAAAAGAACCAGGTACCCATACACTAGACTTTTCTAATTGCAATCTTCACTCCACTTCCCATTGGCAACAAACGGCAAACAATTCAATCCTACACCATAAAATACAGCGAATCCCACAATACATACCGACAGCAATTTAAATACTAATCAATTCCCAAGAACTAACCCGTTGGGGCACCCAAAAAGTGAAAGTCTATAGGCGTCACCAAGCAGAAGACACCCAAAAAATTCTTACTCTTACACCTATTTGATCTAACCGCCACGAGCTTACTTAACCAACCTGTGCTTGCGGGGCATTGACAGACGTGACATATGGAAATATAGCGAGTGGGGAGAAAGAAAATAAAACTGTCCGTGGACCTGGCAGACGCAACAATTGGTATTGAGTGAGCGTCGCGAGATGAAGGGTTACATGGTTCTTTGCCTTTTGGCTTTGGCTTCGGCCAAGCCTATGTCAAAAGAGGAAGGGGCTGCCGACCTTTTCGTGTCAGCGTTGAGGGATTGCGTGGAAACCGACACGATGCTGTGCCTAAAGGTTCGTGAAGTGAAGTGAAGTGTTTTCTTTAAGTGAAGTGCTGACCATTGGACTGTTGATTTAGATTTTGGGTTTTTTTTTCTTCTTTTGGATTGGGATTCTGGACCTGAGAAGGCCTGGGTTCGATTCCTGGGAGCGCGTGTTTGTTAGCGGATCTCGGTTATTGTGTTGTAGATATTTTTTACGACTAGTTGGATTTTTTTTAAAGAAAATTTTTGATTGAATCGAGTTTGGTTTTAGCATTCAATTTATTTTAAACTTTTAAAAATTAATATTTTGCTCCTCTAGTTTATTAACGAGTTTTATTAAATTACTAAAAAGTATTAATATAAAGTACTAAATTTAAAATGTTAAGATTAAAAATGGCTTTGGTAGCAACTTACATAATCATCATCTGATCAATAATCTTAACACCTGCCAACTTATATATGAATATTCTAATCTTACAAATAAAAATACTGTTTACACCCAAAAGCGCCACCCAAAAAAAACTGCTCAAACATTCTCTTCCAAATTTTTTTAAACCATACATTTCACATTCCCAAAAAAAAACCTTAACCATATAAAAATTTCAATTCACAGGAAAAGGCAATGAAGTTCACAGAGAACCTAGCCTACGCCAAAGAGCTGAACGTGGTCGATGGAGTCTCCCTTACCAGGACTGGCAGCCCAAGGTCCGCCAGGTCTTACGAGCCACTTCCAGAGGAACCTAAAGCCAGGGAGATGCAGGTGGAAGAGCGAATCATGGATAATGTGGTCGACTTCTTAGACAGCCATGTTCTGCAGCTCAGGATGCCCAAAGCCCTCGCTGAAGATAATGACGTTGAAGAGGAAGGTTAGTTTTGGTCTAGTCCTTTTCTTTTTAATAGCCTTATTAGTGTCTAAGTGCTGGGCAAAGGCCTTTCCTAATCTCCAAGCCATCCGATCCTGTTCCACCTCCGGTCAGTTGTCGGTATTGTCATCTCATCAGCTCAGCCGGAAGACGTCAACTGCAGCACATAGACCTCCCCAACATACTTCTTTTGAGTATAGATTTTTATCTTCCCTTTTTGGTTATTTGGTCAGATATGTCACCATATTTATAATATTTAATTGTAATGAGGAGCTCTGTAATGTTATGTTTTTAGCACTGATATTAAAAAAAACCCATCAGTTTTAAGAGCTTCGAGATTATGAGGATTTAAATTACTAAAAGGTTTTTGGGTTTTATTAAATTATTTTTCAAAGACACCAAAAAATTTGTTTTTTGTTTGTTAAAATAAGTATTTTAAGGCAACAAAAAACTGTTCTTTTAAATACTTTTAAACAAATAAGCATAAAAATGACTATAACCAATTTAAAATTTTAAGTGTTATCCTTATAACGCTAGATATTATTAAATTTTAGCTGAAGTTAACGGCATATATCTTTTATTGATGAGAAAACATCCGTGGATTAGTTGGCAGTGATCTTTACTGTAAATTCAAAGGCTTAGATTCGATTCCCGGCGGGAGCGAACGAGAGCGTGTACCTAATTAGATTGGTTAAATGACTTTTTGCAAAGCAAGGGTCACTTTTACCATAGTTAAACTTAAAATATCGTAAATTGACGATGATGAGATAAAGTCATAATTGCAGCCTAACGATAATGACGTATAAAAATATCGCCACAACTTCACTAAGCTTAGCAACAAAAAGTAGAAATTTCAAAAACCAATTAGTCACTGGAGAAATCTCAAAACCGGCCGGCGACGAACGAAAACTCAAATCATCGCTTATAACTTCCGAAGCTATTCAATATTCACTATTTAATCATTCATTACAGTAATACGACAGTGATTGTCATATACACCGTCATCGTAGGCTATTCAATTCACAACATGCAAATTTTCGTATCACTTTCGACAGATTGCTCGTTCGAGCTGGTTTTGAGGCGTGGCTTGTTACCCATCCTCTTATTAAAATAGTTGTTTCATGACACGCTTCTTAATTTAATTCGAGAGTTTGCCCCAGGCTTCGCTTCTACCAGTTAATTCCTCCTGGTTTCGTGGGAAACAATTGCTTGATCACCCTTATATTCCCTAGGGAATGTTTATTGCGACTTTGAAGTCTCTATCTCAAGAAATTTGGCTCATCGTTAGTTTTTTGTTAGTCAGTCAGCATATATCCCAAGTAACAACCGATTGATTTAACTGAGTATTGAAGATTTCTTGAAGGCAATATGGCTAATTCCAGCTATTGCCTTGGCCAAAACTATAATGTCCCTCAAGATATCCCTAAGACTTGCTTGGAGGGTCAGTTAAGAAAAAGTGGGCACGGTATTTAGGAGAATATGAAGGGGGAGTTAATACTACTGCTAAATCATACTTTAACCTTACTTAAGCAATTGGGATTTAATAGGGTTTTCCAGATTCCTTAACTAAGGTTTCGCGATATCTTGAAGTTTACGTTAAGGCAGCAAAATAGATTTAAATGCAAAATTAAAACTGTTTTATAATCTAAATCACTAAGGCAATTTTTGCTAAGCGAAGAAAAATTTAAAACGTTTTCAATTTAAGTAATCATAATAAAGAAAATATGGTGAACATTTTATGCTACAACACAAGAACTTTACTTAGTGTTAAGAATTTGTAAACTATAAGTAAATATGACAATTAGAAATCCGTTTTATTTCGTCGTAAGCATTAAAAATCTTAAACGCATGATCATTTAACGTGTAAAATCGATAGAAAGAGCCATAAAACAAACGGGCTCTCGAAATAGCTTGAAATAACAATAAAAGAAGGAATAATTGTATATGGAATAAAAATAAAGTTATCATTTATGTCATTAATATTACCTTTTTTCATCACGTAATCACTTATTTCTTCAGTAAAAACTAATACACTACTCACATTTAACTGAAATCCACACTATTTCACGATATCACTTCGATTTTGTTTTGTTGTTTTGTTTTCTAAAAGTTCAAAATGGCGTATAATCTTGTTTTACTTGACGAAATCTGAATTTAGAATAGTAAGGATTCAAAAGGGTAGTTGAGTATCAATTAAATCAAAGATTAATAAGTTCGATTTGAAATAATGCTATTTTAGAAATGTTTTACTCAAAAACGATTTCCTCAAATCTCACTTAATACTTAATCGTTTTACTAAATCAAACGTAAGTAACATTTAAATCTCACAGTATTAAGTGATCCTTTAGTTTGATTAAGTAAATCCTCAACGATTTAAGTGATACTTCCGATTGATTTCATGAATACAATTCTGATTTATTTGATCCTTTACTTTGATTTCTTAAATCAAGATTTCTTATCGCCGCCTCCGTGCTTGAATGTTCAACTTCCATTTGTACACTGTTCAGGAGAAGGTTTTTTTACTTATTATCAAACGAGATGTTTATTTTCAGGAATGATAAATGCAAATTTAGTCTAATATATGGAATTGCCAATAAATTTGTTTACGATGCTGTGATTTTACATATTTTATCATACTTTTAAAATGGAGGTTGAACAAAACTGCGAATAAAAATGTTCGTTCATGGAAATACAACACTCCTGCCATGGAGATAGCACAGTGTTCCTTAAAATTGTTGCGTGCTTGTTTGTCCAACCTCCTAATACCATATACAGGATGATTAAATTACTTCGTAAAAAAAATTGTTTTAGATGATAAAAGGTATAAGAAATTAAAATCAAGAAATAATAAAAAAAAATTAGACTCAAGTAATAATAACATAAACATAACGAAATGATAAAATATACCTACTTAATTATTGTTAAAAATTTGGTTGTTGTGTTGAACCATTGTGAAAGACAGACAAAAGGACTATCAAACAGAATTAACATAATAATATACTTAATTCTCAACCGTTTTATTACAAAGTGAATTTATTAACATCCTGTATCAGTACGTTTAAGTTTCTATTCGGAAATGAACATTATTAAAAAGTACTTATTGCTCGAAAGTCGCCAAGGTACGCCTTTTTCTTGTTTTGAAATTGGTACTCGCCATCCTGCTGCAGCTTTTAACGTTACTCGCAGTTAGTTTTCTTAGTTTTGAACACAATAAAACTAATTTATTAGGTTTTTGCAAGCAAACTAAAGGAGCAACCAAGTTCATCACAGAAAAACAAATGGCCGGGTAGCGTGACGTACTGTGCTGTGATTGGTCGGCCGGCTGGAGTTTGAACACTCAAGCACGCAACAAATATTTCGATGCGGGACTTTGGGTAATGCTGTGGAGGTTGGCTAAACAAGCACGGAATTTTTGTTACGATGATGTGGGCTTCAAAATTTAAAACGTGAAATTTATTGTATTTTTTCTAGGAAAAGCCTTTTTTTACTTGACCTTCTGGACCTAAATTACATCGTTAACAATCCTGCATCAAAAAGTAATTTTCGACCAAAATGGAGTTTGAACACTTAAGCACGGAGCCGACGTTATCTCACAGTATTAAGTGATCCTTTAGTTTGATTAAGTAAATCCTCAACGATTTAAGTGATACTTCCAATTGATTTCATGAATACTATTCTGATTTATTTGATCCTTTACTTTGATTTCTTAAATCAAGATTTCTTTGTTTTGCAACAGAGTTAGTTTTTCTAATACCAAGTGTAAGTGTTGAAAGTGATAGACGTATGCAATATTATGAGACACATAAATTAAATGTTTATGTACAGTACTATTGTGTTTATCAGAATGCATTACAAGGTTGTTCAAACGAATTAATATGATCTATGTTTGTGGCTGGCATGTTGGCGATTCGGGTAGGAAGTGACGTGACTTGGCTATGTCTATATGGCAGAATTTAAAAGGATAATTTCGAATTCAAGCTTTTGTAAGTATTCATCACTTCCGCTTATAGTTCCTTTCGCAAAATGACTTTTTTTATAGTGTCCCTTTTGTACATGTAAACTTGAGCTAGTGGAGAAATGGTCATTTTTCGAACGGGTCATTTTGCGAAAAGCACATTTTGCGAAAAGGACGTTTTGAGAATTCTTTAAAAGCGTTATGGTTTTCAAAGAAAGTTATTATGTTTTTTTTTTTGTGTTTTAGCAATAAAGTGCATTTAAACAACAGCAGAGCTTGCATATAAAGTCAAGTGTGTGTGGCAAGTATTTCTATCAGACCATTCTGCTCACACTTGTGGCAAAACAAAAACTGTTGTAATAATTTATTTCACTGCCTTTTGCTGCTTTTTAAGAACCACAAAAGTACATACCATAAGAAAATCAGCAATGGTTTTCATTGCTGTCATATCATCGAGTTATCATATTTTGTTTAGCTAAGAAAGCTGTGTTAGAGCTAGTTCGGAAAATATATATAAACTACCTGCATTGGCAACCTAATACTTTTAACTTATTTAAGTGTATCAAATACTTATTCAAAGACTAATCATACAAAATGTATATTATGCTAAACGAGTCCGTGACCGTAACTACCTACCTACTTTGCATCGATTAAGAGTGAAAGGCCCTACAATTTAGACTCATAATGCACCGTTCGCAAATATTTCTTCGAAACTGTCTACAAAAAATTTAAGCAAAAGGGACATTACGTCAAAGGTTTTTTCGATGTGGTACATTTTGAGAAAGGGTCATTTTGGGAAAATGTCATTTAGAGAAAGTGTCATTTTGAGAAAGGGTCATTTTGGGAAAATACATTTTAAGAAAGAGGGACATTATGTGAAAGGAAAATTATGGGAAAGGGACATTTCTGTGTTAAAGGTTATTTTTTTAATTTTTCAACGTCTTTGCTAATTTAACTTTTCTCCATCTTGTACAAACCGTCCCTCTAAATCAATTATTATTTATAAAATAATAATGAATACAAAATGTATTTGTGTTTTGCCTAGCAAAAACTGATTTTAGGAGAGACGTCTTAATATGGCTTTTAGTTTGGATAGCAAATATTTTTTGCATTAGTGCGACTGTTTAAGTCGAACAACTATCCCTTAATGATTTAATTCAGTTTACAAATAATAAAAGTTGAGTGAAAAGAGAGTTTTATGGTTTATCTGAAACCTTAATTAATACTGAATAGGTTTAAGATGATTTAACTACGATTTGTATAATCTTTATTTTCTTAAAAAGCGGTATTGGAATACTATATAGCCTTTAAGAAATATGTGACTATATGAAATCGTTTTTTATTTAGTTAAATCACAATACAGGCACTGTTAAGATATATGCGATTTAAACAAAATTCTTCAGTGCTACTTGGGATCATTACGCATGTTTAAAAAATACTGCAAAATTTTATAACATTAAAATAAAACACACCATTTACATTGTACGAAATGTTTAATAAAATAAAAGACATCCGGTCTTATTGGACAACGGTGACCATCGAAATTAAGAGTTGTAGTAAACCATCTTTAGGAAGATATGGCCATGCGTTGCGTGAATTGAATTATATTGGAAAAGCAGCTGCGATGACCACAAACCTTCTCCCAAGACCTTAGTGTTCATGGGATGATCGTAAAAATAGTATAGTGTTTATACTCTAAACTAACTTTTACCAAATTTCTGCTCACCAGGCCGTGGCAAGAAGAAGAAGAAGCTGAAGAAACTCCTGCCCCTCCTCGCCCTGATCAAGTTGAAGCTTGCCGCCCTCATTCCCCTGTTCCTCGGCATCATTGCCTTCGCAGTCTTCAAGGCATACCTCCTGGGCAAGATCGCCTTCATCGCCGCAGCCTTGGGAGCCCTGAAAAAGCTACTTGAAAAGAAGGGTCACGGTGGTGGCTGGGAAAGCGCCGGTCACGATGACCACAGCAGTGGCTGGGAAAGCGGTGGTGGGTGGGGAAGGTCGCAAGATGCCCAAAACCTCGCGTATGGAGCCCACGTCAAACAGGCGTAAGGGTTGTATAGGAGCGTAGAATAAGTAATTTATTGTTCTAATTTATTCGATGGAGTTTTTCAGTTGAGCTTTCGAAGGTTTGTTTTGGATTCGTGTCGTTTTTTTTTAATATTCTTCATGCCAGTATATATTTGAATATATTCGTGTATATATTTTTGTTGTATTATATATTTAGTATAACGATAACATTCTTCTACTTTATATATTTTTTTGTATATTATGGATGAAATGTATCTGTGATTTTAGTTATTCATCAGTATTTATTTATTTATCTTTATTTCATCTTCGTGTCATATTTATTTTTAATCATCAATTCGACTTTATATATTTTTTATCTATTCTTATCAGATTATCTTATACAGACTGATTTTTTTTAGTCAACACTAATATATTATTAAGAATATAGTAATAGGTACACAATACCATATTATTATTTTAATAGATTCTTCATACAAGTACAAACTACTTATATATTTAGTGTGTAGTTATAATTGTAAGTAGTATACAATACTATTTTTATATTTATAATACTGACACATTATATATCTTATATCTTACCAATTAATACTCACATTACCATTATTATAAAATATGTCTATTAATTTGTATTATTTAGTTTATATTATCCAAAGATATGTATATTTTATGTTTTTTATATTTTTTTAAGTTATTTTTTCTCTTCGAGTAAAATCAAGTCATTTGTTTTAATTTTATTTTTTAAATATATTTTTTCTGAAGGACAAAGCCTAAAAGAAGCTAATTGTTTGTGTGTTATTGTTTATAATAAAATAAACGAATGTACAATAAAGATGTACAATATATAAAAAGTTATTTATTTCTACTGACACTTTGCATTACGAATCCTGTCCACTTCTCATTATTTATAGAAATTTACCTGATTATCTCTATAAAAAAAATACATTCAGTGTTTCAGTGGTTGGTGACTGAGACTTTACAGCACTAGATTGGATTCCCGGCGGGTGCGAACATTGTTATGCTTAATTTTGATATTTGCTTTCCGCGTTTAGAGAACTTTTTTGTTATTACAAAATAGAATAAAACACTGTTTGAAAAGAATTCATTTTCTTATAGTTTTTGAAATTTATTTTCAAAAAATTTATTACAGTGAATATATTCTAATTAAAAATATCAAAAAAAAAACTTTTTTATGGGTGAGAAATAACGACTTAGTAGGTCAATGCTTAGTTTACTGTACACATAGCTACCTAACGAATACTAGAAAGCATAGGCGTAACTAAAACAAAAGTCTTGTTAATGATATTCACTTTTTAATGTGAATACACACACGATGTGTTCATTGTACACAATCCCTAGCAACCACACTATTTTTAATAGAGCCAGCAAAACGTCTAGAAATCTATACCAATATTATAAAGAGGAAAGATTTGTTTGTTTGTTTGTTTGTTTGTAACTAATAGGCTCCTTAATACTGAACCGATTTGAAAAATTATTTCACTGGTAGAAAGCTACATTAACCCCGAGTGTCAAAGGCTATATTAGATTTTCAAAAAAATTAGGGATCCTTACCTAAACTCAAATAATATAACCCAAGGTGCAATATTTGTTCCGTTGTTTACATATTTTGACAGGTGGTTTGTTGTTGTTGTTTGTTTTTTATTCGGCCATTCTGGGCAGTCAAAAGAACATAGTCTATAGAGCCAAGTCTTTTGTAATCTTATATTCTATGGCGTAACGAAGTAAGCCAGGAAAGCTCGTTAATTATAAATGGGCAACAATCACAATTTTGAAAGCTTTGGGTTACTATAATTTGTAAAACAAATAAACAAACATAAATATAATTACAAATTATATTATAGTGGCAGTGTTTTATACATGAAAGCAGACTTTTTGTTTGTCACTTGAATTCTACAACCTTCGTGGTGCAGTTGGCAGCGAAGGTGGATGTGACTTCAGTGGTCCGAGTACAATCCACGGAGCAAACATTATTAAAATTAATATCGATGTCCGTTTACTGGGATTGAGTTTTGTATGTATAGCTTTATTGTTTACCAAGAAGGCTGACATTCACATGACAGTGCTTTGAGTGTACTTGCTCAAGTTTGAACTCGAACAAATCATAATAAAGTACAGATTAACCTGGATCGGCCTGCGTCGTACTCCGTCGAGCTTATTATTACTGTGTTGAAGTAAGGACTCAACTATGTATATAAATTTAGAGCGGAGAACGATTCTATGCAAAATTTTGATAATCTGGAGTCCAACTCAACTGTGAATATCAGTCTTAGTCTAGTCCGTGGTAACGCCCATTGACCCACAATGGGAAGCGAGAACAAACATTTACTATACTAATAAAAACTAAAATTACATTTACGCCTTAAAGCTCTCTATTTGGGAACTTTCACCTAAATCCGTGGGTGAATATTAAAAATTTAAAAGTCATTATGTTTTCCGTGAAAATTTTATGATCATTGTTTTCTTTTTCTGTGTTAAAATGTTATTTTACTTTTTAAAATTAGAATCGTCATCATCATTTCAACAAATAGACGTCAACTGCTGGACATAAACCATTGCAATCAATGCATTAATTTAAGAACATTATAACCGATATCTCATAAAAGCATAAATCAAGTTTTTTTCCGTTCCTATGGGATTTCGGGAAATCCTTTCTTAGTACTCACCTACACTCCCTAAGGAACCTACATGCAAAATTTCAGCCCGCTCCGCCCAGTAGTTTCGGCTCTGCGTTGTCTGTCTGTCTATCAGTCAGTAATGGAAGAGTTTTATATATATTGATAATATAATAATAACTCATTACACTCAGAGCCCCTAACTAGGAATAACCTGTATAGGGTACCCGAAACACACACAGAGACGAACATTACACCCAGAACGGAAACAAACATCGATATTGATGATATCAATATTGGTCCCGCCCGGGAAATTGAAGCCAGGTGCACACGCTTACTCAGTTCACATCCCTGCCAACTAATTGGCTTGAATTTAAGAACATTAATTGTAATTAGTGTTAAGTTTATTGATAGCAATAAAGTGTCTATACTACTACTATAAACCTACTACACAGTTAAATTACTAATCAGACTAATTCCGCTATATAAATTAGGTCGTCAAACCAACTTATGTGGGTTCTGCCTTTTTTTTTGTCACGGGGAAAAATGCCAATTGCATTTCGTTCATGTGGTTCTTTCCCCGGCTCGCCTTTGGAGCTGCGGCGGCACAGTGCCACAAGCTGTGCCGCCGCCCATCTCGGTGCCGTTTGATGAGAGTGTTGGGCCCGCCATGAACACTCACGACCCCAAAGACACCTTTTAGTCGCCTCTACGAAAGGCAGTGCATACCTTTAGTATAGAAGATATTAATTTTTTTCGCGAATGGCACTATAGCATTGCTGTAAACTGGCTCTTAACGCTAAGTTTAAGGAGTTCATTCATTCGATTCATACGAAAGCGATACCTTGACGTCACCAATACATCCGCATGGCCGTGACATAAGAAACCCGACAAACGTTACACAACCGAGCGAGAGAGGTTGTGAAACTTTGTGAAAACATGAGAATGTGTTGAACGATCCGTTTTGGTGGTGCTAAACAGTCATGAAAGCTGAAAATTAGTTACGCTCACAACGTAACGTTATGAGTTAGTTTAACATCCTTATTACACGTTTTATTTGTACGATATTATTAGTTCTTAGTCTAATATGTAATAGTAATATGAGATTGACAGCCGATAGAACGAACTGGAAAATAATTGGAGAGGCATTTGCTCAACAGTGGGCTGATATGTGCTGAGGAAGAAGAAGAAGAAGTTCGTTAGTTCTTAGTCACATGCCGTGTGGTGAATGAATAATCAAATAACACATCACAATCAGAGCCCCTAACTAGGCAGAATCTGTATCTTGGGTGCCCGAAATATATACACAGACGAACATTTCACCCAGACCGGAAACAAACATCGATATTCGTCATAACAATGTTCGCTCCGCCAGGAAATGAACCCAGGTGAACACGCATCTTAGTCCACGTCACTGCCAACTGAGCTACGAAGCAGTCGAAATGAATTAACAGTTTATTTGTACTCAAATTTAGAAATATTAACCAACTAGCTGTCCCGGCAAACTTCGTATCACGCTGTATAATTTTATAAGGAAAAATAATGGTTTTTACTAACTTTAACTCAATTTTTCCATATTTTCTCACCTTTTGAACCTTCCCTGGACTGCTGCAAAGAATTTCAAATCAAGATCAATTGAATAGGTCTGGCCGTTTTCGAGTTTTAGCGAAATTAACGAACCACGATTAATTTTTCAACAATCAACAACAAATCAACAAACCGCCTGCCTAGCGTAGCCATTATGGCAACCCCTCTCCTGCACTGGTTGCATTGTATTGTGGTGATATCTGGTGAAGGCCTGTATCCAGCAGTGGACGTCTTATATGCTACAATGATGATTATGATTATATAGTATCACTAAATAAGAGTTTGCTAGGTTGCGTGACGTAGCTTTAAAAGTTCAAAGCAGTTCAAATCCAATTAATCAATGCCCAAAATAAGAAAGAAGATCGATCGAGTAAAAGCTTAACAATGCGTGACATTTTAAAGAGAAATTGATATCGCATTGTTATAAAATAACAATATATTTTTGATAAAGACTGATAAAATCATTTATAACAATTATTTTTATTTCATGCAGTTTTTGCTATATAATAAAAATATACACCTACCTATATATTTTATTTCGTTATAAATGCATTTTTTTTTTTATTTTAGTAGCCTAATTTGTGTCCCACTGCTGGCCACCTGAATCCAGTCGGATAGATAAGAATCGATAATCATCCCGCCATCTCCTTCTCGGCCGGCCACGGCCGTTTGAATTTCGCGCCATACCGAGAGTTACCACCTTAGTACCTTAAAAATTTAACATTGAACTATTGAACTTGAATTACTAACGCGTTGATGTCTTTTGTTCCCTGAATAATTCGTTTTAACGTATTGATATAAAACGTTTTGTCATATCTTTTTTTTTATTTAGGTAGGTAATAGAATTATTTTTTTTTTATATAGCTTCTCATTTACACAAAAATCTCGTTTTTACGATCGAATATGAGCTTCAGAACTCTACTTTTAAATGCTTTACAAAACAAGAGGTAGAGCCAATTATAGAGCAGCAGTTTGACCACAACTAAAAAATTAAGCGTGAAGAAAAGCTCGCTCTACATCGAGTTCTAGAAACTGATACAAGATGGCGCTAGTAAATTATTTCTAAGCTTCAGCAAAACTTGGATTCCAGTGCTTTAATTTTTTACTGTCTTATGTAAATTGGAAGATGATTAGACATATGAAAGTCTATCAGTACATATTGATACCAATCTCATACAAATATATCTTCAAATTGAGGGGCGAAACGCTGCTTCGCTGCTTTAGTGATAATGTTTTGTCGCTTAAAGTGGCCACTTAAGTTTCATAACGTTTTTTTCTTTGTTTTTGTAAAAGTAAAAAAAGTAAAAAATGATTTATTCAATACAGGATACAAGATATCGCTTATTGAAAGTCAATTAGACTAATCTAATTAATATTGATACCTTATTTCGTAAAGTATCCTATACTGATAGAGGCGAGGTAGTTCAGGGTGCCCACTAATTGGCTCAGGCAAACAATGTTTGCCTTGCCTTACGACAATGGTCGCCTGGAGACGCCCCCAAACGAGCCCTCCTCTGTCAAATGATTCTACTCCCTTTCGCAATGATTTTACAGCGTAGAGAAGAAAGGGGTAACAAACTCTACTTTACAATTTCTCTCTTTTTTTTTTTTTTTTTTGTTCTTATATATGTGACATTACATTTCAATTTACAATACAAAGAACATAAATTAATAAGATTTAAAGTACATACATGAAATAATGAAAATATCGTGCAGAGCTTTTGAACCTGAAAGCTACACAACTGGGCCTTAAAAGTTCTAAGCAAGATTATCTAGGGAGTCAAAGGCGCATTTTTATGTTTTCCGCCAGAAGTGGCGCTAGTTTCGCACCGTTTCGCCCCATATTTATAATTTAGCCTAACAATTTAGTATAACATCACCCCGTCTCTCCTACAATGGATGTATTAAAAGTAGGCAAATTTGGGTAAGCAAAAGCGTGGTGATTACGGCAAACTCAATGATTGTCATTGTGGCAATCTGTGGGCGAGACCTGTGCCCAGCAGTGGACTCCTATTAGTTAAAACAAATCACATGATAATGATAATTTCACATTTTAAATACTAATTACTCACGAAGCCATCTTGATTACTATTGTATACCATACTAATGCGAAAGTACTCTGTCTGTCTGTCTGTCTCGCTTTCTTGAGAAAACTACTAAACCGATTTGAATGAAGTATGGAGAATCTAGAGCCAGAATCTAGAAAGGTCATAGGCTACTTTTTATCCGGAAATTCCTTTGGGAAAATTGGGAATTGGATGTTTCTAGGGAAAACGCGCTATCAAAACCGCGAGGCGTCCACTAGCTAATGTGGCTTCAGTATGATCATTGTGAAAAAACTAATTTCAGCGATCAAATTCCTTAAAAATTCTTTACGTACTTTCCGGAGTATGTATAAAAGTAACCAACCAAAGAACCAGTAACCAACGACATAGTTTCTCGCACACCTGCATGTAAATATGATGAGCTCTCTTGATCAAAGTGATGCTTCCGACGTCGAGGCATGCGCGGGCGCAGACCACACCCTGACATAGACCGGTTAGCTATTGGATAGTAAAAATATAATTTTCAAGAAACGATTTTTTTTTTTACTCGACCATCGGGATAGGGAAATTAATGTCTTTTGAGAATTTATAGAAATTGGAACAATTTTAAGGCTTACATTCTCAGTGAATGTTTTTACTTGCTCAAGTTTAAACTCGGACAAGTCGTTCTCGAGTACAGTTTATCCTGTCTCTGGCCGTCTCATTTTCCGTCGTGCGTTTGATCACTGTGTTGAAGCTGAGTACGTATATCAGTATTAAGCGGAGAACGATTTTGTTTTAAATTTTTACATTTCAAAGTGCAAACTCCAACTCTATAGTAAGTGTATATACTCTATAGTATTAGCGTGATTATTTAAGAAAATTAAGTTTGGAGCGGAATTAAACAGAATTTCAACAAAACTAATACCTATCTTAAAGTTCAAATGAATGTCCATTTGTAAAAGCGTCTCTGTAGGCCACACACCATGTCACTACTCACAAATCTGCCGGCACCGCGCTTCGAAAGTCAACGAGTCAAACATACCGCACCCATTGTAGACTTCCTCTACCTACCACGTGGAGAAATTTGCATTCCTTTACTTTGTTTATTACGATGAAGAGGACAGAAGAGAAGAAGAATTGCAAAACTTAGAGTGCATTCACGTACAACGCTGGTAACAAGCGCTTGTTGGCTCTGGTTCGAAAAATGTATATAAAATACCCGCGCGGACATAGACGCCGGTTCCAGCGCGCAACAGCGCCAACAAGCGCTTTTTACCAGCTTTGTAGGTGAATGCACTCTTAGGCAGGGCACATAGCTCGAAGAACGGATGGTCGTTAAAGCTGAAAATTTATCAAGTGGCGACCGTGCCCCGGAAGCCGCAGAGTATGCGGTCAGACGACCTGGTAAAATGTTTATGCCTAAACAAGAATTAAACCCGTACCAACGAAGTTCCAGTCAACATTACTACCAACTGATCCACCAAAGCGTAGCATTACTCGCAAATTAATCTTGATTAAATATTTAATTTCAAAATAGAAAACTGTCACTTCCGGCTTATAAAAATACCAATAATCGAAAACTGGCCAAACAATAAAAAGATCCGTTACAAAGCTGTGGCAACACATTTTTCGACTGGCAGGTGTGTCCTCA
The DNA here is from genome assembly GCA_951802225.1 of Euspilapteryx auroguttella. Lineage (NCBI taxonomy): Eukaryota > Metazoa > Arthropoda > Insecta > Lepidoptera > Gracillariidae > Euspilapteryx > Euspilapteryx auroguttella. Next base: position 2,574,638 of record OX637663.1, on the reverse strand, counting down.
ACACTTTCATCAATACGGAATGCAGGGTACCGGCCTTCCGACCCGATTTGCAGTGGCGCGCATGCGTGGGCGAGGCCTGTGATGATCGGTGGCTAAAGAAATTGTAGGTCACTCTCTGGTTGCTATGGAAAAACACATCACTCTTATTTTTTACTAGTCGACCCGGCGAACTTCACATCGCCTAATCTTTTACTATATTGTGCATGTATACCTTCCTTTATCTATTAAAAAACCACGCATCAAAATCCGTTGCATAGTTTTAAAGATTCAAGCATTATATAGGGACAGACGCGGGAAGCGACTTTATTTTACTATGTATTGATATTGATTGATAATAATAAACTTTATTTAAGAGCCCAAAATTTTGTTTACAATTAGAGTACCAATAAGTTTAGTACAGGTTACTTAGAACTTAAATACTAGAATTATTAAGATTAGGATATACTCGTATTAAAATTTAAAACTTATTTTTAAAGGGCTTTCTCACATAAAGACCTTCTGTCGTTTAGCAAAACTCCACTTACCACGTGTAAACAAGCCCTAAGCTAAAAAGGAAACTACTTATTAGTAAACGTGTGCAGCGACTGACCCTAATTTAAGCCCTTTATCTCAAGCTTTCTATTGACTGGTCTCCGGTGGACCACAAAAGATCGAAAGTTCTTTTACAAAATGAACATTTTGTACATTATTGGAGTGTCAACGTCTTCTTAGCCCTTAGTACACCGACGCTTTTGGAGCGACACGACGAAAAATCTGTTAATATTATAAAACTAGAGGCTGCTGGTTTCACCCGCGCAGATTTCTCATAAACATAAAATCCCGTTTTTTCCCGTTCCCATTGAAATCGGGAATTTATTCGTTAGTGCTCCCCTACACTCCCCAAGGAACCCACGTGCATAATTTTAGCCCGCTATGCCCAGTAGTTGAGGCTCTGCGTTGTCTTCCAGTCAGTCACTCAGTCAGTCAGTAACGGAAGAGTTTTATATACAGGGTGTTTCTGACAAGGCGGTAATAAATCAAAGGAGGGATTCAGCTCACCATACCTAACAGATTTCCCAAAGCAACATGAGTCGAAATCTCAAAACGAAAACCAGCTGTCCCGAACATTGACCCCGCCAGCTGATCGAACCAATGTATGGAACAGCTGATATATTTTTTTATATTTGACCCTTGTTGCTTTGAGAAAGTTGTTAGGTATGGTGAACTGAATACCTCCTTTGATTTATTACCGCCTTGTCAGAAACACCCAGTATATTGATTTTTACGCATAAGCGAGCTACGCTAGACGAAAAGGGTGCGTTCTTTTTGCTATTCGCTGAGATTCGATGCCGCCTGCGAACGCAACGGTGTACAAGGGGCGTAAGGGATTTCTCAGAAGACTATATTTTAAAGCTAATCGGCATCGATAGTTGCTGAGAAATTTATAGCAAAGAATTCGTGTAAAAGTTTTTTTATGCTCTATTAGGTTTAGAGAAAAAGCCTTTTATTTAAATGGTTGTGTTTAGAAACTTGATCTTTTGTATATTTTTTACATCAAGTAGAGCCTATGATATTATTATTTTTTTATTTTTTTTTTATTAGACCATGTTCATCATGGGTATTACAGGATTAAAATCGTAAATTAATTATTAAAATTTAAAAAAAAGTATTTTATTGAAATAATTGTGTTTGGAACTTTGGTTTTTGTATAATTTTCACGATAATATCAAGTAGAGCCTATGGTATTACTATTTTTTATGATATTTTATTAGTCTATATTTTGCATGGATATTATAGGATTTTAATCATGAATGAATTATTCAAATCGGTCTAGTAAAAAAAAATCTAATACCTTCATAATATTTTAAAGATAAAGATAATGCATCTGAATGTAAAAAAAAAGTCAGACAGGCGAAAGATAATAATAAAAAAAAATATCTCATCCAAAAAAAAAACTTCAAGACGTCAAATAAATTATTCAGCAACCTAAAAATTGTTGGTCCCACTAACCCCAAAACTGATGTATGGAAGTATTCAAGAAATGCGGCGCGGCGCGGCGGCGGCTTTCACCCAACTTGTATGTAATATGTAATACAATTACATCAGGTTTTATAGTAACAAGTGTTTTCGCTGTTGCTATGCTGTTAAATTTGTTGTGGAAGGATTATTTCATTGAAGCAAGGTAAATCTTGTAAGCGGTTGTGACCGCTTAGTTCATTGCAAATCGTTTTTTCTAATGTTTAAAGGTTTCTTCATAGACTAGACTTTGTGTTAGTTTTTTTTATGAGAAAGTGATAATATATTTGAATTACCCTAAGTGGATCGAAAAAAATAATTAATAAAGCATTTAAACAAAAATGTTGGGCGCCCCGCGGCTTCGCCAGCGCATTTTCCCTTGAAACATCAAATTCCCAATTTTCCTGCAAGAATTTTGGGATACAAAATAGCCGATTTCCTTTTTCAGGCTCTTAACTAGCTATATACTAAAATTCATTCAAATCGGTTGAGTACTTTAAACAGACAGACAGAGTTACTTTGGCATTTATAATATTAAAATAATGTTATAGTAAATATGTAGTAAGAATATAGATGTAGGACACAGAATAATTTTTTTTCCTTTTAATAATAAGTAAAAAAAATACTGCACGAGGAGAGGTTGCAGAGGTCGTCCTCAAGTTACATAATAAAATGTTGTCCCCAATTTCCAATAATAAAATTCATAAAAAATGTGTGTTATATTTATTATTTTCACTTTAAATTTATAAAAGACAGTTCTTTATATATTTACGACTAAAATATACAATAAATAAGTTATGCATCACACTCAGAGCCCCAGACAAAACCACAGATTTAACCTTAATTTCTGTAGTAATTTAAAATTATGTAAAAAAAATATATGATATTACTTAGGTAACAATTATTCAAAAATAATGCAATTGATTAGTTCATAATTTTCCCAAAATTTAATTTTTTGAAATTTGTCAAATACTTTTACTCGTTCTGTTTTTAAAGTCACTGAATAAAAGTTGTCATTTATTTTACACAGTTACTTTTTATTGTTAAATCTAAGAAGTCACAATCATACTTCATGGTAGCTGAGCGTGGTTTTACGGAACAGTATTTAAAGAAACTTTTAATCTAAGTAATGAGCTAAAATACTTACGATAATTTCACTTTTTAGCTTAATTAACACACTTTTTAAATAACCGCACATAATTAATTATTTTATCATAATATTGATATAAAGTTTCCGTTTAGAAAAAAGAGTATTATTTTTAATATGCTTAGGCTTAGCGATTTCTAGAGAACGAATCACACGTTTGATTCTCAAAGTCAACAAAGGTATTAACTTAGGAATTTGGAAAACAGTGAAATGTTTTCTTTAAAACCAGTTTTCAATAATAGAAAAGTTTAATAATTTATACATATTGCAGAGTGACATTGAGACAGAAAGTTTTTTTTCGAGGCCACATAACTATCGTCTATCCGGTTTTTTATATTATTTTTATTAACATAATACATATTAAACCTTATGATACTGGGATGGGTTTATAGAAGAGTGCAACGTTACATTTTTTTTATTACTTTTTTTTTTGTTTTTCATTAAAAGTACTTATATTTACATGTAGTAATTGTAAAATATATCTCTCATCCTTAAAATTAAAATGGTACAATAGGGTTCCAATTTCCTGCAGTTTGTTTTTATTTAAATTTCCATGACAAAATGTCGAACGCGCGCGCAATTAGCCTAATCACGATGACCGCTGCCTACAAAGCGTCCAAGAATAATGGGAAACCAGTCGATTACAAACCGTTTTCACTGACATCACACCAACATGAAAATTCAAACATTCTCACTTTTTCTTTCATTTCATTTACACTTAACAAATACCTACGCATGCAGATGTGTCCAAACTACGCTTTCTAACAAACAATATTTGTTCATCTACTTATCCTGCGCTCAGTGCTTCTCCGCAGAAGGGTACGGTGGACGCTTTACGTCACAAGCGGAAAAAAGACAAGTGGGGGCTCGAAGGATAAAATCTGTCAGTAATTTTGGGAAGACATCACAGCAAGTCCGACAGCAGTTGAGGCATCATCAATCTCGCGGAGTAGGACACAGAAAAAAAAGTTTAAAATGTGGAGAAAAATAGCGATATTCGCTTTCTTAGCTTCAGTGCAGTGTGGACCCGTAGAACATGGGGTTGCTGAGAACCTTGTTGGAGCAGTCAGTGATTGTTTGGATAAGGAGACTTCGGTGTGCCTCAAGGTGATTTGTGATTTTTGTGCAGTGAATTCGTGAAGTGATCGGCCCTTTTTTGGAATTTTCGAGTCTCATTTCTTTTGGGATCTTTTAATGCGTTCTCGGTATTTAAAGAGTTAATCGGTTCTTTTAAATTGTGAACTTATTTTTGTAGCCTTGTGAAATTTAGCAAGTCGTTTTACAATGTTAAGTCAAGTTTAAGGTTACGCTCTTGAGTAATTGCGAGTTAAATTCGTTGCATAACGTTACAAGATTTAATTACAGTCAAGTTCATAACAAAAATATAAATCGACACTTTTAGACAACACGAGAAAAAAACGCTTTGACCGCATAACTTTTATTAAGTCTCATCAAAACTTTTGATTAAATCAATTGTTATCAAACTTCTGAAATAATTACACCTGTGATACATAACCCATATCTACAGCAAAATCTCTTTTGTCCATCAGGAAAAAGCATACAAGCTGACAGAACGTCTCGCCTACTCGAAGAACATTGACCTTTTTGAGGGTATGACCCTCATCAACACTGGTTCAGCCAGGTCTGCCCGCAGCTACGAACCCTTAGCTGAAGACCCAAAGGCCAGGGAGTCACAACTGGAAGAGAGGATCGCAGACAACGTTGGAGATTTCTTGGAGAACCACGTACTGCAGTTGCGTCTGTCCGAGAATGAGGGTGAAGGTCGTGGTCTTGATGAGGAAGGTTAGTAATTTGTAATTTTCTTTTTAAAAAATAGGTAATTATACAAAATATGGCTTTATGACGGATGACGATCGTCTGACGCCATAGTAAAGGACGCTGGTTGGCAGAGGACCAGACTGGTACAATACCGTAGTGCATGGCGGGTGAGAGAAGAGGCCTATGTCCAGCAATGGGTTCTTTTTATAGGCTAATCATGATGAAGATAAAAAAATGTTCTGGTTTATTTTTGGAATGTCTTGAGAACGTTAGCCCCAGTTTGGAAATCCAAAAAAAAACTGTAACGTTTCAGAATTTTCAAAAGAATACGACTGTTAAAAATATTCCTATGATCATGCAATTTTACGCCATACTTATTTTACATCAGTCGTCGTGAATCTTAATCTAACTCGGGTTTATATTCTTTAAACACAAAACTTAAACAATTCTCTTCTTCGCAGCTCGCGGCAAGAAGAAGAAGAAGATCAAGCAGCTCCTGCCCATCCTTCTTCTGTTGAAGCTGAAGCTCGCTGCTCTTATCCCTCTGTTCCTTGGAATCATTGCCTTCGTCGCAGTCAAGGCCGTCTTCCTTGGGAAGATTGCCTTCGCCATGAACGCCTTCAACCTCATAAGAAAACTCCTTGCTGCCAAAGGAGGCTCCTCGGGGTCTTCAGCGACCATCAGCTATACCCCTCATCACCATGATGAGCACCCAGGGTACAATTATGAACCAGCTCAAGGATGGAGCAAAAGGTCCAATGATGATGCCCAGAACTTGGCATATGGTGGACAGTTATAATTCTAAGATAGGTGATTAGAATGTTATTGTGTGCCTGCTAATTTATTTGTGTGATTGTTTTTTTTTTATATATTTATTTATATAAGTATGTATATATTATTTATTTGTATTTATCTATTTATTTATTTTTATTTCTGTGTGATGCTGCCATGTTTTTGTTTTTTATACTGACGACTAGTTTTATTATTTATTTCCGACAAGAATAAAAATGATTTTGTTAATTCTGTGTAAATTATTTATATCCCTCTACATCAACAGTTTTTTTTTTAATTATAAACTCTATAAATAATACAATAGACGATTGATTTTTTATTAATTTTATTATAAAGCTGTAAAAGAGCTACTTTCTGTGTACAGAAATACAGATAGGTGTATCACAGGATAGTCAGAGAATTAAGACAGTATAGAGAAAAAAAAATATTACAACGACAACAACCTGTAAAAAATCTACCACTTTTTCGTCTTCTAGTACTCAATAACCATTATTATAAATAATAATGTATCATAATCAGATTTCCGGATAGAACCTAAAGGTGCCCGAAATGAGTTTCAAATTTTACAAATTTATACAAGCACACCACCACCTGAAATGAAACATCGATAGTTATTACAATGAAGTTCACCTCCGTCGAGAACAGGGTGTCAAGCTTCTTTACTAAAAACGATGGACTCGTAATTTTATTAGCGACTTTTGTTAACCATTGCCGCTTTAACATGGGCAATTTCTGTTGCACACCCGAAAAAAAACAGCATTGGTTAACGAAGTCGCTAAGGACAGTTACGAGTCGATCGTTTTTAGTCATGAAACTTGGCCCCCAGAACTGCGAACTGAACCATTAAGAGTTACTGGTGATTACTTATTTGTAATCAACACACGTTACTACATAAAACATTTAAGTATTTCTATATATCTTTTTCTAAATCTCCTATAAAATGGCATATCAAAAATGTGATCCTTTATGACACAAGGTATGTAATCTAACTTATTAATTTTAGGGCACTGTTATTAGTCCTTTGTTTAAAGACCTAATTATCCTACTGCTAGTTGCTTAACGTAGCAAGTTTCAGCAACAATTTTCAGTTTTCTTAAGTATTTATCCTAATAGCTACACAAAAGTGCCATGAAAATAAGCAAGATCATCTAGTTACAAGCAGATATATATTTTTTTGCGTTTGGCGATAATATTGGTATAGGTATTTCAAGAAGAAAGTATTATCTAATACACCAGTTGTGCAGTATTCAACAGTTATGTAGAAAACAACATGGCTCTAACAATAAGAGAGTTGACGGAAGTACGTGCTAACTCAAAGGTCCGGGTGAAAATACCAATAAATCTTAAGTGCACTAAAACCTAGAAAACAGTCAAACAATGGGCAATGATATTGCAGCGAAATGCACTACTCTGTCAAGTTTACAACCTTACTTATATGACCAGGTAAAAATGGTCTTAGATTTTATTGATATAAAGCTTAAAATGGCTTGAGATAATAAACTTGGGCTTAATAAAAATGCTAGTTAAACATTTTCACATCAATAATTAGTAATAGTTGCGTTGACAAATTAAGGCAAAGTTCACATCAGGCGAGACGCAGCGAAGATAACAGGAGAATAAGAATTAAAAGGTCACAGGATTGAGGTGCAATCGTGTGCTATTTCTGTGGTAGCTAAGAATCATTTTCGTTTGAAATATTGTGATGATTCCTGTGCCATATAAATTTTGAGAACCGTTTAAATTGTAATCCTCGCGGTATCTTCACTGCGCATTGCCAGTTTTTGAGCTAGGCCTACCGATGTTTGAGTTCAGTATCGTGAAAGTAAACGTATACGATTGCAGCACAATTCAGTTTTAGTAGCCACATCACACTCAGAGCCCCGAAACAGGAAAAACCTATCTAGGTTGTGCGAAACATATACAGAGACGAACATTACACCCAGACCGGGAAGAAAAACATCAATATTCATCATAAAAATGTTCGCAAAGCCAGGAATCAAACAAATTCCCAGCACTCGCTTCTCATTCCGCATTACTGCCAATGCCGACTTAGCCACGGAGCAGTCTATGGCGATTAATTTAAACATAACTAATATTTTTAGGATAAAATTTTTACTTTTGCTTTCAGTTATCAAAAAAAAAGGTACAAAGAAAAAAACAATTTAAAAAGAAAGTGATATCGCATGAAACCGTCCACATTCTAAATAGAAAAGAATACTAAAGCGACATATCACAAATTAATATTAATGAAGCAAGAAAATATGTGTGCCACTAGTTTAATGCCCAAACGATACAGTCCAATAAAGCACAGCTTTATGTTAATGATTAGAAAAATCTGGTGGGAGAATTCGTTTAAAAAAGTTAGGAGACGAAATTTCATCAACACATCATCGGTTCACTTCAGCTGATCACAAGTGTGAAGGACAAAAGGATTAAAATGAAGATCGCAATTCTTCTAGCCACCTTCGCCACTTTGGCTCTCTGCAGTCCAGTGCAACAGGAGGATGCGTTGAAAAACGTTATCGGAAACTTTGTGAATTGCATGAACAGTGATCTTAGTTTGTGCTTGAAGGTCAGTGTTTTGTGAAGTGATAAAGTGATAAAAAATGCACCTGCAACGACCTGGATCACTGTGACAGAGTGTTATGGAAACTCAAGGATTTTGTTAAAAAACAGCGTTTGTTGAAACGTTGCATTGATTGTGATATGTGTTGAAGTACCCTCTGTTGCAGTGATGCAAGTGGATCGTGATTGCATTTGGATTTAACATAAAAAAATATCTCTTAAACAACGTTTGGAATGTGACAGTTTAGTCAAAGAACGTTAAAGTTTTATATTAATTTGTATTTGGATCAAAAGCTACAATATTAAATTCAGATCTCATGATAAAAACAAATTTCCTCTAAAAAATCTGCTCAGTAGAAACTCACTGTTACCAGTGCAAATTCCAAAAGATGTGCTTATGTTAATGAAATTCGCAGGAACATGCCCTCCGTGCCACTGAGAGATTGGGAGCCGTCCGATCACTGAAGGTCACCGATAGCTTGACTTTCATCAACAATGGTGGAGTCAAACAGGCCAGGTAAGTCTAGCGCCATGACGACTGGAGTGAATGAATTTGATGACGTGAATACATTCGTATAATTTGACTAAAACCACTTTTACTTATGAGATGCCGATAATATAATAATAATAACGCATCACGCTCAGACCCTTAACATATACAGAGATGAACAATACAACCAGTCCGGGAAACAAACCTCGATATTCATCTTAACAATGTTCGCCGTCGCCGAGCATTGAACCCGGTGCTTCCGCGTCACAGTTCACATCTCTGCCAACTGAGCAACGAAGCAGTCATTTGAGATCTAAGATTATTTTTATGACGACAGTGACCATACCATTTAAATAAAACTGCAGTAGGTGACGAAAATATGTTCATGAAAATTATTTTTATTACCAAGCTTAGTGAGTAAAAGAACCTCAGAGTAAGGAAACCGCCGCTACGCTAAAAGAACACAAAACCAATTGTTATTTTTACTCTACTTCCTTCCATCAGAGAGAAGGTAACCTTCCATGACAAAACATAAAATAACTTGTGGTGACAGTAAAACGACTTTTTCAACAGGAGTTTGGAGCCTTTATCTTCTGAGCCAGAAGAAAGGAAACAGCAGGTCACCCAAAGACTTTGGCAGAGCACCTCTGAACTTCTGCAGAATGCTGAGATCGAGTTCACCTACGGACCTGAAGAAGAAGATTCCTCCAGGGCTCTTGGTGATGGTAAGTTTGACATTAAACTTTAAAGTATCCACGAATTTATAAATCTCTTCGGTTACTGATTAGCAGACAACGAAGCGTAAACTGTTTGAGACAGAGACTTGAAATTTGGAGTGATGTTTCCATAAGCAAAAAGTTTTGTTCTATCTATCCTATTCAAAGCATAAGCGATAAAGCAGCTAAAATAAGACAGAAGATGCTTTTCTGTTATCAAAGACTGGTCAAAGCAGATAATTCAAGAACTTTCTGAAGTCTTAACAATACTTAATAAAAGTAAAGTTATTCAATCGTTTATCGAATAAATGAACTCTGAAAATTTTGGAGCAATACATAAAGGATTCCTTGCTCGATGACCGCTGTACTATGTACCAAGTCTTCAACTGCCATGCTCGAAATATCTTGAGCTTACATACCTCGAGAGACTAAAGTGTATTAGTATAGCTTCATTATCATTCACAGTATCCGAAGCCCGTGGCAAGAAGAAGGATGTCAAGAAGAAGTTGAAGATGCTCATCCCTCTCGCCATCTTGGCCAAGATCAAGGCTGGAGCTCTTGCTGTCCTCTTCCTGGGCATCATTGCCGTCTCTCTCTTCAAGATCGCCGCCATCTTGAAACTGGCATTCCTTGCCAAGCTCTTCGGGTTGCTGAAGACTCTTCTGGCCAAGAAACATGAAGAAGATCACCATGCATGGGTTCCCCATCATGAGGAACACCACGGGCATGGATGGGACTCTGGTGCCAGCCAGGGATGGTCCCGGTCTCAAAGGAACGATGCTCAGGGTCTTGCGTACGCCGCTTACAGGAAATGAGGTCTTTTGGAACTGGTTAACTAATGATTAGACATCATTTAATATTTGATTTTATGATGATTAATTTATTTCTATTTATTTCTGAAGTGTTAATGACTGAGTGTTTATTGTATTTTCGGCTTCTTTTCTGTCATTTTATTGTTGATTTTATTTCTATAATTTGACTGAAAAGGACTTCTTGTATGATATTTTGTAAATATGGTTTAGTTTGTTTTTCTATTTCTAGTTTTTTTTTGGTTTCGTTATTGTGTTAAATAATCATTTATTTTTTTATGTTTCTTATATAAATTATGTATTGCTTTTTGATTTTATATTTACTTACCTATTTATTATTGATAGTTAATTTTTGTTTTATGATTTAATATGTTTGCTGTATTTAAAATGTTTATTTATTTTTTCTTTTTATGTATACATACTTGATCTCTTTACTATTTATTTATTATGTATGTTTTTACATTTTTTATTTATTTTCACAATTGTCTGTATCGTGTATCACGAATGACTGCGTCCTATTTATTTTGTGTGCCTGTTTAAATACTCAAATTACCTTATTTATGTTGTTGGAACTAAATACAAAAAATAAAAAGTTTCATGATTTATAAAATTACGTTCTTTTACTAATAACTTGAAACTTGAATCACATAAATAAAAGCAAAATAACACTAATTCGCCTATTCATCATCATCATCATCATCATTTCAGCCGTAGGACGTCCACTGCTGGACATAGGCCTCCCTCAAGGCTCTCCATCTGTACCGATCGCAGATGGCCTGCATCCAGCGTGGACCCGCAGCCTTGCGCAGATCATCCGTCTATCTGGTCGGACGTCCTACGCTGCGCTTGCTGATCCGTGGTCTCCACTCGAGAACTTTTCGGCCCCAGCGGCCATCTGTTCTGTGGGTTATATGACCTGCCCATTGCTACTTCAACGAGCTTATACTCTTGGCTATGTCGGTGACCCTGGTTTCTCTGCGTATGTCCTCATTTCTGATCCGATCCCTCAGAGAAATCCCGAGCATAGCCCGCTCCATGGCTCGTTGAGCTACTCGGAGCCTATTCATCATAGTCGAAAACTCTGAAGATAGAAACATGAAATTTGGACAGTAGATTTATTTCTTGACGGAGGCACTCACTACTTTTATAAAAAAAGGTACTCTCTAATAATAGTAGGCACTACATTATTGAAACTATTGTATGAAAATGAGTAAAAGCCAATAATAAAACATATAATTTTTTTTACAACGCCTTCAAGAACTAAAACAACTATTTTCTTGCTCACAATGTTCCGAAGAAAATAACAAGTAACAAGGCATTTTTCTTTTTGAAAGCGGTAAAAGCTTACAAAAGTGTTACTAGTGACATCTAGCGTAATATTTAATAATTATTTAGTCTAACTACCTTCACACACAATGACAGCCTTCGTGTAAAAGTCTTTTATAGACCTTTCACTTTGATAGAAGTCTTTTAGTATTCTAACTGATTTGTTTGCCACTAGGTGGCATTGCAAAAAAAACCACAGCTGCTCAGAGCTCCTCTTCGACGGAACTAGAACCTACTCTTTATTATACTGTGAATGAACTGTGTACCTATAATAAATGTGACCCCAGATGTCCGGGTTCTATTCCCGGCAGGGGCGAACATTGGTATAATAGATGTTTGGTTTGGGTGTATTTGTAAGTATCTTACGTGTATTATACGCATTTTGATAAACGTTTTTAGCAAAAAATGTTTGTTGGTTTTCGCCAAGGGTGTTAATTACTATGATAGTCATCTTAATTAAGCCCGTGCTAGGCAGTTTTGATTGTTATCCTCTACTTTTCTTCTCAGTATATGCACTGGACCCTACATGCGCCTGTTAAAAAGTTGACGATTTCGAGGATCGCATTAGTACTGCGGCCTGCGGGCCTGGAAGCCTTTAATATGGCCTAAAATTCCTCATAATCATCTCCTATTGGTAAGAAGATCAGATAAAGAACGGGGTGATGGATCGGACATACGTTCCGAAGGGCTCAGGACCACATCCCCAGACATGCCCTAAATTGGCATCCTACAGGTGGCTCTAGGAGGCCAGGCCGACCAAGACACCCTGGAAGCGGTCCGTCATAGCAAAAGCTCGACAGGATGGGCTGCTCATGGGAGTAACTGCCGGACCTGGCTCAAGATCGACAGCGATGGAGATGACTTCTGACGGCCCCAGACTCCACGGAGGAGCAATGGGAATAGAGAGAGAGAGAGAGGGATATTCATCTCAGCCGAGACAAATATTTAGGGAGGGTTTGCAGCTGCTATGATAGCTACGCTTGGCAGGCGATGACGATAGCATTTTATCTCTTCAAGGTTTTCAACGAGAGACGCTGCTGCTTCGACTGTTCTCTTAATCGCCTTTTACGACACTCATGGAAAGATGAAGTGCTCGTATTCCAGGTACGGTATTTCTACACGGTACTCTCAAAGTAACTAGAGCTTGAAACCTTGTACCCTGTGAAGCACAAGTCTTCAAAGTATTAGGAGATAAGTAAAGCAATTTGCTAGAGGACACACGGACATACGTCTTTATCCATTTATAGTAATCCAAGCTTGTAAAAGTTACTTGTTTACAACTAACTATTCTATTGTTTTAGGTAACTTTTACTTTTTTCGGGTATTTAGGTGAGCGAGAATGAGATTTAGTGTTCGTTGACCGCAACACAGAAAAAGCTAGATTATTTGTATGATATAATTATATTTTACGGTTCGTGACTTACTCTACGCCTTCTTTACGCAGATACATTTGTAGAAGATACGTTTTCATTCCAACAGCTCGAAAATAAAACTCTTTGGTTATACTTACTGGTTTTTAATAAAAAAAAGAAAAAAGCAACACTTTTTTAACACCTCCGTTTTTTCTGTATTACAAAATAGTCTTGTGCGCACGAGACCATAGACAAATCTGTTACGCCGTCCTAGACCGCCACTGTACAGTGGCGGACACGATCGGCGTAACACTTCCGGTTTTTCTGTATTGCAAAATAGCTCTTGTTCTTTGGTAATACAATCTAGGGCTGACGAAACCATAGACAAATCTGTTACGCCGTCCTAGACCGCCACTGTACATAAAAACAAGAGTCACGATCACAATGAAAACCTAAAGAGGTTGCATAGTAGTAGGCTGTTAAAGCCCTGCATAGCCACAAATAAATAAAAATAAAATTCAAATAAAATTATCATAGGCTCTACAGATCGGCATAATAGAACTTCTGTAACCTACACAAAGCACCTTGTGGTGGTCTGCCAACTCTGTGTCTTCCAGTGCTCGGTCGCAACTCAAGAATAAAGTATTCAGCCGCTGCGACCATTCTGTTTTTCAAACTATTTGCCCTTTTTTGTTAACGGGGGATAATGCCTATCGCATTTACCGGAGCGCCGGGAATAATGGGGCTCGCACCCACTAAAACCCTCCGATGGCAGTCTCGGTGAGTTTTGGGAAAAACCCTGGGAACCAGCGAACTGTGAGTGGTGCCCGGCCTGTTTAAACTCATGTTTAGAATTTCTTAAGAAATTTCTCATTCTTTCTTATCTTACCTACTGCTAGTAAGTGAGTAAATAGAAGTTAGTGAAACAAAAGTGCAAGTCAACTCTCAGAGTTTCTCACGTCCGTGCGAGTCCGAGGCCTACTCCACATCGCTGATTGCACCAGATTACACCAGGATTTCTATTTCATTTGACTTTCTTAGAAAGCCTTAACAATCCAGAGCTAATATTGCTAATGTGTGCCTTTGAATGCATGGCGAGTTTAATTGGTTAAGTGGTTTTCTTTTTATTTACTCTATTTTTACTCCTATAAGTGTCTAAATATGGGCAGTATAGCTATGCTGCGGGATCAATATTCAATTCAAGATAAACAGAAAAACCAGAAGAGCCATGTACTGCGATACCAACCCTTCTGCCAAGATTGGAGATTATGTCAAAACCCCCACAATGATTTTCCTTTTAGCGTTTATATATCTATGTATGTGTATGTATGTATGTGTATATGTTTGTTTTTTAACAAATAATGAAAAGATCATTATTGTTTTAACGTTGGTTCCGAAACCACGTGTTTTGTTATCGGGCTTTAAAACAATAATAGAATAAACTTATATAACCGTACAATGTTGCCGGGCTTTAAGCTCACCCTTTTAATCTAATTTGTGAACTTGACATTGGCAAAATACTCCACTGAATTGAAGTCAAGTCCATTAAATTAAAATGATAAATAATAATAAAAAGAGCTTACACGGTGCGAAACTAGCGCCACTTTTAATAAATAATTAAAATGTTCTAAACCATGGCCGAAATCAAAAATATGATTTTTAAGTCCCCCAAATCTAAGAAAGAAAACCCTCTGTTGCCTAAAAATGGACTTTAGTTTCGCAAAAGATTAATTCTAAGATCATTATACTAAAAGCTATACAACAGATCCTTAAAAATTCTTAGCAATATTATCTAGCTAGGGAGTCAAAGACGCATATTTTTGATTTCATCCATGATTTAGAAGATATAAATTATTTATCGAAGTGGCGCTAGGAAAACTACAGTTTTTCAATTCGTATTTTAACTTGAAACTTGAAAGCCTTATCACCTATATTTCACCTGGCAGGTGAAAATCATCTCAGATAAATTTTGTTCATCGATAGGCATAAGCATAATTATATGCTTACAGGTGAAATTTTAATGATGTTTTTATTATTATTGATGACTCACTCCTTATTTGACATGTCAATTTATTTTATAAGTGGAAATGGAGGAATTTTCAAACTACTTTAAGAAGACATAGTTTATTAGTCTGATTATTGTTAATCTTGATCAGCGAACTTCGTAACGCCTTACTTATTACTATTTTGTGCATAATATATTAAACATATAAACATTTCTATTTAATACTACATCATAAAAACTGCATCAAAAGCCGTTTCATAGTTTTAAAGATATAGGCATACTTTGTTTAATACTATGTATTGATATTGATATGTATGTTGAATTTATGTTTAGTGAGTGTAAAAGGAAACTCACATCAACTTCTGTTTAAACATTATTCATTCATTCATTTAACATCAACCGCTTCAAGGAAATACAAGAGAACATTGAACTAAGCCCTTGAACTATTTCTATCGAACCTGTTTTATAGTAAGCTAGCTGTTCTATAGCGCGATGAAAGAGACAGTGGACAAGAAAATTCCTTCAATTTTAAAGTACTAAAATTTACAGAAGGCAATCTTCCAAAAAATTATTTCGATATAACGGCTTCATTTTTTTTCCATGTTTTAATTTCGAGAGTTTTGCATAGGCACCTTCCGTAATTTAACTGCCTAGTAATAGAATTTTAGATTTGTGAATTTAAAGATATCCATATCCATACAATTGAAGATAAAGTAAGTTTTGAAAAGCTTTACTACTTGAATGATAAACGAGATATCGAGTCTTTATTGACTTACGTCAAGTAACTTAAATTATCTTTAACTTTTTACAAATGAGAGGATTTGTCTTTTAAATATGTATTGATCAACCTCCGGTGTTCAATTTTCAGTGATTTTAGCTATGAATTGGTTACTAATATTGTATTTTAGGAATTTTTAGGTAATAGTCCGGTCTGAATAAACATCAGCTGCTATATAATGACCAGAAAAACTATAATTACCTACATAAAAAACAACCTCATAGTAAATATTCTAATAACTTTTATTATACCAATATAATGCACAAATGAGTGGTATAGTATCAAAACCCGCTAAAACGAATCCTAAGAAAAGTTGGTAAAGTGAATTTTAAAAATAACGACATCTACGTCCAACAGACAGAACTTTTATTGGTAGAAATAGAAAGAGTGGAGCATGACATTATCATAGATGATAAGATAACTGATTACTTTGGCGCCAATTTCGAAATTTCAACGGAAAACATTTTATTTTAGCGGTATTTGATACTAACATTGTAACTTAAAGGATTTTGAAACTCATCCGTCAAAATTAAGCGGACTTTGCAACTGAATGACGGACAAACGAAAATGGCTGGTGGATGGTTTTATGCAAAACATCAGTTATTACGAATGAAAATCAAACTTTTTTTTTTTTTACAAGGAATGGAAAACTAGAAAAACCGAAGCCGCGGGCAAACGGCTTGTGAATAAATAGCTTATACAATTAATTAAATAAATACATTTTAAATTTATAAATAAATTAAATTAATAAATAGAATATATTGAAAATCACTGTATTTATATTTATAACAACTACCCGTGGCTTCACCCACATGCACTTTATACATTTTATATGTACCTACCCGCGAGTCTGTTGTAAAGTTTTCTGGTATCTCTCTATCTGCGTACCAAATTTTACACAATACTGTTACGCTGTTTAGTCATGAAGAATCAAAGAAACAGACAGGCAAACATACACACAAATGCATAAAATTTACGCGTGTACCACACGGGTCTACCAGCCTGCTTGCATCTTGCCTTGACTTGTCACATCTTGCATAATGCGTTATCTATGAATCTGGATCCTGATTTTTCCGGGTTTTTTACTCACCGCTCCCGGCGCTCTACTTCGCGTTTCCAAGCTTCCTTATTGCAGGTTTTCTTCCGGGCCTTCTTAGGATCACATTTTTTGACAAATTGTGCCAATTCCTCCATTCTGTCTCGTTAATAATTAATAAAAACCACCAGCACTCCAACGAAAACAAACGAAAATCGCCATACTGTTTTGACAACCACGTGACTTAAATGGACTGCTTCTATTGGTCGAATCAATTTTAGTGAGTTTTGAAATTGACAAGCATCATTTTAGCGGCTTTTGCAATGGAACCTTATATTTGTTCATTGATTTATGCGTCTTAAAGAGGATTTTGCTAATAACAGTCTATAGGAATGCACGTGGAATTGAAAGCTCTATAACGTGATGTAAACAACTAAAAAAAATTTAAAACGCATTTTAGCGGGTTTTGAAATTATACCACTCAAATACGTGTTGCGGTTTCTATCCGAACTAGATTTTCATCAGCAAGTGGAAATCAAAGTTAAACTAGGCCAACGTATCAGTTGCAAACTCACTTTTTAGCGCTTTTTCTATGTATCAATACATCAATTTCTATAATAATATTTATTTATATTACGATAGATCGTGTCACATAGTAGATATAAATCAAATATATATTTAGAAAAAAACATTTTGATCATTATCTCCAACGAAAGACGTCCACGCTGGACATGAGCCCCCTTATGATTTGTATCGGGGGGAAATGCTTATCGCATTTCCCAACAGTCGGGGGAGCGTCGGGGGTATGTGGGGCTCGCACCCACTAAAACTCCCCGGCGGCGGCCGTCTTGGCGCTTTTGGGAAAGACCACGGGAACCATACATTATCAGCGTCTGAAGTCCTTCTCACGCTCAGCTGCTATCAGCTTCGTGCTCGGGGAGGGCATGTTGCTTCCTCCCCGGCTCGCTTTTGGAGGTGCGGCGGCACAGTGCCACAAGATGTGCCGCCGCCACCTCGGGGCCGTTTGATGAGTGTGTTGGCCCCCGCCCTTCACACCCACGACCCCAAACACTCCTTTTAGTCGCCTCTTACGACAGGCAGGGCATAGCGTAGACCTATTCTGAACATGTACCCCTCCACTTATTCGCCATACTGGCCTGGTCCTATGCGACCCGCATTCCGTGTACTCCCGCAATCTTGACCAGGTTTTCTCTTACCTCTTTTGAGGGTTGTGCCTATTCTGCGTATATGCCTATGCGCGGACTCTACTTGAGAACTTTTCGGCTCCGGCGATTATTATTGTTTTTTTTTTCATTTTTACTTTATGTTTTCGCATATTTTTGGATGTTGGTGTTATTTTGTTAGAAATATTGTTGAAAATCATTTGCTCTGTTTCTATTTCAATGCCAACCCTGCAACCTGCGATCCAAACATAATAAATTATAACCAAATACTCTCATTTGAATAATAAAATAGTAAAAGCAACAAAATACTACGTTATTTACGACTTGCTTGTAGAAAGTTGTTTTTTTTTTTATGAATTTTTCCTAATTTCATTTTAATTATTTAAATATAAACCAACAGACTACCCAAACAGAGTATCTATTCTTTCTTTGTTAAGTATTGTATAAACAAAATCGTTAACTTATTGCGTAAGCACATATTTTAATAACAAAAGCTCGCACTGCCTAAGGGCTACTTCCGTTATGAAAGTCCAAGCTCCGGCCACCCATATAAGCTTTCGATTTTTCGACACACCCGCTCCAAGCAGCTTTCGTTAGTAAAGCTCGATTTTAAGCTGACTGGTCGATATCAGAGAGCTTAAATGATGAGTTGGCAAAAGTAATGACAACCGAGACTTATGTGACTTATTGATAGATTTTTTCTTTTGATACAAGATTGTAGCTAGTTTTAACTTTCGTATTTTAAATTGCAAAAATAATGTAGCAATGGGCTAGCACAATCTGGAAGAACAGATAGTCACTGGAGGTGCAAAGTAGACTGAATCCTTACAACAGAAGAATACTTAGGCTGAGAGCATAAATCACCTTTTTGGAAATAATAATCTACTTCATAAGTTTTTTGTTTTTGTAAAGTTTTAAAAGTCCTTGAAAATTTCCAAGTAAAAGTATTTTTTTATGTTGCTAAAGATGGTCAATTACAAAGTAGAGACAGTAATAAGAAAACTGGAATCAGTTAATGGTAGGCAGTTTGAACGAGAGAAATTCAGCGTAAAAACATATATAAGCGAAATGCGACGCAAAATTGGATGAAACATCGAGAAACGAAACGAAAGTCGAAACCTTTAATGAAATAAGATCCGGTTTTTGAAAATAACCAGGCTCGAGCGAGTGAGATCTCGCTAGCCAAATAATCTGCTTATATTAAATTTCGAACATAATACCTACTTAGTTATGAATAAACATTTTTTTAGAGAAAGTGTTTTATGCCTCCAAGCTAGCATGAACCCGGCAAAGATTGATGTACCGATATGTACAACACTTTCAATCAAATTCTTTTTGACAACTAATTATTCAAATTGACGCTTGGGCGGTTCATCTTGTTATAAATGAAAGTAAGTTACCTACCTACCACTTGTTTATTCATTCTTATTTTAAACATTCTTTCTGATTATGATAGTCTGTGTATTTGCATAACCGTTTGAATTAGTTTTCTTCTCTACTTCGTTAAGCCCAATTTATGCTCTAATGATATACAATTTCGTTTTCTAAACACGCCTTTTACGCGACCTATAATTTTGATACAAGTTAAAACCGGACGCATTCGATTGCGCAACTCATTCAAAATTCCATAAATGGGGAGAAAGAAAGAAAACACTAACTTATAATTCATGCAGATGAGATTGTGATTGTTTTTTTTTATTATTTTAACAAAAACATTTCATAAAAACTAGAATAAATTAATTGTTTTCAATAAATAATAATATTAATAAATTAGACTATTTACACGGATCATCGATCCTACTGAGATTTTGTTCTATTATTTGGTGGTTTCACTTCCTGCTGTATCCCGTATGGGCGTTGTAGGCCAGGTTTTGGGCTTCGTCAAGGTTTTTGTTCCAGTCGTTACCACCACCGTAGGAGTAACCACCACCGCCGCCTCCATGGTCGTGACCCACGCTATGTGCCACGTGCTCTACGTGGACAGGGTGGTGACTCTCATGATGATGGGCATGAGGAATGACCTCGTATGTCGTCTTAGTATGGTCCTGCTTCAGGCACCAGGCTACGAAGAGGATGACAGCTAGGACTAAGGCGATTTTGGCAGTTGCGAACGCTTTGAGCGCGATCAGCTTGACGATGAAGAGTTTTCCGAGCAGCATCTTGGCACCAAGTAGACCCATGATGGCTCCCATACCTTGGTTCTTCTTCTTGCCACGACCTAATGGAAGAATTAAGCGTAAGTTAGGTGGAAACTTGTGCCAGATCGATACAAATATTATAGGTGAATGTCTGTCTCAATTTCAAGGCAAAAATACTAAACCGTTTTGAATGAAATTTTATACAGAGATATTCTAAATCCTGAGGAAAGACTAGTTTTTATCCCGAAATCCTACAAAAACAGATATTTAATTGGGAATCTGTGGTTTGAAGGGAAAATTTGCTGGCGAAGCTGCGGGATGCCCACTAAAATATCTCAATATATTTGTGCAAACGGTTATGAATAAGCTCATTGGTAAGGCTCTATGTTGCAGCAATAGAAACGCTTTAAGCTCCACGTAGAAGCAACGGGGTTGGCAAGAGAAAGAGATTTTGTGTTGAAAAAGAAAAGAAAGTGATATAATCGGAAGCGTGACTATAAAATTTTAATGCAAGCAAAACTGCATAATGAGACATATTTTATTATTTTAATGCCATTAAAAATTGTTTTTTCGTTTCGTGAGCTTGTTAAATTCGTATCGCAGTTCATTTGAATTAACTTTTTCTCTTTTATTTGAATAATTTTCTATTTAGTGTGAAGTTTAAAATTTTTACGGTTCAGTTGCGGTATTCATTTTGGTGATCATCGCTTTTCTAAAGGGCGTTACGAATCTCAATAGTAGTAGATATTATAATTATCATTCTGTGATTACTTTCATTAATTTAACCTCAATTATTTATCTGATTGTTATCACGACTAATAATGGCTATTAGAACTGGTATCATTTCAATCTATAAATGAAAGTGATTTGATACAAAAAAGTCTTAATTGATTGTTTTTTTTATCTTATTTTCCCCTGATACAATTTTCTCTTTTTTCCGTGGACGTAAAAAATTCGGGAATAATTAAGGTGAATCAAACTTCAAGTCTCTCGCTAGAGCTATTTTGACTGAACATTGATAACTATCATAAAAATGTTCGTTTTCGCCGGGAATCAACCCTCGACCTTCAAAGAAACAGACAACATCACAGCCAACTGAATTACGGAGGTAGTCAAATTTCGAATGGTAATAATTAATAATAATAAATAAATAAAATAAATAAAATTAAATTCCCAGTACACAGGTTACAATAAACAAGAGATCTCCTATTAGGTATTTAATAATACCTGTATCAGGAGGATTTATAAGTAACTTTTTAAGCTATGGTGTAACTTTCTTCAATTCTGTAATTTTTCAATTGCTGATTGATTGAATTATTTACAACTAGCTGCTCTCACAAATTTGTTTGCGGGGGGACAGTGACTTTTCTATATATTTTCACCGTTTAAACCATTCCTGAACTACCTACGATAAACGTTTCAAAACCAAAATGAGCTAAATCGGCCCACCCATTTTCAAATTTTTTCTCGCTAACGAGACATTGGAATAATAATCAATATTAATAATAAGATCAAAATCTAAAGAAGACCTAAAGAATTCAAAAATACTTATGAGAAACAATAAAACTGATATTTATATGTGTAAAACAGCAGAATATCTAGGTAATAAGAAAGGTCAATGAGATTGTTTAACTTTCTCCAGTTCACACACAGGTTTGGTTTCAAAGCTAATTCATTAATTTAAAGCCTTTCATAAAACATTAGTGCTTTTAATTTTTTTATTTTTTTTTCAACGGTTTAACTAAAAATCTATAATAACTATAAATTAACCTTTAAATTAACATAATGTCTTTCCGAAGTCATGTCTGGTTCATTATTTTAAACTAAGAAGAACTAAATAAAAAAACTTAATAATTTCATATCATAATAAAAATCCCTTTCAAAATCAAATAAGGATTTGATTTTTCAACCGTCGGCGACTGTTTTTTTAAGTAATACTTTAAATTAGAAAACTAAAAGTTTAAAAGAAATTAACCCAAAAATATTAAGAAAGAAAAAAACAAAATTACCTTCTTCAAGAGATCTCTGAATGGTCTCTTTGTCAGCTGGATTCATTTTGACTTCCAACGCATGGGTTTCGAAGAGGCTTACGACTCCATCGACCAACCGGAAGTTGACCTCAGCATCCCGAGCAGTGGGGTCGACGGGAAGTGAATCCAGTTTCTTTCCCGTACGTTTTTCTGGTTCGCCCTTGAAGGTAACACCGTCAGCAATTGCAATGCTTCTTGATGTTCGAAGGTTGTCGACGATTGTTAGAAGTTTCTCCTGTGGGAAAAGATTTTTTTAATTAGTATATTAATATGTTTTAAATTCCATATTTTTTTAAGCAATTTAGCGCGCGGTGCGAAACAGTAATTTTTTTGCTTTTAATTCGAAAGATATTTCTGTTTTTTTTTTCTTTCGATTTTGAATCAAACTAAGACTGGCAAGTTTAAACAACTGGTTGCACAAAATAAAGAAAAAACTTCCATCGCACCGCACTGCTCTAAATTTAAATAATCCCATAATGCACTTCACAGAAAACACGTCACGAAATAGAACACAAACCTTAACACATAAGGAGTAATCTCCTTTACAATCTTTTATAAAGCTCATCGCGACGTCCATCGTATTGTCTTGGTCTTCAGCGGCGGCGAAGGCCACGAGGGCAAGAATTATAACGATCCTCATTTTTTTTGTATTTTCTTTTTTTTTACTGCACTCTTTGCGACATCTAGGGATGTCGTGATGGGTTTGACTCTTCAGTCCGCTTGCCATACAGTTTTATTACACGGCCCCCTCTCTACATTCACACGCAGTATTCGAAATGGGGGCCGAATATTTTGATCTCTAATCCTTATGCTTTTAAGAGCGATTTTAATATTAACTTTGTTTTGTTGAAGATTTTTCTTCTTGTGTGTTTTTGTTTTTTATATTTTCTTTATTGATAGGTGCGTTCGAATTATAATATTTATGCAGTTATTTGGATTTGTGGAGGATATTTTATATGTAATAAATTTTATTTTAATATCGTTTTCTATTGTAAAATGTCAAGCTTAAGAAAAGTTGAAAAGTGATGGTTTAGTAACACTACGTCCACTGCTGGACGTAGGCCTCCCTCAGGCCTAAAATCAGAAAACTAAAATAAACCTTAAACTACGAAAATCTAAATCAACAATCAAAACTTCAGTTCAAAAACTACATGTAAATAACTTTAACTAAGTTACAAAAATAGCTTCCGATTTTAGTAACAAGTCGTATTTTAACAAATGTAATCATTTCGGACAATTTTTTGTCAAATTATAATTATTTATTTTTCAATTTTCAAACAAAGAAACTGTTATTTGTATTATTTGCTTTCATTATTTTAATAATAATAAAAGCGATGGCTTGGCTTTACTAAGTTTACTAAACTTAATTAGTATCGCCACTTCAAGCCCCGGTGTGTTCTATAGATAGTATATTGAAAACGGCCGTTAGAAATTAATCTTAATTAAAAGAAATCACTCAAAAACATTATTTACTTGAACATAAAGGTAGTTGTCATGAAACTATGTTTGGGACAAAGGGATGGAAAGCGGAAACATTATTTCAAATATCGATATCCTAGAAAATATCGATTAAAAATTTTATTGATAAAATGAACAATGAATGAATTAGTACAGTAAGCTCTCTATACTCTTTAGTTTGAAAAGTAGTTAATCAATTTTATCAATGCGAATGTTATTGAATACATGAAAAGTTTATAATAATAATAACAAAGAGGTCCAGGAAGAACCTGCGCAACAAATACAGCGACGAACAATCACCCAGACATCATTAATATAAATGTTTGCCTCCGCCGGTCATAGATCCCGGTGCATCCGCGTTTCAGTCCACATCACTACCAACTGAGCCACGGAGCAGCCAAAAGTCCCTAAAGTTATAAATTCTGCGACCACAATAGCATGCATGGTTATTATTATTTTTAACTAGTTACTGCATGTAATAGTAATTAATCATGACAAAGAAAATTGAATATTGATTTTTTTTTATAGATTTTTGTTTATCAACTTTTTTGACCTTTATTTTTGCTGTTGAAAAGCATCGATATCGATAATTTAGTTTCAACATTATTTTGCAAGGGCATTCACAATTCACAAGTTGAATGAGTGAGTAAGTATATTTTCTTTGAGAAAATGATGTTATAATGATTCTTTATTGTAGACAATTTTATGAAATGATTAGCCGAACAAATTAAGTGGCTATCTCACCAAATAAGTATTATTATTGTTTTCTTTTTCTTTTGAAGGCTTTATTTATTATAGGCTGTTGCTTCTCATGGTGACTAAGAACAAATATAATTCAATATATTTATCTTAATAAAAAAGAAAAATCAGTTATATTGCCCGAATCGGAAACTTTCGGCACAACCTATTTTTCATTTAAACTTTTCATGTGTGGAATAGTTTTTAACCTCCAATTTGACCTGGGGTACTATTACGGCCAAATTTGCAACATTGCTTTTCGTCCTCCAGACCAGAGTGTCAAAGTCAATACAAAAAAAAAACGCAAAGAGGACGCAAAGTAATATTGCAAAAGCGGCCGTAATAGGCCATCTGCCTCTAAACTTAACAAAAGCTGTTACTCAATAAAAGCAAAATTAAACCTTAACTTAACTAAAATATTAAACGGGACCCTTAGTCTCATCGCGCAAAACGTAACTATCGAATAAAAGTAGAGTAGAAACAGTACGATAATCTCAAGAATATACACATTTGGTAGTCTCGTAATCAATTTTGCTATAACTATAGCAGTAGTATCGCAATAGATTGGAATTGACCAAAAAGGGTAGTCTGCTCCTTAATAAGATAATGTTATGATTACGTCCGACTGACATTATATATGTCAATATTGATTGATATTAAGTGACAGTTGCACTACGCCCGTCCGGATTCACAACATAAAACAGGATTCACTATTTAGGTAAAAAAATCCCAGATTATTCTATAGCTTGCTATTCATATTCTATTGCTATACTATAATGATTGATCAAAGTTACGAGACTCGCAATTTTTGACACAATCGTAATAGAGTAATAGTAGAATAATAATAGAATAGAAGTTTAATCGTAAGTTTAAGAGACTAGAGTCCCAGATCAATGACCTCTTATTTTACGATTATATTCAATGCAAATTTCGCATCAACAAAAACTGCCTTATAGCACTTATAGCATGCGACTTAGCTGTTCTTTATTTAAATGATTGAAATTTTATTTATAAAAAAGAGCCATCGTAACTTCCGGTGTATGTAACAACTTTTTTTTTACGTTTTCACGCTATAAATAAAAACTAGTTTCATAATTCGAATCTAGAGTTTGAAAACCTGTTTTTTATAGACTTTATAATTTTAGCTTCAGTTGATTTCGCTTTTATGTAAACTGTGAAAGAAGCTCCTGCATTTATTAACCGACTTCAAAAAAGGAGGTTATAAGTTTGACCTGTATGTATGTATGTAAGTGTATTTTCTGCGCGATTATCTCACATTGGGCTGAATAGATTTAAAAGCTGTTTTAAAAAAAGTATTTGTTAATGCTGACACATACGTCAACTGAGCACTTCCTCTTTTTCTTAGTGGTTTAAAATAGGTACTAAACCCTTCCCCTAATTGTAACAAATACTTATCTGAAAACTGCATCAAAATCGGTTCAGCAAAACGCGACATAATCGCAGACAAACATACATACATACAAACAGGTCAAACTGATAACCTCCTTTTTTAAAGTCGGTTAAATAAAGTGGCAAAAATTACGGAAGTATACTGGATGAGGGTCGTGCAAAACAGGTCGGTTTGGGGTTTGGCGTTCTGTGGGGGAGGCATTTGTGCAGCAATGAACGTATTTTGGCTTAGATAAGAAGGTGGCATGAAATTTCCGAATCCATTTCATCTTGCAGTTTATTTCAATAGCCATCCAGCTCTCACCTAAGGGTGCTTAAACGTGCAAAGCTGGTAACAAGCGCTTGTTGGGGATGGTTCGAAAAATGTATAGAAAATACCTGCGCGCACATAGACGCTTGTTCCAGCGCGAATGTCAGCGCAGGTATTTTCTACACATTTTTCGGACCAGCCCCAACAAGCGCTTGTTACTAGCGTTAAGTTGTACGTGAATGCAATAGCTAAGGTCGCGCAAGATCGGCGACCACCTTCGAGGTTCAGTGGCAGTAATGACTATGTCTTAGATGGGTCTGGTTTGTTTCATGACGAAGGCAAACATTGTTATGATGGATATCGATGTTTGTTTTCTCGGTCGAGGTGTTATGCACTTGTTGGTCATTGTATGTTAATAAATCAATACATAGTATAAAACAAAGTCGCTTCCCGCGTCTGTCCCTATGAATGCTTATAACTTGAAAACTACGCATTTTGATGCGGTTTTCTTTAATAGATAGAGTCGTTCAAGAGGAAGGTTTATAAGTTTAATACATGCACAACATAGTAATAGGATAGGCGGTGCGAAGTTCGCCGGGTCGACTAGTAATAAATAAATAAAATTACAATAATAAACTGGAACTAAAATCTTAAATTAAAACTTAAAGTATGTGTAACAAGCACCACCTAGATATAGGTTCTATTAGTAAGTGGGAAGGACTTCGGACGCTATAATGTATGGTTTCCGGGGTCCTTCCTAAAAGCGCCAAGACGGCCGCTGGGGGGGGTTTGTGGGTGCGAGCTTCCGACATAGACACGTCCCCGACGCTTCCCCGGAAATGGACGTTTAAAAAAAAGTTCAACTAGTATGGAGCTCTGTGATGTGTTGTTATTGCTGTAGCAATCTGAAGAGTGGGTCAGAGTGGTCCAGCAGTGGGTTTTTTTTTAGCTATGAAGTTGAAAGTTATATTGAATGTATTAATAATGTAATTCAAGAGAAAAAAGTATGGCCGCGTGAAGAGTTCACGAAATCGAAGTGCGTGTATGGAAAGGGTTTTGACCGTGAAGATTCGAAAGAAGTTTATCTAGGGATCTATTTCCGTTCAAAATGAAAATGAGAATATGATTCATTTTGACATGTGATAAGTATACATTGCGGGTATATAGGTGAATCATTTTGACTTCACAAGAGATTCAGATGTAATATATAACAATATATACTTATCACAATTCAAAACGTTAGTCATTCTTATTTTCATTGTGAACGGCAAAAGGCTAAGGATAGATTAATTATGTCTGCCTACCCAGAATAAGGGACTTTATGTATATTATACATATGTAGTTTAAATATGCAGTAACATAACAAAACATCTAAGTAACAAACATGGAGACTAGCCAATTTTTTTTTAAGGTTTTCAGCAAACAAAGGCACTTGTCATGCAGAAAGTCACTTTCCCATATTGAATAACATTAATTATGATGTAGCGAACACCTCTGACCGCTTAGGTGAACTTGCACTATTGAGGAGCTTTGTAAAGCCTGGTATACATACATACATACACTTTGTGAATTAATTAATCAATACATATTAGAAAACAAAGTTGCTAGCAGTCTGTCAGTCGCAATGTATGTCCATATCTTCAAAAATACGAAACGGATTTTGATGCGAATTATTTTATAGATAGATAGTTTTAAGATGAAGGTTTATATGTATTATACACGCACAATATAGTAATAGGTTAATAGGATGTTGGCCGGGTCGACTAATTAAAAATAAAACATTATCATTATCCCAGCCTAAATTCCATAAATGCACTTCGCATTCGAGAACTCTTTAGAACTCTTTTCTACATAATTAATGTTAGGGAAGCAAAGAGTTAAAACAAATCGCTACTCTTGATGGGCCAAAGTCTCGTACTTACAAGCAGATTTTTCTCTGGGAGCGTCAAATCTTTCTTCACAGCCTTGTGTACTTTGGTCTGCCGATACACGGTCGTCCAGTCGGTAAGTTACATTATATGGACCAATTTCCATGATACGCCTAATGAGCCTTGGTTTAATATTTCAAGTGTCTATCTCAAACAGTTTGCGAAGTACGTTGTCTGTCAGTCAGCTAATGCCCGGAACTTTTCCTTTTTTTTTTTTAATATATTTTGTATTTGTGCTAAGTATCGGAAGAAGTATAGAAAGAGGAAGGAGCCCTTTGCCTAGCAGTGGGACGCTACGGGCTGCAAATAATAATAGTATATTTTCTTAATTTCAGAAAGTTTATTGTTATTACTTGCAAACGTATAATAATAATAGATCAAGTTTCTATTGAATTTAGAGAATATTGTTGCAAAATTTTTATTTTACACTACAATTAAGTGTGAACATGCCTTTACTTTACACGCACGACCATATTGAATTGTTCGCCGCTGGTATAGTTTTACTTTCGTTTCGGCGTCATACAATACTATACAATGCCATACAAAATTAGTATGATTGACTGTTCGAATCACTTTTGCTTTTAACTTTGCCACTTTGAAGTTTGAACGGTGGGCGGGCTGAGAAACAAATGATACAATTTTATAATATCATTATTTTTATTAGACCACCTCGGTGGCTCAGTTGTCAGTAATATTGACTGTGACTTAGGTGGTCCAAGTTCGAGTCCCGGCGGGGGCGAAAAATTTTCATGATGCAATATTTATAATGTTGAAGTTTGCGGGAGTGCAATCGATGAGGGTCGCACAAGAGTGGTCCGTATGACTATTTATCTGCCCCTATATCTATCACGGACGCATTCGCAATTTTACTTTTCGTCCCCTTCGCTTTTGTATTTTGTATTTTCTTTGACGCTCTACAGTTCGAAAGGAAATATTCCAATCTAGAAGCTGCCCCGTGGTTTCACCAGCGCAGATTTTCCATAAACACAATAGTGCCGTTTTTTCCCGTTCCCATGGGAACTTGGGGAAATCCTTTCTTAATGCTCACCTACACTCCCTAAGGAACTTACATGCAAAATTTCAGCCCGCTATGCCTAGTAGTTTTGGCTCTGCGTTGTCTGTCAGTCAGTCAGTCAGTCGGTCAGTCAGTCAGTAACGGAAGAGTTTTATATATATAGATGAGGCCGTAAGCATTGAGGGAGATTTTGATCCATAGTTGACGTCTTTCAGCTGAGATAATGATGATATCGATGTTAGGATGCCTGGGTTAGGCTGTCTTGTCTTTTGTTAATGAGTCGGGCACCCTAGATCACAGATCCTAGGCACATTCGACCGAGAATTGAACCCATCTCCAATGTCACAGGTGATAGTCAGGGGATATCCAAACTACAAATGCTAAAGTGATTATGTCTGTCTCGTTTCACGCTAAAGCTGATAGTAAGAAAGGACATAGGCTTCTTTACAACCCGAACGGAAAGTAGGGGTTTTACTATTTCGAAGTTAATTGCTCTAGATTATGTATATTGTTCCTAACATATTATTATTATAAAAGGTTTCCTATCACTTCATCTTTTCTAAGTTCCGAATGTAAATTCCAGCCACCCATTTGACTATAGACCGTGTCAGTGGTCTTAACCCAGTCGCAGCCTCTCAAACTCGTTTCGTATGCATTAACACGCTTAAAGCCACGCGTCTAAATTATTTCGTTTAAATACAAATTGCTTATGCTGAATGCAAAACTTAAATTTCTTCAAATGTATTAGGAGATCTATATTCTTATTTTGAGCCTAAATAAATAAATAAATGTTCTATTAATTTTGTACTTAACATAATCTCAGGCCTTTTATTTCCCGAAAGGTTAGGCAGAGAAACCAGCTCGAGAGCCGGACCCACGTTTAGCCGAGTATAATAATAATACACTTTAGTTTTATATATACAACTTGTAGACGTCCACTGCTGGACAGAGGTCTCCCCCACAGATTGCCACAAGTACAAACATTTTGGAGGGAATTTGCCGTAATCTCCACTCTTGGCGATCGCAGTATGGGTCAAGTATTTCAACCAAGTATTATACAAAACACTCTCTCATTTCATGTAATACACACACGACAGCATAGTTAAGGCTTTTCGTTTTGTGGCAGCACAGACTACCACCGCCCCATCTCCTCCCGTGGGTGTCTTAAAAGGCGACTAAGGGAACAGCCGAAGGACGGGCAGTAGCGTCTTTCATTGAAAAACTTGAAGAGGCATACTGCGATCGCCAACCCGCCTGCCAAGCGTGACGAGTACGGAAAATTCCCTCCACAATGTCAGTCCTTGTGGCAATCTGTGGGGGAGGCCTTATGTACAACAGTGGATGGTCTCTAGGCTAAAATTATTGTGAAGGCACAACGGCGTTTCGAATTGACTAACGCATTTTTTTCTTTTTTTTTTGAGGCTCTGAACGTGTTAAATTTCTCCATCAAGTACCTAAAGCTAAAACTTTTCCTAATTAATAAAACCGAATTATCTTGCTTTGTTTTACGCAGTGGCCTGGATAGTTTGACTTTAAATAAATCCTTGCTTATCATGGAAACTGTAAAATAAGTTACACCTCCGTGGTTCAGTTGGCAGTGAAGTTACCCGTGTCGAAAAAGTCTAGGTTGAATTTCCGGCGGGGACGAACATTTTAATTTTTAACCGACGAAAAAACAAAAAGGAGGAGGTTCTCAATTCGTCGCGTATTTTTTTTTATGTATGATAACGCATAAATAAAATGGAAATGGAAATAAAATTCCAACCCTAAGGGTGGAAAAATAGGGGTGACTTTAATGTTCACTCACAGATTGTATTGCCGTGTTGTAATTATATGGAAACTGCTAGGTATAATTATGGGTCTTTTTTATATGAATGTTATAATTCATAATCTCAGCCGACTTAAAATTTCTTGGTAATTCGAAATTACTTTAAGAAGTGAGTAAATTAAGGCTAATAGAAAATGTTTCCCTATTATTTAATGCTGTTCAGTTTTTTCGGCTTTAATTTTTTGATAAAAAGTTTTTATCGATATAAAACTTTTTTTTATTGGGTCTGAGGTGGTTGTATGTCTTTGTATACATATATTTTAGGTACTCTAGATAAAGGAAAGAGGCAGCGTGGACGACCAAGGGGAAGCTACTTCGACCAAATAAAGGAGCGAGTCAGTGCAGTCGTATCAGATGGTCAAAAAGCTGGCGGAGAACAGGGGTGAATGGAGGAGGCTCCACCGACAAGAGCACAGCTCTTAAGAGAGAAGAAGAAGAAGGCATTTTTACTCGTCACAAAAAAAATGTGTATGTGTCGAATTAATGCGACCTCAAACTGCCTGGACTATTAAGAGCAGCGTTGCCAATGTGTGGGGAATTCCCCAAACTGCGGGGAATCCTAAAGCGAATGGGGAATTTGTGGGGAGAGGCACTGTGCGGGGAGTATGCGGGGAATTTAGCATTTTACCAATTCAAAAAAAGTTACAACCAAAACATCCATTGATGAAATATAAATTACTGTATATAGTTATTTTTATTAATAATAGGGCTCAAACTTATCTTTAGGGAAGCGATTATAAACCTTATTCGTTTAAATTACTGAATATTAGGGAAAAACAATAATGAAAATGTTTCAGTCAGTTGGCTATCCCTATTATTTGCTAATGTACCTACCTATATAATATTTAATAAATTAGAAAAGTTTTGCTTTTTTTTCTTTTTTTGATTTTTGTACGAGTAAGTTTAATTTACACTTCATCAGTTTTTACATGTATTTAACCTACCGGAGGAGGATTATACCGGATGTTTTTTAAAGTGATATTGCGATTTTTTTAGTGTTTGTCATTAATAAAAGGTTAAATTTTAAAGTTATATTGTAAATAGTTCACTATCTCATTGTGAGGGGATTTTGTGGGGAATCAGGATATTGTTCTCCCCAAATTTGGGGAATTTGACCAGTGATCTTGGGGAATCTGTTAAATAGCCATTGGCAACACTGATTAAGAGAGAAGAAGACTCTTGAAACAGGTTCTGCCTAGCAAGGGGCTCTGAGTGTGTGGCGTTATTCAATCTCAAATTAGAGTCGTATGTCAATCAGTCCTACTTTTATTTTCACAAGAGCTATTATTATTTTTGTGGCTTTTATACGTTGTCTCGTCGTCTAAGATCAATGTCAATTTCAGCCGGAAGACATTAACTGTTCTCTAGGTCTTCCCCACACATCGCCACAAGGCCAAACATGAGGTTTTGCCAGAAGTCGCCACGCTTGGCAGGCGGGTTGGAGATCGCAGTATGGCTTTTCAAGATTTTCAACGAAGGACGCTGCTGCCCGTCCTTTGGCTGTTCCCTTAGTCGCCTTTTAAGCCCATGGGAGGAGATGGGGTGGCGGTATTCTATGTCACCATCACACAGCAAAGTCACGGTCACTCTTCATTATTTCGAGATTCGAGTTCAAAAATGTGAAGTCATACTAATATCGCAAACTTTCGATTTCCGAATTCCGATTTTACTTTCGACTTAATTTTCGGCATCTTCTTTCGCTCCAAATTTTGGTAAAGTTTAAAAGAATGTTGTTTTGCAAGAACTAAAGGATGCCGCTTATTTCCGCCTACTTAGGCACAAGCTCACATGTGGCGAGGCGAGGTTAGGATTAAGCTAATTTAAACTGGGCCCCTAATCTCTTAAACTTTTAATTATACTTCTATTCTATTTCTATACAATTACGATTGGGCCAAGAATTGCGAATCTCGTAACTTTGATCCTATAGGAATGTGTATCATAATTCTACTATTCCTATAGGATCAAAGATACGAGACTCGCAATTCTACTATTACCCTGTGGACTCATTATCTTGTTTAAAAAAACACAAAAACTCATTATTGTTTCATTACGATGATATGTCAACTGTCATATATATAACGTTTTTGGTACCAATTCTCTAAACAAAAAATCTATAGAAAAGTTACTATGTAAAAGTAAAAAAGTAAAAAATGATATAATTTAATATAGGATACAAGATATCGCTTATTAATGAAAAAATAATAATAATAATAACACAATATACTCAGAACCCCTAACTAGGAAGAACCTGTATCTAGGGTGCCCGAAACACACACAGTTGAAAGTCATTGAAAGTCAATTAGACTAATGTATTTAATATTGATACCTTATTTCGTAAAGTATCTTATACTGCTAGAGGCGAGGTAGTTTAGGGTGCCCACCAATTGGCTCAGGCAAACAAATGGTCGCCTTGCCTTACGACATTGGTCGCCTGGAGACGCCCCCAAACGAGCCCTCCTCTGTCAAATGATTATATGGATCGTTGTTGTATGACTGGAACATTTACTTGCAATAGATACTATAGTGGCTGTCAAATTAAGTAAATACATTATACTGTCTAATCGGTAACATATCGAGTTTGCAGGAATTTCTGTAAATTTAATTTTTAAATGACTTTTATTAGATGTTCGACTATGTTACCCTAAGTGACAGACAACAAACAGCCCGAACCGCTTGAAGGGAATTGAAATTTTAAATTAATTGAATATTAAAAACTTAAACAGCCGGATAGTTTTCAGCCGACCCAGCGAATTTGATAGAGTCTTACAATAAAAGTTCACACAGTTACATTTAAAATGGGTTTTTCTAAAAACACAGACTCAAGTTTAATCCTATTCCGATCAGTAGTTTTATTGTGAAAGTAGACGAACACTACCAAAA
The DNA here is from genome assembly GCA_951802225.1 of Euspilapteryx auroguttella. Lineage (NCBI taxonomy): Eukaryota > Metazoa > Arthropoda > Insecta > Lepidoptera > Gracillariidae > Euspilapteryx > Euspilapteryx auroguttella. Next base: position 2,540,989 of record OX637663.1, on the reverse strand, counting down.
TAGTATATAAACGTAGTGATACCTACTTAACGATAATATTTATATATTTTCTTAGTGCCTTGACGATCTGTTTCCTTATTTTAGTTTAATTGGTTGCATAGAAATTGGGAACAGGCACTTTCAAAAAACGAAAGCGCTGTCAGCGTTTGGCTCGTTTTTTGTCAAAGGAACTTAAATATTTATTCAAAAGATTATATAGCGATGTTCCAGATAATAAGTACCTAAGTATAGAATTTATAAATTTAATACGAACTTACATTTATAGGCTGATTTTAGTGACATTGGTTCCTAGGTATGTTGATCTCATCATTTTTTATTCGATGACCTAGGGAAAATCCATACTTTATAACATTATAAATGCGAAAGTAACTTTGTCTGTCTGTCTCGCTTTCTTCAGAAACTACTGAACCGATTTGAATGAAATTTGGTACCTATATAGATAGTCTAGAGCCTGAGAAAGGACATAGGCTACTTTTTAGCCCAAAATTCCCACGGGAAAATTGGGAATTTAAAATTACAAGGGAAAATACGCTCGAGAGGCCGCTGGGAGCTCACTAGTAAGTATAAAAGGTAGTTATTTCGTTATAAAGTAATTCCAAATTAAATCAAGAAAACTACATAAGTATGAATTTTCTTTTCTTGCTCTAATTACCTATTTTAATTGTAGAATAACATTCTAAACATGATAAACACGGTAAAGATTCAACAGTGATAAGACGAAAATGGACTAAATTAATGAAGTCAATGTGGTCAGTGAAAGTAATAAAGCGTGCCGGGCCGCGTGGACATACGGAAACTTGTATTGTCAAACATTTAATTGGGAAGTTTTATATTTGAACGGACCTAGCGAAACTTTATAGGAAAAAAACTATTACTAAAATAAAGAATTGCAAATTATTTTTATCATCCCGGATACTTTCAGGACCTAGGCTTTGCATGAAAGACTCGAAAAATTGAAAATTGTCTAAGTAAATGGGATTCTCGAAAATTTCATGAAAGTCCATCCTACTGGTTTCAGAGTTTAACTTCAGCACCAGACGGAATGCATAACATAAAATAAACCTTCAACATGGGCACCAGTTTATCTCGTATGCTTACCAATATCACAACCCGTGTGTCCCACTACTACATATTCAATTTGTAATCTTCAACATTTTTTAAGTAAAAAAGAACGATTTTATTCCAAAATCAGAAATAGTCATAATATCCGGTTTAATTTTAATCACTTCGTTTTCAAATTTTTATGTAACTTTGCGTAATTTGCAATCTGCAGATTTTAGATTTAAATATTATGTCACCTAAATGGAATAGATTATTTAAATTTTTACTCGATTATTATTAAACTATCTACCCACTAAAAACTTGGCTGTATGGATTTTGTTATTTTACCTGCTCAGAATGGAATAATTAAAAAAAAACAACGTCAAATCAATCTTTGACAGGAAAATGGATTGAACAGTAATAGAAAATCTTGTATGGAAAATTAAATTGTGGTTTTTATTAACTTCCTCTCTATTTTTCCATATTTTGTCAACTTTTAAACCTTTCCTGGAGTACTACAAACATTTCAAAACCAAAATCAACTGAATCGGCCTGGCCGTTCTCGAATTTTAGCGAGACTAACAAACCACGATATTTTAAAAGATTAGATAAGATATAGATTGAAGTAGATAACTATCTATCTTATATTTTTATCCAAAGAAAATAATATTATGTTCAGTTATGTGTTCTTATTTGTTGTTTTCTTTTTAAAACTTCAGAAGCGTAAGTGGACGTAATATTTTTTTAGACTTGAATCATCTGATTGTCAGAAAAGTTAAATAATTCCGGTTGGTCCCGACCGCAGTATAGTGGTCGTTATAACCGCGGCGCATGATATGGTATAAACATAAACTCGGCCAAACGTGGCTCCAGGTCGATGTACTTACTTAGGCTGGCATTTACAGTCGATGCGAGTGGCAGCTCGAAATTGCACTCCAAAGTGTCGAAATGAATCTTAAATTGTTCTCTCGACGGAGATAATACAGCTCGAGCCATGATTATCAGTACACGGGAACGATTTGTCCGAGTATCATACTCGACCGAGTAGCCTCCAAACACTGTCTGTGAATGTCAGCCTTATACCCTCGTGATCTCAGTCAATGAGCGGTGCCTCTGCCTACTTACTTACTTACTTACTTTTGCCCAATCTCCGCTGGGGAGCAAAGGGCCGAAACAAATCGCCGCCACACTCGACGGTCTTGAGCGATATCGCAGACTTCCTCCCAGCAGCTCTGTGTGTGCTCCAGATCCTCCTTCATAGCGCGCTGCCACGTGTTCTTGGGTCTGCCAATTCGCCTTTTTCCTGCCTACCCTTTCGTAAAATGAAGGAGTTAGATTTTGTTTTGAAACCCTGGTGCCGGACGATGTAAAAGAACACTGAGTGGCGATATGAATGAGGTTGCCCAAGACTGGAGCAAGTAGTAATGTTTAATAAGAATCCTTATCATCACAAATTATTTTACATCGGCCACTCAACTTTTTCCTTTTTTCAAGACTCACTTTTGATGCTCTTGGTCTCAGAATGGAGTAATAAAAACGTTGGCGTGTTGCAGTTGGCGTCATATTGTCTGGCTGTTGTTTTGCTTTTCAACTTGAGGTCAATTTTAACTTTATGTACCTACTCATTTATGAATCATAGTCCGCTCATTAAAAAAATATATATTAGTTTTTTTTTGAGATTTTCCAATATTTTGGTAATAATTCATTGAGCTCAATCCTCTTTATAACTAAGTAGAATCTATATCTATCTAGGGGTGCTTAAAACTCAACAAAGGCATACTTAAAAAACACACCCAGATCCAGAAAATATCTATTTTTGGTATTGATTCCTTATTTGGTAAAGTATCCTATACTGCGACAGGCGAGGTAGTTCAGGGTGCCCACCAAGCGGCTCAAGCAAACAAATGTTGACCTTGCCTTACGACAATGGTCGCCTGGAGACGCCCCCAAACGAGCTCTCTTTTGTCATTATAACATTGTTCGCCAAATATAGAGCCCGGAACTTCGAAGTCACAGTCAATAACACTTGCCAACTGAACGACGGAGGTGGTCAAATTAGTTTAGTATACTAAAGATACAGTTGTGTTTTAACTTTTAAATGCGAGTTTTCGGTGGTTCGCTACACTTGGTAGCGCAAGTAGTAAAAATTAAACATACAAAAACTCGATCTACATAAATACAAGTTTAAATAGAAATTGAAAGTTTAAACTTTTTTTATTACATACTTAATAAACAGGTCTTAGACCATGACAAGCACGTGTAAAATTAGTGTAAGTGGACATATTAAATCGTTAGCCAAATGCGTGTACATCAAAATATCCACTGCTAGAAATATGCCTCCCCACACACTGACCGGTCTTGTGCGACCCTCATCCTGTGCACACTCGCTACCATTACCAGGGTCGTCTGACCTCCTTGTGGGGGTCTGCCTACTTTGTGTCGATACTCGAGAGATTTACGGCCCCAGCTACTATCTGCTCTTCTAGCTATATATGTTCGCAATTATTAGGCTATTTAAATAGACTTAGTTCTTTAGACTTTAGTTCTCCTGTAAATTATATCTTATCATTTCTGATTTGCTTTTAAACCTTGTTCTTATTATTTATTTATCTACCTACTTCTACTTCTACATCTACATCTACTTCTACATCTACTTCTACATCTACTTCTACATATACTTCTACATATACTTCTACATCTACTTCTACATCTACTTCTACATTTACTTCTACATTTACTTCTACATCTACTTATACATCTACTTCTACATATACTTCTACATTTACTTCTACATCTACTTATACATCTACTTCTACATATACTTCTACATCTACTTCTACATTTACTTCTACATCTACTTATACATCTACTTCTACATCTACTTCTACATCTACTTTTACATCTACTTCTAAATCTACTTCTACATCTACTTCTACTTCTACATCTACTATATATACTTATATAAAAAACTAGAGGCTGCCCCGCGGTTTCACTCGCGCAGATTTCTCATAATCACAAAAATCCATTTTTTCCCCGTTCCCATGGGAATTTCGGGAAATCCTTTCTTAGTGCTCACCTACACTCCCTAAGGAACCTACATGCAAAATTTCAGCCCGCTACGCCCAGTAGTTTCGGCTCTGCGTTGTCTGTCAGTCAGTCAGTCAGTCAGTCAGTCAGTCAGTCAGTCAGTCAGTCAGTCAGTCAGTCAGTCAGTCAGTCAGTCAGTCAGTCAGTCAGTCAGTCAGTCAGTCAGTCAGTCAGTCAGTCAGTCAGTCAGTCAGTCAGTCAGTCAGTCAGTAACGGAAGAGTTTTATATATATTGATAATCGTGGTTCGTTAGTCTCGCTAAAACTCGAGAACGGCCGGGCTGATTTAGCTGATTTTGGTTTTGAAATGTTCGTAGTCCAGGAAAGGTTTAAAAGGTAAGAAATAATAGAAACATTGCGAGGAAGTTAGTAAAAACAACAATTATTTTTTCCATATACAAATGTAATGCGTGATACGTAGTTCGCCGGGCAGCTAGTTAAAAATAAATATTTCATTACACCATTTATTAAAACGAAATGTTAAATTAACAACCGATTGTGTGGTCGATAAACAGCTATAAAAAAACTTGCTCACGACAATTTCACGCCTCAACCCGCTAATCGGAGTGTATGTATGCTGTAAAGACGGCATTTTGTTATGTTACGCCTCGTTCTATAAATACTGACCGGTGTTCGTCTCTTTTTAACGTGTATCTTTTAGATACACTCAAGTATAGAAAGGTACTCAAGTGATTTGGAGAAAAATGTATATAAACCAATATTATAAACAGGAAAGATTATTTTGCATTGAATAGAATTTAAATTGAAATTAAAGAAAAAGATAGGGGTCGTGTCGTATCAAGAGGTGAAGTAGCTGGCGGGAAATCGGGTAATGTGGAAGACGCTCCATCGATAAGAGAATAAATCTTAAATTTGAAGAAGAAGAAGAAGGCTCCGAAAGTACTGTACCGATTTTTTAAATTATTTCACTGTTTTGGTAAGCTACACCACCCCCGGGTGACATAGGCTATAGAATATGCCTGAAATTCAGAACGTAAGGCGGTATAAATTCGTCGTGTTAGCTAGTCTATAATATAAATTATAATTTTAAGGGGCGTTCGGTAATAAGAACCAGAAACCATCATATTATTATTTATTTTTCGTCATAGAATATCACCCATTATCCATCTCCTTTTTTTTTGTAACGGAGAAAAATGCCTGCCTATCGCATTTCCCGACGCTCGGGCGATGTCGGGGACGTCGGGGGTATGTGGGGCTCGCACACACTGAAACCCCCCGGCGGCCGTCTTGACGCTTTTGGGAAGAACCCCGGGAACCACATTATAGCGTCCGAAGTCCTTCACACGCACAGCTGCTATTCGTGCTCTCGTCCTCGGGAAGGGCATGTTGTTCCCTCCCCGGCTCGCCTTTGCCGGCACAGTGCAGCAAGCTGTGCCGCCGCCCATCTCGGGGCCGTTTGATGAGTGTGTCGGGCCCCCGCCCTTGACACCCACGGCCCAAACACCCCTTTTAGTCATGGGTGTCGCAAAAGGCGACTAAGGAAACACTCGAAGGACTAGCAACAGCGTCCTTCGTTGAAAATCTTGAAGAACTGCGATCGCCAACCAGACTGGCGATGATGGGAAAACCTCTTTCAAAATTCAATTTCTTGTGTCAATCTGTGGCTTTTGTAAGAGAGGCCATAAGCAACAGTGATCATCTCTTCGCTGAGATGATGATGATATAATATTTTTAAAGTTCTAAGGAAAATAGAAAATGCATTTTTCTATTACAAAGCCCGCAATTGATGGCAGTCATTGCAACTCTTTAAATCAATACATTCAGTTAAAGTCGATACAGAATCTACGAATGGTAGAATAGGCGGCTGGTTAGTAGAGTATAGAAATTGGACGGCAGTGAAATCACTTTTTATGGCTTTTTGACTTACGTGAGTTCCGGACTTCATACTGGTACACACTAGGAAGTAATTATGGTAAAATTAAGTAGCAAAAAACACTTTTTTTCTAATCCCCAAGTAATTTTCAGAGTTTTTTGAGAACATAATATTAAGATTAGGTGCCGCGAAAATAAAGAGAGAATAATATAAGTCACGCAAGTAATTCGAACAGGGTTCATGATAGGGACCTTATTCCAGTATAGCTTTGATAAGTTTCGATTGCATTATGTACCTGTTAAAACCATTTACCATAGAAATTAAAAGACTAAATTAAATTGTAATCCTCTCGGTATCAAACTTCAACTTGTCTGTACGCGAATTCATTTCTGAGTGGGATCTTATTTCGGTTGTGATACCCACCTTTACCATTACACTGTGTGTGAATTTCTTTATAACATTTTAAATCTGTCTGCAAATTATACGTAATTTTCTCAATTGTATTTACTGCCTATTTATTTTAGCGTGTGCATTGTTTCCGAAATAAATATTTTATCTCTTTATCAAGATAAAATTTAACATGTGTACAATCATAAAAGTTAAGAATAAAAATACACACTCGTAAAAGAAAAGAAAGATTTGAAAACTCAAAGAAAGTAAAATAAAAATAAAAAGGAAAATGGAACTAAATTGAACAATACATGGCTGTTAGTGTTACAGGCATCAATCAGTTTTCTAATGGGCATGTGTTAGGATCTAATTCGCACCACGGGGTCTCTATATAGAAAATAAATAAGAACAAAATGATTGTTTGTTTATTTATTAATTTTTTTTTTTTAATTCTTGTAGCGGAGAATATTTTTTACACTACGGCTCTGCCACAAAATGAGTAAAGCTTCTCGAAATCGAACACTAGGTTTAAATCAAGATTTAGACTGCTCCGTAGCTCAGTTGGCAGTGATGTGGACTGAGATGCGTGTGCACTTGGGTTCGATTCCCGGCGGGGCGAACATTGAGATGATGAATATCGATGTTTGGTTTCCGGGCTGGGTGTAATGTTCGTATATGATTCTGGCATCCTAGATACAGGTTCTTCCTAGTTAGGAGGTCTAATAAAATACACATAATTAATAAAAACAAACGTTAAAACTATACAACCAAAGACACAGACAAATACATGTTTGCCAGCGAGAATAGGAGAGAGTGCAAACAATAGCGAATCTGCTATCATTTCATAAAACAATGGGAAAAAGCCTTTATTCGTGAAAAATTCTATACACAAACACAACCCGACAATTGGTGACCAGTGGGAATAAGCCTAATGACATAATTTTACAGTTTACTAGGTGTGGGCCCCTTCGACGACCCACTAGTTTATTCTATTTACAAATCTATACATAAGATCGTTACATGTCGCGAACAATATGCATTTAGAGAGTCCCTATCATTTATCTACGAAAGTTCAGCAGCGTCCTTAGGTGAAAAGCTTGGAAGAGACTAACTGCGATTGCCGCCAACCCGCCTGCCAAGCGTGGCGACTATGGCATACCCCCAAAATTCTTGTCCCACCTCCTCCCAGGGTCCCATTAACTTCATGTTATGGGGACCTAAATGCGCGGGAGCATTGCACCGGCGACTGGTACTACCGGTGCAACATTCTGGCTCCCACAGCGAATCGGCTCACTCATAGGCCGTCGCATCCTTGTCCTTGTGGACATAACCCACCTCCTCCCAGGGTCCCATCAACATCATGTTATGGGGACCTAAATGCGCGGGAGCATTGCACCGGCGACTGGTACTACCGGTGCAACATTCGGCTCCCACAGCGAATCGGCTCACTCGTCGGCCGTCGCATGTCCCTTGCCACTCTGGTCGTTCTGACCCATGGCAGCACGCAACATCTAGCTGGTTCTGCGCGTGTCCAGTCTCTCAGGATGCCTTCTCAAGTTGCTATCTCTCGGCTCTCCTTCCGTAGTTCAGCCATGGTCACATTTTAGGTCTCGTCCGTCGTTGTCCGTGTTCAAGCTGGGTCGTCGTGTTCTAGCGTCTCGTCGTTCGGTATCCTTGTATGTGCCATGGTCGTTGTGCAGTCGTCTCAAATGAATCCGTATCGTTGGGCTATCAGTATCCGTGTTCTTGCTTAGGTCGTCGTGGTTCAAAAGATCAAATCGGTGTCCGTGAAGCTAGCCATTGTCGTAATCAAAATCCGTGTCGTCGCTGTGGTCGTCATTTGAGCTGTCGTCTTCGGTGTCCGTTGTTCTTGCTGGGTTCGTGTGTTGGGCAGGGGCTCGGGTTCTTTTCTCCTCCCTTTCCATCTCCGCTCTCTTCTTGTGCCACACGCGCGCAAACCTCCTCAGCCTACCGAAGTTGGCCTCGGAGCTCACAAGATCGGTGAAGTACACCGGGCCCGGCTCCGGGCGTTCTATCGCTCTCAGCATCTCCTCCCTTTCCTCCGCGTACAGAGGGCACTCCCACAACACATGATCCCTCCATTCGTCTGCCATACCGCAGTAACACTCAGCTGTCTCGCACAGAAGCATCCTGTTCAGTCTACCCTTAAAGCAGCCGTGGCCTATGAGCAACTGGCTCACCTCGTAGTCTGGCTGCACCCAGTGCGCCCTCATGCGCTCGATGACGTCCGGAAAGAAGGCATATAGCTCCCTTCCGTCGTCATCCTCCTGCCACTTGGCCTGCCACTCGAGCATGACTGTCTCGCGCACCTCGCGCACAGCCTTGCTCCGCTCCCGTGGCGAGAGCCGTCTGTCCGGGTCTGTCGCTTCACTCTCTCTGCCAGCCCTCAAAACCTCGAGGTCGGCCGGCAGCACTCCGGCTAACACGGCCAGCGCGGCCGAGCTAGAAGACCGGTAGGCCTTGGTCAAAAGGACCAAGGCGGGCCGCTGTGTGCGCACAAGAGCGCTGCGAACTAAGTACAGGCTCACCCTGTGGAACCACACTCGCGCGGCGTACGTGACGATCGCGACAAACGTGCCCTGGTATATAACGCGGAGTGCGCGGTACCGCACACCCCACGCAGATGCCGAAACGCGCGACATCTTACCAAAGCAGTTGGCCGCCCGCTCGCCGGCGTACGCCGCATGTGGCGCAAAGGACAGCTTAGCGTCGAGTTTCACCCCGAGGAGCGTCGCCTCCTGCACGTTACTGACCGAGGTCCCGCACATGCGGATCGTCGGAGGTCGCTGGAACTTGCCCTTGACCGTCATCGCTTGCGACTTTTCAGGCTTGTCCTTGTGGACAATCTGTAGAGGAGGTTATGTCCAAACAGAAGACGACACTTGACTGAGATGATAATTGCTCCAAATCAGTGACGTCGTCAAGAAAAGCCGCGTAAGGAGTTAACGAAACCGACGACGTGCGTTTCTGGAAAGGGTTTAGAGTTTAGATTGTCGAAGAAGCGAAAGAAGAATGTCTTAAGTTTAAAAACAAAGGACTCTACTGCCTGTCCTTCGGGTGTTCCTTTAGTCGCCTTTTATGACACCAATGGTAGTATAGATGAGGTGGTATATACTGGATGTTTCTGACAAGGCGGTAATAAATCAAAGGAGTGATTCAGCTCACCATACCTAACAACTTTCCCAAAGCAACATGGGTCGAAATCTCAAAAGAAAAATCAGCTGTTCCATACATTGGTACGATCAGCTGACGGGGTCAATGTATGGGACAGCTTATTTTTCTTTTGAGATTTCGACCCATGTTGCTTTGGCAAAGTTGTAAGGTATGGTGAGGTGAATCCTCCCTTCGATTTATTACCGCCTTGTCAGAAACACCCTGTAGTATTCTAAAAATAGTGTATTTGACTAAATATTTATCAAAGTAAACTAGACATATGAACACAAAAATAAACGTTCTAGTATTATGATAAACTGATAGCACATCATAAAATCACATCCGTCCAAATTTTTCAGTTGCATAACGTAGAAATCACGGCTCTGCGCGTACGCACCCATTGATGCCGGCACCCCGCTCTTGACCAATCAGAGCCTTCCTTACGTACTTGAACTGGTACAAGTGCAGGTGATCTTGCCACAGAGTTAGCAATAAAATTGATAGAGATTCCAATTCGGGTGATCCATGATAGATGAAGGTCATAATTAATTAACTATTTTTTTTGTTTGATTATTTTGACGACAAAATGTTTGTTTTAACAGCAACGCCTAGGTTAAATTCATTTACTTGTATTGCGCCTGGAAGAAATAGCTTTAAGTGATAAGACCGCCCATTCCGATCTTTCTCTATTAATCGACATATTACTATATTTGTATTATTTTGGCAATCAGGGTTTTTTTTTATTAGTCATCTTTGTCTTGACAATAGATAAATAGTCGTGCTATATGAAGATTTTCATTCAAGATTGTCATTTTAATAATGGTACAATAAAATGTCGTCTGTTCACTATATTTGTTTAAATTTTTCAACGAAAGACGCTTCCCCCGTCCCTCATAAATTCCCTTAGTGGCCTTTTACGACACCCTCGGAAGTAAATGGGGTGGTAGAGTTCTATGCCGTCACCACAATTACACTAAATATTACTTGCTTACTTAATTTTTTTGAAACCTTACCGCCATTTACTTTTATAAAAAACTAAAGATCACAACAAAAAACAAATGTTTAAAAGTTAAGTCCTAATAAGACCTTTCCTATCAAAAACCTAGGCAAACACCATACAAAAATCTTTTAAAAATTAGTCCATAATAAATTCAACAACTAGTAGGTAAGTAAATTAATAACACAAATCAATCCATTAACATAAATATAACCAGCCAACTCTACAAACCACATCCAACCAAGCTGCATTTCCCACGCCAACTCTACACATTCTATACTCTACGCAAGCCAGATACGAGCCACTCCGTCCTCTGCCAGGTGGGGGTAGCAGAATAAAACCACCGTTCAACATTACCTTGATCACATTTCACTAAAAGGTCTTCAGTTAGAAGAGCAGTAAAAATGAAGACCTTTTTGGTTGTGATAGCGTGTGCAGTGGCCGTGTCCTGCAAGCCGGCTAGTCCTGAAGATGACGTCATTGGGAACGTCATTGGAGTCGTCAGGAATTGTGCTGAGGAAGATGTCTCGCTTTGTCTAAAGGTTTGTAGTTGTGTTGTGCTTTTTTTTTGGGGTGAGGAAATTAGGAAAGAAACTGAGGGTTTTTTTTGGATGGGGTTGGTTATTGAGTGCCATTTTTTGATGGTGGGATTGAAGATAAGGTTTCAGTATAATTGATAAAAAGAATATTAAAAAAAATATATAAACCTGATTTTTTATTACTTAACTCTAAAACTCTACTTATTCACCAGAAAATTCATGTAACTTTATTTTCCACACAATAGTGATGTAAAGATATTGTAGTGTTATTGTAAATCACCATAAATCATCTTTGCCATCCACGAAGTGGTGCTCTTCATCACATAGGTAAAAACCATAAAAAAATAACCAATTACTTTCAATCCCCAGGAACGAGCACTGAAATACGTGGAGAACCTCTCTTCATCAAGGGAAGTCAGCATCACCGATGGCATCAGTTTGCTTGGCACTGGCTCTCCAAGGTCTGCGAGGGCTTTGGAACCACTATCTGAGGAACCCAGGTAATTTGGAGTACCCCATCCCAAAGCATGTTTTACTGGAAAATGACTCTAACTAAAATATTGACTTAGGATAGCACAGTAAAGGTCCGGGTTCAAATCCCGGCGAGGGCGAACATTTTTATGATGAATTTAAATATTTGCTTCCTAGACTGGGGAAATACTTACCTAACTTAAAAATGAATGAACAAATTTTATTATGGAACTGTAATTTTAAAACTGTTCTTATTACAGTTGACCTTTGGATATAATAGACGGCATTATCTTTTTAATATAATAAAATAAAATAAAAAATAAAATATATCTTTTTAATATATTAGGATCTATTGTACATATTATCACTACATAGCTTATATTCTAAAACATTTATAAAAGCTTTTCCAAAAATATATGAACCGGCGTATAAATCGTAAATATCTGATAGTTATGCACTTTACTAACAAGTTTGATGGTGGTCTGGGTCGAACATGCTTTGGATAGAGAAAGCCACCCTCTTATCCTGTAACGCTGCAATTTTCAGCAATACAGAATAAGGGGGCTTAAAACAAAGGTGACGAAGCCTTGAAGGGGCTATATTAAAGAAATTATAATTCATCATCTCAAAAATTAAATCTCATTACACTTATATCTACTGCTCATAAACTTGTTTATGATACATAATCCCATTCCCAATCAAATGCTTTTGACAAATCTTAGTACCCTTTCATTCTCTACTACAAAACTTTATCCTACAGGGCGAGAGAAAATCAAGTGGAGAACAGACTTCTGGATGTAGCTGCTGACTTCCTGGAGAACCACGTTATTCAGCTCCGCATGCCAAAGAGTACCGTGGAATCCGTCAAGCGATCCCTTGAAGAAGGTATGTTTAACACTCATAAAAACTCATTCGCCTACCTCTTCAATAAATTATCACATACAGAAACTGAAAACTTCCTCATTTTTGAAGTCGAATAAAATAGATAACATAACATCTCCTCAATGAAACTAATACTTTTCTGAAAACCGCATCTAAATCGGTTCGGGCAAACGTGAGATAATCGCGGACAAACACACAGCATACATACCGGGCAAACTGAGAATCTACTTTATCAAAAAGATGGATAAATCGATCCACAATAAATTGAAGAGGAAATTCCTGAATAAGTTTTAATAAATGTACTTAGAAGCTTTTACACTACTGAAGATTCACATGCTATTAGTTATACATATAAATTAATAAGGTATCAATAAAATTTGCAGGCAAATAATAACAAATATGTCGATGAAACTGGAAAGGTAAAAGCTGATAGGATTATCAATAAAATAATTGTATGATTTGAACATAAAATAGAAAATAATTAGAAAGCAGTACAATATAATATTTAATTAAAGACGAAGAGCTTCTTGAAGTCTAGGCTATAAAAATTATAAGCTATAAAATTATTCATTTATGGCATACGAACTAAGAAGAATATTTTTATAGATCATCAAGTCATAAGCTTAAAACTTATTAACAGTACAAAACAAAAGTGCGTGCATAAATAAATAAATAAATGAATCAAAGATAATATCACTAAACTCATAGTAGTTAGTAACATTGTTGGTAAAAAAAAAGAAACCACTGGTCTAAACCAACTGAACACATTTTGACAGCCACAAATTACAAAACGAGAAAAAAACGTAACAAGATATTATTTAGAACTCTTAACTACTTCACCTAATTGGTGAAAGTAATTATAAAGATATGCTAATTTTGATACGAGCAAACAGCAATGCGAAAATTATATGGCATTTTAGAGTACTTATCTAGGTAAGTACTTTCTCTCAATACAAGTTATGTTACGGATAGAAAGGACTTGGGACCTAATAACACAAATACTTGAGTAAACGGATATTAAATTAATAAGAAACGATAAGTTTGTAAGAAACACATCTAAAGTATGAAGTACTGGGCATGGTGATCGCAAATTTCGTTGCTTTGACCATTACTTCCTGTCATTTACTTAATAAACTATCAATTTAAGTTGATCGGAATCTCTAATCTTTTGCATAATCAGAAAAAAACAAACCCTAAAAAATACTAGAACTAATTTCTTTATTACAATATGATGTCCAATCAAACACAAAAGGAAGCGTCACAATCGTGATCAAACAGTCTTATTCAAAAAATTCGTTGCACACGATTATCACATTGTTGAATAACGATTCGAACATCAAAACTTGTTTCTATGCGGAGCGAAGTGATTCACAAAAAAGTTGCCCAATTAAAGTAAAAGTAGGCTTCTAAAAAAAGATTGATGGCTATCTCTGTAGACATTAAAAGCTAAAGATCTAGATTTTTCATGGGAACGCAGTGTATGTAATAACTTCTCATAATATTCAGTAAAACATTAGAGGTCAAATACTAGAACTAATTCACTGTTCCGAGAATGTTATATAATATTTTCTTCATGCAAAAGATCAATCTCGGCGAACCGCCAATTGACCATTCTGAGTTTGATTATTTCATTTACCACAGCGCCTGCTATCGTCTCATCGTCACGATATCGGCCGGAAACGATCATTGTAATTTGTCTTCACAAACATCTAGACTAATTACGCAATTCACATCCGTCGCCAATGGGGTTTCGTTACATAAACCTGCATATCACGAATCTCGTCATATTTAATGTAGAAAGCAAAAAGTCACGTTATGTAAAAGCCAAAAAAAAAATATTACACACGAAACTCCTTTAATTAAAATTCGTAAATTGAAAAGTGAGAGTCGCAAACCAGTTCACTTATGGGTCAATTCGCATCCTCCGAGCGGAATGGGGAAAGGAGGATGTCTGTACCTACTTCAACACGGATTCGGACCGGACTCGTTAGAAAATGGTCAGACGCCTTCGCCCTGTTAAAAAGTTTCTCTAACCCATTAACAAGGTTGATTATGTGGTGGAAAGCAGACGGATGCGAGTCTAGTTTTTGCTAGATTTCCATAGTACACCTGTCTCCATGTAGGTCTCTCTACCTAGACTCGTTGTGGCCTGTCCCGTTAATACCTGCGATTAGATCGGACTGGTCTGAGCGAGTAAAAGTTTACGCCCCGGGTAAGCGTTCACAAAATATGGAAGTAGGCTTTGTGGAGCTTTCGAAACAGGTAATCGAAGCACTTTCTAGATTCGTGCTCGGTTGTTATGCAAACTGGATGTAACATAAAGAATTACAATTGGAAACGGGCCACTTGAATGAGGAACGCGAACGGTCATTGCGGTGCTCATTGATATTCCGGAAGCTTCGATACCTGTCATCGAAATGACATGCCGTCGCCCAAGGCAGTAAGAGTTCGAATCGAACTACTTCACTCGTTTCTGGTTTTGAGATGATCTGATTTTAGTAAAGACATACAAAGGTGAATATTTTCTTAATATTCAAACATCATTCCTAACGCATCTCTTACCTTCCAGGTCGTGGTAAGAAGAAGAAGCTGAAGTCCCTCATTCCGATCTTCGCCCTTCTCCAACTGAAGATCCAGTCTCTCATTCCTCTGTTCTTGGGCATCATCGCCTTCGCTGCCGTCAAGGGTCTGCTCCTCGCCAAGGCTGCACTCTTGGCTTCCGGCCTGGTTCTGCTCAAGAAACTCCTGTCCAAACACGAGCACCATGAGAGCTACGAGGTAGTTGCCCATCCTCATCATGAGGAACATTACAGCCACGGAGGTGGACACGGCGGATGGGGAAGGTCATCTAATGATGCCCAGAATCTTGCCTACAATGCCTACACAAACTAAAGATGAAAGCCTAAGAGTCTATGACAGTCTTAAGAGACGACAAAGTCTGACCTCAACGATTAATTTATTTGCCTAAG
Organism: Euspilapteryx auroguttella; assembly: GCA_951802225.1. Taxonomy (NCBI): domain Eukaryota; kingdom Metazoa; phylum Arthropoda; class Insecta; order Lepidoptera; family Gracillariidae; genus Euspilapteryx; species Euspilapteryx auroguttella. The sequence continues at coordinate 2,525,606 of OX637663.1, read as the reverse complement.
TTAAGAATAATTTATTTAAAAATTATTTATAAAATATCAGTTAGTAAATGTGTACTTGTAGAGTGCGAGTGTATTCTTGTCTTTTTATCTCTTTTTTCTTTATGAGCATCGATATTTATATTTATCTTTCTGCCATTTTCATTTTCATCTCATCTTATAGATTCATATTTCTCATCTACCTATACTTAACCATCAATCATTAATCAAATTTTATGTGTTTTATCATAGTTCACCTGTCGTTCACCATTCCTTTTCTCATAATATTTTCAATAGCTTTATTATTTCATAAGATTAGTCACACCTTTACATGTGTTCATATTTCTTCTAGTCGATATTCTGTAATTATATATTATCTTTATAAAGCTCTTATATATTTTTCATAATACGTAATATACAAATACATACTATTCTTTTGTAAATATGTTTCAAATAGAAATATTTACGTAAATAATTATTGTTTTCATCTTCGTTTGTTTATTTTATATATTTTATTTGATATGTATACTTATTATTTGCTTTTATATATATATATTATACATTAAATACTACTGTATATAATTTTGAAACGATGCATCTTGTAATGTACAAATTTCCTTTCTTAGTGTTTCCATAATACATGTTATTTTGTTTGTAAATTTATTTATGAATCACAATAAAAAATAAATAGTCAATATTGTTATTTTATTTTGTTTTTTTAATTAGTTTTTAATCATAAAAAAAACTCTTTATTATGAATTTAGCTTCCGCAATATGGCCGTGTAGGATCTCTTTAGTTATTTTTTATGCAATTGACATTTTACTCTTTATTTTACTGACTGTACTAAAATACACCTTTTTAAAGACCATCTTTTAATGAATTTATTATAAAATATGGGTTAATAATTAACAGATAGTTTTTTTACTGAAAAAATAATAGCTACACAGTACACAAGCAAAAAACTTAATTAAAGTCTACAATAAATTCACTCTTTCAAGTATTAAAAGTCTTGTAACTGAATGTTTTATACATAACAGATTAATATTTTACTGATGTGAAACTGACGGTGACTGAAACGGTGCAAAACTAGCGCCACTTCGATAAATAATTGAAATCTTCTAAACCATGGCCGAAATCAAAAATATGCGCCTTTGACTCCCTAGATAATCTTGCTAAGAGTTTTTAAGGCCCTGTTGTGTAGCTTTTAGATTTAAAATCAAAAAAAATAACCGCAACGAAACTAAAGTGTAAACTAAGTAACGGATTTTTTCTTTGATTTTGTAATTGAAAGGGCCTTTAAAATTCTAAGCAAGATTATCTAGGGAGTCAAAGGTGCATATTTTTGATTTCAGCCATGTTTTAGAAGATATACATACAGACATGTATAAGTGGCGCTAGTTTCACACCGTGTAAGCCCTTATTAAACTACTAAATAAAGAAGGTAGGTACCTATGTGTAAGTATGAAGATCCTTCACAATTAAAAAAAAAAAACAGAAATAAAGTACCTAAAAATCTAATTAATTGAATACTACGTAGAGGTATGTAATTAAAATAATTTCTTTGACTCAAGGCGAAAAACAAACTGCCTGCAATTCAACTAATTCAACTTTCGTTTATTTTTAAACTACTTTCTCTTTTTTATATTTACCCATATGAAGAGGTATATATGTATGTAGCGTGCACTTGCCATGTTTTCGGATAATTGATGTAGATTGCTTGATGGGTTTTGGACCTCAAGTGTGTTTAGGTAGCATTTCCCATCATGATCTCGAAGTAAGAAGATAAGCGAACGCGAAAGTTTGTTTGTAAGTATGGGGGTTAGTTATGAATTTAACAATAATATAGCTTACACGGCAGAATGACATAAAGACTACAATTTATAAATATATTGTTTGGATTTTGCAGTTTGAAGGAAAATTGCGCTGGCAAAGCGGGGCCCCAAATTATTATCTGTGTTACCGTCAAAGTAAAGACTCGTGAACCTTTTTCGATGGCCGGGCTGTTTAATTAAAAAAAACTTATGACCGAATAGAAGTCTGCGTTGCTAAAATTTTTTTCCTCCGCATTCGAGTCGCTTAGAATAGAAAAAAATACATTCTATTGCATACAAAGTAAGATGCAAAACTACAATAAAACTTGATGTATTAAATAGTTCGACAACAGAATAAATTTTAATAATCCTATTAAATCTTCCTATATTTTAAGCCTTCCTTCTCCTAAAATTTTGTTGAAGTACCTATTACGTTCGTGAGTTTAGTAGCGGCATAAAATACCACCCATCTCCTCCCATGGGTGTTGTAAAAGGCGACTAAAGAAAAAGGCTTACTTCGATCGCTAAACCACCTTTTTTTAGGACGGGAAACTCCCGACTAGTACCCGCAGCTCCGCGGGGAGCCGCAGGGTTATGTAGGGTTTGGAGTTCGGACCCACTAAAACCCCGCCGGTTTCCTTCTCAGCTGTTAGCAAAGCGTCACGGAAGATGCCATTCGAGGCGATTATGAACAAACCTCCCACAGTTTTTGTCTTTGCGGCAATCTGTGGGGACGGCAGCAGTCTGCATAGCAGGATGTCGTTCACCTTATCTAAAATCTCTTATTTTACTACTTTCAGTCTCCTTATCAAATAACAATCGTTTCATTTAACTCATCAAATTACATAAGGCAGTTGAATCACCTTAGGCAAGTGTGAAATTGTTAGGTACTAAAAAAATAAGAATGCTTATAATTTGCTATCTGAAGACTTGAACCCCCCACAAGTTGATCAGACGACTGGGTAACGACCTGGTTGCAGGTGTGCACTGATGATATGGTCGTTCATGGCCGGTCAGTGTGGCGATTTGTGGAATAGGCCTATAAATATGTCCAACAGTAGATTGAGATGATGATTGCAATATATTTAAAGGGCAAAAACAAACCCGAGGAGACCACTAAATAGTAATAATTCATGTAGCATAGCAACGTCCGTGTTATCAACCCACGATGACCACCTTCTGGTCCCAAGTCGGTGACCGGGTTTCTGACATTCCTTTGAGTAAAGGTTGGTTTTCATCTAACTGATAGGCACCGCTGCTGCAATAGTTATTTATGGTTGCCCTTCATAATCTATTCTAAAGGTTTAATGATGTTGATTATTTGGAATTTAAATTATTAGATTTAGGTACTGTATTTTTTTATTATCAATAAAATATAATAAAACTTTCGAATTGACAACAACGCAAACGTTTACGTACAATGCATGTTAGAAACAAACATAATAATATGCATGTCGTGGCCAGATCGTTGAATTGGCCATTTCATGATTTGGCCGGCCATTTCATGAAAAGTGATTTTTTCATGAAATGGCAAATTTTCGTTGGCCGGATCACTGATCATTTTTTCACATGAAAAAATCACTTTTCATGAAATGGCCGGCCATATCATGAAGTGGCCAATTTAACGATCTGGCCACGACATGCACATAAAGATAGGCCGAGATGCCAATTCCAATTCCGTTACTTACTCAAAATTCGTACATCTTTCGGCATGCTCTACAAATCTGGTCAAAAACACTGAATTAAATTCTTAAAATGACAGGATATTCATTTCAAATTCAGAAAGTTTTGTTTAAGAGCCAGTTTACCGCGATGCTAGCGCCATACTCGAAAAAAAATTATATCTTGTAAACTAAGGCAAATATCAAGAATGTGGCACAGTATGACACTAGAAAATGTTGATTAGTATTTTTTGAGCACAGTAAAGTAGTCCTAACTTAAAAAAACAAAATTATATACAGATTTTTGCTAAAAGTGGCCACTTTTATCAACACTTTGTAGCTTTCATTGGTCTTTAACCTAAAAGCTATACAACAGTGCCCTAAAAATACTAGGCTACATTATCTAGTGTCATATTGTGCCACATTTTTTATATTTGCCTTAGTTTAGAAGATATTCATTTTTTTCGCGAATGGCGCTAGCATCGCTGTAAACTGGCTCTTAACATTCGTAAAAATCAAACAATATAAAAGTCAATACAAGCAAAGCGCCGCGTTTTTCCATATTTTATTAGGTGCCGTAGATGTGCCGTAATAGTGCCGTAGCATTAGATGTTCATAAACTTTTAAAATTAAACCAGTCAAGAGGATGCAAAACGGTTTAATTTAGATTGTAATAAATTGGTACCACCATGGAGTCATTAGTTATCTTGGCATGAAATTATCAATGCAATGGACACAGATTCTTTGGCATATTATTACTATGGTCTGGATGCATTTTTAACTACAAACTCTGAAGATTAAAGGGCGCGCCGTCTGCGATACTAGCGCAAATTTCGAAAAAAAAAACTGTTTGTTGCCTCAAATGGACACTTTTAGCAACAAACATTTATATTTCTAGATCTTTATCCTGAAAGCTATACACAACAGTGTTTAAAAAATTCATCATTGACACAAATTATTCGTTTCGGCCATGGTTTACTTACCTAAAAGTTTTCTTTCTTTTTTTGAAATATGCTTGTGTGATTAAGATAAAACGTGATATTTTTACTGAGCGTCACTAAGAGGTAACAGAGACGAGAGCGGGGGGGGCGCACTTGTTGAGGGAGGCAGGGAGCGCCTATACTGTATGAAGTATTATACTGTGCCTAGAAATCATAATAATCGCTACTATGAAAACTGTGATCTCATCTAAACCGCAACCTTCATACATTTTCCCTTTCTCTCGGGATTTATTTAACAGTCCATTGGACAGGCAAATCGTTTATTTTCCCTACTTTACTAGTGGAATTAGTTTGTGAATTATTAACTTAGTTTCATAAAGCTTAGAGGTAATAGCGAGCAGACCAACCTACCTAAAACTATACCAAAAAATAATGAATTGTTGATGTCAAGTTGATGTATAACGATAATTGATAACACACAAAAAAAAATCCATAACATTTTAAAATTCAACGCCATTATTTCGATTTTCGCCCGTCATTGAGGTTTATGTAGTAGTAAATTACAATAAAAAAGTTTTAAACCTAATTTAGTGATTTAGACCGTTTACACCAAATTTTCTTTTAGAGCCGAAACTTATATTTTTCTTCTAATAAAAAATGGAGAGCGCCATCTACACTTATCACACTGAACCAGCTTCAGGGCCGTTTCTGTTTACAAAACGACAACATGGAGAAATCCGCTAGACAACGTGCGCAAGATCAATTGAATGGAACGCGGTCATTGAACTTAATAGTATAACCCTACTAAATGAAATATGCATTCGTCTCTCCAGTAAAGTTAAAAATTAAAGACTTTTTAACTTGCAAGTCTTTTCAGAAGGCTTTTTAACTTGAATGAAATGCCGTTGCGTTTTGTAGTAAAGTTGTAACCTTGGCAACGGTCGTGTTTTGTTTTATTGGTTGTTTTGCTTCCACGAGTTGCGGTTAGATGGCGTGACTAGTTTTTTTTACATAACACTAAGAGAAAAAACAAAGGTACTCATTAACTTACCATGTCCGTAATATAGATCGTATCTTTTCAAATAGGTACCTTTTGATGAAAAATACTTTGATCCACTCTAGGCGGTTATGTCGGTGACATTGGTTCTTTTACGGATCTCTTCCATTCTGTCGATTATCCAGAATATTCAGTAATCATTGCTGGAAAAGAAGCAATGCTTTTCGAAGTTCATGAGAAGAATCCGACCCCAGGGCAACCCCCAGAAAATGATTGCTAATCTACAGACAGATAATCAGGAAATGTAAAAAATTGTGCTTTAGAATGATATTGAAACTGGATCGCGGATAGCATTCATATCACTCAATAATGTTGTGAAGCAGGTTAAATACTAGTGTTGGCGGTTAAAATAAAATTTTAATTAATTTATCGATATCGATGGATTCGATTATTTATCGAGTAGCGAGCGACCACTAAAAATGACGTCAAAAAACCGCCATCGTAGCGCAGTGGTGCGAGCCTGGATGACGGGCACCGCGGGCGACATGGCATAGTTATTTGTACTTAACAACTTTTTATATAAAACATTGAGTTGCCGAAAAAAAAACTGAGAAGAGTTGAATAATAAGAAAATATTTTCTATTCAGACTTAAATTACTGACTTCTTAAAGTAATTTCAGTATACCACGTTATTTTAAGTCTCGTCGCAGCCCTGCGGCCGGTAACTGAGAGGTAACCGAGCGCGGGGGCCGCACTTGCTCAAGGAGGCAGGGAGTGCCCATTCTGTACGTAGTACTCTTTATTATACTATGGTATAGGCGTGATATTAGTAATGTTATATCATTGATAAATAATTCGAATTTTGCCGTGTCGACCAATTAATATTGCCTAGTATGAAGTACAAAGACAGATCGATTTGGCAGTAAGTACCTACCATAAACATTTTTTAATTCAATTTAGGTATAATAATAAAAATTATATTACAACAATATCATTTTATCTTCTAACAAACAAAAGAGTAAAATAGATGATGTGGAAAACCGTAAATCGATAAATTATTTTATTTTATTTGACATCACTAGACTATCTTGTAGTTCAGTAGCAACATTATGCGAGTGATGATCAGAACTGGGTTACAAGGTCTACGGTATAGGTGCCTTGAGGTTACACTGCGAGGTTTCAAACCAGGCGAAGATCCGCTGATAGTAAAAACTTTGTTTTGCTATTCGATTTTCAAGAACGTTTTTATAGCTATCGTTTTTCTTTATTCGTAGCCGCGTGTTAGTGGCATAGACTACCACCAACCCAACTGCGATGCAGTTTGCAACCCAAATCGATTTGCGACCGCGCACCGAAAGATGCACGGTAAGGAAACCCCCACAAACTAGACCGACAATCTGGTGAATTTGAAATTAAAACCAGTCATTACGGCGATCGTTCGAGAAGATAATGAGATGCACTAAATGATTTAATAACAAAATATTTCTATCTCTTGCCTGGTCGATGGAGCACAGAGTTTTTGATTGCCGACCTCACACCGGAAGACGCAGTGTAAGCAGACCTACAAAGTGGTCACTGTGCCGATCTGTGGAGGAGATATAAGTCCCGCAGATGACGACTTGGGAACGATGATGTGTGTGATGATGATGATGAAAGTTATGACACTATAAGATACAGATAAAAAAAAATATCCTAGTAAAGTTGTAAAACCTCTTTTAAATGAAATAAATTAGAGTACATTTCTGACCTAGATAATTTCCTAAGAAAACTTATGTAGGTATACGACACAACCTTACCCTTCACTAAACTAAACTTTCCAAAGGCACTTTAGTATGAAATAATTACCTAACTACTACGTATCTACGTACTTGCTCTAATAGAGTCATACAGACATGCGGAATGCGCAAAATTGTTGCCTATTATAATACCCTCGTAGATAGTTGAACGATAGGAATTTATGAAGTACATTATTGTTATCGATAATGAGTGGATTTCGTTTGGTTGATATGATGAACAGAGTCTCTATTACGGCCGTTGCAATATTGCTTTTCGTCCTCTAGAGTTTCAAAGTCAATACAAAAAAAAACGCAAAGAGGACGCAAAGCAATATTGCAAAAGCGGCCGTAATAGGCCCTCTGGTATCGGACGAAGTATGCAATAAAGTATCCTGTCGTCGATTCATTTATGATTAACAGCCAACGTACAGACTGGACGACTTGAGATAGAGACTTGATGTTTGGAATGTAGCTAGGAAAATATAAGCACAAAGCCGTGGGGCCCCCACAAGTAAGTAATGTATAAAAACACCTCAAATAATTTCTTTTTCACAAAAAGAGATCCGCCTTCAACGAACTGACCCAAACATAATCTGAGAACTTCCTCTTTTTCGAAGTCGGTTTAAATAGTACTAAAACCTTCTCTTGAATATAACAATATATTACTGAAAACCGCATCAAAATCGGTTCAGCCAAACGCGAGATAATCGCGGACAAACATACATACATACAGGTCAAACTGATAACCTCCTTTTTTGAAGTCGGTTAAAAAATACAATAGCAAAAAAACAAAAGCTTCAATGAGAATTCCTCAGTCACCTAACAACAGTAAAAGTGCTATAAAGCTGGGTCTAGCGATATTAATTCTGACGGCAATCTGCCTAGAAAGTAACTACATCGATTTACCTCAAAACACAGAAACAAGTACGTGGATGCAATATGAATTGTTAATCAATGGTGGTCTATTCGTTCTGCCTTTTAAACCCATATTAGTAAAGATCGCGAAAAAAAAATGCTTTGTATTTGATCGAAATGATGAGGACTGGTGGTATTTGGTTTATATATTTTACTTCCTTTCACATATTTCTAGCTTAGTCACTTTCTTAGTTAATTATTAACAACAACAGGTTGCTAAGCAACGTACAAAAGGGCGTAGACATACTGCCCGCGAAGAACACCTTAAGTGTTCTTGACATAATGACTGTTAAAACATAAAAAATCTCATATTAACATGAAATAATTAGAATATAAGCAACTTCGATAGCAATTATACAAACTAAATGTAAAAACAACAAATCTTCTTAGAAATGAATCTTAACTCGACTCTGTAGAGCTTGGTCTCGTGTTCATTGGAAATTAATAAAAATAAAACTCAAATACATTAACTAAATAACTTTCATAATGTACCTTCTTACTTAGTAAAAAATAATTTTCATCAATAAATTCTAGCTTCTCTCTAAATTTGTTTTTATTGATCCCTAAAACTTATCTATCTTAACTGAGACAACATCTCTTAGTTTGGGCTGCGGAATTAATATCGACCTGAATTCTGAGTTTTTGTCAGGAATTGGTAACGGCTCGCCGACAATCACACCAGTCTTTACATGACTTTCCTGATACCGCTGCATCCCAAATAAAAGTTGGTTTGTATCTCGTTTCGTCTCGTCTGCTTTCCTTTTCTACTCTCGTCAAGCACTACTTCCATGTGACCTAAGGTTTGATAATCTCTAATTAGGTCAGTATTCTTAGACCATAAATCTTCCTCGTACAAAAGGGCATAGACAGTATTGACTAATAGCACTAATTATTGTGTTCTAATATGACACCTGTTTTTTTTAGGCGGGGAAACTCCTAACGAGTACCCTGCAGCCCCGGGGGGAGTCACAGGGTTATGTGGGGTTCGCACCCACTAAAACCCCGCCGGTGCCCATCTCGGCTGTTTGCAAGGGGGTCACGGGAGATCTCTCGAACTTTGTGTTCAGCTCCGCGACCCCCTCCAGCATTGGCTGAGTAGCCTCTTCACGGGGACAGGTGGTGGTCCCTCCTGAGCGCGGATGGCTCTTCCTACGCTCAACGACGGAACTGGACACCGCGTTCCGCCGCCCTTCTCGGGGCCGTTATATGACTACACGAGGCCCCCGCCTCGTGCACCCAACGACCCCGGGGTCCCCTCTTAGTCGCCTCTTACAACAGGCAGGGGATACCTCAGTCCTATTCTTCGGCCCGGTACTGCAGGGCGTCTAATATGACACCTGCCTGAATCACCTATGATTATTAATCTCGTAAAAGTCAACAAAGGGAAACACCTTGGAAACACCCAAAAATACAGGTAATAACGACGTACTTCGTTGAAAAAGTTATGAGCCACACTGCGATCGCCAACTCGCTTGCCAAGCGTGGCGATTGTAGAAAAAACCCCTTATATTTCTATCCTTTAGGAAATCGGAGATGGAGTATTATGTCTAGCAGTTGACGACTCTCGGCTGAAATTCAGTTTAAAGTCCTAAATAATCTACTGACTTAAAAATAACGACAGAAAGACGGACAGGTACAGTGGCGGACAAGGAGGCCGTAACAGATTTATCTATAGTTTCGTAAGCCCTAGATTGTATTACCAAAAAACAAGAGCTATTTTGCAATACAGAAAAACCGGAAGTGTTACGCCGAACGTGTCCGCCTCTGTACTGATTGATATAGTCATGTTTTACAAAAAAAATATATCTATTTACAAAGACAAAGTCTAAGAATTGGTAGCCATTACTGAAAAGCTATAAGCTTTCGTCGACTATTAAAAAACGGGTTAAGTTTTATGTTAGTAATTACGTTAAGTTTTCTCTTTTTATGTGTCGGCTCACTGTTTAAATGAAGGCAGGAAATGGCTTTGAAAAGTGCTGCTTGCGCCGGCGCACGCGAGGCTGCGCGAAGCTGCAACAGATAAGCAGAAAGTCTTCCACTGCTGGACATAGGCCTCCTCTAAAGATTGTCTTTATGAACGGTCTTGTTCGACCCTTATCCAGTGCCCTCACGTAACCTTTACTAGGTCGTCGGTCTATCTTGTAGGGGGTCTACTTACCGTGCACCTTTCGGTGTGAGTTCACCAATCAAGTACTTTTCGGTCTCAGAGACCATCTGCTCTTCGAGCTATGCGCCCTGGCCATTAATAAAAATCCTTAAGTTTTGAATTTTTAAGGCTAATGCGATCTTCTGAAGGTTTAACCCAAATCTAAATATTTTATACGAGCTTTCCCGGCTTACTTCGTTACGCCATAGAATAGAATAGAATAGAATAGAATCATTTATTTATAACATACTACAAAAGACTTGGCTCTATAGACTATGTTCCTTTGACTGTCCAGAATAGGCGAATATAAAAACAAACAACAACAACAAACCACCTGTCAAAATATGTAAACAACGGAAAAAATATCGCACCTTGGGTCACATTATTTGAGTTTAAGTAAGGGTCCCAAATTTTTTTGAAAATCTAATATAGCCTATGTCACTCGAGGATAGTGTAGCTTCCTACCAGTGAAATAATTTTTCAAACCGATCAGTGTTTCCGGAGCCTATTCGTTACAAACAAACAAACAAACAAATCTTTCCTCTTTATAATATTGGTATAGATAAATTTAGTTGGTTCATAATAATAATAATACAATTACACATCACACGCAGAGCCCATAACTAGGAGTAACCCGTATCTAGGGTGCCTGAAACATATACAGAGACGAACATTACACCCAGATCGGAAACAAACATGGATTTTCATCATACCAATGTTCAGCCCCGCCGGGAATCGAACCCGGGTGCAAACGCTTACTCAGTCCACATCACTGCCATCTGAGCTACGGAGCAGTCATTCAACCAGAATAGTTGGTCACAATAATGATAAAACATCTAATGTAGAATTAGATGTTAGTCATAAAAATAACAATAATTCTTGCAGGTCATAAAAGTTTATCAAGAAAACAAATATCGGGTGTGAGAATCAACCTACTGACTGATTAACACTTCTCGCACGTTGGTCCCGATTCTCGTTCATGCGAAATTTTACTTCGGTCGAGATCGTTTATCGATGATTCGATTCTAATTTCTTAGTTAACAAAACCAGCAGATAATTTATAATGTTTTTGATCACAGATAGTTACATCATAAACTAGTTCTGTGTTCGCATCGCAACTACGCTAGTGTTTTTTGAAATGTTTAATCGCAAATTTGCGTTTATTTACGATCATCTGTGCAATCCCACCAAAGAAACCTTTGTACCACATGTCAAAGTCTTTAACTTATTTTTTTTGTAAAATATATACATTTTCTTGTGAATTTGGGCTTCTATCAGGCAGTTTCTCAGTCAATAACTGATGATCTAACTATTAATTGATGAAATGTAGCGTAGCTTAAATAAGGCCTTAGCCGGGATCAATGAACTACGTGCTCTTGAGAACACACATGACAATGGGATTTACGGAATCCGTTAAAAAACTACGTGTTAGTCTAGCTACAGATAGTCTACTGCCAGACGCCGTCAACAATAACTAACTATTTCTTGTTCACGATCGAAAAAAAAAAACAGAAAACTATTTTGGCGATAGTCAAAATCTTAATTGTCTTTAAAATAGATCATATTAGAGATCTTTTTATTGAAATCACAATAAAACAAAAAAATACATAAAAGAACAAGTTACAAAGATCAATACAAATGGCGGGCTCATCACTCAAAGCGATTGCTTCCAGGCAACCGGGGTAAAATAAGTTTTACCCTCGTGTACAAATTGATTTTGGATACACCTAATTGCTGTAATTCATTATTATTTTCTTCATCTCGGCCGTTCACTGTTGGACATAGTCCTCCAATGTCTCCACAAGGACAAGGATCATTTTTGGGGGGAGTTATGACTCTTTAAGTTTGTCAATAAAGGACGCTGTTGGCCGCCCTTCGGGTGTTTTATTTAATTTAATTTTTATTTTATTTATTTAAATAGGAAAATAAACAGCTATATATATTACATAGTAAATTTCACAACTAGGATGTTCCTTTTACAAAACCCATGGAAGGTTGAGGTGGTGGTATAATTATGAACTTAAATTTAAATATAATCTACGAGCTGTCCCGGCTTACGTCGTTACGCCATAGAATATAAGATACTACAAAAGACTTGGCTCTATAGATTTTGTTCTTTTGACTGCCCAGAATGGCCAAATAAAAGTACAAATAACAACAACAAACCACCTGTCAAAATATGTAAACAACGGAAAAAATATTGCACCTTGGGTTATATTATTTGAGTTTAGGTAAGGATCCCTATTTTTTTTGAAAATCTAATATAGCCTATGACATTCGGGGTTAATGTAGCTTCCTACCAGTGAAAGAATTTTTCAAATCGGTTCAGTATTTCCGGAGTCTATTCGTTACAAACAAACAAACAAACAAACAAATCTTTCCTCTTTATATTATTGGTATAGGTAACAATCGAGTCTGTCTATACTATAGTCTATTTTATAAACCTAAACTTGGCTTATAAGAAACCTTAGCAAACTACTAAAGAGCTACACTGTTTGCAAAAAGCTATGTCATATTTTGGTAATTTTTCATCGCATAGCCTCAGCATTGTCCTTTACTATTGCTAGATAGTTATACGGACAACAAAAAGGACTTACAGACATTGAAGACACGACCAAGGTATCGTTTATCTCGCTCGGTGCGGAGCCTTAGGCTACGAACGCACAGGCGGTTTTATTTCCGCGCGGTGTCAAAGTTTGTTATTTAATTTTCAACCTTATTCATAGGCCCCGAACGCACAAGCGTGTTTTTACGGTTTTTTATCCGCTGGTGCGCACACTTCCATAGGATTCAATATGTTACATAAAATCCGCGCGGCAAAAAACCGCCTGTACGTTTGAAGCCTTAAAAACGTAAGCACACCACACCCAACCAGCAAATCGTGTCGTAAAAAAGTCAGCAGCACGTTTCTCTTTCAGCTATTGGTCGTAAGAAGGATCTTTAAAAAGTCGTGTAAATGCTCTGTGCACGTTCTCTCAACGCGATTTGGGCGCACTTCTCTCAGCTTTAGATCCAGTAAATATCGTAAGATTATCGTATGAGTAGCCATTTAGTCGAATAAATATCGAGTAATCGCAACTAGAATGCTACTTAGTACCATAATGGCCATCAGAATGCCATTATTCGACACATCTGCTTTTTCCAAGTCGGTAGAACCGCTTTTATTCGACTTATTTATAGTAATAAAGCAATTTGGTTGCAATCACTCGACTTTTTTATCGTGTAACTGCACCCAAGCAGCACTTATAGACTTTTTATTTTATACGTGTAATTTATGTCAGTTGAAGTGTCAAACCTAATAAATATAAGTATATTTTGCCATCGTATTAACCATTACGTTTTTAAGCCATCAAGCCAAATGATGACAGGTAATTAGTTACCTGTTAAAGTTAGGTCGTAGGGTCTTACTTTCATGTGCGGAATTAATTTTTCCGTCTATATACCTAGCATTGTAGTTAATATTTCAATGGGCCCCAAGATTTCTATGTAAATAATGAATAAAAAATATTGTTAATTTAACATTTAAAATAAATTCGCCATCAATAGCAAATAATAGCAACTCATTTATCATCACAGAGCATTCTCTCAGCTGTTAGTCGAAAGATTGAAATGAGATTTCCATCTTACGACTTCTAAGGACGCCATTACAGATAGTTTAGGGTTCCTTAGTGCAAAATCTACTATCTACTTCTACTACCTACTATCTACCAATATATAAAAATGAATCGTGGTTTGTTAGTCTAGATATTCAATTTATTATCACTATCCAAGCGACGAATGTTATTGCAAGTAGGATCACTTAATACAAAACAAAATTGTAAGTACTTACTTAAGTATCTCTTTATTATAAAAAAAAAATAATAATAGTTTAGTCAAATTCTTTGGGTACCTACCAACTAACTTATAAAATTATGAAAACAAACACAATAAGTATAAGATAAACACCCATGACTTAGAAAAACATACTGGCAAATTCAATAAATTGCAAACGGTTGTCTATATGGCCGTTGTTACAGAATACCTAATAGTACCTAATAGTAGTACTTAGTAATTATTATACGCTACGGAACCCTCACGCCTATCAATTAAACGCTCTTGACTCGTGGTTATAGCCAATGAAGATCTTGACTGTTTCAATCGTGTATACATCTTATTTACTTTACGTCGGAATCCTCCACTTCTTTCAATCCTTTTCCATCGATTATAATCCATTTTGCGAATAAAAAAAGCAAATTACGTTGTTTATTTTGGTATCATGTAACAAAATGGCAGATAGTGCTGTAAAAGATTTCAAAAAGCATTTATACCACTATATCGATGTAAAATGGCTTTCAAATAACCTTTAGAGACCGAAAAGGTTGTAAAAGAATAATTTGAAAGCTTTTACTCAACCTAATTAGTTAAGTCGAATAAAAGCATTCCATAGGTTATCATACGACATAAAGTGCTGTTAAAGTAACTAAGATGCTGTTTTATCGTATGAACCGCGTTTACTCCACAATTATGCTGTTAAAATTAAATGTCGATAGATTGTGCTATAATAGCTAGTTTTACGACAAATTAGCAATTCAGTTGCTTTTAAAGAGCTGTCTTACGACTTATTGTTGTATAATGGCGATCAAGAGATACATTTATACAACAATCGAGTAAATGCGATATGATTTCATCGTATAAACGTTTACTAGACATGTTTATAGAGCCAAAAAGCGTTGAATGCAAAATAATCCAGATAGCCGCTTTTATACAGCTTTTTAACATTTTAGGATCGTTTATACAAGTGTCTTACGATCTATAGTCGAAAGAGTAAATCTTATACGACCTTCGTTGCTAGTTGGGCAATTCACATAAAATGTTCATCGTAACAATAATGACATGAGATTGCGTGAATTAAACTTTATAAAAAAAGAAAGTTTGTGAAGCATTCGATGCGCCAGTCATCCGACTTCTATATTATTATTGCACCAAATTATTTTATGGGGCGTTTAAATTGGTCAGTTTTTTTTACTCATCAACGTGGGTTTGGATGTTTCTGGGCAAACTCTTTTTATATAGTTTTGTTTTAAGACACAGCAACATTTTTAAACTTATGAATTTGTCTTTAACGCGCACGAACAAACGGGCAAACAGTCAAAATTTGAAATACCCGATTTCAACAATAGCCCAGCCCTGGTAGCATGACCGACAATGTGTCGAATCTATCTGTCACTTTTGACGATCGTATCTATACATTTTCCCGCATTTAGATGTCAAAAGGTATCAAAAGTTACAGAATGATTCGACAAATTGTCCGTCATGCTACCTCTGCAGGAACCGAGGCAGCAAAACAAACCTTAACGGCTCTACCACAAAAAGGGTTAAACCCGTTCTAAATCAATAGACTACGTTTAAATTACTAATTGTTCATACAAATTGGCAATTTAGATCGGTCTAACTTTTCAGTGGTAAGAGGGTAATAATCTACTCTACTTTAAATATATATACCGGGTGTTTCTGACAAAGCGGTAATAAATCAAAGGAGGGCTTCAGCTCACCATACCTTACAACTTTCCCAAAGCAAAATGGGTCGAAATCTCAAAACAAAATCAGCTGTCCCGTACATTGACCCCGCCAGCTGATCGAACCAATGTATGGAACAGCTGTTATTTTTTTTGAGATATCGACCTATTCCTTAAATTCCTTTGGGAAAGTTGTTTGTTATGGTGATCAGAAGCCCTCCTTCGATTTATTACCGCCTTGTCAGAAACACCCGGTATATATACTAATTTTGGTCTCAAAATGTTAGTAGTGGTCCAGGGACGGTTTAAAAGGTGAGAAAATTTGGAAAAATTAAGGGGAAGTGTGCAAAAACAACAATTAATTTTTTCCATATAAAATTTTAGAGTGCAGTACGAAGTTCGCCGGGACAGCTAGTTCAATAATAAATTAAGATCAGAGTCTGAGACTAGGTAAAACCTGTATCTAGGGGCCAAATCAAATAAATTATTCAAATCTCTAATTTGCTTATATTTTAACACACTTGAACCCTTCAATTATGGTCGCCCTACAAAAAGCTCCGGAGTGCTTTCGCCCACTTTCACTGCACACAACTCAGCCCGTAGGGACCTATGTCCGTTTTCTCGGAAAGCTTCCAGCGAAGCTCTCTGTACTTATTTTTTAATATACTAGTCGACCCGACGAACAATGTACCGTCTTTTTTGTAACGGGGGGAAATGCCTATCGCATTTCCCAACACTCGGAGGAGCGACGGGGGTATGTATGGGGCTCGCATCAACTAAAACCACCCGGCGAGAACAGGATCCCGGGAACCATACATTATTAGCGTCCGAAGTTCCACACGCTCAGCTGCTATCAGCTTCGTGCTGTGGTAGGGTATTGTTCTAGCTCGCCTTTGTAGCTGCGGCGGCACAGTGCCACAAGCTGTGCGTGTCGGGCCCCCGCCCTTCACACCCACGAACAAACCGACTAAAGTAATTTTCAAAGGACGGGCAGCAGGTCCTTGATGACCATACTGCAATCGCGAACCCGCAAACCAAGCCTGGCGATTATTTTAGTATTTATTTCCCCCAAAGATTGTCCCTGTGACGATCTGCGGTCTTAGGAGGCCTAGTTCCATCAGTAGACTTTCGAGTCTGGAATCTTTCAGCTGAAATTATGATAAAGGTTAGAAAGGGTCAATAGGGTGACTTGCTAGCAACGTTAGCTCCGTGGCTCAGTTGGCAGTGATATGGACTGAGACACGGGTGCAGCGGGTTTGATTCCCGGCAAGAGTGAACATGGTTATGATGAAAATTGATGTTTGTTTCCCGGTCTGGGTGTAATGTTCGTCTCTGTATATGTTTCGGGCACACTAGATACAGGTTCATCCTAATAAGGGCATGAGTGTGATGCGTTAATATTATTACTTATTTATTATTATATTGAGTAGATTTTATATTTTAGTGTAAAAAAAAGTAGACATAGACATAATCTCACGCCTTTTATTCCCCGGAGGGTTAGGCAGAGGTACCAGCTCAAGAGCCGGACCCACATTTAGCCGAGTTTAAAAAAAAGTAAGCCCGACAAAATTCGAATTATGCTACGAAACCTTACCGATCAAGTCATAGTTAAAAACAATAAAGTCACCCACTTTCTTTTACCAATTCACCCCTCAATTCCCCCCCCTTTCTCACCAAAGTATGAATAATGAGAAGCGATCCGTCAAAAGACTAAAAACTCTACTCTTACTATTGTAATGTCGACCATTGTTTTCATAAAGATAATGTTTGGTTTGCCAATTCTAAAAGTCACTTTCGCTTGAAGTGTGAGACTATTTTAATTATATAATAACACAGAAAGAAGCTCGAGTTTTTCAAACGATATTCGACTTTATATGACACGTTCTCAGTAATAGATCGTCATAATTCGAGAGGCGATATTCCATGGCCATAATTAACATAACATAACATAATCTCACGCCTTTTATTCCCCGAAGGGTTAGGCAGAGGCACCAGCTCAAGAGCCGGACCCACGTTTAGCAGAGTTTATGTGTTATTACCGACTTGGCAAGGGGCCAGCTTGTCGCCGCGGTTATAACGACCACTGCTGCGGCCGGGACCAATGGCCATAATAAACGAGTCCTATTTTTTTAAATATAGCACTTATCTCCATTTATTTAAATAATGAACTAAATTGAACTGAATTGAATATAAGTTCTTGAGGTTTTTCAGGATAAGAATTTTATTAATGTCTATCTCGAAGTTCTAAGCTACACCTAATATCCAATTTTCAGCCAAGTTCGTTTAGTAGTTTGGACGCATTTGCCAAACACACAGACAGACAGAGTAATTACGCATTTAAGTATTAGATAGAAGATATAGCCTCCAAAATTCCGTGTTAAATCTCTGTATTATGGTAACTGCGCCAACCATTCTGCCCACAGAACAAGGAAGATGCTCTCTCTCTCTAAATAGAAATCGCGAGTAGGCGGAGCCCGCGTGCCTATCATTAGCTCTGCAGTGCCTATACGTAGTTTTTGACAGATTTGTTAAGCTCAGTTGCTTTATGCTTCTTGTAAACAAACCACCAGGAAAAATATGAAAAAAAACCCACTAAAATACCATATTGTGCTGTGTTGGATTGCAAAAATTAAAGTTGGGGACTTAAAAGTACTAATTATGCCGTATCATAACATCGGTAAGTAATATTTCACTGTATTTTTAAATAAATTTGAAATTATACATGAACAAGAAAACAAAACCATAAGTGAGAAAATGAAAACACCCTAATTACGGAGCAGTAAAATTGAATTTTCATTGAAGCCTGTGACTGTGACTGTACCGTCTTACGTTCTTCTTTATCTATGGTATTAGACTCATGACTTTTTCTAGAACATTTTGACAACAGTCTAATGGAAATCAGTTAGAGATTGCTCAACATGATAAAATCTATCGATAATTTTCTATGATAAAAATCTATCGATAATAATAATTTTCAGTGAAAAAAAAAAAAGGTATTCGCTTCGACTTGAAAACATCTACCTTTTTTTCGGTTTAAAATGTGATTTACTTTAAAGTTAAATTCGTGAATACGAATGAAATTATATGAATCTTTCAACTTAGACTCTTGACTCCTAGACTCAACAGTGACGAAGATTTCTATGCGCATTATAACATTTGCAGTACTATAGGTATATACAATTTTATAACTAAACACATTTTTATTTCTGAATCTCTATTTATGCGAAGCATAACTGTTGAATACAAAACGACATTGGAAATAAATAAAAATTAAACTGTACACTAAAATAAACTTTGTTCTATGAGCGACTGGTTTTTTCATATGATAATACCAATACATCGCCAATCACCAAGAAGGCCGTTTGCGTAGAATACACATAGATTTTCGTAAAAAAAAGTAATTGTTAACTGTAGCCATATGAAAGAAAGTTGTATATCGATAGGTTTTTCTCATCGAGAAACTTTCTCCCGCAATATGTACATCCCTAGCTTAGTTTTTCATTTTTCGACGTAGCCACCTAGTGTTTGGTAGCGGTAGTACAAAAGCTGTAGTTCCATCTAGCGTCGAATAGTAAAACTAGGAACAATGTATGAGGATTTTAAAGCAAAGAGGATGTATAGCTTTCTACCATGTCTTTGGAAAAACCTAATTTCATTCTTTTATCATATGTATGTCATCATTATCTTAAGTATTTCATAATTGTTATTTGATTTTGATCTTTGTTTATTGGTAAAAAAGGTTCATAGTCTACTTCAAAGTTTTGTGATGTAGATCTTTTCGGCTTTGTCGTTAATCACCAATGGTAGCTTGGATTTCATAGTGAGCGTTTGGTTTATATGTGTGAGTTTGGACACACTGGTTTCAGTACTAAAAGCTCATGATGCTATTTCTATTGTATTCTCTTGTTCTGTGATTCTGCCAATTGCCTTAGAAAAGTTTAAATGAGCGCTAACCGTGAAGTAAATGGTAATTTTGTTGACAATTTCTTGTGACAGTCTTAAACATAAGACAAAACATAATAACCATTAGTGAGTTCGTTGGTATTTTTGAAAGAAAGTTTTTTTAACGGATGTTTAAGTTTGTTTAGTTAGTTGGTTTTAGTAAGATTGTGAAGCCATGGTAGGTATCGCAATTTTAAAAATGGCCCCAAGATTAAAGATGGGCGGCGGCACAGCTTGTGGCGTGCCGCCGCAGTTCCAAAGGCGAGCCGGGGAGGGAACAATATGCCCTCCCCGAGCACGAAGCTGATAGCAACTGAGCGTGGGAAGGACTTAAGACGCTATAATGCGTGGTTCCCGGGGTTCTTCCCAAAAGCGCCAAGACGGCCACCGGGGGGTTTTAGTGGGTGCGAGCCCCACATACCCATAAACCCACCATAAATGCGAAATTTCCCCCCGTTACAAAAAAAATAAATAAAAGGTATCGCAATGGGATATCGCGTTGGTCTTCATTCCGGGGGAATGAGGTTCGAATCGAACTGACATTCACAGTTGATCTTTGGTGTGTATTCGCTTGTGATTGAACTCTGACGGATTATTGTTTTTTAATGTTGTTGCCGAAACCACGTGTTTTGTAAGCGGGCTCTAAAATAAACAATACGTAGTATAAAATAAAGTCTTGTTCCGCGTCTGTCCCTATGTATGCTTAAATCTTAATAATAATATACTTTATGTAGTACTATTTTATTATACTGTGGCCTTAGTAAGATGCTTATTATTATTATATTATTATCATTGACCGCAAAAACGTGTTAATTGAGCAAATAAGCAACCGGTTCTGCGTGACTCGTTTCCGATCGCGTCTGCCCACCGTCTGCCTTGATGTCTAGCCTAACTGATAACGTCATTATCTTTTAATTGAAAATTTACTTACTTTTTTAATAGAAAATGATGAAAAAAATTACTTCAAAATAGTTTATATTTCATTCTTGTAGATACTAATTAAATATACTGATTGATTGACAGATAACGTACAAATAAAACTGCTTGAGGAAGAGACGTGAAATTTGAAATTATCATCATTTCAACGGGGAAATTATGGAAACTGCATTGAAGCTGCGTGTGGTACACACTCGTTTCCCATCAGCCCTTTTACCTAAAACCTCGTCATCAATCAAGTAAACCTCTGAAACGACAGCCAAGTATGAACATAGCAGGGAACCGGTGTTTTTATCACAATTACTGTGTCGGCACGCATAGTAATTCTGACAAATTTAGGGGCTGATTCTATTAATTTTTAAAAAGAAATTTATTGTTTTAATATTGAAGTATCTATGGCCATATGGTAGTGGCATGAAATTCCTATATCATCCCTATCTCTTTGATATCTTCTCAGACATGAGGCATTTTCTGTAGGACATGCTTCTTTCACAGCTCGCCACAAGGACTAACATCATCATCTGTCAATACATAGTATAAAACAAAGTCGCTTCCCGCGTCTGTCTTATGTATGCTTAAATCTTTAAAACTGTGCAACGGATTTTGATGCAGATTTTGTAATAGATAGAGTGATTCATAAAGAAGGTTTATAATGTATAATACATGCACAACATAATAATAGGTTATGCGGCACGAAGTTCGCCAGGTCAACTATTATTGTTATAATAGTTAGGCTCGGCAGGCGGGTAAGTGAGTGTAGTAGGATCTGTTACTCGGGTACGAATATCAAAATTGATACCCGTGAGAGAAGATAGGGTAAGTAATTCAAATCAGTTCAAATTAACTTGAAAAGTTAAAAAAAAACACGAAACAAAAACTATTTGACTTACGCCGTACTCGTGACGAGTTTCAATTTTATTTTGAGCTTTCAGTGATAAATTTAATTTACTTTTGCATAGCGCCATCTGATAGCGTCGTGATCAAACTTGCTTTTTTCTGAGATGTCAAATTTAAAACTTCTAATTATGAAAATAAAAGCACGTAAAAATAAACTTTCAGGCAATCACAAACAGAATCGCGCCTTAAAACCTCATCACACAGGTGCCATCAAAAAAAGAACTTTCACTTTTTTTCTTACGATATGACATACATTCGGGAGTTATTGTTGTCTTGTTACAGACAAACGAACAGACAATACGCGTGGAAGTAATAAATATTATTACTGCAGGCACTGAATACTAATTGATTTTACAAGTCGACATTTTGTAAAACGTTTTTTTTTATTGAATTTAAAGTGAACTTTAACTTTTCTGATTGTTTTAAGTGTAATTTGACTTCAGCTTTGGATTACGTTGTGGATCTCTCATTTGTTACAATTGCGTTTAATTAAACTTCCTCCTTAATCGCGGTATATTTAAAAAAACGCATCAAAATCCGTTGCATAGATATTAAGATACCTATAAGCATACAGGGACACGGACAACCACGGGAAGCGACTTTGTTTTATACTTTAAATTTATATATTGTAGTAGATAAGTATATTTCTGACTGTACCTACCTACTATATCAGTGTGTCCGGGGAAGTTATAACATAATTTTAAGGGTGTATTCATTAAAATTTAAAAAAAAATATCATACTGAGGGGGGGGGGGGCGTGAGGCTGTGATTGATCATAGAATACACCCTTAAAGTTATGTTATAACTTCCCCGGACACCCTAGGCATGTGCCTTCTCTGTATGTTGGATTACAGAGCTTTGATTTTTGCACAATACAGAAATATTTTCATTATTTGTCACTTCCAAACTTCCGGTTGACTATTGAGTTACCTAACGTAGTGTTGCTTCGCTTGGCAAAATGCTAATGGTTTTTCGTGTTCCAGATTTTGGTACAAAAGTCCAAAAGTGTTACAAAAGGTAAGAATTATGAGCTTTATTGTATGCGTTATTAAATTTACATAATATATTGTTTTGGAAGTGGAATTGACAACATCGGAGGAAATTTTGGTTCCTTTTAAGGCGTTGTACGAATCGTTGTAGATGTAGATGTACAGAAATAGCTCTCTTACAGTTTTATAATCAACTAGAAGCTGCCCCGCGGTTTTTCCCGCGCAGATTTCTCATAAACACAAAATTCCCGTTTTTTACCGTTCCCGTGGGAATTTCGGGAAATCCTATCTTAGTGCTAACCTACACTCCCTAAGGAACCTACATGCAAAATTTCAGCCCGCTACGCCCAGTAGTTTCGGCTCTGCGTTGTCTGTCAGTCAGTCAGTCAGTCAGTCAGTCAGTAACGGAAGAGTTTTATATATATTGATATACAGGGTGTTTCTGACAAGGCGGTAATAAATGAAATAGGGGGTTAGGCACAGCATACCTAACAACTTTCCCTAAGCAACATAGGTCGAAATCTCAAAACAAAAATCAGCTGTCCCGTACATTGACCCCGTCAGCTGATCGAACAAATGTATGGAACAGCTGAATTTAGTTTTGAGATTTCGACCCATGTTTCTTTAGGAACGTTGTTCGTTATGGTGAGCTTAATCCCTCCTTTTATTTATTACCGCCTTGTCAGAAACACCCAGTATATAAACCTCTTGCGTCACTGACTGATTGACTGACAGGCAACGCAGAGCCGAAACTACTGGGCGTAGCGGGCAGAAATTTTGCATGTAGGTTCCTTGGGGAGTGTAGGTGAGCACTAACAAAGGATTTCCCGAAATTCCCATGGGAACGGGAAACAACGGGAATTTTATGTTTATGAGAAATCTGCGCGAGTGAAACCGCGGGGCAGCCTCTAGTCAATATATATAAAACTCTTCCGTTACTGACTGATTGACTGACTGACAGACAACGCAGAGCCGAAACTACTAGGCGTAGAAAGCTGAAAATTGGCACGTGGGTTCCTTGGGGAGTGAAAGTGAGCACTAAGAAGGGATTTCCCGAAATTCCCACAGGAACGGGAAAAAACGGGATTTTTGTGTTTATGGGAAATCTGCGCGGTAAAAACCACGGGGCAGCCTCTAGTATTATATAAATCCGTCTCTACGTTAAGTTTACATCGCATCACAGATAGCTACGTTGAATACCTACCTCGCGATCGCGACGGCTATCAAAAGGCACTGTGTAGATTTCTCTAACTACTTTCCTTCGACTGGACCCAAGCCTATGGTTTTCTTACTAAACTGGTTTATCAGACAGGATTTCCCATGCATGATGCTTTTGCTATACTGCTGAGGGGCGAAATGGTGCAAAACTAGCGCCACTTCAATAAATAATTAATATCTTCTAAACCATGGCCGAAGTAAAAAATATGCGCCTTTGACTCCCTAGATTATCTTGCTTAGAATTTTTAAGGCCCTATTGCCTTCAGGTTTAAAATCAAAGAAAAAAAACGGCTACAGAACAGGGCCTTAAAAATTCTAAGCAAGATTAGGTAATCTTGATAGAGTAGACTCTAGGTAGAGTCAAAGACGCATATTTTTGATTTTGGCCGCGGTTTATAAAATATCAATTATTCATTGAAGTGGCGCTAGTTTCGCGCCCTGACCTACAAGGCTTCGCCGCCTTTACCCTCCCATGGCTTGCTGCTGATGCCCTGAAGTGATGCGTTCAGTTGGTAGAGATAGTAGGACTTACTTTGAGTGGGCAGCAACGAAAATAATAAACGCATGGTTAAAAAAAACTGAAACTTTAAGAAAATATATTACTTAGCTACATTTTATTTTCCTCATGTAGAGGAGATTATAAATTACAATATCCTATTTAGAAGATTTGATTAAGCTTTTTGTACACAACTCTACATATTTATTCTCATCAAATACTTTCCATTTTAATTTGGTGAAGACACATAAACGTATAAAATACATAGTAAAAATGTTCGAAAGGCGCAGTTAAATTATAAATTAATAACGAGTACATAAAAGTTTTTTGAGTACAAGAAATTACAAACATATAACTTAATAACAAAATAATTTCAAAGCAAAGTATATTTGCATCACGATCAATGAAAGTCATGATGATACTCAGTAAGAAACTTCTTATCTTTAAAAAAATACGACAGATAAAATTCACTATTACATAAGAAAAAATAATAAGTAATAATGAACTCTGACCCGAACGGAAGTTCATGCTTTCACGATCCATGCTTGTGAGCTTCCATCACGTACCCAAGGGAAGTATAAAGTTCGTCACTAAAATTTACTTTTACTTGCATCCTGCACTCCAAGCGAGAAAGTTCATATAACCGTGCTTTATTCGTGCGCTTTTTGCTTGCAGCCTCAGCAAACTGGGCCTCAAGAGTGGTACGAGGTTTATAAAGTGACGCGGCGTCGGCGCCGGCGCAGTCTTACCCCGGGCACGTAGGGCGATACAACCATGTGGAGGACATTCGCTTTTCTGTGCGCGCTTGCAGTCGCGTGCGCGCTCCCCGCCCAGGACACATCCCATTCAGAAAATGAACTGGACTCCAACGACTGTCTCCGCAAGGACTCCACCTCCTGTCTCAAATACAAGTTCTTCTCCTTCGTCGACAAGATGCTTGTACAAAAAGATACCCTATCTCTAACAGAAGGCGTAACCGTCGTCCGATCGTCCGACGTCCTCGAGACTGGAGCGCCCAGATCCCTAGATCCGCTTTCAAGACTCAAGAGTTACCTGGAGACACATTCGCTAAGAGTCGAGATGAAAGGCTTTGATGTTTTAGACACAGTGTCGACCGTGGGAAGGGCTTTGGAAGAGACAGTGACCTCGTTCACAGAGGACAATGAGCTTGAGGGTCGTGGAAAAAAGAAAAAAGCAGCAAAGATTCTTGGGCCTTTAATGGCTGCTTTGGCAATGAAGATGGCTGCTCTTATACCCTTGGCAATAGCTGCTATAGCGCTTATAGCTGGCAAGGCGCTCCTGATTGGTAAGCTGGCGTTGGTTCTCTCAGCTATAATTGGTCTGAAGAAGTTGTTGTCTCAACAGAAGCACGTGACGTATGAGGTGGTGGCACATCCTCACCACTCCTCTAGCCACACGTCGAGTCACGACTACGGTGGCACGAGTGGCTACGGTGGCGATTCCGGTGGCTACAGCAGTTCAGCATCAGGTGCTCATGGCAGCACCAGCGGCGGATGGGGAAGGTCCATTGACTCTCAAGCGATGGCGTACTCAGCTCAAAAGCCCCAGTAATGGGGCTGATGCCCCCATTTGAGATCGGAAGTGAAGTCGTGAGCTCTCACCGAGTTTTATTTATTGTGTTACGTCGTGTGCTATTTATTGACTGCTAGTTTAAGTTCATTGCCATTTTCATCTCTCCCTGTTCTATCATCGTTTATTTTCTTTTCTTACATGTATTATTAAAATATTGTTTTATATGTTACTGTATATATTAAATTTAAATATTTGTGTAGTTTATAAAATGTTATTATAGTTGTTAATATTTATGGTTGTTGCAACCTGTACCTGGCTTTAATATTGTATAAGTTTATGTAAGTTCTAGTATATCATGCTGTGTATATTTTTGAGGACAACAATTGTTTAATTGATCCTTTTTGGTACAAATTAACTTTCTGTATAGTCAAATCTTTTGTTATCATCTTCATCATGAGGTCGTGGACCGGGTTAAACCATGTTATATGGTTTTAAAATGTTTTTGTTTTTATTAAAAAAATATTAAACTTTGTCATGCCTTTTAATTTTCGTCCAATAATATTTTTTTAAAGTGATCAAGGTGCATTCACGTACAACGCTGGTAACAAGCGCTTGTTGGCGCTGGTTCGAAAAATATATAGAAAAAACCTGCGCGCACGACATAGACGCTTGTTTCAGCGCGAATGTCAGCGCAGGTATTTTCAATACATTTTTCGAACCAGCGCCAACAAGCGCTTGTTACCAGCTTTGTACGTGAATGCACCCAGATCACAAAACCTCAAGCTGTGTAAAATAGTAACCGTTCATATAAATTCCATAGCAATCTTTATCTACGCTGCGTTAGGCACTGCTCAGCTCAGTGTGATCGTCAAATAATGACTATCGTGATGACTATGATTATGCTATACAAACATAGTCTTGATTAAACTGCATTGTGTCTGACACTTTTCATACGATGCAAACCATACACTCATAGCGTTTCACAAGAAATTCATGTATGATTTTGCTGATTGCAAAAGGCAGATTCATTAAGAATTTTAATTATAGATCATCTTTGAATATCGAACATAATACAGCCTTTCTAGTTAATTGTGCTGTGAACAAAAAATAAGCTTTCACAATTTTAATTTGCACTTTGATTTGAATACAATTGACTCAATTTTTTTTAAATAATCAAGAAAAATGTATGAGAACAAAACCTAATGAATACAGTCGCATTTTGAATTAATCTTGACAACCTAATTCACATAACCTAATGCTCTTATTTTAATTATTATCTTTAGATGATACAGACTAAATTATATGTCACTATTTTTTTATCTTGAAATAGCTTAGCGAAAAGGCCACCATTGGTGAACTTGTTGATGTTTGTATTAGGGTAATAGGTTTCTTTTTTTTTTCCTTTTGCTGCCTAAAGTTAAATTCTATATTGTTGCAGTAAGTGTAAATTTAAATATTGCAACATTT
Organism: Euspilapteryx auroguttella; assembly: GCA_951802225.1. NCBI lineage: Eukaryota > Metazoa > Arthropoda > Insecta > Lepidoptera > Gracillariidae > Euspilapteryx > Euspilapteryx auroguttella. Next base: position 2,498,410 of record OX637663.1, on the reverse strand, counting down.
ATCGATACAAAAACGTTAATAAATCCCTTCAATTTGTCGCTCTACAACAAAACATTCTTTAACATTAGCTAGCAAATCGGCATATGTTTTCATGAGTTATTTTTTTTAAATAATGATATTAAGTACTTACAAAAAACAATTTTTTTTTTTTTATAGCTAAATTGCCTTTTCTTAAAACTTTTCTCAAATAACACTTTTTTATAATAATAACTACTTACTTATATGTTTGTTGCTAGGTAATAATACTTATAACAAACATCTCATCCCTTGCACCAAAACGTATAACAGACGCTTTCCTAAGATCCGGGTCGTTTGAACTCCAGAGAAAGGTAAGTACAGGTGAAAACCTGCGATCGCTGGCTCCTTATTACTATCAATACACCACTATAATACCAAATTGTCTCTTTTTCAGCAAGTCATTACCTATTGCGTAATATTAAAAAGTTGTATTATTTGTATGAGATGACTTGATGAGGTTCTGTTCTGAATTTCTTTGGTTAATTTACCGGCACATGTATTGTTGATTCCATTTGATCAGTTTTGTATGGGAGCTTTTGAAAGCGTTTTTATTGGTGATTTAATGAAAAGCCCTTTTTGTGAGAGCGGTGATAATCATCAATATATATATTAAACTCTTCCGTTACTGACTGACTGACTGACAGACAACGCAGAGCCGAAACTACTGGGCGTAGCGGGCTGAAATTTTGCACGTGGATTCCTTGGGGAGTGTAGGGGATCACTAAGTAATAATTTCCCGAAATTCTCATGGGAAAGGGAAAAAACGGGATTAATGTGTTAATGTGAAATCTGCGCTGGTGAAACCGCGGGGCAGCCTCTAGTTACTAGTATGAATATAAGTAGATTTTATTGTAATTATAAGATTATGACGCATAGGTAGAACCTGAATCTAGAGTGCCCGAAACACTCCCAGCTCACAGCCCAGACCCGGAAAATAAATATCCATCATATCAATGTTTGCTCCGCCGGGAATCAAACATGTGCTTGCACGTAACAGTCGATAGCATTGCCAACTAAACCACGGAGGCAGTCATTATCATAAATTAGTGTCTTTTGATAAAAAAAAAACTCGATTTCGCTAAAACTTGGTAAGTATATCTGTACCTCAGAAGCATAACACTGTAAGTCGCAAATCGTAATTTTACAGGAGAGCGTTTTAAAGTTTGAAATCGCATGTTTTTCAACTTTAGACGCAAATAAGACGCAAAAGTAGACGCTATAATCATCTTGAGTTTAATTGATAACATAGAGCAATTATCTCTTAATTCAAAACAATTTTCAGAAAAATAAGTCCTATGAAAAAATATAGTTTTCCAGGTACTTTTGTAAAAACATGCATCACATACACTAAAATGCTTCTAAGATTATTTTTGTAATCCGGTGAGAAATGGTGTCAGTTACAGTATTTTCTTTAAGAAAACAAAGTATAATAAACAACTTTACTGTTAAAAAACACTGTAGAACATACATTCAGAACCGTACAACTCTAAATCTGTGTCAGTAATTTATATTATGTACTTTCTGAGTGAAATTTCATGTTTTAAATGATGTTGTCCGAATTACTCCGAATCTGTGACCTAATGTAGTGAACATTAAGAGAATGGTTGAATATAAAATAATATGGGACATATGGGGTCCTTAAGTAACTGTTGCATGAATGAGGCATAGGTCCCTAGCGCTTTGGTATCAGGATTCCATTATGTCAGGGTAGGCGAAACGTTGCTCTTGGTTGTGCTCTGAGTCTGCAGTGGCTCACTGATTAGTAGTATCACTCGTGGAAGTTTGAGCTCTTGTCTTATATTCTGGCGTAGATTAGTTTTAGTAAGGTTTTAAGACTGCTTTGAGCTTTATAAATAAAATGCCACTAGTTTCTCTTTCCTTGCCTGTAGTCACACGCATAGTGGGGTCATGAAAGGTTCATTAAAGGAAGTTTGAACTTTAGCGACGACGTAGCATGAGTTTAACGTTGTAGATTTCACAATAAGCCGTTCATGATGTCAGGGTCTAGTAGCTAGCTAATAGGGAGAGAAACCATAGTTTTTATATTATGTTACCTAAATGCAGTCTGAAAGTTTATCTGAAGTAGATCTGCGCCAGAAAACAGGACCGATACTTAAAGGTTACCTTAAAAATTCATAGATTTGCTGTTCGGATATTGATTGTAATGTAAATTGTATGACGTCTGTTTGAATTAACGTTTCTTAATACTTTCAAAGTAATCGAGCAGTTTGATGCAGCAGCATCATTAAGGACAGATTATACATAACTGCTGCAGTATTTGCAGTGTTTCGGGTAAATCAGCAATGAAAGCATGTGCTAAGGATCGGCGGGCACTATCAGAGTTGGTTAATAAATACCAAGTTTCCGAGGAAAGTATTGCAAAACAAATGGTTGTACGGTAGTATGACCAATTAAGACTTTAATTTTCAATTTAGTTTGCCTGGCAGTAATGCATGTGATGTCACACTTGAGATCAGATCCGTGCGCGACCATCCTCAGGCTTGAAATAGAATCGAAAAAAGGACGAGACTTTGGGATTGGAGTAAGTATGTATCTTTTCTGGTGTTAGATATGAACTTTTTTTTATAAGATGTTTATATCTAGGGTCAGAATTGTGCTCCAATCTTGGAGAACCATTTTTTTTGTTTTCTTACTGTAGCGTGACCGCGTGTTGATAACATGTGTAAAGGTATATTGCTTGGCAAATGGAGTGAGGAATTTAGTTCTTCATTGAATGTCTTTTAGCCATTTTCATTGCAGTTTTCTTTCGGTTCTAGTCCAGGATATTCACGCCGGATATTTTTTTTACCGTGAATGATGCGACTCGCAAGGTATGGCGTGGAAGTGACGTTGTATGGTTTCGTCTATGGGTAATGAGTTCTGTCGGTATTTTATTCAGCTGCAACAGTGGTATAATCTATCTTTGATGGAGTTGTTGCAAGAAGTTGTTGTGTTTAGGGTATGAGGAAGCATTCGTTGACGGACTTTTTTTTACCATTTATTTTTAAAAGAAGATTGCGTGTATTTTTACGTGTATGGTAAGTATCACTGAATTAAGAATGCCAAAAACTGTCAATTTAGATACAATTTTTTCTATTTTCTTTATCTCTGATACCCGGCCGAGACCGAACTTCCGCGTAACTAGCACTTCTATATAAAGATGCGTTAAATCACGCCCACTTAATCGGATTTAATTGAATAGTATAAAACTGTAACAGCAAAAATACAGTATTATGCATCTTGATTTGCTTCGAAGCAAAACACGGTATCTGCGCAGTTACAGTATTATGCATCGGATATCGTTCAGAAGCATAAAACTGTATAATGGTACATACAATGTTATGCAATAAAATTAATTCGAAGCATAAAGCAGTATACGCTCTTACAGTTTAATGCTTCTCATCAGGCAAGGTATTTACACTATAATGCAAATCGAAAAAAGGCACTTCCAGGCTAGCTACGGCCACGGGAGTAAGCGCATTCGAAAGAGCTCGTCAAATACAGTAGGATTCCATCAAAAAGTGAAAATCGCAAAAATGTCAGTTACAGTGTTATGCTTCTGAGGTACAGATATTATGGAGTCTCCAAAAAGTGAAATTTCCAAAATTTTTATTTTTCAACATTAAAAAAGTAAGTAGGTATAATATAACGTAATCTTAAAAACTAAACAGACACGAACATGGTCTGTGTGGCGTGTTAACAAAGAGTCACAAATAATATCCGTTTTACAAAAACGTGCTTCAAGCTCTTCGAACGTTTGTGGTGATTCTAGTACGATATGTAAGGCTGGAATACACTCTATTATTAAAATAAACTAGTCGACCCGGCGAACTTCGTACGGCCTAACCTATTACTATTTTGTGCATGTATTATAGTTAAAATAAACGTTCCTCTTTAATCATTCTATCTATTAGAAAAAACCGCATCAAAATCCTTTGCTTAGTTTTAAAGATTTAAGCATACATAGGGACAGACACGGGAAGCGACTTTGATTTATACCATGTATTGATGATATTGATATTGATTGATGATATTGATAAAACAAGTACAGTCACGGACTAGGAGGCCGTAACAGATTTGTCTATGGTTTCGTCAGCCCAAGACTGTATTACCAGAGAACAAGAACTATTTTACAATACAGAAAAACCGGAAGTGTTACGCCGATCGTGTCCGCCACTTTACCGATTTATAACTGCATTGTATAATTACACGTCGAACCGGCGAACTTCGTACCGCCTAACCTAATAGTATTTTGTGCATGTATTATACATGTAAACATTCCTCTGGATCACTCTATCTATTAAAAAAATACCACATCAAAATCCGTTGCGTAGTTTTAAAATTTAGGCATACAAAGGGACAGACGCGGGAAGCGAATTTATTTTCAGTGCCTTAAGAGCCAGTTTACAGCGATGCTAGCGACATTCGCGAAAAAAATAATATCTTCTAAATTAAGGCAAATATCAAAAATATGGCACAGTATGACACTAGATAATGTAGCCTAGTATTTTTAGAGCACTGTTGTATAGCTTTTAGGTTGAAGACCAAAGAAAGCTACAAAGTGTTGCTAAAAGTAGCCACTTTTGGGAATAATCTGTGGATTATTTTGTTCTTTTAAGTTAGAAGTACTTTACCTCGCTCAAAAAATACTAAGCAAGATTATCTAGTGTCATACTGTGCCACATTTTTGATGTTTGTCTTAGTTTAAAAGTTTTTTTTTTTCGAGAATGGCGCTATCATCGCTTTAAACTGGTTCTAATAATTTTGACTTAAAACATTATATTCTGGGTCTTATTTTTAGTTATTCCAGTACGTATACCTACCTAACCTTTAAGTGGAGCAGAAAAAGACTCGTTAGACAAAGTATGACCATTTGTGCTCGTACAACACTTTCTAGCGTACTTAGGTATATGTTAAAAGGAAAATACCTATTTAACTTTAGGTAGTTTATCTAGTAAGATATGAACCTGGCAAGTAGCAAGTTTTTTTTTAAATATATTAGTCTAAGGTATAGCAATAAGAGTGGTGTCAGCTTAGAATTCCACTACACCATCTTACCCCATAATAGGTGTCGTAAAAGGCGACTATGAGAACACCGAAGGACTGCGATCGCCAACCCGCCTGCCAAGATTGGCGATTACGGCAAAACTACTCTTCCTTGTGGATATCTCTGAACGAGGCCTGAGTCCAACAGTGGACGTCTTATAAGCTGCAATGATGATGATGAATAAGTATATAATAATAAAATAACAGACCAATCATCCTTTCGACCTACGCAGCCGAGTGGAAAAGTGAAAGTAATTTAAAAGAGAATTGATACTTCGGCAGTAAGCAAAAACTAAAGTAGGTAGGTACTTACTAAATATTTAAAATATTCCAAAAATAACAGCCGAATTTTTTTCATAAAACTTTTCAGTATGTCACCTATGTGTTAGCGCCATCTATTAAACACATTAAAAACCATATTTATATTTTTACACTAACGACATCTGTACGATATTCTGAAAACTACTGTGTACTTAATGTGGACACATTGAAACTGCGTGCCCACTATGCGTTATGGTTCTAAGATAATATCATAGATGGCGTGTTTATTAATTTTTATTCCTTTCTCTTTATTTTAAAACAAAATGGTTTTTATTTTCATCCTTTTCGTATGTGAGGAGAATGATTAAAAAAATTATGTTATTGCATTCCTGTAACAACAATTGCAATGATAATACGATCTATTTTTGTATTTGTATCACAATTTCCTAACTTCTCTTAACATCCGATATGGTCTAGTGGCTAGGATACCTGGCTCTCACCCAGGAGGCTCGGGTTCGATTCCCGGTATCGGAATATTTTTATTTTATTTGTTTTTCTTTAAGAATTTCTTACTTTTTTACAATGTTTCTTTTATTCGAAGAAGGGTTATACAATAATTACAGCTTTTGCACTACTGTTGTTTGTTGTAAGTACAACAGCTTTGGCATTAATTTTTAATTCTTCTTCACTTAAGCAACAGTTCCTATGGAATAAAAACAACTTTTAAAATTATTATAAAAACTAAAAACTTTACAAGTTTATCTATATTGTCAGCATCTATCAAAATTATATCACTATCTATCACCATAGAGGGACCGGTTGCACAAACTCTGATCAAGGAAGGTTTCAAAACCAAGTATGTAAGTACTAATACTTACAGAGATTAAGTCAAAGCCAAATTATATCTAATATTATATTGATAGGTAATAAATAAATTTACTGTTAAATTAGTTAAGGAATTAAATTAAGAAACAATTCATAATAAAATTACAATAAAACTAGTTTGCAGTTTTCGGACGAGACAAAATCTCTTTTTTTTTTGTGTGTAAATATTATTTTAGTTAATAAAATCAACTACCTTGCAAACGGCTCTTCGTATACGGTCAAAGACCTAAATACTCACCTTGCTCTTGTATTGGAAAATTTTTGAGTTGTCCGCAGAACAATATCGATTATCGATAAAACATTTATTAGTCTAACCAAGTAAAGCGGACTCAATAAACCTGAAGGCTTTAAGAGGCATAGCACAGCTAAAGTAGCGCCACCCGAGAAAAAAATAAATATCTTCTAAACTAAGGCAAATATCAAAAATGTGAAACAGCATTCCCCTAGATAAATCAGCCTAGTATTTTTAGGGCATTGTTGTATAGCTTTTAGGTTAAAGACCACAGAAAGAAACTGATTGTTGTTTATGTTTTTTTAAGGTGTCGCTATTCACGGGACAAGCCCCAAAAGCTTGAATGCCTAATTAGATTACTTTTTAATAATTACCTCCGTTGAAAAGCAAAAAAAAATATTTTCACTTTATTGCAATCAATGAATTCTTTTAAATTATACTCGATATTTTTATTATTATTAAAGAGTAAATTGTAACATATTAGTAATTTGAAAAAAGGAAATCTGAGAGTTTTTGTAATTTATAAGGTTCGTATTTATTAGAACTGGGATCAGGTAAAAACTGGATGAGAGTTGCTCAATAACGATCGGTATAGCGGAGTCTTAAGACTTATGTCCAGCAGTAAACGTCTTTCATCTGAGATGATGATGAACATAGTCATAATCACAAAAAAAAACTTTTAATTAAGAAGGTCGATAAGTATTGCACATAAACAATCGACATCGTCAAACAAACCGTCCCATCACTAACAAACCTTACCTCTCTCTTTCCCTCTACCTAAAGCAAGACAGCCTCTCAGTGAAGTGACCGCCACCTCCACCGGTCCATGTGTGCTGCGAATCTGACCTTTAATTTAAAGTTAAACCACGTGTTTCCAGTGAAAGTTCTTAGTAACATCCTGTTTTGTTTTTTTTTTTCCTGTCTTCGGAAGGACTGGCTGGTGACAAGGTAAAAGTCGGTTCCGATTCCGAGTTTGAATTTTTGTTCGGTCCGGTCAGTGATGCGTTTTTTTTTTTCGTGTTGGTATAAGTAAATGGTTACAATTATTTATTTCTAGATCTAGATAGAGTAAGACGTCCTGTTCTTGGCCCCCTTCCTATTATTGGCATGTGTCCATTAAGAGACTGAATATAAGGATTCTTGGCATCCTATGGCATTAAAACAACATAATTTGTTCATGTTGCCAATAATAGGGAGGGGGCCAACAATAGGACGACTTACCCTAGGTACTATTATGAATAAGAAATACTTGGTTAGGTAACAAATAAAAAAAACAAATTATACCTAATTTTGCCTCGTTTGATAATACTAGTGTGCCACTAGCGACTTCGCCAGTACAGTTTAGTTCCAAACCGCAGAAAATCAATTTTTCTTTCCTGTGAGATTTTCGGAAAAAAAAGTGTCCTATGTCCACCTCGTGGTTGTAAGCCTGTAGTTTAGGCGTGATTGCGTAACAGACAGACAGATTCACTTTGTAACAATTGCATTTCTAATATCAGAACTGTTCTTCTTTAACTATTTGTATTTGTTATGTAGCCTAATAGTAAAGGTTCATATAAGTTTGTTAGAAAGAAGTAATATCGACGCTGGAAAGGCAACCTTGCTGAAGCGCCATTTGACGATTTGTGAGGATAGCGATTTAAAGTTTCAAATTTTACAAAAAAAATCGTATAAAAGGTACTGTCTGTCAGATTAACCTGAAAATTACTATGATAGTCTAAAAAACAGTTTAGCATAGTCTTACGTTCAAAAATAATATATGCAACTTATAGAAACAGAGTTAGGTGGCGGTTCAGCAATTATAACCTATGCCACGGCAAGGCTAAATTGCTGATAGCGTGAAGTGCAGCTCAAACCATTTCTGCACTTTTTGCTTATGTGCCAAAAAATATATTTTTCAAGTTAGACAAAATGTTTTATGTCTGCAAGCATTCAGAAACACAACAGGGTAAAATTCGGTTATATCACAAAACCTCTTAAAATTGGACCGTCCAGAAATGATGATCTCCAACTGACCGAGAGTCATGCCTAGCAAATTTGGCTTATAGGTGGCCGTATTCAAAATAATTGGGACAGCAAATTAAAATATTAATATTTTTATTACAAACTTAACTTGGTCTTAGAATGTTTGTTCAGGGAAGCTTTAAAAGGTGAGAAAATGAGAATATGGAAAAATGGAAGAGAAATTTTTAAGAATTGTAAGGCGCGATACGAAGTTCACTGGGACAGTATTTTTTTTAAGCAGCCTGTATCATCCCACTGCTTGGCAAAGGCCTCTTTCCCTTTTCTCCGGATCCTGGGCACTTTCCACCAGGTTTTAATGTGGGCTCCCAGCTCATCGCTTCACCGCTTCCCAGGCCGACCACGTCGCCTTTTGCCATCTTTTGGAAACCACACGGTGGTACGTTTGTCCCAACGGTCTGGCTGCATGCGGGCTATGTGGCCGGCCCAGTCCCACTTGAGCTCCGCCGCCTTCCGAGCTACGTCTAAAATTTAAGTCCTGGAGCGCAGTTCGGTGTTTCGGACTCTGTCCAATAATCGAACGCCTAAAATGCTGAGCTCCATGTTTCTCTGGCAAACCTCGAGTCTGGACTTTTGGGTTTCCATCAAAGACCAAGTTTGAGCCGCGTAGGTAAGGATGGGGAGGATACACATATGTCCATGAGTTTGCGTTTGAGGCTCAGCGGAAGGTCTCCCTTCGTGAGCTCTTTCATTGACCAATAGCTCCTCCAGGCATTGTCGACACGTCTTTCGACTTCTTTTTCCTGTCGAGCCTGGAAGGAGACTATTTAACCAAGATAGATATATTTCTGGACATATGCAATCCTCGCACCATCAACATCTACTGTATGCTCAATACTATTTGTCATCATTTTAGTCTTTGACTTATTCATCCTCAGCCCAACCTCGAGGCTCGCCTGGCTGAGCTGTTCTGTTCCAGCATGGACTGTAATTCGGTAGCAGAATTTGAGAACAGGCTAATGAGGCGTCGGCAAAGCGAAGGTTCGTCAGCTTCGATTCGCCGAAGACTATGCCTCTGTCCTCCCATTCTGGAGCCAGCTTTTGGAACACTTCCTCCAACGTTGCGGTAAATAATTTGGGAGAAAGAGGATCATCCTGCTTCACGCCCTTTCCTATTCGAAAAGGTAGTCCTGATGACGGTGATTTTATAGCGGCGGTACTATTTCTGTAAATCGCCGGAACAGCTAGTAGGTAATAAAAAAAATACAACAATTTAAAACTAAATGAATTAAATAAAATTTTAGAAAGACTTTCCACATAATTATAATACACCATCTGTACATAGAATGTAAGTTTACATCAAATACTTCAATGTATGGACTTTGTTCTTTTGACTGCCCAGAATGATAGAGTTTAAGTAGGGATCCCTAGTTATTATTTTTAACATTATATAGCATAATTGACACTCAGGGATAGTGTATCTTTCTTGAAAATAACGTAAAATATTTTTAGAATCAATTCAGTATTTCCGGAGCCTATTCGATGCAAATCTACAAACAATCAAATCTTTCCTCTTATAGGAATAGATAACTTATATTTTTTTGAAAAGAAAGGAAGCGATATTTTTTTTCCACATCTGAGAATCAAACCGCCTACAAATTACAAAAAAAGACATTGGTGAATTCTGACCAACTGTTGAAATAGTTTTGTACAGTAACATTTTTTATATTTATACTAGAGGTTGCCCCGCGGATTTTCCCGCGCAGATTTCTCATAAACTCTAAAATCCCGTTTTTTCCCGTTCCCATTGGAATTTCGGGAAATCCTTTCTTAGTGCTCACCTACACTCCCTAAGGAACCTACATGCAAAATTTCAGCCCGCTACGCCCAGTAGTTTCGGCTCTGCGTTGTCTGTCAGTCAGTCAGTAACGGAAGAGTTTTATATATATTGACTAGAGGCTGCCCCGCGTTTTCACTCGCGCAGATTTCTCATAAACAAAATAATCCCGTTTTTTCCCGTTCCCGTGGGAATTTCGGGAAATCCTTTCTTAGTGCTCACCTACACTCCCTAAGGAACCTAACATGCAAAATTTCAGCCCGCTACGCCCAGTAGTTTCGGCTCTGCGTTGTCTGTCAGTCAGTCAGTCAGTAACGGAAGAGTTTTATATATATTGATTATTTTTATGGCATGGTCAATAGGGTAAATCATAAGAATAAAATCTCTTTAACAAAGTTGGTAAATAAATTAAAAATAATACCAATATATATGGACTTATAAATACCATAGGCCATGCATAAAATGTGTAGAGTTAAAAAAAATGTTTTGTTTCTTTTAAAAATAAAGGAATATTTCCTTTCAATAAAATGTGCTGACTCCAGTTCTTAGAGTAAGTATTATGTGGCATTACAAAATTCCAACCTGTAAGAAAAAATCATTATCTTCTCATCACAAATAATAAAACTGCTAAGTTAGGGCACAATTATGTAAAGTATCTAGCTGCTGTATATGATAGTTAATAATCGCAGGATTCGCAGGGTCCGCTCGAACCATTATTTATTGCTCTTTTCTGAATGAGCTGCGGGCATCCACCCCAAACGACAAGATGCGAGTGACTGATGCGCCCGCGCGCACCTGGGTCAATACATACCCTCTATGTGTGACACAATACAAGACCCTTAAAAGATAGCTTAAACGCCCTACATCTTAAAATTCTTTGCACAGAAGACATGCTGAAGTAGCTTGAATGTGCCCAAGTAAGTAGGGATAAAGTTTCTTATAAATGTAATATTATTGATGTTAAGTGGGGTAAAACTGCATTAAGTACCACTTCAAGAAAATTCTTGCCCTGTCAAAATTGCTTATATCCATAGTGATTATTAGTTTTGTCGGATAAAATTGCTGATCTGTAAACAATCCAAAAAATACGGTAGAGCAAAATTGGCTTAAGCGCCATATCATGAATAATCTCAGCGAGGCTAGTTTTCTTATGTGCACTTTGCTTTTTTCTCACGGCAAAGCTAATTTTCTTTTCTAATTTAATTTAGATTAACACAAAATGGAATAATTGCTTATCGGTTATTTGGACATTAAAGGGGTAGCTTAAGTGCCAAAAAATATAAAAAGACTTAAAAAAAAGCTCTTATTAACCAAAAAAGCAGTAATTACAGATTGCTTAACGACCATGAAAACGGCTCGTATAGAGATGAGACCCAGATCAGCAGATAGAGAAAAATCAGCCGATTCTAACGGTATATATAACTCATATTCGCATTTTTGGAGATCAGCAATCTTGCCTTTCCACCGTCGAATGATACCTAATCTGAGATGCAATGAAGTGTTATTGATTTGATACTACAATGTTTACTAGATTTACTGGTTTTTGATTGATATCTTTCTATATCAAATTTCGAGTTTAGATGGATCTTTACATCTTAAGTAGAGTATTTGATGGATCTCAATATCATTATGTAGAGTGTTTGGTTTAGTTTTAGAGCTTTGCAATTTCCTTTCAAGCGGATCGGATCGACAACCTAATTTTTTACTTTTATACTTTTCCCCGTTATGTTTACAATTTAATTTTAAAAACAATCATCTTTCAGCCTCCGTGGTTCAGTGTCTGTGATTTGAATGTGAATTAAGAAGTCCGGGTTGGTTTTTTTCGCGGGGGTAGGCATTTTTATGTGCACATATCTTTAACCACCACCGTTGCATAGTCAACTTTCAGCCGACTTAAGTACAAACAAGGCTCGAGCCGACTTAAACTCCGTCAAGCATATACTTCACTGTCATGAAGTCTTAACCGGACCACCTCGGACACTTCATAGAAAAAATCGCGCTGCTTCGCACACAGCCGAAACATGTGTACGTGCACACGTTTAAGGTTGTTTAATGAGATAAGGCGTGCGACGCTGCTTTATTTCTACTGAGCGGTAACTAAAAGGTAAACCGAGAGCCGGGTAGCCGCACTTGCTGAGGGAGGCAGGGAGTGCCCCTACTGTATATAGTACTATTTATTGTACTGTGACTGGACTATGTTCATCAATTTGGAGCGGAGAACGATTTAAAGTTTATTATGACACTTTGAGTGCTACTCCGTGATCCGACTCGACTTTGTATGTTAGAATTTTTTAGGCCTTTTTTTTAATATTCGCACATAAGTCGAGGCGGAGCGATGATACTGTAAGGCTGACATTCACAGTCGAGTTGCAGCTCGAACTCACACTCCAAACTGTCAAAATGTAACTTTATGGATTAGAATAAGTTCCGATCTGGCCAGAATGAGAGAGTTGTATTTTCCCGATAACTACAGAATATTTGATAAAAATTACCCTAAAAAATATTAATTTATCAGGTCTTTTTTTGTAAGATTATATTATTAAAATTTAAATACTAAAACGAAATAAAAAAAAAATTAAAAAAACTACGTTAGAAAGTAGCTGCTTTTTAAAACGAAAGTGGATTTAAAACAAATCCATAGGTATAAGTTTTTTTTTATTCCAATGATAATTTAGGAAAGTTGACAATCTAGGTTGTAGAACTAGAGTGTCTAGTGGTTCGCTGTCTTCTGTGTGTCAAGGTTTCCGGCTAACATCAAATTTTAATGTTTGTTCGTTTTTCACTTAAAACTGCTGAATGGTATAAAAAGTTAGGTTGAAAAATAAAAAGTAGCAAACACAAAAATCGCTCATCATCATCATCATCATCATTACAGCCGTAGGACGTCAGCTGCTGGACATAGGCCTCCCTCAAGGCTCTCCATCTGTACCGATCGCAGGTGGCCTGCATCCAGCGTGGACCCGCAGCCTTGCGCAGATCATCTGTCCATCTGGTCGGTGGACGTCCAACGTTGCGCTTGCCGATCCGTAAAAATCGCTCCAATTATTGAAAATCTAAACTAGACTTAGACCGTGGAATCTTCCAGATAAAAAAGCAACTTAACTTTGGTTTCGTGGTTCTAACTTCTAATCTACCAATTTTCGGCAATAACGAATTTTTAGTTTAGGCGTGATTGCGTGAAAGACAGACAATTTTACACAGACAAAGTTACAATATCTATCTTTAATATTGATATGGATTCTTACAATGACTAGTTTACAGAAAAATAAATGGAAAAACAAGCTCTAACCCCACTCAATAAACGTTTAGATCAATATGGCTACAACCTGGTTAAGTATTATATTCTCTGTGGCTACAACGTAGTTACAACTCAATAACCATAAATCATTAAAGTTATTACTTTTTTTTACCATTAACATCTACTTAAGAACAATAAAAATAAGCGATAATATTTAAAACAATGGAGGTAATTGGGCAATAAATATTACAAAAAAGATATTTTGGGCCGAAACAACTTTCTCGGAATTACACAAATTCCCATATTTTAGGCTTATCCAACACTAGTCAACCCGGCGAACTTCGTACCGCCTAAACTATTATTAGTATGTTGTGCATGTATCAATACATACTTTTATATGTATGTTTGGCTGGACCAATTTTGATGCGGTTTTATAAAAGTATTTGTTACTTTCAGGATAAGATTTCAGTACCCTATTTTAAGCGTCCTTATGTAAAAAATAAATGATTTTATACTATGTATTAAAGAAGCTTCCCCAACATCTGCCAAAGCGCGGTGAAGATAATCCATTCATACTTTTCTTGGACACCCAACTCATAAGTTTTCACTAACTGAAAATGTTTTTTATGACCACCTGTGTCCACCACAGAATAGGCACTGAAAACTGTACTAAACTTTCTATACTTTCACGCATAAAATTGAATAAATATTGAGGTCTCAAAGATGTTCATAAATGGCACTATTTGTTTAGAATAAGAGTATTTTAGTATTTAGCACCTGCCTACCTCGTTTTTTAAGTCTAGGCTGACATTTTTATAGTCAGTGTATGGAGACGACTTATCCGAGTTTGAACTCGGAAAAATTGTTCTAGCAATACCAATTTATTTATTTATTTCCTATTTACATTATCATTACAGGATTAACCTAATGCGATAAAGTAGTTATCTAAGTACAGATATAACAATTTATAACTGAACCAAACTTAAGTACAATTAAAAACCAAACACCTTAGTCCATAACTTATAATTTCAAGTGCAAGCCTTGTGAATTCACTCAGTGTACAAGCAAATATATCAATTCTCTCTGCTATGAGGTTGAGAGTGCGCAGTGCCCGGGTTTTGAAGCGGATGACATTATGGAGTGTAAGTTTGAGCTGAAACGCGACTATTGACAGTGTTTGGTAGCTACTCGGTCGAGTATGATACTCGGACAAGTAGTACCCGAGTACTTATTATCCTGGCTCGAGCCGTCTTATACTCCGTCGAGCATATGTTTTACTGTCACGAAGTCGGAACTCGACTATGTATATTTATTTGGAGCGGAGATCAATTTAAAGTTACATTTTGACAGTTTGGAGTGCGAATTCGAGTTGCGAAAAAACTAGTGTTTTGAGTTTTCTCAAAGTTTGATCTCGAAGAAGATGTCTCGAGTACATAATTAATCTGGCCCGTATCGTACTCCGTCAATCGTATACTCACACTCACTGTTTGAAATCGGGACTCAAATGTGTTTAGACAATAGACATTTAATTCATTTACCGTATCTCGCAGTATTTGATATTCTACTCCTTTGCCCTCCTACATGGTATCTGCTATTGACTCGTAATTGTATTTTAAGCCACTTCGTTAACCATTGCTGTTTCATTTAGACTTGTTACAGAAGTAGCCTTAGTTAAAACATCAATGGTTAACGCAGTCGCTAACAATGCAATTACAAAAAGATCGAATTTAGTTAAAAGACACCCCCCTTAAGTCGTGTAAATCCAGCTATGGTCCACCCAGGTTGCGTGGATTTGGTCAGCCTGGCCATTTTCTGGGTAGTATTATTAACGTAATTGAATTGTTTCGCGATTACTTTTTTATTACACTGATTCCACGCCATTTTTCGTTTTGACCAATAATTCTGTAGGTTTTTTATGTAGGCCTTACAGTAGGTACTAAAGTTAAACCTTGGTAGTTTCAGTTTTCTTCGACGAAAGTTTATTAAAAAAAAACACATAAAAATACCAAAAAATACATTTCGAACATTCTTTATGACAATGCAGTTTCTCATAATTCAGCTTTCGCCGCTTTGGGTTCCGCGTACATATATGTATGCCATGCTATGCATAATATGCAATGCAATGAGGAAATAACTTTGTCATTTTATCTCATCTTCCATCCTACTCCCACTGTCCTGACCTCACTTGACTGTGCCAGTACTTTGAGGTCTAGTCTTGAGGTAAACTACTTGACACACAAGTTTATATTATGTTAAACAGTCTAAGAATGACCCAAGTCAAATTATTTCTTAAATTATAAACGGCATTCTATCGTTTTTTTAAAGGTTTTTTTCAAACACGACCATAGCTTGGACGACCATGCGTGACCCATAATATATCTTAAACTTTCAAAAGTTTTAATTTTTTATTTATTTTATAGGTATTAATCAACTAGAAAAACAGATCTAAACTAAAAAAAAACATGATTTATTTATTCCATACGCAACTGAGTTTGCTTTTATCGCCTTTGCCAATCGTGTGAATTTTCAAAATTCCACTCTTTAGGTCCGGTTCGCCTTAATTTGTTCGCCCGACGCCCGGCATATTAAATTTATCAATTGCCTGAATTTTTAATAAAAGTGTTCCCCATTCGCCTGCATAAAATTCATGAATGAAAAGTTTCAGTAATAAATTAAGGTACCTATTAATGTAGCTCACTATTACTTAAAGTTTCCCCAAAACAACATGGAATAAAATATAACTCCCAGTCATCTAACTGAACCAAAGTTACGGCAGATTATTTTTTAACATTTATTCCAAGGTTTAATTATAATTTTGGTCAGAAACATTCAGTACCTATATCTATAGATTACTGCGATTAGAATATTAACAATTATGGTGAAACAAATATTGAACTTAATACTAAAACGTCTCATCGAAATTAGCTCTGCTTTTCATTCTGTTACGAACTGAAACGGAAAAATGGGATTTTTATTTTTAATGGAAAATGTGCTGGCGGACGCAAAAGCCGTACGTTGTCGCACCTTAGTCTATTATAATACTTTAAACTTTTTTGTTTTTTTGTGACGTAAAACTGCGTGCGTAAACCGGCTTCAGCCTTATGTAGGTATAAACGTACCTTTTATTGTGTTCACTTTCTTTAGTGAAAGTATTTGCTCTATCAATTTTCGTTAATACGTTTCATAGATAACTTTACGACTGGTGATAAAAATAAAACAAATAAAAATATTTCGTGATAGTTATCATTTTATTATTGGTTCGTGTAACTTTACAATAAATAACCAACGAACGAGAGAAAAGATACGGAAAATTATGCTCTAACTCAATAATATAATTTTTTAAATATATTTTTTACTAGCTGTCCCGGCGAACATCGTATCGCGCCTTACAATTTTTATATGGAAAAAGTAAATTGTTGTGTTTTCTAATTTTCCCTCCAATTTTTTCATATTTTCTCACCTTTTAAATCTTATCTGGACTACTACGAACATTTTGAGACCAAAATCAGCTAAATCGGCCCGGCCGTTCTCAAGTTTTAGCGAGACTAACGAACCCGATTCATTTTTATATACAGGGTTTTTCTGACAAGGCGGTAATAAATCAAAGGAGGTATTCAGCTCACCATACCTTACAACTTTCCCAAAGCAACATGGATCGAAATCTCAAAAAAGATATCAGCTGTTCCATACATTGGTTCGATCAGCTTACGGGGTCAATGTACGGGACAGCTGGTTTTCATTTTAGATTTCGACCCAGTTGTTAGGTATGGTGAGCTGAATCACTCCTTTGATTTATAACCGCCTTGTCAGAAAAACCCTGTATATAAGTAGATAGTTGATAGTAGAAGTAGATAGTAGATGTATACTAGATTAATTATTGATTCTACAATTTACTTACCTACACATAAACTTACACATAAGCAGATATCCGTCGATATAATTGACCGTATGGGAGATACAATTTTAAATTGTATTTGAGAGGTGACACTAGTTTCCATATTTGATATTTTAAAAAATCTAAAAGAATATTATCAACTGCCGCAAATAAAACAAAAAAGGACACTTAGATTTTGGTTTCTGTGAACCAATTACTTTTAGGGATACTAATTTTAAACTTCCATTACAAGTAGTTTTTTTTTTCAGATACAATACTGTGAAATAGTTTTTGTTCGCGACAAGTGTAACAGCCTCATATAGACTCTGTAAATAGATATTAGTTTAAGATTTTTCATATTAAAGAACCCTGTAGGGCATTTTTATAGAATAAGTTTGTGAATAGCATTTGGTATAAACTTTGAGGTAAATGCATGTAATGAGCGGTATGTAACGAGTCGGTAAAAGGTAATAAGGTCTGTTTGGTAAATTAGGTAAAATAAAAGTATTATGGAGTTGGTAAATATTATTCTGGTAAACTATTAGGAAATACAACCTAGGTAGGCTAGGTACTGCCTAAATAGTAAATAGTAAGTAGTTAAACGCTAGTCATATAGAAATAAATAGAGAATAACTTGATATTCAGTATAGTAAATAAGTAGTACATAAGCTATGAACCTTTAGGGAATAGCAGGTAGCTTATATTTGTATTAGTTTTAGAGAGGGTAGTTGTGTGTAAGTGGGATCTCGCAGGCCTCCCCTCACCCCCGCCTTCGTCACCTACGGGTGAAGGGGTGAGGGAGGAAACGCCCGCGATTGGCCTGCTAGGTCTCACACGCGCTCTAGGCTAAGTTCATGTACATAGTAAATTTGTAATATAATTAAGGCCATTTTTTGGGTCTGGGCTTCCTGCCGACCACCGGGCCTCCAATAAAGAAAAAAGAAAAGAAAGCTCCTGAGTTTCCTTCAAGCCTCCACCCTCTTCAGTCATTTAACCAGCACACCGCCTAGGATTGTGGGTCGTCGAGGGGGCCCACATAAATTGGTCCTCCGGAGCCGAATAGAAGAATCAAGCCGCAAGCGGTCCAGCGAAAACTGATCTCTGCAAGCCGCATCTGAAGAAACAGTCAAGCCACAGAAGGAAACTCAGGAGCAACATCGGGATGCCCATAACCCGGAGCAAGAAGTCGGCGCCGTACGTCGCGCGCCCAGACCCGGCCGCCCTCGATCGCGCTGCCCGCGCCGCCGCTCAAGCAGCCAATCGAGAAGCGGCACTAAACGCGCATTCTGCGGCCGAGCCCTCCGCTGGGCCCGCGACACACGCGTCTGCCGCGGGGCAAGTCAACCCCGCCGGCACCTCCGCGCCCGCACCCCCCGCGGGGAGCACCCCCGCCGCGGGGGTTGCCGACGCGGGGGCCGCCCCCCCCGCGCCCCTTGCGGGGACCGCCCTCCCCGCAAGCCTCGCGCCTTCACCGGCCGCCGCGATTTCCGCCGCCGCCGCCGCCGCCGCCGCGCCACCCGCGGCCGCGGCCTTCACTGCCGCGTACCCCGCGGCCTTCACCGCCGCGTACCCCGCGGCCCCCGCCTCCACCGCCGCGCCTTCAGCGGCCACTGCCTCCGTCGCCTCTACGTTCGCCGAGCCCTCTGCCGCCAACGCTACGCTATCCGCCGCCGCCGCCGCTCTCGTCGCTGCCGCCGCCGCTGCCACCTCTTCCGAGTCTTCAGCCGCCGCAACAACCAACTACACCACGACGGCTACGGAAACCACGGCGATGACAGCTACGAGACTGGAAGCACCGATTGGCGGGAAGGTGCCAAGCAGACACAGCGCTGAGAGAACAAAGGCACGCAAGCGCGAACTTGAAAAGGCACGACAAGAGCTCCTTCAGCGACAAATAGAGCTGGCCGCATCACGCGTCGCTCTGCTGGAAGAGGAGACGGATGAGGAGGACGAGGAGATAGACGACAACGCCACGCTCAGAGACGAGCTTACCAACACCTGGGTCCAGAACAACGCACTGGCTCTGACCGCAGGTGCCTACATGGACGAAGGAGCTGCCGCCGCCGCTGATTCAGGAGGGCTGCCGCCCTTAGATCCTGCTGAGTTGCCGCCCACGTCGAGACCACCGCCGCGTCACGACGTACCTCAGCAGATCAACACACAGCAACCGACTCAGGAGAGTCAGGCTCCCGTCCTCTACGTCGAGCGATCACCGCCGCCGCCAGCGCTCGACTATAGGGAACTAGCTTCCGCCTTAGCCATGGCCGCCCGTGCCATGCAACCCGTCAACGCCGAGGTGATGGACCTGCCGGTGTTCTCGGGCGCCGCAACGGACTGGCTGCCCTTCAAGACTGCCTACAAAGAGACAGCAAATCAACTTAGTGAACAAGCCAACCTGATGAGACTACGGAGAAGTCTCAAAGGAGCCGCACGCGATGCAGCGCAATGCCTGTTCGTCGGGGCGACGTCCACTGCCGAGGTTATGAAGTTACTCGCTTCACGATTCGGACGTCCCGACGCGCTTGTCATCGTAGAAATGGAGAAGCTTCGAGGACTCCCACGGCTCGCCGATACGCCGAGGGATATCTGCACCTTCGCCTCAAAGGTAATCAACATTACCTCAACAGTGAAGGCGCTCAACAGGACGCACTATCTGTACAACCCGGAGATAGTGCGCGGCGTAGTGGAGAAACTGCCTGCGACTCTCCGCTACCGCTACTACGACTTCGCCGCAGCGAAGCCCGCCGAGGAACCGGACCTGCTGACGATCACCCGCTTCCTCGAGCGAGAAAGTGAACTTTGTGGGAGCTACGCGCCGGCCGAAACACCTTTCCAGCCGCAAGAAAACAGAAAGGGAGAGGCTACGGAGCGATGGGGTCAAAGCTACCACTCTGAAGACAAGAAAACTCAGTGCCCGGTTTGCCGGAAATTCGATCATCGAGTGCCGGACTGCCAGACGTTCAGAAAAGCGGACGTCTTGAAGCGTTGGGAGTATGCGAAATTAAACCGCCTGTGTTTCCGCTGCCTTAAACTTCGCCACAAGGGTCACACATGTAAGTACAAGCAGTGTGAACTTAATAATTGCCGCTACGCTCACCATCCTTTATTGCACACAGAGACGAGCCTTGTGACCGCAGCACAGCCGACCGAGCCGCCGGCACACTTCATCGCCTCGGCTACGACAGAGAAGAGGACGGCGTTACTGAAAGTGCTGCCTGTCGAGGTCTCCGGTCCAGAGGGTGCCTGCAAGACTTACGCGCTCCTGGACGACGGCTCAACCTGCACACTCATAGACGAGAGTGTGGCGAAGCGGATCGGCGCAGCGGGACCGCCATCACCCTTCTACATCGAGACAGTGGGAGGGTGCAAACACAGTGAGGAAAAGTCCAGGCGAGTCTGTTTTAATATACGTGGCCCTAACTCAGACTCATTACAGATATCGGCGCGCACGATGACCGGCCTCAGACTCTCGCCGCAAACACTCGAGCGGAGGGACATTGAGGGCTGCGCGCATCTGGCAGAAATCGAAGATGAAATAGAATTCGGGACATACACGCCAACGATCCTGCTCGGACAAGACAACTGGCATCTGCTCGTCGCGCACACTACGCGTAGCGGCGAGCGAGATCAACTTGTGGCGTCGAAGATGGACCTCGGCTGGGTCATCCACGGCGTCAAGGGGCCGCGCAGCAGAGCTGAGCGGCAACAGGTACATCACGCAGTCACCAGCCAGGATGACTCCGAGGAAGACAAAGAGCCGCCTACGCAAGAACAGAACGCCCTGGAGAGCCCGGGCGATGAGCCGAAAAGTTCCTGCAACGCCGTCGAGGGGCAAGCTCTACACTTCCGAAGAGTCAAGACTGCGCGACTACCGGCGGGAGGCGTCGAAACCTGCCCGCTACGGAGAGATGACCAGCCAGACAAGCCGACAACAGACGAAGTGGTCGACAACTCGACCCGCCAGACATCGCCCGACTTCAGCAGCCAGCTGAAGATGTGCCAGGCCTGCCGCATCCGAAAAGCGCGGCCGGCACAACCGTCGAAGGGTGACAACTCTAAAAATAGTAATTTTGTAAATATTAATAGTTGTTTCTCGTTCACAGGCCACAACCACTTTGGCCTGATGACTGAGACCGCCGCTAGAGGGCGGAAGCGCCGACGGCGACGTCGCCGGGCGAAGCACAAGCCGCTCGGGTCAACCGCTCGCCGCCAAGATCTGCGCGCGCTGGGCGCGCAAGTACCTGCCGAAGCCTCAGAACCGGCGGGAGCTCCAACGCCTGCCGGAGCTCCAACACCGGCGGGAGACACGAGCCAGCCACCAAGCCGTCAAGCCAAGAAGCCTGGTGCCGAAGACGCTGCCAAGAAACGAAGTCGTAGAAGCAGTCTTCCCGGGTCCCGACGGCGAGGTACGAGCAGTGGACGTGCGGACCAACAAGGGCGTGCTGCGACGGCCGACGAAGAAGCTCGCCATACTCCGGGTCGCGAACACCTTAGGGCTCCAGCTACAAGCTGCGGCGGGAGTATATGTTCGCGACAAGTGTAACAGCCTCATATAGACTCTGTAAATAGATATTAGTTTAAGATTTTTCATATTAAAGAACCCTGTAGGGCATTTTTATAGAATAAGTTTGTGAATAGCATTTGGTATAAACTTTGAGGTAAATGCATGTAATGAGCGGTATGTAACGAGTCGGTAAAAGGTAATAAGGTCTGTTTGGTAAATTAGGTAAAATAAAAGTATTATGGAGTTGGTAAATATTATTCTGGTAAACTATTAGGAAATACAACCTAGGTAGGCTAGGTACTGCCTAAATAGTAAATAGTAAGTAGTTAAACGCTAGTCATATAGAAATAAATAGAGAATAACTTGATATTCAGTATAGTAAATAAGTAGTACATAAGCTATGAACCTTTAGGGAATAGCAGGTAGCTTATATTTGTATTAGTTTTAGAGAGGGTAGTTGTGTGTAAGTGGGATCTCGCAGGCCTCCCCTCACCCCCGCCTTCGTCACCTACGGGTGAAGGGGTGAGGGAGGAAACGCCCGCGATTGGCCTGCTAGGTCTCACACGCGCTCTAGGCTAAGTTCATGTACATAGTAAGTTTGTAATATAATTAAGGCCATTTTTTGGGTCTGGGCTTCCTGCCGACCACCGGGCCTCCAATAAAGAAAAAAGAAAAGAAAGCTCCTGAGTTTCCTTCAAGCCTCCACCCTCTTCAGTCATTTAACCAGCACACCGCCTAGGATTGTGGGTCGTCGAGGGGGCCCACAGTTTTTGATGTTAACTTTTTATTTCAATAAAAATAAATGAACACTCTACCTATGAATTTTTAAAAGTAGAACACATTTGACATGTTTTTTTTTTAAACTATACTTAGTTAAGTATACTATGAAAAAATTCAAAGTAAAATTTTGCTTTCAGACGATACTGTTTTGTAACCAAAAGCTTGTTTTTGTATATCCGTTCAATATGAGAAGTTGACAAGTTCAACAAAAGAAAGCAAGGTACCCACTCCCACATATAAACCTGTAACACAATGTGACATTGTTTGCATTTTAAATGTCTCTCCTAGTGCTAGTGTAACGCCTTTATGATTATCACTTTTCTTTACCGGTTGCGCAGTTACGCGGAAAGGGAAAAGCGAAGATACAAACAAAGTTGCATAATTACGAAATATTAGGTTCTTAAAGCTTGTTCTTGTGAGAGCTATGTCATATTAGCCGAGTGAGAGACGCCCACAATTGGTCTTATGCTGGCTTTCACAGTCGAGTCGCAGCTCGAACTCGCACTCCAAAGTTTCAAAATTTAAGTTTAAATCGTTCTCCAAATTGATATACACAGTTCTGACTCCAAGACAGTTAAGCATACGCTTGAAGAAGTATGAGACGGCTCGAGTCAGGATACTCAGTACTCGGAAACTACTTGTCCGAGTATCATACTCGACCGAGTAGCTACCAAACACTGTCGATAGTCGCTGTGTGTGAATGTTAGCCTTAGGATTCAGGGACATACATTGTGGGTAAGTTTGGGCATAATTGCTACTCTTGGCAGGCGGATTGCCGATCTCAGTTGCTGTTTTAATTTTACAAAGATTATTTAAAAATTTAAAAAAACCATAGTGAGGTCGCAAAAATAACAAAACTCCTTCACAATTTATTGGTACGTTGTGCTGCCAGTGATGACATACGGTTCTGAAACGCGGTGCTTCACTATAGGGCTTATGAACAGGCTCCGAGTAGCTCAACGAGCCATGGAGCGGGCTATGCTCGGGATTTCTCTGCGGGATCGAATCAGAAATGAGGACATACGTAGAGAAACCAGGGTCACCGACATAGCCAAGCGGATAAGCTCGTTGAAGTGGCAATGGGCAGGTCATATAGCCCGCAGAACAGATGGCCGCTGGGGCCGAAAAGTTCTCGAGTGTTCGACCACGGATCGGCAAGCGCAGCGTAGGACGTCCACCGACCAGATGGACGGATGATCTGCGCAAGGCTGCGGGTCCACGCTGGATGCAGGCCACCTGCGATCGGTACAGATGGAGAGCCTTGAGGGAGGCCTATGTCCAGCAGTGGACGTCCTACGGCTGAAATGATGATGATGATGATGTAGCGATCTGTGGAATAGACCTTTTTTTAGGCGGGGAAACTCCTAACGAGTACCCTGCAGCGCACAGCGCCTATTCGCAACCACTAAAACCCCGCCGGTGTCCATCTCGGCTGTTAGCAATAAGGAGGTCACGGGACCCCCTCCAGCATTGGCTCTTCGGCCTCTTCTCGGGGCAGGACATAGGGATCGTCCCCCCGGAGCGTGGATGTCTTTCCCAACGCTCGACGACGGAATTCAGTCGTCCTTCTCGGTGCCGTTATATGACTACACCCCGGAGACTCCTCTTAGTAGTCTTACGACAGGCAGGGGTACCTCAGTCCTATCTGTGGAAAATACCTAGGTCCAACAGTAAAATTCTGCGGTTAAATGTGTGATGTCGATTTATAATATGCTTTCTTGATTTCCTTGCCTACCCATCTTAGGGAAATTGCATCAAATAGCTAAGGAAAAAGTATGCTGCATACTATATCGATACTGGACAATCGTTAAGACTGGGGACATGGGCACGGTTATAGCGCATTATGTATGCTTTAGCGATAAGGCCGCACATTGCATGCAAATTCAATTTGTCTGTACCCTAAATTTAATAATGTACTTTTGTATATTACTTTGTATACAATAAAGTGTTTTCAGTGTGTGTTTGTGTGTGTGTGTGTGCGTGTGTGTTGTGTTAAAGTGTGTGTGTTGTATTGTATGTAAAGTATCAATGGCATTTGTAAATTACAATCACGCTTTATTGTCGCATTATATTCGAAGCCCCTTACTAGAAAGAATCTGTATCTAGGGTGCCAGAAACAAATACATAATACTTAGAAACACACCAGGAAATAAAATTTGACATCTTCTATAACATATTTGACCCCGCCGGGAATCAAATCCTTATTGCGGGGGTTAATTATTGTCATTCACACAACTCATGATGAGTTAAAGATATATCATTATTCTCAATTCGTAATACGATTACTTCTAACCACAATTTATCATTATGGAAATTTTCTAAAATTATAATTTTTAACTCAATAGGCTTTGCTTAAAAAAATAGATGAGCTGAATTCACTTTCTAATGAAAAGTAATTAAAAAAAAACTTCAGAAACAGATACAAAGAAATTCTGTTTTAAAAAAAAACCACGTGTAGCATCACCAGAAAAACATCAAAAGAAATCACATGCGACTTAATTACTAAATCCCAAAAAAATACGAAATCTGTTAATGAAACTGACTAAAACATCGTCCTCTTTTAAACAGGAATTTATGAAGAAAAAAAAACTAGAAATCATAATTTATATTAATAAAAAAAGTGCAAAAAACGCTTCCCCACCCGCTATAACGATCTACAGTGCTAGACACCGAACAACTTGGGTCCATTCTATCCGCAGATGCTCTGCGCACGCGTCGCTCTGAAAGCGTAACGGAGGAGTGTCTTAATCGATCTGCATTTTGATAGAGTTTTGTGTTTGTGTTTTCTGCTTGTGGATTTATCTCGTTTTCTTTAATTTTATGGTAAGTTTTGATGACTTTTTAAATAGATTTTAATTGTACTTGTACCTCATTAAATAGTTATGAGAGAGGTCAAGAATAACATAATAATATAACTTAAGCAGTGGTCCGGGTTCGATTTCCGGCGGAGGCTCACATTGTTAAGATAGATGTCGATGTTTTTTTGTGGGTTTGGGTGTTTTTGAGATAGATAATAAGACATTCATGTGTTTAGGTTTATATCATCCATCCTAGATACTTTTATCTACCTAGTTCAGCTGTCTGAGTTGTGATGCGTATCTTTATTGTATACAATATACAATCTAAATTAATCTTAATACAATTAAGAGCCAGTTTACCGCGATGCTAGCGCCATTTGCGAAAAAAAAAAAAAAACTTCTAAACAAAGGCAAATATCAAAAATGTGGCACAGTATGACACTAGATAATGTAGCCTAGTATTTTTAGAGCACTGTTGTATAGCTTTTAGGTTAAAGACCAAAGAAATCTACAGAGTGTTGATAAAAGTGGCCACTTTTAGCAACAATCTGTGCATATTTTTGTTCCTTTAAGTTAGGGAAGATATATTTTTTTTTTCGAGAATGGCGCTAGCATCGCTGTAAACTGGCTCTTAATTAAGTACATAACCTGCTAATTATAATTGAATTTTGATAAATAAGTAGCTCTTGCAATTTCCCTATCTATCTAGATAAGTAATACTCCAATCAATGTTTAGTTAACAAAGACAGCCGTCTTGTCGGCATCTATTTTATCAGTTAAATAGTAATTATGAAAATCGACATCTTATTCCATTACTTTATGTATCTCTTTTTAAAATGAATCATTAAGCCAAATCCTAACTACCTACATATTAAAAACATATTTTCATAATTATCATCTAACATAGGAAAAATGTATTAGTTAAACTGCTGCTTGGCATACGCCTTTCCTAGTGATCGTAACAATGATTAGTCTTGCGTTGCCTCATCTAGCAATTTTGGGCAATCTTTACCAGGTCGTCTGATTAACTTTTATGCCCAAGTTTTGCCTATTCTTCTTCCAGTCTAAAGTAGAAACTCGAGATTTTTACAACCACATCATCATCGTTTCTTTGAGCAAAGTTGCCAGCCTTGTGGGATCAAAATTTGTACTCCTAGGCATTGCAAGATATTATGTCATTAATTGCAATGCACTTACACTTCACTTATTATAATAATAAAGCCCAAGAAATAGTCATCATAAAACTTTCTGAAAGTAAAGTTAATGTGCCCTAAAACAAATGCTTGATGGCACAAGTCAAGTCATAATGATGAAGCCCATTTCGTAACTATAACCTGTCAAACAGAGTGTCACAGCAGCAAATTCTTATAATTTATCTACTAATAAAAATAATGGCGGAATACGCTCTGTATATCTCAAATGCTAACGCGATAGCAATCAGAGCGGAGACGCGGGGATCTGCTAGACTTTGTGTTTTTAAAGATGGCTGCCAATCATTCACAAAAACACTTGTATTTGTTTTTGTAAATTGTTGTTTTTGTTTCCCAAACCGTGTATGTATTTTAAGCGAACTTTAACGACCTTTAATTAACCTGCCCCCGCAGCACGACGGACCATTTGTCGAATCGAACTGTCACTTTTAATCACTTTTGACATTTCAAAGCTGGAAAATGTATGGAGATGATCGACAAAAGTGACAGATAGATACGACAAATTCTACAGATTGTCCGTCATGTTACCGCGGCAGCCTGCGTAGAATGACGGACCATTTGTCGAATCGTTCTGTCAGTTTTCATCGCTTTTGACATTTAAATGCGGGAAAATGTATGGAGATAATCGACAAAAGTGATAGATAGATACGACAAAGTCGACCAATTGTCCGTCATGCTAGCACCGCTGTGAACTCTGTGAGTTTTCAATGCTACCATATTGTTTAAACTCAAAAAAATAAACTGTGGTATCGTAAATTATACATAGGTATATTCTAATAAATAGCCGTTTTCCAAGTAAATATTTTCAGTTTAATAGTTTAACGTTTCATGTTAAAGTTTTGGCACATCTTCTGTAAAAAATATGTCTTGCTTAAACAATAAATGTATGAATTTTATTAGTTGTCACATCACATTACATTACTATGCTCTGTCGTTAAATATACTAATAAAAATTTTTTGCTTGCATGTGAGATTGGAAATTCTTGTAATTTTTACTTTCATATTCTGTATTAATTTATTATTATAACCTAATAAAACTATATTTTCTATTATAATATTAGGATCGTTAATATATTTCATCTCTGATAATAACCACCACCTAATCAAAAACTTATTCAATACACTTGAAAAATTACCATATCGTTCTAATTATACTAGTCGATAGTATCCGTTATCGAATATGTTATACTGTCATAATATATACCGTAAGTATATACCTACTAAAAATACTTAGGTGCTAAAATCACTGAATCTTTTTCTCATAGCCTTGTTGCACTGCCTCGGTAAACCTTTTCAATAGTTTTCAACAAACCGCTATTTTATGGTTGAGTGAGAATGATACAAAAACCTTAACTACTATAGTTTTTGTATGTTCACATAAATCATTATCTTACTTTTTTATTTTCTACTAGATAGGCTTCGTTCGTTCTTAGCTAAGCCAGGTCATTTACCTTAAGTTACGTTTGAGAAAATTTATAATTTTACCCACAAAATACTTCGAAAACATTCGAATAAACAAAAATTATAATGCAGCACACTCACTTGTTACAACCTGTATTACATAGCTTAGCTATGGTGCCACAAACACTAACGAGACCGAGAAAACCAACATTGATAATATACATCATAAACATATTCACGTCGAAACACTGGCAACTGAACCACAGAAGTGTTCAAAATCTTTGACTTTTGTAGATCATCAAAATAAATGTTTTCTTCCTAAAAACAAAAGGGTTTTTTACAAATCTGCTTCATAGTATAAAATAAAGTCGGGTTTCGTGTCTGTCCCGATGTATGCGTAAGGCGGTACTAAGTTCGCCGAGTCGACTAGTAACATGTATAAATCTCAAATTTGTAATCCTCAAACTACAGTTTATGTGCTTACGTTTGTTGTGCTTGTTTATGTTTCTTTGTTTCAAAAAGAATATAAACATAAAAAATAGCTCAGTTAAAGGCAATTTTCCGATGCACTAAACCGTGAGCATTTTCATTGCATAGCATAACAATATTGAAATCGAAATCTGACCTCTTACATAACGGTTATGATTATTATAACACTAAATTTTGAAAGCATGCTTTTGATAAATTGTTTGATGAACCGTGAGGTTCTTTTTTTTTCATAAAACTCAAGGTCAGATCGATTTTTTTGCTGATGCGTTAAATTTAGAAATCTACCATCCTTTCTTCTCCTACGGGTTTTGTAAGGCTACTGAACTCAGGGAATATGCAGCAAGGTCCTTTATTGAAAATGTCTCTCTGGATATTATAATTTTTTTGGATTATTGTTTTAAGGCGGCGAAAACCTGGCCAGTTGTCACCATCACGATTGTATAAACATAAACTCTCGTGGACTCAGTCAATGAGCTGGTGGCTCTACAGTCCTTCGGGGAATATAGGCGTAACTAAAAAAAAACTAGTAATTAAAGCAATATTACTGAATCCTTATTTTTATACCACAAGGAGGTAACTTAGGCCCACTCCTGTTTACTTTCGCGACCTGTATAGTGTACACTCATGGACTCAGAATAATAAGTCCATGAGTTGTGTACATTGCAAAGTTGGCGAGGCAACTAAAACGTCATCTAAGTATTCCACGGATGTGTGTCTGTCGGCCACTGCCCCGGACTGGTTGTTGGCTCATCGGCCGTCGTCTTCTTAGATGTGGGTAAAGCTTTGGATAGGGTATGACATCGTTTTCTATGTACCATTTAAAACATGTAGATTATTCTTCTTACAATTTTTATGTCGTTTCGAATAAAGCCCTTCTAACTATCAAAGGATCATTCAGGCACCATCAAAGTTGCAATATGGAAATTATGCAGATCCAAAATATTCGTCATTCCCAATGGTACAAAAATATTGTTAAAAATTCTAAGCAATATCTGTTAAAAAGTAGAAAAATTTAATAAATCTGGTACTCTAAGATAAGCGATGCTTGAAACGCACTTGGCTATCTATTTTACAAAATTTAGTTTTATATTTAGTTAGAGTAAGATATATCAATAATGGTTAGTTCTCGTAAATCCTCATTCTTATTTTTCTTTTTTCAACTGAAAACATAAAGCGAAATCAAAATCTAACTATAACTGTATAAAGTTAAAAGATAATGTAATAACGCATCCAAAGTTTCTTGACCAATGACATCAAAGGCATTTTAAAGATTTAATTCGCAAACTTGCAAGGTAAAGGAAACTTGTTTACCGACGCGACATACCTAGATTAAGTCAAGCTACTTGAATTAAACTCGAGTGTTTATTAACTATTACTTGCCTGTAGCTTTCACAGGAAACCTTAATGATATTAAAGCTTTAATTAGGTATGCATTAAATACAACGAGTCTTTGTTTTAAACCGAGATCTATAGATTCAGGAAAATTTGTTTTACTAAGTATGTCTCTCAACCATGCTAAAATAGTGATTTCATTGTAAGTTTAAAATGGAGTGTGATAATATGAATGGCATAGTTGTTATCTTAGTTATATTTGTCATATTGTTTATCACAATTCCGAGTTATTTACTACCTTTATAAAAAAAACTTTATAAAGAAGGTAAATTGATGGTAAAACAAAAATTTTCCATTTCAGATGACAGGTGAAACTTGAAGGGAAGACACTTTCTACGCAAGATGACACCTGCCAGCCATAGTTGAAGAGATCACGACACACTTAACAAAACAAAAAACTACCAAAAGAATGGAATTTATAAGCCACGGTTCGCTTATTACAAATTCAGTGACATTTCTTTTTTAAAACAAGCCAAATTCTATTGTTTTAAATCAGTAATGCTAAAGCAATGGTGAAGATGGAACACACACAATATACAAAGACTTCGACGATTGAGAGGCGATACGAGAAGAGAAATAGTATACAAATAAATAAAACCCTAGTGTTAATCCTGCTGACTGTGAATCTATTTGTAGTGCAGTGTAGTGAATTTGATAAAGTAGTCAGTAAAATAG
This sequence comes from Euspilapteryx auroguttella, assembly GCA_951802225.1. Lineage (NCBI taxonomy): Eukaryota > Metazoa > Arthropoda > Insecta > Lepidoptera > Gracillariidae > Euspilapteryx > Euspilapteryx auroguttella. The sequence goes on along the minus strand of OX637663.1, from coordinate 2,467,807 downwards.
AAGAAATAAGAGGCATGGGACGATCTATAGTGAAAGATGTTTATTACAATGGAACTTTTAGGACTGGCAATGTTTTGTGGGACAATATTTTAAATCAGTGCACTGTGACGCCATCTATGAGTTGCCTGCAAAAGAACGTTTACTCTTATCTAGATGATAATCTAGGTTTTAATGGAGATATTATAGTGTCAGATAATGTGTGCTTCAAGAAAAATAACGTGGATGTAGAAAAATTTAGTAAGGAAGCCAATATAATCTACCTCACCGGAAGTAAAGAAGATGCAAGAAAGGAATTTGAAGCAAGAAGTATAGATGACAGCGAGAACAACATAGATGGAGGCTATTATTCTGGTAAGTGATTTTAATATTCATTAATAAGAAAGTCGCTGCAAATTTGAAACTTCTGCACCATGGTACCATGAAAAAAAAAACGAGGAAGTTCATAAGTTACAAAGAATTGTGCTTCAAAGGCTTTTTTTTTATTACAAAACGTTAAAAAACTTAATTCAAAAACATTCCTTTTCCAAATAAATACAAACAATGTGAAGAAAACAAATCTCTGTAATTTAATTTATGTCAACCTCTAAAAACTATTTTAAAATTTCTAAATTTCACTTTGATACAAACTGTCGATTGTGTGAGACCTACCACATTCCAACACGTAGGTTTCTATATCATAAAGCGTATGGCTGCTTAGTATTCATGTCTCATCCGTAACTGTTTATCCTTGAAGAATACTAGCTTTTCACCATAATAAAATTGAAACCTTTTACAGTTATGAATATATTGAAATTTAGACTAAGATCTTTAATAACATTATTTATCAACTTCTGATACTTCATCAATCAATCAATATATATAAAACTCTTCCGTTACTGACTGACTGACTGACTGACTGACTGACAGACAACGCAGAGCCAAAACTACTGGGCGTAGCGGGCTGAAATTTTGCATGTAGGTTCCTTAGGGAGTGTAGGTGAGCACTAAGAAGGGATTTCCCGAAATTCCCACGGGAACGGGAAAAAACGGGAATTTTGTGTTTATGAGAAATCTGCGCGGGAAAAACCGCGGGGCAGCCTCTAGTACATAGTATAAAATAACGTCACTTCCCTCGATTTTCCATAGATTCCACACTTGACAGGCTATCTCAGTAAATCTCTTCGAATTACAAGATAGAAAATAGATAGGTAGCCACTTTATTGCAATAATACAAATAACATTATATTTACATTCATTTGTTCTAGCCAGAATGCTGATTGTTTAACAAGGCAGCTACCTGCGCCTGCGACTAAATAAACGCTTCTTCATTTCAACGTCAACATCCGACAGTATAAAGTATGTCACTTTCCTTCAAAGCCAGACCGGTTGAATGTTTGCCTTTTAAATTTTCCACCAGTTTGTTCTGTTTTTAGTGTTTTTGGTAGACTTTTGTTTTTATTCATTAGATTTCGTTTCTGATTGTTTGAAATATGTTTTAGATACTCTTGTGTCGAATCATATTTTTATCAACAGAATTCCTACCTATTACTACGTTAAGTTTATTTGCAAAAGGTTTCACTTTTATATATAACCTACCTATAATTATAGTGAAGACATAATGATGTTGATGTCATCCTAAAGTCCTTTATCAGACACAAAAGGTGCACAAATAAGATCTCCGTTTCAAGCTGTATCCAAAACCAATTGCTTCCAAAATATTTAAAGAATCAAGTCCAATCAAAGGAATTGCAATCCCTCGAAAAATGCACTTTCTTTCGCTCGTATGTTCACTTTTTTTTGAAACTTCTTGCGTTTAAAAAAAATCCTTAGATAATTGCTCTACTTTAAATGAGAGCTTATATAATGTTTAAATAATTAATTACAAACATTAAGGCTAAAGTAGCATCGCGTCCGAGAAATTACGCGGTACTTACACCACAAAATGATACGGTTGACAGATATTGCGTAAGGGAAAATTCAATGTCACAGTGTGTTGTCTTGAAATCGAGTTAGAAGTACGAATAGTTGATGCTGTCGAAGGCTTTTGTTACATCAAGGGATAAGATATAAGGTAAATTTTATCATTATCTGCCTTAAATTTTTTATTGCTTCCACACTTCTCTGTCTCAAGCGGATTTCCACCAGGCCCAATCACGTGCCTTAGGGCAAAGAAAACAAAAGTAAAGAACAAAATATTGAATTTAATAAAATCACTAAGAGCAAAGAATAAGATCTTCAAGTGGATCAACTTAAGTGATCTCAGTCTCTTACTAACGACAATAAATAAATACTTTAGTAAAGTTAATAATTATAGTTCGAGAGTAAACTTCGAAGAACTTAGTGGCATTGAAATGATAGTTGATGACTTTGCAGTAATCTTTGATTGCAAACGAAGAACGAGTGACAGACAATGATCTTAGCATAGTAACCATGATTCAGAAAACCACTTTCGTTCGGCAATGAGGCTACATACAGTTGTCCACATGTTACTTGAATCTTGGTATTGGTTTTATTGGTTTTCCTGGAAGATATCTTCAGTATTTAAAATCTATAATAGGTCGTGAATCATTGTTTTGAAACGCATGGAAATCATTTATCGCCAATTTTACGCAAAGTTGAAATCCTATGTACAATGTACATCTTGAAATTTATAGTTTTTCCTAGTTGAAAAATGTATATTAGCTATGTGTGACTGTGCTATCACAAAAAACAGTACTTACTTAGGAAAATCTACATTGAACTGAACGGATTTAGTATTTAGTATCATATTAAAATTTAGTTTACAAGTTAAGTAACATAGGATTGTTTCATTGAAAAATCGATAGTTCCATTTCTATATTTTTGTATGATATATAAACTTAAAATAGTCAGTAACAGTACATTACATACTCGCGTGACAATCCCACCTATCTCAAATTATATAGGTATCTATCTCCGACATGCAATTCCACATATTCTTAGAATTTCTGTAACAAGAACAATTAATTAATTCATTATTTTGCCCGAATGGCTGAGCAATCTCATTTTTTATTTCACTTTCTTTGCTCTTTCTAAAATTATGAATAGACTCGTGCACGGAATCTTCTGTTTTAGCATTATTAGGACTAAAATTGTTTTTTCATATTTTTAAAACTAGGATGTGTGCTGCGCTGCCACCTCTCTCTCCGGTTAGTTCTTTTTTCCATTTAGCATTTTCATTTGCTATAGCTTCGCCTTTTGTTATTTTACTGTTTTAAAACTTGATAAAGTCATTGTATTTGAATACGAAAAAGTGTTTAATCATACATTTATTCATATTGATGTCTACCGTAGGGCGTTTGCCTTGCTTTCCGGTATCTTCCTTTTCTATTTCAGATTAAGTTTCACAACTACATTTATCGTACATACATTAATCTACTTTAGCCGAAATTATACGTATGAATATTCTTAAATCATCTGTCATTCTAAGTCTTAATAAATAATCAGACAAGTTCAGATCACCGAAAGGAAAGTGAACATTACCTAAACTTTATCGGAGGAAATTAGTACATAAACGAAACCATTTAAGCTTCCAATTCCATCAAACTGATTGACGACATCAAATAATGCTATAAAAACTGTCTATGCTTCTGTGTGTCTTCACTGGCTTTAGTTGTAGCTCTTGCTACGTTAGTGTTTAAGGTCAAAGTCGCTTGCGACATTGGTTTATTGACCTCAGTATTTCGGTTGTTAGTGAAATGGTTGGACAGGTTGGACTTTCGTTTTCTTGCTAGTTTGTTTGTTTTGGAATGAAATGTAATACTTCCTCTTGACTAATGGTATAACCATGGTGTAACAGTATCATATTATTATAACTTGAAAGGAGAGAGGCTTAATGTTGAGAAGCTTTGAATAATCTAAATAATTTCTTTTTGACAAAAAAGGAACCCGCCTTCAATAATCATCAACTGAGCACTTCCTCTTTTTCTAAGTCGGTCAAAATAGGTATAAAAATCTTCTCCTGAATGTAACAAATACTTATCTGAAAACCGCATCAAAATCGGTTACGCCAAACGCGAGATAATCGCGGACAAATATACATACATACAGGTCATAATGATATTCTCCTTTTTTGAAGTCGGTTTGAGATAGAAACTTTAAATTTGTTATTCAGGTTTCTTTGAATGGTTAAGGTTTTAAGGAAATCGAAAAGTGTATTGACATAGATAAGTCAAAATTGCTGGATCCATTAGAATGTGTTTTGGCATTTAAAGAGTTCTCAGCGTAACTTAAAAAATGCAGCAAGTTTCTAAAAAAACTGTTTCGTAGTTTTAGAGTTTCTTAGGTCATCTCGGTCAGATCAATTGTCTGTGTTACTTCACGCAGATCTATACGAATTATTGTAGCTGACGGTTGCAGTTGCACTTTATTATTATATATTAATACTAGTCGACCTGGCGAACTTCGTCCCGCCTAACCTTTTACTATGTTGCTCATGTATTGTCATCAATATATATAAAACTCTTCCGTTACTGACTGACTGACTGACTGACAGACAACGCAGAGCCGAAACTACTGGGCGTAGCGGGCTGAAATTTTGCATGTAGGTTCCTTAAGGAGTGTAGGTGAGCACTAAGAAAGGATTTCCCGAAATTCCTATGGGAACGGGAAAAAACTGGATTTTCGTATTATGAGAAATCTGCGCGAGTGAAACCGCGGGGCAGCCTCTAGTTCAATTATAAACCTTCCTCTTGAATTATTCAATCTATTAAAAAAAAACGCATTAAAATACGTTGCATAGTTTTAAAGACTAAAACATACATTAAGACAGACGCGGGAAGCGACTTTGTTTGAATATATGTTTGTTTAAATGCTTCTAGGCTCAGACGCGGGTGCGCCAAGTTCGATTACCGGTGGGGGCGAGCATTTATTAAAGAGTTCACTATTCCTCCTATACGCAGATAAATTTAATCCCCAGAAGCAATACCGATAATAAGAGTTTAGTTAATTAATACTATCTATCCTATAGTCTGTTATATAAAATCAATGTTGGTTTGTTTATCACTTTAAAACTCGAGAATGGCTGGACCGATTGAGCTGATTTTAGTTAATAAATGTTTGTCAAGAATAAAAACTTTTTATCAAAAAATTAAACCGCTGAAAAAACTGAAAAGCATTAAATAATTGGGAAACATTTTCTATTAGGACTTAATTTACTCACTTCTTAAAGTAATTTTGGTTAACCAAGAAATTTTAAGTCGGTGCCACACCACACAAGCAAATTCCTTAACTACCTATAGCGCGATGCGCGGCGGCACACGTTTTTCGGTTATTTCTTTGAATTTCAGGTGATCGTTATTCGTTGATTCTGTGGCACCGACTCAAAATTTTTTGGTTAACCAAAATTACTTTAAGAAGTGAGTAAATTAAGTCCTAATAGAAAATGTTTCCCAATTATTTAATGCTTTTCAGTTTTTTCGGCGGTTTAATTTTTTGATAAAAAGTTTTTATTTTTTGCTTTTCAGTTTTTTTTGGGCTAATTTTTTTGACCCCAGCCAATCAACCCCCACAGGGTGGTCGCACCCCACAAGGTGGCCACACAACCTGGTTAAGGTTTAGGGACTAACAGAATGAGGTTCGATCACGACCGGTCGGTGAGGCGATTTTTGAGGGAGGCCTATGTCCAGCAGTGGACGTCTATCGGCTGAGATTATGATTATTAACATTCATATAAAAAAGACTCATAATTATACCGAGCAGTTATCATGTAAATCACAACACGGCAATACAATCTGTGAGTGAACAATAAAGTCACCCCTATTTTTCCACCCTTAGGGTTGGAATTTTATTTTCAAATTTTTATGGGACCAACTTCAAGGTATACCCTGTCGATTAAAAAAAGAATTATCAAAATCGGTCCACACAGTAAAAAGTTATGCGTGATCATCATTGGCAGTTTGAAAATTTAAGCATCACTACACGCGCTCCCGTCCTTTTGCATATTTATTTAATATCCCGCGTAAAACCGAGACGATTGGTCTAAGATTTCTACCGTTTTGAGAATAAAGTATTAACTGGAGAACGACTTAATATATCACCTGTAAATTATTTGGTTCCGAAGATATAAGTGAATTGGTTTTTATCAAAACTGAATTGGCCGGCCGCAACGCTCACCGACCAAGAAGCAGCGACCCTGTGCACGCCAATATCGCCTCGCGGACTATCGAAGCGTCGATCGCTTAGAGGGAAATTGCGTTGGCAGCGTGATTCATCGAGGTCGTCGCCCGGCATCTCAGCTACGTATAAAACAACATTATTTCTAATTACCTACATTTGAAATTGCACCTGTACTGCAGTCCTCTTTAGAAATTAATTACAATATGGGACCCTGCAAAACATGCACCAAGCAAATAAAAGACTTAGAAAAAATCTGTTGCACAAGAAAAGACTGTAACAACGATTATCATTTCCTATGCATGGGCCTCGATAAGGATAAAATAAAAAAATCTTTTATTGATTCCTGGAAATGCCCCGAATGTTCTTGTGCCGGCTGTGGTGACATTTTAAAGTCAACTAAAGACATAATTAGATGCTCAATTCGTGACTGTAAAAAGCTCTTTCATACATCGTGTGTCTCCTTTACATCTGAAATAACAAGCAAAAAGAGCGAGTGGGTCTGCCCGTGCTGCAAAGCAAAAACTCCTCGCGGCGACAACACTAACACCCCGATTAAACCACAAAAAATTGAACCTACTGTTGTTGGAACCTCATCTGTAACCGTTAGAAAACCACGTATTGTAAATGAAGACAGGGACTTTCTTCAAAGCGACATTCTCAACATGAGGGAAGAGATTATCTCTATAATAAGAGCAGATATGACCACAGTTATTAGAGATATTTTAACATCAGAGCTCAATTCCCTACGCAAGCAGGTTGAAGAACTGACTAATTCTTTAAAATTCTTCGAAAAAGATAACTCAGAACTCAAGACAAAGCTATCAAAATCTGGCGATGAACTGAAGAAGGTCAAAAGCGAAAATGTGGTACTGTTGCAGTCTTGCGAGAAAATGTCATCGAAAGTAGCTTCTCTCGAAAGAGAAGTATCCCAGCAACAGCAGTGGGCCCGTCTACAAAACGTCGAGATACTGGGTATTCCCGAATCTGACAGCGAGTCTCCGGTCGACCTAGTGAAGACATTGGCAAGCCATGTAGGGTTAGAACTGAATGAAAACGAGATTGACTTCGCTCACCGAGTGCAACCCTTCCAGGTCAAGTCTGGCCGTCCGCGTACTATTGTTGTCCGTTTTCGTAACCGTTTAACTAAAGACAAATTTATTTCGGCATCGCGTAAAAAACGCGGTCTTAGGTCTGGTGATGTTGTCAAAGGCAAGGATAACGAAATTCCGATTTACATAAATGAACACCTCACTCGGGCCAACAAAGCACTATTAAAGTCTACGAAGTCTAAGGCTAAAGAAGCGGGTTTTAAGTTCGTGTGGACAAAAAACTGTCGTATTTATGTCAGTCGGGAGTCGGGGGTTCCGCCTCTACTAATATCATCAGAGTTAGATTTAAAAAAGATAAAACCTTAGAATCTAGAAAGTTTTTGTTTATTTTTAACAATTATGTTTATATATTACCTTTAATCACGTTTGAGCTATTATTTGTTTTTAGCGTTGTCATCTTAGCTTCTGTAATCTTTACACATGCACACTTATTCTTTCACCTCACAAACACTACCACGCGCACTCTACACTTCTTTACGAGATATAAATCATATTTCTCTGGCTTACTTCGACAAGCTTGTAATACTTACTATTATTACGATCAAGGTTTTGTTTATGAATCGGTAAAAGGAAACGCTTATTTCACAATCATTACAAATGGCGCCTAATAATTTGCGTGTTTTTTATCAGAATGTACGAGGCTTGCGTACAAAAACTACTACATTTTATAATAATATATTGTGTTCTGATTTTCATATTATTTGTATAACGGAAACCTGGCTTTATGATGGTATTTTGGACTCTGAATTAGCCGATATAAATAGGTATGATGTTTTTCGATGCGACCGTAACTGTCCTGAGCCTGGAGGAGGCGTAATGACCTTAGTAGCAAAACATTGCGAAGCTCAACTGCGCCCGGAATGGCATCGCAATGACTTGGAGTGTTCATGGCTTACAATCAAAGCTAATAACATAGGTATCTCCAAAAATCTCCATATTGCTACTGTGTATATTGCGCCCGACAACAAACTTCCTGAAAGAATGCAGTATTTCATTGACAGCTTGGATGATGTAACGAGGGCGCATCCCGAAGACTTCATTCTGATTACTGGCGATTTTAATCTGCCATGTATTACATGGGATTTGCACAAACCTCTACAAATTAAAAAGGGCGCAGTTGAAACGCAAAATGCTGGTACCAATCTTTTGAATTTTATAAACTTTTTAGGTTTTTATCAGTTTAACTGCGCAAAAAACTCTGCTGGAAATACACTCGACCTAATTCTTGCAAATTTTCAACTGAAAGTTGTAGTCAGTGAAAGCCCACTGGTCCGCCTGGATATTTTTCACCCATCTCTGGAAATAGATACCACTGATCTATTCATCACTCCACTACCTAACGAGAAAAGACTTGTTAACCTATTTAAAAAAGGCGACTATGTGCAAATCAACAGGTCTTTGTCTGAGATCGATTGGTCTGACTTGCTCGACACGAACTCCATAGATGAGGCGCTATCATTACTATACGCTGAGATTAAAAATACAATTGACAAATATGTTCCTCGCGTGCCTCTGGGTGGCTCTCGACGATATCCCATTTGGTATAGTAAACAATTAATTAATATTATAAAGGAGAAGGACAAGTGTCATAGAAATTGGAAAAAGCACAAGAATCCAATAGACTACGATAATTTCTCTTTACTTCGCAAGCAACAAAAACAAAAGCAACAAGAATGTTTTGATAACCATATAATAAAGACGCAAGATGAAATTAAGGTCAATCCAAAATTGCTTTGGAGTTATATTAAGTCTAAAAGAAAGGCATCATCAGGGATTCCCAGTCAAATGAGCTATAATAATAGCATCATTAGTGGACCTGAAAACATAAGCTGTGCTTTTAACGATTACTTTCACCGTATGTTCGCTTCGCCAACAGGATTATATAAACCTCTTCTAATATCCACTGACGTTGACCCCAGCCCACTATCGCATATACAGGTAACGGAGGCCTTCGTGCTTAAACTATTGGCTGGGCTGGACAAATCCAAGGGCGCGGGAAGTGATGGCATTCCACCTCTCTTTATTGTTAACTGCTCAAAAGTATTATCAGTACCTCTTACTATTATTTTTAATCGTTCCCTTATGGAAGGTAGAGTACCGGACAAGTGGAAAGAGGCTTACATAACGCCTATTCACAAGAAGGGATCTAAAACGTTTATTGAATTTTACAGGCCCATCTCTATCTTGAATGTATTTAGTAAGGTTTTGGAGAAAATCGTTCATCTTAACATGTATCCTGTTATAATTCAGAACATTCCTGATCAGCAGCATGGTTTTGTCAAGGGGCGATCCACTGCAACTAATCTGGCAGTATTCACCTCACACATACTTGACGAAATGGATAAACGCAACCAGGTCGATGTTATTTATACTGACTTCGAAAAAGCTTTTGATCGCGTGGACCACACAATTTTACTGCATAAGTTGGAAGCCCTCGGCATCAAAGGGAATCTTCTGAGATGGGTGAAGTCGTACCTGAGCAACAGAAGTCAGGCTGTAGTTGTTGGCGGCTCAAGATCTGACTTCGTAGATATTCCCTCAGGAGTTCCACAGGGATCCTTGCTGGGACCATTATTATATATTGCATTTCTATTCGATATAGGTAGGTGCTTCAGACATGCTCGTTTTCTTTTGTATGCAGACGACAAGAAGGTTTATTACAGCATCCGCACTAAGGAGGACTGTAGGAAACTGCAGGAGGACCTCGATAGGTTGTCCACATACTACGAAATAAATCACATTAATGTTAATGTAGTGAAATGTAATTGCGTATCGTTTACAAGAAGTCATGCTCCCGTTCTCTATGATTATAAACTTGAAGGCTCCTTTATCTCGCGTACAGGGCTAATAAAGGACTTAGGGGTGTGGCTCGACTCTAAATTAACTTTTGCGCACCATATTGAAGCTACCGCTGCCAAAGCCTACAAAAACCTTGGTTTCGTTTTAAGAGTCTCTAAGCCTTTCACGGATATCAACTGCGTAAAAATAATTTATTATGCATATGTAAGAAGCATTTTAGAATACTGTTGTACTATCTGGAACCCGCAATACATTACTCATAAGTACAGCCTTGAAAGGATCCAGAGAAAATTCCTACAGCACCTTAACTTCCGCAAAGGAATTTTTGAAGGGGACTATACAAATTGGTGTAATTATCACCGCATAATGTGCCTAGAGTCCCGTCGAACTGTAATGGACATGTCCTTACTGCACGACGTGTGCAGCGGCGCGGCCTGCCCCGAGCTGGTGGCCGCCGTGCTGCAGCTGCGCGCGCCCGGCTACAGAACCCGTCAAACTCAGCTCTTTCACACTCCACATACTCGTACTAACTACAGCCAAAACTCAGTCGCTCACCGATTACCAGCACTCTACAATAAAAAGTTTAAGGACATTGATCCATTTTGTGTTTCTAGGCAATGTTTCAAAAACCTTATCTCAAAAAATCTTTGTTCCAATGTATAAACAGGCACAATTTATTCTTTGTAAGTAAGCATTTTCACTTATATACTTTATTTATATTATTTTATTCTCGTGGTCACATACACACACACACACACACACACACACACACACACATACACACATTCAGAACCATAATTTTGCTTTTATTTCATTTTTGTTAGGTTTAACTTGCATGTTATAGTTTTAAATTCTTTTTTTTTTTTTGCAGTAAAATTGCATGTTCTTAGTCTGTTTTTAGAGTTGCATGTAGATAGCTTGCTTATACAAAAGATCATCGTAAATAATAAAAATCCGTAATTGGCCTCAGTATTGTATAACTCTACAATTAAAATAAAATGTAATGTGCTGTGGATTTATTGTGAATAAAAATAAAATAAAATAAAATAAAATAAAATAAAATAAAAAAAAAAAAAAAAAAAAAATATACGCGACGAATTGAGAACCTCCTCCTTTTTGTTTTTTCGTCGGTTAAAAAGATAAACGGTGAGAAAAATTGCCATTGCATACTGAATAACAAACATTTACATTTTATTATTTCTACGGGACAGCTAGTTTTAAGTAAAACAGTCCAAGGAAAGCTCTTGACATAAATGAAATCTCTATGAAAATCTAAAATGAAGATGATAAAGTAACCACAAAGACAGATGTCGGTAACGAATTGCGCTCTGACCATAACTGCGCGGCGTTCATGGTTGGTTTCACCATTGTGCATGGTTTTGTATGGACATGTTATGAGCCATACATTGCTGCTTGTAGAGTTGAACCGTATGATTAAACCAATGGACTTATAATTCACTAGCTAACACGGCGAACTTCGTTACGCCACAGAATTTAGGATACTTAACTACTAAACAATTTGCTCTATAGACTATGTTCTTTTGATTGGCTCTATAGACTATGTTCTTTTGACTGCCCAGAATGGGCTAATTAAAAATAACAAACAACAACAAACCACCAACTGTCAAAATATGTAAACAACCGGAAAAAATTCACCTTGGGCTACATTATTCGAGTTTAAGTAAGTAATTCTAATTATTTTAAAAATTTAATATAGCTTAAGTCACTCGGCGATAGTGTAGCTTTCTACCAGTGCAAGAATTTTTCAAATCGGTTCAGTATTTCCGGAGCCTATTCGTTACAAACAAACAAATCTTTCCTCTTTATAATATTGGTATAGATAATATAAATGCGAAAGATACTCAATGTCCGTCTGGGTGTTATGCAATAATCCAAAACTACTTAGGACCAGCAGACTAACGACATAGGATACTTTTTATTATCTCAAAAAACCCACGGATATGGTAAAATTCGAATTTATACGTTTGACGCACACTAATAGGGAAGCGTTATGGGGAAGATTATAATTTATTTTAGTTTTCACTCTTACGCAGCATTTGCAGATTGAATAATAATAAAAATAAATAAATAAAGCGTATATTTATTTCTTGATGTACAAGAAAAATAATAAATATAACATCCGGCAAACTGCAGAGAAGTTTGTTGGCAGAGAGTGTGCTTTTAAATGTACTAGTCGACCCGGCGAACCTCGTACCGCCTCCTTACCCATTACTATGTTGTGCATGAATTATACATATAAACCTACCTCTTGAATAATTATATCCTTTGAAAAAAACCGCATTCAGATACGTCACATATTTTTTATAGATAAGCATACATAGGGAAAGACGCGGGGAGCGACTTTGTTCTATACTATTTATTGATTTTGATTACGCTTTAGACGTTAAAAGACGAAACTTGTAGTGGGTTTAAACATATTGTTAAGAATTTTTAAATTAAATTAAGCTTATCCATATAAGTTTACTGGAACAAGAGTGACAAAGCGACACTTTGTTGCTCACTGACCTTTCTATTCTTTTACATTCGTGACAAAAGGTTTTGTCGCCGACTAAGCTCGGGTTGAGGTGAGTGAGACCCAAGTTTAGCACTAATTTAAACCTCTTTGTTAGGTAGTGATATGGATACTTCCTTTCATTAGATATGTGTAAGTGTGAAAGAGAAAGATGTTGGAGAAGTAGGTAATTGTAAAGGTTTTTTTTTTTAATTTTTACGTAATGTGATTTTATGTAAGTTTGTAGTTGCAAACGTTACAATGTTACTTACATAGATTACCTTTAATTGTTAGAATCGTAGAAATATTAGGTAGTAGCTAACCAAAAGAACTTCTGAAATGAACATCACTGATCATGATTCTAAGTATCTAGTAATCTAGTATATTTTTAGGCTTTTGTTGTATGTACTTAGTTACAAGCTTAAAAATATAATTTAAAATTAATAGGTATCTTGTATTAAGGCGGTATCTCTCGGTATGCCGCGAAATTCAAATTTTTTTGCGTTTTTTATTTATTATGGCGAAAGTATTCACTTTAAATAAAGTTTTAACGAATTCGCGTTTGTAAAAAACCATCTCCCACATCAAACAAGTTATGTCAAAAAATCAGTAGGTCTATCTTCCCAAAACGTTGTATTACAATGTGGGAGACGTTTTTTTACATACGCGAATTCATTAAAACTTTATTAAAAATTAATACTTTCGCTAGAATAATTAAAAAACGCGATATTTGAATTTCGCGCCATACTGAGAGTTACCACTTTAAACTTCAAAACATAAAGTTTCCATTTCCTCAAAGAAAGTCATATATCAAGCAGTCTTCTAACAATGTAACTCAAAAACTGTTTTCCCATATTCACTCGCTTCCTACTTTTTGTCTAAAGTTTTCTCTGATAAATCTTACCACGTTCTAGATTCTTATATCGATTATACAAGGTGTTCTGGCTCTGAACTGACAAGGGAGTAATATATTTAAGAAATTATTCTGCTCACCATACCTTTAACAAGATAGGATAAAAACGTTTTATTTGGCTTCCAGAAGAGGAGGGCAAATGTTGACCAGCTACAACCAACTCGAAATCCCCAACTTTCAGCTTTTCGAACCAGGATTATAGGAATAAAATTACTTTTTTTTTTTTGACACTTTGTTGACCCATGTTGCTTCGAAAAAGTTGTTAGGTATGGTGAATCGCCGTTAATTTAAAACTACTTTGACAGGAACATCCTGTATAATACTACATTACTGCCCCTGTAGCCGATTTAAACATTGTTTTCTATTACAAAACAGAACTTTCATTATTAGGTATTGATTACTTTCTATCAATATGAAGGGAAGGGAGAGTGGTTTTATTATGTTATGCTTTGCATAATACTCCTACTCTCGTATCAACGTTGGTAGAGAATAAAATATAGGAGGATGCCCAAGACAAGCAGGCTTTACAGCCTATTAGGCCCTATGTCCCTTTTTTTCTGATAACGGAGAGAAATGCCTAAACACATCGGATGAGTGACGGGGGTATGTGGAGCTCGCATAAGGTTACTTACCACATCTCCGGATTTGTCCTGATATTTCCGGATTTTTCGACTTTTTTCAAGATTGCGGCCGAACTTTGCATATCTCAGGATTTTCAATAAAACACAGGATAACAATTCTTCTTCTGATATTTAATATACAAACTGTATAAAATCTCAGGACTTTTCCATGGAAATCAGGATTTTCTTCGGTTTTTTATTTTTTCATCTGGTTTGCACCTAAACTAAACCTCGACTAAAACGCCCTTGTGACTGTGTGTTGTGTGTGTGGTGTTTTTTGGGAAGGACCCCGGGAATTGATGATCGAGGTCCGGTGTCCTTCTCACGCCTAGCTGCTTCAGATAAATCCAGCTTCGTCATCGTCGGGGAGAGCATGTTATGTAAGAGCCATAAGAATTATCATGCATGGATGTACCAGCCAGCCCCTTGATAATGGGAACCTAGTTTCAAAGATACAATTATAAAGTATTGTTAGAAAGTGCAAGTTTTTATAAATAAGTGGAAAACATGGAATCATATATAACCATAACATTATTATTATACAACTTATTGCCCTGTCAAGTCTGTCACTTTTTGTAACTTAGTATACGGAAGTAGAACTTTCATGGAAAAGTAGTATTTAAATCTGGTTACAACAATAGGTTGTCGGTTTTAAGTTATTGTTTCGTACTTGACCCAGTTTTCATGACCTAGAATGGAAGAAAAGGGATGAGAAGATTTCATGAACAAAGTAATATTCCTGACGATATCAGTTGACAAAACAAAGTAATATTTCCGATAAATTGATGATTATCAGTTGACAAAGAATGTCTTTACACCGATTTCAAAATTGGAGGTTATCAGTTTGACCTGTATGTATGTAAGTATGTTTGTATGTAATGTATATACATATATTTGTCCGCGATTATCTCGCGTTTGGCTGAACCGATTTTGATGCGGTTTTTACATAAGTATTTGTTACATTCAGGAGAAAGTTTAGGTACCTCTCACTAATATAACACGCGGGGTATATTTTTGTAGTAGTTAGGTGGGCGTTGTCACTTTTATCGTGCTTAGGCTTTTGAAATCTTTAATTCCTTATCAATCTTTTCCAGAATCCCCAATAGAGGAAGTGACCGACGCCCTCTACAACAAAGGAGTGAAATTCCTCGTGAGCCACGACACCCAGATCCGTCTTCCTGAGTTCTTCTTCCATGGAGCCACCCTCAAGATATCCCCTCGAGCCTTGACGAAGACTGGTGCTTTAGTCCATATCGATCTGCAGCCGAGGGAAGAAGCTGAAGGAAGGATATTCTTTCATAAGATCAGTAAGTAATAGTTCTGTACTTTGAGTGTTCCGTCCGCGATTTTAGCGATACTGAAGCACCAAAATTGGTTAAATCAAAAATATGCGTCAATGAGGAACTAGATAATCTTTCTTAGGCTTGCGTATACTAAGTACCAATACTTACTTAAGTACCAATTTTGTGGTATATAAGCAGAATTATGTAAGATCATAGGTACTTAAGGACATGCATGAAAACATCCACCATTAATCTTCGTCCAGTGTGACTACTGTGTAAGAGCTACAGATCTTTTTTTTTTATAAAAACTAGCAATAAAATATTTTTTTAAATAACACTAATAAAAAATCCTAAAGTTACCTCTATTTCAGTTTTCAAGCGCTTTCAATTTGCTCCCATTCTTGCAGCCCCAAAGATATAGATTTTATGTAGCTTTACGTAATTCTCTGGTTTGTTGTATGGTTAATACGTGCCATCCAGTCTAAATTGATATACGTCAAATACGTCGCTCTTTAACTTTTTGTGAATAATAGGGTTAGTTTTTTTATTAATCAACCTTTATTTCTTCCACAGAAAAAATGATCAAAAGGAAACTACTGCTAGCCGCTCTAGCTGTCATATTAGTCATCAAACTGATAGCTTTGAAACTATTCTTTGTATTCCCCATTATCTTCGGAGTGACGACGGCGAAGAAGCTTTTCATGAAGCTACTGCTGTTCCTCTTCCCTGCACTTAGTCATATCTTCAAGCTCTGCTCTTGGTATCATCAGAACTATCATACAACGAAGTTCCATCATCACCACCATCTTATAACGCATCATCATCATAAGGTAAGCTTGGTTTTATTTTGTTTGACTTCCCTTTGATAAAGGTTTATTTGAGGTTTATTTTAAGTAGTGCAGTAGCGGGCACGGACGGTGGCGTAACATTTTTGTCTATGGTCTTGTGCGCCCTAGACTGTAATACCAAAGAACAACAGCAATTTTTTGATACAGAGAAATCCGAAGTGTTATTTTGGCGTTACATTGGGTGAACATTCTTATCATAAGTATTAAGCTTAATTTTTTATTCTTTCGATAGTCTTTGTACGTGTCTCGGGCACCCTACATACAGCTTCTTCCTATTTTGGGGCTCTCAGTGAATATGTATTTTAATGTCACCAGCAACCTCACGGCCATGGTCCGCCAGTGTACGGACCTCCCCACCACGGCCCCCCACACAGCACGGTGGTGACAAGCCCCCACCAGGACGGACCACCCGCGTTCGAGCATTATCCTCAGGATTGGGAACTATCTGGACCTGGACTTGGCAATGAGTAAGTTTATCATTATCATCACCATCTTAGTCGAAAGACGTCCACTATTCGACGGACATAAACACTTCGGTCTGGTTACTCTCACACATCCAGTATCCAAGCCAACGTCGCCAGGTTGTCTAACCACTTTTTGGGAGTTCGGTCTTCGAAACGTTTAGTCGTTTTCGGGCTTCTTCTGAAATTATATTTTTTCCGGAAACAGAACCACTAAAATCTACGAAATTTTAATGCATTCTGTATGGATGGCAAGGATCGATATGGTCAATCACAAGAATCAAATATTTTTAACAAAGTTGGTAAATAAAATGATTCAAGCAAAAGCTGGTTCGATTCCCGGCTGCAAAAAGGATATGAAAATATGCCATAACTTGAGAGAGAGCATTTACATCAAATGAAAATAGAGCAAGCGCTAGAACAAGAGCACTGTCTTGATTTTTTATTAGGTAAAGACAGAAGAATGCTATACGTCTGTTAACACTAAAATAATTTGATAGAATGGGGGTAGAATGAGAATCGCTCGTTTGAAGTAATGCACCACAAAATTGTTATGTTATTGATATATCCTATCTTTTGTTCTTATTTCAAGGTATATAGCAACGGATATACATCGGAATGCCATAAACAACTTCAAGCCAAACGTGAACGACGCTGAGGACATAAACGCATGGGGTCTAGGACTACCTCCAGGTAAGAAATCTGAATTATTTATTACCCATGTTTAAGGCGGTAACTCACGGTATGGCGCGAAATTCAAATTTACAGATTATACAAACCTACAGATTTTGTGTCTAAGGGGTAAAAGGCCAAAAATCAAGTTCCTTGAATATACACAAAATCGGTAACTCTGTCTTTCAAAAACGTTGTCCCGTTGTCTGTGAGTGTCCGCCATTTTGGTCGGCAGTGGCGGACACTCACAGACAACGGGATAACAATGTGGGAGATGGTTTTTACATACGCGAATTCATTTAAACTTTATTAAAAATGAATACTTTCGCCAGAATAAATAAAAAACACGAAAAAATTTGAATTTCGCGCCATACTGAGAGTTACCACCTTAAGAAATTATAATTATCAATATATATAAAACTCTTCCGTTACTGACTGACTGACAGACAACGCAGAGCCGAAACTACTGGGCGTAGCGGGTTTAAATTTTGCAAGTGGGTTCCTTGGGGAGTCTAGGGGAGCACTAAGAAAGGATTTCCCGAAATTCCCATGGGACCGGAAAAAAACAGGATTTTGATGTTTATTAGAAATCTGCGCGGGTGAAACCGCGGGGCAGCCTCTAGTAGGTTATAAGATTGAAGAGGATATGCTTCTGCTTGTCATTTAGAGCGGAAATTTGACCGAATATTCACGAAAAAAATTACAACGTGAATGCGAAGGAACTGTAAGGATGTTGCTCTTGTGTTAATGCAAAGACGTGCTTACTGGTTGAATATTAGTTTAATTGTGATATTACTTAACCTAAGTATACAAGTGGGTGGAAGGTGGGTGGCCGTACCCCACTCCCACTACAGAACAGTTGGGAGAAGTAGGCTATGCGAATTTTCACTACCTACCTATCCAAATCGATGACGTCCTTTCGGGCTTACACGGTGCGAAACTAGCGTCACTTCCGATAAATAATTAATATCTTCTAAACCATGGCCGAAATCAAAAATATGCGCCTTTGACTCCCTACATAATCTTGCTTAGAATATTAAGGCCGCGTTGTGTAGCTTTCAGGTTTAAAATTTAAGAGAAAAACCGTTTGTTGCCTAAAGTGGCCACTTTAGTTTCATAACGGTTCTTTTCTTTGATTTTGAACCTAAAAGCTACACAAAAGAGCCTGAAAAATTCTAAACAAGATTATCTAGGGAGTCAAAGGCACATATTTTTGATTTTGGCCATGGTTTAAAAGATATCAATTATTTATCGAAGTGGCGCTAGTTTTGCATCGTGTAAGGCCTTAAGAAAGACCGAGTGCAGAGTTTACGAAAGGGAAGTTAAACTGTAGAGAAATCGAACAAACCTACCCCAAAGGGAAACATGGGTGACCCTATGTATAATAGGTAGGTATTCCTACGTAGGTTTTACGAATGATAAATTCTGATTAGGAAAGGTTCTCGCTCATACCTTCAGTAGCTCGCTTTGGTTTTCGTTTGTTCTGTCTTGTAAAAACAAATGAATTTCTTACTATTATTCCATTGTAGTAGTATTATGCCTAATTCTAGGCCCAAAAATGTTTTAACAGGTACCGGAAACATTGGTGAGATAGCTGCCAGCCCATCTGTGAACCAGCCAGCAGTGGCCGGACCACCAGGCCCTGGGAACCGGATAACACTGTCTAATGGAAGGTACAGACTTCATCTATCATCATACTATCATACATCATCATCATGACAACCGCTAGATGTCCGCTGCTGGACATAGAATGCCATAATGGTGAAAGAAGTTTACGATAGTTGCCACGCTTGGCAGGCGCGTTGACGATCGCAGTGTGGCTCTTCAAGTATTTCAAAGAAGGACACTGCTGCCCGTTGTTTGGCTGTTCCCTGGGTCGCCTTTTACGACACCCATGGAGATGGGGTGGTGCTATTTTATGCCTTATAAATATAGTTTGTTACCTTTGTTAGGTACCTATTAAAATAGGTACAGTCACGGACTCGCTCTTTTGTCTTTGGTCTCGTGCGCACTAGACTGTAATACCATAAAACAAGGGCTTTTATGCAATACAGGAAAATAGAAGTGTTACGCTGTACGAGTCTGTGACTGTACATTAAAAAAAACAAGAAAATACTCGGTACGCGGCGGCGCGTTAAAAACTAGACTAGGGTAACATGCCCTATTACGGCGCGTTTTGACGACATTTTAAAGTAGGGTAAGAAATTAAACATTTCTAAATATTTTAGCAGATATTTAAATTTTTTTTTTTCACTCATCATAATTATATTTTCTATTTCAGTTGTCGTTTTATTTATTTTAGAGTGATAATTAATTTAAAATAAATATTTTTTCTGACAATTCGGAATTCCTATTACGGCGGCAAAAAAAAGTTTGAAGCCCATTACGGCGGTAAGCACAGTCTATTACGGAGTATGGGATGAGACGCACGCACGATGAAACAATTTCATCTCAGCTCATGGTTCCGTGCAATCAGAAAATGGTATGCAATGGCTGTAATTGTTACTGGCACTGTACATAAATACAGGTTCTTCCTAGTAAGGGGCTATTTTGATAATGTTTTGTGTATCAACTATTTAATAAATGGCCTCGCGCTAAGGCGGCCGAACGAATGCTATTTCGCGTATATTAGTATGAGGAAAGAGTTGAGAAGAGAGACAGCCCATACAACGGCCGCCATTTTGAGATCGTTTCTTTATGTGACAGGTTATACCCATAAAAGCGTAATTTGTGCAAATTCGGCTAGCTTATTAACATAATTTTTCATTAATGTCTGTTGACCAGGTTAATACCTCAGTAGAGGCTCGACAAAAGTTTGTTCAAGATGGAAGATTTTGGCACAATTTTTGCATTTTTCTCTAAATATCCACAATTTTTTGAAGTTTTTAATATTTGTTTGTATTCTTTGGACAACAAATAAAATATCGTGAATTTTTTCAATAAAATTAAAAGAGCCGTTTCGGAAATTAGTGCCTTTGGCAGACAGACAGACAGACGGACGGATGTAAAAGACATATTAAGATTTTTCGTGGGGCAAACTAAGTTAACTAAAGTTACTAGTGTAAATGAGCATAATAACTAATTTATATTAGTATAGTTACTCGTTTATTCTCAATGTCAACAAAATCTAACGGGCTTCTTACCTATTTTTTTTTTTTTATTTTAACATTGTTGTTGTAACGGTTGTTGTGGATTATCTATTTTTCGGTTTAAGTTTATGTTTTTGATAACCTAACTTTAACCTGTTGTACGGAAGTGCGCCTTACAGATACGGCTACGATCTCTGTTATCACTGATGTGTATTAAACTACCTTTGCACACGTACGTTCTGTGGTGTGGCTTAAGTTGCATGTTTTTATTTAAGTTCTTTATCTTTAATTTTTTCTATTCATTGTAGATTCGGCCTTTTTTCCAAATGTAGTTCTAGTTAAGCAAGAGCGTGGACCTCTGGCACAGGTAGAAATACTTTAAAGAGGCCCTCAATTTGTACTGTAATTTATGTGTAAATTGGAACCAATAAACCTTTTATTATTTACTAGAGGCTGCCCCGCGGTTTTTCCCGCGCAGATTTCTTGTAAACACAAAAATCCCGTTTTTTCCCGTTCCCGTGGGAATTTTGGGAAATCACTTCTTAGTGCTCACCTACTCCCCCCCAGGAACCCACGTGCCAATTTTCAGCTTTCTACGCCCAGTAGTTTCGGCTCTGCGTTGTCTGTCAGTCAGTCAGTCAGTCAGTAACGGAAGAGTTTTATATGTATTGATTATTATTATTATTATATTAATAAGGTCCCGGGACGTTTACCCAAAACCTTAATCAATAAACTGATACAAACCTAAACTGAGAACTTCCTCTTTTCTAAAATCGGTTAAATATAGTGACTAAAACCCTTCTTCTGAATTTAAAAAATACTTTTGTGATAATCGGTTTTGACAAAATTTCAATAATCGTGGACAAACATACATACAGGTCAAATCGATAACCTCCTTAACCTCTTTATGAAACAATTGCTGTTCGTTTTTCTCCAACTTTAATTTAAAAAGGCCCGGACGAGGGTTTTAATAATCCTCCTAATATTATAAACGATAAAGTTTGTAATAAAGGATGTCTGTAACCCTTACAAATTTAACATATTTGCGGTAAACTAGACTTTACCGCAAATATATGTTAAATTTGTAAGGTTTCATTTCATTAAAATCTATTTCACAGTTTTTACGTGAAAGACCTTACAAATTTAACATATTTGCGGTAAAGTCTAGTTTACCGCAAACATGTTAAATTTGTAAGGTTTCATTTCATTATTAAATTGTTATATTAGTAAATTATTATATTGATGGAAAAATACGATAAACCTAATCTTAGTATACATTTTTGTGTAAGTTTTTTTAATTATTTACTTACCCTGTTATTCATAAAAAGTTAAAGTGCATTTAAGTGCAGTTATTTGACGTATGTCGATTTAGACAGTATGTCACGTATTTACAATACAACAAACCAAATAAGTAGACCTGCAGTAAAGCTTTTTAAAATGTATACTGTATCTTTGAATGAATGAATGAATGAATGAATATACACTTTATTGTACTCAAATCTAATAATATGTGAACAATCAGCATAAAGTAAGGTGACAATAGGCGAACTTATCTTTATGAATAATACGGTTAAATTATTAGCTCTGTAATTTCCATACACCGTGTTAGGATTCCTTACAGCCTAATACGGTAGGTACTAAAATATCTTATGAGTTTTTATTTCCTAATTCTGAAATATAATGTAAAGATATTTCGGTAATGTAAGTTATTACTTACAAATAAGAGCACTCTGACTTTACCATAAAACTCTCAAATCGTGAGTAATCGTTATATTAGACTATTTTTCTTCATTAAAACTCATACGTTAGATTTCACAGTATTCTAACAAACTTAAATTTTACTGTCAACTTTAAGCGTCAAAAACAAGGATTCTAGTTAAAAAACATGTACCTCCAAAATTGGTTTTATACTTGAGAACTAATGAAAATTACACTTAAATAACGAAATGTTCATAAATTATATTTATTATACCAGTAAATTTATAAATTACCGACACTGCGTTTTTCCTATTACCGATGGTACCCTCCGTAATTGGCGGTACCCTCAAATAGCCTTCCTAATACGGCGGACTTTTGTTTACTCATATTTACTTGTTTTATTTGATTTTAAACAGAAATCAACTTGATTAACTAAGACTACTTGAATGTAAAAAGTATTCGAATATAGTAACATAATCTTAAAGTGTTTGTTTAAACTAAAAACGAAGTCTGAAAATTTAATGTTCTACCGCGAGTCAGTCTGCGTTTGTATGAAACAGCTTCTCGCTTCGGTGACGTTACACAAAATAATTAATTTAAGTAATTTTAAACGATTTTAATCGCACGAGTGCTGGGTAATAAGTTACGTGTTAGTTTCCCTTGGACACTATGTAGTCACCTTTACCAAACACAGTCACAACGAATAATAAATTGCAAAAGATAAAATAGAGCCGTAATAGGACGTGATTTTGACTACCGCGGTAATAGGACGTTTTACCCTAATTAAAAAAATACGTCCAGAGATTTAATTAACTTGATAAAATACGAAAAAGTAAAATTAACTCATTAATTTTTGTATTCCAGACCTGTTGGGCCTGTCAATCCGTATAATAGAAATAAAAAGCTGACTAACAACGATCCACAGCAAGCTGAAAAAGAGGCATTGGTGAGCATTTTTTTGTTATTTTTATTATTTCTGCAGTTGTTAAGAGCCCTAATTACTTATCGCTTAATCGAGAAACAAATTATTATGTTCTAAACGATGACAAATATCAAAGATAGACAAGATAATCTTGATTTGTAATTTTGGGCATTGTACTTTTACCTAGTTTATCCAGTTACAGAACTTTAATATGTACATTCTATAGGTATACTTCAGCGATACAGCTTTCTACTTCAACGACCTTCAGTAGGTCAGGTCAGGAGCTTCATATAAAGAGAACATTTGTATGTAAATATGCATTCTTATATGGTATTCGATAAATTTCACTTTTATTTTTAGTCATGTGGGTTATTGAACTTAAAACCAGCGACCGTAGCATGAGAAAAAAAATTGTCTGCTTTCGCGCGTTATTTTTGACAGTTATTTATTTACACTAATCTAATGTCAAAAAAATTACTTCCGGAAATTTTATCCGCAAACCTACTGAATTATTTTGTTTGGATTTCATTTTTATAACAATTAATGAAGTTATAAATTCTACTTCAATTTAACCATCTCAGCCAATAGACGTCCACCGATGAACATCGCCAAATATTACCACAATGACAAAAATATTGGGAGGTGTTTGCCATTAGCACCACGATTGGCAGACTACCACAGTACACGAAGGACGCTGCTGGCCGTCCTTCAAGTGTTACCTTAGTCGCCTTTTACGACACTCAAGGGGTGATAGTAGGTACCTATTCAATTTAGCCATATGAACCCTTTGGTTTTAATCCAGATAAGAGCGGCAGCTTTAGCAGCCAGGGCACCTCCATCGCCAGTGAGAGATGAACTCCTGAGGGTATCGGCTGCCAAACTGCACGAGTCCAACCGTGTTAGACTCGAAGCTGAGCTGGTGAAGCAGCAGCAGAACATCTTGGCTGCTGAGGATCCTGTAAGTAGACGCTTTCTTTTGTTAGGATCCGTCGAGTGTTCTGCGAAGATGCGGTGTGCGTAGTGTGTTTGGGTAGCTACCCAAATGTGTAAAGTCCTAATTAAAGCGAAAACTGTTGAAATTGTGCCCTTATAGTCTCTAAGGTATACGAGCTACACAACGTTCCATAATGTCGAAGTCATTCGCATGTGATTCAAGTTAATTTCTAGATATAAGTCACATTTTTTTGTATTCAAACTGATATAATCGAAGATTTATATCGGGATTCGAGGCTCTCTAGATCAAATATGTTACGTGGGTACACTTGATATTTAACAAACAAGTTATTACTATATAGCCAAATTTATTTCAATCTTCTTTGAAGAGAAACAAAAAAAATATTGGCAAATTGTCTTTAATATTTTTATTTTTATTTACAGGACACGATAGCGGCGGAGAAATTCTACGGGTCCCTCATAGATAAGGTGGACAGTATTTTAGGGCAGCTGGGTGCCAACGAGCCAGGTTGCCTCGACAGGGCTGTCTGCTCACTGTACAAGGATCCATTCAGACATACGCCGTACAGCAATTTAGTATCCAATGAGCTTAGCAAGTGAGTAGTGTGGTCTCCTAATACATAAACGGTCAATCCATCTCGGAAAAATTTGTTACAGCCGGATGAGATAAAATCTCTCTGTTTCAAGGACATACTGTTGTTCCTGAAAGCAACAGGCCTCGATGCTGAACTATAAAATAAAATAGTGGCGATGACAATAGATCTGCAAAGGTCGCAGTGATACTGGGCTGATAAAGCCACTTATCAAATAAATAATAATAATAATAATAGCAAGTGGGTTAAACCCTTTTCACACGGCAGTCCAGTTTTCTGCAGGATCCCTTTTGTTTTACATGCTATCATGAGGAATGCTCGTGGCAGCGCTAGCATATAAATGAATTCGGCATCAAACGGAAAACGGGAAACTGGACTAGCGTATAAAACGGGGGTAAAAACAGTACATTCCCTTTTTTTGCTATCAGAAGAACCAATGCCGGCGACATAGCCCTAGCTCAAAGAAGAGACAGTTCTTGGGGGCAAAAGTATCGAGTAACAACCGCGCACCTGAAAACCTAGAGTAAGCAGGTCCACCACGAGGCGGTCAGAAGAGCTGGGAAAGGTTGCGGGAGTCCACTAGATTAGAGTTGCACAAGATCATTAATTATGGCAAAGGAAATCTGTTGGAAAGGCTTATATTTTGGCTAATATGATGATGCTGATGATAAAGTAACTGTTAAAACTTTTATTTGCTCAATTTCAGGGACTCAAACGAGTTGCTTCCAGCAGCCGACAGCAAGATGGCGCTGCGGTACTACAAGTACGTCCAAGCTGCAAGAGATGGACAGGAACAAAAGGACTGCCTCGCGATCTACCCGAACTGTAACATAGATTATTCGAAAAAGAAGAAATAGTTTATGTACTCGTAGCACACAAACAATTTTGTGGTCCTTGAAATTAAAGTGACATAAAAAAAATTAAAATACGGGACACACATTAAGTACCATAAATTGTTTGAAACACAGTTTTTTTAATAAATAATTTATTTTCATAAGAAAAAAAATGGTTACACGTATTATGTTGCCACTAAATCAAACCCCATTGGGTTTATATGAGGAGACACAGTTCGGCATCCCTTATGCTTACAATAAATTATATTACATGAGGCGTGGCGTTTAAGGGCGTCCCCTAATCGGCTCCAGGGAAAGATAATAAGAATCTACAAGTCCACAGGAAGAGCACGGACCAGCACAAATAACAGAACACTGCACAAAGACAGCTGACATGCCACACGAGTGACAGACCGCAAACTTCAGAGGTATTATGGTTGGCGTTCAGACCCATCCTCAAAAGTCAACGAAAGAGCAACTAGGAGACGTATCCAAAACCTCACCTCATTCAAATGACTCTAAAGCTTTTATAAAAGACTTATGTAACAGAGTAGAGTAGAAGTGGTAACAAAATCTACTTTTACGACTAGAATTAATTATTATTTACGAACCAAAGTATACCAAGTAGGTACAGGGAAGGTCGCCAAGTGCAAATTTAACTTCAATTTATCTAATCATGTAATTTAATTCACTTACCCTTACCGATTGTTTTTTTATTGTATGATTTTTGCTTAGTTGTACTTAGGTACTCTTTATTTATTTTGATATTCTTGGGGTGAGGTGTAAAAAAAATAATATTTTATCTTTTTCTGAAATAAACCTTTCAATAAGAATTTATTTAAATAAAAAGGTTAAGATAATGTAAACCGTATGTGTGTATTTGTGTGGTATAATATTTTATATGTATATTGAATTGAGTTTTAGCGTCCAAAAAATCTAGCCATAACATTACTTAATTTTAAAACCAAATGAATTTATAAATGTAATTTTAATAATTACTAAAAGTAAAAGATATTTAATTTTGTTATTTCTATTAAGTAAAACATTTTGGCTTTTTATCTATTCTGGTAACGTACTTATACAGCTACGTCCAAAACCTAGTGTAATAGAGACAAATGTATTTATTAATTAATTTATAAAGTGCAGCGCCAGAAGCATGTGCTGTGGTACAGATAATGATTTTTTTGCGAAACAATTTTGACAGTTCATAAAATTTTTCCTGTCAAAAGTGACTATTTTTGGTTTCATGCTCGTGCTAAGGTCGCAACAGTGGTGAAAAATTATGGTTAGGGTTAGATATGTAAGTAATTGGTATTTTGAAAGGCTTTCTTTAATTCGATTCATCTTTTTTGTGTTTAAATTTAAGTTTGTTTGTATTTATTATGTAAAAAAATAAGTTATGAATCACTCGAAGATGGCCTTTTTCGGTTTTGTTAATTTTTAATTAATTACTTTATATTGTTGACATTGTTTAATTATTTACTAATAATTTATTTAATGTAATAGATTAACCCAATTGAGTCACTAGGACATTAGTGCTTTACATATTGTTAAGGTTTTTTATTTTTAAATAAAAGAAAATATTTCTCGAATTGTGTTTTTCTTATTAGAGGTACCTAGGTAGGGTACATACCGCATCTTCCACCTTCCACCACACCAACAAACTGAAACCAAAGACTACTCTTAGTTAAAATTTTAAATATTTTCAGATTTTATGAACATTGATGTCCAATTATCCATAACAATGTTCGCCTCTGTCCGGAATCGAACCCGGATCTCAGAAATCACAGTTAAAATAACTGCCTACTGAACCGCGGAGGTGGTAAATCATAACAAAACACGTATTGCTAATTGCTATGCAAAAGAATTATATGACGTGAAGCGCTTTTTTTTGTAACGGGGGGAAATGCCTATCGCATTTCCCGACGCTCGGGGGAGCGTCGGGTGTATGTGGGGCTCGCACCCACTAAAACCCCCCGGCGGCCGTCTTGGCGCTTTTGCGAAGGACCCCGAGTAAGATAAACTTTTACTAGACAGTCAAAAGATAACTACACATTTTGGGGCCACAGCTTATATAAAAAAAAACACAAACTGTTATTTAATTTACATGATTGACGCTAATAAAGTGTCGATAGGAATGACAAATATCCAGGACGATTTCGCTTAGTCAACCCATGCTGCATACTAATCAGTGGTCAAATAAATTAAGTTCTATCGGTAGCTATATGGGTTGACATGTCTGATTCTGGCGGAACTGGTTGAATGGATGTCCGGTTTCTATTGAGACATTGAATGAAAATTGTTATGAAATTTTCATTCTATGACAAAATTATCGCCTTTATTTTTTACTAGTCGACCCGGCGAACTTCGTACCGCCTAACCTATTACTGTCTTTTGCATGTTTAATACATATAAACCTTTCTCTTGAATCACTCTATCTTTTAAAAGAAACCGCATCAAAATCCGTTGCATAGTTTTATAGATATAAGCATACATAGGGACAGACGCGGAAAGCGACTTTTTTTTATACTATGTATTGATTTTTATTTTTTTATAAGAAACAATTTAATTATATCTTCGTTAGAATCGAACCCGGACCTCCAAAGTCTCAGTCGACTGAACTACCTAGGATGAAGTTAGAAAAACCTATAAAAAAAAAATAGGATAGCAGATAGAATACAAAAGAATCCTGCTATCCAGAAAGCACCATTTTTTTCCTTCTTTTGTTAAGCCTAAGAGACGACCACTGCTGAGCATAGGCTTACCTAGGCATCGCCGCAGATCACTATAAGGCTATAGGAAGAAATCATCATCATCATCATACTGCGATCAACAACCAGCCTGCCAAGCGTTGTGCGACTGGCAAATCGAAACATTTAAAAAAAAGTAAATCTTTATTTTTAGATGACTTTTCTATCAAATAAAAACCTGGCCAGTACCTATAAGTAATTTTAGCAAACAAAACACGTTCACCCGTATCCGTCCACCGGGCACTGGACATCTTTCACTCCAGCCATGATTTGAATGAGAATCATTCGAAAATTGTTAATGTTATGTAAGAAGAATTAATTTATTGAACAATGAGTATCTATTTGGGAATTCGATGTCACTTTCTTTGAGTATTTTATTGTTTTGCTGTAGAACGTTGATTGTTTTGATAATTTATGTTTTCGGTGCCTTTCATTCCATCAATAATATAATACTTATTTGCATAGAAACTGTAGTAATATTTTATGTTTATTTTGAATAAGACGTCGAATCAAACGCCTTAACCATTTCCAGAATCAAAACATAGAAAATAACATCTAAAATGTAAGTATATGAAATAATGATTGAAGGAATAGAAAACTCGATGATGATATTCAGACCGAATATGCAACGACTTACAGGACTTTACGATTTTAATCTAATCAGTAATAAGAAAGAAAATTACAAATTCGTGAAAATAATCTAAACTTCACTTTCGAATCCCTTAAAACTTTCATTGCCAAACCTTCTAGCAGAACACAATTAACACTTCCTTAATCAACGTGCCTCACGTCTTCATTAACTAAAACCAAGTGATAGTTTTCCACCACATTGTCACCGACACCGACACATTAAAATGTAAAACGGGTGCATCGGGGCTTCATACATTCCGGCACCACGTCACGTATTAATGCTCCTATATATACCGTGCCCTGAACATGGACAGCATACATTGTTCCTTAGGACAGGACGACAGCAGGTCGTCATTTAACAAAATAAAAATGGTGAAAAATAAGTGTTCAATGGCTAAGTTAGTGGTTCTTCTCTCCGTGGTAGCGTTCACAAGTGCCGAATATCCCGCAACGCGGTTAGTTAAGAACATTTATGACGAATGCTTAAGCCAGTATTCTATAGCATGTGTGAAGCCTAGGACCTTGGAGTGGATATCGAAAGTGTCGAACGATGATCAGATCAAGATCACAGAGGATTTGGCTATCTACAGGACGGCAACTATTGAAGATGATGCTGATTCTGATCCTAGACTCTTTAAGGATCCTACTTACGCTATGTTTGATAATGTTGAGAAGTTCCTTCAAACACATGCGCTTAGAGTGAAAGTGCCACAAGAAATAACAAACTCAGCTGCTTCTGAGTATGTGCCGAGGTCTCTACTGACGGACCTTCCTTCGGAGCTGGATATGCCTTTGGATGGAGACGAAGAGATCTTCGAAGGCAGAAGAAAGAAGATCAAGCTGCCTAAACCTTTGAGGATTAAGAGCAGTTAGTTACTTTCTTAAATTTTACAATATCATTTCAGTATCAAATGTGTCGTTCATGGATTTGAATACATTTTTAATTTCCAGAGCACGGTTTCATCAAGAAGGTTCTGCTGCCTTTCCTTCTTGGTCTGAAGTTCAAGACTGCAGTGCTGGTGCCCCTAGCTCTAGCTCTGATAGCTCTCAAGACCTGGAAAGCTCTTACCCTTGGACTGATCTCCCTTGTTTTATCTGGTAAGCTTATCTAATAGTTTAGCCAACTTTTGTCCAAAAACTCAGACCACCTAATTGAATTTAAAAATTGACCTAGTTAAAGTCGTTGAAATTTATCAAAAATTCCTGAACACAATTTATTTTTCTAGGTGCCATGGTCATCTTTAAATTTACGAAGCCCAAGGTGGTGAACTATGAAGTCATCCACTACCCGCAGCATCACGTTGAGCACCATGTGGATCATCATTCAGCTGGCTGGGACTCCCATGGTCCTTACCAGGCCAGGTCATACGAAGATGCCCAAGAGATGGCGTACTCTGCACAAATATAAAAAACCCCATCGAGCCTCACAATCACTAATTTATTGACGACCTCTTAATTTATTTAGCTAATTTATTTATTTCATCCTGTAAATAAAGTAATATTGAAATAAGCGTTGAAATTACTGTTTTGCGTTATAAAATCATTATGTAGTCTTCGTCAGGTTTTAGATTGAGATTTTTTAAATTCGTCTGTTCGTAGTTTGGTGCTTCAGGAATATTCATAACTTGTCTATTATCTATTACGTTTCTTGGTGCAAATTCTGCATTTAATGGTAGAAGTATAGATTGGGATCGTTCACCGTTATTCACTTTTTCTGCTCTTTTTAGAGACAAGGGTAATGCTGCTGCGTTACTTCCAAATTGCCGTTCAGCTAAATTATCAAAGAAAATATTTACGTCATCATTAAGAATACTTCCACTTCCACTTTTAGCATTGGTTCTGTATGGATTGTTTTGATTTACTTTTAGTTGAGCTACATTATTAATATTGATCAACGAAGGGTCATTATTTTCAGTATATTTATTATCCACAATTGGCGCATTATTAGTTTCTTGCAATTTATCCCAATTCATAACGTCTTCAATCTGCTTAAAACTCACAGTATTTTCCTTCGGCTTTTGTTTTTCATTAGAAGAGAAATCAGGAAAAGGTTGGTTTTTAGAGTTTTGATTCGGCAGTAGTAACCTACTGGCGTAGTTTTTAAATGTGTCAGAAGTTTTCAAAGGATTCATTTTGTAAATGTTTAGCAGAACATTGAAGTTATCTTCGTAGGATCTCTTGAATTTAGTTTTCACGGAACTGCTAGCGCTCATCTGAAAAGATAAAGGATGGAAATTAAATTCTAGAAGGACAACATTCATTATTTAGCCGAAAGACGTCCAATGCTGGACATAGGCCTCCCCATAAATCACCACAACGACAGGTCTTGGGCGACCCTCATTCAGTGTTAGCCTGCAGATTTCACCAGCGTCTGATCTGAACAACTTCAAACTTCGTCTAATATCCAGACTAATGACTATGTCTGGCTGGTGGTCTGTATAATTTAGCGTGATTTTACCTTCAAATTTAGGTACACTCCTACTTTAAATGAGCCCCCTTTTCTACCTGCTTGACCAACTGGACAGGCGTTATTTAAAAGGAGGGTACCTACCTACTTAGTACTTACTTGCGTACGTGATTTAATGTTTGGTTTACTTTTCGATTCGAGGAAAGTCCTGCCTAACTTTCTTTTGAACATTAGGAATGAATAACAATAAGAAATCAAACTCTCAACAACGTTAATCGCGTGTTATATACCTATTCAATCATAACTTTAAACAAGATCCAGACCTAAGTAAGAAAGTACCCAGGGAAGTTGCATCCTGTACAGAAATTTACTAACATTTGATTTCACTTAGATTAAGTAAGTAAAATCTTAATGCATAAGCAAATGTCCTATAAATCTCGATTCTTATTTGAGCTTTATCATAACCCAAATATCATAACGAGATTATCTTGTCATACAGGATTACCTACATTTTGATATTCGCCATGTTTTAGAAGATTTTTTGTAAATATTGGCGCTCATTAAGGTATAGGAAATAAGCAACTTTTATAGATTAGTAATATACGTAAGTATAACATGCACTTACGTAATTCAAACAAAACACTACAATCGATAACAGCATTAATATTGCACTTTTATTCATCATTTAAATTTTTGGTCACAAAATTAACAGGTGTTGATGAGAATGAGAACGTTCTCTGTATTGAACTAAATAACACCAAACGATCAGAGAACAATGGATTGAAATGAAAATTGGGCCTTTGTTAGGTTAAGGTTTTTCTTTTATTTTTTAGCTCTGCTCTGATAGGTGTATATACTAAGGTTACTTAAGTAGGGTAAGAGCATCTTAATACTTACTTAGATAGTTAAAAATTTATTGATACAAATTGTTTAAAAATAATGTGTAAGTAAGTAAATACATTGTTACTTACTTAAGAGCCAGTTTACAGCGATGCTAGAGCCATTCACGAAAAAAATTAATAAGTATCTTCTAAACCAAGGCAAATATCAAAAATGTGGCACAGTATGACACTAGATAATGTAGCCTAGTATTTTTAGGGCACTGTTGTATAGCTTTTAAGTTAAAGAAAGCTACAAAGTGTTGCTAAAAGTGGCCACTTTTAGCAACAATCTGTGGATAAGTTTGTTCTTTTAAGTTATAAGTCTTTTAAGCTATTTTAATGTGCTCAAAAAATAAATAAAAAGATTATCTAGTGTCATAATGTGCCACATTTTTGATATTTGCCTTAGTTCAGAAGATATATATTTTTTTCGAGAATGGCGCTAGTATCGCGGTAAACTGGCTCTTATCATTCATTACTAATTACAATTTCGTTGGAGAGGGAAAGGGATAAACAATCGTCGCCATCTGTCGACCACAGTTTTTTTGACTTAAACGATGTCGTAAACTTCCTCCCTGGACCTTGGTGTGCTGTGTGCGCTCCAAATCCTTCTTAATCTCTTCACAAACTGGCAGACAATGTGCCAGAAGAAGCGATAATTAACTATTAATAGAAAAACAAAAAAAGGCGGGAAGCGTCGAATCGGTACTATGTAGAGGGTACCCTAGAGCAGGTGGTGGCGTGCTGCTTTATGCGATCATTGATTGAACCCTGATGTATGTACAGTAACTTGACAACTAGAGAACTATACTACTAATAATTGAAAAACATACTTTAACTGATATTTGTTTTGGGCTTGGGTGAAGGATTATACCTTCTGTGGGTTTGGGTCACTTGAGTTCATGTTAGGTGGCATTCATGACTATGCATTATGGGTTTGAATGCCTTTGCATATTTGAAAGAGAAAAAAAAAGGTATTATCGTTCACTCGTTGCGTTTTCGATTCGTTCATTCGTTTTAAGGATTTTTGGCGGAAGCTAGAAGAAGATGACGGGCATTTGTCTCAATTTTATAAATTAGTTTTCCATGAATGCTATGATCATTATAATATAACATTTCATTAAATACAAATTAATAATTAGGTTAGGTTCTTAGTACCTACTCCAAGACGTGATAATACTACAGAAGACATGACTATGACATGACCAAAAAACAGAGATGTGACTTATCTAAGATAAAAGTATCTTAAATACAGATACAAGATACAAAATACGTATCTTCAATCTTGTATCTAGATCCTTTTCTTAAAATGCATTTTGTATCTGGTATTTAAATACTTTTGTTAGGTATCTTAGTATCTTGAAGATACTTTGTTTGCAAAATACTTTTAGATTGAATTATGAGTGTGTGTTTGTGCATGGCGTTTTAATTTTTTCTTGTTAAGAGGAAAATAATTATTGTTTCTTTGTATCGAATAAACTCCCTCCATAACTAACTAGACCGATATTAAAAAAAAACCATTAGAATCCTGAATTATTCCTGACTAGCTTTCCCGGCGAACTTCGTATCGCGCCTTACAATTTTATATAGAAAAATTAAAATGTCGTTTTAACTAACTTCCCCTCCGTTTTCCATATTTTCTAACCTTTTGAACCTTCCCTGGACTAAAACGAACATTTCAAAACCGTAATCAGCTAAATCGTCCCGGCCGTTCTCGAGTTTTAGCGAGACTACCGAACCACGATACATTTTTATAGATATAGTAGAAGTTAGCCTATAGAATACAGGCTATTCAATAGAAACTGACCGAAGGTTCGGTTTCGGTTTCGGCCAGTTTCGGCCAAAAATTGCTTTTGAACCTTTTGCCGAAACCGAAACTCTGTGTTCGAGCATCGCTCGGCTAACCTCGGAAGATACGCGCGCGGAGCTTTCTTGCACGAGCTCACTGTTTTAGGTGGGTAGATGTTGTCGGTGGGCCATACTTTACGTTTACAAAAAAGTTATTAAAAAAACTTATGCTGTCTCCCTGAACCGCAATCGTGCCATAGTGAGAGAGCTAGTTTTTTGATTAAATTTATTTTTTAGCATCATAACAAATTTACCTTGATTTTGATGTCCATAGCTTCAGCATAAAATATTCTAGGTTTGTACGTATTTTTTATATGCGTTGGTTTTGTTAAACAAACAACTTAATCCGATCTCAGTTTTTATAGTGTTAGTAACATATTAAAATGGCGAATGGAAAATATTTAGAAGTGTAAAAACGCTTTCTCTTTTAGTATGGACGCGTACCGGGTATATATATACTACTAATATAATACTAGGTGTTCACAAAAAAATATAAATATTTGACAAGGCAACGTGATTTTCGGTTTCGGTTTTGGCCGAAACTGAGTCCAGAGCCGAAGGTTCGGTTTCGGTTTCGGCTGAAAATCGTGTTTCGGTCGGTCTCTACTATTAAATTGACAATAGATAGAATATTTCCAAGAATTCAGAATAGTGGAAAGGCTTTAATTATAATATTGTATAAGTATTATTTCTTTCTTTATGTAATACTAGAGGCTGCCCCGCGGTTTTTCCCGCGCAATTTCTCATAAACACAAAATTCCCGTTTGTTTCCCGTTCCCTTGGGAATTTCGGGAAATCCCTTCTTAGTGCTCACCTTCACTCCCTAAGGAACCTACATGCAAAATTTCAGCACGCTACGCCCAGTAGTTTCGGCTCTGCGTTGTCTGTCAGTCAGTCAGTCAGTCAGTAACGGAAGAGTTTTATATATATTGATTTGAGCTATGCTTGTGCTATTATGTTTCATCAGGGATAATGTAGGATTCATAAGATGAAATAATAAAACGGTCCGGTAGTTATGAGCCTATTCGATGCAAACGAACACAAACATTGTCTATACTTACTTACATTGTAGGGCGGTACGAAGTTCGCCGGGCCAGCTCGTTTTATATAATGTTTTTTGTCCAATATACGAAATGAGCGCGATTAACTCTTTAAAAAAAACTCATAAAAAAAGTTATGAAAAAAGAATTTTATCTATAAAAAAGTATCTTAAAGATACGTTTTTTGTATCTTGTATTTCAGATACTATTTTAGAAAGGTATTTGCATCTGGTATCTGAAATACTTATTTAAAAAGGTATTTGTATCTTGTATTCAGATACTTTATTTAAGGTATCTTGTACATCTCTGCCAAAAAAATATTATGGCTATATGGACTAAGTTCCTTTGCCTATCCAGAGTTGCATTCATTTTACGTCAATCACTGACTCAAAGTCAACCAATGAGTGAGTGATTGAATAAATTGAAAATTCATTTCTATTTCCTTCACGGTGAATTTACGTGATTTTATCTCGATTTCGTTTTCGCCGTGATTAAATGTTAATTTCTCCTAAATCTATGCCAAAACATATCAAGGTTAATCCTGCTCACAAAAGCAAGTGTCACATTAACTCTAAAGATAGTGTTTAGCTGTATGTTTACTAGTTCTAAATCAGTGTGGTGTGGGCCTGTACAATTTCGTGATGGCAAATAATCGGATACCTTCTGGGCCTAACACGCCTGGTAGCCAGCAGACTCCAACTCAGCAGGAGAGGAAAATATTCATTCAGAGGGACTACAGTGAGGGAACGGCTGTGAAGTTCCAGACGAGATTTCCCCCTGAACTAGAAGATCGGGTATGTCATCTTGTCTGTCATATTTTCTAGAAATTCACACTAAAAAAGTAGTTTCTCACGGTTCGAAATATTGCATGCCTATGCAAAAACCAACCCGAACGATGTAATGGAAAGGGTCTTGTCTGGGGTAGCATAGCACAACAGGCACGAGTTTTGGCTGTGCGTTGATCCGTAGACAGGGAGCTGCTTTATGATAAGCCACGCTAAAATAGACGCTGCTGGTCACGCCCTGCCAGAATTAAATTATCTGTGGGCTCTAGCCACCAGTGTACAGTGGAGACCTAGGATGTAGGATGGCAGCAGAACAGTTTTGTATTGGTCTTGGGTACCCTAGACTGTAATACCAAAAAAAAAACAAAGGATATTATGCAATACACAAAAATCTGAAGTGTTACGCTGTCCTAGACCGCCAATATACCAGTCAAGTGGTAAATACTCCAATACTGTATTACTTTAAAATGTTTAAAATTAAATACATTAATCTAAATATACAATTACAGATTGATCGACAAACCTTTGAATACACAATGGAGCGGCTGAATGAGCATTTTGAGATGGCAGAAACTGCAGACTGCAGCACGTACTGCGAAGGATGCATAGCATGCTTGACAGCATATTTCATCTACATTTGCATGGAGACACATTATGAAAAGGTATGAATGGTTCACATAACTGTAAGAGCTGATGTTGTTATTTTCTTTTTCTGATGTTGGGATAGACATAGACACGTGCCTACACATAGTGCATGTGTTTGGAGCCATTGTACATTTCCTCACATTTATTTGAGCCATCTAAGCTCATCAGCAAACTGCAGGTTGAGGCGGTCAGTTTTCAACCTATAAAATCTTTTTTTAATATATTCCAGCATCTAAGGAAAGTTTCAAAATTTATTGCAACACAAAATGAGAGAGTCTACAATCCCCGTGGCATTCACATCACCGATCCAGTGCTCAGAGGTCTTCGTGTAGTGGAGATCACAGTCATAGACCCACCAAACTGCCAGAGCCCGGGTAACTCAATTGCTCCGATGACCAGACATTCTTGACCTCCGCATGAAAGTCAGGAGTTCTTTATGTAACAGAGGTCTTGTTACTGGTTTTAAGGTTGGTTTTTTTATGTGTCAAACAAACAGTGGTTTTATTTTACATAGGCATTGATAAATTTTTTATTTAGTGTGTTAATGTTGGTAATAAATCAAATCAAGGAAGGGTTTCAGCTTACCTTATCTTACCTTGCAACTTTCCTTGAGCATTATGGATTGTATTAAAAAAAAAACATTCCCGTATATTGACCCCATCAGAATAAAGAAAGAAAAAATTATGGAACAGCATTTTTTGTGAGAATTTGATCTAAGTTACTTTGGGAAAGTCGTTAGCTTTGTTAAGCTAAATCACCACTTACATTTATTAACGACTTGTCAGAAACATCCTGTATAAACAAAAAATAAAAACACTGTTTTGCATTGTATTGATACAATTTGACTTTTTTGTAAAAAGCAACCTTATGTCAGTTAACAAAGATTTATTATATTTGATGAACATTGGGAGTTATAATGTAGCATTTTAAAGTATTTAAATATAACATAATTGAGTAATAATTTTATTATATAGGATTTAATTACCTAAATCTAGTTAGAGTGTAAGTTAAAATATTTTTATTTTACTGTCTTAAAAAATCTCTTCCATTTATTGACTGACAGATAGTGGCACTATTCTGTGTGGTTTGTAGTTTTAAAATCATTGATTTTTAGTTAAAATCATCCAGGTTTTTTTTTATAAAATTAAACTAAACAGGTACTTTACCATTCACACAATAATTACATTACAAAATTCTGTAAGTATTTAAATTTGACACATTTTTATTTTAATAATAAAAATCATATTAAACATTCTAAACATGTTATGTGTAAAATAAAATGACACGGCATCCCCTTTTAAGTTGAAAATATGTATGGTAAAGTATATTTTATAATCGCCCCATTGCAAATTTAATAATAATAAAAGTTTTTTATTTTCCATTATTCGTAAGTGTACCTTTTGTCATGTAAGTAAGTGTCAAGAATTTACAGTGTAATATACCTAAATATATTATGTTTAATTTATATTTATACCACTGTATAAATGAATGAATTAAGTTAGGTAGGTGGATAATTAATATAAAAGGTTGCTCATTGCATTTTAATAAAATGACTACTGATTATTTAACTATGATTGTAACATGCTGTATTAAATTGTCGGTTTCGGCCAGTTTCGGTTTCGGCTAAAAACGGCCGAACCTTTTTCCGACAACGAAACTTGATGTTCGTGCGTGGCTCGGCTAATTTCGGAAGAATTCGGCGATATGAACGAATAGCTCGCTTGGCCGAGCAGCCTACGCAGCATGACGGACCATTTGTCGAGTCGTTCTGTCACTTTTGATCGCTTTTGACATTTAAATGCGGGAAAATGTATGCAGACGATCGACAAAAGTGACAGATAGATACGACAGTCGAAAAATTTTCGTCATGTTACCACTGCTGGCCACGTTAGTTTCGGTTGCGGCCGAAACTGAGGGCAGAGCCGAAGGTTTTATCGGTTTCGAAATTCGAACTGAACTTCGGTCGCTTAGTTCGGTCGGTTTCAATTAAATTTTTAACATGACACCAGTGATTAATTGTGGGTCCCCTGGAAGAAATCGCAATTTTAAAGATAAGGCTGCGCATGGCCCTCTTTCTCTTCTATTTAGAATTTTACTGTATAATTTTTTTTATTATTTGTTTGATTTTATTTTTGGCAATAAATAAAGCATATATTATATCTTATCTTTATCTAAAATTGAAACGCTGAAATTCAATTCCGATATGGGTGCACCATTTTCAGATACTAATAAAAATAAATAGTTTGTTTGTGCAAATGGGTAACTTGTAAGATTGTATTTTATAATTAAGTTTAAGGTACATAAACTAATAAAATTACTTATAAAATATTGTTAACTTTTTGTTTTATTGCCTTTCTTATATAAAAAAAGGTTAAAACTGGTAAAATTAAACAGATAGGTAGGTATTTATGACTGTTTAATATTTAAAAGGTAAACAAGCATAATTTGACAAGTATACCATACTTAGTACTAAATTGGCAATATATATGTTACGGTAAATGTGAATAATGCGGTAATTATGCATAATTACCGGTTATTATTAATAATTCCCGGCACTTGCGGTAAATGTAATAAAAACCACTGAATTAATCACATTTACCGGTAATTATTAATAATTCCCAGTCCCCATTAGTAAATGTAATAAAACACGTTTATATTCATCAGTTTTGAGTGTTTATTTTAAGATATGAAAAGAAAATTGTTTAGCAAATTATTGTAAAAATGTTAATGAACATAATTTTTTGACAAAAACATGAAATAAAAAACGCTGCAACTTGTCGTATTTCACTCTTCTCAACTCTAGCGTGTTTATTGAATAAAAATAAAATCATTTTTAAACTTTTATTATTATACTAATAACTCTTATGAATAGAATTAAGGAATAATCAGTCAAAAATTGGTAGAACTAAAATAATGAAAATCAGTAAAACAATAATATAAGCGCTCAAACAGACGACGCCGCCCCGCCGCCGCCGCCGTACTCTTGTTAGTAACACCATGGACCTAATTATCACGAGAGGACTGTTCATTGCCAAAAAAATCGGGTAATTCTCAAAAAAAGACAAATGCGCAAAAAGAGCGAAAACATTTAGCAAAATTGTTTCCCACCTCCACAACCTGCGGCGCCACTTTCTATGCGACAAAAAACAAATGCTCCATCTAGGCGATTCTCTATTTGCAAAATGTTTTTCCTATTGGCGACTGGATGGCGCATTTGTTTTTTTTTCGCATATAAAGTGGTGCCGCAGGTTGTGGAGGTGGGAAATAGAGCTTTCTTGCGAATAACGCGATTTTGTTTAGCTATGAACAGTTCTGAACATCGCACATGACGTCGTCGCGGCGGCGCGGTGGCAGCGCAGGTGTCGGCGTCGTTTGTTTGAGCGCTTTCGTAGAGCGAATAAAAAAAAAGAAATTAAACACTTCAGAATAGAATTAACGAATAATCAGCCAAAAATTTGTAAAACTTAAACAATTAAAATAAGTAAATTAATTATCTAGGGATTCGGTGCGCAAATATAATAAAAAAAAGAGAATTTAAACTCTTAAGATTAGAATTAACGCATTCAGTCAAAAATTAGTAAAACCGTAAAACTAAAACAATAAAAATCAGAATAACAATAATTTTGGGGATTTGGTGAGCAAATAAAATAAAAATAATAATTTAAACTCTTATTAATAGAATTAACGAGTAATCAGTCAAAATTTTTTAAAAATAAAGCAATGAAAAACAATAATGTAGGATATTCTGTGAGCGAATATAATAAAAAAAAAATTTAAACTCTTACTAAGTAATAAAATTAATTAATAATCAGTCTACAATTTTTAAATCAGATCTTCATGAGACATGGCTAAGAACACTCAAAAAAACTAAACGAAAATCGATTCAGCCGTTTGGACTCTACGATGCCACTGACAGTTACACAGACAGACAGATACACACGTTAAAATTATAACACCCCTCTGATGTTTTCGTCCGGGGCTAAAAATAAAGTAGCATCAAATTATCGGAAAACTGATATTGTAGATAATATCGCAGCTAATATATTAAATCGATATCAAACACACAGATATTAAAGAATTCTTATCAAATATTTACCTCCTAAAAATAACTCGTTAAAAATATCGATATTGGAACCACCTTGAATCTCTATGTAGGTGCCTAGCTAGGGAGCTAGGGCCCTACGTAGGGAGCTAGGGCGGTCGGGACCGCCTAGCCGCCTGGCGGTGGGGTCCTTACTCCAAATATGTTATTACACTACCTCGCCACTACCAGTCGGGAGCTAGGCGTCAGCCAATATAATAGGGGCTTTAAGCTTGTGTCAACATTTACCTCGGTTGCATGGAAATTATGCATAATTACCGGTCAATGTGAATAATTTATCACATTGACCGCGTGCGTTGGTAATTATTAATAATAACCGGTAATTATGCATAATTCCCGATTATTCACATTTACCTTAACATATACATATATCAGACTTTTAGACACCGTTAAAATGTGTAACCCTGGAATACATTTATATGTACTAGTGCTGATTGTTTTAAGTTACAGTGGTGTGGGCCAATCAGTTTCAACTACTTAAGTACATTTTATGTGGCAATGGTAGTCAACATCTTGTACACTTATGCTATTTCCTTAAATTTGTGTGGAACCGAGTAAGGTAGACTCGCCTAAGATCGGATGTGACCGAAGACCGTATACCCGGATTTACTTACAAACAAGACGATATTTTGAACTGTTTGCGATATTGTTTGATTCGCCATTTCATTCTGCCCAACTCCTCATACCGCCGTCGGAGCTGCGACGGATAGAAACGGCGTACCGGAGTCTCAAAAAAAAAGAAGGTTTTTTCGGAATATTTCGGTGATCCGATCTTTACTCCAAAATTTTAATGGCGTTTTGTGGCGAGTCCTTTTGATTTGGGTACTTCTTCATTCAAAATTCGACCGGAAATCGGATATTATCTTGCGATCTGTATACTACGATTCCGACTACGACATCTGTATCCTAAGATCCGGTCTTCGCTCTCTGTTTAAAGATCGGACTAACCAGTGTGCGGTCCAAAAATATTCAGTGGTTCTCAAACTTTATTACTATAGAAGACCAGCTGGCCCGGCACGACTAATTGTTTTTACTGTCAATTTTTACTTTTTTTTTAATTCTAAATGCATAACTCGTAATACTTTCTACATAATGTAAACAGGTAGGCGTAGGTTTAAAATATAATGTTATTTACGAGTTTAAGGAACCCGAGGGGCCACATTCCCTATGTTTGAGAATCTATATTTTACATGTTTTTGGACGAGGAGGAAAGACCGGATTATAAAAACGCGAAAAAAAATTAAAACAGTGTACTAACTAAACCATAGGAAATTACGAGATCATCTATTGATATGTTGTTGCCAACTAAATTTCGGATCTTTTCCTAACGTGAACTTTATTACAATACGCATAACAACGATTTTATAATATAGTCCGATCTTCGGAAAACCAGTTATATTTTTTTCTAGCACTAGTAAAAAAAAGTCGTCTTTTTGAACGCATGTTTTGTCTAAAGTATAGTAACTACGCAGATTACAAAATTTGGGGTTAATCTACATTTATTATTCATCAATTCATAGAAGAGTAAATCACCAAAATCGTAAGTTCACTTAAGAAAAAAAAATCAAAATGCCTGGGCTTCGAAATTTCTCCAATGTTCGTCCGAACTTAGGCGAGTGTACCTTACACAGTAAGTACCATTATTCAAATAATCATCTACATAAAGTAACAAAAAAAAAATGTTCATATAAAAAAAAATGCATATTTGTATAATATGTTTAGTTAAGACACACATAGAGAATTCATTTTAGACACCTAGCTAAGCTATTTGATTATATTATTTTATTAACATTTATGTCAAAGGTATATTATAAACATCTACAAAGACAAACATAAATCTTACAACATTAAACAACACACTTTTCTATAATATAAATTCTACTTAGAGGCCGCTCTTTTCACCGACAATGTGTAACAAGGAATGTGTTATAAACAACCAATAAAACTTCATTTACCTAGCTAAACCCTAGAATAAAGTGATTGATTCTTGAAAACACAACAAGAGTCCTCGCTACACAACTCTGGTTAAAATGCTCCTTCTTAAAATACTATTTTTCCCTGTAATATTATAGACGCACATAAATAATTTCTTCCTTAATGAGAATCATCTGTCATCATTGAGCCTTTTTAAAGCTTCTAAACTGATTACTAACCACCTGACCCGACTTCTGACTAAAAAGAAAAAAACATTGTAAAGATGACTCTAAAAATAGTCAAAATTGTAGCCATTGAACTATTATTACTAGCGTAGTAATTACAACTCACTTATTGTAGCACCTATAAAAAAATTAATTGTCATCATCGCCACATGAAATAATTCGCTCAGCACAATATTCACAGCAAGTATCTGTACAAATACCGATACCAACACATATCGAGCCTATCGGTTGGCAGATATAAACACAAAAATAATCCCAACAAGAATATTGTTTTCCTTCCCGAACATCGTAGTCTGGGCAGGCGAAGCAACACTGCTCTACGACTTCATCACTGCCGTTATCTGGTTCACTGGAGTAGAATTCCGAAGCTAGTGGTTGGGTGATTACCGCATCAGAGTCAGGCATCGTTTTCTGGTAGACTTGTGCTTTTGTTGCTCGAAGGACCTAATTTAAGCAGGCGACTCGATCGATACGCACCTTGCTGTTGCTCAGTCTTGCTCGAGTCTTCTCAAATAATTATGTTAAAAGTAGAAATTGATTGAGAGGAACTTGTTAAAAGTTAGTAATTTTATACAGGACAGGCCGCTTTTTTGTGTTTATATCTAAGGAGAATAAACTTGAATAACTTGAAATTAATTTTAAGATTAATTTTACGTGCGGTGCTAGCGATTGAAAAAAAGTATTTTTTTTAATTTTATAAATATATTATATAATTCGCCCATTCTGGGCAGGCAAAGGAACTTAGTCCATACAGCCAAGTCTTAAGTAGTATTATTTCTTAGTAGGTATTCAAGTCTTCTGTAGTTAAATACTTTGTTTTCTTAGCCTAGG
Organism: Euspilapteryx auroguttella; assembly: GCA_951802225.1. Taxonomy (NCBI): domain Eukaryota; kingdom Metazoa; phylum Arthropoda; class Insecta; order Lepidoptera; family Gracillariidae; genus Euspilapteryx; species Euspilapteryx auroguttella. Next base: position 2,424,309 of record OX637663.1, on the reverse strand, counting down.
ATCTTAACCTAACCCATTGAAATGCGAGGGTGGTCTCACATTTCAGTGTTCACACCGACCACTTCACGGGTCATCGATCAGAATTATTCGGGAGCAGCAACCTTTATTTCTCACTTCACTACTCTTTTCCATAAAGGGCACATTATTAACACTAATTCCACTACACTAGCACAATAATAGCCACTAATTTAGCAAATTGACAAAACAAAAGAACGACATTCATTTTCCTCACGTTTCCCGCCAAGCAGTCAAAAAGTTTTGTTTTGCCATAAATTTTAGGCCATCTGTTCGGGCAAAAGATAAAGTCTATTTACATAAATTTTCCTGAGAAATCTATCAGACGGTATCGGATTCTTTTTCTTACTATTTATTATCAGTTTTATAACTCAACCAACTATTTACACAACACAGTTTTCCAAGTGGCAATATGTTGTTTAATGTTGTGTGTACACATACTGTATGAAAATTTGTGAAAATGAAAATCCGTTAAAGAGTGTTGCCACTTTTTATTTCTAGGTTTTTATGTCTCATTAAAGTAATTTCGCTTATAACGACTAACAGGTTTACGATAATTTTAACTAGGTGAAGGAAGTCTTTTACGGGCAGCAAAGCAAGGGTAGTCACCGCCATCCAGTATCTAGATTTGCCATACAGTAGGATAGCTTACAGCTCGGCAAGAATATCTTGAAACGGGTCCATTTTTATTTTGAGTTGAAAACCCGTAAAAATTTAACCGGTTATTCCCAGTTGTCACCACTGGCAATGTCCCGACCGGGGACGAATGGGAAAAAATCCCAGTTGGAGTGGTGACAAATGGGAAAAAAAATCCCAGTTGTTGCCAGTGACTAGTGTTGTTTTTTCGTATGTTTTATTGCTTCTTGTAAAAAAACTTTAAAGAAAGAATTTGATTTTTAATGTTGACTAACTATGTGCTTAAATGGTGGTTTTTTTGGGAGAAAAATGAGTAAAAGTCTCTTATTCCGCGCTCTCATTATTTTGTAGACTTTTGTGCCAATCTGGATAGTTATGTTTATTATCAATGAAATACTTAGGAATATTAAAAAAAATAGATTTTATTTATATTTTTCTTTCAGTAGTTTTACAAGGGCTACTCAGCCGTTACACTAGCTAGCAACATTTATTTACGTAAATTTAATTCGATTAGAATGGCCTGAGTCTCAGGGCCGCATTCGGGCGACCGCCCCGGGCCTCCACGAAAGTGGGGGCCCACTTTAGAACGACACGGAAAAAAAAAATATACAGACTAATTTAGAACATATACTTTCCTTCAGTTCTTTTAACAATCTTACTAGATTCTTAGAAAGACAGTTGACAAATGTTTTTCTTACATTATTAGTACCTATGCTTTTGTTTGAGGAATGAGCGGTTTTCGAACTGTCCCTTTTAGTTACAGAGACTGCCATAAGATGGCACTAACAATCAGGTAAAATGTCAAATTCTATATGAATTCAATGGTCAGGTCAATCAGATTTGACGTTGACATTACACCTACATAGATTGGCTATACAGTGTCATCAATTAGCATTCTCCTGGAACCATTAAAACTGTCAAAAACGAAAACCCCTCATTGTTATGAAGCGTCTGGAAAAAAACAGTTTTTCTTGCATCACTTTTTTCCTACTATATGAGTTGACTGTACTCTGTACTGTACAGTGGCGGTCTAGGACGGCGTAACGGATTTGGTCTATGGTCTTGTGCGCCCTAGACCGTATTACCAAAGAACAAAAGCTTTTTTGCAATACAGAAAAACCGAAAGTGTTACGCCGTCCTAGACCGCTACTGTACTAACACCATTTTCTGTCAATCACGCCATTGTCTTGTCTTTCTTTTCATCATTATTACGATTTTCGAGTTGCCTAATTTTTTGTTCTAGTATTTGGATGTATGCATTTTTTTTCTTTATTATAAAGTCCTTGTTGCTAAGTCTGGTCTTGTAAAATTGCACAATTCTTGGCGTTTGCCCGGAAAGTGGATCAAGTTCTATTCCAACATCAGATGGATCCTGTAATAAAAAGAAATATAATCCGATATTAGTAATTAAGGCCACTAAAGTCAATAAACTGTAACTTAATTAAACATACTATAATAAAAAGGTAAATCTATCTACCGGGAGTTTCTGACAAGGTGGTAATAAATCAAAGGAGGGCTTCTGTTCACCATAACTAACAAATTTCCCAAAGCAACATAGGTCGAAATCTCAAAAAAAATAACCATAGTGTTCCATACATTGGTTCGATCAGCTGGCGGGGTCAATGTACGGGACAGCTGATTTTTGTTTTGAGATTTCGACCCATGTTGCTTTGGGAAAGATGTTAGGTATGGTGAGCTGAATTCCTCCTTTGATTTATTACCGCCTTGTCAGAAACACCCAGTACATCTATACCAATAATAAAGAGGAAAGATTTCATTGTTTGTTTATTAGTTTGTTTGTTTGTTTGCATCGAATTGGCTCCGAAAATACTAAACCGATTTGAAAAATTATTTCACTGTTGGGAAGTTATACCTATCCCCGAGTGACACAGGCTATATAAGATTTTCAAAAAATTAGAGATCTTTACTAAAACTCAAATAAAGTAACCCAAGGTGCATTTTTTCCATTGTTTACATATTTTGACAGGTTTTATTCGCCCATTCTGGGGAGTCTAATAAACAAAGCCTATAGAGCCAAGTCTTAAGTAGAATCTTATATTCTATGGCGTAACAAAGTTAGCCGTGTCAGCTAGTAAGTACTTAATAATTAAAATATATTATAAAACATAAATTAGTTAAACATAATTACCAATACATTGCAAAAAGATTTTTTATAGTGTTTAAAAAACTTACTGGTTCCGAATGCGTTGACTTTTCTAAAAGTACCATTGGCTCTTCTAAGCATGAGCTTTCAGAATCAAGTTGTTGTTCCACACTTGGGTCTTCGTGTTTAGTCACTGGAGGAGGGTCCTAAAATAAAAAATTACTGTTAAACAATCGCGGATAAGCATGCGGTGAAACGATCCATAATCTTGTATTTTCTTAGAGATGAACCACATAACTCGAGGATCGATTGCAAAGCCACCTGCCAAGTTTTTTATTTGTTATTTAAACTTGGCGATTATGGCAAAAAAAAAAAAAAAAATGCTTGTTTGTCCTTGTAGCGTTATGCAGTCTGCAGTGTCAAACAGTGGAATAATATTTTGTAAAGTCAAAATAAATGTATTTTTAATCTGAAAGCAGATACTGGTTGGTGCGGTCTAGAAGCGGAACCATTTTTATTTTGAGTTGGAAACCCTAAAAAAATTAACTTCTAGTAAGGAAACAGATAATAAATCTGTTGATTTTTGATTGTGACAACTTTTGTTTATTTATTATTTAGCTTTGTTTATTTATTTAAGGAGAAAAAAAATTAAAAAAAAAATATCTCCACTTACAAAGTGGCGCCAATATTATTTTCTAGACTTTTTGTGCCAAGCAGTACTGTATTATTTAAACACAGTGTATTTACAGTGAAAATAAAATAATTTCTTGATGGTATTTGAAACTTACTGGGTCATCAGAATGCGTCGACTCTTCCGAAAGTACCATTGGCTCTTCTAAACTTATGCGTTCAGAATCATTTCGTTGTTCCAAACTTTGGGCTGCTTTTTTAGTGACTGGAGGAGTGTCCTTAAATAAAAAATAATTATATTAACATACGCGTAAAAGGATGCCATAAAAATAAACATCGTAATCCCTAAGTGGTCAGGTCTACGGGTTTTAGTTGACGTGACAGAATATAGGTAATTATGGAAGATATGTTGATACATGCAAGGGTTCCACCAGAACCAGCTTAAATTTAAAAGTGGTTTATAAGAATATATTTATTTATTAAAGGTTCACAAAACAGATTGTAGACCAAGACATTAAAATTCACATAAAATAAATTAGTTTCGAGCTAACTACGATCCTAAACATGCGAATGAATGAAATGTTTAGAAACTTCTTCTAAGATAAACCAAACAGTTTAGCGGATGATGACTGATTTTTAGTTTAGATAATGGTGAGCAATCTAATTCAATACCTCTTTTGATTTATGACCTCTTTGTCATAAAGAACCTAATACCTAAATTATAGCTTATTAAATTATTATAAAATTACTGATTATTGTTTTGTTAGCGGACTTTAAAACAATAATCCAATAAACTTTTAATAACTTTACAAATTTGCCGGGCTTTATGTCCACCCTTTTAATTAAACCTTATTTGTGAACTTGATATTGGAAAAATACTCCACAGATGTGGTGTATTTTTAATAAAAAATTACCACATACTTGCTGTAAAGACCTGGGATTGTAATAGTAGTGTAAGGAGTGGTTGCAGCGACCGCCATGTTCGGTATTCTTTAGTGGAAATTCGAACCCTATGGCTTTAGTTATAGATATAGATGCGTCCTGGAAGAAAAAAATAATAATATATAACATAACATATTCAGTAATGCCGCCCATATCGTCATCAACATTTAAACATTTATTTATGCCGCCACTGACGATTGAAATTTGGACCCCCCTGAGGGACACCCACGCATTACACCCCTGGACTATCACTGCTTCAAAAAAAATTATGTTAAACAAATACAAAAAGAAAGTAATAAATACTTACTGGCTTCAGAAGTATGGCTGTGGATAAACTTCCTTTTGTTAGTCCCATCTTTTGTACTGGCTCTTCTGAGTTTGTAGGTTCTATTGCAGTATCTAATGATGTTTCCTGAAAATTATAAATCTCTTAGGCTAAGCACGCAACGCACTGCGTTTGAATGCGGCGGTTTTTAAAGGACTGGAAACGCCAAACAAAAACGAAAAACGCGCTAATGCGGGCGCTTGTATATGTCGTAGTAAGATTTGATAATTAGGTTTTTTGCAAAAAAAACTAGGGATTTTGAAAAAACGGATAATTTGACATAAGCATTAAGTACTTTATTTTCTATCATCCTGACATAAAGCAGTTTTTTTTGCAAAAAACCTAGTATTAATTGAAAACTTTGAAAACTTCCTTTACTCTGATTGGCTAGATTATTGCTTGCTGGTAAACTCTATTCTGATTGGTTCTCTGTAGCATCAAAGGATATTTTAAAAAACCAATCAGAATAAGAGTTTACCAGCAAGCAATAATCTAGCCAATCAGAGTAAAGGAAGGTTTCAAAGTTTTTAATTATACTAAGTAGGTTTTTTTTTGCAAAAAACTGCTTTATGTCGGGATGATTGAAAAAAAAGTAAAGCTTATATCAAATTATCCGGGTTTTCGCAAAATCCCAAGTTTTTTTGCAAAAAAACTAATTATCAAATCTTCCTACAGCATATACAAAGCTTGTATAAAATTGTTTGTGGTTTCAGACTTTGCAGTGCTTGCTCCGCCATAGAGATAGGATCGATAGATATTTAAATTTTAACTATTGAAATGCTTTTTATTTTCAAAGCCATAAAGAAAGGCTGTAGACCCACTGTTTGTGAAACCATGGATTTGCCATCATCATATTGAGGATCTTCTGGCAATTGCAGCTGCAGAGGATCTAAGTTCGAATCTTGTAGGGTGTGCTCTGTTTTTTTTTTTGAAATATTTTTTTTTCTTTCCATCTCCTGGTTTAAAGTAGGAGTACTTTTCTTCTTAATCCACATAGTAGAACGGCTGTAACGGAAAAAAATGGAGGTAAAAAAATAGATAGATAAATTAATACTTTGAATCCTGACAGAGACAGACTGACTCTTTGCAAAGCAATTTGATAAGATGAAAAAAAAACAATAAATTTAATCTCCATTTACGAAATTTACTAATATGTTTATAAGGTATAGTTTGTCTTGATTTTTAATTCTTGAATAAAATAAAATATGAAGGTCGTCTGATCCTTTGATTGGCTGGCGATGTAAAAAATATAAGTACTTAGGAGTTTTACAAAATAAACAAAGCAACGTGAAACTCTTGAATAAAGCTTAGTAGGTACTTAATTTACCCTCTGACTAACAAAAAATATTGCTAAGTAGTCAGAGGTTTATTTAAGTCAAAAAAATTTACAAAAAATCAAACAATACTTATACCTACAATGAAAAAGTTGAGCGAGAGGATAAACTGAATGTACTTACGTTCCTTCTACGCCATGGCATCTTTTGAATGCAGCTCTGGATCGATTCTTGTTCACTCTCATTCCACTATATCTATGTTTCTGATACAAAATTCTTTTTGACTCCATTTCGAATAATTATGTACTACTGAATATAAGGTCGGTGGGTTGTTCAGTTAGGTACTTAATATAAAAAAATACAAGCAGTGATTAGGTCGTCTAAAAACCTCAAAAGTGAACTTATTGCCGGCTAGCACAGCCCACTCAGCTCAGCCAGCTGGCTAAATTTTGATTTGTGCTATGAATCTTAAAAAGTCTTCCAGGCTTGCCTGTCGTGAAGCAAAGCAGAGGGGAGGTGGATTGGATTGTAAAACGATCCAAGAAGCGTAGGGCAAAGAATAATTCTACTTCTCTCTTCACATAAAGGAGTGAGAGTATGTAGGCAGTGTTGCCAACGGTTGAAATAGCAATCCACCAGATAAGATAAGGCTCCTCAAACCAACAGAAAACCACTAACAAAAAGATGTCCCCCTCTGAAAACCACTAAAATTTCCACTAGGGTGCATGACAGATGAGTGGACATACGTAAATAGGGGACAGTGGTGACCCTTTGCTATGCGTTCTACCCCAAATATATGACCTGGGAGGCAAATTACTTAACTAAAAACGATCGACTCGTAATTGACTTGTTAGCGACTTCGTTAACCATTGCCGCTTTAACAAATGTGATTTCTGTTACACGCCCAAAGAAAACAGCAATGGTTAACGAAGTCGCCAAAAAGAACAAGAAAATTACGAGTCAATCGTTTTTAGTTAAGAAATTTGCCTCCCTGGGCCTTTTTATTTTTTAAGGATTTTTTTATGTTCAATTTTTAAGACTTGAGCCCTAACTTGAAACTTTAAGGTGGTCCCTCTCGGTATGGCGCGAAATTAAAAAAAATTCGCGTTTTTTATTTATTCTGGCGAAAGTATTAATTTAATAAAGTTTTAATGAATTCGCTTATGTAAGAAATAAGAAACCATCTCCCAGATTGTAAAAAACGCGATTTTTTTTTATTTTGCGCCATACCGAGAGGGACGACCTTTTTCTAAAAATTAACAAATTCGCAACCTTAAAATTTTATTGCCATCTAGATCTTAAACTATCGTCTTTAAAAACTATAATCAGGTGCTCAAGACAGCTACAAAGCAAACTAAGGGTCCTCGAAGTATGGACAAAAATATGAAAAAAAAAAATTAAGTAAGTACATCGACTTTGTATTCAATTGAAAAAAAAAGGAAAAATGTTGTAATTCTACTAAATTGTCTAAAACATCTTTAGTTCATACGTTTTGTAACAGCATACCGCAATTCGAATTTATTCAAAAACTGCAAAAGTTCTTGGTCAAATTTTTCCACTAAAAAAATCCACTAGCCACTAAACGCAAAAAACTTTTTATAAAAAAATTAAACCGCCGAAAAAACTGAAAAGCATTAAATAATAGGGAAACATTTTCTATTAGGCCTTAATTTACTCACTTCTTAAAGTAATTTTGGATTACCAAGAAATTTTAAGTCGGCGCCACACCACACAAGCAAATTCATTATCTATGTAAAGCGCGATGCGCAGCGGCATACGTTTTTCGGTTATTTCTTTGAATTTCAGGTAATTTAGTGATCTTTATTCGTTGATTCTGTGGCACCGACTCAAAATTTCTTGGTAATCCAAAATTACTTTAAGCAGTGAGTAAATTAAGGCCTAATAGAAAATGTTTCCCTATTATTTAATGCTTTTCAGTTTTTTCGGCGGTTTAATTTTTTTATAAAAAGTTTTTATTTTTTGCTTTTCAGTTTTTTTTGGGCTAATTTTTAGACCCCAGCTAATCATACTTCACCAGGTGGTCGCACCACACAAGGTGGCCACACAACCTGGTGAAGGTTGAGGGACTAACAGGATGAGGTTCGATCACGACCGGTCGGTGAGGCGATTTGTGAGGGAGGCCTATGTCCAGCAGTGGACGTCTTTTGGCTGATTTTATTTCATTTCCAAAGGTATTGTAAGTAGGTATCAAAAGTTATAATGTAACACGGAAATGCAACCTGTGAGTGGATAAATCGACCCACCGACCAAAAAGTTACCCCTATTTTCCCACCCTTAGGGTGGGAATTTTATTTCCAAATTTTTATGGGACCAACTTCAAGGTATACCCTGTCGATTAAAAAAAGAATTATCAAAATCGGTCCACACAGTAAAAAGTTATGCGTGATCATACATAAAAAAAAAAAAAAAAAAATATACGCGACGAATTGAGAACCTCCTCCTTTTTGTTTTTTCGTCGGTTAAAAAATGTCCACTAAATGGGGGTTCCAAACCACCAGATTTAGTGGAAAATCCACTAAGGTGGCAACACTGTATGTAGGTACCACTGAACTATTATTGTATGTACCTGTCACCGGAAAATAACAAGAACCGTAAATTTATAAATTTCCTAGTAAATTTATAAACTTTCGTAGGATTCTAAACGAGAGATAAATTGTATTATTTTACGGCTACATTTTCGTAAATTGATAAACTTACTAAACACACTCGTAAAATAATAAGTAACCAATAACCAAACGCCATGTATAATGAATTGAAATTTACCACAGAGCTACGAAAGTTTTATGGTAGCCATGCCCAAAATGTTTTATTTTTGTAGAGTGAAATAGGGAACCCCCTACTAGGTAGGTAGATAGGTACCTATAATACAAGGTTACTTTTTGTATTATATCTGTCACCGTTATATTGCGTAATACGTTAATGTGCACTTTCCGGGCAATGTGCACATTAACTGTTTAGGTCAGTTAATGTGCGAAATTTTATGTGAAATATGGGGTATCCCATACAAGATGTCTCGCCGGAAAACAGAAAACTCCGACCGAAAATTCAAATCTAGGGCAAAATTGTAGGTTAGGTTAGGTTTGGCTTGTGATCTTTAACCAGCGTAGCGAGCGAAGCGAGCGGAGCTTGGGTTACCTGTGTTAAACTGAAATCTAAGGCAACAATTTTTCGAACTTAACTTAGTCGTTAACTCTGTAGATTACCTAGGGATTTTGCAGATTACCTAGTTAATGTTGAGAACAACATTTTATTTCGAACTCTAACGGATTCAGCCAGTTAGTGCACTTTTACTGAATTTCGCACATTAGCGGTCATATATTAACCTATAAACCTACTTAGTTTTTAGTACCAGTAAAAATACTTTTAGTGTGATCGAATTGTTTGGCAAGTCTGATTGTACGTAAGTCTATGGACGCAAGCATTTTCACTGTTAACATCGACCAATCAAAGAGCAGTGTGTTATTTTCCGTATTTCAAAAAGCGTAAAATTAAAAGCTCTTCTGTGATTGGTCGATCCGTTTAGAATCTTACGGATTGATATCCGTTAGTTTATAAATTTACTACGACGCGTCGAAAAATTATAAATTTGCGAAAAAGTGGGCGTAAAATAATTCAATTTATCTCTCGTTTAGAATCCTACGAAAGTTTATAAATTTCCTAGGAAATTTATAAACTTGCGAATCTTATTATTTTCCGGTGACATACCCACAGACTCAGCCTCTCAGCCTCAGCAATATACCATTATACAAACAAAAATAAACAGACAGAACAAAACAAACAACAAAAGTTGTGTGAGTGATCAATCAAATCAAACAATCTTTATTGATGGAGATAAAAAGTCTTGATTGATTGTATTGCATGTTGCATGATGTTCATTCAAAGTATACCTAGACTAGCTTTTGCCCGCAGCTTCGCACGCGCTTTTTCATTAAAATCGTTAATTACTGGTTGATTAAGACTCAGGATTTTGGTGACATCATTTCTGATCGCACCCATACCCCCTAAAAATATCTATCTTTATTTCAGTTCCCGTGGCAACTCCATAAATTCATTTCTGCACTCTACCATTCAGACACTGAAACTTCTAACATTTCTATAGGGTAAAAGTAGTTGGATATACGTACAGTCAAGGACTAGGAGGCCGTAACAGATTTGTCTATGGTTTCGTCAGCCCTAGACTGTATTACCAAAGAACAAGAGCTATTTTGCAATACAGAAAAACCGGAAGTGTTACGCCGACCGTGTCCGCCACTGTACCTACATACCTAATATATGTACCAACTCTAGTAAAAAAAGTTGAAGATTTTTAGGCGCTTTATGTTTTTGGGAATGTTCCGTTTTGGTTAATTTTTTCTTAATAGAACTCTGAATCTAATTACAACCCTCAGAATAAAGACAAGCATAGAAACCGGGCTAAAATTAAAATGTTATTTTCATATTGTTACGCTCCTTACTAAACGGCAAAAAGACTATTAGTTAGAGAGAGATAAAATATAAGAATTCTTTGCAAGTTTTCTTCTTGTGGTATCAAAGTGGTTTATTGATGACACTGGTTTATTAGTACCGTACAAAATTAAAAACCAATAATTTGGTACATATTTGGTGGTTTGTTTATGGTTTGTTTTATTTTGACGTATAATATGACATTGTAAACATCGGTAGCAGCTCCAAAAGTTTTATGATTATTTTTTATGAAAAAGGTGTGATAAATTGGTTTTGTGATTGTGAATGTTTAACTTAATGTATAACAATCTCTTGTGTAGTGACGGGATGTGAATCAAATGCGTCAAGGAATCAAAATCTTGATGTTTCGGTCACCTACCATTCGGTAAATAATTTTGTTTCATTGTAGACTTCTGGGCACTATTTTGACAAATAAATTATCAAGAACATCAATTTTACACGCTGTTTGTCGAACTCGTACCTAAATTTATTGAATTATTACGGTAAAACACCTTCTGTAAAGGTTATGATAGTGTTGTGCCAAAATATGTTTAGACAAAAGTTATCGAACCTAAATCATCCGTTCTAACTTAAGGACAAATAAAAATCAGACATAATAATATGCTAATTGTTGTATTTTTTTCAGTTTTCAAGTAAATTATATACTAAAAACAAAATGACTGGATGCTATAAAGAGACAAGATTTTAAATTCACAACATACTGTTTTATCAACAAAGAAGATTTAAGATGGTGAAGATTATAACCTGAAACTGTAACAACAGTTTTGCTGCTGCAATTTGAATAAGTTGGTTGATGGTAATCATAAAATATTGCCCTTTCAATTGCTTATTTTATATCAAATTAATTAAATGTTATTCGTTATCAACTTAATGTTAAAGGAAATAGGACAGCGACATTCAGTGGACAATTCATATTTCATATCTAAGAAAGAAATGCAACCAGAAAATACCATCATCTCAGCTAAAAACGTCTACTGCTGGATATAGGCCTTAAAGAAAATATCGTGACATACAATTTGCCCATTCTGGATAAAACAGGTTTAAGTTTATCTATGTTTTTTTTCTGCAGATCCTCATAATTGTATATGAAAATTTCAAGTTTAAGTTGCGGGATGTCATCGTTTAAGTTAATATTCTCTAAGATACCTGTTTTCTAAAAAAAAATACGAAGGCTTTAATTAATATATATTTGAATAAATTATTATTATTATTGTCTTGAATATAATATTTAAGAACATTTTTCTTGCTTTCTTACAGGCCTCACAAAATACTTTGATAAAAAAAGCTACAGAATATATGAACCGTAAATTTGTGTAAACCAATGCTGTAAACTGTAAACAAATAAAATTCCATGAAAATTTTACTTTGTGATAAAAACAAAAGCGCCATTGTTGCTGCAGGATATCACTTACGTATGTATAAATTGTTTACACCCAGGTTTTATAATACTTACTCTCTTTTATAAGTTTTAATTAAAACATATTATATTTTTAGGTCTCAAAAAAAAACCACAAGCAGGGTTTTTTCACATACAAACAAAGTGATGATCAAGATCAGCCCAGGCAAAAACAAACATTTGAGGTGCAGAGTGCAGAGCAAGATTATTGAAAATGAGTGTGTAAAGAAAGAAGCGCATAATTCATACATTATGAAATTTCCAAAAATAGATTTGTTTTACTTGTTTTATATATACATATTATTATAGGCACACATCTTTTAGTTTTAATTTTTTTAGAGCTGTGCTAATAATATCTGATGTGACAGAGTTTTTTATGAACGGAAAATCTTTAGAAATAGGTAAGTATTATTATATTTTTATCAAGACACCCGTTTTATTCATTAAAATAACTTATTGTGTGCAGTAGGTTTCCTGGAAGAAATCGCTTTAATCGATAAGGCACAATTGCCCTTATTCTTTTTCTGTTAAAAATGTTATACGGTTTGTTACATTTTGTATTTTTATTTGCATTTTTATAGCAATAAAGCGTTTTTATCTTTGTCTTTGTTTTCTTGTTATTATAATACCATACAATTACTCTTGAATTAGATATGATAAGTTCCATAATAAAGAACCATGTCTTGTATAAAAGTATAGAGAACTTGATTTAGAACAAGTTATTTTTGCCATCACTAGCTTTTTAGAAAATTAAAAATAAAAAGTCGAACCCAGGTACGGGCAAGGTGCGGAAGAGTCATACGACCCAGTGGAGAAAGTATATTGGTCTCTTTTTAACATATTCAATGGTTGCACTTGAGTAAGTAGCGTAACACAATGATGTGACTTTTTATTTTAGGACTCCTTCTATGCTTGTCTTTATTCTGAGTTACAACCACTGAAGAACCCGTTTTCCTATTTTTACGTGGAAATAAAGAAAAAATTTGTTTTAATACTAACTAAAGAGTCCCGTTTTACGTTCCTGTGGGAATTTAGTATATTTCTTCCTTCCAACACCCTTACACTTGTAGACCAAATTTCACGTTGGCATACTCAAGGGAATCGATTTTTCATACCAAATAATTAGTCCTGTAACCTTATTCCCATGGTAATTTAGTAAATTCCTTTTCATCCACTGAGAAACCTGTACACAAATTTCACGTCGATACACTCAAGAAAGTCGAGATTTCATTCTCACAAAAAAGTCCCGTTATTCCAGTTCCCGTGGGAATTTTGTTAATTACTTTCTTTCAACATTCCTGCATTTACTGAGGAACCTGTACACCAAATTTCACGTCGAAACACTCGAGGATGTCGATTTTTCTATGTCAGTCTGTCAGTCAGTCAGTCAGTCACCGTATACAGTCATATTATGTTGAATTTTATTTAAATAGAATAAATAAGTAACATTATGTAGGTGCTATTAATTAAGTGACTATCTGTGGTGACTATTGTATACCAAAGTAACTTTAAATTTTCTAGCAAGCAATCTTTTGGCAATGTAGGTAGGTACCTACCTACCTACATTAAACCGAAATGGATTCTGTGAAAATAAATTATGTTCCAACTAACGCTGGTTTGGTTACAAAGGTGACAGAACAGTATTTATTTTTAGTCCTCGTAACCCAAATACAAAACGAAATAATGTAAATGCTAAATGTAATTTTAAATACGATAACCTTGCAAACAAAATGCAGTCCAACAATGAAAACATGGATGAACCTGAGTCCAAAACCATTGTCGAAAATAAAAATCTTTTACAAAATGGTGATGTTCTAGCCCACCAAAACATTATAAGAAACCAGCCAGGATTCCAAGAAACAAAAGAAAGCCTAGCCAATTTGATAGAACTAAAAAGTTTAAATATAGAAGAAATTACAGAAGAAGAAAAAAAGACAAACACACAACATCAATCCTCTATTGAATGTTGCAATTTGTTTTGTATCGAAGGATTTTGTGATTTTTTATCAGAACTGTGTGTCTACTTGACATGTTGTTTTGATGGTGGTGCAGAATGTATTGGAGGTTGCTGCGAAGGCTGTGTCCGTTGCTGTGAGAGTTGCGTAGAAGGTTGTTTGTGCTGTGGGGAAGTGTGATCCTATTTGAAATTTGAAAACTTTCGAGTGTGATGCATTTTTTTTAATTCTTTCTCTCATATATATTAATTTTTATTTCTATCTTCTATTTTATTTAAAAGCAGCTTGGTTTATGGTATTACTGACCAATATAAAAAATGTGTTGACTGATTATAATTTAGCTATGTAGTAGAGGTACATAATTATGTCAATTGTTTTTATCCAGCCAGATTGTGCCAACTGCCAAATTAGGACTTTCTATTAAAAATTAATGTCTTCCAACTTTTAAAATAATCTTGTTTGAAGTACACCTGTTTTTAAACACTGTAATCAAGGTAGATAATAAGATTTAAAAGCAGTTTTACTATACTTCACAAATCATTTGGTTTTGTACTCCAAGAATTGTTAAGCTCAAAATGTAACTATGCTCTCTATTATTATTATTATTATATAAAATGTAGGCTATTAACAAAATTATTTTTATATTGATTTTTTGAGACAATCTTTTGTAAATATTACTTACCTGTTTTTTATATTACTAAATAAAATACTTTTTAAAATTAAAAATACTTTTTATTGAGTAATATGTATAGGTTTTTTTTTCCTATATAATTGAAATTACAAATTTTATGCAAAAGAGACGTCCTCCTTGAATTGTATTCAAGGATTATTTTTAACAATTGAATTTTTCCATTAAAATTATTATTTGATATTATATAAATCAGATTCATACTTAAAAATAAAAATGCAATTCTACTATGATCATTGTAAATTCCTTTTTAAAATTTGTTTATTTAATATTTTTTTATGAACACATAATTATGCAAAGTAAGTAGGTATGTACAATATTTAATAGGGCAACTTTGACCAATACCACAATATAGACAAGAGCAGTAGATCATCTTCATACAATAAAAAAGGCCGAAACGCAAGTTGTATCCTCGACCAACCAGTCGCGAGTGCTTCACAGTTAAATGTGGTCGATGCTTGATTCTCCCGCGAATTTATTACGCACGCATTTATTTTGTCTTATTTCGGTCATATTTTCCAAATAATAATTATATTTCTTTTATCACTGTACAAACAGCGAACTACTGAAATCACCCATTAAATATTATAAAAAAAATGGAGCCAGCTGTGTTTAGCTTAAATGCGAAAATGTTGTATGAAAAAACAACGTACATTTTATAACTAAGCACTTATAAAATTTATTATTATATAATAAGCCAAGTAACAAGAGCGAAAGTCAGTAGGCGTCCTATCGCGCGTTTGTCTACCGAGCGGGTCTAGGTAATTATTTCAAGGACGCTGCCGAGACGATGTACTGCCCCTATCTATACTGTGCCAATGCACACAAGAAGGCAACATAAATATCAAATTTTATAGCCCAGCTTACATCTGGCGTGCCGCAAAGAAAATACTGATAGTATCACAATTTAAGCTGATCTCTAAATTCTTCCTCAGTAAAGGCGTACCAATTTTTATGGCAGCTTAAACTAATTAAGGTCGTAGCCCACTTACAAGACTCTGCTCCAACACCGCTCCCCTCCTAGCCAAATCCTCCCTAAACTAAGACGACTGCTTGCAGTCCACGCGGCGACAGCTAGCAGACGTGCGGATTGTTGGTAGACTGTACTGACTGACTGAGCGGCGACTGCTAGCAGTAAGCTTGCTTATAGCGTCAGCCATCAAGGCGTCAACTACTGAGCAGAAATTCAAATTTAAGAGCTAGGTTCTTGTTGGTGGAGCGTCTTCCACACCTCCTGTTTCCCCTTGCTTGACCTCTTGATACGACACGACCCCTATCTTTTCCTTTATTTGATCTAAGTAACTCTGTCTTGGTCGTCCCCTCTCTCTTTTCCCCTCAATATTGCCTTCAATAATGTTTGTGATGAAGGTGTCGTGTTGTATCAGATGCCCAACCATCTTGCCCCGTCAAAGAGTTATATAAAGCCCATATTTTATACGAGCTGTCCCGGCTTATACTTCGTTACGCCATAGAATATAAGATACTACAAAAGACTTGGCTTTATAGGTTTTGTTCTTTTGACTGCCCAGAATGGCCGAATTAAAAACAAACAACAAAAACAAACCAACTGTCAAAATATGTAAACAACGGAAAAGGAAAAAATATTGCACCTTGGGATACATTAATTGAGATTAGGTAAGGATCCCAATTTTTTTTTTTAAATCTAATCTAGCCTCTGACACTCGCGGTTAATGTAGCTTCCTACCAGTGAAAGAATTTTTCAAATCGGTTCAGTATTTCCGGAGCCTATTCGTTACAAATAAACAAACAAATCTTTCCTCTTTATAATATTGGTATAGATAGCATAATTTTTGCCGGGTGGGAGTTGTGTAAGTGGCTTACACCTTGTTGCATAGAATTTAGAGATGATATTGTGTTCTGAAACTAAATCGCTTAGGAAACATACGAGTACCACCAAAACCTGTACCACTGATAGTTGGTGGTGGTACTGGTTGGGAATTTTTTAACTGAGTATCATTGGAACAGATTTTGGTAGTACTCGTTGGGAACAACCCGTCTTGTCCGAGTATGTATTATTATTATTTTAATGTAATGGACTAGACTCCACTTCAGTGGAGTATTTTGCCAATGACATGTTCACAAATTAGGTTTAGAGGGTTGGCATAGAGCCCGGCAAAGTTTTACGGTTATTATAAGTTTATTAGATTATTGTTTTTAAGTCCGCTAACAAAACACATGGTTTCGGAATCAACATTAAAACAATAAACACCGAGTATCAAATAGTAGTACAGCTTGGCAAAGACTAAAAAAATTATGGGCGTGCTACTGTGTATGTGGAATTAATAATTTTTGTTCACTTTCTCATGAAAAAAAAACACCATTAAATCTCAACGTTAGTCACACACACAATCAACCAATTCATGATCTGTTTCTTTACAAGAACTTAATTTATTTTTTTAGATTTTCCAACTCAAAATAAAAAGGTTCCGTTTCAAGACATTATTACCAAGCTGTAATAAAAGAAACAATCAAATTGTCATTTACAAGGTTCGATAGATTTATAATACAATTTAAAACTACCGTCATTCTTTCTGAGTCGCCTGCGCGCTGTCGTCAGCCTTACGTTTGCTGCCCGCATGCTGCAATCTGTAATCATCATCAATCAATCAATACATAGTATAAAACGAAGTCGCTTCCCGCGTCTGTCCCTATGTATGCTTATATTTTTAAAACTATGCAACGGATTTTGATGCGTTTTTTTAAAAAGGATAGTGATCTTCTAGAGGAAGGTTTATATGTACAATTCATGCACAACATACTTATAGGTAAGGCGGTACGAAGTTCGCCGGGTCGACTAGTTAAAAATACAAGGACTATAGAGTCCGCGCCCCACGACAGCTGTTTGCGTGCGACTAGAGGCGCCACTGAATAATTTACTTGACGTACAGTCGCGGACACGATCGGCGTAACACTTCCGGCTTTTCTGTATTGCAATTTAGCTCTTGTTCTTTGGCAATACAGTCTAGGGATGACGAAACCATAGACAAATCCGTTACGGCCTCCTAGTTCGTGTCTGTACAACCGCTATGAAAAAAAAAAAATTGCCATTTGGTTGACTGATTGATAATTGGTTATTTTTTTTTGCGCGCAGACTTTGCTAGCACGCCCTTTAGTTAGAGAAAAGTACATTAGTCAGCACATCATCTTACTGTACATTGTAGGGTTAAGGTTGAAAGGGCCTACAACCTTAACGCCTACAACATAAAGACTATTTTGCAACTAAACATTTCAGTTTACTGTACACACTGACAACTGCACTTTAAAGTTTTTTTTTTTTTTAAACTGCGTTACGTTTTAAAAACTAGGAGGCCAAGGCAAAGCACCTAAAACACTAACCTCGCTTTCTCAGGCTTATACTTTTCCCATTTCTTGTGATTCAGCGTTTCAAAGTCCTCACAATACTGCGCTATGTCCTTCAAGTAATTAGATAAATGCAGCAACTCTGTGTCCTTATCTCTATTTAAATGCGCTTGCCTAAAAGGCCTTATTTTAAGACCGGATTTCGGATTCATTATAAAATTTCTACGAATATCGTCGAACATTATTGTGTTTTTGGCGCTGTACTGCGGATATTTGCCCCATATAACGCCCAGTGGTTTTACCTGGAATTATAATGGAAATAATACTAAAAAACAAGTAAGTGTGGGTTGCCTGGAAGAAATCACTTTAAGCGAAAAGGCCGCCGATTGCAATCAATGTTTTGATTTATGCATTTGCAATATTTTAAGTTGATTGATTGTAATAAAGAGTCTATCTATATGTTTCTTAAAAAATAATCAATATATATAAAACTCTTCCGTTACTGACTGACTGACAGACAACGCAGAGCCGAAACTACTGGGCGTAGCGGGCTGAAATTTTGCATGTAGGTTCCTTAGGGAGTGTAGTTTGCACTAAGGATTTCCCGAAATTCCCACGGGATCGGGAAAAAACGGGATTTTTGTGATTATGAGAAATCTTCGCGGGAAATACCGCGGGGAAGCCTCCAGTACCATATAGGAGGCAATAATTTGAAATAGGAGAGAGAGGGCGTCCTTATCGCTAAAAGCGATTTCTTCTTGGCAACACACAGTTTCAATTACATTAACTGCAACAAGGCCGTATACGGACACACTACATAGATTTTTTTTTTAGTTATTTTAACACTTTTATTTAGTCCTTAGTAGAGACCGAAATAATTTACTAAAAGTGGCCACTAAAAGCTACACAGCTGCACAATGGTGCTTTAAAAATACAATGCAAGATTGTCAGGATAGTATAAAACAAAGTCGCTTCCCGCATCTGTCCCTATGGTATGCTTATATCTTTAAAACTATGCAACGGATTTTGATGCAGTTTTTTTAATAGAAAGAGTAATTCAAGACCGCCAAAACTGGAGGAAAATAATTGAAGCCCTATGTCCCCGCTACGGATAACAGGAAAAGAAGAAGAATTCAATAGGAAGGTTTATATGTTTAATATACGCACAACATAGGCGTTACGAAGTTCGAAGGGTCACATGGTTTTTATATTTGCCATGATTTTGAAGATTTTTTTTTCGCAATTTCGCGGGGCTAGCATGCATCGGTGTATTAAGCCTAAATAATGTAAGACCAACTTACATCTATAGTACCATACTTGGTCGTATGAACGGTTATCATGGCTAGATAATCCAAATAGAACATAATCTTATACTCCTGGTGCGTTGACACACCGAGCAGTTTCATTTTCTCCTCAATCCACTTCATACCCGTTGCTGACCAGATAACTATGTCATAGTCCTCGTATGCTGATGTTAAAAACTCGTGAAGGAATGGCCGCATTAGTTCGTAACCTGGAACAGAAAAATAAACCAGTTAAATTTATTGCTGAAAACATGGTACAGTCAGGGACTCGTTCAGCGTAACACTTCCGGTTTTTCTGTACTGCAAAAGAGCTCTGCTATGTAAAGTCTAGTTAGTTTGTCTACGCGACCATAGACAGGTGTTGCACTGCATGAGACCGCTGTAGTTCCGGTCGTAAGAATTAGTCTTAAGTGAGTGCCACTATTCCAAAACCCGCCTTAACTCACAAAAAAGCCAGGTGAAATCAACTCCCTAATTTTTTTTTGTACAGTTAAGACTATATACGACAAATATATACAAACGATATCTCAGTCGCCCACATCGGTTACTACATTTTATTGGAAAAAGTAATAAATATTGAATATCTTTTTAATTATTACTTTTAAATCAAATCTGAATTACCAGAATTTAATTTTGTTTATTATCATTATTCCTAGGTAGTTTTAACAAAAACTAGTAAGTCATTTCGAAGAACTAGCTATTCCCGTTTTTTGGAAAGGTTATCTTTGACGAAATAATGTATTGAGGTTTTTTAATTCCACTAGTGTTTCTCAGTTATAAAAAACTTTGTTATATCCTCAAAAAGGTTATATTGAAATTCCAAATCTTTACCTCCTATAGATTAAGAGAATTACTTGATTTAAAAAACCTTCAAAACTCATATA
Organism: Euspilapteryx auroguttella; assembly: GCA_951802225.1. NCBI lineage: Eukaryota > Metazoa > Arthropoda > Insecta > Lepidoptera > Gracillariidae > Euspilapteryx > Euspilapteryx auroguttella. Next base: position 2,404,350 of record OX637663.1, on the reverse strand, counting down.
GCGTCTTAAGAAGCTTGACACAAAAGTCTAGAAAATAATGGGGGCCCTACTGTGTATGTAGAGTTAGTATTTTTTGCCCTTTCTCCTATAATAAAACACCATTTAAGTAAGCCTAAAGTCAGTCAAAATCATCAAATTCATTGTCTGTTTCTTTACAAGAAAGTAATTTTTTAGGGTTTCCAACTTAAATTAAAAATGGTCCTGTTTATAGACACCTATGTCAAACTACCTGTCTCCGCAGCGGATCTGTGATCAAACAATGTGGTCCTGTTTATAGACACCTATGTCAAACTACCTGTCTCCGCAGCGGATCTGTGATCAAACAATGTGTAGTCAATGTCCAAAACGAGCAGTTTCTTCCCAGGCCGCGGCTCATTCAGTATTGTTATCTTGTAATCTTTTACTCTCTTATTTATCTTTGCTAGGTAGATCTGAAACAAAAGAAGTTTTAAATGAAAAAAAAATGAAGGTTTTTCGAAGATAACTGCACTATGTAAATTAAGTAAATGGATAGGCAGACCACCAGCCAGATGGACCAAAGATATAAAGACTGTTGCTGGGGAGACATGGATGAGACTGATAACCTATACAGCAAAAAAATTTATGAATGAGGCATTTGCCCAGCAGTGGGCTGATGTAAAAAAAAATTGAAAATAGCAGCAGTGCTTTAAAAACCTCTTAATTATCATCAGTAAGTAGACATACCTCCTGATTCTCAACATCAACCTCCTCTTCTTCAATGTCCAGGTCGTTGATCACCTCATCGCTACCTTCGGGCTTGATCTGCGCCCCCTGGATAGCCTCTTCCAGGGAACCCATCATCATTATCTTGAGGTTTGGCTTGAGATTCAGATCGGCAAGGGTGTAATTGTCCGTTGCCACTTTGCCTGAAATATTTTTAGAATTTAATAAATAAGAGCGAAATTCTAAGTACTAAATTGAAAACTGTTAGCACGAAAAATTAGTGATGTGTGGATCCGAACTAGGAGTTACCCACTGTTTACTCAAAACCACATAAAGTGGAAGAACAATCAAGGAAAGGAACAAAGACATCCAGGGTACTGCAGACCCTACCTGGTCCAGAGATAGGCAGTGGTCAACTGGCAAACTGTAGACATTTGATTGCACATCAGTGTGATATTTTGCAATTTTACATTGAAAGTTGGATCAAAATTCGTGATGTCGTTTTGGCATTATTTCATTTTACCCTATAAAGTTTAGGGTAGAAAGGGGTACAAGAAGATGTTATGGGAGTGTTTGGATCAGTATTATACCTTGAAACTTTACATTGAGCAGTTTCTGCCGTTCCGGTCTGACTCCCGTTGCGTTTTCAATAGCGATCTTCAACATCGCAACGGAGTCTGACGCAGAAAACTCTGGTATCTCGTACTCCTTTCCATTCCATTTTACACTCAATTTTAACGGGTTCTCGTTAACATCACACATTTTATCATGAATATTGTATTTTGCTAAAAATCGCGCGTCAGTGCGTGAAGTTAAACAAACAACAAACAAAACAATGGTTAGCTTAGCACAGACCAACTAGAGAATAGATACTATGGTTAGTGAGTGAGTGGTGAGTGAGTGACTGAGACTGAGTGAAGGAAGACATCATTTCGGCTATTCATTCTGGGCAGGTAAAGGAGCATAGTTTATACAGCCAAAACTTCAGTAGGATTCTCTTTGTAGAAAGGTTATCAGTAGGTTTATTTCTTGGTTTTTCATAACCTAACTTCCTAACATTACCCTTTGAAATGCAAAGGTAGAAGGAAGTCTCACATTAAAATTTTCACACGGTCTTTTTCGCGGGAACTCGATCAGAAATTCGGAAGCGCCTTCCTTTATTTTTATCTTCACTACACAGTATTAAATTAATAGCCACGATAAATCTAATTTAGTAAAATTTTATAACAAAAGTCCGATATTCTCTTGTCGTTTCCCGCCAAGAAGTATGAATGAATGAATATGAATGAGTTGTTCGGTTTATTTTGACTATAGTGAGCAGGCAAAAGGAACAAAGTCCATACAGCTAAGTCTTCGATCCTAAAAACAAAAGTTTTAATAGCCAACGGTGTCTTGAAGCCTCAGAATAAGGACTAAGCTTTAGTCCTTATCCTGAGCTTGAAACGGAACCATTTTATTTAAAGTTTGAAAACCAAAAAAAATAAATATTCCTTTTAAAGAAACAGATCATGAATTTGTAGATTTTAGATTTTAACTAACTTTGGGCTAAAATCATAAGCGTAATAGATGTCTATAGCTAAAATAGTGTTTTATTTTTGGAGAAACTGAATAATGATTTCCTACTCCACATATAAAGTGGCGTCCCATTAAGGATTTTCTAGTTATCTGTACCAAGCTCCAAGCTGTACTTTGTTTTACCTAGGTACTTTTTTTTTTTTTTTAGGCGGGGAAACTCCTATCGAGTACCCTGCAACCCCGGGGGGAGTCGCAGGGTTATGTGGGGTTCGCACCCACTAAAACCCCGCCGGTGTCCATCTCGGCTGTTGGCAAGGGGGTCACGGGTGATCTTTCGATCGTTATGTTCAACTCCGCGACCACCTCCAGCACTGGCTGTTTAGCCTCTTCACGGGGGGACAAGTGTTGGTAGTCCCCCCTGAGCGCGGATGGCTCTTCCTACGCTCGACGACGGAATCGGGACACCGCGTTCCGCCGTCCTTCTCGGGGCTGTTATATGACTACACGAGGCCCCCGCCTCGTGCACCCAACGACCCCGGGGTCCCCTCTTAGTCGCCTCTTACTACAGGCAGGGGATACCTCAGTCCTATTCTTCGGCCCGGTACTGCAGGGCGTTTACCTAGGTACCTAGCGTTGTAACGTTCCAACTTACCATTAAAAAAAAGCTAGAACTAACATATTAAATTAATAAACTAACGAAAAACGAATTTAGAAAATTGAAGTCCAAAAGACCAAATTTTATTCGATTAAACATTGAACATTCAATTCTTTTAGCGAACGGTGAAGCGCATCATCAATCAATACATAGTATAAATAGTGGGTTTGTTAACGACCAAAGGTAATATTTTCTGCATTAAAGCATGAAACTTGGCACACTTGTTGCTTATGTGGCCCAGACTGAGAATCGCCCGGGAGGGAGCGGAATACCCCCCTCTGGGGGGCGGGGGGAGGGGGTGAAGTTTCCTTCTACCGCGCGCGCTATCGATCCCTATTGCTGCTATTTTATAGCTACTAGGGCAAGTGTGGTGTCATTTTCGGATAATTTAAGGATGAGGAATCCATTTCTGAAACAATTTTTTTACATTTCTATACAAAAAAATTGGAATTTACCATAAAATAGATAATTGTCGACGCAAAAAAATTTCTTCTAATGTCGATATTTTTTGAATGAGTATAGATATCAGCAAAATAAAAATATATTTGAAAAGCTGCATTCATGCAGTTTTCAAAAATATAGGGTTCGATATACATTTTGTTTATATTTATGTGTTAAAAAAAATAGTAAACACTGCGCGGAAGAGGATGTAAAAATATTTAATGCCTAATTTCGGTTTGAAAATTACTTGGTTAATTCAAATTACTACCAAATACTGAACAGGGTCATTCAACCTGTGATAAATATCAACTTTCTGTATTAAAACATAGGTTGTATAGGTACAAAAAAATACATTTCTCATACATTTATCTACCCAATTAGCTGACAAGTATGTATGAAACAAAGGAATTTTTGTGCTTTTGCCACTGGGAAGAGTTGTTATTTACGATATCGCAAGACAGCTTGAGGAAGCGAGAGCATCAGAAGTGGACCTGCATAAGTCCCGACGGTGCACTTAAAAACGAGATATACTTCATCCATCATGTCGACATAAAACCGTATATTGAAAGATGTCTGTGAACAACGCGGTTAGAACCGGAAGCAATCACTGTTGGTACAGGACACATTGATATCAATGTTAAGCTCGAAAGGTCGCAACTGGTAAAGTCTACACTCAGACCGGCAAAACCGGCAGACCAAAACCCAAACTCGGAACTCTTTCAATTAGAACTCCAAAACCGTTTCGATTGCCTAGGGCGCAGCGTGGATGATGTAAATGATGGGTTTTTGAGAAGTTGTCAATGCGATTGGAGGTAATTACTTACTACTAAGCACACTTCATCTGATCGAGAAGAGGTGTGAAACGTCTCAGCAGACAACGGCACCGTGGAGGCATGCGGTTGGAGGTAAGTAACATCGACGTAGGATCTCATCATATCCGATCACGCAGGGAAACAGCTCTTTCCTTGTCCTTAACCTCCAGTGACCTTGTACTTTCTAATTAGGCCCGTTGTTTGCAGCCGTATCCCGGTTCCCTAAGTTACCACTGGTAACGCACATTGTTCAAAGAATTTGGAAAAAGAAAGGCACCTCTTGCCTCAAGACAAAACTTGAACCTACCACTCGGATGAGCATCGTTCAGTAAGCTTATTCAAGTTAAGCTAAGCATCCCGAACGATGCTCATCCGAGTTGAAGTCGACGGACGAACAGTCTGTCCCAGGTATGTATTCTTTAACAACTTCGAGTGTATTTAGTGTATGGTAGTCATTATCTTTGATTTGGAGTGGATTGAATTGTTCCTACATGGGCGCTGAACATTATCTTTGTTATGTCCATGTTCATTCTAATACCAACTCGATCGGAAGCCCAACTGAGGTGAGGACATCGAGCATTGTACTAGATCCTTCGCGGTCTGGGCCATAACTAGTAACTAGTGAGTAATGTTGTCGCCGTTTATAATGATGCCTAGTTCCTTCCAGTCCAGAGTCTTGAAGACATCCTGGAATGCAGCGGTTAACAGTTTTCAGGGAATATGATTAGCGTATAATGAAATTGAAGAATTTCTGACGGGCTATAAACGCTGGTTTTACCACTTGCCTTCTGAAGTTCGGCTGTGATGAAAGAAAGAAACGAAAAAGAAGGAAATCATTTATTTACAGCAGCCTTTGTCACGCAAACATAACATAACATAACAATGAGACATACATTCAAACATATTTGATGCGACTTTACATGCAGTCTTGTTGTTTGTAAGATGTTGACGGCCCAGATGTCCTCGGTATGGTGTCGGGTCCATGTTGCTCTCGGGACCTTATCTTGACTGTCAGTGATGGGTTGTCGTGTCGACGTGTATAATAGAAGTTCTGTCCATAGAACTTCTCGAATTCCCCCACAATCTCAGGTGTGGATATAGTACTCTACCAACCATCCTCGGTCTTCAGCCATGCCTGGCTTTGCCGAAAAAATAGATCTCGAGCAAAAACTTTGGAGGCTTTGTTTCGGTCTATGGCTCTTCACCTTAATATTTTTTGTATAAAATCGCCTGATGTCTCTTGTAATTGATATAAAGATCTGTCTCTTCAGCTGCCTGCAGGAAAAGGCATCCGGTGCCGTTGTCTGCTAAGACGTATCACGCCTCTTCATCAAGTGTGCTTAGTATTAAGTAATTACCTCCAACCGCAGTGACACTTCTCAAGAACCCTTCATTTACATCATCCACGCTGCGCCCTAGGCAATCGAAACGGTTTTGGAGTTCTAATTAAAAGAGTTCCGAGTTTGGGTTTTGGTCTGCCGGTTTTGCCGGTCTGAGTGTAGACTTTACCAGTTGCGACCTTTCGAGCTTAACATTGATATCAATGTGTCCTGTACCAACAGTGATTGCTTCCGGTTCCAACCGCATTGATCACTACATCTTTTTCCTTGTCCTTAACCTCCAGTTGCCAGTAACCTCCTGCTTTCAATATACGGTTATATGTCGACATGATGGATGAAGTCTATTTCTCTTTTTTGAGTGCACAGTCGAGACTTATGCAGGTCCACTTCCGATGCTCTCGCTTCCTTAAGCTGTCTTCCGATATCATAAATAACAACTCTTCCCAGTGGCAAAAGCACAAAAAAATCCTTTGTTTTATACATACTTGTCAGCTAATTGGGTAGATAAATGTATGAGAAATGTATTTTTTTTGTACCTATACAACCCATGTTTTAATACAGAAAGTTGTTATTTATCACAGGTTGAATGACCCTGTTCATTATTTGGTAGTAATTTGAATTAACCAAGTAATTTTCAAACCGAAATTAGGCATTAAATATTTTTACATCCTCTTCCGCGCAGTGTTTACAATTTTTTTTAACACATAAATATAAACAAAAAGTATATCGAACCCTATATTTTTGAAAACTGCATGAATGCAGCTTTTCAAATATATTTTTATTTTGCTGATATCTATACTCATTCACAAAATATCGTGAACAGAAGATTTTTTTTTGCTTCGACAATTATCTATTATATGGTAAATTCCAATTTTTTTGTATAGAAATGTAAAAAAATTGTTCCAGAAATGGATTCCTTATCCTTAAATTATCCGAAAATGACACCACACTTTCCCTAGTAGCTATAAAATAGCAGCAATAGGGATCGATAGCGCGCGCGGTAGAAGAAAACTTCACCCCCTCCCCCCGCCCCCCAGAGGGGGTTCTCCCGCTCCCTCCCGGGCGATTCTCAGTCTGGGCCACCTAAGCAACAACTGTGCCAAGTTTCATGCTTTAATGCAGAAAATATTGGTTCCCATACATTTATTGGAGTTAACAAACCCACTAAAAACAAAGTCGCTTCCCGCGTCTGTCCCTATGTATGATTATATCTTAAAAAGTACGGACGGATTTTGATGCGGTTTTCTATAATAGATAGAGTTATTCAAGAGGAAGGTTTATAAGTATAATACATGCACAAAATAGTAATATGGTATGCGGTACGAAGTTCGCCGGGTCGACTAGTTATTAATATAATTAGTTTTAATAAACCGTAAAACCCAATCCAATTGTTAGGTATATACTTACATTACATAACCGAGAATGCCCGAGATGCAGTCTCATATCATGATAGCAAGAGCGTCACTACTATGTACCTAATTATACTAGCTTCATGGGAAAGACACACAAATTTTTCTTGTTTACACTAATACATTTTGATACGTTAAATGTTCTAACCACTCAGAATAGCGGCGGTTTCCAAACTCTCTGTTCTAACCACTTTCGAACATCCTTGGGTACAGAGTGGCGGTCTAGGAGGCTGTAACAGATTTGTCTATGGTTTCGTCAGCCGTAGAGTGTTTTACCCTCGTTTTACCAAAGAACAAGGAGCTATTTTGCAATACAGAAAAACCGGAAGTGTTACGGCGACCTAGACCGCCACTGTACCTACTTAAATTTCTTTAATGAAACAGAATTTCAATGTTGTTTTACGTATTTTTTTTCCAGTAAACATAAACATCATTATCGTCATCGAAATATTCCTGCTTTTTTGGTACAAAATCCTGAGCGTTATACTCTGGCTCGTAACTAAAATCTAAAGTCTTTGTCCTAACAATTTCCTTATAAACGAAGGCCGACTTTCTGGGCGTTCTGGTCCTTTCTGGACTATTGAAGTCCACTTCGTAGAGACCGAACTTTTCACTGAAAAAAAAAACACAAAAATTTCAAAGAAAAAAACTTTACTTTTCTAAACTAAAACAAATGTGCTCCCCGCGGCTTCGCCAGCGCATTTCCATTAAAACTGCAATTTTTTCGTTCCCATTAAATTTTCTAACCATTCAGCCTTATGTTCAGTAGGTAGGATACTATCACACAGTCAGACAGAGTCCTCGTCTGAACTTTTCTTTGGATATAGTTACTTATAGCACTCTTGCATTATAATATTAGTTTTAATTACTATGAATTAGCTAAAACATAACTTAACTTAATCTCACGCCTTTATTCCTCGAAGGGTTAGGCAGAGGCACCAGCTCATCAGAGCCGGATCCACATTTAACCGAGTTTATGTTTTTATACCATTGTGACAAAAGGCCAGCCATGGCCAGCAGTTTTTCGCCGCGGTTATAACGACCACTACTGCGGCCGGGACCACCAAAGCAAGCAATAATCTTACTTTTCGGAAAAATAAATAAATAAGAAAATATTATTACCTATAACCATGAACCCATTCAAAGTTATCCATTAAGCTCCATGCAGTGTAAGCTCTGACGTCTGATCCTTCATCAATTGCATCCAGCATAGCGTTTAGGTAGTCCCTGTAAAAATATCGTTAAAACTAGGTTAAAACTGAACCCCTTTCACAGGGCGCAGTACAATTTTTAAGTTGTGTTGTGTTGAACGCTAGCATATAAAATAAACGCATTCGCCACCAAACGAGCTCCTGCAGAGAAACGGAAAACTAGACTGTAATGTACTAAGTTTACATACTAAGTTTACTTATTAGAAGTTAAAGTTAGTGATATTATGTCGTGCGTGCGGGCGGGCGTGATCATTTTTTTTCTGCTTTTACAAATTTGTTTTCTATGTATGTTTGTATGTATGTAAGTTTTCCGCGATTATCTCGCGTTTGACTGAGCCAATTTTGATGCGGTTTTCAGGTAAGTACTTACGTATTAGTTACATTCAGGAGGTTTTACTACCTAATTTAACCGACTTGATTTTTGTGTCAGCTTATTGAAGGCGGGTTCCTTTTTTGTAAAAAATAAATTATAAACAGCCTGTTTCATTTACTTCTTTTGTTTTTGTTAGTTTTTATTTTCACCAACTCCTACTAGGCAAAAGCTTTTTTTACCTGTAATAACTAATTCGATCTTCATCCACTAAACCGCCACCGGAAGACCAACCGTTCTCGGTGACAAGGATAGTTGGATTGTCATAGATCTTTCTGATTTCTGTAAGCATCTTGTAGAAGCCCCAGGGTACGGCCTGAAAGACCATGAAACATGAAATTTTACTAGGCATACAAGACACAAGAGCAGGTATGTTGCCGATTCAAAAGTTTCAATACAAAATGTATGGAACAGGGGAAGGTTACAAAAGTACCTAACGTTTCTTCGCCATGCTTTTACCATTATTAACTTTAACACTGTGTGAACTGTGCTATACTCGCTTCTTGGCCAACGCAAAATCCCAACAATATAAATTGTAGCCTATGTGTTATTCTGATATATAAACTATATTATTATTATTGTAAAGTTTCATTCATTCTTAAATATCCATTTAGTAGTTTTTACGAGAAATAGTAACAAACATCCATACTTAGTTTCGCGTTTTTAATATTAGTAGGACCACAGAGAATAATATGTAGGAGTTTACTAGGAACTTATGTTAGTTTTTTTTTTAAAATAACCCGCTATTCAGTACCTCATACGTACCTGTAACCAAGTAGATTCCGCTTGAGGCCAAGAGTCGTCCGTTACCATCACCGCACCAATGTCATCCAAGTACGAAGGAGAAGCATACATTCCGTATACCGATGCATCTCTGTAGACCTGATGATGAGGAATGAAGTAGGTTCATGTGAAGACATAACCCCCTTTCACACGGCAGTCCAGTTTTCTGTCATTGCGAAAGGGAGTAGAATCATTTGACAGAGGCGGGCTCGTTTGGGTCCTCTCCAGGCGACTATTGTCGTAAGGTATGAGCCAATTGGTGGGCACCCTGAACTACCTCGCCTCTCACAGCATAGGATACTTTACCAAATAAGGTATCAATAGCAATTAGATTAGATGTAGTCTAATTGACTTTCAATAAGCGATATCTTGTATCCTATATTGAATAAAGAATTATTTGATTTGATCTGTTTTCTGATCCCGTTTGATGGAAAATGTGTTTGAATAATGCTAGCGTTCAAACCAAAAGGAAACCTGCAGAAAACTGGACTGTCTTGTGAAAGGGGTCTTAGGCCGCATTTTGGGGCACGCGGGGCGTTGCGCGGGCGTCGTGCAGGGCGTGCTGCGATTAAATCAAACGTAAAGCAATGTATGAGACCGTTTCTGAGCGCCGCGGGCGCCGCCGTGGTGCCGCGTCGTTCAACGCTTCAAGATCAAAACATAGGCCTATGTTCGATATCGTACAAGGAGACGCGTCGACGCCCGCACGACGCCCCGCGCAACGCGCCGCTTCTTACAAAATGTGACCTAGGACCTTATTGTAACATGAGGCGAGATGGTTCTGGGGCGCCCCGATGTGGCTCCAGGCAAGCGAATGTGTAACCAAATCTGTCCACAGAACGACATACCGAATAGCAGAATAGAATACTGTACGAAGACAGCTGTCATATGCTACGCGAGCCAGACTGCACCCTGCTGTGGCATATCATGCCACGGATCAGATCAGACTCATCAGCAAAGCCAACGATGGAGTCGCTAACAAACGCCCTAAAACTACCTCGAGGGTTACCTACTAAATTCGATAGACTTGAAATTGTATTGTGGGCGACTTCGTTAACCATTGCCGCTTTAACAAAGGCAGTTTTTATCACACGCCAAAAGACAACAGCCATGTTTAACGAAGTCGCCCTCTCACTCAACACTTTTGCGGTTTTGAATGTTTATGTACAGATTAGCGGTAGTAGCATGACGGACAATTTGTCGTATCTATATCTATCTGTCTCTTTTTTTGATCATCTCCTTACATTTTCCCGCATTTGAATCTCTGCAAATGGTAGGTCATGCTACGCAGGCTGTACCAAGTTGAGTGTGAAGTATGTCGATATTAGTTAAGAAACTGAACCCTGTGAAATGATTCTACTCCCTTACCATTTTACTAGTATAAGTGTTCATGCCAAAGAAGTCGGAAGACCCTCGGATGTAGCTGATCTCCTCATCCGTCAGCTCAGGCAGCCTGGACTTGGAGTAGCCTTGCTCTGCGCTTTTTAAAGCCACGTTGGCTTTAACTTCTGGGGGGAAGTCTCCAGATTTTGAGAAGATCGGATGTGCGTATTGGCCCCACTAAAAAAATAGTAGGTATATGCTTGTCAATTTCGTGAAGTTTATAATTCAAAGAACTTTTAAAACAGAGTCGAATGAAAATTAATACATCGACAAGATACTCTGTGTTTAATAAACACATTAATCTTAAATGTATGATTAAGCTTGTCATTGTTTTTAGTAGAATTGTAGCCTTCGATAAAAAAAGCTTTTCTAAGTAATATTTTAATGTTAAGATTTTAAACAATCAATATCAATATATATAAAACTCTTCCGTTACTGACTGACTGACTGACAGACAACGCAGAGCCGAAACTACTGGGCGTAGCGGGCTGAAATTTTGCATGTAGGTTCCTTAGGGAGTGTAGGTGAGCACTAAGAAAGGATTCCCGAAATTCCCAATGGAACGGGAAAAAACGGGATATTTGTGTTTATGTGAAATCTGCGCGGGTAAAACCGCGGGGCAGCCTCTAGTATATATATATATAACTCTTCCGTTACTGACTGACTGACTGACAGACAACGCAGGGCTGAAATTTTGCATGTAGGTTCCTTAGTAAGTGTAGGTGAGCACTAAGAAGGGATTTCCCGAAATTCCCACGGGAACGGGAAAAAACAGGAATTTTGTGTTTATGAGAAATCTGCGCGGGAAAACCCGCGGGGCAGCCTCTAGTACTTTTCTGTGATTTTAGCGGGAGTGAATGAATACTTAAACAACAAATCTTTTGATTTATACATCCATAAAGCTAGATCCTCCAAAAGAAAACTAACTTAGTGACTGAGAAAGCTAATATGTTCTTATTCTAAAACAGAGTAACAAGCCAGAATCTTGTTAGTTGAAAGAGCAACAACATTTTTTTTTGTTTATCCTTGTTTAGTTTTAAATATGGTAGATTCCTTAATTTTCCTCCTTGTTCGTGCAGCTTTGGTTTGAGGAGCCATCGCGGGTCGTGATGTTATAATAATTTTCGATTCATAACCTGTTTCGGACCCTGTGCCATAAAATTTAGAGACCTGGTTTAACGGGCCACACGGTGCGATACTAGCGCCACTTCCGATAAATAATTATATCTTGAAAACATGGCCGAAATCAAAAATATTATGCGTCAATGACGCCCTAGATAATATTGCTTAGAAATTTTAAAGGCTCAATTGTGTAGCTTTCAGGTTAATGATCTTAAAAATATTAGTTTGTTGCCTCAAGCAGACACTATTAGTTTCACAAACGAATATTTCGCTGGCCACTTTTAGCAAACAACGAAAAGTTTTCAACACTTTTCTAAACCTAAGTAAATAGTTAATATTTGAAATACCAAGATCGCTCTATGGAGCCTTTTTTTAAATAAAAAGCCGTACTTTAGAATATTTTTTTTTGTAAAGTGGCGCCACTATTTGCGTAAAAGGTTCTTATATTGTTATCCTCTCTGTATTTTTGCTGCACCTCGCCAGATGTGAACGTGCATTGGCCTTAGTTTTCGTTTGTGTCATAATCGAAGACAAAATATAAGGGGAAAACCAAAACAATGATTTATCATTCATTGTACTGTACCTACAATAAATGATACTACCAGATAAAAGTCAATACCTGGTTACTGACTTTATCTGGTTGAAGTGGTTTGAATTTAAGATAACTAGTGCTTTGATAATGTTGCAGTTGATGCTGGAAACTGAATTGATAGATAGCGATTAGGATTGTACCTAGTACTTACTACTTACTGAAAAAGTTATTTTTTTCTGCATTTAGATTTTTTCTGCTAGTTATGCCATCATTGCTTCAAGTCGTTTCTAGAATGCAATGATTCTTGATTACATAGAATCCTTAATAAAATCTTACCTAATGTAAGTAAGTACTTACATAAGCTTAGGCAATTCAAAAAAATCCTGCTTGTGCTAAATGAGAAATAGAGCATTTACATCGTAGTACAGTGGCGGTCTAAGACGGTGTAACACTTCCGGTTTTTCTGTAATGTAAAATAGCTCCTGTTCTTTGGTAATACCAAGGTCCATAGACAAATCTGTTACGCCGTCCTAGCCCGCCACTGTACATACGCTAAAAAAACTACTTACATCGAACCTTCGAGCATCCACGGCTGCTTGCTGATCATCATTAGAATCAGAACTGGGCTCGTACCAAGTACAACTGATCGAGATCCCAGCCGTACCATTCTGAACCTTCCTGAACTTATCATCATATAGATGGTACGCTTTCGCATGGGCCAATAGAACATTCTTTGCACATATATATTCACCAACACCAGTTGCATTGAGCATTGGTGCTTTACTATCGGAACCATAACCTTCATAGCAGATTTGCTTAGGCTCATTAATAGTGATCCATTTCTTTACTCTATCGCCGAATTTCTCGAAGACAAACCTGGCGTAGTCGGCGAACCAATCAGAAATTAAAGGATTGGCGAATCCTCCTAACTTCTGCAAGGATTCTGGTAAGTCCCAGTGGTACAGGGTTACCATTGGTTCAATATTGTGCTCTAGGAGATTGTCGATGAGTTGGTTATAGTAGTCCACTCCAGGCTGGTTGATTCTGTTAGAGAAACCATCAGGAAGTATACGGGTCCAGGATATGGAGAATCGGTAGAAGTCTAAGCCGAGCTCTCGGATCATATCGACATCGCGTTGGATGTTATGGTAGGAGTCTGCAGCGATGTCACCGTTGCTTCCATCTTCGATTGCTGAAGGATTTGTGTGGGTAAGATGATCCCATATTGATGGTGTCTTGCCTGAGAAATTATTGCTAAATTATTTCATGAACTACTTCTAAACAATATCTTTGTTTCATCTTCCTAGGTACTAATCGGTTTGGCGTACTTCATAACGCCATAAATAATAAACAAATACTTATAAATCTTCCTCTTCCTCTTGAATCACTCATCTATTATTTAAAAAAACTTGTTTGTAGAAAATTTTAAAGTCATAAGCATGCGTACAAATATACGCGCGCGATAAACAACTAGTAATTATTGTTAAAACAATTTTAAACAAAATGAAAAAACAAACAACTATAATTTTATTGAATTTGCATGCAACGGACGACGAAAAACGATTTCTACCAGTCAATTCAGATATTGATAGATCTTGTTTTTGCCTTTAAATTACCTACCATCTTCGTCCCAGCCACCCTCGACCTGGTAAGCAGCAGTTGCAGCACCGAACTGGAAGTTTTCAGGAAAACTTCGCACTTTCACTTTACTGTTGACACTCACTGCATGTATGCTGAAGATTTACAGGTAAAATTCAATAACTTTAATGCGGATAATCGGACATTAAGAATAGAATAGAAAAGAAAACACTTTATTGCATACAAACAAAGTACTTAATATAAAAGGGTACATTATTAAATTTAGGGTGCAGGCCATATCGCTAAAAGCGATTTCTTTCAGACAATCCAATTTAGCTACTATTCTTGGCTAGCTATGGTCACTAAATGCGGCCACTAGAGGCTCAGTTTTAAGCCCAGTAGCCGGAGTGTCCTAATCTTGCCGCTACGTTACCGCTGCCACAAAAAAATCCAGGTTTGGTATTCAAATAGAACGACTGAGTCGTGGATAGCTATACGACCTATCGAAATACTGTTGAATTTGTTGAAAGCGTATTCTGCTACGGACTCGGCCAGTCGGTCGGCTACTAAACGGAGTCGCTAGCGCTCGTGGCATAGTGGTAGAGTTTGGGCATCTCCCGCAGCTTGTGGCTAAAACGGAGCCATGGAACGCTCTGTTTGCGCCGATGCTCTAAAAATGGTGGAACAAAATGTACCTATGAAAAAAACTCGTCCACAGTTTGTGCGTCCATTGGCCACAACGCTCTTTACTAACCAAGTACTTTGCTTAGAAGAAAAGTTAAGTAGTTAAATTAAAATGTAAATTATTTTAAAACTTACCAAATCAAAACTATACAGAGATCGAATTTCATTGTGGCTAGACGTAACACGTCTTCGTGACTACTGAACTTAACAATGATAATGTTTTCGGACGACTGAATCAATTGAAGGGTCGATCTATTTTTTTTTGTATTATGTACACTTGTATGTACAAAATACAATAAAAACAGACAGATGAAACTAGCTTATGGTGGTAACTCTCGGTATGGCGCGTAAATGACTTCACGTATGTAAAAAGCCGTTTTCCACGTAATACAAAGATTTTGTAAAACATACCTACTGATTTTGTGTATCTTTATACACAAAATCAGTAGATAGCTATAGGGTAAAAGCCTAAAATCTAGTTTCTTTTATTGAGTATACACAAAATCAGTAACTCTTGTCTTTCAAAAACTATATAATTATGTCGGAGATGGTTTTTTAACATACGCGAATTCATTTAAACTTTATTAAAAATAAATACTTTCGCCAGAATAATTAATAAAAACTTTTTATCAAAAAATTAAACCGCCGAAAAAACTGAAAAGCATTAAATAATTGGGAAACATTTTCTATTAGGACTTAATTTACTCACTTCTTAAAGTAATTTTGGTTAACCAAGAAATTTTAAGTCGGTGCCACACCACACAAGCAAATTCCTTAACTACCTATAGCGCGATGCGCGGCGGCACACGTTTTTCGGTTATTTCTTTGAATTTCAGGTAATTTAGTGATCGTTATTCGTTGATTCTGTGGCACCGACTCAAAATTTCTTGGTTAACCAAAATTACTTTAAGAAGTGAGTAAATTAAGTCCTAATAGAAAATGTTTCCCAATTTTTTAATGCTTTTCAGTTTTTTCGGCGGTTTAATTTTTTGATAAAAAGTTTTTATTTTTTGCTTTTCATTTTTTTTTGGGCTAATTTTTTTGACCCCAGCCAATCACCCTCCACAGGGTGGTCGCACCCCACAAGGTGGCCACACAACCTGGTTAAGGTTTAGGGACTAACAGAATGAGTTTCGATCACGACCGGTCGGTGAGGCGATTTTTGAGGGAGGCCTATGTCCAGCAGTGGACGTCTATCGGCTGAGATTATGATTATTAACATTCATATAAAAAAGACTCATAATTATACCTAGCAGTTATCATGTAAATCACAACACGGCAATACAATCTGTGAGTGAACAATAAAGTCACCCCTATTTTTCCACCCTTAGGGTTGGAATTTTATTTTCAAATTTTTATGGGACCAACTTCAAGGTATACCCTGTCGATTAAAAAAGGAATTATCAAAATCGGTCCACACAGTAAAAAGTTATGCGTGATCATACATAAAAAAAAAAAAAAAAAAATATACGCGACGAATTGAGAACCTCCTCCTTTTTGTTTTTTCGTCGGTTAAAAAATGCATTTTTTTTTAGAATTTCGCGCCATACCGAGAGTTACCACCTTATCAAGGTTCTTAATTTTAGTAAGTATTTAATAACAATTATAACAACTAGAACACTGATTCTATCAAATTAAAAGAAAGACAACTAAAGAAGAAAAAAAAACCACATAATACACACATAATAAAATTCCCAAATCGACCTTTCCCGAACCGAAAAACCCCGAAATAATTCCAGCAGTTTTTTTTTCCTTTTACGGAATGACCCAGCGCGTTTGGAGATAACGTGATCTTTCACATCGAGAAATCGAGATATATTTCAATATTTCTTCCCGCAATAATGATTTGTGTTATGTAAATATGTTCTATTAATAATATACTTACTAGAGTAGTATAAATAAACTTATTGGTAAGTTTATTTACTTAGGTAATATAACGTATTACACCCAGAGCCCCTGCCTGGGAAGAACCTGTATCTAGGGTACCCGAAACACAAAACGGAACATCACAGGAAACAAACATCAATTTCCATCATAACAATTTTCGCCTTTCCGGGAATCAAACCTCCGAAGTCAACATAATATTATCAATTGAACCACAGAGTTGGTCTACGGAGGAAAGACTTACATATCTTAAATGCGAAAGTAACTCTTGTCTGTCCGTCTGTCTTGCTTTAATATAAAATTACTTAACCGATTTGAGTGAAATTTTGTATATGGGTAGTCTAGAGTCTGAGAAAAGACATAGGCCACTTTTAAACCCGAAATTCCCACGCGAAATTGGGTTTTGATGTTTCAACGGGAAAAGTGCTGGCGAAGCCCTTGGGCGTTTACTATGCTATAAGTAATAGTCGACCCAGTGAACTTCGTACCGCCTTACATATTCCTATGTTGTGCATGTATCAATACACAGTATAAAATGAAGTCGCTTTCCGCGTCTGTCCCTATGTATGCTTATATCTTCAAAACTATCCAACGGAATTTGATGCGGTCTTTTAAAATAGATAGAGTGATTCAAGAGGAAGGTTTGTAGGTATAATACATGCACAAGAAAGTAATAGTTTAGGCGGTACGAAGTTCGCCGGGTCGACTAGTTATACATATAAACCTTCCTCTTGAATCACTCTATCTTTAAAAACAAACCGCATCAAAATCCGATGCATAGTTTTAAAGATTAAGCATACATAGGGACAGACGCGGGAAGCGACTTTGTTTTACACTATGTATTGATATTAAAACATATACCTAATCACTAGTGTGCGAACTTCCTACCTTGTTTAGACGAAGAGCTGCCAAATAACCCGTATTTTTCCCATAAGGAAACAAAAAAAAATCCTTCATTACAAACCAAAGTCGATGTAAGTCAAAGTGGTAGAAAATGATTAGTTTTATAGGTTTCAAAGTAATCTTATAATAATTATAACACTATAAAAATGAGAAAGTTACTGTGTCTTTGTCTTGCACAATCACGCCTAAACTGCTGAACCGACAATAGCTACCTAGCTTAAAGCCCTGAGAAGGACTATATCCGTCTCGTAAAAGTATCGATAATTTTTTTCCCAAAAATCTTACGATAACGTAAAATTGGGATTTTAAGAATACATTTTCTAGCGAACCACTAGGCGCACTCTATAGTAATTTTATAAAGTTGTTTCTATAAAGTTACTCTATCAAGATCATGTCAACGAACTCTATGCACACCTCAGAGAAAGGAAACCGCCGCTACGATGCACACTATTCAATGCTTTATTTTATTTCTATTAGTCTAGATGTACAGTTATCTCTGTTTTGTAAAACCAGTACTCAACCTCTACTCTATGGCCTATAGGCTATAGCATAGCACACAACTAGCGAGGCACAATTTAGGTTACCAGATGAAAAATAAAAAAAGCCGGAGAAAAGGCCTGATGAAAAGTCCCGAGATTATATACAGTTTAAGAATTTTCTCTCAAAAGATTAGTTTTATTTGGTTTTCTTTAATAAATAGCAAAAGAAGAATTGTTATTCTGTGTTTTATTGAAAATCCTGAGATATGCAAAGTCCGGTCGCAATCCTGAGAATAGTCGAAGAATCCGAAAATCTCCGGACAAATCCGCCGGTTCGGATATGTACTTAAATTTTAACCCTATCGCAAGGAAGACACCGAGAAGATAGCAGTTTTAACTGGGCTGGCTCAGCCATTTCTGGCTCTAATTTATACTATATTAGTCGACCCGGCGAACTTTGTACCGCCTAACCTATTATTTTACTTATAAACCTTCCTCTTGAATCACTCTATCTATTAAAAAAAACCTCATCAAAATCCGTTGGATAGTTATAAAAAATTAAGCATACATAGGGACAGTCGCGGGAAGCGACTTTATTCTATACTAGTCGACCCGGCGAACTTCGTACCGCCTTACCTATTACTATTTTGTGCATGTAGTATACTCATAAACCTTCTTTATAAATCAGGCTATCTATTAAAAAAAACACATCAAAATCCGTTGCATAGTTTTAAAGCTTTAAGCATACATAGGGACAGACGCGGGAAGTGACTTTATTTTATACTATGTATTGACTATGTATTGATATAGCACAGGGTTGAGAAGCAATCGATTGTAATTTCTTAGGAAGCTCGAATAATTTCCAATTCCAAACTTGTTTTGAACCCTATGCCACATAGTTTAGGAATACCATTACATTCGATAAACGTCGCTGGAGATAGGGTCTCCCCCACAGATTGCTACAAAGACAAACACTTTGGAAGGCGTTTGCCGTGATTTAGGAACTACATATTTTAATTAAATTGTTATCCTCTTCAGTTGTGAGCTGGGCCGAAAGATATGAGAAAGATATGAGGATAATTTTGTATAGCTATTACATACTTACCACACCTCCTAAGTCTTGAAAGGATGAGCGTATTACTAAACTTAAGTTTACGAACTTAAGTTTTTAACTACTTATTATAAAACAAAGTCGCTTTCAACTGTCTGTCTGTTATTGTATGCTCAGATCTTTAAAACTACGCAACGTGTTTTGATGCAGTTTTTTAACATAGGTTTACAGTCAGTGTTTGGAGTCTCCTCGGTCGAGTATTATACTCGGACAAGTAGTTCCCGAATACTGATTATTCTGGCTCGAGCTAACTTATACTCCGTCGAGCATATGTTTCACTGTCACGAAGTCGGTACTCGACTTTTTATATCAATTTGGAGCGGAGAACGAGTTCGATCTGCGACTCGGCTGTGAATGTCAGCCTAAGAATACGCTTGTCCTAAGCAGCTTAGATATAATTTACGGTAAAAAGACGAGTTGAAAATGTTCTCCTTAATATTTAAGGAAAATACAAAACCCGATCGCCTCAGTCGTCGTTTGCAGCTTTTTGGGATACCTACATACAATTTTTTTTATTTTTTTTATTATTTAATACAGTGTTATTGGGAATAAAGTGTTTTGATTGAAATTTGGATATCATTGAAAGGTAGGTACATGAGTACTTACTAACAACCTTTAGACTAACCTATACTTTAATTAAATTAGATACGAAATAGAGTTATACAAATTTTATTATTTCTTGGGTTCCTTTATTAGCAATTAACGGTTTGTATGAAATGCACCTTTAATGCCCTTTCATATAGTGGGGCTCGCCCACTAAAGCTCCCCGGTGGCCTTCTCGGCAGTTTTTAGGAAGTAAGGCATCTAGGAATCATTGATGAGCATCCGGGGTCTTTCCACGCCTAGCTGCTATCCAGCTTCGTCCTCGGGAAGGGCATATTGTTCCCTCCCCGGCTCGCCTTTGGAGCTGCGGCGGCACAGTGCCACAAGCTGTACCGCCGCCCATCTCGGGGCCGTTTGATGAGTGTGTAGGTGTAGGGTGTAGGTTCCATGCCCTTCACACCCAAGACCTTACGTATAGTGCACCTTATGAGGACTCAATTATTATTGAAATCCATTGGTGATGTTGAGAAGTTAGCATAGCGTACACACTAATTAAAATGCTATTATAAATAACTTAAAAAATTTATAAATTGTGTTTGCCTTACTAAATTCTGATGCTGTAATTTTTCTAAGATGAAATTTTGCACATTTATTCTAATTTTGTTAAGTAGGTACCAAAAAACCAGGTAATAAAAAATTCAATCATCTTTTGTCTTTCTGTGGAACCTTATTTAAGGCCGCTTTGCAAAATAAATTTACAAAATCACACTAATATAAAGGCAAAAAAAATGTGTGTATGTTTGTTACTTCTTCACATCTTAACAGATGAAGCGATTTCAATAAAATTTGTTATGGAGATAGCTGACACTCTAGAATAACACATAGGCTACTTTTTACTGCTGGTAACACAGATAGTATCATTTAAAATAGGTATTGGTATCATGTGGTTATCATACTCTAAAGTTTCATCCAATTCTGTTCAGTAGTTTTTCAGTATGTGTTTGCATAATAGGATAGGATTACGCGCGATACTAGGCTCTTGATCATTTTACATACTGGGTATTTCTGACAATGCGGTATTAAATCAAAGGAGGGATTCATTTTTCTTTTGAGAATTTGACCCATTTTGCTTTGGGAAAGTTGTTAGGTATGGTGAGCTTAATCCCCCCTTTGATTTATTACCGTCTTGTCAGAAACATCCTGTATATCTAACAATCTTTATCTTCAACAGCCATACACAACAAAGAATGTTGGTCCTAATTCTCATCCCTGCGGTACTCCTGCTGGCTTACCTATTATTTGTACTGAACTGGGTGCGAGCATGGCGCGTGGACAGAACTGTGCCTTCACTGTCCGATGCCTTGCCTCTGATAGGACACTGTCACAAGATTATGGGGAATAGTTCTCGTAAGTATTGGTGCTTTTTATATTTTTAACCCGGCGAACTTCGTACCGCCTTACCTATTACTTTGTTGTGCATGTATTATACTTATAAACCTTCTTCTTGAATCACTCTATCCATTCAAATTCAAATTCAAATAATTCTTTATTCAATATAGGATACAAGATATCACTTAATGAAAGTCAATTAGACTACATCTAATCTAATCGCTATTGATACCTTATTTGGTAAAGTATCCTATACTGTGAGAGGCGAGCTAGTTCAGGGTGCCCACCAATTGGCTCAGGTAAACAAATGTTAGCCTTGCCTTAAAAAACGCATCAAAATGCCGTTGCAATTTTCAAAGATTTAATATAGGTATAGCGACAGACACGGGAAGCAACTTTATTTTATACTAGAATTGACTAACGACAACCAAACCCTCAAATCACCGAAATTTCATCATTACTAGAAGCCAGTTGCGAACATAACTAAGGCTAACATTCAGAGTCGAGTCTAAGTTCGAGCTTCTATTCCCAACTGACAAGTTCTAACTCGTTCTTCGCTCAAAATTAATAAAGACAGTTGAGTTCCGACTTTAGAACAGTGAGCTTCTCTCGACAGATTATGAGACGACCCGAGTTATTACTCTGTTCTCGAGAACTACTTGTTCGAGTTCCAGCTAGAGAGAGAGATAACTCAAAACAACAGCTGTGAATGTCAGCCAGTCGAACTCATAAACCATGGCAAATATCAAAAATGAGATCCTTTATGTAGGACACTAGTGATCTTACTTCTTTGAGGTTAAAGGCATAAGTAATCTACTAAGTGTCGCTAGAAAGAAAGAAAGAAAATACATTTATTTACCAGTTTACGGCGACATAAGTAAAATAAAATGAAATGACCACTTTAGGCAACAGTATATTATTTAGGTTTTTAAACTAGGACTAGATGTGCCGTTACTGCCGTTCATCATATTTTTTGATTGAAAACATGATTTGAACCTAGTATATCTATTACATACTCATGATAGTAAGGCCACACTAACAAAGAAATAGTTAAAATAACATTTTTGATTGCAGAACTTTGGGACTATATAAAAAAGGCAAGCTTGGAAGCAAACGAGAAAGGAGGCATAGCAATAAATTGGTTCGGCCCAATGCCATACTATTGTAAGTATACGTAATATAAAACGGTAATTTATCTCATCATAGACGGTGCGAAAATAGCGCTATTTCCCATAAATAATTGGTATCTTCTAAACAATGGCCGAAATCAAAAATATGCGTAAATGACGCCCTAGATAGTAAAGT
This sequence comes from Euspilapteryx auroguttella, assembly GCA_951802225.1. Lineage (NCBI taxonomy): Eukaryota > Metazoa > Arthropoda > Insecta > Lepidoptera > Gracillariidae > Euspilapteryx > Euspilapteryx auroguttella. Next base: position 2,382,217 of record OX637663.1, on the reverse strand, counting down.
AAAAAGTAAAGTAAGTAAAAAATGATTTATTCAATACAGGATACAAGATATCGCTTATTGAAAGTCAATTAGACTAATCTAATTAATATTGATACCTTATTTCGTAAAGTATCCTATACTGATAGAGGCGAGGTACTTAGTTCAGGGTGCCCACTAATTGGCTCAGGCAAACAAATGTTTGCCTTGCCTTGAAGTGCAAACTATCTTAAACAATTTAGAATAATTCTTAACATGTTCAAGAAATGAAGGGTCTTGATCAAAAGTTTTCCTATCATATAACTCATATAGGGCATCTCTGCTATTCCTAATTCCCGGCGTCGCCCAAGTACTAAAATTTGTATTTAATTTACTGCAAACTTTTTTGAATTTAAATATAAGATCGAATTCAATCCGTATCGCGGAAAATAACTCTTGATATAGTGTATTGGGATCATCTGCCTCAAAGCTCAGCAAGGCAAGGCGCATCTGAAGACTATGATAAAATCTTTCCATACGACTTTGGTTCATTGGCCTATAAACTAACGAGTTTTCTTTTTCTTGTTCAACTGTGTACAATAAAACATTTAGACCCTTATGATCTGACCTTAAAGAAGTTAACTATGATTTTTTGAAGTAATTACCGTTCATTGCTATGTTATCTAAACAAGTTGCAGACGTACCCGCTATTCTAGTGGGTTCGTTGAACAAAAACTTAAAATTAAAAGACTGGAATAGGCCTAATAGAGTGGTCTTTTGGGTCGTGTCTGTAAGTAAGTCAACATTGAAATCTCCACAAATGACTACTGTTTTATTTGAACAGCTTACTTTACCCAGTACGTCTTCCATTGCAGTTACAAAATTATCGAAATTGGCAGAAATAGGAGGACGATACACACATAGAATTATAAGATAATCAGAAAAAAAAATATATAAGATAATCTTGCTTAGAATTTTTAAGGCTACTTAGATAACCCAAATCTTAAGATGAGAAAAAATTATATTTTAGCACTTAATAGTAGGTAGGTACATGAAACAAATAAAATGTACCTATGTAGGTTTATGTGAAAAGTGTACTTACGAATTCTCAGTATAAATGTTGTTCTAAAAGCTGTTTACATAATATTGACTTTGTACCAATAGGGTATATTGGTACAAAGTCTATTGTATCAACGGTATATTGTATCAACTGCAAAAAAACCAACGTGTTTGCAGAACACTTCATGTGGTCTATTCGTTCTAATGTATAGTTTGGAGGTAGTATTTACCGCTACTGCTACTAAAAGCGGTTTCGGAGTTTTTTTTTCGGAAATCCTAAGCAAATAATAATACTTTATGTTTTAGGATAAATATGATGCTATTACTTACGAATGACGCATAGTGCAGTGCATCATGCTCAAGGCCTCTATTTGGGAAGAACCTGTTTCAATTCTATATAGCACGAAAACACCCAGAACTAAAATCAAACATCTATTGAATCAAAATCTGTGAGGTAGAAGCTTAGCTTAGGTCCAGCGGATGTCTTTTGGCTGAGATAAATCATGCTTTGCACTCAGAGCCCTTTACTAGGAAGAACCTGTATCTAGGGTGCTCGTAACCGAAACATAAATAAACAATTAAAATTATAAATTGTAATCACCTATATTAAGTCTATTGATTGCAATAAAGAGTAATTCTATTCTATTCTATTCTTTTCATATACAGAGACAAACATTACACCCAGACCGGAAACCATAGACTTAATAGAACGCTACCGGAAACAAACATCAATATTCATCATAAAAATGTTCGCCCCGCCGGGAATCGAACCCAGGTGCACACGCATCTCAGTCCACATCACAGCTACGGAGCAGTCAATAATGAGTTTATTTTCGCAGTGGTGTCGGATCCCGATATGGCGTTGAAGTTAACAAACTCTTGTCTGCAAAAGCATTACATTTACAAATTTGCGTCCAACTGGATCGGCGAGGGCCTTATCACTGCTTACGGTATTTATTATTCCATACTTTTATTAATATAACTAGCTGTCCCGGCGAACTTCGGACAATCTGTACAGTGGCGGAAACGCCCGGCGTAACACTTCCGGTTTTTCTGTAATGCAAAATAGCTCTTGTTCTTTGGTAATACAGTCTAGGGCTGACGAAACCATAGACAAATCTGTTACGGCCTCCTAGTCCGCCACTGTACATAACTTTTGTGTAAAACAAGAAAGACAGACAGGTAAAACAGGTGTTATGGCTCGACCCCACCAAGTGCGTGGGGTAATTGATTAGTCAATTTGGTTATTCTAGGATATTTTTTTTCCTTGAGGTAAAGGAAGCAAAACAAACTAAATATGAAACTAAATTAAATAACTAACGACTCAAAGTCTATCTGTGTAGGATGCCCGAAAGACAAACGAATGTTTTACCGTTTACTATAATTATTGCAATTTAATTTGTATCCATCATCATCATCATCAGTTTATAAGACGTCCACTGCTGGTCACAGGCCTCGCCCAGAGATCACTATCACTATAAGTGTGATAAGGACAAACCTTGTGGGGAAAGGGAGGGGGTTTCTAAATTTTAACTTTTACTTAAGTATATATTTTTTGTTTATAAACTACTACTTAATGAATTTATAGTATGTGACCTACTGTAATGTAAAATTACCAATAAAATATCTCTATCTCTTGCCATAATCGTCACATTGTTTTGTTTGTTAATTAAATTTTTCATCGTAGGACTTGCTGCCCATCCTTCGGAAATTCTCTTAGTCGCCTTTTACGACATCCACGGGAGTAAATGGGGTAGTAGAATCTATGCCGCCAACACACGGCTACCATTGTACTCCAAATTGTATAGCTAATGTAATTTATATCTTACTTGTATGTTAAACATAAACCGTCTTATTCATAAAGATACAGTAGATTTTAAGGAGCGTTACTGGAGGTCTACTTCTCTGGTTTGTTGTATGGTAAATACGTGACATCCAGTCTAAATTGACATACGTCAAATAACTAAGATGCTCTTTAACTTTTTTGAATAAGAGGGAAAGTGTCTTCCTATCTAAAACCTCAAAATAGTTTCTACCTACATATTTCAGAGAAAACATGGCGTAGACACCGTAAGCTTCTGAACCCGACATTCAACCAGCACATCTTGGATGGATTCCTGGAGGTCTTCAACAGGCAGTCGGAGTACCTGACTGAAAGGCTTTCAAGAGAAGTTGGGAAGGGGCAGTTCAACCACTGGCCTTACTTAGCTGATAATGCTTTGGAGTCCGTTTGTAGTAAGTTTATGAATTTAATTCATAATTTAAATTAAAACCTTTTTCTTAGCATGTTGTGGTTTCCTTTCACTGATATGGGCTTTGCATAGTGGAGCGAGCCTTGCTGTAAATTGGTATCAAAGTGCTTAAAATCTTTACAAAACATAAGTTCTACATGTAACTATACTCGACTTTATAGTTGGACTTATGCATCAGTAATCAAATGCAAAATTCTGTCAATTTTCTGGTTTTTTATTGTAACCTAACTTCCCACAAACCTGTGCTCGTCTCGTGCACCTAAAATAATTATGTGCAGCAGGGAAAACAAAACTTCATTTGGGAACAAAACCGCCATACTAAGAAACCAACAAATAAAAAGAGAGATATGTCCCACAGAAGTAGGTATGCCACTACCAATATAAATTTCTGCTTTCTAAGAAAACCAAATCTATATCTAATTACAGAGACAGTATTCGGAATTCAGGAAGAAAACGAAGAAGTAATCAATGACCAATACAAGGCAGCAGTTGAGAAAGTCTTCGACCTTCTAATCAATAGATTCATGAAGATCTGGCTCCACTCCGACTTTATATACAAGTTCACGAGAGCTAAGAAGAGCGAGGATGACACAGTCAAGATATTGAAGAATATGTCTGGAAGTGTAAGCCTTTTTTTTTAATGGTGATGTTCTTTTGTTATTGGTCGTGTGGAGGCGGCATAGAAATACCCACCACCCTTTCCCTTTCATGGGTTTCGTAAAATGTGAATAAAGGAACAGCCGGGCAGCAGTTTCATTAGTTGAAATACTTAAACTTTAAGAGCCACACTGCGATCGCCAACCCGTCTACCAAACGTGGCGATTACGGCAAACTCCTCCACAATGTTTGACCTTGTGCTATTCTGTTCTGTGGGGGGCCTATGTCCAGCTGTGGAAGTGTATCGGTTCTAATTATAATGTTCTATATCCTATCCAATTTTTTTGAAGGCGGGGAAACTCGTAACAAGTACCCTGCAGCCCTGGGTGGGAGCCGCACGGTTATGTGGGGTTCGCGCCCACTAAAACCACGCCGGTGATCTTTCGATCTGTATGGTCAACTTTACCTTTATTCTATCCTATCTTGTATTCATGTTTTAATTATTTTATTTTCTGCAGGTTATCAAGCATAAGAAAGCTGTTATCAATAATAACTTTATCGAAAATCAAGATACAGAAAAAGGTAAATTTTATTGTGTTTTAGAAAATTTTATTGAGTTTAGTTATGATTTAGATCTGAAAAGAGTACACTACGAATTCGACCCAGCCAAAGAAGTGTTGACAGTAAAATATGATCTGATTTCAGGACGCAAATTCAAAACGTTCCTCGACCTTCTATTGGAGCTAGGTGAACAAGGATCCTTGACTGAACAGGAGATCAGAGAGGAAGTGGACGGCATGATCGTCGCAGCTCATGACACATCTTCAGCGGCTATCATGTACACCCTGGTGGTTCTTGGATCTTTCCCTGAAGTACAGCAGAAGGTTTATGATGAGTAGGTGTTTGTTGTTTTGTGTTTTTTTGAGTTGAATGACTTCTTCAATTGGCCGTGTTGTGGCGGCATAGAATACAACCATCGTTTATTCTCCAATGGGTGTCGTAAAAGGTGACTAAGGGAACAGCCGAAGGACGGGCAACAGCTTTCTTCTTTGGAATACTGGAAGAGCCATACTGCGATCGCTCACCCGCCTGTGGCGTGGCGATTACGGCAAAAAACCCTCACAATGTTTGCCAGCTTTGCGCCAGCCTTATCTAGTGTACTCACACAACCTTCACCCGATCGTCCTTCCACCTCTTTCTTGTCTTCTATTCTAATTTTTACAGACTTATAAAAACTTTTAGACATTTAACGTCTTCAAGAATTATCAGTGTAATTTTTCCTTACAGAATCATAAAAGTTATGGGCAATACAGAAAGAGACGTTGAGAAGGAGGACCTCAGCAAATTTGTGTATACTGAAGCTGTAATAAAAGAGACCCTCAGGGTGTACTCAGTTGGACCTTTGATTGCTAGATGCGCCACTGAGGATGTTAAAGTTGGTGAGTTTAAATCAGACTTAGATTAGCGAGTTTAGAAAGCGGTCGAAATCGACTTCTGAAGCAAAAGGTACTTTTTATTTAATTTTAAGAAATTTGAATATCAGAATTAGAAAAGTTAAAAAGTTTGCATCTGCTCGCTTGAAAAGTCTGCGACTGTCTTATAACCAAGGATAAATTTATATTTACGGTGAAAACGAAGACTTACAATAAGTTTATCTATAAACCTTTATTTTTTGTCGTCATAAAGTACTTTTGTTTGCCCCATCGTTTCAAGTCAACGTTTTTTATTTTCACTATTAAAGTTTCCTTAACTTCAACACACTTATAAATCTTCAGGACTTTTTTACATTTTCTCAATTATTCCTTTCAGATGATAAGCACATCATCCCAAAAGGTTGTGGTATCATGATATCAATCTACGGCATCCACAGAAGTAAATGTTGGGGTGAGGACGCCCATGTCTTCAGACCAGAAAGATGGTTTGAGACTGATACCTTGCCAACACACCCTGGAGCCTTTGCCGCTTTTAGTCTAGGAAGGAGAGGATGTCTTGGTAAGTTTAGCTTATTACTTGGTCAATTATGAATGTCCATCATAATCAGCTAGGCTTTTATAAATTAGAGGAGGAGAGGAGGGCAAGTTAAAATTTGATCGTGAATGTGACTTCCCAATTTCCGATCAGCTCGAGGAATCGATGTTCGTAGCCTGGGTCGGGTACGTTTGTATGTGTTTTGGACACTCTAGATACATGTTTTACCTAGTTAGGGGTTCTGAGTTTGAAGCATCCATCAATAAATTTCAGTCAGAATCTTATTTCAATAAATGATTTTTTTTCCAACCAGGCAAGTCATACGCAATGATGTCAATGAAAACCTCTCTGGCACACTTGCTGCGCCGGTACATCATCACGGCAGACCACACCCAGATGAAGTTCAAGTTCGACGTTTTGCTGAAGCCAGAATCCGGCCATTTCATTTCTATTGAAGAACGGAAGAAGATACTGTGATTTTAGACTTATTAATTGTGTTTAATAAAGGTTGTAAAAGCTTAGGGTGTTCAAAATAGGGTACTTACCTAACGAATGGCTCGTAGTCAACAATGAATAGATTTTAGTTTCTGCTCTATTTTGGGTTGTATGTTTTGAATGGAATTTTCGAAACGATAATGCCATTCGATTTGTCCACTAATTTAAAGCTACCTATTATACAATATATTAGGTAAATTATTATAATATGTCTGTCCTTACAAGGAGTTTTCAAGATTATTGAGTAAAATGCTGTGTCTTGTAATAGTTTTATTATTTGTTAATACTTGGGTATGTAAATATGACCCGAACTTCAATAGTGCTTGTATTCTTTCTGCTTCAATATTTACAATTAATAGCAGCACTTTGCACTTGGTCAATCTTATCACTTTGTACTTGATCAAACTTATCTTTCTTCTTTGCTTTTCGGGATAGAGCCTCCTCCATTCCTCCCTTTTCCCCGCCAGCTGCTTGATTGATACGACACAACACCCTATCTTTTCCTTTATTTGGTCAAAGTAGTTTCTTATCGGTAATCCCTTTCTCTTTTTACCTCAATATTTCCTTCAATAATGTTTGTGATAAAGGAGACGTGTCGTATCAGATGCCAAATCATCTTTCCCCGCCTGCTCTAAATGGTATTTAAAATTATTCTTTCCTCTTCCATCTTTCTCAGCGCTTTCTCGTTGGATAAACGACCGCAAAAGTCATCAATGCCTTAATATCGAATTTAAACTTGATTGCCTACCTAGCTGCCAAAGAATTTCCGAAGCAATGACTAATTATGCTGGTTTGTGAGATGAGGCACTAGGACGGCGCAACACTTCCGGTTTTTCTATATTGAAACATAGCTCTTGTTCTTTGGTATTACAGTCTAGGCTGCACAAGACCATAGACAAAACTGGTACGCCGACCTAGTCCGCCACTGTACAAGGGCACACCTTGTGCAGCTGCAGCTCCAGAGGCGAGCCGGGATGGGAACAACCTTCCCTCCCGAAAGGATAATTTCCCTCCGTTTTTGAAAAAAGGGTCGTACGTATACAGCATTAAAGAATTCGAAATCTGTTGAACAAAGTAGCATGGGAAAGAAGAAATTTCGGTGGCCATTGCTGCTTTACAAATCCCAACATCAATAAAAGCCGTTAGAATGCGGCAATGGTTGCAAACGAAGACAGCAAACAAATAGTTACATTGTATAAGAATACGACGATCCCAAACTAAAAATAATCCTTGAACTTTTGAATGACTTTCTGGTTTTCCAGTTTTTATATTAGGTATAGGTATAGTTATATAATTTTTGAATACCGACCTACTTGCCGGGGCAGGAGGATAATAATTTAAAACAACATACGGATGTTCAGACGGACTTTCATTAATTCAAGGATATTTTTAGCGCTATAAACCTAACAACTATTTAACTTTCTCATGAAAGATGGGTCAAAATCTTAAATAAGAAAAACAGCTGTTCAACTTCTTCGATTAGATTGCAATTAATACATTAAGTTTTATAACATGCTGATGGTTATCAACCTACCTCTCGAATACTATACTAAAATATGCTAAAATCTATGCACTAATATTATAAATGCGAGAGTAATTCAACTCGGTCTGTCTCACTTTCAGGATAAAACTACTGAACCAATTTGAATGAAATTTGGTATATGGATACAGCCTGAGACAAGACATAGGCTTCTTTTTATCCTGAAATTCCCAGGGAAACAATGGGAATTTGATGTTTCAAAGAAAAAAGCGCTGGCGAAGCCACGGGGCGCCCACTAGTTGTGAAATAATTTTTTAATCGATTTTTTCAAGTATAGTTCTGCCTATTCATCATTTATTTTTACAATATTAGTGTTTTAGGGACTTTACTTAGGAATCAAAACCCTTCTCTTGCTTATTCGTTTTTTCTCAGGTAGGTAGAGTTGTTATATAAAAATAGTATAGGTAGATGTTTAGAAAAAAAAAAGACAAACAGTCACACACATACCTTAAAAACAAGTAAGCGTATGCTGAAAGTATAAGAAGCAATAAATAATACTTACCTACTTCAGATAAAACGATACTAATTACACCGATATATCACTAATATAAAATTATATAATCCTTTACTAGGAAGTATATTTAGGGAATAAGCTTTCATGTAGTAGTATAGAAAAGAGAGACCCAAGAAAGCTATTAATGCTTAAATTGGCCACTTAGTACACATAGTGCGTGGGAACCTGTTTCTTAAAAATAGTAGGAAAAATCTTCTAGTTTAGTCTAGTGATTTTTGATAAAATAAATTAATTTTTTACTTTCGGTGTTATAGTCGTCTGAAATATCTTTGGGTATCAATCAATATGGAACCCATAATTACATACCCATGGCTCAGTGAACAGTAAGGTTCTGCGTTAAATACAAACCCTGTTATTCATAAAAAGTTAAAGAGCACTTTAGTTATTTGACGTATGTCAATTTAGATTGGATGTCACGTATTTACCATACAACAAAACAGAGAAGTAACGACTCCAGTAACGCTCCTTAAAATCTACTGTATCTTTATGAATAATATGGAAAGAGAATAACAATTTTAATTAATCTTATGTATGTGCCTAGTGACTAAGATTCGTCTAAGATTAGTTTAAAACTTGTTTCAAGGTGAATTGTGGAAAAAAAAAGTATTGAGTACTAGTGGGCGCCCCGCAGCTTCGCCAGCGCATTTTCCCTTGAAACATCAAAATCTCAAATTTTCCGTGGAAATTTCGGTACAAAAAGTTGTCTACTATGTCCTTTCTTAGGCTCTAGACTATCTCTATACCAAATTTAATTCCAATCGGTTCAGTAGTTTTCTCGTGCAAGCGAGACAGATAGACAGAGTTACTTTCGCATTTATAATTTATTTAGTATGGATTAAGTATTGGTTAAAACAGGTTTGGAATTGAACATTATTATTTTCAGCTAAGTAGGTACTTACTATAAGAAGATGCACGTGATTGCTGCTCAACCCTGTGTCATAGAAATTAAAGACTAGTTTAGGTTGCCACAACTCGTCAGACATCTGCTGTGCCAAAATAATCGTAATTTAAGTCTCAGCATACGCTAGGCTTTATACAGCCTAATATTGTTTGTGTCTAAAACGCGTTTAAAAAAAAAAGAATTCGCTATTATTTAAGGAAAATACCAGACTTGATATCCTTATTTATCATCTAAAGCCTTTAAGGATACACAACTTTTTTTTATTAGATTCGTTAGTTTCTCTTTTTTAATTTGGTTCGTTTTCAATAGTTTTTAACTTTATTGTGGTTAACTTTTAAAGGTAAGTGTTATTTAGAAACTGATCGTTAAAATAAAGTGACGTCATTGAGATCCATCCATAAAAATCAAAATCAAATTCTAGTCTTATCATCGTCCGAGCATAGCATTTTTCATGTCTTTTGGGTCGGCTCTCCTTTTTCTTTATTAGCTGTTGAACGGCTGGGCATTATTCAGTTGTTTCTGGTTGTAAATCCATCTATTTTTTTTTCTTTATTTGTAGTCTTATTCAAGTTCTTATTGATTTTATCTATTCAACAGCTATAACGAATGATGTTGGTCCTAATTCTCATCCCTGCGGTACTCCTGCTGGCTTACCTATTATTTGTTCTACACTGGGTGCGAGCATGGTATGTGGACAGAACCGTGCCTTCTTTGGGCGAGTCATTGCCTTTGATAGGGCACTGTCACAAGATTATCGGGAATAGTGCTCGTAAGTACTTTACTTAACACTTTACTTAACTATATTTTTAAAACCTCACACTTGCAGAGTAAGAATGCTGTCAAGTCAAAGTTATCTATTCAAAATAGGATACAAGGTATCACTTATTGTAGGTCAATGGAACTCATTATTCCATTGGTACATACATACATACATAATATCACGCCTTTTTATTCCCCGAAGGGTTAGGCAGAGGTACCAGCTCAAGAGCCGGACCCACGTTTAGCCGATTTTATGTTTTATTACCAACGTGACCAGGGGCCAGCTTGTCGCCGCGGTTATAACGACCTAGTGGTCGTTAACTACTGCGGCCGGGACCAACGGCTTAACGTGCCTTCCGAAGCACGGAATCATCTTACTTTCGGACAATCAGGTGATTCAAGCCTGCAATGTCCTATCCAACCGAAAACAACCACAACGTGATTTTTGTGAGAAATCAATATGTGGTGTTTTCTGCGGGGATCGAACCCACAACCTGCCGTGCCATTCATTCTTCCATTGGTATTGATACCTTATTTGGTAAAGTATCATATACTGCGAGAGGCAGGGTAGTTCAGGGTGCCCACCAATCGGCTCAAACAAATGTTTGCCTTGCCTTACGACAATGGTCGCATGGAGAACCCCCAAACGAGCTCACCTCATAAAAAACTAATGTTGTTCAATTGCAGAACTATGGGACACCATGAAAAGAGCTAGCCAGGACGCAAGCGAGAAAGGCGGCATCGCCGTGGCCTGGTTTGGACCAATGCCTTATTACTGTTAGTACTTACATATTATATGTTAAAAACACTAACTTTCTTGATATTTTGCAGCAGACTTGATATTTTATTTTAAAAACTTTGGCCTGAAACAACGATGGTGCATCTTTAAATTATTCTTATTTAATAAATAGCATGATTGTGTGTGATTTGACATTCATTGATTGCTCCTAGAGAAAATATCCACAGGTTTGACATAATCCCTCCCTTGGATCCCTCGGATCGCCATAAGAACAAATATTTTTAGAAGGTATTGCTATAATTGCTAAGCAAATCAGGCTAATTATGGCGATCGCAGTATTGGCTCTTTAAGTTTTGCAACAAAAGACACTGCTGCCCGTCATTCAAGTGTTCCCTTTGTCGCCTTTTAATGTGTCTTAAAAGGCGATTCATGGTTGGAGATAGGGTAATGGTACTCTAGCATACAGCGACATAATGAAAAAACTGTTTACTATAAAATAATAATATAAAATAATTTTTTTAACAGTTGTAACTGATCCCGATATGGCGCAGAAGTTATCAAATTCTTGTCTGCAAAAGCATTACATTTACAAATTTGCGTCTAACTGGATTGGCGAGGGCCTTATCACTGCTTACGGTAATATTTATTTGCTTTTCAAACGTATCTACTTATAATTTAGTTTTTTATTGCGGAAATAATCCGCGGGTAACACTGCGGGGCACAGCTAGTTTTATCTAACTACCAATACAAATCATTCTCAGACTCACTCGGCCAGCCGAAAACGCTGATGATAGGAAGATAAAATTTAGACACTTTGAAGAATACTCCGATCGAATAAGTGAGCTTTTCAACCAGAGATGCGTAGCTAGGTTGTGTTTTATCACTTTATTCACCTGTTAGCTCATTACTCATTGCTTGGTAAATGATGTGATTCTATTAGTGTTTAAAAATACATTCTCGCAACGCAGCTCTGGTGCACCGTGAATTTCTTGAAATTCATTTTTTTTTAACTTCACTCCTATTTTATATCTTTAAATGTTCTAATTCTTGCTCTAGAATCAACATGGCGCCGTCACCGTAAGCTGCTCAACCCGACCTTCAACCAGCACATCCTGGATGGATTCCTGGAGGTCTTCAACAGACAGTCGGAGTACCTTACCGAGAAGCTCTCGACCGAAGTTGGGAAGGGGCAGTTCAACCACTGGCCGTACTTAGCTGATAATGCTTTGGAATCCGTATGCAGTAAGTACTTAACTATTTAATTTTATATTCAGTAAAATAAAAATACTTATTAAGTAACTGTAAATGAAATTATAAGGGCTATGCTAGGAGTTTCCCTGCATAATCGAATCAGAAATAATTAATCGACAAAGTCCAAATAAAGAAACACAGTGGGCTGTGTACACAGCTCGAAGAAAGATGGTCGCTTGGGATTCACATCTGAAATTCAGAGATAACAGACCCCCAGATGGTGGTCATAAACCTGGTGAAAGTTACGAGATCACTGGACAAGACATTATGGCAATCTGCCAGAGGGTTTGACTTTGAAACATTTGGAGCTTTTTAAGTAGGAGCCTACACACGAGCCTATCTCGAAAATAGCTACTAAGTATACGACTGCTACAAAACATAACCAAACCAAATTTTCATTACAGAAACAGTATTCGGAATACAAGAAGCAAATGAAAACGTGATCGATGACAAATACAAAGCAGCAGTCGACAAGGTTTTTGATCTTCTAATCAATAGATTCATGAAGCTTTGGCTTCACCTAGATTTTATATACAAGTACACGAGTGCTAAGAAAAGCGAAGACGAGACTGTCAAGATATTAAAGAATATGTCTGGAACTGTAAGAAAATTTCCTGAACACTTCAGTTGGATGATTGTATTCTCTATGCTATTGTGAACATAATTTGATTATAATTTTAACTTCCTTCAGGTTATTAAACATAGAAAAGCTGTTTTCAATAATACCTTTATCGAAGATCAAGTTCAAGACACAGAAAAGGGTAAATTTGCTGTTACAATAAACATCGTAAATAATCATTTAGAATGGTGATATGTAGCTATGTTCTTTGGTACTACAGTCTAGAGCGCACGAGACCATAGACAAATCTGTTACACCTAGACCGCCACTGTACTAGAAGCATAAATGTACAGTCGTAGAAGAGATTACTGTAAAATTTTAACCAATTTCAGGTCTCAAATTCAAATCGTTCCTAGATCTTCTATTGGAGATGGGTGAACAAGGATCCCTGACTGAACAGGAGATCAGAGAAGAAGTGGACGGCATGATCGTCGCAGCTCATGATACATCTTCAGCTGCTATCATGTACATCCTGGTGGTTCTTGGATCCTTCCCTGAAGTACAGCAGAAGGTTTACGATGAGTTAGTATTTGTATTAATTTATCATTATGATCTTCAGTATACTCCCACAATTTTGTCTGTAATGTCTGTCTACCTGCTTTATCAGCTTCTTTTGGCGTGCGGTCACCACTCGAGAACCTTTAAGCCTTGTAAAGGTCGTAATAGTAAAGGTCGCCGGTAGGCAGTGGATCAGACTGGACCGTGGTGATGGCGTGCGAGAGAAGAGGCCTATGTCCAGCTGTGGGCTCTTACACTCTCACGATGATGATTATCTTTATATCGCACCGCTCACAACAGCTAAAGGACAAAAATCTGTAAACAAGTTGAGCAAAGGCAATTCAAATGAGATTTATTTAAACATTCTCATAAAATAAATGTTTTCCTTTACAGGATCATAAAAGTGATAGGCAGTAAAGAGAGAGACGTTGAGAAGGAGGACCTCAGCAAATTTGTGTATACTGAAGCTGTAATAAAAGAGACCTTAAGGGTCTACTCAGTTGGACCATTCATTGCTAGATGCGCATCTGAGGATGTTAAAGTTGGTGAGTTTGAAGAAAGTTGTGAGTTAGAATGTCAGATCATCTTTGTATGATCTGAGATTAGAATAGTTGTATAAGTGCCTGAAATCGACTCCTTGAAAGTGTAATCCTTTATTAAGTTGTTTAATTTGGTCTAAAACTTAGCAACTTCAAGAGAGGTACAAGACCACCTTCATCACATTTAAGAGTTTATCTCATGCTGGTGAAGCCTATTTCAAGACCTCTCGTTTCCCTGAAATATGACTATGTATTCATTGTTTGGTATGTTTATCTAGTTTTAACAAAAAAAGTAATTCCGCCTTGATAATTTCTTGATTTAAGTAGAGGAAAAACAAAGAGCCATTTTTCCTCTGCCTTGCCTCTAATAATAATATCGATAAAGTATCGTGTCTTAAAGCTCAATAATATTGCCTCGTCTGGTCTCGATGGTATTGAAAACTATTCTTTCCTACTTTCTTCTACGAAACCTTACTTGGAATTAACAAAAGCGTTTCTTTCAGATGATAAGCATACCATTCCAAGAGGTTGCGGTATCGTGATATCAATCTACGGCATCCATAGAAGTAAATGTTGGGGTGAAGACGCCCACGTCTTCAGACCTGAAAGATGGTTTGAGACTGATACCTTGCCAACTAACCCTGGAGCTTTTGCCGCTTTCAGTCTAGGCAGGAGAGGATGTCTTGGTAAGTTTAATAATTGGTCCTTATCTGCAGGCTTCATCATAATCATCATCATCTCAGCCGAATGACGTCCACTGCTGGATATGCCTAAGCCAGTGTACTCCCGCAGGCCTTTACCAGACCACACCTCGGACACTTCACTTATAGAAAAAAACCGCATTGGTCGAGCCGAAACTCGTTTACGTGCACACGTATCATGCTTGTGTGAGTGAGAAAAGACGTGCTATTTGTACTGATCGGTAACTGAGAGGTAACCGAGCGCGGGGGCCGCACTTGCTAAGGGAAGCAAGGAGTGCTTGTACGTAGTTCTCTTACTTTATTATGCTGTAACAGGATCTAGGACAAAATTCTAGGGGACTGTCAATCAGAATATTTTTTGCTAGATATCTATGTTTGTTTCCTTGGTCTGGCTAGGTCTTTTGTCTTTCTATGTGTTTTCGGGCATCCTGGATAGGATGTTCCTAGTTAAAGGCTCTTAGTGTGGTGCATTTCTTAATCAATACCAGTCAGAATCTCATTTCATCATACATATTCTCACGCCTACATTCCCCGAAGGGTTAGGCAGAGGCACCAGCTCATTAACTGAGCCCACGACAGGCATTAGTGCATCGAGCTGGACCAATGTTTGGTTGAGTCCGAGTATATGTATGGTTGAATCTCATTTCGATAAATCTATTTTATTTGTTTCCTAGGCAAGTCATACGCAATGATGTCAATGAAAACCTCTCTGGCACACCTGCTGCGCCGGTACATCATCACGGCAGACCACACCCAGATGAAGTTCAAGTTCGACGTTTTACTGAAGCCAGAATCTGGACATTTTATTTCTATTGAAGAACGGAAGAAGCTGTAAACTTGGATATAAGTATTTTTAAGTATTAATTTACGTTAAATAAAAATAAAACTTACTAAGAATAAAGTTCGTTTTGCTTACTTTTTTATTCCGTCTGTAACTACTGATACTTAGGTACCTACCTACTAACTAACAGAATAAATAAAAAATACCAGGTATTCAATTCTTTTTCAAAATTATCGCCTCTTGTCTTGTCATGCCGGTGGTGCCTCTTCCACTCTTCCCCGCCAGCTTCTTCTTGACCTCTTGATTCGACACAACTCCTACTTTTTCTTTTAGTTGGTAAAAGTAATTCCTAGATTATGTATTCTGTTTTCCTACTTAATCGACCCGTATTCTCGTATTCTTCCTCAATATTTCAATCATTGTGATAAATACCTAAGACACTCGGCGTCGTATGGCTAAAACAAATGACCAAGTTCTTAAAGAATTAAAAAAAACTTTAATTAAAATCGAACCCGTTGAACCTTTTACCGGAAATAAAGTCAAATTGGTATAGGCATAGAATTCGTAATAAGTAATTCTTACGACATGAAAAAACATCCAATAATGCCTCATTAAAGCTTAGCAAACTAGTTAGCACACAAATATAGATTTTAATGTTTTAATTATCAAGACTTTTCAAGGTTAGTGCATTAATTAAAAATTCGCTACAAAAGCCTGCCAAACAGCCAAACGTGCAAAAAATTAAAGAAAACAACTTTGTTTCATTGTTGAATTAACAACGATCAACGGTTTGGGTCTACTTTTAGATCGCTCATGTTTCTTTTAAAGAAGATTTTTATTACATTTACAAAAACCATCATGTTATAATAATTTTACTTAAGGTGGTAACTCTCGCTATGGCGCGAAATTCAAATTTTTTCATGTTTTTTATTTATTCTGGCGAAAGTATACATATTTTTAAAAGTTTCAATGAATCGCGTATGTAAAAAACCATTTGCCACATTGTAATACGACGTTTTTAGAAGACAGACCTACTGATTTTGTGCCTAAGGACATAAAGGCCAAAAATCAAGTTAGGTCCTTAGACACAAAATTAGTAGGTCTGTCTTCGAAAAACGTTGTATTACAATGTGAGAAATGGTTTTTTACATACTCGAATTCATTAAAACTTTATTAAAAATGAATACTTTCGCCAGAATAATTAAAAAACGCGAAAAATTTTGAATTTCGCGCCATACCGTGAGTTACTGCCTTAACAAAGAAGTTACTTTTGCGGAAATTAAATAGGAACCTATTTCATAAAATAAAAATAATTTATTAATTTAGTTTCCTTAAACTATTTAGTAAAATTATTTTGGCAACAATCAGTGAATTATTTATGTAGTTAAACTAAGGACTACGGGCTACTACAGGATCACTTTTTTTATCCATGGTTCAACAGATACATTATTAGATTTATGTATTGGCGCTTTTATCGGTTTAAACTTTGTATTAAAAATGCCACAATTCCGACTACAGTTGAGTGCGTAGGCCGTCGAATGAATATTGGCATATTTAAACACTTAGCAAAATATTTTTTCATGCAACTGGCTTATCAAGACTAAAGAATAGTGAAAAGTGAAGTTAAATTATAATAATTGACAATGTATCTTTTAGTGATCCCTTTAATTTTCCTTTGTGTGTATTTGCTATGGGTGCTGTACTGGGTAAGGGCATGGAAGGTGGACACCAAGGTACCTTCGTACCCTGGAGCACTGCCGTTTATTGGACACTGCCATTTGCTAATGAAAAATAGTACCAGTAAGTACATTTTTATTTATAATCAATACATAGTATAAAACAAAGTCGCTTCCCGCGTCTGTCCCTGTGTATGCTTATATCTTTAAAACTATGCATCGGATTTCAATGCGAGTTTTTTTTAAGGAGTGATTTAAGAGGAAGGTTTATATGTATTATACATGTTATAGGTAAGGCGGTACGAAGTTCGCCGGGTATACTCTATCAATTAAAAAAAACCGCATCAAAATCCGTTGCATACTTTTCAAGATTTAAGCATACATAGGGACAGACGCAGAAAGCGACTTTGTTTTATACTATGTATTGATAAATAAAAAACGCATCACACTCAGATCCCATAACTTTGAACCTGTATCTGGGGTGCTCGAATTGCAAATAATACAAACTCACTAAGACCTAAAAAAGTACTGATATATGCTAAAAATTAAATGGACCCATAGAAAGTAATGAAAATCACCAAACAATTTTCGCCTCCGTCGAGGATCAAACCCGGTCCTTCGAAGTTACAGTCACCTCAAGTCTTTGTATGCAATAAAGTGTTTTCTATTCTATTCTATTCAACATAACTTCAAACTGAACCACAGGTGGTGGAATTCATCATTCCAGCCCCAAGAAGGCCTCTGATGGACATATGGCCCCCACAGATCGCCACAACAACAAACATTGTGTTTTTCCGTAACGGCCGCGCTTAGCAGGCGTGTTTCGATGAGCAATAGTAGACAGCCAGAGAAGGGCTCGTTTGGGGGCCTCTCCAGGCGACTATTGTCGTAAGGCAAGCCAAACATTTGTTTACCTGAGCCAATTGGTGGGCACCCTGAACTACCTCGCCTAGAGCAGTATAGGATACTTTACTAAATAAGGTATCAATATTAATTAGATTAGTCTAATTGACTTTCACTAAGTGTGATATCTTGTATCCTATATTGAATAAAGATTTTTTGATTTTGATTTTGGCTCTTTGGCATTAGAATATGGCTCTTTGAGTAAATCAACGAAAAATGCTGTGCTGCCCATCCTTCGGGCGTTCCCTTAGTCGCCTTTTACGACACCCACGGGAAGAGATGGGGTATTCTATGCATTAGTGGGTTCTATGGTAGGTTGCCTAAAAGAAATCACTTCTAGCGATAAAGCCGCCCATTGCAAGCAAATTCAACTTGTCTGCACCCTGAATTTTATACTGTAATTTTTTATCCCATCCGCTCAAAAGGTCGACTTTTTGATTACTAGTCGTAAAGTTCCTCATTATTCACATGCGTTTTATAGCCGGTCAATTATGAATATTCCATACATTCTTTAATGACCTCTGAGCAATTATGATGCGTTGTTATATTATTGCTACAAAAATTAATGATTGAAGTAAAGTGAGATTTGAAACATGCTAGCTGATTAAGTGAGCAAAATTAGATAGGTACTTACATAGGTTCTGCTTTTTTATATATGCTAAAATTTTATCGTGGAATGGATAAGGTAATTTTGTGTCTTAACTTTGTATACCAATATTATAAAGAGGAAAGATTTGTTTGTTTGTTTGTTTGTTTGTTTGTTTGTAACGAATAGGCTCCGGAAATACTAAACCGATTTGAAAAATTCTTTCACTGGTAGGAAGCTTTTTTTTTTTTAAGGCGGGGAAACTCCTAACGAGTACCCTGCAGCCCCGGGGGGAGCCGCAGGGTAATGTGGGGTTCGCACCCACTAAAACCCAGCCAGTGTCCTACTCGGCTGATAGCAGGAGGGTCGCGGGTAAGCCTGTGGAATTCTCCGCGACCCCCCACAGCATTGGCTGTGTAGCCTCTTCACGGGGGGACAGGTGAAGGTAGTCCCCCCTGAGCGCGGATGGCTCTTCCTCCGCTCGACGGCGGAAACGGGACACCGCGTTCCGCCGTCCTTCTCGGGGCCGTTATATGACTACACGAGGCCCCCGCCTCGTGCACCCAACGACCCCGGGGTCCCCTCTTAGTCGCCTCTTACGACAGGCAGGGGATACCTCAGTCCTATTCTTCGGCCCGGTACTGCAGGGCGTGCGGCGGCGCATCAAGGTCTCGCGCCGCCGCGGCGACGAACTCGCCGTCTGGCTGGGTTCGCCGCCTCCCTCTCGCGTTCGGCCGCCTCCTTGGCGAGCATGACTGCTTCGCAGAAGGAGACGACCGCAGGAAGCTACATTAACCCCGAGTGTCATAAGATTTTCAAAAAAATTAGGGATCCTTACCTAAACTCAAATAATGTAACCCAAGGTGCAATATTTTTTCCGTTGTTTACATATTTTGACAGGTGGTTTGTTGTTCTTGTTTGCTTTTTATTCGGCTATTCTGGGCAGTCAAAAGAACATAGTCTATAGAGCCAAGTCTTTTGTAGTATCTTATACATATTCTATGGCGTAAAGAAGTAAGCCGGGAAAGTGAGTATGTATTTAAAAGTGTTTTCTGTTCTATTCTATTTTATGTCGCTACCACACGGCGCACTTCTCTCACTTCGACCATGTTTTAATAACTGAATGTTTTTTAGATTTATGGGAGCAGTTAAAGGCCATAAGTTTGGAAGCAGGCAAGTGCGGTGGGATTATAAGAATCTGGCTGGGACCGATGCCTCTTTACTGTAAGTTTTTAGCAGAAATTATTTATAGAATGATATCGACGCTAGAAAGGCAACCTTGCTGAAGCGCCATTTAATTTAAAAAAAAAAAGATAAAAAAGGTACTGTCATTCTAGTGAGGTGGGGAAACGCTAAACTTTAGAAACCTTTGTTTCATTCAGATTAACCTGAAAATGTGTATGATGGCATGTGCTGTTATGGGCAGCAATGGTTGCCCGAATGCTTTCTTCTCTCTTTAGAGCTGTGCTCTTGTCTATGGAGCCTTCTCCATTCACCCCTGTTCCCCGCCAGCTTCTTGACCATCTGATAAGATTCTGCACTGACTCGCTCCTTTATTTGGTCGAAGTAGCTTCCCCTTGGTAGTCCACGCTGTCTCTTTCCTTCAATCATCTTTCCCCTTCTTATCTATATGGTGTTCAAGATCATTCGTTTTTCCTCTACTCTTTTCAAGACTTCTTCATTGGTGACTCTGTCCATCCAACTTATTCCCTTCATTTTTCTCCAACACCACATTTCGAATGCCTCCAGTCTATCTCTATGTCAGTCTAGCCCGAATGCTATAATCAATACATATAAAACTCTTCCGTTACTGACTGACTGACAGACAACGCAGAGCCGAAACTACTGGGCGTAGCGGGCTGAAATTTTGCATGTAGGTTCCTTAGGGAGTGTAGGTGAGAAGAGAAGTAAGAAGGGATTTCCCGAAATTCCCACGGGAACGGGAAAAAACGGGAATTTTGTGTTTATGAGAAATCTGCGCGGGTGAAACCGCGGGGCAGCCTCTAGTTTTCAATATAACATTTAATTATACTAATTATTTCAGTGGTATCAGATCCTGACCTGGCGATAAAGTTGGCGAACACCTGCATGCAAAAACATTATTTTTACAAGTTCGCTGCGACCTGGGTCGGCGAGGGCCTAGTGGTGAGCAATGGTTGGTTCTTTTTACGATCTCTATTAACGATCAAGATTGGCTAGAAATTGTTTTTAGACACAGATTATTAAGCCTATCTTACTACCTCTAGAATGATTTGGAAAAAAAACGTTAAAGCGACCCTTTGATATTTTTTTCGTTTAACTGGCCCCTGGTGGAATAACTTTGCCCATGCCTGTTCTAGACCAAAATTCATTTAGTTTTTTCCACGATTGGGTGTTTAATTGGTCTAATGTTGTTAAATACTGATAATAATAAAAAGTAACTCGTGTATTAGTCTATTAGGTATAATTATACCCTTTGCCCTTAACTCCTTGGTTAAATAACTAATCGATCGTTACAAAATAATATGTTATTGATTTCTAGAGTTCATTTCGAATTATAAGTGGTTCTATAAACGATGTAAATTAACTTTGAATCAATTAATCCAATCTTAGCCTAGATTCTAGGCGTATTACGTAAGCGCTAGTAAATGTAGGTTCTAAAAATAACAAACTTGTTCAATAATTTCTTTTTGATAATACAAAAAAGGCCTCAACCGAGTCTCCCAACAGGTGGGCCTTAAAATGAACATGGACAAGACGAAGGTCATGTCTAATGTCCATGTTCTGCCTACCCCAGTTATGGTTGGGAACTCGGTTCTCGAAGTTGTCGACGAGTACGTATACCTAGGACAAACCATCCAGTTAGGTAGGTCCAACTTCGAGAAGGAGGTCAATCGCCGAATCCAGCTCGGATGGGCGGCGTTCGGGAAACTACGCAACGTCTTCTCGTCCAATATTCCTCAGTGCCTGAAGACGAAGGTATTTAACCAATGTGTGCTGCCAGTGATGACATACGGTTCTGAAACGTGGTGCTTCACTATAGGGCTTATGAACAGGATCCGAGTAGCTCAACGAGCCATGGAGCGGGCTATGCTCGGGATTTCTCTGCGGGATCGAATCAGAAATGAGGACATACGCAGAGAAACCAGGGTCACCGACATAGCCAAGCGGATAAGCTCGTTGAAGTGGCAATGGGCAGGTCATATAGCCCGCAGAACAGATGGCCGCTGGGGCCGAAAAGTTCTCGAGTGGAGACCACGGATCGGCAAGCGCAGCGTAGGACGTCCACCGACCAGATGGACGGATGATCTGCGCAAGGCTGCGGGTCCACGCTGGATGCAGGCCACCTGCGATCGGTACAGATGGAGAGCCTTGAGGGAGGCCTATGTCCAGCAGTGGACGTCCTACGGCTGAAATGATGAATACAAAAAAGGAACCGCCTTCAATAAACGGACACATACATCAACCGAGCGCTTCCTCTTTTTCGAAGTCGGTTAAAATAGGTACCTACTAAAACCTTCTCCTAGATGTAACAAATACTTACGTCCTAAAAAAGAGTAAGTACTTAGAAGAAAATGTATGTCTTCTGCATCTAGCATTACCTACCTACCAATGTAAGTTTGTATAACAATTTTCAGGAACAACATGGCTTCGTCACCGTAAGCTCCTTAACCCAACGTTTAACCAGCATATCCTGGACGGTTTCCTTCAGGTCTTCAATAGCCAGTCAAAGATCTTGGTAGATCGGCTAGCGACCCAGGCTGGTAAAGGCCCATTTAACCACTGCCCTTATCTAGTTGAAAATTCCTTGGAGACTGTATGGCGTGAGTGTTTTAAAGGAATCTATTTTGATTGATAAAGGGCTTACTATCTATAAGTCATATGAAAATATTCATTCCGCAGCATAGTAAGACTTTTCTATGATCATGCATTCCTTACCTCTTAAAACTTCTTCCTTAGTATGTTATTGTATACAAATTAAAGATCTATAGAAGCTTAGGATTTCTCCGATGCCAATACTCACTAGTTTTAGTCATTGATCAATCAAACATCTATCATATGCACATAACTTGACATAACTTCGTTAAATACCATTGATAAAAAATGGGACAATAGTACAACGCTCTGCTCACTTTTTGATTTTCTTACAAAGAAGTTAGAGTTTACCGTCATTGCCGCCATAACTAAAGAGGCTCAACACCCTGGTCTTTCCATTTCAGAAACGATTTTTGGGTTCCCAGCATCAGACAATGTCATGGACCAAAGATTCAAAGATGCGGTAGCAAAAGGTTTCCAGCTTCTAGTCGAGAGGTTTTTGAGGATTTGGCTTCATTTAGACCTTCTCTATAAATATTCTGATCTTAAAAGGGAAGAAGACAGGACCATGGCAATTTTAAAGAATATGTCTTCTAGTGTAAGTAGGCTATTTTGAAACTTACTGCTCACAAAGCAAATCATATTCTTACTTAATGTTGTAAATAGAGAGAGCATCTCCCTTTTTCTGTGAGAGAGCATCTTCCTTGTTCTGTGTTGTAAATAGTCATCATCTGCGTCTACGATAATATTATAAATGGCAAAGGTTTGAATGTTTGTTTGAATAACTGTACTATGCTCCATTGTCTTACCAAATTTTTTTGTATTGTTTCAGGTTATCCAACAAAAGCGAGATGTTTTCCAAAAAAATATCAAAGAAGATAAAATCCAAAATGGTAAAAAAAGACTTTCTTCAAAAATCAATTCAGTCTTACGAATTAAGTGAAAAGGTTTTCTTGCTAGATCAATCTACTGATTCCTGAACAGTTATCATTTCAGCCAAAAGCCGTCCACTACTGTAAATAAGCCTTCTCCACAGATCGCTATATCGACCGGTCTTGAGCGACCCTCATCCAGTTGTACTTCCGTACATTAATGTTTTTTTGACAGGACTAAAGTTTAAGACCTTCGTGGAGCTATTATTAGAGCTTGGTGATGAAGGCTCCATGACCAATCAGGAGATCAGTGACGAGGTGGATACAATGATAGTAGCTGCCTACGACACTACAGCTACATCACTCTTTTCTATATTAATAACATTGGGCTCGTATCCAGATGTGCAAAGAAAAGTTTATGAAGAGTAAGTTAAGTATAGTGTTTTCATAGTTACATACATAACGTCACGTCTGTATCCCATCGGGGTAGGCAGAGACGATTGATTTCCTTCTGCCACGATCCTGACACACCTTATTACGCTTCTTCTAAAGTCACAAGCCTTTTCACTTTGCACGCAGCTTTTCTTCACGCAGCCTTTTCTCAGTTCGTTTTCATAGTTTTATTAGATATTCAAAGAAGGTAGCCGCTGCTCGTCCTTGGAACAACACAAATGGGAAGAGATGGGTTGTAGTATTCAATGCCGAAACCACATGGCAAGAACATCGCTAGACTCGCTAAGAAAGAACACGACCATATGCAGTAGCAGCGAGCGGGTGTCTGCTCTGCATACATCAACTTCATTTAAGTCTACCCCACAAATTGCCACACCTATCTAACTTGACTTGAGCGGCCCTCATCCAATGTACTCCCGCAGCCTTCACCAGGTCGTCTAACCACTTTTTAGGGGGTCTGACTATTCGCAATTCTTTTGCATTGCGAAACTTAATGTGCTCATCTCAAGTTTGTAATAAAACTACTTTCAAATATTTTAGGCTTGACAAAGTGTTAGGTGGCAGAGATATTGAAAAAGAAGACCTAAACAAGTTGGTGTACACCGAAGCAGTAATCAAAGAGACCCTCCGGTTGTCTCCCACCGTTCCTATCGTTGGTCGAGACATTACTGAGGATGTCAAGATTGGTATGAATTTTATCATAACCTTACTATTTCTACTTTATAATATTGTGAATGTGAAAGTAACTCTGTCTGTCTGTATGTTTATTCTTTCACGCCTAAACTACGTAACCGGACATACATAAAACTACGGTCATAGGATACTTTTTATCTTTTAAATTTCGCCGGCAAAGCCGCGGGGCAAATTGTTGTTTATATAGAAGCTGCATCTGTAGGTACCGTTCGATTTAATATTTTAACATACCTACCTACTTAATTTCAGATGATAAATATGTAATCCCAAAGAACTGTGGTATTATCTTCTCAATCTATGGTATCCATCGGAGCAAGGTCTGGGGTGATGATGCTCATGTCTTCAGACCTGAAAGATGGCTGGAGCCTGAAACCTTGCCTACCAGCCCTGCAGCGTATGCTTTATTCAGTTTTGGAAGAAGAGCTTGTATAGGTATGTATGTCTTGTTCTTTTGGTAAAGGTATTACAGAGTGGACTTTTCCACGACAGACTCGTGGTCACCCTGCGTCACCACATGGTCCCCCCGGGGGCCACGAGTAATTTGCCCCAGACTTGCAATTGACTGTCAGAAGTATGCTCGAGAGGGAAAGTACTCTAAATAGAGATAGAACATTTTACTAAAAGGAACTTTTTTTAGAAGAAAGAAAACTCCAACATCTGGGCCTCTACAGTAATGTAAGTACAATTGTTATTTTCAGGAAAAACTTTTGCGATGGCCATGAAAACGGTTGTAGCTCACCTCCTGCAAAGGTATACGATCAAAGCTGACAGCGAAAAGCTTATCATGAAATATGAAATAATGCTCAAACCAGTATCTGGATACAACATTTCGATAGAGGAAAGAAATAAATAGGCATCATCGTCTCAAATGAAAGACGTTCACGGCTGAACACAGGCCTCCTATATATATTGCTGATGACCGGTCTTGAACGACCCTTATCCTCCAGTGAACTCCCGGTCTCTCGTGCTCTCTGGCCAGCACGTGGGAGGTCTTCCTTCTCTGCGTCTTTCAATGCGGGTTCGCCATTCTCATTATATTAAGGAAAAATGAAGTGATTATTATAAGTAGATCACAATGATTTATTTTGTGGAATCGAAAAACATTCAAATACGATTTACATTTTATGTTAACTAACAAGAAATAAAGTTTAAATTTGGTTTCGTAAATTTAATTAAAAAAAAAAGGTATATTAAAAAAATTAACAAACGTAAAATGTAAACGATATAATAAAAACGAAATAAATAAATATAATTATGCAGTAAAAAGTTAAAACAATAAATAATACATTTATAATTAAAAATAAGAAAAAAAAAATTCAATTCATTATCGTTCATTGAAATTAGTTGAATGTTGTTGTTTGAATTACAAATATTTGGTAACAACGAAATAAATAATTCGGTATACATTTTTACATGTTGACAATTAATTACTATACTTACTAGAAAATAACATTAAAAATCTCACTACTGTCACATTTTGTTATTATAATGTATCTCGGAAATCTCGTAATAAATGTCAACAACACATACTAGGTAGGTACTTAATGAATCTTCCAGGTTAACTATTATAAAGGTTAGAGTATAAATAACAAGAAACATTCAGAATTTCATTATCTATTCGTGTTTACAACAATTCGTCTATTCTAGCGATTTTAATAATGAAATCCTAAGGCCATAGGAACAGATTTACATAATTCTATTTTAGTTTGTAACTTTTCACTACACTACTAAGATAATTAATATTGCAGATTACAGTCAAGTTGGTATTTACTATCTCATAAGCGAAATGGACGAAAACTTGCAACTTCGAAATGGACGCAAAATTAAACAAAAAATAAAGAAAATAATAATTTTCTTACAACATTTAAAAAAGTAGAGAATAAAAGCGGAACTAAAACATACAATATCAATTATCATATTTATTAAAATAAATAAATAACAGAGGTAAAGTGCTTTAAACTATTACTAAATGGGACTAGCATCATCATAATACTTCAATGAAATATGTTGGTGGTTGTAAATTATATACTTTTTTAAAACAATCATATTATTAGCGAATGATTGCTGAAATAAAACTGTCTTGTAAGGCAAATAAATACATTTTAAAACTATTTACCAAGATGTATAAACGTTAAAAAAAACATCAGAATTTGTGATAAAACCATTTTAACAATTAAAGTTTTATTTAAAATCATCTGAACAAATAGACAGTTTGGAACCATCCAAGAATAAAATAACTTGTAAACCCGACTAGGTAGTAGAAAATTGTAGACAGAATTTTTTAAATTACTAATTTATATAGGTACTTTTTAAAAAGAATTTGTAAAGTACAATACTAGATCACAGTCTATGTAAACAATACACCAATTTAAAACATTCACCTAATCTTTAGGAAACATTTTTACCGCTGGAAATGCGGGTGTAGATAAAATTTAGTTTCTAGTTCTCACAAAACGCCCGATGTTACAACCATTTTTTTTTTCTCTTACAATGTAATAAAACCATTTTTCTAAAACAAATTACACTTTACAACTTAAGTAAATTATTATATTGACAAAAATGCTAATTCGAAAAAAACACCTCTCAAATTTTTTTCAACTATAGATCTGACGGAGTCGTTTTGTCAAATCTCGATTAATCTTATGAGTAGCAAAATAACGAACTATTTTATAAAAATTCTAAACTTTTAAAGTTTTAATCGGGCGATTGCATTTTCTCACAATAGGTAGATTATAATTAGTAAAGAATGTTAAAGTTACTATCTATCTAACTACCAAGTAACCACACAAAGTTATTTAGACGACATGCTTGGAGATGAAGTATATATTTTCAACCGCTGAGCAAACCATTTAACTAGGTCAATTACAATTAGGAATGGAAGCGAACCTTTCAAGATTTTGATGTAGTTAACACAAGTCTAAACTTGTATATAAGTTCTTGTCAGATCTTAGGGAGGTAGTTCCTGAAGTTTAGCTCGCAAATATAACGTACTGTGCCTTATTTAGTCGATAGATTTGGAAGGTTTTACTCTGCCCATTTTGTCTGAACTGCTCTGGCTACCCCTGAAAAAAAAAAAACATGCAATCTAAGGTAAGTTTGAAATTATTGCAATTTTTTCAAAATCTATGTACTATGATAGTGATGTGAAAGTCATAAACTCAATTATGTATGGTTAAATAAACTAAAGTGCCCAAATACTTTGCCGTGTGGAGTGTTATAAAACTACCTCCCCATCTCTTCCCATTTGTGTCGCAAAGGCGACTAAGAGAACACCCGAAAGACGGATAGCAGCGTCCTTAAAATACTTAAGAGCCACACTACAATCGCCCTTCTATTAAATTTTGGCATTTATAAGGAAAGTCATACCAGTTAAAACTTAACCGTCACAACATATGGCACAGCCGTCCTTTCTGTTTCTGTGACGTCTTCTGATGATGGTTCATCGTCTCCGTCAATGGCTCCTCCTCATTCAGGACTGTGGTGTGATTGCTTTTAGAGTCACTCGTTATGCTCGTAGATTTCTTTACTTGACCAATTTTATCCTTTTTATCCTTATCTTCTCTTTGTGAGCTTGGCGCTGCATAAAGCGATCTGGAATTTGCGTAGATAACGTATAAATAAATTAAATGAAGAAATGGATAGAGTGGAATTAAAGAGAAGGGAGTACGCCTTTGCCGATCAGTGGGAGACATAAAAGGCTATATAAAAATTACGTACCACACACTTTGCCACTAACTTGGAAGACTTAGGATACCCGAAACACATACAAAGACAAAAACAGATACCACAGACCGGAAAACAAACATCGACGGCCGGGAATCGAATCCGATGCTCCCGCAAACAGTCAACATTACTGCCAACTGAACCACGGAAGCAATTTATGATGACGTTAGGCACGTTATACTGCAAAATTAACTGTTCTATGAATGAGTCAATCTGCCGCTTATTCGTCCAATAACAGTTCCGAATATTTCAATTTTTTATTTTTACTTACCTCGTAAGTTTGCTCCTAGCAGGTCTCGAACTAAAATTGCTAGTCTTCCCACGTCTCAATGAATGGAATGTAGTTTTAAATGGTTTCGCGATTTGAAGCGAGTTTTCCGATGTTACTTTTGTACAGTTTAGCGTTGTCACTGTAAACTCCACATCTTTTATTGGCTCAGCCAGGGCTGCAAAACATTTAAACATTATTCCTGAACTTAATTGCCCATTATCATCAAATCCCTTGATTACTGAGATGCTTGATAGTTTCAATTCAGCAGTTTCTTCCATTTTTTTGTATATATTATTACCTATACTTATTAACCTATACCCTATACTTCCCACATAAGACTATGAAAGAAAAAGGGCATGAAAATGTGTGCTTTTATTCCTCTTGACTACTCTCTCCCTAAAGTAAATACGAAAGCAGACTCTCTTTTTCAATCTTCCAAAACTTTAGTTTCCTTTCACCCTTTGATCACACACGTCACCAGCATACTTCCCAATTCATTCCTTGTATAAAGGAGTATTACATCAAGGACTTACTAGTAAACTCTTCAATAGGCTTGTCAATGGTATCATGATCTAT
This sequence comes from Euspilapteryx auroguttella, assembly GCA_951802225.1. NCBI lineage: Eukaryota > Metazoa > Arthropoda > Insecta > Lepidoptera > Gracillariidae > Euspilapteryx > Euspilapteryx auroguttella. The sequence continues at coordinate 2,353,501 of OX637663.1, read as the reverse complement.
CCACGTCAGACCCATTTCCACTTTCTCCGCCAGGTCCTGCCACCTCTGCCTGTTGTCGTATGTACCAGTGTATAGAGGCTGGATCCAGGGGAAGGTTTCTGACAGTACCTTGTATAGAGGAAGACAGATCATGTCTATGAAGCCGACTTGCATTTGTGGAAGCTCGTCTTTCTTTTCTCTGTAAAAAAAAAAGCACAAATTTTTGTTTGGATTCTAGAAAGGCTCCAAACTAATGTTTTTGTTTAAAGATTGTTCAAAAGTTCACTATTAACATCAAAGGCTTAGTAAGGCGTGTTTCCGAGAAGTCGCTACATAATAATATAGTTTTCTTTTTCAAAGCAACATCAGTCGAAATCTCAATAAAATAAAACTGATGTTCCATACGCCGTCGCTGAGCTCTAATCTATTTTATCTTATTTTTCGTACGTATTTTACCACCACAATTCTATTTCTTATTTCTTCTCTCTCTCTTAAACTCTGATATAATATTTACCTGTCCATCATAGCAATAGGCTGCTGGTTAAGCTGCAGCTTCTCCAAATCGCCCTGGTCAAAGAATTCGTCAGCCACGAGCTTAGCTACTTTGTGCTGGACCTCCCAGGGTTTGGCTATGGCTGACACGTCGCATGCTGTCATCATCATGCCACAGAGCACTGGATGAAAAGGTTGTTGGAAAATGGATTTTATTATTCCTTGCAAATGACTTTTTGAATGCACAAAAAATGTTCCAACCAAAGAAGAATCGAATATAAAATGATCTTATCTACCTCATTCTTAAACTATATTTTTATTTTATACTCGGCTAACTTCGTAACGCCTAACCTATTAGTATTTTGTGCATGTATTATACTTATAAACCTTCCCCTTAAATCACTATCTGTTAAAAAAAAGCGCATCAAAATCCGTTGCATAGTTTTAAAGATTTAAGCATACATAGGGACAGACGCGGGAAGCGACTTTGTTTTATACTATGTATTGATTAGCTGAACCGGCGAACTTCGTAGCGCCTTGCAATATCCTTTATCCTAGTTAGTTTTAAAATTATTAAAAGTTGATTTGTTATATTTCACAGTAATTTCATTGTATAGACTAATATAGTTTTCTTTTCTTACGTTCTTTCTTCTCCCGACTCTGCCAGTCAAACTCTCCATTGTCGACAAGTTCAAGGAATTTCGACTTCTTCTTAAAATACATTGCTAAGTCTGTCGATAAGATGGCGGTTTCTACCACCCTCATCACGTCTCTGTAGTCGTCTGGTGAGAGAGCCTGAAATCGTTAAAGATTTTGAAGATTCAGAATTTCGTAATTCCGAAGAAGATCTGATAGAACTCTCAATCATCATCGACATCATCTCAGCCGAAAAGTAACTACTATTGGGGGTCAAGTTTCACTAAATTAGATCGACTTGTGATTGTACTGGAAGCGACATTATTAACCATAACCATTACTGTTTTCATTGGGCGTGTAACAAAAATAGCCTTTGTTAAAGCGGCGATAGTTAACGAAGTTGCTAACAAGCCCATTAAATTTTGTTAGAGAGAATTACACCCCTGGACACCGCCTATCGTTTCTTTTGCTCAACGCAGCGACGGGGCTATTTGGGACTCGCTTCCACTGAACTCCCGGTGGCCATCTCGGCGTTTTTGGAAGGGACCCAGGCCCTGGGCCCTGGGTCAGGGAATCACTGATGATCGGTATCCGGTGGTCTTTCCACGCATAAGCCTTCGGTCTTATACAGTTCGCTACGATAACAATTCTTGTTATTTCTTATAATAGGTACCAGTTCTAAAAACTCACCTGGAAAATATTATTCCCTTCGCTATTCAATATCATCACACACTGATCAAAGTGGTGGTGCTCCATCGTTGACGTAGTATAAAGGATAGCCAGCGGACTCTCCGTCTTTGTTTGGAAAGCGTTGTTCGTTCCTCGATGGTCCAAGTCATGGCAAAGGCATGCCACTAAAAGGCCAAGAATTTCCAAATCCGACATGAAACGCTCCATTTTACCAGTTTTCAGCATAGCAAACATTGTTTGTGCTACGTTGAGGGCATGCCGCCAGTTGTGATATTTGACTGGACGGTAGTTTTTTTTGACACTCAGTGTCCATCTGCATAGAACCTGGAAATTGGGTAAAAATTATAGTAAACAGCTTAGAGACCCTAAGTAGAACATGTATCTAGGGTGAGCGAAACACATTCAACACACCCAGACCCCGAAAACATACGATATTCATCAGTAATTAACTTATTATCAGAGACACTTACATCGTATGGAATGTGGAATTTCTCAACCAGATTGCACTGAAGGAACATTCGAAGAGTGGCTCTGCATGTGTCCTCGTCAGAGAGATCAAAGTCTGTAGAGTAATAAGAAATCTTAATATATTTGATTAACATCCTAGTTTACTTCAGATGACTGTACTGCTTTGTAGTAAAATTATGACAAGTATTCCCAATGTCTTACTTACTCCCCGTTCCCACATTTCCGCTGTCGGCGGGCCCAATTTTTAATGGGGTGTCAAATTTACTTTGAAAATTATCATCCGACAAAATAAAAAATGTTCTGTCACTGGGACACCCTTTGGGAATACCCGAATTTATCGGACCGCCCGACAGCCGACAAGTGAGTTAGTTCGAATAATTTAATATAACACTAGCTGTCCCGGCGAACATCGTATCGCGCCTTACAATTTTATTTGGAAAATTTGAATTGTTGTTTTTACTAACTTCCTCTCCTTTTTTCCATATTTTCTCACCTTTTAAACCTTCCCTGGACTACAACGAACATTTCAAAACCAAAATCAGCTAAATCGGCCGGCCGTTCTCGAGTTTTAGCGAGACTAACGAACCACGATTCATTTATTTATACATTTAATATATATACATAATAATATACATTTAATATAGTAGAGTAGATTTCTATCTCACCATGGAACTGAAAGCTAAACAAATTGTAGTTCTCCGCTGAAGGTATGATGTCTTGGCAAAGCTTCAGGGTGTCTTCCGTGGACGCTGCCGCGTGGTACGACAGACATTCTAGAGCCACCTGTAAATAATCATACATAAAAATAAAACTGTTTTTTTTTTTTTAATGAAATGTGCGTGCACTGACGAGCGAGCGAGATTCAGAATACAACTACTCTAAAGTAACCACATTGAATAATTTTCTGGCGGACGTAATGTTAAGTACAATATAGCATTTTGGATCCTGCAGACTGCACCGTACATCGGTTTTCAATCAAACATTATTCTTAGCTACCTTATACAACTCGACCTTAAAAATTAAAACCTGCCTTAAAAATTTAATTAATTCAACAGTCGAATATCATTGTCTTTCACTCGCTATTTTCACTGCACCTCATTAGATGTGCCATGGGCCTAAAGAGACTTGTACTTACAATAATAAATATTGATTAAAACTCTTGTAATGAGACGATAAGGAATAATTAAAGATTGATGTTATCACTTTTACCTTCTGCTTTGCCATCAATTTGCAAGCATTTTCATACATCTGCGTGTTATGTATTCCAAGACCGCAGAAGATAGCGAACGCTTCGAATATCGATATGTCACTGTCTGTGAACTGTGAGCCATTTTCCTGAAACAGAAAAACATAGTGAATTGATTATTTGAAAGTTGCAATCGCTACGCTTGGCTGGCAGGTTGGGGATCGCAGTGCCTCTTCAAGCTTTTCAACGAAGGACGATGTTTCTCCTTCGGATGCTTCCTTAGCCTCTTTTGACGACTCCGATGGCAAAATTGAGTGCATATATGTCCATGATGTATCCTTTGTTTATCCCCAAAATAATGGGTGTGTAGGACCACTAGCGCTACACCTTCATTAATTCCTACATCGCGCTAATGAAGTTTCTAACGCAGCTAGCATGCATAGAATTTACTATAGTAGATGCATTGGGATTGAGAGGTATTGGCCAATACCTCTTTGCTCTACCTAAAGGTGTAAGTAATTTTACCTTATTAATAAGCTGAGCAACACCTATAACATCCTTGTTAGCATTGACGATGGGCATGCACAGCATGGTCCTTATGTTGACGGCATCGTCAGCTACCAGGTCTATCACTTCCATGTTCTTCGTTCGCCATTCGTCCACGTCTGATATGTTGAGAGCTTTGTTTGTTTGGGCCACCTGAAAGAGGTTAAGTAAGAAAGTAATTATTATGAAATAATTGCAGATAATTTGAAAAACTTTTTAAAGAACATTATCAATGATCCGTACATGTATTTGATTGAATAACCTTCAGCTTATTTAACGTTACGATAATGCAAAACAATAATACTTATTTCTTCAATGCAGGTTTCTATGCTATTCTTTCGTATTTGGAACATATCTGCATTTGGGTACAATAAAGTTTTCATTAATTAACACTATGGAATATAATCTAACCTAATCCAAAACCAACCTCAAGGGCAATACAAGCCAATGTTGATTTGCTATCATGTCTCGGACTCAACGTGCGGCCAGATTGCTGTGCTCCAAGCTCAAAGAGCGTGTGAAACCTGGTGGGCGCTGGCGGCGGCAGCGCTGGCACTGTGGATACACGACCTCCGGGACGCTGGACTATACGTTCTAGATGGCTCTGTAAAGTTAAAAAGAAGACTTAAAAGAGGCTCTATAATTACTAGAATACATGGTACCTATATTGTTTGGAAATGTAGTGCCAAGTGTGTCGTTAAGTGAGTTAAATCATAATGCACAAAAAAGAGCAAAATAATTTTTTAAAGCATAAAATTTTTATCTTTAGTAAGTATAAACGAGACATGAACAGACTTAAATTAAGCATTTTTCTCCATTAACCACCTGAGAATCACGTTAATATAATATAACAAAGTATAGCTCGCGGCCTGAAGCTTGCCCGCACATTTTTCATTCAAAATTCAAAATCTATAGAAATAAAGTAAAAATAATTACTTGTCAGAGTTGACAGACACTTACCGACTCACAATGATCTGTGTCCAATATAAAAACAGCACATCGTTCACACTTCAATAGCTCTCTCGCTTCTGCCATAATCTTTGTCACCAAGCATTCCAAGTTACTTTGCTCCTCAAATATACTCCTGGCTAAAGCCAAAAGAATCTGGTTTCTTTTGTATTCAAGGACCGATGACTCGAAGAGTTGAGCATTTTGGATTCCAATCCCACAGAATGTTAGGTACCTTTTGAAGAGTTCGACATCACGTGACGAAAACTCTTTTGAGCCTGGAATCAGATATTGTTAAATTAGTAACACTTCAATATTTTTATACCAATACTAGTCTAAAATAATTATCTCCGAAACAAATTTTATAAGATTTAGACATCGATATATGTACTTTTTAATTACAAAAACACACAATACTAAAACAGTTCATTCATAATTAATAAGTAAGAAATAAACAATTAACACAGACCCTAAATTTTACCACGCTAGTATTTCTGTTATAACCAAGATTTATGTGTTTGTTTGATCAAATGTGTTAAAAGTTAAGACAAAACGCTAATAGAGATGTTCTTGACTTGGTTTCTGAATATCATCAAATAACCATAATAAATCTAAATAATCACCATCAGTCTTGTTGATAATCTGCGCTACGCCGACAACATCTCCCTCGTAATTGCAAATAGGCATACATAGTATCAACTCTGTCTTGTATCCAGTCCTTGCATCAATCTCGCTATTAAATCTGGAATAAAGTTACATTGATGACCTTCCAGTTGTTTCCTTTTACCCTAATTTTTTTTATTTTTTGGTTGTACATAATATGTAAAACAATTGCTGATTTAATTAAAATAAAACAAACACTTGATTTAATCGTATAATAATTAAAAAAAACTATTTCGGAACTAAATCAAAATTGCTAAATCCTAATTTCCCTATTAATCTCGTTGTTACTCTAGCACTACCATCTTATGAAGATAAATACTAACAAAGTTTAAAACAAACTAGAATTTTGCATATTATTATTAGACGAGTTAATGGGCCTGGTACAACAGCTAGAGGAAGCAAGTTCAAATCCTGTTTTGTGTTTATAGTTGTCTTTTAAAGATGGCCGTGAGGTACAGATATGGTGGAGGCATAGAATACCCCCACCCCATTTCCTCCCACAGGCGACTAATGGAACAGCCGAAGGACGTTCAGCAGCGTCTTTTGTTGAATGAAATACATGAAGAGCTACACGGCGATCGGCAACCCTTCTGCCGTGCGTGGCGATTACAGAAAACTCCCTCCACGATGTTTGTAACACAATGTTGCAATTTCCAATCTCAATATTTAAACCTACCTCTTTTTCCGGGTGTTTGCTTGTAACTATGTATTTTTTACCATTAACTAAATGGATTCCGGGATTTGTATGGCTTTTTGCTATCGATCGGATATCTGATCGTATCGGATAGGACTAAATGGGTGGATTACGTAAACTATGGTATCAGCCAGACTTTAATCTTTTACTTAGTAGAACACTTACCTAGGATCAGCGTAGGCATTCTTGATATTGATATGGTGTTTGGTCTGGGCAGCCAATCCTGCTACACCGACCCCGAATGGTATTCTGATTTCTTGAGACTTGGCCGTTTTTAATGCGTCTTGGAGTTCTAGAATAAAAACGTTCATAGATTTTTTTTTTGTTGAAAACTCGTTACCAACTAACGTAATACTTAATTTCTAGATTTTAGGAAGCTTTTATCTAAATTTTTGTACGGCGAAAAGTTTCAGATCTCATTATAAATTCCACCCTACAAACTTTAACTTACTTCCAGGTATTTTCACCACCCTCAGTTGTGTCGCGGCCTCGACTATTTTTAGTAGTTGTTTACCGTCACAGGCTGGGTGTTTGAACACGTCATGATTGATCGAATAGATGAATCAATTTGTGGTAGGTTTTTTACTCTATATTCAATTTTAATAATATCATCTTCTTAGCCAAAAGACGTCCACTGAATCACATAGGCCTCCCCATCGATCGCTAAAACTACCAGTCTTCTATTAATATAATCCAAATTCAATCAACATTCACCATGTCAGGTTTTTTTTTACTTTCGAACGATCGACTTGTTATTTATATTGCTAGTGACTTCGATAACCATTGCCGCTTCAACAAAGGCTATATGTAAAGAAAACAGCAATGGAAAATTAAGTCGCTAACAAGACAATTACGATTCGATCGTTTTTAGTTCAGAAACTTGATCCCCAGGTCGACTGGTCACTTTGTGGGGAATCTTCCTTCTATGCGTCTTCCAGTAAGCTTCAAAGTATGTACCAAGTACAAAATTCCACGTACCAAATATTCCTCTTTAATAATGTTTACCATACAAGAGCACGGTACTGTTTGCGAATACTTTAATAGTTTATTGCTTATTGTTTTGATGTTTCATTTGTATGACTTCATATCATTTCATGGTATTGAATTGACTTGACTAACATATTAGTTCTGCTTCATACATTACATTCCGGCCGCTTGCAGCTAGATTCCTTTTTATTGTCATTTAATTTGCTTTTTAACAAAACTTTTATGGTCATCTCAATTCGGAACGCAAACCCTGCACGCGGCTAATTTGGGGGTTAATTCTCTTAACTTAATTAAACATGAACATTACGACATTCGGAAACAACTTACGCACAACAATGGATTCCTAATGGTACGAGTACAACGGAGTTGTAAACTATTCGCGATCAAGACTGCCCTAGTTATACACAACATTACCGGTAGAGACGGATAAAGAGGCTCAATGCGATGCCAGCACGATGATGATATTTGCACAAAATGTACGCTACAAAATGACATGTTTTGCACACTATTTTAGTGTAAGTATTCGTACAGTGGCAGTCTAGGTCGCCGTAACACTTCTGGTTTTTCTGTATTGTAAAATAGCTCTTTTTCTTTGCTATTACAGTCTACGGCTGGCGAAACCATAGACAAATCTGTTAAGGCCTCCTAGACCGCCACTGACTGTACCACAAGAAAAGCAGTACAGTGGCGGACACGATCGGCGTAACACTTCCGGTTTTTCTGTATTGCGAAATAGCTCTTGTTCTTTGGTTATACAGTCTAGGGCTCACAAAACCATAGACAAATCTGTTACGGCCTCCTAGTCCGTGACTGTACCTATGTTCGTTCTGGTTGGTTGGTTGGTTGGTTATGGTTATTTAGTTAAAAAAGTTGACTGATCCCCTAATAAAGCAAAGACGCCTTAAGTTTAATATTATGGAATGAATAACTTTGTTAAACACAAGGGAAACATCAATTTCACAAAGTTCCAACTTCCACACTGTAAACATATTGACAATTTAAAAGCTTTCCAATAAAGTGTGTTTGACAATACAATATTGCAATTCAATTGTGTGCCTTTAATATGAAACTAACTACAAACTACAGTCTCCGGTGGGAATCCGCTCAGGACAGGGAATTCCCACTTTTCCATAAACTGTGGAAAAGTAGGGAAGAGGCCTTTGCCGAGCAGTGGAAAATTTTGTAAAATTTAACTTAACGATTATTTAATATCGCACCCCTACTGAACATTTTAAAATAATACATTTTCTAATACAGAAAGTATTAGAATATATATATATAAAAAACATGTTGTTCTAATTGTTAGTTCCAGAACCAATAAAATTGGACGCAATTATTAAATAAAATATTATAATGTTTACCTACTAAAATACATTTTCACAGCGGCTTGTTCAGAGTGAAAATTTGTTTTCTTTTTGGTGGTCTTAAGAAGGAGATCGGGAACTATTAGGTATTCTAATAAAATTAAATATTTAATGCTATTAAAAAACTGTATTTATTTTAAGTTTACACTAATAGAATATTCCATTGGAAGACGTAAACTGAGCTATTGCAACGTTGATACAGCTCTTAGTGGTCGGTCGGACAAATTGGTTTTATTGTGATTGTATTATGCTCTTCAGTACTCAATAACAGATGTTGATAGATATAGATAGAAAGAAACGCGAACGAAAAATTATTTAATAAAGGAAAAATTTATGATTTGAAGGTCTAGGAGTCAACAAAAATCGAATCAATATCATACATCATACATAGTCTAAAACAAAGTCGCTTCCCGCGTCTGTCCCTATGTATGCTTATATCTTTAACTAGTCGACCCGGCGAACTTCGTACTGCCTATCCTATTACTATTTTATGCATGTATTATACTTATAAACCTTCCTCGTGAATCACTCTATCTATTGAAAAAAAACGCTTCAACGCTCCGTTGCATAGTTTTAAAGATATAAGCATACATAGGGACAGACGCGGGAAGCGACTTTGTTTTATACTATGTACTAGAGGCTGCCCCGCGGTTTTTCCCGCGCAGATTTCTTATAAACACAAAATTCCCGTTTTTACCCGTTCCCGTGGGAATTTCGGGAAATCCCTTCTTAGTGCTCACCTACACTCCCTAAGGAACCTACATGCAAAATTTCAGCCCGCTACGCCCAGTAGTTTCGGCTCTGCGTTGTCTGTCAGTCAGTCAGTCAGTCAGTAACGGAAGAGTTTTATATATATTGATTGATGATAATATGCAACGGATTTCGATGCGGTTTTTTTTTAAAAAAAAACCTTGACTTAATTTTTTTTATGAACATTACTTATTCTGTTATTCCTGATGGAGAACAAACCAACTAAACAGCCACTTTCGCCATTCTTGAGTTATAAGATCTTTGTTTTTGTGTGTATATTTTAAACTAACCTGTATCCCTTGTGACATCAAAAAGCTTTGCTTTCAAACAGCGATTCGGGGGAGTCCCCTTGGCCAAGAACAAGCTGCCGCGGTCTGCTGACGTCAGCAAACACACGTTCACTAGAATCTGCAAACAATTAAATAATTATATTAATAGTACATCACACTCAGAGCACATAGAGAGAGTACATAAAGCACTCAAAAGTGACAAAACTCGGTATGGCGCGAAATTCATTTTTTTTGCGTTTATTTATTATGGCGAAAATTTTCATTTTTAATAAAGTTTAAATGATTTCGCGTATGTAAAAAACCATCTCCCGCATTGTGATACAACGTTTTTTGAAGACAGACCTACCGATTTTGTGTTTTAGGACATAAAGGCCAAATATCAAGTTATGTCCTTAGACACAAAATCAGTAGGTCTCCGACAGGGTTCAAATCTAAAAAATATTTTAAGCTCTAAGATCGTAAAAACTGAAGAATTTAAATAATTTTCTTTGAAAAGCTTCCGGAGACAATCGAAAGAATGCAAGCCACCCCAAAGTGCTAAAATTGAACCGGAATATAAAAGTGGCAAGATAATCTTGTTATTCAATGCAGAATTGCAGACCAATAAATTTGCTAAGTCATATCCGCTGAAACTTTTGAAGAAATTCCTGAAAACAATAGTATAAAAATTCTTGGCGAATTCATCTTGAAAAACAAGTTTCCTGATATTTTGACGTACAAAATATTCAAGGAGCGTTCGTTTTATTTTTGTTCTATGTTTAAATTATTTAATGGCACACAACATTTAACATTACATTAATCATTTGTATAGATCGCGTGCTAAGAATAATTTTCGAGGAAAACTTGTTTTCAACCTCGTGGCATAGAATTAGGATACATAGAAATAGGTTAAAATTATTATCCTTTCGGTATCCTCATCGCTGCGGCTTGCCTGCCATTATGTTCGCCATTTTTATCGTGTTCTTTTCTTAATTTAAAAATTTCAACGCTATTTAAAATAAAAAAAACATTTTCTGAAATCTCCGTGCATTTCTATCAAAGTTTCTTGTTGTATTTCATTTAACTGTCAAACAACTTTCCACTTTAGCTGCAGTAAATAGAGTTCATGCAGTGGTTGCTGTGAAAGTTTTTGATGGATCGCTTTTAAACTGAAATGTGATTCTTAAATCATGATGCGCCTTCGATGAAATATGAAAACAGTTACTTTTGGTGGTATTTTTTTTGCTATTATGGTTATTCCATGGTAATTCGGTTGTTGTGATTTATGTTAGTGAGTGTGAGTCGTCAGATCGACTTATAATGCGTCTTCATTTGTACCTATAGGGTGCATTCACGTACAGAGCTGGTAACAAGCGCTTGTTGGCGCTGGTTCGAAAAATGTATAGAAAATACCTGCGCTGACATTCGCGCTGGAACAAGCGTCTATTTGATGATCATCGAACACAAAACATCGATGTCAGGCAACATGATTTTTTTTCTTGTTTCGTTGCTTTCAGAAATTGATAAATAATCTGCGGACGTGGTTATTTTATAGATTACCTTTTTTTGTTTGAGGGTTGTTGATCGTAACTTTGAGTACTGATTTCTTCCAGGGGCCATAATTCGATTCAGTGTTTTTAAAATCATGTTGAGATGCAACATTTGATATAAAGCAACATTGATGTTAAAACATCGATGTTTTGTCTCCTTACATCGATGATCAACGAGCATCCCTACTCGCTAAAGTAACGTTGTCTGTTTGACAAAGCCTTTAATTACCTTGTGGCACAGGACGTCTATATCCAGTTCATTAGCTACGTCCTTTATCAGGTCCATGAAGAGATCGGCCTCGTCCAACTGCCGCTGAGCTGATGCAGACGGGGAGCGGGATCTCTGAAAGAAAACACATTTATTTTATTCATTCATTCATTCATCAAAACCGAAAGACTTCCACTGCTGGACTCAGATAACTACCCCACTGATTGGCTTATGGACAAACATTACAAGGAGGTTTTGACATAATCACCACGCTTTGGCAGACCTCTGCAAGTGTTTCAACGAAGGACACTGCTGCCCGTCGATCGAGTGCTCCCTTTGTCGGCTTTTACGACATCCATGGCAACATTGAGTGGATGAGTGGTCACGAGCATGGTGGTATTAACGCCGCCATTGACTGCTCCGTGGCTCAGTTGGCAGTGATGTGGACTTAGTAAGGGTTCGATTCCCGGCCAGGCGAATATTGATATGATGAATATCAATGTTTGTTTCCGGTCTGGGTGTGTGTTTCGGGCAACCTAGATACAGGTTCTTTCTAGTTAGGGGCTCTGAGTGTAATGTGTTATTATTATTATATCTTTTTTTTTTTTAGAAGATTTTACTCAAATGGTGCTTTCGGCTTCTTTTCTTAAATTTCTTTTCTAAGTAGACAATAGCTTACCACAAAGTATAAAGGTACTTATATAGGTAGTACACACATCATATTCTACACGCCTCTTTTAAACTTAAAATAAAAAGAGTCTTTCAGACTGTTGGAACAAAATGGCGTCTTTTTGCTCGGAGCAGAGTCGAGTCCCCTTCCGGCATTCGGCTGGCACTAGTTATCATCCATTCAGGGGCACAAGTCTAGAAAGAAGCTTGGAATTCTCGTTAACAATGAGTTCTCTTAAGAAACGTTTCTGAAGCTCGAACACTAGTATACTGAAATTGAAGTAATTCATTGGTTTTGTAAAGTTATTATGCCTCCGCTTGTTCAAGTTTCAAGTCTTTATTTCCTCACTACGCTCGGGAAACTCTCTCTGCGCTCGGGTTTTAAAAGATCAACCTCATACATAATACATCACTTTACACCCCTGTTCCATAAACTACTATTAACACTTTAAATTGTAGTTGTTGTTATTAAATTGTAGATTCTCAATTTTAACGTTTTTCTATTGTTGTTTTTTAGTATTTGGGTTTCTGTCGCCTGCGGTGGCAACTTTGATAACTGGGGCGTGGGCAAACATGATGTAGATTGAAATAAAATCGATGTTTGTGTCCGATGTAAAGCGATGTTTTGGAATAGGTATAGAATATGTAACACATAAATTTACATTACATAAGAAAGTACATATTTCTTATGTAATGTAAATTTATGTGTTTCAGGCAACCTAGGCTACCATATAGACATAGGTTTTACTAAGTAAAGGTGAAAGCACATAATTGTAATAAGTTATTTATTTTTACAACTCGTTAGAAAAAAATATTAGAGACTTGACCCCCGGGTGGGTATCTTTTTGTGCGCATTTGTTCATTTCAAAGCAGCCAGTGGGTACTTAATTATGCGGTGGACGGAATAGGACTTTTAATCCTTACTTTCTTTAAAAAAAATAAAGTACTGTAACAAAAACAAAAACCTATCCATAATTGTTATACTTCTGTTGCTGGGTATATACTAATTTTCTGTATCTAAATTTTTTATTGGCTTTTTGCTTTATATCAGACGAGCTTTCCCGGTTTACTTCGTTACGCCATAGAATATAAGATACTACAAAAGACTTGGCTCTATAGACTTTGTTTTTTTGACTGCCCAGAATGGCCAAATAAAAAACAAACAACAACAACAAACCACCTGTCAAAATATGTAAACAACGGAAAAAAATATTGCACCTTGGGTTATATTATTTGAGTTTAGGTAAGGATCCCTAATTTTTTTGAAAATTTAAATTAGCCTATGACACTCGGGGTTAATGTAGCTTCCTACCATTTTTCAAATCGGTTCAGTATTTCCGGAGCCTATTCGTTACAAACAAACAAACAAAGAAAACAAACAAACAAACAAATCTTTCCTCTTTATAATATTGGTATAGATGTTCCTAGTTTTTTTTTATCATATACCACCTTCAAAAGGCTATCGGTGGACCCCATGCTACATTTAGGTGTAGCGGCCCTTAACTTGAAATGCACAGTCGCCAGCACGTCAACCTTATTTTTGTTTGACTTTTTGAAGTAGACCGCGGCGAAAAGCTGGCCCCTTGTCACGTTGGTAATAAAGCATAAACTCGGCTAAACGTGGGTCCGGCTCTCAAGCTGGTGCCTCTGCCTAACCCTTCGGGGAACAAAAGGCGTGAGATTATGTTATGTTTTTGCAGTAGGTATGAAAGTGGCAGAGTTGTTTGTTGATGTGATGACACAGTTTGAGAGTTTTCTTCTGATATTTTATACTTTATACGCTTGTAACTGAATATTTTGAGTAGGACCTACAAATACGAAATACGTTTTTAGAAAACAAATGTAATTTTGTAAGAGCTTTTTGAAACTCAGTGAGGGAGATAAAGTATTGTAAGTGGTGTCACTTAGAATTTGGTGTCGGGTACCATACAAAATATTATATTGAATAATTTTACTTTTTAAGGATAAATAAAATTGTCTGTATTTTCTTAGGTGCAAGGAAATGTTCTTAAATCATCATTCATTCATACATAGTATAAAACAAAGTCGCTTCCCGCGTCTGTCCCTATGTATGCTTATATCTTTAAAACTATGCAACGGATTTTGATGCGGCTTTTTTGAATAGTTAGAGTGATTCAAAAGGAAGGTTTATAAGTGTAATACATGCACGAATTAGTAAAAGTTTAGGCGATACGAAGTTCGCCGGGTCGACTAGTTTATTATAATTCTGACAATTTTTTATCTCCTAAAAAAAATAAAGTTGCAAATGTATGTAAAATTCATCAAATTGATGTTGAATCTAATTTCTTTAGCGAGAGGTTGATAATTTTCGATTAAACCATATGCCAAAGAAAAAGAGACTTTGAATTATAATTTGGATATCTTCGTCGCGGCTGGGCGATGTATGCCGGGCATAGTGTGGTAATCCAGGGAGTCAGCTAACTCCATACCACATTTCATTGAAATCGCTCCAGCCGTTAAGACGTGAAACAGTAACAAACACACTAATACACTCACAAACATTCGCATTCATAATATTAGTCTGGAACTTGGGTTTTAAAATTAATTATTCTTTGAGTATTTAGATATTTTGTTAAACATAATTATTTCGCACAACCTGTTCTTTTATTTATACCATGGATAAACAAACTGCCAAGCTTCCTACCAACGCAATATTTCATTTCCGAAAACCGTTCCACGAATTCGCAGGCGGTATCATAATAATCATTATTTCGCTTTACGCATAATAAAATAGGTCGATATATTAAGTACCTCGAATGTTGCTTGGTAAAATGTCAGGGAAATGGTTCGTAAACAATTTAGATACGATTTGGTTTTCAGGGTTACATTATAAACGAAAAAGAGGGAAAAGAAAAAAGAAAGGAAATATAGAGTTTGTTACCCCTCTCTACACTCTAGTCTTTTTTGTAAGGGAGTAATATTATTTGACTAAGTAGAGGCATAGTAAAACCTATGTAGAGGTAGAGGTCCTTCGGAGGCGTCTCCTGACGATGCAATCGTTGACTTTGTGGATGGATCTCTAAGCGCTTATGGCGCCTATTGCTATCAGTGTTTTTATTATTAAAATTTATTTTAAATAAAAAAAGACTATTCTGTTATTTATAAAAAGTTAAAGTGCATTTTAGTTATTTAACGTATGTCAATTTAGACTGGATGTTACGTATTTACCATACAACAAACCAGAGAAGTAGACCTCCAGTAGATAGTCCTTAAAAACTACTGTATCTTTATGAATAATACGGTAAGTATCTATTTATCTAAGTAGGTACACCTACTTTTTCAAATAACCTGCTCAAGTAAGCATCTATGAGGTATAGTCGAATACTTTGTGCCCTCATTCATGAGAATTCCACCAAAATCCGAGGCATAACAAGCAGATTTTATTAGAAAAAAATTAAGTATTCCATCCACGCCTAATACCCCTAAAGGTGCTCGCACACTTGCGTACATTTTCCTTGAAATTTATTCAGTTTTCATTTTGATTAAATTTCAATTTTATGAGCATTCCTTCAACAGTGGTAACATCTTGATTTCTGTCCATAAATTTAAATAATAATATACTTTTACTAGAGGCTGCGCGGTTTTTCCCGCGTAGATTTCTCGTGAACACAAAAATCCCGTTTTTCCCGTTCCCGTGAGAATTTCGGAAAATCCCTTATTAGTGCTCACCTACACTCCCCAAGGAACCTACGTGCCAATTTTCAGCTTTCTACGCCCAGTAGTTTCGGCTCTGCGTTGTCTGTCAGTCAGTCAGTAACGGAAGAGTTTTATATATATACTAGCTTTTGCCCGCAGCTTCGCACGCGCTTTATTATTAAAATCGTTAATTACTGGTTGATATACGACTCAGGATTTTGGTGACATCATTTCTGATCGCACCCATACCCCCTAAAAATATCTATCTTTATTTCAGTTCCCGTGGCAACTCCATAAATTCCACCATGCAGACACTGAAACTTCTAACATTTCTATTAGCTGGTTGGGTAAAAGAACTTGGATATACGTACCTACATACCTTATATATGTACCTACTCGAGTAAAAAAAAGTTGAAGATTTTTAGGCGCTTTATGTTTTTGGGAATGTTCCGTTACCATGTGAATTTTGGTTATTTTTTTCTTAATAGAACTCTGAATCTAATTACACCCACTGAAGAACCCGTTTTCCTAATGTTACGTTACATTGTTTTAATACTAACTAAAGAGTCTCGTTTTACGTTCCCGTGGAAATTTAGTATATTTCTTCCTTCCAACACACTTACACTTGTAGACCAAATTTCACGTTATCGATTTCCTTGAGCATTCAAGGAAATCGATTTTTAATACTAAATAATTAGTCCTGTAACCCTATTCCCATGGGAATTTAGTTAATTCCTTTCTTCAACACCCTTTCATCTACTGAACACAAATTTCACGTCGATACACTTACGGAAGTCGATTTTTCACTCTCACAAAAAAGTCCCGTTATTCCCGTTCCCGTAGGTATTTCGTAAATTACTTTCTTTCAACATTTCTACATTAACTGAGGAACCTGTATACCAAATTTCACGTCGATACACTCAAGGATGTCTATTTTTCATTATCACTAAAAAAGTCCCGTGATTGCCGTTCCCGTAGGAATTTTATAAATTCCTTTCTTCCAACACTCTTACATTCACTGAGGAACCTGTACACCAAATTACACGTTGATACACTCAATAATGACGATTTTTCATACTAACTAAAAAGTCCCGTAATTCCCGTTCCCGTGGGAATTTTGTAAATTCCTTTCTTTCAACACTCTTTCATTCACTGAGGAACCTGTTCACCAAGTTTCACGTCGATACACTCAATAATGTCGATTTTTTATACTAACTAAAAAGTCCCGTAATTCCCGTTTTTGAGGGAATTTTATGAAATCCTTTCTTAGCGGATGCCTACACCATAACATCTACCTGCATGCCAAATTTCAGCTTAATGCGTCCAGTAGTTTGGGCTGTGCGTTGATAGATCACTATGTCAGTCAGTCAGTCAGTCAGTCAGTCAGTCAGTCACCTTTGAATTTTATATATATAGAGACTAGAGGCTGCCCCGCGGTTTTTCCCGCGCAGATTTCTCATAAACACAAAATTCCCGTTTTTTTCCCGTTCCCGTGGGAATTTCGGGAAATCCCTTCTTAGTGCTCACCTACACTCCCTAAGGAACCTACATGCAAAATTTCAGCACGCTACGCCCAGTAGTTTCGGCTCTGCGTTGTCTGTCAGTCAGTCAG
This sequence comes from Euspilapteryx auroguttella, assembly GCA_951802225.1. Taxonomy (NCBI): domain Eukaryota; kingdom Metazoa; phylum Arthropoda; class Insecta; order Lepidoptera; family Gracillariidae; genus Euspilapteryx; species Euspilapteryx auroguttella. The sequence goes on along the minus strand of OX637663.1, from coordinate 2,336,133 downwards.
TCAGTATCGGAAGAGTTTTATATACAGGGTGTTTCTGACAAGGCGGTAATAAATCAAAGGAGGGATTCTGCTCACCATACCTAACAACTTTCCCAAAGCAACATGGGTCGAAATCTCAAAACAAAAATCAGCTGTCCCGTACATTGACCCCGTCAGCTGATCGAACCAATGTACGGAACAGCTGTTATTTTTTTTGAGATTTCGACCTATGTTGCTTTGGGAAAGTTGTTAGTTATGGTGAGCAGAATCCCTCCTTTGATTTATTACCGCCTTGTCAGAAACACCCGGTATATTGATTGATTTCAGACAAAGACGAAATACGTGGACTGCTGGATATAAGGGCTCCCCCACCGATCTCCATTCCGACCGGTCTTGTACAGTGGCGATTTAGGGCGGCGTAACAGATTTGTCTATGGTCTCGTGCGGCGTAGACTGTATTACCAAAGAACAAGAGTTATTTTCAATAAAGACACAACCGTCACTGTTACGCCGTCATAGACCGCCACTGTACTACGACGACCCTATTCCTATGTACGCGCATGATACTGATCGTCATGTAGTTTTCTAGACTCTTATCATAACCTCTACCTTGTATCCTATTCATTTAATTAATCAATCATATTTTGAATGCGAACTATGTCAGTCCGTGTGTTACGCACTAACTACTGAATGGATTTACTATGTATGTGATGTAGAGCATAACGAACGATTTGTTGAATTTTTCGCTTTTGACATCTAAATTCGGGAAAATGTATGGAGACGATCGTCAAAAGTGACAGAAAGATTCGAAAAATTCGACAAATGGTCGGTCATGTTACCAGGGCTGCGCTTTGAAAGGAAATTGCGCTGGCTAAGCCGCGGAGCGCATACTGGTATTGAAAGATTCATCATCAGTACTTAGTATAAAACAAAGTCGCTTTCCGCGTCTGTCCCTATGGTATGCTTAAATCTTTAAAACTACGCAACGGATTTTGATGCGTTTTTTTTTTTATTGATAGAGTGGCTCAAGCGGAAGGGTTATAATTATAAGTATAATACATGCACAAAATAGTAAAAGGTTAGGAGGTACGAAGTTCGACGGGTCGACCAGTTTTTTCATTATAAAAGAATACTCCCAGTGTAAGAGTACCTTTAGACGACCCGTCCTCCCCCTGGAATTCAATCCGTTTGTGTCGGAAACTAATAAGGATCTCATTGACAGCCAGCGGTCGGGACTATTGGCATTCTGCGGTGATTGTATTTTCTTACCTAGGTTATGTTATACTAGTTGACCCAGCGAACTTCGTACCGCCTCACATAATACTATGTTGCGCATGTAATATACTTACAAATACAAATACAAAAGTCTTTATTGTTCTTTAGTTAAAAACAAAGTTTGAACATACCTAAATATAAAATTTTATGCTAAAGAAACAAAAGGTGCCATCTCAGCGAATGCTGGCAACTGGTTGCCCGGTTTCCAGCGCTGGTTTTCAGATGGCCCTGAAAGCTTAAACTAAAATGAAACTAGAATCTTTAAAATTAAAATAATAATAAAATAAAATAATTACATTTAACAAATACTTAAGAAACTGCCTCCTGAATCACTCTAGCTATTGAAAAAACCGCATCATAATCCGTTGCGCAGTCTTCAAGATTTAAGAATACATGCACACAGACAGCGTGAAGCGACTTTGTTTTATCAGAGAGAGAGAGAGCATCTTCCTTGTTCTGTGGTTTTATCATATTGTATTGATTACGTTCTGCTGGCCCTCTGTAATTCATTATTATTTATACTTAACTAGTTGACCCGGCGAACTTTGTACCGCCTAACCTATTAGTATTTTGTGAAAGTATTATCCTTATAAACCTTCCTCTTGAATCACTCTATCTATTGAAAAAAACTGCATCAAATCCGTTGCGTTGTTTTAAAGATTTAATCATACATAGGGACAGACGCGGGAAGAGACTTCATTTTATACTATGTACTAGAGGCTGCCCTGCGGTTTCACTCGCGCAGATTTCATAATAACAAAAATCCAGTTTTTTCCCGTTCCCATGGGAATTTCGGGAAATCCTTTCTTAGTGCTCACCTACACTCCCGTAGGAACCTACATGCAAAATTTCAGCGCGCTACGCCCAGTAGTTTCGGCTCTGCGTTGTCTGTCAGTCAGTCAGTCAGTCAGTCAGTAACGGAAGAGTTTTATATATATTGATTGATATTGATGTATACCCTGTCACCTAAAGAGTCTATCAAATACCCCTTATAAGAGCAAAAAAAAGCAATTGAAAGCTGAAAACTCTCCTCTCTTCCTCCCAAAGGACCTACAATAAAACTAAGGAAAGCAATAAAATGGTTATTCGATGTAATAAACAATATCAAATGGGAAGACGTGGATACCTTTAACCATTTCCCGATGGGCACGTACGTGCTGTTCGTTTATTGATTATGTTACCGACCGAACGTTCTTATGAGGTAACATATTTAGGGTTGCCATTTTTTGAAATTATTATTTTAGAGTTTATTCCTTAGAGGCTGGTGAAATAAGGAAAATCACTAAAGCCCATCGCTCATTTGGGAAGGCGCAACGAAGATAACAATTAAAATAGTATCTAAATGCTATGACAACATGTGGGGGACCAATTGTTATGTTATCTTAAATCTTGAGGTAGCTTAGAATAATTTTCGATAGAAAACATTGTATTAAACTAGCAGTGCGCTGGATGGAGATTTACCAAAATTACTGCGGTAATGTATTTTAATGACATGAAAAAAAAATGTGCATTTCGCAGCGGAAGTTACCACTAGCTACCACTATTGCATAAATAGAAGAGAGGTCCAGTCGTTTTCAGGATTTTTACGAAGGTCTAGCAACCCTGATTTTTATAGAAGATCTCCAGCCAGCATATAAAATTATGTATTACGGTTTTAATAGACAGTTTCTATTCTGTGCGAAGAGCTTCAGCATGTACCTTTATAACCTTTATACGTATACAATGTATAGAACTTATAGACCACCGCACAGTTGGCTGTGATGTTGGCAGTGCTATCAACTGTGACTCGACGGTCTCGGCTTGATTCCCGGCTGGGCGAACATTTTCATGGTATGTTTATTGTCTTCGTTTGTCTCGCTAAAACTCTCGACAAAGGCTGGGCTGATTTAGCCGATTTTAAATTTGAAATTTTTGTCCAACGTAGTCCAGGGAAGGTTCAAAGTTTAACCTTCTCTGAACCGTTTAAACTTTAAACGGTGGGAAAATATGGAAAAGTGACTTCTCTAAAGTAAAGTATAAAAATATATTTTTTACAAATAAATGAAATTGTTATAAATCAATATTGAACAGAAAAGATAGAAATAAATTATACATCATGATACCCGTTAAATAAACCTTAAACGAATACAGTTAAGATCTACATTACTGTAACACTAAGAAAATCGTAGACCTTTCATAATATTTCAGGGCGTTCGTTCGTTTGAACACAAAGGGCATCGGGGAAGCCATAAAATTAGTGGCGGGCGTCTTCCCCCCTTGCCCTCCACTTCACCCCCGAACCCTCGCTCTGTTGTCCCGTATTATTGTGTGAGACAAACATACACATTCATAGACTCGAAAGAAAAGGAAGATCAGTACCAGACCACATAGGAAGGCCACAAAAAGAAACCTAAACTCTACAAACTGAAATATCAATTCCCACAATATCTTTATAAATGGTAGCCCATGGGTTATTCTTACGTATAACCTAAGTATTGTTAAGTTTCATCAAAATCCATTGAGTAGTTTTTACGTGGCAGACCAAGACACGCCTGGAAGCGGTCCGTATCATAGCCGAAGCTCGACAGATGGGCTGCTCGTGGGGGGTAATGCCGGACCTGGCCCAAGACCAACAGCGAAGGAGACATCTTCTGACGGCCCCAGGCCCCACGGAGGAGCAACGGGAATAGTTTGTACAGTAGCGGACACGGGCGGCGTAACACTTCCGGTTTCTCTGTATTGCAAAATAGCTCTTGTTCTTTGGTTATTCAGTCTAGGGCTGACGAAACCATAGACAAATCTGTTACGGCCTCCTAGTCCGCCACTGTACGTAAAAGAGTAAGTTAAAAACATCCATATAAAACTTTCGCGTTTTAAGGATAGTGTAGAGACGTAGATAGATTGTGGCTTTACTTTCTTTATGCTATTTTATTATATTGTTCGTGTTTGTGCTAGTCATGCAACAAAGAAAACAAGTACTAAAGCTTTAGAAAGGCACAGAAAGGTAATATATTTTAGAAAAACAATCGATTCTTCTTAAATCCTTTGTTTGCGCAGAGCTTCGCAGCCTGTGTTCGCAGCTTTCCTGAAAGCTTATTATTGCGAGACAACTTTTCTTTAACAGTTAGGGTTGTCACTTGCCACACTTACTTAGTTTTAAAATTAACTCCCTCGACAAAGATTGTTCTTATGGTAATCTGAGAAGGATACCTATGATGTCCAGCAGTGGACGTCTATCTGTTGTAATGATGAATGATAATGATTATTATAGGTAAAGAAAATCATAGATTACCGTGTGGTGGCGGCATAGAATATTTACCACCCCATCTCTTCATGTGGGTGTCGTAAAAGGCGACTAAGGAAATTTTCGAAGGTCGGGCAGCAGCAGCCTCTGTTAAAGAATTTAAAGAACTATACTGCGATCGCCAACCCGCCTGCCAAGCGTGGCGATTACGGCAAATTGCCTCCACACTGTTTGTGACCACATCGGCTCTACCACAAAAAGTGTGACTAGTAATCGTCTGTGTGCGATTTCGTTAACCATTGCCGCTTTAACGAAGGTAATTTCTATTGCACGCTCAAAGAAAACAGCAATGGTTAACTAGGTCGCTAACAAGACAATTACGAGTCACTCGTTTTTAGTTAAGAAACTTGGCCCCCTGGTCTATACCAATAAGTTAGGTTTAAATTCCGAAAACGTCATACAAATTCGCTATTTAGACCGGTTTTACTTTTTTGTGGTAAGGGGGAGACCTATTTCCAGCAGTGGACGTCTACTGGTTATAATGATGATGATGATGATAACAAAATATATTTTTGACAACCCTACCCTTATGCGAACTCTCACAAAATGTAACCGTGGAATTTTAAATAGGTAGTTAAGTGCTTTACCTTTCTTTCAAACTAGGATACTTTAGATTTTATTTTGCTTGTAGTGCAGATTATAAGTTTTTTTTTTACACTAGTCCGAATGCACCACCTCCGTGGTTTTTAGTATGAATTCGGGGGTCTTGTTTCGATTCCCGAGCGAACATTGTTATTATCGATATCGATTTTTTGTTTCCATCTAGGTATGTTCTTATGTTTTATGTGTATATATAATACTAGAGGCTGTCCCGCGGTTTTTCCCACGCAGATTTCTCATAAACACAAAAATCCCGTTTTTTTTCGTTCCCGTGGGAATTTCGGGAAATCCTTTCTTAGTGCTCACCTACACTCCCTAAGGAACCCACGTGCAAAATTTCAGCCCGCTACGCCCAGTAACGGAAGTCAGTCAGTAACGGAAGAGTTTTATATATATTGATGTATATGTATGTGTTTCGGGCACACTGAATTACCTATTAAAATAATTTATTATTCATTTTTAAATTAGGTTGTAATTAGTTAGAGTGCTCTGAGTGTAATCATCATCATTATAGCCAATAGACGTCCACTGCTGAACATAGATCTCCCCCACCGATTGCCACAAGGACAAACAATATGGAGGGAATTTGTCGTAATCGCCACGCTTTACAGGCAGGTTGGCGATCGCAGTATGACTGTAAAATTTTGCAACTAAGACCGCATTGCTAAGTGTGATGCGTTATTAGTGTTATCACTGTGAAATGTAAGTGTGTACATTATAAATTTCTAGGTTTTCCCTAGTTTCCAACTTCCAAAGTAACAACCACCTTCCCAACTTATCTTACGGCCAAAGTTGTGATATTTTCAACGAGGAACCAACTTCTCAAGTAACAATTTCAGAACTTTCATCATACTTATTATACCAGCTCATCCGTGCATTAAGAGCCAGTTTACAGCGATGCTAGCGCCATTCGCAAAAAAAAAAAAATCTTCTAAACTAAGGCAAATATCAAAAATGTGGCACAGTATGACACCAGATAATCTGCTTAGTATTTTTGAGCCCAGTAAAGTAGTCCTAACTTAAAAGAACAAAATTATACACAGATTGTTGCTAAAAGTGGCCACTTTTAGCGACACTTTGTAGCTTTCTTTGGTCTTTCACCTAAAAGCTGTACAACAGTATCCTAAAAATACTAGGCTACTAAATTATCTAGTGTCATACTGTGCCAAATTTTTGATATTTGCCTTAGTTTAGAAGATATACATTTTTTTCGAGAATGGCGCTAGCATCGCGGTAAACTGGCTCTTAAGGCTTATGTTTCCGCTAAAGTGGGTTGCCTGGAAGAAATTGCTTTGAGCGATCAGATAACAAACACTTTCATATTAGGTTTACACGAGGTCATCTGTGGGGGAGGCCTATGTCCAGCAGTAGACGTCTTTCGGCAAAGATGAGATGATAATATACTTTATAATATACAACTAAAACCGGTGGTTTTAAGTCATTTCAATCTAAATTCGAACGCTCCTGAACACCGTTTCGTTCGTTCTAAATTGTAAATAAATTTTATTTAATTTCTTAGAAGTAAGTAGTAACTTCATTTACAGTAAAAGTCTCGTTGAAAGTAAAAAAATATGACACGAAAAAAACAATTTTTGCTTTAGAATCAGTATTCTATTGAAATATGAAAAGATAAAGAGAATTGGCAATTCATAATTTTTGCTTGTGAATAAAGTTCACAAAATTCATGGTAAAGCAGAATATCATTCGTCAAAAGATCGAACTCATCAGTTTGAAAGAATTTTTCTTTTCTCAGAAAAACTGTGAATGGAATATTTTCAGTCTTATTTCCTCAGACTCAGGTTATTAACGACAACGAGAAATTTCTTAAAATACTTTTTCTTCATTGACGCACAAAGATTTTCAGATTTATTTTTTAACTTTAATTAGTTTTAATTCATTATTAATTACGAGATTATGTAATTAACTAGAGCTTAACCTGTGCCCGCAGGTTCGTCAGCGTTTTTTTATTTTGACATCGATGCTTAGCGTAATGCTCGGAAAAAAAAAATATGGCTTCTAAACTAAGGCAAATATCATGGCACAGTATGACACTGGATAATGTAGCCTAGTATTTTTAGGGTACTGTGTTGTTTAGCTTTTAGGTTAAAGACCAAAGAAAGCTACAAGTGTTGCTAAAAGTGGTCACTTTTGGCAACAATCTGTGGATTATTTTGTCCTTTTAACTGAGAACTTTTTAACTGTGCTCAAAAAATACTAAGCAAGATTATCTAGAGTCATACTGTGCCACACTTTTTATATTTGCCTTAGTTTAGAAGATAAACATTTTTTTTCGCGAATGGCGCTTGCATCGCTGTAAACTGGCTCTTAATTATTCATGTTTTCCGTTTAAATTTATGACGTCATCAAAACCGTAATTTTGTGCCTTTCTTACCTAACTTTTTGAGTTCGTTATTGTACACACGTAGTTCACTTGGCATTAACTCGACATAGTTTAGACTTAGACTTAGTAGACTATGGCTTAGGAGATCAAAGTTTGTTTCCTGGTTCTGTGGCCTTAGTTTGGGTTTGCAAGCGAGTTTGCGTACCGTGCGTTAGATAAACCGGAAGTGTTACGGCGATCTAGGTCGCCGTAACACTTCCGGTTTTTCTGTATTGCAAATTAGCTCTTGGTCTTTGGAAATACAGTCTAGGGCTGACGAAACCATAGACAAATCTGTTACGGCCTCCTAGACCGCCACTGTACGTGTTAACGCATTTTTTTATGTAAGTATTACCTTTTTATAGTTTTACACTCCCCTGCGATGGAACAGTTTCCATAGGTACTATTGTACATCGGCTTTGTATTCGATGTATATTGTTAAACATGCAGCTTCTCCGAGTTGCTTGGCACCTTACGCGCTTTAAATCCTTCCCTATACTAAAAAAAAAACTACAATATTGATTGTCTATGGTCAAGCTGTCAAACGTCATTCTTTGTGTTCGCGTGGTTACCGGCGCTTTGTTTTTTAGTAAAAAATAGTTTCGATTTATTAAAATAAGTGAAAATAACAGCAAAACTACACGAAAATGTGTACAAAAACATAAGTCAAAGGACAGGAAACTCGAAATATATCGGAACAAGATCCGAAAATTGTGGAATGCAGGGAAATAAAAAACCTGCAACAAGGACGTCAGCTTCGGAAGTCTTCTCGAAGCAGGATCTGCAGGATGAGAATTCTCCTGGTATAATTAAAAATTACATTGGTTACGTACCAATGACCTCATATGACACAATGTGTCATGTTGGCATGTTTTTTCAAACAAGCCCTTTCTATTGACACGGGTGGTATACGCGATATACCGACGTGTTTGTTGGCGCATGCCTTTACAAACAAGCCCTTTCACATTGACACGGGTGATATACGCGATATATCGACGTGCTCGTTGGCAAAGCAGCCGTTTATTGGTTTGATAAGGGCGAAGCACGCGCACGCGATGCGCAGACATTTTGGCGGCAAAATATTTTTTGTCTTCAAAATATTTTTTGTCTTCTGAACAAGACACAGGCTGTGTACGAGATACATGGATGTGCTCTACAATTTCTTAAGTGTCAAATCACAAAGATTTACTCAGATGGATCACAATCAACATGAGTCACAAATGCCAATAGAGCAAAGGATGGAGATAACTTATCTTCTCCGTAGCAAGTTAATACTACCAATGTACTACCACACAGGTAGGCATAACATTCAGGTTCAATCAGTGACACTGAGGGAGATACCTACTTCCCCAACAACCTTAATTTGGCCCAAATAAATAAGCTAAAACTTAACTTTTGGAAGAGTTTTTCCCAGAAAACTAAGTATAAGAAATTGAAAATAAACAAAATAAATTTGTTTTGGGACCCGCCATGCTATGGAAAAAATTCTTACAACACTAAAAGTAAGTTAAAACATAAACCAGCTGAAACTTATATCCCCACTGCGATGCAGTCAGGATCTTTGCTGTCTTGCATTCTATTCAAACAAAAGCAAGAATAAATTTTACCATGTCTAATCTAGATAAACCATTCTTTGAATCTAGTCAATGATGTACTGCGGGACAAGTTCCTTATTTTGGCCATGATCTTCAACAGAAGATTGCAACAATGACAATTTAGTCAACACAATGCAAAAATCAATATGCAAAAGCCACCTGCAAACCCTGAATAAAAAACTTTATCAGGCCATCCCATTACTACCATATTGGTTTGCACTGCTGTATGGGGAAAACCCATGAAACCCCTGGTAGCCAGGAACTACCAATACTAGAACCACCATAGGGTTTCGCAGGCAACAGCCTAACAACCCAGACGCAGCCCTGTCTAAGCGGCATGCTCCTTCTGACAAATAGAGGTAAGCCATGGTGGCAAGCTTATTTCCACTTTTTTCCTAAGCTAAAGGAAAAATCTGTGTTATAATTTGTTTATTTTGGGTTCTGTATGTTAAGGGTATAACTACACCTTTTCATTCAATAGAATCTTAAAATCTGTCCAAGAACTCAGTAATATGTTTAAATTAAAACCATTTAAAATATTTTAACATTGCCCAGAGTACCATCAATACACTCTGAAAATTTATTCAAGAACACAGTATTATGGTTAAATTAAAACCATTGAAAATATTTTAACATTGCTCACAGTACCATCATTAAATAAATTAAGTAATGGATATAGTCAAAAATTTAATCAGATTGTTAAAAGTGTGACAATCAAGCCAGTCAGTTATATAAAAATCATGTCTAAGTACCAAAAATGGTGATCATGGTTTATTTTATTTGAAATATTTCATCAGTTTATAACAGTGTTATATTTACATGTCGAATGTATACTTACCCTCAAACACATACAAACTATGTACAGTTTATTGCACAGGACATTTAGAGGTTTAAATAATTTAAGATTAAGATTTTTACATTTACATGAGTTCCAGACACATCCTTATAGATGTGTACAGTTTCACTTTAAATAATGAAAGTGGTTTTTAGCTTTCTTACATCAATAAAGCCTTTATTTTGTAAATTTTTAAATCTATTCTATAAATATATGGAAAAAATATAATTTTATGCAAATACATATTATGTACAGACAAATGCAAATGCATGAAGAGTTAACAAAAATTATCACATCTCTTATTATCACATTTACTCTATATTTGCTACGCTCACAGCATTAGAATGTAATACATGGAATTTGGGTACAAATGTGTACCAAGTTTTTTGAGCCAGCAAGGGGTATTTGTAACAGTAGTGTGTTTTTTGAGTACTTACAAGCTGTTTAGACCAAACACTTTCTATAAATGTTCATATTTTATGTACATTGATATGTACATACATAATACATAGGTACAAACATACTTATCGCTACGCCTGTTTCCATAGGGGTAGGCAGAGAAAATTAATTTCTACTTGCTATGATTCTGACAAACCTTTTCTTTTCGCTTCTTTAGGCTGCAAGTTTTTAATAACTCTTTTCATTATTACAATGATTCAATTAGTCAAACATCTTAAATTCAGTATTCTTATGCCCAGCAAAACCTAAAAATTTTCGCAATTTACTTACTTTTGACACTTCATATGTAACATTAGTAGCTTGTCCAGCTCCTTGCTATGCATGGGTGAATTTTGGAAACTGTAACAAAAATCCTGGAATGTTGATTTACTGTATCTAGTGTTAACTATGTTACCAGCATAATGATGGTCATCACAACTTTGGTTCTCTGTTATGGATTATTTTTTGGTTTTTGCAACACCCTGAAAGAAACCTTTCTTAATTATTATCTTCACCTTTCAGAGACCTGCTTCATTGTCAGATAATATAGAAACAGAGATATGCTCCAGCAATGCCGGCTTAAAATATCAGTACCACTACTGTCATTTGTAGAAATTATAATTGAGTCCTCAGCGGTGAGCATTGAGCAAACTCAATACAATAATTAAAATAACAATGATCCATTCTTTGTTTTTTGTTCCATATAAATGGACATTCCTCCTAAGAATGTTAATTCAGGTGCTTCAAATTTTTATAAATTTGATTTTATGTTGAATGGTGGCTCTAAAATAGGGGATGATGATTATATTATGAAGACCTACCACCATTGCCATATTAATGTCATTGTTTATTTATTTATAAATAAATATAAGATATGATTAAAGTATTAATAAATAAACATGAGATATGATTAAAGTATTGAATGTGAATGTGAATGACAGTTAAAAAACATGTTACTAGCTTTAAGTAGCTACTGCTACACAGAACAAATATTGACTTACTAGTCATGTTACTAGCTTTAAGTAGTTACTGCTACACAGAACAAGTATTAACTTACTAGTCATGTTACTAGCTTTAAGTAGCTACTGCCACACAGAACAAGTATTAACTTACTAGTCATGTTACAAGCTTTAAGTAGCTACTGCTACACAGAACAAGTATTAACTTACTAGTCATGTTACAAGCTTTAAGTAGCTACTGCTACACAGAACAAGTATTAACTTTTAAAAAGTAAAGTACTAGAACTAAATAAATACAGAATTCAATATACATAAAGTTATACTGATATTGTTAAGACATTGAGTCTTAGATTTTTTGTAAACCAAATTAAATTAATCAAAGCTTTTGAACGTGAAAAAACTTCTGTTCTGTAAAACTTCTGTGATTTTGAGAAAACATTCGTAAAAAACCCATTGTTAATTCTTTCAAAAAACGACACAAATCTGTGACCTCATCAACAATAGTATGCTGGACCAAAAATATTTTGCTATTTTGGGGTAAAAAGGGAGTAAAATCTTTTAAATAAGACGATCTTGTTTGGGTGCGTCTCCTGGCGGCTTCCATCGTTGGCTTCGATGATGGGTCTGATCGAAGGCGTGCCGCGGCAGGGTGCAGTCTGGCTCGTGTAGCATGACGTAGCTACGTACAATGTTTTGCTATGCGGACTGGTCTGTCCTTTTGGGGACTGTTTTTTGCCTGCGCCTCTTGCGAATATGATACTATATTAATAAATATAATGATATGAGACTTGAAATAAGAGACACCTTGTATCCTATGTAGAATAATTTAATTTTAAATTTGAAAGTTAAGGTGTTTGCAGGACAAACACAAGCCATCTAGCAACCACCAAGTCTAAAGGTGTGTCATTAGACAGACAGTTGACTAAACCAGTAGGTCTTGAACTATGTAGAGGTTCACATAATACAACTCTATTCATGTGATATCTTTTTGTTTTAGTTAATAAGCGGTATTAATACGCCCTGTTTTGATTACATTTGATATTACATTTAATTTAACTTTATTAAATTTTCTTTTATGTATTATTACATTTTCATGTTCCTTTACTAAGGATATATAAAACAACTTAATTAAGTTTTCAAACAAATCTGTTTGTCCTTTCCTATATTAGAAGGGGTTATCTTCGATAGAAGCCTCACAACTTTTGTTTTAAGATATTATTATTGGCTCTGAACATCTGCATGTTTAACAATATACATCGAATACAAAGCCGATGTACAATAGGATGATCAAACGAGCTCACCTGAGTGAAGTTCGATCATTATTGTACGAAGGCTTTGTATGAAGATGTATATTGTCCCACCCGCCCTTTACAATTTGTAAGTAACCCAAGTTGTGAGTCAAGCTCAATAAGGCTCTAAAGAATGACGTTTGACAGCTTGACCATAGACAATCAATATTGTAGTTTTTTTTTTTAGTATAGGGAAGGATTTAAAGCGCGTAAGGTGCCAAGCAACTCGGAGAAGCTGCATGTTTAACAATATACATCTTCATACAAAGCCTTCGTACAATAATGATCGAACTTCACTCAGGTGAGCTCGTTTGATCATCCTATTATGCGCTCAACGCGTAACGCTGCCGATTGAAAATCTACTAGGCCTACTGGAGATCTTTGAATGTGTAGTGGTTAACCTAGATAGCTTCTTATACCTATAGTTAGGGCTCTGAATGTAATGCGTTATAATTATTAAGTAAGTATAATCAATACATAATCAATACATAGTATAAAACAAAGTCGCTTCCCGCGACTGTCCCTATGTATGCTTATATCTTTAAAACTACTGCGCGTTTTTTTTAAAGATAGAGTGATTCAAGAGGAAGGTTTATATGTATAATACATGCACAACATAGTTATAGGTAAGGCGGTACGAAGTTCGCCGGGTCGACTAGTAATAATATAAAATAAAGTCGTTTCCCGCGTCTGTCCCTATGTATGCTTAAATCTTTAATATTATGCAACAAATTTTGATGCGGTTTTTTTTAATAGATAGAGTGATTCAAGAGGATAGTTTATAGGTATAATACGTGCACAAAATACTAATAGTTTAGGCAGTGCGAAGTTCGCCGGGTCGACTAGTTTGTTTATAAACATATTATACTTAATAATTATAACGCATTACATTTATAAACAAACTAGTCGACCCGGCGAACTTCGCACCGCCTAAACTATTAGTATTTTGTTCATGTATTATACACATAAACATTCATCTTGTAACACTTAATCTATTAAAAAAAACCGCATCAAAATCCGTTGCATAATTTTAAAGATTTAAGCATACATAGGGACAGACGCGGGAAACGACTTTATTTTATACTCTGTATTGATGTATTGATGATTGGTTTTGTAACCGACCAATTAACATAGCTCAGTTATTTCAATAAAAGTTCTTTGAACGCTATAGAGTGTTATCAATCCATCTATAATCTACCTACTTATTCCCACTACATACAAGGTCTTCTGTCAAAGAGTAGCATTACGGCTAAAGAGGCTTTTAACAAACACTATCAGGTTTCAAGTGGATATAGTGGTTCATGAGATACGGTATCGCACGTCACTCTATCACATTTGATAGCGATAAGAGAGTGTTATGCTTTGTGTGATTCTGGAAAAACCTTGTTTTTGTTGTTTTTCAATCTATCTAGCTACCCGGTAAAGAAACTAGCAACACTTGAAAAATCGCCTATAATCAATCCATGATTTATCACTACATAAAACTCTATAGTATGTCTGCTTACGCTTGACCTACTGACTTGATGTGTCTGAAATTTTGTAGATAAACATGGGATACCTTTTATCCCTAAACTCCATCGTAAATGGAGTGCATATTTTCAAAATATTAATATCTGGTCATCATAGATTGTTGGTTGAATTAAGTAGCAACAATAAATTTTAACCTTTTCGAGAGTTCTTGTTTTTGCAGTCACACCTCTGTTAATGTCGAGGCTAACCACTGTATTGGCAGGGCAGGGGTCCTATCTCCATTGTGCACTTATATAGCCTATACCTACCTGCTTCTATATGTGAGAGGGCCTTCTTGTTTATTGCAAAGTTCTTGTGGCGACCGCCACTGCTATTATATTTATTTATAATATTCTTTTACACAATATTTATCATATCTATCTATCTAAGTATTTTACGTATATATCTCCGTTTCCATTGACACTGCCTACCTCAGTGCAATGGAAGCGTGAGCTCCAGTTCCCATTTCCTTAGGAAATTTGTAATAACAATGCGCAGTCACCATGGCAACGCAACCAGCGGCCATGGTCTTCGGTGCAGCGCCGCGCAGCTCCGCATGCGCGTCGAGCTACTCTGCGCCGAGATTGCAGCGCAGCGACGAATATTCTCTTCTCGCCTATCTCTGCTTGACCAAAGTCGCAATTCAGTTTTATATTTCGTTTATTAATTTCATTTCAGTTTTTGTATTTGTATAAAGTTTTCTTTCCGCCTTCTATTGTAAATATTGTGTGTGGAGATTTTCAGCTGTACTTTTCCCTATTGTGTAAATATAACTCTTCTGTACATAATTCTTCGTGTATATATTCATTAACCGTGGGAGAATACACAGCAGCCTCATCATTCACACCCCCAAACTGGTGACCCCTCTTTTGAACTTTTCGGAAACTATTTGCATCCAAAATCATGAAATCAAACGAAAATTTTCTCACTGTTGACACGGTTGCTATGACAACGGACGAGATGACCGATGTTATTGCCGAACTGAAGAAGCATGTTCAGGTCTTGGCAGCGAAGCTGGGAGACACGACGACACGTCGGCCACGCCCGCAACCTCGAGGCGGCCGCAGACGTCGGAAGACCAGATCCCGCTTGAGCTACGAGAAGCACCCGACCTGTTGGTATCATGGCAAGTTCGGAGACGAAGCGACTAACTGCTTGTCACCTTGCGACCACAAGCAGGGAAACGAGAAAGGCAATCGGTAATGGCGACGGACGATTGCCTCGCTAACAGCACAGGTCGCCTGTTCATTTCGGACCGCAACACCAAGATGCAATTTCTCATCGACACCGGCAGTGAGGTTTGCGTCTTTCCTCGTTCCGCACTACAACAGCGCCGCCCAGCTACCGACTACCAGCTCTGCGCTGCAAACGGGTCCGCCATCAACACATACGGCTACGCTCACCTCGAGACCGACCTAGGATTGCGCAGAATCTTCCCGTGGAGGTTCATCGTGGCAGACGTCGCGAAGCCAATCATTGGAGCTGACTTCCTGAGCTTCTACAACCTCTTGGTGGATATCAGGAACCAGCGACTGATCGACGGCACTACAAACCTCTCCACTTCGGGAATATCAGCGAGCTCTTCGAACACGATATCTTCAGTGAAGGTCATGATCGGAGACTCAATATACCACGAGATTGTTAAGGAGTTCCCAGAAATCACTCGTCCTGCTGGTGCTCAGCGCATTACCAAACACAACACGCTGCACTACATCCGGACTACTCCAGGACCCCCGATCTCATGCACACCACGCCGACTCGCTCCAGACAAGCTCAAGATAGCGAAGCAAGAGTTTGAGTCTATGCTGAAGGCTGGAACCGCACGACCTTCAGAGAGCCCCTGGGCTTCCCCGCTCCACCTAGCACCGAAGAAGGACAACGGATGGCGACCATGCAGCGACTATCGCATGCTTAACGCCCGCACGATCCCCGACCGCTACCCCATCCGTCACATCCATGACTTCGCGCACAGCCTGAGCGGCTGCACCATCTACTCGACGATTGACCTGGAAAAAGCATATAATCAGATTCCAGTCTGTCCTGACGATATCGGCAAGACGGCGATCACCACACCGTTCGGAATGTACGAATTTCCGTACATGACTTTCGGACTTCGAAACGCTGCGCAGACTTTTCAGAGATTCGTCGATGAAATCACCAGAGGCCTTGATTTCTGTTATACGTACCTTGACGATTTTTTGGTCTTCAGCAGAGGAGAAGCAGAGCATCATCAGCACCTCCGTCAGCTCTTCAGCCGCCTCAGAGACTACGGTATGGTAATAAACTCTGGAAAATGCGTTTTTGGCCAGTCTGAGGTTACCTTCCTAGGCTATCGCATCTCAGCCGAAGGAACAAAGCCGACAACCTCGAAGGTGGACGCTATCCAGAGCTTCCCAGCACCAAAGACGGTCAAGGAGCTTAGAAGGTTCTTAGGGATGCTGAACTTTTATCGTCGTTTCATCCCTAAAGCAGCTGAGATTCAGGCCCCTCTCAACTCCCTTCTCACTGGCAACGTCAAAGGCTCTCATCCCATTCACCTGGACGGCAGAACCCTCAAGGCTTTCGAGGATTGCAAGGACAGCTTGTGCAAGGCCACGCTAATTGCTCACCCAGACTGCGATGCTAAATTAAGCATGGTAACGGACGCTTCAGAAGTTGCTATCGGCTCAGCCTTGCAGCAGTACAAGGACGGATCCTGGCAGCCCCTTGCTTTCTTCTCCCGCAAACTAAGTCCCAGCCAGCAGAAGTACTCACCTTACGACCGAGAGCTCCTGGCGATCTATGAGTCGATCAAGTATTTTCGCCACATGGTCGAGGGTAGGAACTTCACTGTATATACGGATCATAAACCACTTTGCTACGCTTTCACCTCACGACGCGAGAACTGTTCACCGCGCCAGTACCGACATCTGGACCTGATAGCCCAGTTCACGACCGACATCCGGCACATCTTCGGTAAGGACAACGTCGTGGCTGACACGCTGTAAAGGATAGAGGAACTGGAGCAACCAATCAGCTTTGTCCAGCTAGCTCAGGCCCAAGCGGTAGACCCAGAGCTCCAACAGCTGCTTCAGGAGGACAATTCCCTGAGACTGGAGAAGTCGACCGTTCCCGGCATCAGCACTCCACTATTCTGTGACGTCAGCACACAGGTGAAGAGGCCCTACGTCCCCAAGATCATGCGGAGACAAGTCTTCAACACCCTACACTCGCTGAGTCATCCAGGTGCAAACGGAAGTGCGAAGCTTGTGGCAGAACGCTACATTTGGCCTGGCGTCAGGAAGGACTGCAGAGAGTGGGCACGCGCCTGCCTACCCTGCCAACGCGCCAAGGTCAACCGGCACGTCTCCGCTCCGCTTGGTACATATCACCTGCCGCGCGAGCGTTTCACGTGCGTCCACATCGACCTGATCGGACCACTTCCCATCTCTAAAGGCTTCCGATACTGCCTCACCGCCGTGGATCGCTTTACTCGTTGGCCTGAAGCTATACCGATCACGGACATGACTGCAGAAACAGTTGCCTTAGCCCTGCTGACAGGATGGATATCTCGGTTTGGTTGCCCAGAAGAGATCGTCACCGATCGTGGACGCCAGTTCGAATCCGCCTTGTTCCAGCATCTTTCAAAAATCTCTGGCTTCCAGCACAAGCGCACGACAGCATATCATCCCTCCTGCAATGGCCTAGTAGAGCGGTTCCACAGACAGCTGAAAGCCGCCATAGTCTGTCATGCAAACGAGAATTGGACAGAGTCGTTGCCGCTAGTTTTACTTGGAGTTCGAAGCGCTTTGAAGGAGGACCTGAATGCTTCCTCCGCAGAGCTCGTGTACGGCCAGACGCTCAGATTGCCCGGAGAGTTCTTCGACCCCAGCTCAACCGGCACCACGGACATCACGGACTTTACCGCCCGCCTCCGTTCATTCACACAAAACCTCAAGCCTACACCGGCATCGAGGCACACGAAGAAGTCAGTCTTCGTTTACAAGGACTTAGCCACCGCCAGCCATGTCTTCCTTCGTGATGACGCCCTGCGTGGTAGCCTTACTCCTGCTTACTCCGGACCGTACTCTGTCATTGAAAGGAGTGATAAAACATTCAAGCTGGACATCAAAGGAAAACCAATCACAGTCTCAATCGATCGGATAAAACCGGCTTACGTGCTAGATGGTACTGATGCGCCTTCGACGACGCCCCTACCAACACAGCCCACAGCGCCTACTCCATCTGTTGTCCCTGCTAACAAAAGCACAGATTGCTCGCTCCATACATCCGCTGACAGAACACCAGTCACA